>OY998165.1:100952531-102202531 GCA_963921995.1 Oxystoma pomonae
TCTTCAAACATTTTAAACATTTTCTCACATATCTCAATCTTCTTAAATACTAAAAATACCTGTTAGCCTAGGTCATCACCGGTAGAATACTGTAGACAAAAATTTTGAGATTTGAGTTAGTTATAAAGCTTTTTCGTTTTGACCTTAAAATGCTTACACCTCGGTTTACACCAATAATTTGAACTAGTTCCAAATTCAGTTTATTCTCATTTTATTTTCACTAGTAATTCATTGGCAGTGTACCATAATTTTACGTCGGTTTTCTCCTAAAGGAGTAGGTAAATAGGGTTATTTCAAATAAAATCAACCAGAGGTTTGGCAGACCATCTCCCCGATTTCGATAATTTTTGGTACATTTATTCTACCCATAAGGCGAATGAAAAAAAAAATAATTCTTGAAAATCAAAACAAACTGCCATTTGGCTCAAACATGTACCTAAAGAAATGAAAATATCTCGATAACTACTTAAACTAGGATAGTGGTTTTTAACTCGTTTTAAAGGTATTTTAAATACCTTTTGAATGATGTATCACATGATGTACTTTTTGTTTAAAAAATAATTGAAATTAAAGAAAAAACTTTTTTAAATTTTTTTTGTAATATTTTGTTTCGGGATATTTTGCCAAACTATTTACAAAATTACAAGATGGAGACTTGATGGTTTCATCAAAAAAAATTAGTTTAAAAATTTTGAAAGTAATTTTTCAAAAAAAATTAGGTTATGTGATACCGTTGGCAATAATGTCACAAATCTTATCCGTTCGCAGTCCCTGGCAGCCCCTGCAACTACCTAAATCTCACCAAACCCTGGCTTGCAAACGAGTCCCTGAGAGTCTTTAGAAATCTCTCGGCAGTCCCCTGCAATCACTGACAAGTCAACAAAATTGGCAATCATGTCACATTTTCTGAACTAGTGGTTACCCCCTCGTGTGATACTTTATCAAAATGGGCTTTAAAATACTTATAAAACAAGGTATTACTCGCTTTTTTACGGTATACAGTTCTGAAGATATTACTCTTTTTGCGTACCTGCACATTTGGTTAAAATTGACTGTCTTTACAGGCATTTATAAAAATATGAATATCTTGAGAACTATACATGCTACAAAAGCGAGTGATAGCTTGTTTTAAAGGTATTTTAAATGCAAATTTAATGAACCCATGAAGTCTCCATCTTGAAATTTTGTAAATAGTTTGGCGAAATACCTAGACACAAAATATATTTTTATAAAAAAAATAAGAAATGTTGTTTTTTAAGAATTTAAAAATTTTTTTTTTTTTTAATTGCATTTTTTTTTAAACAAAAAGTATATCATCATCAAACCACTGTCCAAGTTTAAGTAGTTATCGAGATATTTCAATTTCTTTAAGTACATGTTTGAGCAAAATTGGTAGTTTTTGGTGATTTTTCAAGAATTAATTAAAAAAAAAGTAATGGTAAAAAAAATTTCAAATTTGAGTTTTTCATCCCCTTTATAGGTAGAATAAATGTACCAAAAATTATCAAAATTGGGGAGATGGTCTGTCAAACCTCCCTTTTTTTTTGGTTGATTTCGTATGAAATGAACCAATAAGAGCAGCATTCACATGCTACTAAGAAAGGCTCGAAGAAAGGCACTAATTTCTCCTTCAAGCTTAGAACTAGGGTTGGGTCGGGTTAGCATTTTCTTTTTTTTTTGTTTTTATACATTTATTCTATTCTGATCAGGCTCAGCGCGTTCAACAGTTGGCAAGACCTCTCATAGGTGAGGAAACATTTAATCTGGCTTCTCCATGTTCAACGTTGAGGGGAGGTTCTTTTAGGAGACGTGAACGCCATGGAGGCAGTAGCAGTCAGTATCAGGTTAGTCTAATAAAAGGTCTGATAGGCCAGTCGAGAATTCTTCTGATAGTTGCACTTATCATGCTAAAGTTTTTTAGCATATTTTGAGTGTATGTCGCCACAGGGAACCAGGAACCTCAATTCCTAAACTCCAATCGAACTCACTTCAGTTTCCTTGGGCCTACTAAATTACGTGACCTTGGCGTTTCAGAATTCTGCCAGAATATTGCTTACAAAGAAAGAAACCATAACTTTTTTGTTATCAGATAATAGGATTTATAAAAATCTGCAACTGTATCCAAAGGATTTTTCAAAATTTTTTCAAAAAATAAAAAAATCCAAAAATTGCTGTTACAGATTTCTGTAATATCGACGAGGCTAAAGAAAAAGCCAGGTAAGTTTTTTGACTATTGTTAGCCGTGTTTATTTTATTTCGAAAATGAGAGAGTCCAGCAAAAAACTGTGGAAATGGTTGTGAGGAATTCAAAAATAAACATTCCTGCCAAATTTCAACAGATTCCGTTTTCTCTGGACTGGAGTATTGTCAAAAATACTCCATACTCGAGACTACCTCACTCTCCGACGTCAGACCTTGGCGAGAAATAATAACTTAATTAAAAAGAGAAAAAATTAATGTACAGAAACTTTGTATATGACATGTAACATGGACAAAAATGTCAGGACATTTTTTAAAAAATGTTCAGGTGAAACCTCTAAAAGTCAGGGAATGTAGACAATATCCGACCCTATTATTACTTTTCTACATTTAGTTTTTGGGGATATTGTGTTCAAACATCAAAATGCACATGCAGATTTTCCCTTGACCCATATCGTATGTGTTTTGGGTTATGAAGATTTTATAATGGAAAAATGTGCTTTAATCAGTAAAAAGAACAGATCTTCTCAGATTTCGTCACGATTAGCCCTTTCCATCATTTTCTACGTTTATACGCGCCTAAAATCGGTTTTGTATTAGGACGATTTTAAATATCGCTTTCTTCCAGGGTTTATACGTACTTTATTATATGTTATTAAATATCAGTAATTAAAAGAGAACAAATAAACAACTTTGTTAACAACAGATTTTTCCTGAAAAGTAGCCCAGTAAATTTTACTTTGAATTATCTCTAGAAAAGCAGTTTAAATCAAAAATGTTTATTAGCTGTGTCGATACCTCCGACATGGAGGCCAGCCAACACCTTCTGTTTCAGTACCCTTTTACGCGTATGCCGCCGCCATTTTTGACACTGTTGACAGATATTATATTAGTTAATTGTCAAAATGGCCGCCACATACGTTCAAAGCTCATTAAAACGCGGATAGATGGAAGGCCTATTAAATATTGGAGGCATCGGCTGTATATCAGTTTTTTCTATCTCAAATAGAAATAACCAAATTCCACAATCACGTCGAATTTGGACCACCCTGTACAGGTGTCTGTACTTTTGTTTTTAAAAAACTGACAAAAACTTTAGTTCTTGTTGTATGCAGGTACTGTTAAAAAAGGTTTTCTATACCAATTGCATTTTGGGCTGGAATTAGCTTTTAAACTACAAGATGTAAGGAAAATAGATTAATTACCTAACTGTTTTCTACATATCTAACATTAATTAC
The DNA here is from genome assembly GCA_963921995.1 of Oxystoma pomonae. Lineage (NCBI taxonomy): Eukaryota > Metazoa > Arthropoda > Insecta > Coleoptera > Brentidae > Oxystoma > Oxystoma pomonae. Next base: position 100,955,969 of record OY998165.1, read on the forward strand.
AGTGCTTTTAACTTTTTATCTTCCCCTTAATGTAATGAATATAAGGGTCAACAGTTACCTTGTCACCCGGAGCCACAATGTAGGTCATTTTTTAAGTAATTTAAGGCTTAAAATATTTTAGCATAATTTAAGGGGTAACGTTTTTGATGAAGTAATTTTTTACTACGTTTTTCACATTCTTATGCCATGATGTTGCCCACATTTTAAAGCTTTCTTTCCAAAGTTTCGATTTATAGAACAAAACACTCAAATTTTTCAAGTTTTCACTGTTTTTTAAGTGTTCAAAAAAAATATTGGCAAAAAACATTTTTTTCTCTGTTAAAAATTAAAAATATTTAGAGAGAAAGAGGGCAGAATTTTAGAGGTAGATGGAGAGATAATTTAGTGACGTGCAAAAATTTTTAAGGTTGTTGAAGAGAGACAGCGGGCTATAAAAAAGTATTTTAGAGAAAGATGGACATAATTTAAGGCAAATATTTAGTAAAAATTTCTATTATGTCATCTGTCTGTCATCTTGAGTGGTGTCATGCATATGATTTTTATTTTGCAATTTTTATCCAAAAAACAGCAAAAATTGTAATTTTTAAAAGTATAAAGTGTGTAAAACGTAAGGTGGTATTAATTTCTTTCAATCAAAGTTCTTTACAGTCTTTAAATTAATCAAAAAATGTGTCCTGCTAAAGTGTATTTTAGCATAGCACATATAAAATAGTTATTTACCTAACAAGAGTGGAAAGTGATACTTTACCGCACGCGAAGGCAGTTGGCAGAAGGAAAGCCCCTAAGGGCGTTAAAGACACTTTACGCATGTGTTAGGTACATGATTTTACCTACAAACAAGCCTCAAAAATTCCCAAAAAATAAATATATAAATATCTGTTTCAATTTTCTGAAATAAAAGTAGTTCCGTGTGGTAAAGTGCTACTTTCCGCACGCTAATGATTGCGGTAAAGCGCACTTTACCGCACGCGAGTAGGTAAATAATTTAACAGGTATTTAAGAAAATTATTTTAAGGGTTATCATGGCTTGACCACAACTATTGTTAAAATGTATTTCTTAAAAACAAAAGTTTCATTATATCCACTATTGCAAATAAAAGATTTTGGTGGTCTAGGGTTGAACGTCTGGGTTTTTGTCAGGATTTAAAGTCTGGGTTGTTTTGACAATGATTTCAAACTCAAACCAAATAACCAAAAAATATCATAATATGTCAAAAGTCAAGAAACGACAAATTACCAAGAAGGACACTTCGTCAGTTAATAACAGCATTTATGACAAAAAGCTTTGGTAATTATTTAAAAATAAAATAACTGTAATATGGTGTTTTGACAATTTCTATGAGATTGACTATATTTTTGTCAAACCGTTTTGAAACCTCCATACAAACCCAAGTATAGTGTACTGTAAAACGAATCTAGGAAAAATACCCCCGGAAAAAAAATTCCAAGAAAACCTTGTTATAACTAACCCAACCCAACCCAAAATACGTATTTTTTAACATGTAAAAATCAATTTTTCTTGGGTTTTTTTTTTCGTTTTTTTTTCCGCGGAGGATTTTTTTCTGGGTTTTTTTCCGGTGGTTTTTTTTGGTTTACCCTTGCAAATATCTCATAAACGGTCTGGATATTTTTTTTTGCATTATGTTGGTCATGTGTCTAAAATATTTGAAAAATAATTATTAAAATTTCTAGTAGTTAAAATACTAGAAATTTAAAGTGGGGTTTTTACATATACTTGGAAATATCTCAAAAATGGTTTGACTCACATCACATAAAGTTAATATATAATGTTGACATAATTCTCGAAAATATTTGTATCATTTATGCAAAAATGTTAGTATGTACTTTGGGAGTTAAAAGGCTTAAGTTAACTAAAAATTCAAAGTTGGTTGTTAAGAGATATTTCAAATATCTCAAAAAATGTTAGTCAGAATCAAAATTACTTAATACCATTGGTCATTTAATTCTTTAAAATATTTGTCTTGGCAGGCATGTTAAAACTTTTAATAGTTCGGGAGTTAAAGACCAAAAACTAAAAAATTTAGTCGGTTTTCAAGCGACCTTTGCAACAGGATGTCCAGCAATCGGGAAAACCGGGAATTAGCCGGGAATTTTACCCATATTATTAATTACAATTACAACAACTTGACAATAAATGTATTATAAAGAAATAAAGTAATGTGCATATTTGACTTTCCCTTTTTAATCAGCAAATTAAAACTATTCTTAACCAATCATCAAATTGACCCATCTAAAGTTTTAAAGTAGCTTGGCCATTAAAAATACGAGTTGAATCCAGTAATGGAATTTTCAACGAAAAGAAAAGGCAAACCAAGAGGCAAACTAAAAAATGGAAAGTTCATTTGTTTTTAGTAGTCTTAGGGCGAGAGGGATGTAAAAAATGGCATTTTTACTTTAATTTTCTAAAAATTTTCGCACCTCTCTTTTTAAAAATATTTGAGCAAAAGCGTGAAATAATGGAGTAAATTCGTAAAAAGAAACTGCAAAAAGGGTAAATTTTTTTATATTTGGCATAGTAATAACTAATACCAACAGCTAAAATTCCAGTCGAGGATCCCCCATTTTCCGGCCCCAGAAACCAAGATGGCGGCTGTCAAAGTTAGGAAAAAATGTGTTTTCTACATTTTCAGAAAAATAAATCAATTGGGTAATAGTAAGGAGGTTCCACTTAATCTAAAAATATAAAAAAATTGACATATGTCACTTCAAAGCAAAATGGGGGCCCGATTTCAAAAATTTAGTTTTTCTTTGATTTTATTTTGCTTTTTAAGTGATGGTCTTTTCTAATGTTCTTAAAGCTACTGACCGCTTAACCTATAGACAACATTAAAAAAATATATATTTTTTTAGTAGATGCTATTAGCGATGAGTTCGTCTCTGCTACAATTTTAAAAAATATTTGATTTGGCATTTGATATTCAAAATGGCGGCCAAACTATCGAGAAACAAGTAATTTTTCTCTTCTGGTGTCATTCCCAAATCAAGATAGCCGCGACTGAAATTAAGAAACGTCATTATTTTTCTGCACGTTATCAATTTTGCACAACCCAAAGCAGTTTTAGGATGAGTTAAATTATTTTTTTTTATACCTTCATCAAAAACATGATTTTAGTAACTGCCTGCAGATAACTAAAGCATGGCTTTTTTGGTTACCGATGCAAAAAAACTTTTTTTTTGATCACGGGTGCAAAAAAAGATTTCTGTCCGTTTTTTACAAAAAATTAAAAAGAAATAGCAGAAAATAGTAATATTGAACCAAATAATTACGAAAAAATCATTTAAGAAAATCATCAAAATATGAAACGATGGTTATTTCATTTACCAGCCGCCTTGATTTATAGTGTAAAGATGGTGTGTTGTGAGAAGTGCTCGTTCGAGATTTTTAAAAGTATTTCTCTATTTTGCTTGGATTTCTTGATAAAGGTATTAAAAAAAATAGTGTTAACAACTCGAGGCTAAACTGTGCTTTTTTTTACTCTCGTTTTTAAATACCTCGCTGCGCTCGTTATTTAAACCAACGCTTATAAAAAAAAGCACTATTTTAGCCACTAGTTGTTAAAACTACTATTAAAGTTTCGTTTCAAAAAAAAAAATAAATAAACTTCCAAAAATAAAATGTCATTCACAAATCAAGATGACGGCGACTAAAATAAAAAACAACTTTATTTTTCTGTTCGTTCCCATTTTTTCACAAACATAAGCAGTTTTAGAATGAGCTTAAATTACTTTCTGTGTCAAAAAAAAATACATTTTTATGGCTCAGTTAAAATTTGAAAAGGTTAAAATAGCGTATTTGGTATGTTTTAACGTACTCTGTACGGCATGTTTTGCCAGCTATCCACTCTTTTTAAAAATATTTCACCAAAAACGGGAAAGATCAAATATTTTAAAGAATTTTTTTGGTTAAAAAAAATTTGCCTGCGGCACTATAACATTATTAATTGTTACAATTTTAGTGTAACTTTAGGTAATTTTTGTCAAATAGAAATTTCGTACAACTAATAATCGTGAATGTGTACCTCCTTGTCTTTATAACATGTCTAGGTTTTTAAAGCTGCAGTAGGCTTCAAAGATCTCCCCACTACTAACAAATGAATCGGACGAAAGGATTTCCGAATAGCCAGTTAAAACCCCAGTTCCTCGGTAGCTCAGTTGGTAGAGCATTAGACTGGTATTCTAGAGGTCCCGGGTTCAAATCCTGGTCGAGGAAAAACTTTTCCGATGAATTCCCTCACCCTTTGCCCTCTACGCCACAAATCTTTTCTGTAAATTTATTAGGGCGCTAAATTTTCCCTTCATTTTGTAAATATGTTTGGCTGAAATTATTAGTTGGAAATTCGCCATCTGACACCTTCAATAAAACGCTATATGTCGTGTATCGTTGGTTGATAGATAAATAAAAATTTCGTACAACTAATAATCGTGAATGTGTACCTCCTTGTCTTTATAACATGTCTAGGTTTTTAAAGCCGCAGTAGGCTTCAAAGATCTCCCCACTACTAACAAATGAATCGGACGAAAGGATTTCCGAATAGCCAGTTAAAACCCCAGTTCCTCGGTAGCTCAGTTGGTAGAGCATTAGACTGGTATTCTAGAGGTCCCGGGTTCAAATCCTGGTCGAGGAAAAACTTTTTTCCGATTAATTCCCTCACCCTTTGCCCTCTACGCCACAAATCTTTTCTGTTAAAAATAGCATTCTACCATAATTTTCTCCAAGTTTTTGCCTGCGGCGCATTTAAGACGCGATTTTTGCAACCAATCTAGAATTGAGACTAAATCCGGCCGAGGATCCGCCTTTGGTTTTAAACATATTTTTTTTTATACACACCAACTCAACCCAACACCTACATACTAAATCGCCCTCTCCCTCCTTCAAAGAAAGCTACTCCGGCTCTTGTTTTTTTTTACAAGCTTTTATTTAACTTGCAATGTAATGTATGTATGTTCGGGTGAAATCTTGCAACTTAATTTTGACCAACTTCCGCCGTTGCGGTGACAACACAAGAATAGAGTGTGATGAAATTGACAGCTCCTCCCTATTCGAAGGGTGTGGAGGGGGGTACAGTTGAATTACGCCCGATTTCGTTGAAATTTGGTGTGTTGGGGCACTTGGGGATGGAGATAATGAATTTCTGCAAGATGGACGATTTTTGGTCATCTTTTGCTAACCGTTTCGGTGACAATACAATAATATGTCATTATTAGGCAGCCCTCCCCCTACGAGGGGAGTGGAGGGGAAAAAAGTTTGTCCGATTTCAACCAAAATTGGTATACGGGGGCTTTTGGGGATAAGGAATAAGAATTTTTGATCAGATTTTAAAAATTCAATATGGCGGATTCAAGATGGACGATTTTCGGTCATGTTTTGCTAACCAATTTTAACTGACTTATCCACATCCGATTGTAGTCAAATTTGGTATGCGTTTATAGTTCCGGTGAAAATACAATAATATGGTATTCTCAGATACCCACCTCCCTCTGACCAGGGAAGTGGAGGGGGAAAAATATTCATTTCAATCAAAATTGGTATACAGGGGTTTTTAAGGAGGGAGATTATGAATTTTTGATCAGATTTGAAAATTTCAATATGGCGGATTCAAAATGGACGATTAAGGGTACAAATATAAAAATTAAGGGTGTGTGTTCAAATTTGGTATGCTTTTATAATAATAGTTCCGGCGACAATACAATAATATGTTATTATTAGGTACACACTTCCCTCTAACGAGGGAGTGGAGGGGGGAAAATATTTAGTTTGTTCGATTTAAATCAAAATTGGCATCAGATTTGAAAATTTCAATATGGCGGATTCAAAATTGACGATTTAGGGTACAAATCTAAAAATTAAAAAAACTTAAAAAACAAACTTATTAAACGCACTCAAAAGTAGAAAATAATTTTTTATCTTTCTTATATCATAATAAAAGCGATGGGCGCAAATTAAAAATTTTAACTTTACGGTGACAAAGAGAGAACTATAAAAGAAGAACTAAATTCTTTTATTCGAATGTGAGATTGCCGTGCTTGCCAAGCCTTTGAAAATTTTCTTAGGTTATAGAGTAATACAACTGTTTCTTAGGTGAATCGTCGATGTGACTGATATACGATACCTAAAGTTAAAATTCTATCTACGGATATCTACGGATCTACGGTTCGCATTCATTGATTTTTTTTTTGCCCCCATTGCTTTTATTATGGTATAAGGAAGACAAAAAATTATTTTCTACTTTTGAGTGCATTTAATAAAAGCTTGTTCTTTAAAAGTTTTTTTTTAATGAAAAACCATGTTATTGGCAAAAATTTTAAGGTAAATCAACAATTTTTAATCTGATTATTGAAACTAGGTCCGCCCTTGCATAAAGTGCATGTTAAATAAAATAAAATAAGGCTGGTAAAAAGTATAAAAGCAACGGGAAATCATATAAAATGACCGGGAAAAATCGGGAAGTTGTCCATTTTTGCTGGACATTCTGTGCAAATATCTAAAAAACTTTATTTTCCCCAGTAACCATGACATTTTAAATAGTTCCAAAGTTAAATGCATAAAAAATAAATAGTTAGTACGTCGATGGTGCATATCCACCAACGATTAAGGTTTAATCATGATTAACACTAATCGGAGTTTGGAATGAGTTTTGGCCGACAAAGTTTCAATGTAAAACACCACATCCTAAACACCGATTAGTAACTAATCACGATTAAAGCCTAATCGGGGAATTTTTACGTTGGTAGATACGAGCATTACGGTAGCAAGATTTAGAAAATTTAGAAAAGTAGATTTCTTGTCCGTGAAATATAAATAAAAAGAAAGGTTTGTGGCATATCGGACACACATTTTGCTTTTCAATTCATTACATTAGGCCTGTAGGTTTCTGGACTATCCATTAGATCTTGGAGCCCTGGTCGTTTTTTTTATCCTTAAGATAGCGGTTGGTAAATAACTTTTGTCAAATTTTTAAATTTTTTGAAAATTTTGGTAAACTTTATAAAAATGCTCCAACAAGACGTTAAAAATTTTTATGTTTCAATTCCTTTGGGGTCAAACCTTATTTCGTTGCCTTAGAGCAGAACTATTCTATTTGAAAAAAGTAAACTTTTCAGTAGAGCGTGTTTTTTTTGTGAATAACGGCAACCAAAACTCAGTAATTTTTGCTAAGACAAATTAATTAAATAATTTATAATAAATACCGCACATGGGATAGTGCACTTTGCAAAGAGGATATTCTGTTTGTTAGAATAGTTTACCTTGCGAATAGGATAGTTCTGTTCTGATTTTATTTTTTTCACGTTGGTGGATATGGACATTACAAATCAAAACTATCCTATATGCCATACTTAAGATCCTAACTAATGAAAATTTAAATCAGAAGTATTCTATCTTACATTTGAAAAGTAGATAGACTGTACATCAGAACTATCTCATCTGACACTTCAAAAGTAGTTACGACAGGCATTTCTGTTAGGATAGTTCTGCTCCAAAATAAAGCACTCTTTTTTAGATAGAATTAATTTGCACTGATGCCCTGTATTTTTGTTTTTTGCAATTTTTAGCTTTTTTTATGCAAAAGTTCCGTCTTTCCTTGAACTGTTTTACTTGCTAAAAAACCGAAAATGGCCAACATTTCAGTTAGGATAGTTCTGCTCTAAGGTGACGATTCGCTGTAGTCTTAATTTATATTTAATTCCAGCAATTAAAATTTAACACTGCGCTGAACGCGGTGTCATAAAAGCAGCAGAAAGTTTGAAAACTGTGCTTAAAAAACAATTGATGAGAGTGACTCACCTACATGTCATGTCACGTACCTAATTGTATTAAAATGAGGGACTCTTGTTGATATTGGGTTCTCTTTATAACGTTCTTGACGTGTCTGTCTCAGGGATACTTAAAAAGGGTAGGCCAAAAAATCTTGCACACTTTTGAATTTGCTATAACTTTTGATCGAATCGGTCGATTTTAAAATGTTTTGACTTTTGAGAAAGACAAGACATCAGTCTTTTCCGATCCGGTCCAAAATTTGACATTTTCTAAAAATCCAAGATGGCGGACCGTTTTAAATAACGGGAAATATTCACCTCCCCTGCAAAAAAATATGTGCGGCACTGGAGAAAATCTAAGCCTTATGTATTCTCTCTATACCAAGGCATTACTTAATTAAATCGGTTAAGAAATAAAAAATACCGGCTTTTATATTGATTGGAGTTGTTTGCTGTTACTTTAGATGCAAGTACAAGACTTAAGGCTTTTATGTTGTGGTTCAAAATTTAACAATTCTCAAAAATCCATGATGGCGGACATTTTTAAATAATGGGTAATTTTTACCCCCCTCCTCTTCCTAGAAAAAAAAATATGCTTGGTACCTATACTGAACAAAATCTAAATTAATGCGACAAAAATTCCCTCCCTGCTGCATATATGAAGGTATCACTAAGTTAAATCGGTTAAGAAATTAAAAATTGATCATCAAGTATGGTGACATAAACTAAATGCCTCTTTGCTTAAAATTTGCCTGTTTCTGCATATAGGAAAATGTCGCAGATTTTATTAGGCCCATTGAGTGGTCTACTAACAGCCCCGATTTGAATCTGGTAGACAGCCATTATTGGGGAGATTTAGAAAAAGAAGTGTACAGAAATGGCCACAGCTACAGCGACATTACCGAACTGTGTCAAGGCATCAGAGAGGCCCATCGAAGTTTGCCCCAAAGAAACATTACCAATGCTTTTAATAAATGGCGTAACGATTTGCTTACTGTCTTAAGACCACATGGAGATCAGCTTACAAAATCTTAGTAGCCCGATCTAGATTATTATACGTTAAATAATGGTTATTTTTATTTAAAAGTATAACTTTGCAAAAAAATTTATAAAAAATATAAGTGTTTGATGATTAATAACAAAGTAAAGTCAGCTTAAGCTCGGCCAAATAACCAATACATGCCACTCTAGCTAAAAAATCAGTAGTTTAAAACCACAGCAATTTTTTTTAAATTTTATTACAAGTCAGAATTTTTATTGAAAACGCTAGAAATGATGACACTAACTTGTTTACTTCTTAACTGATTTAAGCAAGTGATACCTCCATATACCTAGCAGAGATGAGAGGTAGAATGGCCTTGATTTTGTTTTGTTACTTTTTTAGGGGAGTGAAATTACCCAATGGTTAAAGCGTGTTAAAGCTGTCCGCCATCTTGGATGTTCGAAAAATGTGAAAGCCTCAAGCTTTGTTCACCCAAAAATGTAAAAACGTTTAAAATTAAGTAATCCGATCAAAAGTTAAAGCAAATTCAAAAACTGCGATTTTTTTTGCAAATGATAATGTCGAGTCAAAAACCACTTATTTCAGAGGTTTATAGTTTTGTTATCTCTTAACCGATTTAGTTAAGTAATGCCTTGATATAGAAAGCATGCATAAGGCTTTTGTCGCAATGACTTAGATTTTCTCCAGTGCCGCACGTATTTTTTTTTCAGGGGAGGGGGTGAAAATTACTCAAAATTCAAAACGTTGCGCCATCTTGGATTTTTGCGAAATGTCAAATTCGGGTCGGAAAAGCCTTATGTCTTGTCTTTCAAAAAATTTGAAATCGAACTATTCAATCAAAAGTTATAGCAAACATAAAAGTGTGCAAGATTTTTTGGCCCACCCTATATATTCTTGGCAATGCCGATCTTGATTTTAAAATTATACAGACAAGAATTTTAGGAGAAATATATACGTATACAGAGACATTGTTGCTTATTTTTTTAGCTAATAGCTAACTTGATCCAACTTTTTTAGAACATTTGTTTTTTTACATTTTTGCGAGGGGGAGAGCGGTAATTACCGCTCTGTACTTTTCAGTGAAAGGCGCGCTTGCTGTCTCTCCCGATTTTTATTTACAAATTGGAGAATGCGTTTGGTAGTACATTTTTTTTTTTTTGAGAATAGGAATAATATTATTATTATATGTTGCTTTGTGCCTCGCTTTTTGCACCTTTTTGAATTAAAAAGCTACTTCCGCTACTCTTTGACCTGTAATTTATTGCACACGTTTATCTTGTTTTTGTTTGAGTGGTTTTTAATACCCATTGATAAAATAGATGTTTGATGGAGGTTAGAAATGCAGATGTTATTTTTGATTTAAGAAACCAAATTATAAATAAAGTGATCAGAAATGTTCTTTAAAAATGTTGGAAACTCTGTGGTTTTTATATTGAATTGAATTATCGGTTATTTTATGGTTTAGAAAAAAAAAATAAAAGGGGCATAATTTTTCTTAAAAAAATTAAATCACGTTTTTGAATGCCATTCTTTAAAGCACAGCAAGTGTCTCGGTTTAATATTTTGGATATCCAGTTTTTCTTTTCCGTGCCTCATAACTTACTCATAATTGAACATATTTTGGGTAACATCATATATTCCGATAAACACGTGATTGGGCGCAAAGTTTCAAATTTAAATAGCTAAATTTGTTGCTTGTACATTTTGACCTTTATTTGATTTAGGCTGTGACTGGCGTTTCTTTGAAAATATTTCTTTGTATACAATTTATTGAAAACATGATTTTTCTCACTGTCCTCAAATAAGAAAACCATTTTTTTTTATACCTTCATCAAAAACATGATTTTAGTAACTGTCTGCAGATAACTAAAACTAGGGACGAAAATGGTTTCGGTCTATTTTCAACGCTTGTACATGTCATAGCCTACTAGGTACCTATATTTTTTGGACGGGTTGCTGCCATTTATTTTTGTCACTAGAGAAGAAAACATTTTCGTCACTAGAGAAGAAAATATTTTCGTCTCTATAGTCGAAAATAAAATTGATATGCGTGTGAAATATAAAACTTTCTGAAGCGTTATAGGTTGCAGATTTCGTTACTTTCGTATGTGGTCGTAGGAAAGAACTCGCTGCGCTCGTTATTTAAACCAAGGCTTGTAGAAAAAAGCACTATTTTAGCCATTAGTTGTGAAAACTACTATTTGGTTACCAATGCAAAACATTTTTTGTTGTTCTGGGGTTAAAAAAAAGTAATTTTTATTGTTTTTTTGCACACAAGTAATATTAAAAAATTAAATGGCCAATAGAAGGATATGATGCGAAATTTAAAAACGGTGGCGAAGTAAATGATTTGTGGTTCTAGTTTTTTGTATATTTTTCCCTTTTTTGAACTTTTTGATGAAGTATAAAAAATAAGAGTTTACAGGTCGCGGCTAAACTATGCTTCTTTTACTCGCGCCTGTAAAAAAGCACTATTTTAGCCATTAGTTGTAAAAACTGCTATATTTCCAAAACTTAAGTCGACTAAACGAAAAATGTATTGTTTTATTGAATGCAGAACTTTTTGCGTTACACGCATAAATTTATGGTCATAATCCCGCTAGGTACATACAAAATACGTAAAACATATCAGAAAATCTGAAGAAGGGGAGGCTGCAAGTCAATATAATAGGGGTGCACCTCAACAGTTTATTTCCTGAAAATCCCACATACAACCGAGGTTGACCCTGAAACACCCCCAACATCTGTTGTATATAAAAAGGTATTAATAGGGTAATAGAGTAGATCAAGAGGGGGTCGGTAGATACGTATCTCGAGTTAGTATTGAATTAAAAAATGATGTTTATGCTGCTGAAAAAAGAAAAAGTTTTTGCGAAAAAGGATATTATTCAAGTACAACTAGTTCGTTCTCTGAAACTAGCTTTGCTAAACATGATTTTTAGTTTGACTCTCTAGGCGGCTCTCATGATTAAGACGTAAGTCCTAGTATAGTAGTAGTATAGAATATACATATATTACTGGTTCTGTTATTATTGCTTTACAATTTTACCCATTGTGTAGAACTTGTCAAAATAATTAAACTACTTAAAATACATTAATTTAATAGAAAGAAATATAATGCAAAATTTTGACGTAAAAGAGAAAAACTAACAGATCTGGTTGTAGTGTTTCAAAGATAGCAAAAAATGTGTTTTCTACAACTACCTCTAGAAATTGAAGTTTTTCACAGGCTCGACAACCTTCTTTTACACAACGTGTGAAAAAGTTTATCGCACGCTCCTAATTGGTTATTCATATTTGGGTCCGGTCATCCTGTTTTAAAAAAATTTGAAATGTCAAAACAAATCCTTATTTTTTTTTATTTGCAGTTTGAACTCGTTTGAAAACCTCTTTGCACACACTCTCGACTTGTGGTCCTCGCCTTAGGGTCAGTCCACCACCATGTCTCGCTCGTGTGGAAAGAGTCGTTTTCAACCCTTGTTTTTTAATATCCTATTTAAAAAACCAAAATTTTGTCTCCTGTGTTTTTAAATTGTTATCTTTTGCCTATATATGCGTTTTCGTGTTCTTGAAGAACCATTTTAATAAGTTCGCCGTATTTTATGCATCTGTTGGTATTAAAATATGGTCATGCAATCGGTCTTACTTCATTGACCTTCAAGCTGGTTTATTGTTTATATTTTATACCGATTGGGTATGGATGTATTGTTTTTGGCGGTGAAGAAGAAATTAATAAAATAGTAGTTTTCACAACTAGTGGATAAAATAGTGCTTTTTTTACAAGCGTTGGTTTAAATAACGAGCGCAGCGAGGTATTTAAAAACGCGGGTAAAAAAAGCACAGTTTATCCGCGAGTTGTTTACACTATTTTTTTTTAATATCTTTATCAAAAAATCCAAGAAAAACAGAAAAATAATCTCAACCGAACAACAGTTCTGGCAACACACCATCTTTACACTATAAATCAAGGCGGCTGGTAAATGAAATAAGAATGGTTTCCATAGCGATGTGCCTTTGTACTCCGTGACGTTCTTTGTTGCGACATTTCAAAAATATTTCAAATTTCAACATTTTATGAAATTTTCTAAAACCTGAATGTCATAATTTTGTCTTAATTCTTTTGGAAACAGTAATGCTGCATAAATAATACAAAGTATGTACTTAGGAGTGCTTAGATGTGATATTTTTAATCATTTTTAATATTTATAATGACATTTTCATTGGTCGTAGGTAAAGTATAGTACACTAACTTGCATGTTATAGTCATTACACGCTCAGATGAATTAAGACACTCGCCTTCGACTCGCGTCTCAAAATTCATCTTCGCGTGTAATGACCATCATAACATGCTTGTTAGGTAAACTACGATTTTAACGAATTTTTAATCATTTTTGAATAATCTTGAAATAATTATCGGATTTAAAAAAAAAACTGCAGCCAACTCGCGTTTTAAATTCACTCACTGCGCTTGTTCCTTGGTACTCTCGTAGAAAAGGCACTATTTTAGCAATCAGTTTTAAAAACTGCTATTCATAAATTTCCTAAAAAAAAGTTAGATATTCGGATACAGGAAATATTTTAAAAAATCCAACACCCCTTTCTAAAAAATTGGTGCTAGAAAGCATGGATAGTCCATCATACAATCAATTATTTTAAAGGAAATGAAAATATCTCGAAAACTGTAGCTTTGAAAGATTTGAACCTTATAACAAAATTTTTGGGTAATATTTACGAAAACCAAATGGTATGGGTTACTATTAAAATATATTAAAAAAAAAGTTGTCTGTTGATCTGTTGTCTGTCTGTATACGCGCTAACTCAAGAAGGCCTTAATCGATTTTAACCAAATTTGATGCAAAAATCCTCTATCGGCTGGCCATAAACTGATTAACTTATGGGTAGATTGGTGGGGGTTGAAGGGGGGAACAAAAGCAAGTAGCGATATACGGTTTTCAGACTTAAGTTTCCATTAATATGAACTACAAATGTTGTTATAAAGTCCAAATTCGTAGGAGCTTTAGTTTCCAACGTATTTGAAAAAACGTTAAAATATATAAAAATCAGAACTTTAGAAGTAAAGCAGCTATTGATATGTGATTTCAGATTTTGTTTTTCGTAAATATTACTCAAAAATTTTGTTATAAGGTGCAAATCTTTCAAAGCTACAGTTTTCAAGATATTTTCATTTCCTTTTAACATAAAATAATTGATTATATGGTGGACTATCCTCGCTTTCTAGCACCAATTTTTTTAATATATTTTAACGTTTTTTCAAATAACTCGGAAACTAAAGCTCCCACAAATTTGGGCTTTATAACAAAATTTGTAGTCCATATTCATGGAAACTTAAATCTGAAAACCGTGTATCGCTACTTGTTTTTGTTCCAAAGATACATTTTTAAAAATATTTTATCCCCCTTTTCCTCCTTTCAACCCCCCACCACCCTACCCAAAAGTTAATCAGTTCATGGTCAGCCGATAGAGGATTTTTGTACCAAATTTCGTTAAAATCGATTAAGGCGTTCTTATGTTATCGTGTATACACGATACGTCGATTAAGATGTTTGTAGGGACCTTAGTAGGGATATTTTGGAACGCTTAAATTTTGACAACTTTGACAGCCGCTGTGGTAGTGTTTAACTACCACTACCACTCATCGATTTTACCAGATTTTTTGGAACACATTAAAAACTGTCACTTGTAAAAAAATTTAGAGATGAGAAAAAGTAAAAAAAAATTTACAAAGTAAGTATTTTATATGTTGGAACCTTGTAATATTTTAATATTTTAAAAATTAATTCAGTCAAAATTCTCTAAAATTAATCGGAAAAATAACCACGACCACAACGAAATGGATTCGTAGCTTACGGCAGTGGTAGTGGTTAGCTACCACAACGGAATGACGTTTAGCTATTGCGCAGACGCAGTAATTACCACAACCACTACGAAGTGTTAAATAAGCGTTCCAAAATATCCCTAGTAACTCATTTTTGATAAAATTAGGAAAAGTCAAAATTTCACGATTTTAATAGTCCCCCCATGCCATATTGACCTCTATGTGTTTGTCTGTGTGTGCGCATTAGCTCTCGAACAAATGAACCGATTTCGATGGGGTTTGGAACCTATCCTTTAGGGTGTGTTCTTAGCTATGTACGATAAGAATAGGTTAAGTAGTTGCGGAGATAATGCTGTTTATGTTAGAGGATCCTAGTAAGAATAAAAGGTACTAATCAAAAGAATATATTTGATCTGTGTTATTACTTTCTTTGGCAAAGAATTCAAAAGTCACACCCCGATATGTCATAGATAATAATGAATCACGAATTCCAAGACAGGTCAATAGCTTTCTCAATTGGTTATTATCGAGGTTCTTATTAAATAAATTGCAAAAAAAGATAATAATAGCAGTTAGTAGTAGTATTTGTTTTCTCAGGAAATAATAAATTTAAAAAATACTATTTTCAAAAACTTCAGTAGTAATTTCTCCTCGGATATTATGGCCTCTTTCAAACTTTTAAACACGGGGGATGTTGAACGTTAAAGTCTGGAAGTGAAAATAATTAATTAGGTTTAGGGCAGCTGGATGATTCCCGGTGAGATAGGGCAAGCGCCGCGGCGTATTGGATTTTTGTTTTGATCTTGCTGACTGCCATGCGGTCTCCCACGTTGTCAAATTTTTGTTTCGTTTTCAGTCCAAAATCGTTCGGGATAATTGAATTAAATAAATAAAATTTAAAAAGAAATAGTTATTTTACAGGGTGTCCACAACCTGGAAAATCGGGGAAAGTCAAGGAATTTAAAAGTGATCAGGGAAAGGCATGGAAAGTTTCAATTGGTCAAGCAAAGTATGGTAAATTAAAAAAAAAATATATTTCAATTTGTGGAATATTTGTATTTGCTACTGTATGTAAAATTCAAAAAAACTCTATTTGATTAAAACTATTTGCAAGCATAGCGGATTACTCTAACTTTAAAAAGTTCTTGTGCACGTTCTTTAAACTGGAATATGCTTTTTGCTATTTATTTTTTATAAGTCGTTATATACACAAAAAATTTTGTCGGCAGCGGTAGAACGTCATTGATGGTTCAGTGGCGCACCGAAGGGGGGGGTTTAACGCCCCCCTCCGCCGAAGTTAATTCCTGGGTGCGCCACTGGATTGTTACTGGTTTAGTTACATTTTTGAAAATTTTTTCGCTATACAGCAAAAAGCCGCGAAAAAGATAAAAAAAATCAAGAATTAAATATTTGCAAAAGCAATTTGCTATGTCCTCAATGCGAGCCTCAAATGATTGTTACAACTTTAATTTTGGGAAAATTTTGTTAACAACATAATATTGGTAACAAATCTAGAATTAAGTCTAGATCCTCCCAAAAATAAGTTTTTTTTTCGTACATGTTGATCGAAACCATCAGCTACGAAACCTTTGAGATCGGCTGTATCCACCCCTGTTATATATGTAAATTACAAACATTCATATTTTTAACAAAAACCAAAGAAAGCTCTCTACTTTCCCTTAAAAAAGGTAATGGTAACCGTAGATGTGGGTTTAGCACTTGTAGTTCTCATCAGTACGGTGCTTAGGAATTACTCGCTATTCTTTGTTTTTTGTTATTTATTCACCCTCGCTGAATCCTTTTTAAATTCATATTTTTGTTTATACTCTCATTGGTGGGTCAGACAATTTTTTAATTTAGTCAGGGAGTCAGGGAATGTTGTAAAAGACCAACACCTACGAAACCTTTGAAATCGGCTGTATCTACCCCTGTTATATATGTAAATACAAAAATTCATATTTTTACCAAAAAACAAAAAATAGCGAACTTTCCCTTAAAAACGGTAATGGTAACCGTGAAGTCGGGTTTCGCACTTGTGGTGCTCATCAGTGCGGTGCTTAGGAATTACTCGCTATTCTTTATTTTTTGTTATTTATTCACCCTCGCTGAATCCTTTTTAAATTCATATTTTTGTTTATACTTTCATTCAGGGAATTTTTAAATTTGGTAAGAGAGAGTCAGGGAAAAATTAGGGAATTTTGGACAAGAAAATCTGTGCAACCCTAATTTAGTTCAATCATTAATCCGGTACAAACAAATAAGTATAGGGGGTTAACCGTATTTTTTTCATTTAATTATAGGGTTGATAACCCGTCCCGATTTGTCGGGACTGTCTCGATTTGGAGCAAAATGTCCTGCGTACTGACAAGACCCTTGTCAGTACGCCAAATGTCCCGATGAAAAGTTTTCAGTGAAATCGGCACTAAAAGTTTCCAATTAAAATCAGAATCCCATATCTGTTGGCCAGTGGTTAACTATAAATCCTTTCTTTTTTCTTAGCCGCGTTTGAAATATTTGGCTATTGGCAATGTAGTGTTAAAAAAATCGACATCAGTTTTTTTAATCAGTTCATTACCGAGCCTACTGAGTCTGTTGATCGGGGAGTTAAAACCATAGTTAGTTCGATGATGTTTAGTTGCATATAATTTATGATTTCTTGTGTTCTGTGATGGCACATGAAACTTGAATATTGATAGTAACTCTAGGGTCAATTTCATTATTTAGTATTTTCAACAGAGTGACGAGATCATAGTACTTTCTACGATTGTCTAGATTTGTTAAGTTCAACAGACTCATTAGCTGGTCATAATTGATTGACTCAATAGCTATGTGTAATTTATAGCATATAAAGCGCAAGAACTTTCTTGATGAGCTTTCAACAAAGTTTCTTCATATATCAAGAGATTATCTGTCGGAAAATCTCCTGTATAAAATGATCTATTTAATATTTTAGCTTAAATACTGGACAAGAAAAATTTATTTACCGTTTTTTATGAAAATTACTGGTAAACCATCTGGGCCACAGGTTTTTGTGTAGTTTAACTATTTTTTCCTACGACCACACGATTTGCATCCTTAGAAAACGTTAAATTTCACCTGTGTGCAGAAATTTTTTGCGCACATACGCGGAAAAGCAGTTTCATTTGATTTGTGCCAAATTAAAGAACAATTTTTACAAAAATTAGTGCAATTCAACAGTGTTCGTAGGAAAAGTAGCGTACACAACTCGATAGAAAGCAACTTTCTTACACTCACGTGTTGTTTTACTCAGCTAACGCCTCGTTCACAATATTCACGCTCGTGTGAAATTTGTCAATTTCTTTTCTTGTTATGTAATATACTAATACTTTGTTTTGTTTCGATTGAAATTTCTTAGCTAGCTTGTAAATTAAAATTAAACAACCATCAATATTTATTGTTTTATTTCTTTTCTAAGCGTTTTTGAAAATTTCCCGATTTTGCATCAAATGTCCTGATAATTTAGAACAAATGTCCAGAGGCGCGTTCAGCGGCGGGTGGAGCCAAACCAAAATTGGCATTAGCCGTTCAGAAATGGCTCCAGCTTGCCAAAAGCGGTTAGCATATATCGTTCAAGATCGGCTGAAGCCATTCCAGTTTCCACTCATAAATTAAAGAAAATTCAGAAAATCATTTGAAAATGAAAAGTGCAACACGTTTCTCCATTTTTTCTTCATACAATGAATTGTGTAGACGCCACACTTGTGGATTGTGAGGAGAATGCGTTTATTGTGCGGACAGAAGGTAGAGAGTGGGTAGCTGTTTAGAAAAAGCTATCAAATGGCCTTGGCTTAAAGTTCCGACAGTCCCTTTCCTTTTTAAAAAGACTGTCCGGGCCTAGCAAAAATACTAAAGATACGACAGTCGGATTTGCGCGTTCAAAGCTGGTTCGGCAATGTCAATGCCATTTTTGACATTTTGAGTGGAAGGGGTAAAACCGTTTTTGGTTTGGCTCCAGCCGCTGCTGAACGCGCCCCAGATGATTCAAAATTAAAAGTCCCAGCTATAATAACTTTGTAACATCTAACTTTTCTTAAGACTTTAAATTACACCTTAAGTATTACAAAAGTTTTATATTGCAGGAAATACTTTGTACTATACTTTCACACACAGTTTGGCACCCAGGCATCTTATTCATTCCTGCTGTATTTTTCACTCATGAAACTTACAATTAAAATAGATAAAACTCCATTCACTATAAAAACTGCAATTTTACCAGTTATTTTATCCGAAACGTAATTATTCAAATCTGTTCCAGTTATATGAGATTGTACCAAGGCATAACACAATGTTTTTAATTGGTCAATATTGAAGATTTGAAAGTAAAATTTAAATTTGAATATTAGATATCTAAGTTTTTTATTTAGATTTTTAATTTATTCATCTCACTTTAAATGACGATCCACTACAATGCCTAACTATTTAGTATGTTTTTTTTTCCGAAAATTTAATAAATTTTGTGTGACAAGCAGATATTCAAAACATCATAACTAGGTAAATTGTTGGAATGCGAAGTGAAAGGGACATAACAAGTTTTGTTCCAATTAAGTGTTAGTTTTTTGTAATTCATGAAATTCAGTACATTCGTGAAGTCAATCTCCACAAGAATTTTCAGGTCTTCCCAGCTTTGTGCCTCGTAGAATAACACGGTGTCATCAGCAAACCTAATTACTACTGGTGTTGGTTCGTTGGAAAGGGGTCAATTGCCCCCCCCTCTTCAACGAACTAACACCAGTAAAAATAAATTGGGTCAAAAACGTCACGTTAAACCTAATTATGTTTGCCGCTGACTCAATGTTATATAAATCATTAATAAAAATATTAAACCACAAAGCTCCAAGGACAGTCCCTTGAGGTACGCCAAATTCAATAAATTCAAAATTATTCAAGTTATTTTCAGTTTGTTTTCTTTTAGTTAGGTAACTGTCAAACAAATTAAAACTTGTGTCAGTGTCCGTGTGACTCACCGTGTCAAATGCCTTTGCTAGGTCTACGAATATGCACATACAAGGGCGTTTTTTATCTACCGCTTGCATCTTGCGTAGACCTGTTTTTTCTTAAGCCATATTGTTGTTTAGATAAGTTTTTATTTTGTTCCAAATAATTTGTGACACGACTTTTTAAATTTTTTTCAAAAAATTTGACTCTTGATATTGGTCGGTAGTTGTTGACGTCTGTTTTTTCACCCGCTTTATAGAGAGACTTAACTTTAGCAATTTTAAATGGAGAGGAAGTGTCCCCGTGACATTGATTTATTAAAAATATATGTTAGGGGTATGGCTAACATTTCTTGGTATTCTTTTAGTATTTCTTTTGTTATCTGATCGGCTCCAGGTGCCTTTTGTGGTTTTAGTTTTTGAATATTTTTCCTAACTTCTCAAATGTTCGTCGGATTTATGATAAACTGCTTATTTATTTTTTTCAAACAATGTTTTTTGTTGGGTTTTTGATTCTTAGATGCCAAATTTTTACCTACGTTTACAAAAAAATTGTTAAAATTTTTATCTAGTTCTTTTTTATTAGTTATTATTTGACCACTACTTGTTTTTATCTCTGTGCTTTTTCCCGAGTCTTCTATTTTATTTAAGCAGTCCCACAGTTTTTGGACTACCCCCGTTTTTATTCAAAATTGACTCGTAATAATTTATTTTAGCTGACTTTATGGTATTCACGAGGCAATTCCTATAGTTTTTAAAGCGGTTTTCCAACACTCATTTCTAGAATTTCTTTTATATTCCTTATAAAGCCAAAATAATTTTTTTATACATTTAATTAATGATGTGATCTTTTTAGTTAATTTCTTTTTATTTTAACTATGATTTACTATAACGGCCCTCTTCCCTTGTATTTTCCTAGCGGTAATAACTCTCCCAATCAAGTTAGCCTGGAAAAAGTGCAGCGCTAGCAGATTGCGTCAGGCCTTGCCCGGGGCCAACCCTGATTTTTACATTATTTTCTTTTTTTTTACAAGCTTGTAGCACAACAAGCATGTATGTAGCTATGTTTGTTCGAGTGGAATCTTGCAACATAATTTTGACCAACTTCCCGACATCCGATCGGCTTCAAATTTAGCATGCTTATATAGTTGCGGTGACAATACAAGAAAATAGTGTGATGATATTGACAGCTCCCCCCTACTCGAAGGGGGTGGAGGGGGTACAGTTGAAGTACGCCCGATTTCGTTGAAATTTGGTTTGTTGGGGCATTTGGGGATGGAGATAACGAATTTCTAATCAGATTTTGAACATTCAATATAGTGGACTCAAGATGGACGATTTTTTGTCATCTTTTGCTAACCAATTTTAACTAACTTATACACCTTCGAATGCCTTCAAATTGGGCATACATTTATAGTTCTACTGACAATACAATAAAATGTCATTATTAGGCACCCTCCCCCTACAAGGGGAGTGGAGGGGGGAAAATACCTAAGTTTGTCCGATTTCAACCAAAATTGGTATGCAGGGGATAAGGAATAGGAATTTGTGATCAGATTTTGAAAATTCAATATGGCGGATTCAAGATGGACAATTTTCGGTCATGTTTTGCTAATCAATTTTAACTGACTTATCCACATCCGATTGTGTTCAACTTTGGTATGCGTTTATAGTTCCGGTGAAAATACAGTAATATGGTTTTCTTAGGTACCCACCTCCCTCTAACGAGGGAAGTGGAGGGGGAAAAAGATTTAGTTTGTTCGATTTCAATCAAAATTGGCATACAGGGGTTTTTAAGGAGGGGGATTATGATTTTTTTATCAGATTTGAAAATTTCAATATGGCGGATTTAAAATGGACGATTAAGGTTACAAGTCTAAAAATTAAGAGTGTGTGTGTTCAAATTTGGTCTGCGTTTATAGTTCCGTCGACAATACAATAATATGGTATTATTAGGTACACAACTTCCCTCTTAGGAGAGAAGTGGAGGGGGAAAAAGATTAGTTTGTTCGATTTCAATGAAAATTGGCATACAGGGGTTTTTCGGAAAGGGGATGTAAATTTTTGATCAGATTTAAAAATCTCAATATGGCGGATTCAGGGTACAAATCTAAAAATTAAAAAATAAATATTTATAAAAAAAAATTTATCTCTCTTATACCATAATAAAAGCGATGGGCGCAAATTAAAAATTTTAAAGCATGACGGAAGGATTATGTTTATCATTCGAATAGAAGAATTTAGTTCTTTTGTAGTTCTCTCTTTGTCACCGTAAAGTTAAAATTTTTAATTTGCTCCCATCGCTTTTTTTATGGTATAAGAGAGATAAAAAATTATTTTCTACTTTTGAGTGCATTTAATAAAAGCTTGTTCTTTAAAAGTTTTTTTTAATAAATATTTTCCAAAGTTGTTTGTTGTTTCACATTTTGCGATCCTTGGGCCATTATAGTATCTCATAGTTATACGGGTTTAACCTAACTAGGCTAACGATACCATGTGTAAAGCGCTAATCTTGCTGGCACGGTGCGTCAGATTATTTACGAACCGCGCCGGCAGACGTCGATTCTGCACCGCGACGACCATCGCAAACATTTCGAAAAATCTCTGAAAATCTGCGAAAACTCGGGAAGTTTTAACTGTCATATTGCAAAGAAAATCCGTAATACGGTAAAACTCTTGGTTTACGAAACAAAAGTGTTTTCGACGTGTAGTCAATCTGAAATATTTAATCAAACTTGTTTGATGCGTAAACTTTTGAATAATAAGGAAATAGTGAAGCTTAATTAAGTAATTTCCTAAAATAGTGTCAAAATCCCTGTATAAAGATTAGATACTAATATTATTGTTCGTTTAAAAAGTTCAAAATGTTTTGTATTTAAGTGTCTGCTAACCAGTGAATATATGTCGGCATAAATAAAGGAAAAGTTTGGTTTTTTGGATTGAAACGATTTTTTTACAATTTTAAGGTAAGATCTCTATAGTATTTTAAGCGCTTGTGTGGATTTTGTCTTCGCTATGCAAGTAAACCTCATTTAGTGGAAATTTTTAAATTAAGCATAACTTGTAAAGGTGACTAAAATGACAATTTTTATTCTTCAGGGACTAAAATAAATTAAATTTAATAATAAAATTTTGGGGCGTAAAAAATATGAATTAAAATAAATTTCAGAGAGTAAAATTAAATTCAGTGATAAAAATTGCTAGTAACATTTCTGTAACAATAATTATAGCTCCATTACAACTAATTGACTTGTTTAGATTTAGATTTAGTCAAAATTTTAATAAAAACATGACAGGAAAATGTAGTATTACGACATGGAGTATTTAAGGTAGGTAATTTGGTGCAGAGTGGGAAAATAAAAGACAATGTAAAAAAAAATCGGTATTTTTTATTTGAACTCTTTCTAGTAGTGCTTTACCTAACTATTGTTTTTTTTTTGTGTTACACTTGGGTTGTTGGCAGTAAGATTTATTTCGTTTTTTTGTTAAATTCTGTTTAAAAACCGATTTCTTTTGCGGGTAAAATTTCTATATAGAAAAAACAACATCTAGTGTAACCACATTCTAAAAATTACTTTTTCCTATTTTTGTTTTCTTTTTGTGTTCAGTTACACTTGGCCTAGCACACGAAACTGACATTTTACTTTATTAATAAACTATGATACTCTTAGGTAAGCTTTTAGAGCAGGGTTATATGTTTTGGCCGCGTGCCAAAGTGCTGGACTTTAGGATTTTTAGTTTGGATCGATATTTTTTTTGTGTTTTAAGTGATTTGTGTGAGTAGTTGTGACGTTAGGTTTTTGATTGTTTAGACAGTGTCGCCCGTTTTTTTTTGTATTATTTGTTATTTTTTTTTAAATTACTTGTGTAACAGTAGATATTAATCTTCCTTCTTTTAGTTTTTAAAATAATTTTTTATTTTCCATGTTACCTACGCACGGTTCACGGCTAAAAACATTAGAAACTATAAATGTAATGCCTACCTTTTTTTGATGCAGGGACCCCATTAACTTAGATTCTTTGGCTAAGAAACCTCCTCATCCTCATCATCAATATTGATTTTTTCCGGGTTTTTCATTATTTACGTAAAGCAATAATTTCTCATATAATTCTAAGAAATTATAGCTGTTACCCGCGACTTAGTTCGCCTTCTACCCTTTCCTCCTTTTCTGTCCTTTTCCCCCACCCCTCCCCTTCCCTCTTCCTTCCATCTTTCCCCCCTTTTTCTCCTCTCCCATCTTCCTCCCCCCTCTTCATCTCCCTTCACTCTTTCTACCCTTTTTCTATTCTCCCATCTTCCTCCCCTCCCTCCTCCCCTATTCCTTCACACCTTCCCCTTTTGTACAAATTTTCATCTTCTTTTTAACCCCTTTAACCCACCAGTTTAGACTGTGCGTTGTCTGTCAGCCAGTCGGTGTTAGATTTTTATTAAATAGATTTTGGCTTCTAAAAACTATTTTGAGGCTGAAAAAATACCTTTTTTTAAAACAAATTATTATCTTGAAAGTTTGAGACAATGATGAGTTTGAAATTAACTCGTTTCGATCAGTACAATCTCTGATCGTCTTCAGGTGGAAACTACAATCTATGCCTAAGGCTACGGTACTTATATACTATGGGAACTCACTCAACCGTGAAGTTTAAGAAGTTGGCTCCGCCCAAGGAGGTGCTTCCAAATATTTGGAATTTCAACACTTGGATTACTGAAAACACCCTGATTCTGCTCAATAAAGGCAGCTTCAAGGAATTAAGACCCACCATTAAATTCACAATGGAGTTGGAGCAAAATTGTCAAATTCCTTTTCTTGATGTACTTGTCAAACGAGCAGAAAGCGACATCAGAACAACAGTCTATCGTAAACCCACTCACATAGGACAATATTTAAATCAAGGTGTAAATCATTCTGCTACAACCAAACGAGGCATAATAAGAACTTTGTATAATAGAGCCATTCAAATTGGTAACAATTCTCATGACTTGGAAATCGAAATAAGAAACATTAAAAAGGATCTGCAGCAGAATGGTTACAGCCTTAAACTTATAACAGATACTATTTCTAAATTTCAGCAAACAGGACAGATATTACAATTCCATACATTAAAGGAGTATCAGAGAAAATTCGAAGAGTAGCGAACAACTTCAAAACAGCTTTTAAATCTAATAATACAAAACCGGAGAACAAACAAAATAAGGAATGCATTTACCAAGTTCCTTGTGAGTGTGGTGAATCATTCATAGGTGAAACAAAAAGACCACTATCTGTTAGGCTTAAAGAACCAGACGAATACCCAAAGAGGTGAAACAACGAAATCAGGAATCGCCGAACACGTATGGTCAAAACAACACCGAATGAAGTGGACAGAAGCAAAGGTTTTACACAAGGAGTCACACTGGAAGAAACGAAAATTGCTTGAAGCTGCCTTTATTGGGCAGAATCAGGGTGTTTTCAGTAAGCCAAGTGTTGAAATTCCAAATATTTGGAAGCCCCTCCTTGGGCGGAGCCAACTTCTTAAACTTCACGGTTGAGCGATTTCCCATAGTATATAAGTACGTAGCCTTAGGAATAGATTGTAGTTTGCACCTGAAGACGATCAGAGATTTTACTGATCGAAACGTCGTTCATAAATAAAATATAGACAATGGAAGTCCGAAACACAGAGTTAATTTCAAATTATTTTTTACTGGTTATCAGATGTTTTGGGTAGTAAATATCGAGCAGTTAGCTGGAAATTACTGCGTTTTGAATTAGGACAGCATTAGGGCTCACAGTGGTGTTATGAGTAATAATCGTTATATCTGGGTGCATTGTTGTCAATTTTTAATCTGTTTACTTAAATTACTGTTTTGTTTTTCTCCTATGCATTAAAATAGTGTTAAATAATAATTCGAATAACACTGGCTTATAGCATCAATTCCACTCACAAAATGGCTAAACAAAATTTTTCCCTTATTTTTTAAAAGTTTTATTAAAAAAATGTAAATTTTTTTTATTGGAATTATTTAGAAAAAATAATAAAATTCAAAATTGATGAAAGTTTAATAAATAATTAAAAATTACAGTGTCAGTTCCATAAGCATCTACTTAGATTTCACTTTTATTCCGATTTTTATCTTATAGTTAAAAAAAGTAAGAAGTCCCTGATGTATGACCAAAATTGCAGTCAGCCTTCACTTTGGTACTTGTATAAGGTTAAATTACAATAATATATTAATTAAAGACTTTTTCAGAGGCACAGTAGACGTGTTCAAGTTATCTGCAAATCATGGCTAACCAACAGCGTTCTCAAGACGTTGTTGGGCTAACATTATTTGAAAATGTTGAATTAAAATTATAGGTCGCTTACTTTATTTAAAACTACCTATACTTATTTAAACTTGAAATTATAAATATGGGAATACAAGAATTGTGTAAGGTATTGGTCGCAAGGGCAACATAACATTTAAGCGCTTATATTTTTTTGTGTAAGTACCTAGTGGATTTACTTTACTAAATTTGAAATCTGTAGATTTATTTTTTAAATAATATGAATCAAACATAATTTTATTTGGTTCTTGTATAGTCTTTTACGATTTTGAATCGATTTGAAAACGGTTTTCAAATTTTGATATTTGGTAGCTGACATATGTCATAGTTGTCACATATTCATTTTTGAGTTTTGGTACTTTTTTAAAAAAAATGTATTTTATTCAAAAGGTGATGTTGACCCTTGCCACACATTTTTTTTTTTAATTTTAATTACTACTACAGCACATACACTTTCGAGCCAAATATTTCTTTTATTTTCCATAATTATTTTTTTTAAAGTCTTTAATGTGGATTCCTTTGCGCTAAGGATCTCTTAACGGTGCTAAGTAGCTGATTTGGTTTGCTCAGCTTTTCTTTGTAGTCTAAAGAATACCTAAATTTAAGATGCCAGATATCGAGCCTTAAATCATCCTTAGGGAGAGAATTCTAACCTCATTTTTTGTCAACTCAAAAACGGTAAAAAAAATTAAAATGGAATTTTTAAATGACGATTTGGACGTGCTGAATATAATTGAAAATGGTTTTGCCAGAAGGGTCTAGATTTAAATTTAGATTTTTTCAACGTTTCCGGCTAACCAAACCAACAGTTCGAAATATTTTGCCACTCATACAAGAACAGATGGAGTTAGAAGGAGGACGTTTCTGGTAAGACTATATGACTTACAAATTAGGACCAGTCAATGAAGAGACAAGCTCACATTCAATTTAATTTCCATGATGCCCCAATGGATGATGGCTTCAAGTTTTTATGGTCACATATTTTTATACAAGTTTTTTTTGTTGTTGTATTAGTTTAATTAAATATTACTGTTTATTTTTTAGAAACAATACAACTGTCTCTTCAATTATACTGAGAACCCTACGATTATGTGCACTGGAGAGCATCTTTCTAGCATTGGAGATTTTAAGGCCAAACGGTGCTTCTAGCAGGTTAGAATTTGGTTGAATAAAAAAATCCAAAAACACGTCAGCTGAGATTTTTAATTTCTTTTAATCGTACTATCTTGGATTTTGTCTATGTCATTTAGTTTACGAGGTATGGCAATTTTTTTTAAAAAATAGGACACCCTGTATATTTTGCAATTTTTGAAATCTGCAAACAATTCTCTCTTCAGCAATACCACACAGTAGGATCTATCTTTTACGATAATCCCGATATTTTTATCTAAATCTGTATGGAAAACTTCGATATTCATTCAAATATCCCCTGTAAAATAGGGCATAGACAACCATTCCATGCAAGTTTAAATGCCTCTATCTTGGAAACCATAAAAGATGACGTGTCTTTGGATTTTTTTATAAAACCAAATTCTAACCCGCTAGAAGCACGGTTCCGTTTAAAGAATCCACTCTGGATATGTTTAAATGACCCTTACTGAAGCTGAAAAATTTAATGTAAAAACTGACGCAAAGAAAAATTAATAATAAATAATAATTATAATAATAATAATAATAAATAATAACAACAAATAATGGTTTTATGACAAGCAGCGCCATCCAGTAGTTGAACTTATAACAAGATTTAATTTTTAGCTATGGAAAACTTTTTTTTGGCCGGAGCAAACGAATAAAATTTAGGGAATACTTAAAAATTATGGATTTCTTTACTACTCATTACTTAAGCAAATCGCAGAGCAAATGGGCTTAAAAAAAACAAATCTTTAGTTATTTAAGTAAGGTTATGTTATTAATCTTCTTTTTTCTATACACTCCGCCAAATTTTAGAATGCCGGTTCCACGGTTTCACTTCTATTTTTCTCTCTCTCTCTCTCTCTCTCTCTCTCTCTCTCTCTCTCTCTCTCTCTCAAAAAGAGTAGAGCAATAAAATATAATTTGGCGGCTGTCTGGTAATCCGACGCAATACGTATGTGTAAACTCAATCCCCGTTTTCATGGAAAATCGGTATTTTGATCTCAATACGATCTTGATCCAACCCTAAAAATTTTCAGGGTCGGATCTAGATTGAAATCGATTTGAATACTGGAAAAACAGGCGTTTTCATGGACGGTATCGGATTGAAATCGTTTTCAGAACGAACTCAATTCCCATGAAAACGTAGCAAATATAAAGCCAGTGAAAGTTAAAGAGCATGTTGAAGCTACTTTAGAATCTCTTTACGACTTATACAATTTTCTGTGGACTGGGAGAATTTATTAGATTAGATTAGATAATTTAGATGTGCAAAAGGGTTTAAGAGGTATCATTTCACACCAGTGAAAAGGGTTTAACTCTAGACGGCATAAAAATGGACGACCTTGAGATATATGCTGATGACACTGTCATAATTGCCGACACGGTGGAAGCTCTGCAAGAGTTGTTAAATAAATGAATATTGAATAAAAGAATATATTGGCTTAAAAATTTAAAAAAATAGTATAGCGATAGTACTACGACACTTCAGATAGTGGACAGGTTGCAGATCGCGCTGATAATGGCCGATGTTCGAAGAGTACTTGAAAGAACTGGACTAAAATTTTGAGTACTAAAACTCATTGGGGGTTCTAACAAAATGTTATGCCAGATTACCTAGGTAATTTTTTAAGGAGAAATCGCATCGTGGGGAATTTGTTTTATTCGGTTTTAATTAACTCAGGTGCCCCTGATCCCAATACATGCCTCTCTTTATCTGTTTTTTAGCTGTGGTGGTTGAAGAGGGGAAAAGGGGGTAAAATATGTAAAAAAATTGTAACTTTGGAACAAAAGCAAGTAGCGACATACGGTTTTCAGATTTAAGTTTCCATGAATATGGACTACAAATTTTGTTATTTAGTCCAAATACGTGGGAGCTTTAGTTTCCGAGTTATTTGAGAAAACGTTAAAATATATTAAAAAAATCATAACTTCAGAAGTAAAGCAGCTATTGATATGCGGTTTTCAGATTTTGGTTTTCGTAGATATTACCCAAAAATTTTGTTTTAAGGTTCAAATCTTTCAAAGCTACAGTTTTCGAGATATTTTCATTTCCTTTCAACGTAAAATAATTGATTGTATGTTGGACTATCCGTGCTTTCTAGCACCAATTTTTGTACATATGAAACTCAAAAGAAACCTAAAAAGTACGTTAAATATAACAACAATATAAAAAATTTAACCCAAAATCTACAAAGATAGCAATAATTTTAAACATTCCATACCTTTTTGGCAAGTTAAAGTCCCGAGAACTGATGCCGCGTTGCCCCTCTGAACTGCTAAACTTCTGTTTTGGGTAATGAATGATTTAACTCTCGCATCGCCCCCCAATACACCCTTTATAAGTTGACCGATTTTGATTATTAAATTTTTAGCCTCAGGTCCTAAAGAGCCTAAGGTTTCAACGGAAAAGGGCGTGAAACAGAAGCGATCCAAGAGTGTTCCTCATACTTGCTCATCTTCAAGGACTCTCCCAGTTTACAAACCTCTCCTGCTGTTTTTCATGACAAATGAATGTAAGATTGACACAAAGTATCTTTGTATCTTACATCCCAGATTAGAGGTTTGCCAGCCTTCCGTGGAAATTTGGTCATTCCGTCCGCCCATTTTCCGTCGCTCCGACACACTCCAACCGGCTCTTTATCTTGATTTCCTTAATTTGCCTTTATGTATTTAAGTTGAAAGTAATAATACGTGTCTAAATATTATTTCAGATGTGGCTAATATATCAAGATCCGCCTTCTCTCTGTGAGCATTTCCTCAAAAATAGACCGCTGCTGTAATCCTTAAAAATATATTTGCATTTTATTTCGAGAAAGTATTATTATATAGGTTTATATGTTATGGTTTTAAAATTGTGAAACATTAAAAAACTGACGTAAGATTCACTTTTTTTAAACTTTAGTATATTCGCATCTTATTTTTTCTCAGATTAATAAAAAAGTTACTAGTCTGAGTATTTTTTAAACAGTCCCTAATTTTGCCTTTCTTAATTTAGTACTGTGATTCTTTTGTTTATTCATTCACCCTCTTTGTTCAAATTATTAATTAAAGATCCTTCTTGTACTAACGTTCATTGCAGACATTGTCCTTTTCACGGTGGCGTATGCAGAAAATCGCGCTTTGGGGGTGGGAGATATGAACTTAAATTTTTTTCCTGTTCTTCGGTACACATTTTATGTAAAAAATATATTTGGACAATTCTACCAAAAGTGGGACATATGAATATTATATTTGGTGATTGCCTCAAAGTGACAATTCAGCACAGTAAATATTAATTTTCTTAAAATGTATGTAAATAATTAGATGTGTGCTATGAACACTTTGTTTCTGAATTTTGGAAATTATAGTATTCGTCTGTTACAGAGGGTTCATAACTAAAGCGTTTCCTTTTTATTTTTTCAGAAAAATTTTCCGAAAATAACAAGATCTACAACTAAAACCAATTTTAAGTGAATTAAGTGAAGTTTTTGAAGAATCGCGATCCTCAAAAACCGTCATAAAATCTCGCCCTTACAAAAAATCTCACGATTTTTAAACCCAAGTTTACACTAACTGCTTTTTTTGGCAGGACTTTTCCTAATACTGTTCCAGTAAATAAAAAATATGTCGATTTTAATTTTTTTAGTCAGTTTTTGTGAAAAAAAACCTTTAAAACTTACATACAAAACCATAGACAGCCATTTGACATTTATTGGTACGCGTAGTAGCAATTTAGCACCGCCGTAAAACTAGTCCCGCAGAATATCTTTAAAATATTAAATTTACAAAATGTTATTAAAAAAATTACGTAGTTTCTCTTACTGTGCTTTTATTTGAAATAAGGCATTGAGTAAAAATGGCCACTTTTCAGAATTTAGTCCAGGCCCCATCATATACCCCCGAAAAAAAATCTAGGTCCCCAGATTTTGACTTGATTCATGTTTTTAGATCACCATAGAAGTAATTTATCTTGGGTATAGATTGATCACCCGGGCTAAACTATTTTAGTGATCACCCTGTATTTTTGCATTAAAATGCTTAAAATTATCATTTTTTTGTGTGTTTTCCTTGTGGAAAAAGGCTAAAGATCAAAAAGTACTTGGACAATCGAAAAAATAAAACCACTGATCGAAAGAGAATTTCTTTCTGCGTTTTATGTATTGTTTTATGTCTATTAAAGATAAGGGTTGGCATGTAAACCGAGATAAACAGTAAAAATCGCCACTTTTCAGAATTTAGTCCAGGCCCGTATACCCCCGAAAAAAAATCTAGGTCCCCAGATTTTGACTTGATTCATGTTTTTAGATCACCATAGAAGTAATTTATCTTGGGTAGAGATTGATCACCCTGTATTTTTGCATTAAAAAGCTTAAAATTATCATTTTTTTGTGTGTTTTCCTTGTGGAAAAAGGATAAATATCAAAAAGTACTTGGACAATCGAAAAAATAAAACCACTGATCGAAAGAGAATTTCTTTCTGCGTTTTATGTATTGTTTTATGTCTATTAAAGATAAGGGTTGGCATGTAAACCGAGATAAACAGTATGGTTACACCAAATTATGTACGTTTTCCAAAAAAAATTCGCGGATTCAATATAGATTTTCTGATTTTATTTATTTTTAAGGATTTTATTCGTTAAGCAAAGATAAACTATATTTAAATAAACGTAATTTTCAATATTATGCAGGGTGACCAAAAAACAACTTTAAATGCAAGTTTTTAAAATATTGGTCAATTTTTGTAATTTTTCTTAATGTGATAGAGAAAGTCCTAATAAACATTTTTGTCATTACCATTTTCCTGTAATTGTACAGGGTGAGCCAGCAATGAGCAAAGCAAAATGGCCGTTTTGGCCCTTGGTTTATAAGAAAACTATAAGGTTTACAAAAAAACTCCTTTCGAAATATGATTGTACATTCCATTGCATTATGAACAATTTTTATTTGCCACTTATCTTTGTGTATATTCGGGGTGACCCAAAAAAAAACGTTTGAAAATACCCTTAATCGCACCCTCCAAAATGGATTTTCAAAGTGGCGTAACACAATAAAACTTTTTTCTAACATAATACAAGGCATTGTAAAATATTTTTTTTTCCAAAGGTAACAATCTAATAATTTATGTACAGGGTGAGCCAAAAAAAGACCTTGGAAGTCGTTAAATAAGTTATAACTCCCATTTGCAAATATTTATTATGTGAATTTTCTTGACCACGATCCACTTATTTTTATTTATATTATTGGGAAATAATATTCAGATATATATATATAGAGGGTGAGTCAAAATATTAAAACAATGTCATACACATACGGTATAACTTATCATACATTAATTTATATTTTTGGCTAAATAAGGGTTAAAAATCCTGAATAATATAAATTTTTGTATAGGTAGCCGCTTCAGCTTTCAAAATCTATAGCGTAGTTTTGACTCACCCTGTACATAAATGAGGAATTATATAAAGAAAAATAAGTATATCGTGGTCAAAAGAATCATATGTAAAATGTTTGCAAATTCGATAATTTATTTAGCGACTTCCAAAGACCATTTTTTTTGGCTGACACTGTACAAAAATAAAAAAAAAATATATTTTCAAATTCCTGTTATTACCTCAAAAAAATACTTTTATTGTGTTACTCTTCTTTGAAGCTCAATAAGTGCCAAATGAAAATTGTTGATGATGGCATGTACAATCATATTTCGACGGGAATTTTTAATAAGTACAAAACGGCCATTTTTGAAGCTTTACCCATCATTGCTGGCTCACTGTACAATTACAGGAGAACGGTAATGACAAAAAATGTTTGTTAGGACCTTCTCTATCACATATTAAAAAATTACAAAAATTGACCAATATTTTAAAAACTTTTATTCAAAGTAGTTTTTTGGACACCCTGTATAATATTGCAAATTATGTTGATTTAAATATAAGTTTATCTTGGCTTAACGAATAACCTCCCTAAAAATAAATAAAATCAGAAAAGTTATCTTAAATCTGCGAATTTTTTTGGAAAACTTACATAATTTGGTGTAACCATGCTGTTTATCTCGGTTTTCATGGCAACTCTTAACTTTAATAAACATAATACGTAAAACTCAGATTTCGATTGGCCAAGTACTTTTTAATATTTAGCCTTTTTCCACAAGGGAAACACACAAAAAAATGCAAATTTTAAGTTTTTTGATTGAAAAATACAGGGTGGTCACTAAAATATTTTGGTCCGGGCGATCAATGTCTATCCAAGATAAATTACTGCTAAAATGATCCAAAATTTTTTTGCGAAGGTATACGATGGGGCCAGGACTAATTGCGAAAGGTGAGATTTTCTCTCGTTGCTGAAAAATCGCGACCATATATCAAAACTTGTAATGGCCGCCTGTTTCTCCAGAAATTTATCGTTAGGATTTAAAATATATTGTTTAAAAAAAAATTGGAATACGTCCAAAATTGCAATTTTTAATAATACAACTTATAAGCTTCGTTTTATTCGTTTTTTGATAAAGATGTAGGATTAGGTTAAATATCATTTACCAAGTTATTTTTTTTAATACAAGTTTTTAATGTTTGCTTTAGTACTACGGCATAGGAATGAGGTTTTTGCTTTGTAATGAAACAAATTGTAAACGTGCAATTTAAAAAATTAAAAAAAAAAACAAATAAAAACAAATGCTACCATCGACATCGATGATATTTACACAAATTAAATACATTGTTCAACAAGAACTAAAATATAAAGTGATAGTAGTTGTTGTTTAGCTGAAATTATTAGTTGGAAATTCGCCATCTGACACCTCCAATAAAACGCTATATGTCATGTATCGTTGGTTGATAGATAAATAGAAATTTCGTTCAACTGATAATCGTGAATGTGTACCGCCTTGTCTTTCTAACATCTCTAGGTTTTTATCTCCCCACTACTAACATATGAATCAGACGAAAGGATTTACTAATAGCCAGTCAAAATCCCAGTTTCTCGGTAGCTCAGTTGGTAGAGCATTAGACTGGTATTTTAGAGGTCCCGGGTTCAAATCTGGGTCGAGGAAAAACTTTTTCCGATTTATTCCCTCACCCTTTGCCCTCTACGCCACAAATCTTTTCTGCATAATATTAGTTTTTATTTTGGAAAGTTCATTAAGCACTTCTTCTGATGAAGTATGAACATCTTTAAGTAATTCTTTAGGTTTTTCATAATCTTTCTGATCAACATGATGTATATTTTTTTTGGTGAGGGAAGCTTTCTTGAGCCCCTTAGTAGAGGAGTTTTCCTAATTTGGCGCAGTAATTCTCTAAATCTTTCTTGGGATAATAATGAGTCACTACCTATTACTATTACCTGACTTCTTAAAATGAAAAAACAAACAAGCCAAGAACCAAATAGGAAACCGCACGAGTGTGACATTACAACAACTTCCTGCGTCTTTGCCTAACATGCTTCAACTATTAAAATAAAAAGCCAACCAAAGCTAATTCTCTGAAATGTTTATAGAATACTAAGTATCTGGAAAACATTGCTATAAATATACCAAATTACAAAAGACATTTAAAGCGTTTTAAAGAGGCTTTTAATTGTTTGCCTTAAATTTGATTAATGCGGTGATTTGTGTGACTAACAGGTTTTTCACCCAAGATAGAAACCACGTGATGCCGTTTACTTTTAAAAATTTAATTGCCAATAGCACCAACGTTAATTGCCAATTGCACCACGTTAAGTCTGTTTTTTAAGTATGACTTAAAAGTTCTCTCTCTCTCTCTCTCTCTCTTATTGTGTGCTTCTGAGACATATAAAAACTTTAAAGTCAGACTTAAAACACAGACTTAACGTTGGTGCAATTGGTAATTAGTCTGTGTTTTAAGTCTGACTTAAAAGTTCTCTCTCTCTCTCTCTCTCTCTCTCTCTCTCTCTCTCTTATTGCGTGCTTCTGAGAGATATAAAAACTTTTAAGTCAGACTTAAAACACAGACTTAACGTTGGTACAATTGGCAATAAATGATGATTTGAGCTAAAACAATATTTTGATATGGTTTTTTGCATGTTTCTCCGGGCTTTCTTAGGCAAAACTCGCTGATCAGAGAGATACAAGCGTCGGGTTGTAAACGTGAGTCGTAATTAGTCTGTGTTTTAAGTCTGACTTAAAAGTTCTCTCTCTCTCTCTCTCTCTCTTTCTCTCTCTCTCTTATTGCGTGCTTCTGAGAGATATAAAAACTTTTAAGTCAGACTTAAAACACAGACTTAACGTTGGTGCAATTGGCATGATTTGAGCTAAAACAATATTTTGATATAGTTTTTTGCATGTTTCTACGGGCTTTCTTCGGCAAAACTCGCTGATCAGAGAGATACAAGCGTCGGGTTGTAAACGTGAGTCGTAGTTAGTCTGTGTTTTAAGTCTGACTTAAAAGTTCTCTCTCTCTCTCTCTTATTGCGTGCTTCTGAGAGATATAAAAACTTTTAAGTCAGACTTAAAACACAGACTTAACGTTGGTGCAATTGGTAATAAATGATGATTTGAGCTAAAACAATATTTTGATATAGTTTATTGCATGTTTCTCGGGGCTTTCTTCGGCAAAACTCGCTGATCAGAGAGATACAAGCGTCGGGTTGTAAACGTGAGTCGTAATTAGTCTGTGTTTTAAGTCTGACTTAAAAGTTCTCTCTCTCTCTCTTATTGCGTGCTTCTGAGAGATATAAAAACTTTTAAGTCAGACTTAAAACACAGACTTAACGTTGGTGCAATTGGCAATAAATGATGATTTGAGCTAAAACAATATTTTGATATAGTTTTTTGCATGTTTCTCCAGGCTTTCTTCGGCAAAATCGCTGATCAAAGAGATACATGCGTCGGGTTGTAAACGTGAGTCGTTTTTTGGCGTGAGAAGATTTCGAAACAATTTCAGAATCGCTCATCGGACTGTTTCGAAAGCATTTCAATCACTATTCCAATATGGCGGGGGTTGTCATTTGTCAAAATAAAAGTGTAGTGTTGGATTATGGAACACCGGCTATTTTTTTGTTTTTTCAATAATAAAATGACTTGATTTAAAAAAAAACGCATACATGCAGTCACAAAATTGACATTTCTAAAAGTGTATAATATATACGGACTACCAGCTAAAATGCCTAAAAACTTCAAAAGTACGACAATTTGTCATATTGTTTAAAAAAGGTCTCTAAAACTGAAAATATTTTTTTACTTAAATTAAAGGCAACCTTATTTTTATATTAAATTTTACATAATACTAAAAAATCAGCAAAAATAATGTTTTAGTAAAGTCTTTATTGAACAATATCAAATTATCACTCGAGTAATGGACGAAGGCTGTTTTATAAAGAGGGCGGTAACCCAGTTTGGAGTTGATAAAATAACAATAATACGATGGAAATAGCGCTGAACTGAAAACAATTCGACGAATAGGAAACTTGGATTAGGACAAAAACGATGGTAAACTTAATACTAATTATTTTAACTTAAAAAAGAACTAAAATAAATCATTTAGTATTTAATAGGATCACCATTTTTCTCTATTACAAGCTGTAAACGTCTGGGCATTGAAAAAGTTAAATTTTGAAAATATTCTGAGAGCTGATCCAATGCGCGATAAATAGCATTGCTTAACTCTTCAGCATTTCGTGGTCTCCAATTCCTTTGGTCGATGCCTCGATATTTTAATAGGCCTTCCATCTACTCGCGTTTTAGTGAGCTTTGAACGTATGTGGCGGCCATTTTGACAATTAACTAATGTAATAACAGCATACGTGTAAAAGGGTACTAAAACGGAAGGTGTTGGCTGGCCTCCATGTCGGAGGTATAGCTTTGGTATATTATTTTATTTTCCATTGGGTTAAGGTCAGGGTTGTTGGCTGGCCAAGGAAGTGTTTCTATATTATTATTCTGAAACCATTGGCGAACAACATTAGCCGTGTGTACTGGACAGTTGTCCTGCTGATAAACGAAGTCATTATTTTCATCTAATCTATTCAAGAATTTCAATATATCGTTCACTATTGAATCTTCCTTCGATTCTCCAAAAAAAAACCCAAACCAGCCCCACATGTTTACAGAAAAATGTCCAGCTTTTTTAATTTGGTTTGTATATTCGGGTTCAAATCTAGAATTTGGTGGATGATAAACTAAAATTCTCCTGCTGCTTGAAGATGATTGAAAAATTTTTCATCAGTGAAAACCACCCTCTCCCAGACGTCATTATCACGAAGAACGTTGTTGAGTGCAAAAATCACTCTGGCTTGTTTTTGTTCTTCTAGGCTTCTTTGCAGCAACTCGACAAGAGACTTCTGATTTCGTTACTCTTCTATTTACTGTTGCTAAAGAACCCGGAAATAATGTTACATTAGATGCTTCAACCGACGTTGAAAAAGGATTTTGTCTGAGATGGTCAATAAGTCTCTCATGTTGCACTTCAGAACTTACTTTTGGTCGTCCTGATCCATCTTTCCTATCCGT
Source organism: Oxystoma pomonae (assembly GCA_963921995.1). NCBI lineage: Eukaryota > Metazoa > Arthropoda > Insecta > Coleoptera > Brentidae > Oxystoma > Oxystoma pomonae. Next base: position 100,993,416 of record OY998165.1, read on the forward strand.
AGAATTATTTTCATCCAGCGCTTTTTCCATCGCATTATCGTCATTTTATCAACTCCAAAATGGGTGGCCGCTCTTCTTATAGACCAGCCGTCTTCCATAACTCGAGTGATAATTTGAACTTTTGGAAATGTTGATATCTGTGGCATTTTTAAGAATGTCACACTGAATTTTAAGCTGTCAGGCATACTAAGCTGGTGGTGCCTTATAATAGTATACACTTATGGAAAGTTAAATTTTGTGGCATAGGAAAAAATGCATGTATGAGTTTTTTTGAAATCAAGTGTACCAAATTCAATTGGGAGAATTATTCTAAAAGATAGCTGCCGGCAGTTATTTAATGGTGGGTTTATCCATAAAAATAACAAAATATTCCCGGATTTATAAACTGGGGATAGGAAAAAATAACAAAAGGCTAACAAATATTTTATAACAATAAGTTAGGTTAGGTTTTATAAAACTGTCAATGGAAAGAGCATTTTGGCGATAGCAAGAACCGGTGACGTCACATTTCGAAATCGCGCAAGCACCGTGTTCTACGCCAAAAAAAGAGTCCCTATAGTTTGTAAAAAAAATACATTAGAGAAACGTATTTCATAGAAATGAACAATGGAGAAACTGTACTTTGCAGAAATCGAACTTTGGAGAAATGTACATCAAAGAAACCATAAAAAACCGAGAAACCATACAACGTAGAAATTGGTAAGGCGAAAATCTGAGAATAAGGGAGGGCGTAGATCAAGTTATTTTTTTTCTAAACCAACCTGACTTGTCCCATTAAACTTAAACCAACCCAAACTAACACAGAACAATCCAAAACTCTTAAAAAAACCAACCCAAACCAACCCACCACTCCTTTAAATTTAGAATAAAAACTAAAAATAAAAAATGTCTTTCTACGCCCTTTCTTATTGTAAGCTCGCAGGCAAACACCTGTTTTACGATTTTTTTTAGGTATATTTCTCCAAACTACGATTTCTAAAAATACGATTGCCAAAGTTTGTTTCTATAAATAAAGATTCCTGCATTTTACTTTTCTTTATTTTATGGAACCCCACTTTTACAAAATTGACATATTTAAAAAATTAAATTTAAATATTTTCGAGTTAACTTTGAGACAAAATATTAAGTAGTAATAAACTATATTACATCACTAACCAACAAAATTTTCATTAACCCAGCTAGGTCTATTGGATTACGAAACACATTTTTTTTTTAAATTTCCATACACATAGATTTTAGATACCTGTAAAAAAAAGAACAACAATATTATTGAGGTCAGATAGATTCACAATTTAATTAAATAAAAAATCATCAAAATCGAAGACCATAAGATTTCACTGTTTGGTATCGGAAAAAAAGTTTTTTTGGAAAGGTCAAAAAAAACACCTAAATATATAAAATTTTGTGATGGTCTCTGTCTGTCTGTCTGTCTGATGAGATATGATAACTCAAAATGCGCTATAACGATTTTTATAAAATTTGGCACAAAAATTAATTTTTATGTTGGTGAGTTGTTGGAAAGAGGGTAGGAAGGGAAGTTAAACTTTTTAAAATATACTAATTCATGTAGCAGTTATATATCAGTACTTGATTTTAAAATTTAGATAGATAATTACATTTTTTATCAAATCTGTAAAAGCGTCAAAGTTCCTCAAGGCCTTGGCTTTTAAAATATTAAAAAAATAATAATATATAACTGCGAGTCAAGTAGTAGAGTAAACTACCTATTTTCATTTTATAATGCAATTTTGCTAATTTATGTAATAATTTCTATTTAAATTGCAAAAAAAACTAACAACATTGTAGGAGTCTAGAGGGTGTTAGACATAGACATGCTTAACAAACAAAATTCTTAACAACAATAATTGTTATTCAGACGAGTAGGAGTAAATGTTGCGAAAAAAGGTGTTAAATTCAAACAAAATTTACCGAATTGTGTTTTTTTTCCAACACACTTTTGCGCTCCTATTAAACAAAGCCACAAACTAAGAGCAGGATTCATACTTTCATATATTATGTGCAGGATTTTTGTTTGTAATATCCAACAATATCATAAAACCACCACACGATAAAGGGGGATTTTTGTATTTTCAGATGCCTGATTTATTTGACCTTTACTTTTGATTGCATTTTGGATGTATTTTACTAATTTGAAATAGTCTAATATTAAAAATAGTAAAATCAATGAATAGCGACCTTCCCTCAAAAAGGTAATGGTAACCGTAGATCCGGATTTCATACTTGTGGTGCTCATCAGTAGTTGAAGAAAAATTAAGCGTCTCTACGGAGACAGATATAATTATCTTTACAGATATCCTAAACTCTGGAGTTAATAAATTTAAAAAGGGATTTAGTGAGGGTGAACAAATAACAAAATCAATGAATAGCGAGCTTTCCCTCAAAAAGGTAATGGTAACCGTAGATCCGGATTTCGCACTTGTGGCGCTCATCAGTACGGTGCTAGGAATTAGGAGATGAAATGATGATGGAAAAATATGACACAGGATTTATGTAAAAGACAACCGTCTGTCAAATTGTAGAATCGGCAGATGTACCTTCATTTTGAAGGAAAATTAAGCGTCTCTACGGAGACAGATATAATTATCTTTACAGATATCCTAAGCTCTGGAGTTAATAAATTTAAAAAGGGATTTAGTGAGGGTGAACAAATAACAAAATCAATGACGAGCTTTCCCTCAAAAAGGTAATGGTAACCGTAGATCCGGATTTCGCACAATCTTTTGCGCTCCTATTAAACAAAGCCACAAACTAAGAGCAGGATTCATACTTTCATATATTATGTGCAGGATTTTTGTTTGTAATATCCAACAATATCATAAAACCACCACACGATAAAGAGGGATTTTTGTATTTTCAGATGCCTGATATATTTGACCTTTACTTTTGATTGCATTTTGGATGTATTTTACTAATTTGAAATAGTCTAATATTAAAAATAGTGTATTGTTACTTAAACTAATAACTTATAGGTCAAACAAAGATTAAAGCTTCTTTCCTTTTATTGTGTAATTGGCGTAATTAATATTTCATTGATTCTGAATTTTAATTACATAAGTGATCGTAAAACTAAGAAGCTTTGCCAATAAAAATCAAAATTTTGTAACTTATATCATGTACCAGTAACATACTACTACTTACGGCGCTAGTACGTAAAAAGTGCGCAGGCGCGAAATTGCGCAGGTACGAAATTGCGCGCGGACAAAGCCGCGCAAGCACAAAACTTTCGTTCTTATGCTCTTTTGTCCATAAGCCTTTTTTGCGTTCCTGCGCGCAATTGTCCGAGCAGTTTTGAAATGCGCCCTTTCGTACTAGCCCCACTACGAGAGAATAGCACGTCGAAATTCCGTTGCTCAAGAATCTGATCCTTAAAGTATTAATATTATTTTTGTTATTAGGTAAATTCTTTATTTAACAAAAAAAATAGTACAAGAAGTACAGCTAATTTAAAAATCCAAAATTTTAATAAATATGCAATTAATAATTACCTAGCTAGTAATATAAAAAATAATAAACATTATCTTAGCAAATTTAATATGTAAGCAGTATGTCAGAATAGTATATAAAGGTTGCTTAAAAAACATATAGACAATAAAAGAGAAGTTAAATTATCAAAATAAAGGACATAACAATTTGAAAACAATTTAAACACGAATCCTAAGTACAAAGTTAAAAAGTAAAAAGTTAAATTACAATACGATACATATTTAAAGTATAAAACACAAAAACAAAATAAAAGAAAAGTAAAATAACAGTGAACGAACAACATCTAATAATGTTTTGATTTAAAGACGTCAACTAATACAGAATCTTTTACATCCTTTGACAGCCTGTTAAAAGTGTCTAGTCCATTGTAAAATAATAAAATAAAGAGTTTTGTCGAATTTTTGTTTTTCTTTGTGTCTAGTATTTATCTGATGAATCTGATTATTATAAATAAGTTTATTTTTTAAATACGAGGGAGAGCCTCCCATCTTCATTTTAAATATTAAAACTAGAACTATAATTCAAAATATTCCTCAACCGGCAACCAGTGCAAAAATTTTTGCATTGGTTTTACCGCACTATATTTTGAGCAGCCTAAAATAATTCTCATTCCTCGATATTACAATTTTTGGAGGAGCTGCATTTCTTTTTTATTTAAAGTATATATTATTGTAGCGCAGTAGCTAAAGTAAGTAAGTAAATAACCTTAAGAATTTCTGGGGCTCCAAGCATAAGAAAAATTTATAGAAAATTATTAAAACCCAATGTTTATATCCATACCTAAATATCAATAGACAATTAGTTAGACTTTATTTTATAAGAGATAACATTAATTTTTTTTTAATTGAGAATTTTGAGATTAGTACCAGCAATATCTAGCTTGTGACTACGATTGAAGTGTATTTTGCTTGTGACTGTGGTGGTTATTGTTTATGTGATAATATGATGAGTACTAAGCCTTTGTTTTTAGTTGTTTCCGAAGGTTTTGTTCAAGGTAAATTGAATAATCGAGTGAATAATAAGTCAAATTTTTCAGATAATATATGGATCATTCCACGTCAGATTTACAATCCAATTTTTAATTTCTTCGAAAATACAGTAGACTCGCGATATAGTGAACTAATTAAGGCAGAGCCTGTACTCTATATCGATTTGTTCACTATATCGAATATTTAAAAAATAAATTAAAACAATGATTTTCTTTAGTAAAATAGGTTTATTAGCAATAAAAAAAATCTTAAAAAATAAAAATGCTAATTAAGTAGTAGTTTCCACAACTAGTGGCTAAAATAGTGATTTTTTTTACAAGCGTTGCTATAAATAAGGAGCGCAGCGAGGTATTTAAAAACGCGAGTAAAAAAAAGCAAAGTTTAGCCGCGAGTTGTTAACACTATTTGTTTTAATAAAAACAGGAAAATACTTTTACTTACGACCAACCCATAATACTAATTTAACGTTCGTCCCAGCACGACTGTAATGGACCATTTATGCTCCTAGGATAATAAGGAAGCTTAGCCGTCAACCACAAGATGGCGTGACAAGCGATTTAACTTTATTTTATAAGGGCACTTAGAAAGTCACTGAAACTTCAAGTTATGAAGGTTGTTGACTTAAGTATTTAGTACACTAACTCGCATGTTATGGTCATTACACGCTCAGATAAAGTCAGACACTCGAGTGCCCCTCGCGTCTCAAACTTTATCTTTGCGTTTAATTAACTAACGATTAAAAATCTCGAACGAAGAGCACTTCTTCTCGCAACACACCATATTTACACTATAAATCAAGGCGACGGTGACGTTCATTGTTGCGACGAGGTTACGACATTTTAATCTTTGACAGTTTGATATTTTGACGATGTTTTTAGATGATTTTTTCGTAAATACTTGATGAAAATTGTATACAGACCGCTTCAAGCTACTGCGAACATAGGGGGAATCAAGTCCAAATTACTCTCCGTGCCGTACGACCGAGGTGGATTCGAAGCACGCTGCAGTGTTATCTTTTGGAAATTCATTTTGTTTTTATTATTTTGTTTTATTTCTGCCTTGCTCGAGAAACAGATGGGTAAGTTCTTAATTGAAATAATACATTTTTAAAACTAAAAATGGATGTCTACGAAGTTGCCGAAAAAGTGCAGATGGTCAAATGGTCAAATCGTCATAACCCAACACATGTTCGATATTGGTCGAGGGAAAATTTGCATTTGTATTTTGACGAAAGAACACAGTATCCCCAAGAACTAAATGTTTGGGGGGGGGGGGTATTGTAGGGGAACACGTAATTGGGCCATTTTTTATTAACGGCAATTGCAATTTGAATGGTCCTAGATACTTGGATCTACTGCAGCAGCACATTATTCCAACTGCTAGGCAGTTGTTAGGTGTAAGATTTGGTGAAACATGGTTTCAACAAGATGGTTGTTCCGCTCACAATGTTGGCCTTGTTAGGGAATATCTTGATAATGTATTTCCTAAGCGGGTTATAAGTACACGGGGAACTATTTTATGGCCAGCTCGATCTCCCGATCTTGCTCCTAATGACTTCTATCTGTTTTTGAAGAAGCTTTTCAAATTATCACCCCCTAACATGCTTGGAAACATTAGAAGGGGTTTTTATAGTAGGCTCGGATATTGTTTAGCCGAGCAAGGAGGACTTTTCGAACATTTGCTTTAATTTTTTTTTGACTGGGAGAATCTTTTTGGTTTTTAGAATGTATTATTTTATTTTGAGAACTTGCTTTTATTTTGTTTCTCCTTATTATTTTCATTGTAACACGTCGTCACTGATAAATCTGAGCAGTTGACAATAAAACGCTCTTATTTATCAGTGACAAAAAATAAGAAAATTACGTTATAAAAATTTGCGTATTTATTGACCAAATTCCGGTTTCATTGACTACGCTCCACACAGCACCGTGGTTAGAGGCGTACTAAATACAAGGCGAACGGCGGCGAACGGCAGCGAATGTACGTACACTGGCAAATTAGACTTCTTTCGCCCTATGTTCGCAGTAGCTTGAAGCGGTCTGTATACTATTTTTCGCTATTTTTCTTTAATTTTGGGCAAAAACGAACATACATTTTTTTTTGCACGCGTGATCAAAAAAAAAGTTTTTTTTCGCATCGGTAACTACAAAAGCCGTGCTTTAGTTATCTGCAGACAGTTACTAAAATTATGTTTTTGATGAAGGTATAAAAAAAAGTAGTTTATTGTTTTTTCTCAAAAAATGTGAGTGTTTTCTTGAAGGAATTGGCAAAAGTTCTGGTTATGAGGAAACTTTTTTACCTGAGGTCTTCAAGTAGCGAATACCGAAGCGCTTTTTATATTTTTTAACCAACCGCTGCTTGTGTTAAAAGAAGAGCATTCTCTGTATTCGCTGTGAAGCAACTTAGCATTCTCTTGGATCACGGGAAGACTTTTCTCTCTTGGCTTCAGAAACCACTTATATAGAGCCTTTTCCATTCGAGGACACTCTGTGTCTCAAGGTTTTCATTTTTCGTAGCCCAGCAAAAGTGTTTTTTACCCTTTTTAAAATTGTTACCCTTTTACTGCGAATGGCGCATATAAACTGGGCGCATTATGAAACGCATATTTTATATTTAGGAGAGTATTTTAAACCTCTGTAACTTTTTTAGGTTTTATTATTTTTAAATGGGGTTTTTGGTATCGTACAGCTGATAATCGTATAGCTGATATTTTTTTCTAACAAAAGGTTAAAACCAAAGTTTGCCATTTTGTATTTTATTCGGTATACAAGGTGTGACAAAAAGTACTGTGTTTTTTCAAAGTTTAAAGTTAACGAAAATTGAAAAAAAAATTGGAAAAAATTTTAAATTATCAAATTGGTTATCAAATCTTTCTTAACAAAATTAATTCTCAGATTTTTAATTTTTTCTTTTGTTTGGAGATACGATTTTTTTCTTTTGGCTCGTCGATTTGACCGGATTTCGCCTATTAAAAATAAAACGTACCCAAAGTTATTTTGAAAATTAATCTTGATTACCAGTGGCGTCCAAGTTGTGGATTGTAACAGATGTTATACTTTATATGTTTCACATCAATTTTCTCGCTATTCATTAAAAAACAAAGATAATTTTTTTTAGTTATTAGTAACCAGTGACCATTTTTACCGAAGTATTTTTTTTTTAATGTTAACCAGGGGCGGAGCTAAATTTTTTTTCGGATTACACTTTTATTGATATAAAATATATATATAAAATATATTTTTTTAAATTAATATGTAATATTATGTATGTATGTATATTATATATGTAATTAATATGTAATAATTTTTTTTTTATAATAAGCATATCAGGGGCGTGGATAATTTTTTATTTGCGAAAGTTTTTATTTAAAAATATTATGTTAGTTCTCTGTGATCCTAAAGTGAATTAGGGAAGCCAATCAAATTTTGGTATCATTCGAAAGGTCCAATTTTGCACAATTTTGCACACCTATTTTGAAATTTTGCACACCTCATGGGAACCCGCAATAGGGTTCTCGAGTAACGAGGCTGCCCCCCCCCCATTTTTCAAGATAGGTGTGCAAAATTAGACCTTTCGAATGAAACCAGAATTTTCAAAAAATATCATCGGGGGGGGCAGCCTCGCTACTCGAGAACCCTATTGCGGGTTCCCATGGGGTGTGCAAAATTTCAAAATGTGCAAAATTAGACCTTTCGAATGGTACCAACATTTTCAAAAAATATCATCTGTGAGGGGGGGGCAACCTCGTTACTCATAAACCCTATTGCGGGTTCCCATATAGGGTGTGGAAAAGTTCAAAATAGGTGTGCAAAATTGGTCCTTTCGAATGATACTAAAATTTTCAAAAAATATCTGGGGGGCCAGCCTCACTCGAGAACCCTATTGCGGGTTCCTATGGGGTGTGCAAAATTTCAAAATAGGTGTGCAAAATTGGACTTTTCGAATGATACCAAAATTTTCAAAAAACCTTATATTTTATTATTGGTGTTCACTAATTCACTTTAGGATCACACAGAATTAACATAATATTTTTAAATAATTTTTTTTTTAATTAATAGCGAGAAAATTGATGTTAAACGTAAAAAGTATTTTTTGTAAACATCTGTTATATCTGTTACTGCAAGAAACTAATTATTGATCTAATTGCGCGAAAGAAGAAACAAAACGTCTAAAATCGTTTTCCTGTTTTAAAAGTGCGTTTGAATCCTAAAAATAGTTCGTTTACTTAAACAGATAAAACGTACATCAAAAATTAACAAAATTTTGCACAGCGGAGGCTTCTGGTATCCTCCCTACAGACCATTCACGTGGTTTTTCAAAGAAATATATATTTCTTGTTTTTATTTAGTTTTTTAAAATAATCGATAATTTTTACCGTAACATTTTTAGGATACGTAAAATTATGTAAAAAACTTAAAATTATTCAAAATCCATGAAATGGTTCCGTGATACCAATTTGATTAACAGTTTTTTAGATTAAGTATTTGGAAGAAGCGCATTTTTTATTTAAATTCACCCTTAACATGTTTGTTTTGGTTTAAAAGCAATTGGGTTCACTATTTCGAGAGGAAGTTTGTTCACTATACATAATACAGGAACAAAAAAATTTCTAAATCAATGAATAGCAAATAAGATTTTGTTATTTATTTACCCTCGCTAAATTCCTTTTTAAAAAAATGTCTCTTCACTATATATAGTATGTTCACTATATATAGTATGTTCACTATATGTAGTATGTTCACTATATCGCGAGTCTACTGTATTTTCTCGCACTCTTTAGGTTTAAATAACCAGCGCAGCGAGGTATTTAAAAACGCGAGTAGAAAAAAGCACTATTTTAGCCACTAGTTGTTAAAACTACTATTAAAAATCTCGAACGAAGAGCACTTCTCGCAACACACCATCTTTACGCTATAAATCAAGGCGGCTGGTAAATGAAATAACAATGGTTTCCACAGCGATGTGCCTTTTTACTCGGTGACGTTCATTGTTGCGACATTTTAATCTTTGATAGTGTCATATTTTGACGATGTTTTTAAATTGTAAATACCTGATGAAAACTGACGGAAATTGCTTAATTTTTAGGAAAGAATAATTAGATTTTTTTTCAATAATACTATTTTCCGCTATTTCTCTTTAATTTTGGGTAAAAAACGGACAGAAATCTTTTTTTGCACCCGTGATCAAGAAAAAGTTTTTTTGAGTCGGAAACCAAAAAAGTCATGCTTTAGTTATCTGCAGACAGTTATTAAAATCATGTTTTTGATAAAGGTATAAAAAAAATATTATATTCAAAAAAAAGTACCTGTCGAATATTTTTCGCTAAAGAGTGCGAGTAAATACAGTAGACTCGCGATATAGTGAACATACTATATATAGTGAACATACTATATATAGTGAAGAGACATTTTTTTTAAAAGGGATTTAGCGAGGGTAAATAAATAACAAAATCTTATTTGCTATTCATTGATTTAGAAATTTTTTTGTTCCTGTATTATGTATAGTGAACAAACTACCTCTCGAAATAGTGAACCCAATTGCTTTTAAACCAAAACAAACATGTTAAGGGTGAATTTGAATAAAAAATCTTCTTCCAAATACTTAATCTAAAAAACTGTTAATCAAATTGGTATCACGGAACCATTTCATGGATTTTGAATAATTTTAAGTTTTTTACATAATTTTACGTATCCTAAAAATGTTACGGTAAAAATTATCGATTATTTTAAAAAACTAAATAAAAACAAGAAATATATATTTCTTTGAAAAACCACGTGAATGGTCTGTAGGGAGGATACCAGAAGCCTCCGCTGTGCAAAATTTTGTTAATTTTTGATGTACGTTTTATCTGTTTAAGTAAACGAACTATTTTTAGGATTCAAACGCACTTTTAAAACAGGAAAACGATTTTAGACGTTTTGTTTCTTCTTTCGCGCAATTAGATCAATAATTAGTTTCTTGCAGTAACAGATATAACAGATGTTTACAAAAAATACTTTTTACGTTTAACATCAATTTTCTCGCTATTAATTAAAAAAAAAAATATTTAAAAATATTATGTTAATTCTGTGTGATCCTAAAGTGAATTAGTGAACACCAATAATAAAATATAAGGTTTTTTGAAAATTTTGGTATCATTCGAAAAGTCCAATTTTGCACACCTATTTTGAAATTTTGCACACCCCATAGGAACCCGCAATAGGGTTCTCGAGTGAGGCTGGCCCCCCAGATATTTTTTGAAAATTTTAGTATCATTCGAAAGGACCAATTTTGCACACCTATTTTGAACTTTTCCACACCCTATATGGGAACCCGCAATAGGGTTTATGAGTACCGAGGTTGCCCCCCCCCACAGATGATATTTTTTGAAAATGTTGGTACCATTCGAAAGGTCTAATTTTGCACATTTTGAAATTTTGCACACCCCATGGGAACCCGCAATAGGGTTCTCGAGTAGCGAGGCTGCCCCCCCGATGATATTTTTTGAAAATTCTGGTTTCATTCGAAAGGTCTAATTTTGCACACCTATCTTGAAAAATGGGGGGGGGGCAGCCTCGTTACTCGAGAACCCTATTGCGGATTCCCATGAGGTGTGCAAAATTTCAAAATAGGTGTGCAAAATTGTGCAAAATTGGACCTTTCGAATGATACCAAAATTTACGTCACCGAGTAAAAAGGCACATCGCTGTGGAAACCATTGTTATTTCATTTACCAGCCGCCTTGATTTATAGTGTAAAGATGGTGTGTTGCGAGAAGTGCTCTTCGTTCGAGATTTTTAATAGTAGTTTTAACAACTAATGGCTAAAATAGTGCTTTTTTTACAAGCGTTGGTTTAAATAACCAGCGCAGCGAGGTATTTAAAAACGCGAGTAGAAAAAAGCACAGTTTAGCCGCGAGTTGTTAACACAATTTTTTTTAATACATTTATCAAAAAGTCCAAGAAAAACAGGAAAATACTTTTAAAAATCTCGAACGAAGAGCACTTCTCGCAACACATCCTCTTTACACTATAAATCAAGGCGGCTGGTAAATGAAATAACAATTGTTTCCATAGCGATGTGCCTTTTTACTCGGTGATGTTCATTGTTGTGACATTTTAATCTTTGACAGTTTGATATTTTGACGATGTTTTTAAATGAATGAAATGGCTTCATTCTTAGGCAAGAATAATTAGATTTTTTCAATATAAATATATTCCGCTATTTCCCTTTAATCCCGTGATCAAAAAAAAAAAGTTTTTGCATCGGTAACCGAAAAAGTCATGCTTTAGTTATCTGCAGACAGTTATTAAAATCATGTTTTTGATAAAGGTATAAAAAAAGTATTTTCCTATTTTTCTTGGATTTTTTGATAAAGGTGTTAAAAAAAATAGTGTTAAGAACTCGCGGCTAAACTGTGCATTTTTTTACTCGCGTTTTTAAATACCTCGCTGCGCTCGTTATTTAAACCAACGCTTGTAAAAAAAACACTATTTTAGCCACTAGTTGTGAAAACTACTATTTTTTCAAGTTATTATTTTTTTGAGGATTTTTTAAACTCTCGAAGTTTATAAAATGAATTATTTTTCAATCACTGATAACTCGTAAACTATTCCTTGTATGAACAAAATTATCGAATAATAAAAGTAAAGCATTTCCGTATAACCTCACCGGAAAAATTTGGACTTGGACCAATTCTTTTTGTTTCTTTCTCTTTGTAAATTTTTAGAATGTTGGGAAGATTATGTAAAAATTTCAGAGTGGATCTCGAAATACTTTACGAGATATTTCAATCATAACAGGCCTATCACAGGGCATCTACTATAAAGTTGTTTCCCATATAACTATGTGTATAGCGCCTGGATTTATTTGCTCTAGGCTCTATATATACTTGAGACTCTTGACTGTTAGAGTGGAGGAAGAAGGGGCCTTATTACCAGACTGGACTATAATAAGTCACGGCACTTATATAAGGCAGAAAGAAAGTTAAAGTGATTTACAACCAGACTAGTGCACTTGCTGTAAATCGGAAAGAAGGCTCGTAACCAGACAGGGCACCTGCTACGAGTGTTTGAGTAAAAGACCTGTAACCAGACGGAGCACCTGCTACAGGTTTAAAGAAGAGCCTCTGGCAACCAGACGGAGCACTTGCTACAAGAAGGCTAAAGTATTGTTGCCAGAACGCAGTCTCACGCTCTGCTAGCTAGGCTGGGCTAAAAGGACTTGGGCACAATTACGATGTAAGAGAAACTACAGTCAGTTTGAATCTAATTTATTAATTGCCAATCGCTTCTTTATATATACAATAAAATGCTTACAGTGCTAAAATCAATTGTCGTCATTCTAATGCAATAAGTAGGTTTCAATAATTAAACCAATATTATAAATACATAAATATATTTTCCTATAAAATAAAAAGTAAAAATGTTCCTGTTTGGACATTCTGCCGCCTCTCAATTAGTCGACTTCAGAGACTGGAGTTCAAATTGTTCAGGTTCGCTGGTCAATTTCCTTTTCCTTCGATGTCTTAGCAACTTAATGCCTATCCAGAGTACCAGAACTACAACGATTGTTGCAGTGGTTGTTGTTACTCCAACTATACTAGAGTGATGTCGTATTTTTTCCCATATGTGCTCTTGAAGCTCGATCTGAATGGACTTCTCTTTTTTCATTATTAAAACCAAACAGATAACATTAACAGCAAAACGAGTCGAACACAGCAGTTACTCTAAAGCTGTCGCATTTAACAGACACGAATCCGGCTCGAAGGACCATGTATAGCGCCTGGATTTATTTCCTCTAGGCTCTATGTATACTTGAGACTCTTGACTGTTAGAGTAGAGGAAGAAGGGGCCTTCTAAAATCAAATTTGTTACTAAAACGAATTTCATATGTAATTGCGAATTTAAAAGTTAAAAAAAGAGTTATTTCATAAGACAAATGCGAACGTTATTATGTATCTCAAAAAATAAAGTTTGAAACCTAAGCTTCTTTTTCTGTATAGCTTTAGAAATACATTAAAATCCTGTACGTACACAATATCAGATAATTATCTCAATTTTCGCTGTTATATAGCTAACTAGCAATGTATGTTAAATTACCTACACTATGATTTATGCAATTCGCACGAAAAATTTCGCTAATTTCATGCCAATTTAAGATCGTTGCAAATCAAAAAAGCGTAATTCTATTCAAACTGTATTTTTTATTCACCGATTCCACTGTATTAAAGTGTATAATTTTCCTTAATTTTCATTTCAGTAATCAGTATTAACTGGCAGAAAATTGGCGATTATTAAGACTACATAGCGTTGAATGTTTGTTTAGATTTATTCGATATTATTTTATAGCTTTCTTCTGTAAGAAGACAGGAGAATATAACAGGATCATTCCACGAAAATGCGAAAAGTTGCTTTAAAAAATATACTATTAGGTCAATTTTAAGTAAAAAAAATAATTTTATTACGCTTTATATTTTTGACCAATTTATTGACTTGTTGTTGTTGTTTTATCAAGTTATCGTACTCGCGAGCCTTATAAAAGTTAAAAAAAAACATTTTATAATTTCTTCAGTACACCAGGCAATCAATAAACGTTATAAAACAACCTAAATATCTTAAAAAAGAAACTTAAATTTATACCACTTTTGTCAGAAATAAAACTTTGACTAGGTTAAATCGTTCATGTCCAGTACCAATAAACTATCTACTACGGATGCCATAAATAAATTGTGGCAACAGATTAATTAAAGTTTTGAGAACAATGAGCTGGTTTCTGCTCAATTTTTGGATTTGACTGAGGTCTTTAACTGTGTATCGCATGATGTTCTTATCGCTAAACTGTCATGGATTCTCACCGGACAGTGTTTTATTAATAAAATCTTACATGTCTGAGAGGGAGCAATTTGTGTCGTTCGCGGGATGTCAATCAGTAAAACTTCCAGTAAAACACGGAGTTCTTCAGGCTCAGTTTTGGGGCCTGTGTTATTCCTTTATTTATGTTAACGACATTTATCAAGCTTGTTCACAAAATAGTATTTTCCTCTAGGCGGATGATACAACTCTTGTCTACTCCAACCCATGCAGCAGGCAGCTTATCTATGGAGCGTGTAATATCCTGAATGCCTTGAAGGACTGGTTTGTCTGCAATAAACTCAGTCTAAATGAAGAAAAAACCGAACATATTATTTTGTCTTTAAAACCATTTGACAATAGTTCAGGCATTAAATTAATGTCATTTGGAAAATATTTAGGCGTAATACTAGATGTGAAGCTGACTTGGGATCATTATGCCAATAGTTTGTTTGAGGTGTCCAGAAATACCTACCTACTAGTAGTAGAGGCCCTGGGCCCTTTCTGCCCTACCCCGAGCCTGCCCCTAATCCACCGCCTGCACCACTGGTCTGGCAGTTTGCTCATTTGGTCTAACTGTTCTTTTTGCAAAGTCCAGTATTTTGTCCCATTTGAGCGTGTGCAGGTCCTCCTCATCCAGGGTCGGGAAACCGAATACCTGGTATCTCGTCCTCTGGTATGCCTCGCAGTTCGCTATAACGTGTCGAGATGTCTCCTCTGCCCGCCCGCAGGCCCGGCAGGTCGAGTCATTCTCCACCGCGATCCGGGTCATGTGCTTCCTTAGTCGGTTGTGACCTGTTATGATACCTGTCAGCAGATCATCATCCCTTCGCGATCTCCCCAGGAGCCATTTTTGTTTGGCTACATCCGGGCCCTTCACGAAGTCTTTGATCTGTCTGCATCCTGTTCCTGCTCTCCAAGCAGTCGTCATGGCATCGTTGGCCCATTTGTTGAGTCGACTTTGCAATTGCCTCTTGGTTGTTCCTAGGAGTGGTTCCGGCCCTACATACTGGGTGCTTGCCCCGATCCTGGCGAGCTCGTCGGCCATCTCGTTACCCGGCACCCCCATATGTCCCGGTACCCACATAAGTGTCACTTGCTTGCCCTCTCCCAAGGATTCCAGTGCATCCGCACATTCCTCCACCAGGGTGTTGGTGATCTTGGGCGCCCTTAGTGCCTTTAGGGCTGATTGGCTGTCGGAGCATATATATACATGCTCCTCCCTACCGTTCTTTATTTCTTCCATGCCTGCAGCCATTATTATGGCATACACCTCTGCGTGAAAGACCGTGGCTTGCTCCTTGCTCTCCGAGCGGGTAGCTCTTTCGAACCTCCTGGTCTTCCACATAAACCCCCGATCCTGTGGTTTGCCTCTCCGACAGTTTCGACCCGTCGGTGTAGAAAATCACGGCGTTCTCCTCGAACTGTTCGCGGATGTTTTCACTCTGCCGTAGTTCCCTGTCTGGGATGACTACTTTGTACCTCTTGTTGAATCTCCAGGGGTTTTTTGGTCTTTGTGTTTTAATCGCTGCCATAGGGATTTCTCTCTCAACGATTTGGGCAATCCTAACTAACTAACTACCTACTAAGATGTTTGTCAAAGATAGTCGGTATTAAAACACTTATTACTTGTTATTTTGGCTTAATTCACTCTGTTTTGTCCTATGTGCTGATTGCATGGGGTCATTCAAGTTTTACATGTAACATTTTTAGAATTCAAAAGAGGGCAGTAAGGATCTTGGCAAATCTGTCTACTGTGTACTTTACCGTCTCAATATATTCTACTGTGTTTATTGCATATATATTCCCACCAGAAATAGTAACAAACTAATTATTCCATTTAGAAGACTAGAAAAAACAAGAATTGGCTCTGACTACTATAGTATTAAGTTTTACAATCTTCTTCCAAGCAACATTATAAGTCTCGATGCAAAATACTTTGAAGTTCCATTAAAAAAAGTTTTTGGCAAAACATGCATTTTATGATATCAATGACTTTCTTGATGCAGAACTCTCTAATATGTGGTAACAAGTAAATTTGTCATGTTTTTCTGTTATTTTGATTTTTTTGTTTGTTAATTACTGATTTTGTGTGTTTTTTTATAAGTAATTAATGTTGCAAATTTTTATTATAAAGCGTGAGCCATGCAATATAATATGAAATTAGAACTTTTTTCAGTTGTATTAATTTAAGTCATATTATTTTTATAATGTTTATTTTATGTGTGATAATCTTTTTATATTTAGTTAAGTTTAATATTTACTTTATGGTATTTCTTGACTTGCGTAAATGCTTTAAGTATGATAACGCCAATAAAGAATTGAATTGAACGTGACACCTCTTGTCCCGTACGTGACATAGAAAAAAAAATTAGATTCGTGCTAGGTTAGATGTTAAGATCCTTAGAAAACATTCGTTTGTTAACGTAACCTCAACCGTATATGGTACAGATATCGTCTGTCCTGTGTACTTGGGGTGAAGACCCCAATGAAATAGTAGCTGAAATAGTGTGTTTTGTGGGATAAGTATAATTGAAAGCGGTATTAATTGCATTGTTGTTATAATTTTTTTTTAACTATTTGATATAATTCCATCAAATAAATCAAATGGTTTTTTTTGTTAAAATAAAAACTGACTCCTCCATTTCATATTTGTTGTAAGTGAATTTCCTTTGGTAATAATAAATTCTATAGTTGTGTTTTAATGAGGTTCTATTAATCCTAAACTTTTTTAGAATAATGGGAACCTTTTTTAGAATAATGGGAACCAAATTGGCCAGATTTAAAAACTACTAGTATTTTAAAGTTAGCAATGTTTCAACTCGTGTCTTCTGAGTTTTCTTATTAAAGTCACCTTTTTGCTTTCTATTTCACACTTGAACAAATCCATGAACAGCTTTTTATTGTCTCGAAGTTATTTTTTTATAAAAATTATATCTAAGTACCAAACGAAGGTTGTTGAAAATGACGTTGACAGTTTTATTTAATTTATATATTTGTGTGAAGCCATCATAATGAAATTTTTGCAAACAATTTGAATTGACAATAGATGTTGTTGTGGGTTTTTTCAAATTTTGATTAAAAAGTGTTTTTTATTCGTTATCTGAATGTTGAATATTAATATTTAATTTTACGGTTATAAAAAAAGCTAATAATTACCGTCATAATTTTATGCGGGCATATGATTCTTTTTGCGTAAAATGGAAACTATCAATAACAAAGGTTGAATCATGCAGCAATATTTTGCAGTTAAAATGCTAAATTTAAGTGTGGGTTCAAAATGTTGTGAATATAGTCTGAACGAAATAAACGAAAAGGTGAAAATCATGGTATAATATTTTTTTATACTGATTTTGTTAGCCAAGTTGCTTTATATTAAGAATCCGATTGATGCCACTCTGGCACCCTTGGATATTATTAAAAATCCAACGGACTGAAGGGCTAATTTTAAATTGAAAATAAATTTTTGGGGGTAATCTGGAGGAGTGAGAGGATATTTACAGACTAAACAGTAAACCGTTAACAGATTTTGGCAGCTCTTCTCAACCCGGTTATAAAATTAATTAATAACTTTTTTTTTCTTGAAGTTTACCCCTTAAATTAACCACCACTTCTCCAACAGATTTGGATTTAGCGGACCCAAGAACCCCATAATTAAGGTATCGCATGCATGTGCTTCTCTTTTGATTTTTTGATCACGGCCGCCATCTTGAATATTTGAAAATGGTGGATGATGCCCAAAATTAATTAATTAGTTTTACAACGGGGTTGAGCAGAGCTATCGAAATCTGTAAAAAGATGTATATAGAGTTGTCCACTCCTTCAAATGAATTTTTTTGGCTACATATTTGAATTTAGCGGGCCCAAAAACCCTAGAATTGATGTATCATATGCCTATGTTAGTATTTTTTTCATAAAATTAGCCCCCCTCAGCTGGGGCATCACACAGAAAAAAATAATGCCGGATTTATATATGTCACACACCTTCATTTTCGTCAGATTTTTTTTCTCCAGTTTTTTTACTTAAAAAGGGCCGCTATCTTCAAAATGCGCAAGGGTGCCAGAGTGGCATCAATCAGATTCTTGATATAATGCATCTTGAATCAAAAAATCAGTAAAAAAAATTCTTATACTATTCATTTTCCTTAAGGCTAAAATAGTTTATTCGCAACCAGACTAATATTATAGTTCCTGCTTGTTGAAACTCTCGAAAGGTCAATTCAATTGTTATGGATTTTGACTCAGACTAGTAACTATTTTAATCTGAGGATTTTGATAAAACAGAAATTCTAATTTGTTTTAGATGATATAAATGGTGGCTGACACGATGGAGAATAATTATCTATCATTTTGAAATGACTAAACGAAATGTCAAAAAAGTGCTAATTTTAACTAAGTTGAAGAATCTCTAAAACTATTAAACGATCACTTCTTTCGTTTGTTCTTGTTATTACCTTTCTTAAAATTTAAGAGGACTCAAGGAGGGTTTCTTTATTTCGCTTTAAAGTTAAGAGATTTTTTTTTTCAATTCTAATACTAGTGACTGAAATAGAGCTTTTTTACAAGCGTGGTTTTATAAAATGATTGCAACGAGTGATTTAAACAGGCGAGCAAAAAAAGCACCGTTTAGCCGCGAGTTGTAAACTTTTTTTTAATTACTTTTATCAAAAAATTCAGAAAACGGAAAAAACATACAAAAAACTAGAACACAAAAGCATTTACCTCGCCACCGGTTTTTTGACATTATTAGGGTACAAAAAAATAATAAAAATAATTTTTTCCACCCCTGAACAAAAATAGTAGTTTTCACAACTACTGTGGCTACAAGAGTTGTTAACATAACACTATTTTTTAATACCTTTATCAAAAAATCCAAGAACGACAGGAAAATACTTTTAAAAATCTCGAACGAAGAGCACTTCTCGCAATACACAATCCTTTCACTATAAATCAAGGCGGGTGGTAAATGAAATAAAGATGGTTTCCATAGCGATGTGGCTTTTTACTCGGTGACGTTCATTGTTGCGACATTTTAATATTTGATAATTTGATATTTTCACGATGTTTTTAAATGATTTTTTCGTTAATGCTTGGTGAAAACTGACTGAAATGGCTTAATTTTTAGGAAAGAATAATTAAATTTTTTCAATTTTACTATTTTCCGCTATTATTATCATTAAAAAACGGACATAAATCTTTTTTTGCACCCGTGATCAAAAAAAAAAGAAGTTTTTTTGCATTGGTAACGCAAAAAGCCATGCTTTAGTTATCTGCAGACAGTTACTAAAATCATGTTTTTGATGAAGGTATAAAAAAAATAATATTTTGCATCGGTAACCAAAAAAGTCATGGTCTGCTTATTTGCGCAGAGTGAGTAAGTAAATGCGTGTATTTAATAAAAGTATAAAAAAATAGTTTAGCAACCGTTAAACTATTTTTTATTTTATTTTAACGGCAAGGGCACTTTTTTATTTTTTTACAAACCTACCGGGATTTTATTTAGGTTGATAAAAAAAGATGTTTTTTGTACGCTTTATTGGATTACAAGGAGCTTACTCGGATTTAGTGAACTCTAGTAGTAACTAGGGTTCACTGATTAGATATAAAATAAAACAGCAATCTGTCATGCGGAGATTTTTTAATTGCAAAAATCAAAAACTAGAATTAATTTAACTCGATAAATATTGATGTTTTTATGAGAGCAATTCTAATATCCCTATCAACAGTTGGCAAAATGACGAATATTTCTCAGTGTAACAGTTCGCTTTAATTTGAACAATTCGATACTTTTCTTTAGAAAAAAACTAAAAGATTTTTTTGTAATTTTTTCAGGATGAAGAGCCTCTATACAGCGAACCTCTAGACTACACTATGGATTCGGTGTTGCTAAACAGGCAACACGACAGGTCCACATCACCTAATGTAAGTATTTTTTTATTTTGATTTGATTTTATTTATTTGCGATCAACAGACATATGTAAAGGCCAATTACAGTTCACAATAAAAGCCTTAATCGATATAAATACAAGGTAATATCCCTGCACCAAATAAAAAAATAAATGTAGGTAAAAATAAAAAAAAATTCCATATAATTCGAGAACGAGGATCCCAAAAAATTTACTTTCAAGGTCATCCGACCTTAAATGACCTTGAAAATCGCAAAAAAAAACAATATTTTTGTCATTTTCTCTTCAAAAAATCTTAATAATTCAAGTTTTTTTCAGTCCAAATTCAATATGCCAG
The DNA here is from genome assembly GCA_963921995.1 of Oxystoma pomonae. Lineage (NCBI taxonomy): Eukaryota > Metazoa > Arthropoda > Insecta > Coleoptera > Brentidae > Oxystoma > Oxystoma pomonae. Next base: position 101,013,982 of record OY998165.1, read on the forward strand.
ATTCGATCCTTAAGAGTTTGATGCAGTTTGAAGCATCGTGACCTTGAAAAATACCCTAGTAAAATTAACACATTGCAAAAATAATATACTAAAGGGCGCTATTCGCGCTAAAAAAAGTACCCCTACCCTACTCCATTTGAAACAACTTAATCTCAAAAAAACTAATTAAAGAAAACTACAAACAAGACAATAAAAGGTGCTTAAAATGTCCGCCATTTTGTCCAATACATAAGTAGGGGCACTTATAGCGGCATTATAAGAAGTTCTACATTTCTTAACGCAATCCAAAAAATGATTTTCCAGGTCTTGTTTGTTGTCAGGGCACCCATCTCTGAACGTTTTATACGTTAATGTGCCCCATAAGTAAGTCGCAGAGGGTCATGTCCGGATACCAACCTAACTACCTACCTAACTAATTATAAGTCTTAAAGAATTAATTTCCAATCATCAAAGTTTCTTATGAAGAATTTTTCCGCCTGCTCAAAATATTTTAAAAAACTAGGCTTTGAAATTATACTATGCCAATCGTCAGCTTTTTAGTGCATGACCTACTTTATTTTTATTGTCAAAACCATATCCGGCCTTGGCCACCTTACCAAAATTTAATTCTACTACTACAAAAATAAAATAAAAAAACAGGGTGTTCCATAAGAAAAAAGGTAGCTTTGCGTTATATCTTGAAAACTAAAAGTCTCGTATAAAGTCCAGATTGAGATCTGAATTTTGCTTTAAAAGATCTACAAAAAAGCAATTTACACCAAAAATAAATTTTTATAAATAAAAAAGTTACAGGCTCTATTCCAAAATGCAGACTTTTCAAAAACCCTTCGTGGCTCAAAGATGGGTGGACATATCAAAATGCGGTTTTTACCAAAAATCTTTTCTTGAAATTTGAGCCTCGCAAAGGGGGGTTGGTCTTTCTCTATCTTTGCTAGAAGTAACCGTACCCATATAAAAGTGTCCAATTTGATTCACCCTGTACATTATAAATTATTTAAATTTTGTGTGCACTACCTGAATTGAGGAGACACCTGTATACAGGGTGTTCGAAATTCGAACCTCACAATGGGATAATAGGAGATACGAAAAGGTTTAAATTATGGCAAAGTTGCGCAATTTTTACTCAAAACTTAGAAAAAAGTTTACAAGATACCGAAATTTTCATTTTTATTTTTTTGCGCCTTTATTCGTAAAGCTGTGAAAAATTCTTAAAACTTTCTCCAGGTACTTTTTTAGGATCTACCTAGTAACAGAGATTTAACATTTCAGTATGACAGGAGCACGGTCAAGTTCACTTTTTCTTATGACATTTGCTTTGTTTCTCGTTCCGTTTGGTTCATGAAGAATGACAGATAATATTTTGCAACCTTATTTTGTCAAGTTACTTCACGTTTTGGGTTAATTAAGCCTCATCAGCCCCAATTTAATTTTTGCAGTACTTTTTTGACACTTTAAAATTATCTTGCCTAATTTTTTAACAATACGTTTTTTTAGTCCACCATACCATATGGTATGCTATTAAAATCGTGAAATTTTGACTTTTCTTAATTTTATCAAAAATGAGTTACTAAGGTTCCAAAATACCTTAATCGACGAAAAAAAAAGTTGTCTGTTGGTCTGTCGGTCTGTTGTCTGTCTGTATACACGATAACTCAAGAACGCCTTAATCGATCTTAAGGAAATTTGGTACAAAAGTTCTCTATCGGCTGACCATGGGGGTTGAAGGGGGGAAAGGGGGATAAAATATTTTAAAAATTGTAACTTGGCAACAAAAGCAAGTAGCGTTATACGGTTTTTAGATTTAAGTTTCCATGAATATTGACTGCAAATTTTCTTATAAAGTCCAAATTCGTGGGAGCTTTTCCGAGTTATTTGAAAAAACGTTAAAATATATAAAAAAAATATAGCTTTAGAAGTAAACCAGCTATTGATATGCGGGTTTCAGATTTTGGTTGTCGTAAATATTACTTAAAAATTTTGTTATATGGTTCAAAGCTACAGTTTTCGGGTTATTTTCATTTCCTTTCAACATAAAATAATTGATTGTATGGTTGACTATCCGTGCTTTCTAGCACCAATTTTTTTGTTTTTATTTCGTGAATTAAATTAAAATCTAAAAATGTTGTTAAATTATTAAAATTTTAATAAGATAAGTTATAAAATTTAAGAAATAAAAACTAAAAAAAACGTATTTTCAAAATATTAGGAAAAATTATTTTTTTTAAAACACACATGGAAAAGTTAAAAGCGAAAATTAAATATGTGTTGATGATTGTCAGTTAACCCAAAACGTCAGGTGAGTTCATGAATCAAATTACAGAAAAATAAACTTGACAGTGCTCTTAATAACGGCCGTGTCATTAGGTAGATCTTAAAAAAGTGCCTGTAGAACGTTTTAAGCATATTTTGACAGTTTTAAGAATAATGGCACCGAAAAATAAAAACTAAAAATTAAAATTTCGGTTTTTTTCGCCTATCTTCGAAACTACCCGCATTTTATAAATTTTTTGAGCAAAGCATCGAATTGCTCAACTTTGCCCTAATTTAAACCTTTTCGTACCGCCTACCGTTCAGGAGATCTCCATGGTGAGCATCGAATTTGGAACACCCTGTATGCTCTTCTAATTTAAAGCACGCCAATCTCTCTTTTAAAAACAGATTAAGTTCTTTAGTTATAAATTGTACTTTTTTCTATTCCAGTACGACCGCGCTACTTCCTCCTGCCCCGAACAGTTGTCCAGCGAAGACGAGTGTCACAACCAATGTCGCGGAACTGCCGCTCCACGCAGTACCGCCCAAATGTCTGTCAGTAGCGAACCATCGGGCGGACACTGCTCTAGAACGCCGGTAGAGAATCAGCTATACCACGGCACGTGGCAACGGCCGACCTTGTGGAGTTCCGAACCTGCTAGTTTGGGAACGGGGAAGGTTGGCGGCAGTTCCAAGCAGAGGGAGGACGGAGGAGGGTATGCAGTTCAAACGGTGAGTGATATGAATTAAAACTTTGCAAGTCATGGACGATTGATTAATTGATATTTACCCAAGTAGCATTTGGACGTCAAACTACGTCCTCTACTCGTTGGCTTAAAAACCACGAGGTTGGCAAGCGAATTACAAATTTCATTCCATACGACCCCAATCTGACCTAAATGGGAAACGTTATAATACGTCCGCCAGCTTTCGTAATTTTATATTATTTAATTGATTAGCTAATGTGGTACTTGTTTAGTAAATTTTAGGTGAAATATATATTAACGAATTATAACTCATAAAAAATAAATCGCCACCTTTTTATTTCATTAACAATAAAAGTTATGTTATTAAAAATGGCATTTTACCGAGTAATATTTCTTCGATGGCCTCTTTACTGACAAAGTTGGTCATGATGGAGCGAAAAGTACCTCCCCCCCCTTCGAAATTAGCACAAAATAGCAAAAAGAAAAAAATTAAAAAATATATTTTTTTAAAGCATGTTGTAATTAATACTAAAATCACTCAAGAATAATACCAAACGCATCTTTAAGGCATTATTAAGTCTCTTTTATTGTTTTTTTTTTCAAGAAAAACAAGAAAAAAATTGCTGCCCAAGCTTGCAACTTCAAAATGGCCGAATTTGGGCTGGTATAGTACTTTTACCAATTTATCATCTATTTGGACAAGGACACCGATTTGCAGCCCTAATTTTATCCAAATCTAACTAGCCAAAGTTAAACTACGTTATATCCCAATGAGCATTTTCAGAAACTTCTGGTGACAGATATTTATATAATTATTATAAAGAAGGTTCCATTGATACCCTAGGGTATTTAGAAGTTTCCTACAAGAATTGAGTTTGTATATTTGTTTTATTAAAGGCTCTAAATTGATGGTACCCTAAAGTAACATAAAACTGGCGTTAACAATATTTCCACAGCGTTTCCACCAACATATTTATAAAAATATAAGTCATCAGTGACAAAAGTTATATAAATTGGTGTTTGAAATCTTTCTGTCAACACACCTATAAAACCGTAAGTAACTATCAATTAAAGATATATAATAGATTGGTTTTTAAAATGTTGCTATCAACCCACTTATAAAACTTAATTAACCAACAACAAATTTAGATAAGATAAGATTGAAAATATTTCGAGATACACTTATAAAAACTTGGGAATTCACACGCAATAGTTATATATATTGGTGTCTGTAATATTCTTATGAACTCATTCATAAACTTTTTTTGCCCATAAGGTTTTTTCTATAATGTTGTTATTAATTTCTTTATATAGTGATTATAATACAACTGTTTTTAGAACAAAAAAAAACAATTTTAATTTATTTTGGCAATTATAATAACAAAACAAACAAGATTTTTTAAGGTTAATTTTGTAACATCAAAAGGCGCGCTTTGCGACATCAAAAGGAGCGTTTTTGCGACATCAAAAGGCGCGTTTTTGCGAGATACCATACCATTATTATCTTGTTTTATTTACATCAATCTGAGAGAGATAAGAGATCCAAATCTTCTTGAGTTGCCGATGACAGATATCGGGATCGAATGCATTTTACACCCGATTCCCACCAGCGTTTCCCATGTGCAGTCACCCTGACTCAAAAAACTCATCACGTGGTCCGACATGAACTTGTATAGGCAAATCTCGCTTAGACCACGTGATACGTGTTTTGATTCGGGGGACCCACGAATGAGAAACGCATAGATGGGAACCGTGTTTTAGAAAAAGAGTACAATATAGTAACCGTGTTAAGGTCGCAAAAACGCACCGTGAAACGTCGAGCGCATACGCTGATACTGCTGGTCGGTGGCAAATGTGAACATCCCGGAAAATACTCGCCTGTACACCCTTGGACCCCGCAATCTAACTATATTCTTGAGATAGTTACCTCTGACAGTTATGCGGGCTTGAAGTGTGTGGAGGCGGGTATTTTTCCTGGTATGTGTAGTATGCTGGATCTCTCGAGGAATGCATTTAGGAAAAGAGAACAATGGTAACTATGTTAAGCTCGCAGAAACGGACCATCAGTGTTCAACACTGCGCCATCTGCAGTCCTTTTGTTTTCGCCATTTTGGATTACAAAAATAGGTTTTTGGCCTAAATAAAAACAACATGTGTTTCAATCGAAATATTGCTTGTTAGGGTTGGTTAAGAACAACATACAAAATTCAATATTTGTTCCAGAAAGAAAAAAACGCATATGAAAAAAAAACTGATATTTAAATGAATATTTTTTTTCCCGTTTTCTCAAGTATTTTTGGAGCCCATGAAATTTACGTGAGTGTATTCGAAAACTATACAGTACACACGGGACCGCAGCTGATTTTCAGAGTAGGATGACTTGAAAAACAGCTTTTATTTGACTATAGTATATAAATATTCATATTCCTGCTTCAGCTTATCTGACTTTCATTTTTATTTATTTTAGAAGATTGCTAGACACCATTTTATAAATTTTTTTATTGTAAAAAGAAAAAGAATAATACATAACAAGCAAAGAGAAGAAAGATGGAAAATCTATATTTTTAAATCCATAAAAACCTTTAATTTGTTATGTAGTGCTCTTAGAACAGTTGTAAAACCTGTTTATAATAATCTCTATACTTGAGGGCTCATAAGGAAGTTTTATAAAATGTATATGTTGTTTTTCTATCCATTACTATGTACCATAAATTTTTATAAGCTGGTGTTAAACAGTTGTTTTTCAAGTCTTTTTTACTCATTTAAGAGATATATTAGAGTTATAAAATTATGACCAACTCTAAATAATATAACTTTTGGTTATTTTATGAAGGTTTTATATTATTTGCTGTAACTTTTATATAGACAAAAATGCTCATTGGGATGTGCAAACGTTCGGAATCCGCCTCCATTCTTCGTTGGCCATGTAACCAAAAAGAAGAATGACAGTTCAGCTGAACATAACCTAGCAAAATATTTTCTGTTTTTCCTTGTTTTTTCCTTAAAACATGGATTATTTTAAAATTGTATTTATTAAAGCACTGAATGAGCTCGAACCTGTCTCGCAGATGTGGGAAAAGGATAACAATTGTTGGTTCCCCATCAAAAAAAGCTACATTAAACAATATTAGTGTTACCCCACTGCTCCAGATAAAATGGACAAATTGTGCAATTTGATGTCCCAGATGCAAAATTTTAGGTTAAACATCCTTATTTTTCTTCGTTCCTTTTTTGGTAGGTATCCAAATAAGGGCCCTAAAATGCGACATCGATTAAGGTAACAAGACCGACGATGTTTCGTGGTCGATTTAGGTATAGGTGTTAAAACATTCGGCTTTGAAACGTAAACTGACGTGAATCCATCTGGGCAAATATTTGTACAAATTACGTTGCCTATTTTGACGTCGTTTAAGGTTCGCATATGCGTACCTGACTCCGTATACGTCGGATTTTATTACAAAAGACGTTGGTCGTTTGACTTACTGGATTACGTTGGAAGACGGATAAATGCTACTTGGGTATACGCTAATTGCAAAGTTTGTTAATACAGGGTGGATTATTTAAATGGAAAGGTGCTTCTATTGACTTTAGGGAAGAGGTTTTATGGCCTTTGCGCCCATAATTAAAAAAATTTTGGGACTGCCAACTGGAGGCCCAGGGCATACCAACTATTTTTTTTTAAAATGAGAAAGTACCACTTGTTGCACCTTTTTCGAAAGCTTGTTAAAAAATAAATTAACCCCATTAATTTTTTTGACATCTGTCAACCAATGTGTCAAAAATTTTAAAAAACTTATTTTTTGTCAAGTGTTTTAGCTTCAAAATAAACTACATATTTCTTTATTTAATGAGCGGAATAAAGAAAATACCACAGAAGAACATTATTGGCGGCCCATTTGGGGGCCCTAACTGAAGGCCCGGGGCCTAGCAATATTTTTTTCATGACTAGGTACCATTTGTGGCACCTTTTTGGAAAGCTTGTTAAAAGAGAAAATCGATTAAATAAATTTTTTTGACGTAGCATCCTTGTGTGGTAGTTTCTTTATTCCGATTAGTAAATAAAGAAATATACAGACCGCTTCAAGCTACTGCGAACATAGGGGGAATCAAGTCCAATTTACTCTCCGTGCCGTACGACCGAGGTGGATTCGAAGCACGCTGCAGTGTTATCTTTCGGAAATTCGAAGTTGCCGAAAAAGTGCAGATGGTCAAATGGTCAAATCGTCATAATCCAACACACGTTCGATATTGGTCGAGGGAAAATTTGCATTTGTATTTTGACGTAAGAACACAGTATCCCCAAAAACTAAATGTTTGGGGGGGGGGTATTGTAGGGGAACACGTAATTGGGCCATTTTTTATTAACGGCAATTGCAATTTGAATGGTCCTAGATACTTGGATCTACTGCAGCAGCACATTATTCCAACTGCTAGGCAGTTGTTAGGTGTAAGATTTGGTGAAACATGGTTTCAACAAGATGGTTGTTCCGCTCACAATGTTGGCCTTGTTAGGGAATATCTTGATAATGTATTTCTTAATCGGGTTATAAGTACACGGGGAACTATTTTATGGCCAGCTCGATCTCCCGATCTTGCTCCTAATGACTTCTATCTGTTTTTGAAGAAGCTTTTCAAATTATCACCCCTATCATGCTTGGAAACGTTGGAAGGGGTTTTTATAGTAGGCTCGGATATTGTCTAGCCGAGCAAGGAGGACTTTTCGAACATTTGCTTTAATTTTTTTTGACTGGGAGAATCTTTTTGGTTTTTAGAATGTATTATTTTATTTTGAGAACTTGCTTTTATTTTGTTTCTCCTTATTATTTTCATTGTAACACGTCGTCACTGATAAATCTGAGCAGTTGACAATAAAACGCTCTTATTTATCAGTGACAAAAAATAAGAAAATTACGGTATAAAAATTTGCGTATTTATTGACCAAATTCCGGTTTCATTGACTACGCTCCACACAGCACCGTGGTTAGAGGCGTACTAAATACAACGGCGAACGGCAGCGAATGGCGATCGGAAGCCTGAGTGTTGGTTGCTTCACTGATACGCGTGCGGTGTCTCTGCATGTACGTACACTGGCAAATTAGACTTCTTTCGCCCTATGTTCGCAGTAGCTTGAAGCGGTCTGTATAGTTTATTTTGCAGTTAAAACAATTGAGACATTGTTTTTTAAAATTTTTGACACATGACCTTCAGTGATGGCCACATAATGGGCCGCCAATAATGTCCTCGTGTGGTATTTTCTTTATTCCGCTTAGTAAATAGAGAAATATGTAGTTTATTTTAAAAAAAATAAGTTATTAAATTTTTGACACATTGGTTGGCGGATGTCAAAAAAAAACGAGTGCGTTGGGTCCTTTTTTAACAAGCTTTTCAAAAAGGTGCCGCAAGTGGTACCTTCTCATTTGTGGGCTCCAAATTTTTTTTATCATGGGCAGAAAGTCCTTAAAAGATCATTAAAGATTCGCTTTTAGCTTTTTGTAAAACCTCTTCCCTAAAGCCTCTAGAAGTCCCGTTCCATTTAAAGAATCCACCCTGTATAATTTTTTTACCTGTTAACATAGAAACAAGCGAAAAGTTTTATTAAAAACTTCCGAATATTTCGAACTATCAACTTTCTCCTTCATTTCTTAGGTTTTCGTCATTATTTATTTATTTCGTTCGAGGTATGAGCCAAGGTTGTACATTGTCTCCGCTGTGGCTTAATATCTATAGTAACAAAATAATAGAGAATGCCTTTCATAACTGCGAAGAGGGTCTGACCATAAACGGTATAAAAATCAACAACCTACGATATCAAATTGTTGCCAAAGGGGCAACAAGTCGAACGCGTGGATTCATACAAATACTTGGGTTTCCTCTTCAATGAGAACTGGGACAACATGTAAGAAGTTCGTGCAAGAATGGAACAGGCCAGATCATCTTTTATCAGTATTGAGTAGTCGCGATCTTAATACCACTCTCCGAATTCGTGTGATTCGGTTTTTTAGCGTCTTATATTATGGCATTGAAGCATGGACACTGACTGAGACCATGTGCAAAAAGTTAGAGGCACTCGAGATGTGGTGTTATCCTAGAATACTAAGGATATCTTGGATGGACAGAGTAACTAATGTGGATGTTTTGCTTAGAATAAATAAAGATCTTTAAGTTTTATTTACCATCAGAAAACGAAAACTTGAATATTTTGAGAAACGACAAATACAAACTTTTAAAATTGATAATATAAGGCAAAATTAAAGGCAGAAGATGTCGGGGATATCATGACTTAAAATTCTTAGACAATGGTATGGTGTTAGTACTACGACACTTTTCCAAAAAGCAGTGACAAGGTATAGATTACGCTGATGAGCCAACGTTCGAAGAGAGCCAATGAGCATTTTCAGAAACTTCTGGTGACAGATATTTATATAATTATTATAAAGAGGGTTCCATTGATACCCTAGGGTATTTAGTAGTTTCCTACAAGAATTGAGTTTGTATATTTGTTTTATTAAAGGCTCTAAATTGATGGTACCCTAAAGTAACATAAAACTGGCGTTAAGAATATTTCCACGGACATCTTTATAAAAATTAAAGTCATCGGTTCAAATGTTATATAAATTGGTGTTAACAATGTTTCCACCAACATATTTATAAAAATATAAGTCATCAGTGACAAAAGTTATATAAACTGGTGTTTGAAATCTTTCTGTCAACCCACCTATAAAACCGTAATTAACTATCAATTAAATATATATAATAGATTGGTTTTAAAATGTTGCTATCAACCCACTTATAAAACTTAATTAACCAACAACAAATTTATATAAGATTGAAAATATTTCGAGAGACACTTATAAAAACTTGGGAACTCACACACAATAGTTATATAAATTGGTGTCTGTAATATTCTTATGAACTCATTCATAACCCTTTTTTGTCCATAAGGTTTTTTTCTATAATGTGGTTATTAATTTCTTTATATAGTGATTATAATACAACTGTTTTTAGAACAAAAAAAAATTAATTATAATAACAAAACAAACAAGATTTTTTAAGGTTAATTTTGTGACATCAAAAGGCGCGTTTTTGCGAGATCAAAAGGAGCGTTTTTGCGACGTCAAAAGGCGCGTTTTTGCGAGATACCATACCATTATTATCTTGTTTTAATTACATCAATCTGAAAGAGATAAGAGATCCAAATCTTCTTGAGATAGTTGAGAGAACAATGGTTACTATGTTAAGCTCGCAGAAACAGACCATCAGTGTTCAACACTGCGCCATCTGCAGCCCTTTGTTCCAAGTAGCATCATTTTTTAAAAGGGTCATAAAATAGTGTTTGTCGAGGTAAACAGTGGTATAGTTGTATTGTTTTTTTTATAGAATTGTCGGAAATTTTCACCATTTTGGATTACAAAAATAGGTTTTTGGCCTAAATAAAAACGTTATTTATGGGGTTTCAACATGTGTTTCAATCGAAATATTGCTTGTTAGGGTTAAGAACAACATACAAAATTCAATATTTGTCCCAGAAAGAAAAAAACGCGTATGAAAAAAAAAACTGATATTTAAATGAATATTTTTTTCCCGTTTTCTCAAGTATTTTTGGAGCCCATGAAATTTACGTGAGTGTATTCGAAAACTATACAGTACACACGGGACCGCAGCTGATTTTCAGAGTAGGATGACTTGAAAAACAGCTTTTATTTGACTATAGTATATAAATATTCATATTCCTGCTTCAGCTTATCTCACTTTCATTTTTATTTATTTTAGAAGATTGCTAAACACCATTTTATAAATTTTTTTATTGTAAAACGAAAAAGAATAATACATAACAAGCAAAGGGAAGAAAGATGGAAAATCTATATTTCTAAATCCATAAAAACCTTTAATTTGTTATGTAGTGTTGTTATAACAGTTGTAAAATCTTTTTATAATAATCTCTATACTTGAGGGCTCATAAGGAAGTTTTATAAAATCTATATGTTGTTTTTCTATCCATTACTATGTACCATAAATTTTTATAAGCTGGTGTTGAACAGTTGTTTTTCAAGTCTTTTTTACTCATTTAAGATATATATTAGAGTTATAAAATTATCACCAACACTAAATAATATAACTTTTGGTTATTTTATGAAGGTTTTATATTATTTGATGTAACTTTTATATAGACAAAAATGCTCATTGGGGAGCATAGCACTTGAAGAAGAGGAAGATTATATTTTTCCTTTTTAGCAGTCAAACCTCTGCCGTTGTTACTTCAGCTCGCTTCCTACTTGTAACAACGTCGGAAGTTTGGTTGTTCTTTAATAGCATTCCCGTACAAAAGCAAACCGCTTGTATTAGTTTAAAAAAAAAACATTAGTCAATATATATTTATATGGGATATTATTATGGCAAAAAATGTCGAAGTTTCATGAAGATTAGCTAAGAAAAGGCAGCAATAACTATTCAATATCCCAGTGGGCAAGAAAGCACAGTGAAAATGGACTTTTTTGCAATGTTTGTGTCAAAGCGGTTCACGTTACCAGAGGATTTTTCAGTATAATGCACATCAAAAATTACAAAGCTTTCATCACATCCCATACACCAGGTGAAGTAAAGTACTCTTTACTTAACGTTTTACTTAAAGCGGTGTTAAGCATTCATCATGGGAGCACAGATGTGGAAAGAGAAGAAATGAAGTTATGTGATAGCTTCGGACGAATTTGAAGGAGAGAATGCTTAATGCTTGTCAGCAGCCAGAACTTGTTCCTGTTACAAACAAAATAATTGCAATGGTACGGGTTGCTTACCAATATTACATGTATTTGGAAGGAAAAAAACACAAAGAAGATGCGTTACAAAAACTGTTACAAGAAGAAAAAGTAGAAAAGAAGAGGCAAGTATAACTAAAGAAGAGGTACAGTTGGAAGTTGAATTAAAAAAGAAAAAAGAAAAACTCGATTGCAGTGTACACTCTGCACTTTATCTAAAGTCAACCAGTTTTGACAGTTTCATTTGGTAACCAGACAAAATATGCAAAAAAATGCTTACATGCTCAGCAAATGTAATTTTGTTAACTAGGAATCTGCTTTGTAACCTTTCAAATTGTTATTTACGTAAAAAAAAGCGTAGTATCTTAGCTTGTATCCTATGCAGCTCATTTTTATTATAGATAAAACCTATGCCTAGATCACAAGCCCAATCGCAGAATACAACTTCTTGATTAATTACCAAATCTAATATGTTGTTGATTTTATAATTGTTTAGTTACCATCACCAAATTAAATGAAACAAAACATTATTTTTTATTTTTCATAATAAGGATTTTTCGACTTCAGCTGCTTTTGGTACATGTACACTTTTAAAAATTTCAAAAAAACGCATACATGCAGTCACAAAATTGACTTTTCTAAAAGTATATAATATATAGGGACTACCAGCTAAAATGCCTAAAAACTTCAAAAGTACGACAATTTGTCATATTGTTTAAAAAAGGTCTCTAAAACTGAAAATATTTTTTTACTTAAAGGCAACCTTATTTTTATATTAAATTTTGCATAATACGAAAAAATCAGCAAAAATAATGTTTTAGTAAAGTCTTTATTGAACAATATCAAATTATCACTCGAGTAACGGACGAAGGCTGTTCTATAAAGAGGGCGGTAACCCATTTTGGAGTTGATAAAATAACAATAATACGATGGAAACAGCGTTGGATTGAAAACAATTCGACAAATAGGAAACTTGGATTAGGACAAAAACGATGGTGAACTTAATACTAATTATTTTAACTTCAAAAAGAACTAAAATAAATAATTTAGTATTTAATATATATATTTATCTCTATTACAAGGTGCAAATGTCTGGGCATTGAAAAGGTTAAATTTTGAAAATACTGATGGTCTTCTGAGAGCTGATCCAATGCGCGATAAATAGCATCGCTTAACTCTTCAGCATTTCGCAGTCTCCAATTTCTTTGGTATATTATTTTAACGATTATTATTATTATTCTGAAACCATTGGCGAACAACATTAGCCGTGTGTACTGAACAGTTGTCCTGCTGATAAACGAAGTCATTATTTTCATGTAAAGCCTGTACAGATGGCAGCATAACGTTTTCAAGGATTTCAATATATCGTTCACTATTGAATCTTCCTTCGATTCTCCAAAAAAAACCCAAACCTCTAGCACTAAACCAGCCCCACATGTTTACAGAAAAATGTCCATCTTTTTTAATTTGGTTTGTATATTCGGGTTCAAATCTAGAATTTGCTGGACGATAAACTAAAATTCTCCTGCTGCTTGAAGATGATTAAAAAAAATTTTCGTCAGTGGAAACCACCCTCTTCCAGAAGTCATTATCACGAAGAACGTTGTTTAGTGCAAAAATCACTCTGGCCTGTTTTTCTTCTTCTGTTAGACTGTTAGCAGCAACTCGACAAGAGACTTCTGATTTCGTTACTCTTCTATTTACTGTTGCTAAAGAACCCGGAAATAATGTTACATTAGCTGCTTCAACCGACGTTGAAAAAGGATTTTGTCTGAGATGGTCAATAAGTCTCTCATCTTGCACTTCAGAACTTACTTTTGGTCGTCCTGATCCATCTTTCCTATCCGTAAAATTATTTTTAATCCAGCGCTTTTTCCATCGCATTATCGTCATTTTATCAACTCCAAAATGGGTGGTCGCTCTTCTTATAGACCAGCCGTCTTCTATAACTCGAGTGATAATTTGAACTTTTGTAAATGTTGATATCTGTGGCATTTTTAAGGATGTCACACTGAATTTTAAGCTGTCAGGCATACTAAGCTGGTGGTGCCTGTGTATACACTAATGGAAAGCTAAATTTTGTGGCATAGGAAAAAATGCATGTATGTGTTTTTTTTGAAATCAAGTGTACATAAGGTTTGAAGGTATTTAAAAAAAAACCTGCTTTAAAAATTTGCAAGATGCGGTGTGGTTGTAATTTGGACGATAGAATAAACTATTCCTTTTTTTTCAGTCGCTATGCTGAAGGTTTTGGCATGGTGTTAGCGTGGCAAAACTGGACGTTAGTCCTACGTTATGATCAATGTAGGACTAGTACCCAGTTTGCCAAGCTAAGTTAGTATAAGTATCAAAAATTGACATTGCCATGCCGAAAGGGTTAGTGAGCCTGGCAAGCTATAAATAAATAAAAAAATTTTAGGACGCTTCGAGCGTGATGAGTTTCGCCTCTAGCTCCGGAGGTATCCCGCTGGACAGGGGCCTCTGCAGTCCGGACCGAACGAAATGGTCCTCCCAGCAGCAACTTGAAACCAAAATCGACGTGGTCCACGGCTTACTGTCGATGCTGGGCAGCCAAGAACACGTGGATATGGGAGAAACATTGTTGGCCTTAAGCGCTTGTCCCGAGAGCTGTCTTGCTATGCGACAATCAGGTACTTTACATTTTCAAAATTCACTATTAAAATCGATAACGGCCGATTACATACCGAGCAGGCGTTCGTGCGTGGTTGCTCGTTTGATGTTTTGCGTGAGTTCGATTCGATTAGTTTATATTTTCTCCTTGTGAACGTCCGTTGAATAAAGCGGGAAAGAAATAGATGATTAGTTTATTGGAAATTATTTAGCAAACAAGGCATTTATTATTTAAACAGTCGACGTGATCCGCGAGCTACTGTCGAGGGTTCGGTCTGTTTAGACCAGAATTCTAAGTTCTGTGTTAGGCTCTGGATAATATTACAGGATTTTCAGAAAATTCCCCGTGGTTTAGATATTTCTTCAATATGTTCTGTGGAGAGGGCGCCATAAAAATAAATCAATAAGGTGTGCTACTATGTATTGCAGGTTTTTTAATTTTATTTTTTGGAGCATATTGGAACATAGTGGTAAGCCACAAAATAAGATTTGAGGTTTAAGTTTTAAAAAAATGTAAAATATTGGGTTTAACATAAACATTGCTTTGAACGTTAGTAAGTATTTATACTGTAAAATCAATATTTTACAGATTTTTTTTAAATTAAAACTTTAATATCTCTAACTTATTATTTTGTGGTTTACCACTATGTTGCAATATGCTCTTTATTTCTTCTGGAACGATTTAAAAATTAATTTTGTTCAAAATGCAAAAGCAAAAAAGAAACATTTTTAAATTGGTTTCACTTATTTCTATGTACAATGATTTTTTGTTTTAATAGCAAAAAGAAGACTGCATAGTGAAAATTTATTTATATTTATCATTATTTTACATATTTTATTTATGATGAACAAAATAAAACACTTTGAGAAAGTCAATAATCAAATTTCATGTTTTTAAAAAAGGTGACCGAAATAGTTCAAACATAGTAATATGAATCGTAATGTAACAAATTCTTTTATTTTTAATAAACTTTACTTTTATTTTTAATAAACTTTACTTTTATTTTTAATAAACTTTACTTTACTTTGATAAAACTTGTACTTTGATATAAAACTTTAATATTTTGTCTTCTTTATTCAACTTCCCCTGTGAAGTTATTTTTTTTTTAAAATAAGGGATTAATTAGTAATAATGCTTTTCTAACAAAAAAATACTAACAAACCGTTTTTCTGTAACACGGAACACTAGCATAAATATAAATTTCCCAAAAAGCACAAGCGAATTTTAAAAAAGGTACTGTACTTTATTTTTAAAACATCAGATGTTAACTGTCACATGCATTTTTATATTGGAGACAATTTGCTTAATTTTTAAAAAGTACAAGGGTGTAACCTATAATTTCCGGAACCAAGAAAATATTCCTCTCCCAATTCTCAAATCTACTCTTACTAAACATTCCCTAATATATGACAGCGTTAAAATATTCACTAAATTATCAATTAACTGTAAAAGCTCAGACAATATGAAAATTTTTAGAAAATCAGTTAAGAAATTATTACTCCCTGGAAGAATATTTTAATGACAGGTTTTAAAAATATTTAAAACGATGCAAAGCACTTATAGGTAAAGATTTTGTTAGGATTACGTATGTTTTACTCAATTTTGTTTATTTTTTATTGTTTGTAAATGATTTGCTATCTTTGTATATTTTTAAAATTTTTTACTTTTTTATGTTCTTTGTTCTATACATCTTTTTCTTTTTTATTTTAATATTTTGACTTATTGTTTTTATGTTTTTTAAATTGTTTAATGTTTTTTAATTTTTTACCTTAGGCACATTTTTTTTTGCTGTTGATTTATTTTTGCTTTGTCAATTTTGTTTATTATATATTGTATGTAAATGATTTGTTATCTTTGTATATTTTTAAATTTTTTTATTTTTTTATGTTTTTTGTTTTATACATATTTTTCTTTTTTAATATTTTGACTTATTGCTTTTATGTTTTTTATTTTTTTTTAATTTTTTAATGTTATTTAATTTTAGGCACATTTTTTTTTATTTTTTTTTGTTGTGGTTTTATTTTTGCTTTGTCAATTTTGTTTATTATTTATTGTTTGTAAATGATTTGTTATCTTTATATTTTAATTTTTTTTTACTTTTTTATGTTCTTTGTTCTATGCATCCTTTTCTTTTTTCTTTTTTATTTTAATATTTTGACTTATTGCTTTTATGTTTTTTAATTTTTTAGGCACATTTTTTTTCTCTTTTGTTGTATTTTTACTTTGTCTAAAAGGATCTCTTGTATTTTTACGACCATAGAGCTTACTGAACTGAACTGAACTGAATGATCAAAGCATACCTATTGGCTTTATAGTACTCTTGGACTGTTTTGTTTATCAATACCTCTTAGTTTTTAACCTCAGGTTTGAGCTTTTTGTTTTATTTTATTCAGAGAAACGTCAAAATTCAAAAATCCTACATAGTGTTGACTCTCAATGTTAAAGGCTTATAACTCAAAAACGGATCGACAGATATTTTTATGCCCGTAGATACTCTTGATTGAGAGAACAAAACTAAAACTTCCTAAAATTTCAAATCATTTGAATCCTTTTTATAAGTATTCGGTGTTATTTGTCATCGTCGTTTGTTTGCAAATTAGGATGTTAGCGATTTAGCATTGCCATTTAGATCCCTAAAATATTTTATTTCTTGATAGGTTGCATCCCTCTTCTAGTCCAATTAGTTCAATCCGATAAAGACCAAGAAACGCGACGGAAAGCATCTTCCGCCCTTCACAATTTAGTCAATGCCCAACCCGATGAAAAAGTCAGAAAAAGGGAGGTTAGAATATTGAAACTGTTGGAACATGTCAGATCCTATATCGAAGCCACCAAGTCAAATTTGGAGTTTAAAATGGTGTTAAGTGGATCGTCGGGTGGTACCCCTGAAGGTATGTGCGAGGGTATGTGCAATTTTGTATTTTTTTTTGGCCTATTTTAAGTTTTTTTTTGTATGCCGTTTTATACTTAAAAATGTAATTGAAACCGACATCAACCATTGTTTAAAGTGGAAGAAAGCGATGTTTTAGTGACTGATTTACCTTGATATCAATTCGACAACTGTAAAGTACTTGATGGCAACTATTTAGTTATCCAATTGCCACTAAGACAAAACAGTTACAGGGACGCCACTTTTTTAACAGCCAGCAAAAGTATAAATTCCCTTTGGTAATTTTATTTTTATATTGTAGATAACGGTAAGCATCCTGTACAAACGATAGCTCACGTAATGAAACTGTCATTCGACGAAGGCCACAGACAAGCAATCTGTCAGTTAGGCGGTATACATTCGATAGCTACTCTCGTTGAGGTTAGTAATTTTTATCTTATACAGAGTTATAGCTGATTTTTGAAAACAAAAACCTCTCAAGAGAAAAATACGTGCTATATTTTATTGTAGTTAAAACATTTCCTTTCCAACGATGTATCGCTTATATTATGGTTGACAGTTCAGTGGCGTCCGTAAAATTTTGAAATGCTCCAAAATCATTGGCCGGGTGTGCGATGTCGAAAGCCACTTTCGGTTGGTTACACTACACATTCTCGTTGTGAATAATTTCCAAGTTTTCCCATGTGCCTCAAATCACGCAAATCCTATATTTTTTTTATATATAAATATGATTTTTTACCTTTTTTACAAAAAAAAGTAACACCAATAAAATAAACTAAATTAAATTATTTACCTTTTTCAATTTGTTCCTGATGAAATAAATAAGTCCAATAAACCGTTCTCAACTGCTTCAATAAAAAAATTGACATTTTTGCACTAGAGGCCCATACAGTCTGTACAACCTGTAGTTAACTTCAAATTTACTTTATGGCTGCTGCACATTCTGCTTTGACAATTAGATTTGCAACTGCAAAAAAGGTATTTTCTAAGAGTTCTGGAGCTATTTCCATTATGGACAGGTTGAAATTAACCATATTTCCCTACGTACCCATCCCCAATTCTCAGGATTTAAGCCACGTTCAAACCAATTTGTGTCTGCAAATAAGCCCTCGTGAAATGAGATTGAACTGCTTCGCTGGTGAGAAGCAAAGACTCCAATTCAAAGTATCGTATTGTATTGATGTATTTTATATGGAAAAAATTGTTCAAACAGCCAGACTTTTTTCCGCTATATTAAGCTAAAATGAATTCTTCGCCTAGTTTAGACAAAAATTGGCTATAAGTTGTTACTGTCTTAGATAACTAATTTCAGTAATACAAAATCTTAATAAGAAAAGTCTGTAGTGGAAAACCTTTTCTTCCTAAATGATGTTTTATGATGTATACAACTTCAGCTCTAATTAAAAATCCAAAAAAAGCTCCATTAACAATATTAATATTTAAGAGATAATAAATTTATCTTAGCTTAGTACATAGCATAGAAGAGTGACATAAAATACAATCCAATTGTTGCTCGACAAAAATTGTTCGGCGACTTTGAATTGGCGTCTTTGCTTTCCACCAGCGAAGCAGTTCAACCTCATTTCATGAGGGTTTATTTGCAGACACAAACATTGCAATGTGTTGTGAAATAGTATTTTGTTTATGTTGAATAAAAATTAAATCACTTTTTTTAATTTTAGGTCGAGCATACAATGCACGGCAGCTCAAACATGGAATACTACTGCATTTTGATGCGCAGATATTCCTGTATGGCGCTCACCAACTTGACTTTTGGCGACAGCGGCAACAAAGCATTACTTTGCTCGTTCCGGGACTTTATGAGAGCCCTGGTTGTGCAGTTGCAGAGCTCTAGCGATGAACTACGTCAGGTGTGTAAATTACATGAAACTGCAGAAATAGTTATTTACTTAACAAGGGCGTAAAGTTATACTTTTCCTCACGCGATGTCGGTCACAAGAACGACGCTTGCCAAGGGGCAGAAAAGGCACTTTACGCCCATGTTAAGTAGAACATTTTGGCAATTGATTTGCAGGCACTCTATAAATGTTCTGATGCTGTTAGTTTGACATTTATCAGTTGACAAGTTTACTGCCCAAGTAGCATTTGGACGTCAAACTACGTCCTCTACTCGTTGGCTTAAAAACCCCGAGGTTGGCAAGCGGACTACAAATTTCAGTCCATACGACCCCAATCCAACCTAAATGGGGAATACAAATTCGGGTCGGCTCGACGTCGCTAATTGTACTTCAATGGTATAGTAGTTTACCTATGACGACGTGATAATACGTCCTTCAGCTTACGTAATTTTATATTATTTAATTGATTACCTAATGTGGTATTTGTTTAGTAAATTTTAGGTGAAATATTATTTTATTAACAATAAAAGTTATGTTATTAAAAAGGGTACCTTTACCGAGTAATCTAGAGCGAAATATTTCTGCGAGGGCCACTTTACTGACAAAGTTGGTCAAGATGGAGCGAAAAATATCTCCCCGCCCCTTCCAAATTCGCACAAAATAAAAAAATATCTAAAAAAATATATTTTTTTTAAAGCACTATTTCTGTTGTAACTAATACTAAAATCACTTAAGAATAATACTAAACGCATCTTTAAGGCATTATTAAATCTTTATTGTTTTTTTTTTCAAGAAAAACAAGAAAAAAATTGTTGTCAATAATGGCTGCCCAAGCTTGCAAGTCCAGTACTTTTACCAATTTATCACCAATTTGGATAAGGACACCGATTTGCAGCCCTAATTTTATCCAAATCCACTTAAAAGCCAACCAAAACTGACTTAAAAGAAGAATGACAGTTCAGCTGAACATAACCTAGAACAATATTTTCCGTTTTTCCTTGTTTTTTCCTTAAAAACATGTATTATATTAAAATTGTATTTATTAAAGCACGGAATGAGCTCGAACCTGTCTCGCAGATGTGGGAGAAGGATAACAATTGTTAGTTCCCCATCAAAAAAAGCGACATTAAACAATATCAGTGTGACCCCACTAATGCTCCAGATAAAGTGGACTGGAAGAAATATAAGTGCGAGCTAAAGGTCCATCAGATTTTTGGTTGGCGGCAAGCCAACAAATTGTGCAATTTGATGTCCTAGATGCAAAATTGTAGGTTAAGTATCCTTTTTATTCGTTCCTTTTTTGGTAAGTTTCCAAATAAGGGCCCTGAAATGCGACGTCGATTAAGGTAACAAGGCCGACGGTGTTTCGTGGTCGATTTAGGTATAGGCGTTAATACAATCAGCTTTGAACCGTAAACTGACGTGAATCCGTCTGGGCAAATATTTGTACAAATTACGGTTGACTATTTTGACGTCGTTTAAGGTTCGCATATGCGTACCTGACTATGTAAACGTTGGATTTTATTACAAAAGACGTTTGTCGTTTGACTTACTAGTAGACAACTTTATTTTGTACCTAATACGACGTCACTTTATGACAGATTAGGTTGGAAGACGGATAAATGCTACTTGGGCCTATAATGGATGGAAAGTCCCAGTATTAAAAAAAATGTAACGTGTTTTGTCATTTAACTTCTACAATTAAATAATCACAGCATTTTTTGAATTAGGCCTTACTCCCAAAAATAACGTTTTTCCTTTTTTTAGGTTACCGCAAGCGTTTTGAGAAACCTATCTTGGAGAGCAGACTCGACGAGCAAGGAAATCCTAAGAGAAGTCGGTAGCGTGACAGGTCTGATGAAAGCCGCTATGTTGGATAACAAAGAGAACACCTTAAAATCGATTTTGTCGGCTTTGTGGAACTTGTCGGCGCATTGTACGGAGAATAAATCTGAGATTTGTGCTGTTGAGGGTGCCTTAGGTAATTTTTTTTTTTATGATCCTGTCTTAAAGGCGCGAATAAAGGCACTTTCAGATGGGTTGGTAAAGTTTAAAATTGTTCAAAACGGACTCAAATCTTACCTAATATCTTATGCCAGCTACCGGGCATAAAATTACAAAAAGTTATAAAATTTAATAAAAATTCAGAACTGAACTTAAGTCTGAAATCGCTGTTTTAGTAGAAACTTGATTAATATTTAATCCTGCATGCCTATACAAAAATAAAAACGATCTCAGATTATGGGAGTAAATAAGATTCAAGTCTTTAAAAGAGAACTACTGTGTTGTAGTACATGATGCTTAAGTGTTTAATAGTGACTACTGCAACTCTTAATAAACTTACCACAGAAAAAAACTTTCAAATATCATTTTTTTTTACTTTTATGGGTAATCTACTTTGAATTATTCACATTGTTTTAAACAATGCGCAATATCTTCAAAGAAAAGATTGTAAGGTCCCTAGACAAATATTTAGTTTGATTTTTCTTGTAGGTTTGTTAGTACAAATGTTAACCTATAAAACACCCTCGAAGTCCCTGGCAATCATTGAAAATGCAGGAGGTATATTAAGAAATATATCCAGTCAAATAGCCGTGCGAGATGATTATAGGGAAATTTTGCGAGAAAACGATTGCCTAAGGATATTGCTGGATCAGTTGAAGTCGCCTAGCTTGACAATTGTAAGTGGAAACCTAAAGTTATCAGTTATTTTTAACTTGTAGGAATCTGTGCAGTGGAAAAACGTAGTGTTGCTAGTCTGAATTAAATTAATTTAAATTAAATTTAAAATTTTGACTTCACTTCACTCGAGTAATGTACACTATTTTCCTTACCCTTAGAAAATATTTTATCTCATCAATCACTTTTATTTTCTATTTTGAGGAAAAACCCACCTGTGATCCTCAACAGATTGTCGATTGTTTTGCTGATTTCTTTAAATCTGTATATAATCAAAATAATAATCATAATCTTGGTATAACAGAATTTGAATGTAATAAATGTATCTCTAATATAGAAATTAATAGCGATATGGTTTTGAAAGATACCATTCTTAATCATCTTAATCAAAATAAAGGACCTGGTCCTGATGAAGTTCCACCAATTTTCTTTAAAAATTGTAGCCCTACGTTATCGTTACCGCTGTCTTACATATTTTGCTTCTCATTGCAATCTAAAGTTTTTCCACAGAGTTGGAAAACTGCTTATATTAGTATTTTGTTTAAAGGAGGTGATCGCTCTGATATAACAAATTATAGGCCTATTTCTGGACTTAATATATTAGCAAAGGTTTTCGAATCAATCGTCAATGACGAATTAACTGCCAGTTTTCGAAATATAATTTCAAAAGGGCAACATGGTTTTTACCATGGAAGATCTTGTCAAACCAATTTATCAGTCTTTTCTAGTTATGTATCAAAAGCATTAGATTCAAGTAGACGTAATATACTTTGACTTTAAAAAAGCATTTGACAGGTTCGACCATAGTATACTTTTTAAGAAATTGAATTTTGAAAGGGCAGAAACGGTATGTCAAAATTAATCAATTTTTCTCGAAAGTAACAGAAGTCACATCAGGCGTGCCTCAAGGATCGCATTTAGCTCCGTTTTTCTTAAAAATTATTTAAAAATTCAATTTGTTTACAACTAGCTGATGATTTTAAAAACCCTGGGAGAATAACCAATAAAACAGACTGTGAATATCTTCAAAAGGATATTTCTTGTTTGCATGCCTAGTGTGAATATTAACTTTTCTAAATGTAAAGATTAACAAAATAATCTATCCCTATCACATTAACTCTACAAATATTTCTCGCGTAGAATTATTGACTGATTTAGGTATTATTTTTGACTTCGAGTTTCGTTTTATTAAACATATAGATAATATTGCAATGTATATATTTTTCATTGGTAAGGAGCCAATTGGAGTACTGCTGCATTATTTGATCACCTCACATTAGGTACATAAAGCTAGAACCTCGATAGCCTTATTACATGTCGAAACAAATTAACAGTAAACTTTGGTCATAAAATAATAATAAATAAAATCGATTGTCGTGATTTAATCACTCCTGAGTCTGCATGTCCCTCTTCGGCAAAATAGAGGAAACCAACTATTCTATCCGAAATCAAATAGAATAGATGTTGGTAGAAACAGCATTGAATTTAGAATAATGTCAATGTTTAATAAGTACGTGCCAGACAATCTAGATATTTTTAATTGCAGCACTAGCTCATTCAAATCTAAATTGGATAGAACCTTACAATTCCTATACAATAAATTCACAAAATTGGAATTTTAATAATTTATTTTATTCTAATCTGTTGTCCTTGCTTTTTGTCTAAATGTTAAATTTTTTGTATGACTTATTTAATAATGTTAGCCACCATAGTAGTTTAAGGCTTGCTTTGTTAATTTTAGGTGGTTTTATATTCTCTTTCTTTATGTTTTATTGGTATTGTGTTATTTGGGGCTCGCTCTGTTACTGTACACTGTATTGAATTGAAATAAATAATTATTTTCCACCTATGTGTATGTATTTTTCAGCAATGTAATTCTGTATATGTATTCAGGTAAGCAACGCCTGTGGAACTTTATGGAATCTCTCTGCTAAAAACACAATCGACCAAGAAGCGTTGTGGGAAATGGGCGCCCCTACAATGCTTAGAAGTTTGAACCATTCGAAACATAAGATGATTGCTATGGGATCTAGTGCCGCTCTCAAAAATTTGCTAACCTGCAGGCCCAACACAAATTTGGTAGGTGTGAAGTGAAATGGTTGGATTTGATTATTTTGAGCTGTCTGTATTTCCCATAATAAGATGTATAGTAAAACTGATTATATCGTTATCGTGTTATAATTTCAGATGCCCCAAATGGACTCTACCGCCCTCTCTCTAAACCTTCCAGAACTACCAACGTTAGGTGCTAGAAAACAAAAAGCCCTTCTTCACGATTTGGATAATAATTTGAGTGAGACCTTCGATAATATCGAACAAATCTCCCCCGTTAAAACCATGAAAACTGAAAGCAATTTTAGCTATGATAAATCGAGAAATAATTCGGGTATCGAAGATTTAAATAAAGGTTTTGAGAGTCTTAACATTAACCAACCATCTACGAGTAAAATGGAACCCTTACCCAACAAAAATCGAATACCTAAACCTTCATACGGTAGCGCTAGTTTATCGTATGCCCCCCAGAGGACTCAACGTACAGTTCCTTGTTCTTATATACCAAATCCAGCTGCTTTTGCTGAAGTTGACGTTCCACTTGAGCATCCTATTGATTATAGCAAGAAATATTCCGAAAAAAAGCCAAAAATGTTGTCTTCCCCTAATGAAAGTGCCTCGGACACCGAAAATTTTAGTTTAGTTTACGCAGAAACTGACTTAGATCAACCTACAGACTATTCTTTGCGATACGCTGAAGACGATTCAGATTCAGATATCTGCCATAAAATTTCTAAACAAGAATATATTCAAGACACTGTTAAAACGTACTACACAGAGGGAACACCCTATGAAACGCCATACATTATTTCTAGTGCTACTTCAATGTCGGATTTACGAAATGTTGGAGAAAAGACGGTTATCGATAATGACGCCCAAAAAAATAAAACTCCCAAAGTAAAGGAAACTAAAAATAATGATGAAAAAGATCGTTGTTCTACAGAAGATATATCTGATTTGGACAATTCCGAGAAAAAAGTTGAAAAAATTGCTTTCAATTCGGGTTTAATGTCCCCGGAAAAACCAGTAAACTATTGCGAAGAAGGTACACCGGGATACTTTTCTAGAGTGAGCAGTTTTGGCAGTTTAAATTCTATTGATAAAAATGAGTCCGTGGATAGAATTACTAAAGAATCTTTGAAGGAAAACGGTGAAATTAAGACAGAAAGCTCTATTGAAAAGAAAGAAAAGAAGGGAACAAACGAGACCAAGGCTGTGAAATTTGAAGAAAATGTAAACTACGCGGAGGAAACACCGTTAATGTTTTCTAGGACAAGTTCCCTTGCGTCGTTAGATAGCATTGAACAACACTCTATACATGATGACAGGTGAGTAAGACAGGCTTTTTTAAGGGGGAATTTTCCAAGGTTTTAATTTTATTTGGCTTTAAAAATTTAAGAAAAAACAAGCTGTGACAGTAATTTTCGCCTAAATGAACCAAAATACTACTTTTTGAGGTTTCACAAAATTTTTTCAACAAAACCGGAGTGGTATCAAGGATGGTCTTTGTTTAACATATTTACCAGGTGTCCCACCAAACATTGGAGTAATATCTTTTCATGCAATGTTTATTTGTTGTATTTTTTTTGAGTTATGGTTGTTGTTTGATTTTCAGGAGCTCGGTCATCTCCGACTTTAGTCGGCTAACTAGTGGCATTATATCACCTAGTGATCTACCAGATTCCCCCTCGCAAACTGTCCCACCGAGCCCGAAACCGCGTAAAAACAACCTCGAATTCCCCTCGACTTCAACCCACAAACCTCAGAATAAACCTCAAATTGCAGAAAGGAGGACTCCGAAAACAAGTATTTTTGAGGACGGAGTGACCAAGTTTAAAGAGGAGAGCACGCCGATTCAGTTTTCCACGGCCACGAGTTTGAGTAGTTTGACGATAGATGATGGAGAGTCACCAGAAAAGGTATTTAATTTGTTCTTGCATAGATTAAGGAAAGTTAAGCAGCCATTGTTCATAAATGCTTTATCCGAGGTAGAAGTAGAGGGTAGTAATTACTGAACATACATTTTCGGTGTGAATCACATGAGAATTACTGTGAATCATTTGGTAATTACTGGAAATCGCTGGTAATCAGTTGAGAATCATTGGGAATACCTTTAAAATTTGAAATCACTCCGTTTTCTGAGGCATCTTTCTCGGGGGAATTCGCAGATGTTATTCACTACATTTTTTGCCTGGCAATCACTGAGAATCACTGGGAATCATTTGATAATTACTGGGAATTGCTGGTAATCAATTTGGTATACCTTTAAAAATGTAAATCTTTATACGTTGTTTTGGGCAGCGAGTTTCCCCTCGGCTCCATCCGAATTATCAACTTCGAACTTAAACCTCAATTTTTTTAATATGGTGAATTTAAATTTTATTTTGACATAGTCTCCAGAACCCAAATCGTCCTCGCAACAATCTCTTAGCGTATCGCCTGCGTCAAAAGATGATGCAAACACCTCGGAAGATCTTGAAAAATGTGAAACTGAACAAGAAAAAGGGGACAAAGAAAAAGAAACCAGCGGTAGTGACCTTAATGATGACCTCAACGATGAAAGTGGTGATGATGACATCTTGGCGGCTTGTATTAACGATGGGATGCAGACCAATATGTAAGTCTAAGTTGGCTACTGAAGAATTATTTCGTTTGTACCAAACAAAATGTTCTACTAATCGATTGTTTTAACTAATCCGCCGAATTCAGATTCAGATTCTTTATTGGTGTTAATTGAGTGGTAACACTCTTACACAAGTCAAAAGAAATACAATAAATAAACCTAATATATACTATAAGAAAACATAGACAAATTTTAAGACACACGCTTATAAATATCATTTAAAAACTAAAAACTCCTACATAGTAAGTAAAAAATATTTATATAATACTTAAAAATTACCTACTATAAAAAAAAATAAATTTTAAGACAAGCACTTGTAAATAATATAAAAAAAATAATTGATGATTAACTAAGAAGTAAAGTTATGTGTGAGTGATTGTTATTTAAAAAACTGAAAAAACCGACGAAAAATCGATGGAGGTTCAGGATATATTGCTGGATGATGACCTAAACATTTAGGATATTGTGCTGTGGAACCAGTTTTTCGATTTTTTGTTAAAAAAAAAATACAAAGCATCAGTACCGACCTCAGAGTATGTTCACATTAGACTCGCGTCTTTTTCAAACGTCTGTTGAACGTCGGTATCTGCATCTTATACTGGAAAACAAAAAAAATGCAACAAAAGAAAGGACAAATATTTTTAAAGTAATTTATTTATTAATACATTAGGATATTTCCAAGAAGATTCCTCCATGATAATCATTAAAAAATTAATAATGAGTGGCTCCTCCGTGGTTATTAATGCACTCGTTTGTTCTATTGGCCATTGACAAAATAAGATGGTCTATATCATATCAACACTCATCCAAATCCTCCTTACGGCATGCCACAGTTCATCTAAGTTTCCAGGGGGATGTGGTAATCGACTAAGATTGCGCCCTATCATATCCCATACGTGTTCGATAGGCGACAAATAAGGGGATCTTGCTGGCCACGAGAGTTTCACGAGCAATATGCGGTCTGGCATTATCTTGTTGAAAGATCGCATTTGGGAAGAAGGTAGGGATCTAAAACTGGCTGCAGCACTTCCTCAATATATCGCCGAGCAGTCAGATTGCCGTTGATGAGGACTAGAGGTGATCTGCTTCCTAAACATATAGCACCCCATCCCATGATACTTTGCTGTCTTGCTGTATCACGTTCAACAGCAAAGTGGACATTTCGTCTCTCACCTCGAATCGCCTAACCCTCATGCGTCCATCATGGCCGCCTAAACAAAAACCTGTATTCGTTGCTGAAGCTTATGGTATTCCATTCGTCATTCCAGTTTTGCCGAGCTCTGCTCCCACTCCGAGCGGCGAGCCTTATGTTGTGGGGTCAAAGGTAGCACCAAAAGCGGACGGTAAGCCCTCAGCCCCATACCAAGCAATCTTCGATTAACTGTCATCCTTGAATTCACTCGTCCGTTAGATGCAACTAGAACATCTCTTACTTGGCGTATACTGTCCCGTCGATTTCTGAGAGCAAGAAGTCTGACATGCCGTAAATCACGACATTGTAATAATCTAGGGCGTCCAGAACCCGCACGACGTCTATAAGTCTCATCATTGGATCACCTTCTCCAAACTCTTAACACTGTTGATGGATTGGCATTAACCCTTGTTGCAATTTCTTTACTTTTACTACAGGAAATATGAACCATAAGGACGCCCACGGTTTATCAGAATGGGTAAAAATCAAACCCGTTAAATAAAAGAAACTTCAATCATGAAATCATTCACTATAGAAACTGCAATTCGTTAAACCAATTTTTTATCCGAACTTTATTTCTTCAAACCCATTCAATACCAAATTCGAAATTTATAAAACCCGTCTTTAATCGAACCATTGTTCATCAAACTCATTTAATATCAAACTCGTAATTTGTAAAACCATTTTTAATAAAATCCGGAATTTGTCAAACCATTATTTTTCAAAACCGAATTCGTAAGACCCGTTGTTTATTTCTGCTAAATTGATTGCGCATTCGCCAATAATACATGAACGGGAGGCATACACGCAGGTGGCGCGGCGTTTCGATGCATTTGTCGCTGCTACGCGCGCATTTGTACAGGTAGTGTTCAATAGTTTGTGTATAGATGTCACTTGCATTTCAGTTAAGAACAAATTTCTGATAAACAACGGGTCTTACGAATTCCGGTTTTGAAAAATAATGGTTTGAAAAATTCCAGATTTGGTTAAAAATGAATTTTACAAATTACGAGTTCGATTAAAAACGGACCTTATAAATTTTAAATTTGTTATTGAGTGGGTTTGAAGAACTAAGGTTCGGATAAAAAATTGGTTTCACAAATTGCAGTTTTTATGGTGAATCGTTCTTACGATGAAAATTATTAAATTTAAATAACAAACTTAATTTTATTTTGATGTAGGGGTATCTTATAAATTGTCAAAGTCAGCTAATGGGCATTTAAAAGTGACTGTCTGGTAAACAAAGCATATTTCCGTAATGCGTAATGCTAATATTAATCAAAATTTTGGGAATGTGGGAAAGGATACAGATTAAACAAGAAAGTTACTTTTTTTATAGAGCAATCCTTTCTAAATTAGACAAAAATAAGCATTTCGCTAAGATGTGAACAATAAGCTCAAATTTTGTAGTTTAAAGGGGTAATGTTCTCTCGCACTTGCGGACTTTGGATAAGCATTGTTTCTCTGAGTTTAGTCTAAAGATGGGCATGTTGTGCCACAATAGGGTTATATCTTATTTGAAAAGGATGATGTTAACTACAACTACAGGGGTCGGGAAGAGGTAGGTATAGGTATAGGGCAATATTTGGAACCTACTTATTTGTTTCGGCTTTTTTTATTTATTACCAGCAACATTTAATATTTATTTTTCTCATCTTAGGGCAAATCCTACAGCGAGTTCTACTCCCACTAAATTGCCCATGCCAAATTTGAGGTATCAAAATAAGCCGCAAACAAACACAGGGATACCGATTTTGAGTCGTCACTCGCCTGCAAGAATTGTGCCTCAAAATGCAGAGGATGCGCCTAAAACGTACTGTAAGTATAGAAGTATAAACTATTGGCAGTATATAAAAATCCCTAAAGCACAGGGAGGGTTGCCAACTGTCAACTTATTTCATTTAAAAAACGGAGTTTCTTATGTTTGTTAAACCCATGAGAATTGGAAAGGATATACCTCGAGATATACTCAAATCCCTCGATTTGCACTAGTGCAAATTATCGGCTTCCATAAAAGGCTCATTTTAAGACATATTTACGGTGACTGAACAAAACAGCTCGGTGAAACGCAAGCTGTAAAGAGTAGGAATGTAAAATATGATAACAAATCACTAAATATTTTCTTCAGGAAATAGTCCGCAGAATATCCTTCGTGGATTCATAAAGAATTATCGACATTTTGCTATGCACTTGGGATATTACCTATGAAAACCGCATGTCAGTATTGCAGCCCGTTTGATCATCAGCTACGGGAACTTTTTGAAAAATATGCGTTTTAGAATTTCTCTCTTATTAATAAAAGGTAAAGCAGAATTTAAAGTAGAATTCGTTTGTAAAACTGGATTTTATCTGTATCGTTTAGTTTTTGAGGAATGCGTTTAATGGTCAGAAGGGAATCATGCCCCATTTTTGTCTATATAAAAGTTACAGCAAATAATATAAAACCTTCAGAAAATAACCAAAAGTTATATTACTTAGTGTTGGTGATAATTTTATAACTCTAATATATCTTTTAAATGAGTAAAAAAGACTTGAAAAACAACTGCTCAACACCAGCTTATAAAAATTTATGGTACATAGTAATGGATAGAAAAACAACATATAGATTTTATAAAACTTCCTTATGAGCCTTCAAGTATAGAGATTATTATAAAAAGGTTTTACAACTGTTCTAACACTACATAACAAATTAAAGGTTTTTATGGATTTAGAAATATAAATTTTCCATCTTTCTTCCCTTTGCTTGTTATGTATTATTCTTTTTCTTTTTACAATAAAAAAATTTATAAAATGGTGTTAAGGAATCTTCTAAAATAAATAAAAATGAAAGTGAGATAAGCTGAAGCAGGAATATGAATATACTATAGTCAAATAAAAGCTGTTTTTCAAGTCATCCTACTCTGAAAATCAGCTGCGGTCCCGTGTGTACTGTATAGTTTTCGAATACACTCACTTAAATTTCATGGGCTCCAAAAATACTTGAGAAAACGGGAAAAAAAATATTCAGTTAAATATCAGTTTTTTTTTTCTGGGACAAATATTGAATTTTATATGTTGTTCTTAACCCTAACAAGCAATATTTCGATTGAAACACATGTTGAAACCCCATAAATAACGTTTTTATTTAGGCCAAAAACCTATTTTTGTAATCTAAAATGGCGAAAATTTCCGACAATTCTATAAAAAAAACAATACAACTATACCACTGTTTACCTCGTCAACACTATTTTATGACCCTTTTAAAAAATGATGCTACTTGGAACAAAGGGCTGCAGATGGCGCAGTGTTGAACACTGATGGTCCGTTTCTGCGAGCTTAACATAGTTACCAATGTTCTCTTTTCCTAAATGCATTCCTCGAGAGATCCAGCATACTACACATACCAGGAAAAATACCCGCCTTCACACACTTCAAGCCCGCATAACTGTCAGAGGTAACTATCTCAAGAATATAGTTAGATTGCGGGGTCGAAGGGTGTACAGGCCAGTATTTTCCGGGGTGTTCACATTTGCCGCCGACCAGCAGTATCAGCGTATGCGCTCGACGTTTCACGGTGCGTTTTTGCGTCCTTAACACGGTTACTATATTGTTCTCTTTTTCTAAAACACGGTTCCCATCTATGCGTTTCTCATTTGTGGGTCCCCCGAATCAAAACACGTATCACGTGGTCTAAGCGAGATGTGCCTATACAAGTTCATGTCGGACCACGTGATTTTTTTTTTTTGAGTCAGGGTGACTGCGCATGGGAAATGCTGGTGAGAATCGGGTGTAAAATGCATTCGATCCCGATATCTGTCATCGGCAACTATCTCAAGAAGATTTGGATCTCTTATCTCTCTCAGATTGATGTAATTAAAACAAGATAATAATGGTATGGTATCTCGCAAAAACGCGCCTTTTGATGTCGCAAAAACGCTCCTTTTGATATCGCAAAAACGCGCCTTTTGATGTCACAAAATTAACCTTAAAAAATCTTGTTTGTTTTGTTATTATAATTGCCAAAATAAATTAAAATTGTTTTTTTTGTTCTAAAAACAGTTGTATTATAATCACTATATAAAGAAATTAATAACAACATTATAGAAAAAAACCTTATGGTCAAAAAAGGTTTATGAATCAGTTCATAAGAATATTACAGACACCAATTTATATAACTATTGTATGAGTTCCCAAATTTTTATAAGCGTCTCTCGAATTATTTTTAATCTTATCTTATATAAATTTGTTGTTGGTTAATTAAGTTTTATAACTGGGTTGATAGCAACATTTTAAAAACCAATCTATTATATATCTTTAATTGATAGTAACTTACTGTTTTATAGGTGGGTTGACAAAAAGATTTCAAAAACCAATTTATATAACTTTTGTCACTGATGACTTATATTTTTATAAATATGTTGGTGGAAACATTGTTAACACCAATTTATATAACATTTTTTACCGATGACTTTAATTTTTATAAAGATGTCCGTGGAAATATTTTTAACGCCAGTTTTATGTTACTTTAGGGTACCATCAATTTAGAGCCTTTAATAAAACAAAAATACAAACTCAATTGTTGTAGGAAACTTCTAAATACCCTAAGGTATCAATGGAACCCTCTTTATAATAATTATATAAATGTCTGTCACCAGAAGTTTCTGAAAATGCTCATTGGGTGCTAGTTAATATGTATGTTTTTTTTTTTAAAGTGGTGTTTAAAATATATTGTTCTTTTTCAACTATGGGTTCCCCACCGTTTTTCTTTCTCCATTGCTGAGGGTACTAATGGTCCGTTACTTCAGTCCATTTTAATTTTCTTTGGTTCTTATTCGACCAAAACTGCTTTACTTTGCTCAAACAAGGAACCCCCTGATGATGTTAGTCTAATTGTTTGATTTAATTATCAACTCGACCATCGTGGACTACTTCAACAATTTAAAACAGAAATTGGTCAAAACGTACTGGCCTAAAAGCTTACAATACTAAAACTTTACAAGGGCAAGACCGTACAAACGTAAAATAGTGTAACATATTGCCGCTAGAGCTGTAAGATGGAGCTGCGGTGTGACGGAAACCGTTTGATTTTTAGCCTGCTCAAGTAACATTTTTGGTTAAAATATTCCCGAGTTTAGCTAGTAATATTTTCTTATGAAAAACTGGGAGGTCAAAAAAGAGGGAAATTTCCCGCCTTTTTACCAAAGTGGGGGCAAAAACCAAGGTAATTTGGTGGGATAAAATAGGTAATTAAATATTTTTTTCCTGAAGGTGAATTTGCCCAGAGGACACTTTTCACCAACTTTTGGGACACATGTACACATCTGCATAAATACTCAACCTAATTTGTGTCTTATTGTACACAATGCCCTCTCAGTGCCCTCTTTTTTGTCTGTGACTGAAGCGCCCTCTACATGTCAGAATAGAAGGAAATGAAAACAGTTTTAAATGAAAATAAAAAAAAGACAAAAATAATAATTATGTCCATGGCTTACAACAACTTTGGAAATAAAAAATAGTGATAAAAAATCACAGTTATATTTTAATTATAGGGGTTAAACTACTATTTTAAACTATTAATGGGATGGAACCGACATGCGCCGAAAATTTTTTTGTTGAATTGTTTACTTTTACTTCCATAATATTCACGCGTCCATCGAAACATGCAGTTTGAACAAAAAAAAATCACCAAAATTATGCTTCAGGAAAACACTAATTAAATATTATTACCAATTTGTATCATAATTTAATATTTGGGTATGACACAAGTGTAAGAAATCATTTCCATAAAGATTTTGTAGTTTTTTTCAATAAAAATAATAAAAACTTGTTAAAAAAGAGAAAAAACATGGCGCCTTACCTTTTTTTGGCGACCATGCCCTAAAAGTCGTGTTAACCATGTTTTTTTTCCCTCAAACACAAAATTTCCAATGTTGAAGCCAAAATTTCTTATTAATTTTGCATCAAGGACTGTTAATCCATTTTTCGAATTCATTGCCAATTTTTCCCCGGACCTCCCTGTTGTTGTTGACATAAAAGCGGATTTACGCAGCGAGCAATTAAGCAAGCAAACAATTCGAAAAAGTTCCATCATATGGGAATACACACAATCGTTTACGCTCGCAAATGTCATAACTTGACATATGACATTTGCGAGCGTAAACGATTGTGTATATTCCCATTGGTTGTGTTCGGCACTTGTAGAGATCCACTATCACTTTTAATTTCTTTAACTTTTCTGTAAAAACTGCTTGATGCTGTGAAAGGTTTGTTTCTTTTTTCTTTTGTCATGTTAAAACACAAAACTGTCAGGATCACCACTATTAGGTAGGTACTTTAACACAGAGTATGCTTTTTGACGATCGAAACGTGAATGCCCTCTCTTCCTTAAACCCAAATTTTACCTAAACATCTACTTTGTTTGCTACTGGTTTTTCCTATCTCTTTTTATGATAGGAGGGTAGGTATCTAATAGCCCAAAATCCAAACAAGGGTTGAAGATACAATAGTAATTAAGGAAATATCTTATAATATGGAAATACCGAGGAGGAACATGAAAGTTATGATTATTGATTAATCTAAACAGCTGATCATGACATTTCATTAGAGGACACGTGACGCAAAGGAGTTTTCTTGTTTTCTACCAGAACTACTTTTTTCCCATCAAGAAAAACAAAACTGAAGTTTTAACCTAATCAAATCTTAATATTCCATATGGTTAAATAAAATAGAATAATTTTCCATAAAGTTCGAACATATGTTTAGGTTGTACTTATTTGGTCAAAAAACCAAATTTTTGTCCTAAAACTTATTCCAAAAAAACCCTAACTTTGAGGAATAACTGTAGGTCAAAAATAAGTAACTTTAAGTTCAGTTTTAAACCAAAAAAGTTCTTAACATTGAGGGATTTCTTCAGGACATTATTAAAAACTTTTGACAAGCAATGTTGACCAAAAAATGCCCTAACAAGGCGGGGACCTCAGAGTAGAATCTCAAGTCAAGTTTACCATCAATTTAACTTCTCTTTTAATTTTATATTCAAAAGAACTTTGAAGACATGATACGAGGAAAATAATTCGAAAAATATCCTAAAAGAAAACCTTTAAAATGTCGTGTATATAATGACCGTTTGTTAAGGTTATTTGTTCCAATTTAAAACTTATTTTCAAACCTCAAACTACAAAGTAATTTTCTGAAGGAAAACGGGCGATGTTTTGACGTATGATTGGTCATCTTAACCTTCCAACTTCCCAATATGCCCTAAAATGTTACTTGAGTGACAGCGCCTTTTGCATTTTAGGTACAGACGTAGATAGAAAATACTTAAGATATGTAACTGATAAGTGGAAGTGAGAATAGTCCGTTGCACTTCCACTCGTTATAAACCCTGATCAGGCAAGTGGTGCCCCCCATTTACCTTGCGGAAAGTATGGAAACCAAAAATTTTGTTTTGCCGAGTAACTGTTAGAGGGCGCTAGCGGAGACCGCAATAAATAGGTAGTGCTGGCAACGAGGATACATGCTAATATCGGACGAAAGCCGACGGTATCCGAACAGCCAGCCAAGCCATGAAAGGGGAATTACCGCAAGTTTTTGATTCTTTGCTGAATACCGGTTTATCAGTGGCGTAAATGAATGAACTTGTTGCTAAGGGAATGGGAGCTGGTAGAGAGATCATAATATAAATTCATGAATATGCTGAATGAAGCAAGACAGTTTTTATTATTATTAAACGATTATATTTAACTTTACAGTCTGCCTGACTATCAAATTTTGCGATTCGTTTTTGACACACTTCCCGTAAACCGATTTTAATAAAATTTGGCACAGTAGTGTAGTTCGGATGATAATACAATATTATGAAAAAAAAAATTGGTGGGTAGGGGGTGGTTAAGGTTTAAAAATAAGGGGCTAAATTCATTGACACACTTCCCGTGAACCGATTTTAGTGAAATTTGACACAGCAAAGTAGATCCGATGACAATACAATATTATGAAAAAAGGGGGGGGGGGTAGTGGGTGATTGGGGGGTGTAAAGGGGGTAAAGTGGTCTAAAGGGAGCAAATTCAGAACTTTGAAATGAAAACAGATACGAACATGTGGTTTTCAGATTTATTATTGAATCTGGTGACAATACAATTTTATAAATCAAAATCGGGGGTAGGGGGGGTAGTTAAGGGGTGTAAAAAGGATAAATTCAGAGCTTTGTAATGAAAACAAAAAACTGACATTTAGTAAAAATCCAAGATGGCGGGCCTATTTAAAAAGTAGCCAAATTTCACCCCCCCTAGAAAAAACTTTCTGAGACACTTTATTCAATCTTATTTCTTGTCCGAATTTTTAAAATGTTTCATCGATGTGCTTCGAAAGAATGTGGCTTCGTAACCGATGTTTCAGATTTATTACAGTTTCCCACACAAAAAAATATCTACGGGGGGTTAAAAATACCTATTTTTCAAATTGGTTCGCCGTCTTGGATTTTTAGGAAATGTCGAGTTTGAAATTGGTCCTATAAATTTTGAAGCTTTGGCTTTTTAAAAAGCTTAATATTATTAAAATCGGACCGGTTTTTTTTCTGCCACATCCTATACATTTTGCATTTTGTTTCTTTTTGATTAGGAATATGTGAAAAATAAAACAAATATTTTTTTTAACTTGAACGATTTTATTAAAAAATTGCATTAAAGTAAAAAATATTTTGGCAAATCTCTGTTTACTACAGCCGTAAATGGCACATTATATATTTTTAAGTTCGACATAAAATCATGGTGCATATACACTATTTTATAAGTATCTTTAATAATGTTTAACCATTGTATAATACTTCTTTATACAATGGTTTAACATAATATTTTGTTAAACTTTAAAATTATATCCTCTGCTACCATTCAGAATAATTTCCACACATAAAATAGCCATGCCGGTCCGCGTAATGTTTTCGACCTTCATTTACAAAATTTAAAATTTTACTAGCTGCATGATTACTAAGTTGGCAGTACAAAAATCCCAAAAAATTACCATTATTTTGTTATTGAAAGTGGGCAACAAAAAATAAACAGCATGTGAGCATGCCTGCCCAGAATATTGTCGATTGATCAGTTTTCAACTAATTATTTTATTTCGCATTTTGAGTTGGGTTGCCTGGATAGAAATACAGCGTGTTAAAAATGGATAAAATTTAAAAAATAATATAGTTTTTAAATCGTGTTTTTTGCAAGCTTGGTTTTAAAGAACAAGCGCGAAGCGCCTTGATTTATAGTGTAAAGGTGGCGTGTTGCGAGAAGTGCTCTTCGTTCGAGATTTTTAAAAGTATTTTCCTGTTTTTCTTTGATTTCTTGATCAAGGAATTAAAAAAATAGTGTTAGCAACTCGCGGATAAACTGATGTACTTTTTTTTACTCGCGTTTTTAAATAACTGCTTGCTGCGTTCGTTATTTCAACCAACGCTTGTAAAAAAAGCACTATTTTATCCACTAGTTGTGAAAACTACTATTTTACAACAAGTGGCTAAAAGAGTGTTTTTTTTTACGTCCGTTGTTATTTAAAAACCCGAGTAAAAGAAAACAGAGTTTAGCCGCGAGTTGTAAACACTATTTTTTTAATACCTTTATCAAAAACTCCTAAAAAAACAGGAAAAAAACTTGCAAAATAAATTTCAATCGACGTGACTTTGCATTTTTTGCATTGCTGAACAATATAAAATTTGGGGCAAAATGTTTTTCATAAATGACAAAATTTTTCAGTTCTTCCTCGGTTTTACAAAGAATGTTTAAGCTTCCCGAATGTTTCTTCCATTTTTCCAATATTACAATGTCGTTAATTGGAAAATAAAAAAAGCAACATCTTCGTTTCTATTTTTATGGTTGGGGAAGTTCCAATACGAACAACACCTTGTTGACATTCTGTAATTTATTTCGATTAAAATTCAGGAGACAATTCAATTAAAATAGTAAGTAGCACGAAAGACCTGTATCGTAAACTTTTTGCATAAAAAAAAACACACAAGAAAAAAAAAACAGAAATTTTTAGTAAACAATTGCCTTAAATTATTTCCATCTTTCTCTAAAATACTTTTTAATAGCCTGCTGTCTCTCTTCAACAACCTTAAATATTTTTCATTTTAACAGAGAAAAATGGTTTTATTGCAGTACTTTTTTGAAGCTAAAAAAAAAGTGAAAACTTGAGAAAACTGAGTGTTTTATTCTAAAAATCGAAAGTTTGGAAAGAAGGCTATACAATGGGAACAAAATCTTGGCATCAAAATTTCTTAAACAAAAACGTTACCCCTTTAATTATGCTAAAATATCTTAAGCCAAATTTATTTATATTTAATATTTTGTTTATAACTGAAATTTTCTAGGAAATTCCCGAACTGCCCGATGTTTTTTTTTTAAATAGTTCCTACCTACTTAATTAT
The DNA here is from genome assembly GCA_963921995.1 of Oxystoma pomonae. Taxonomy (NCBI): domain Eukaryota; kingdom Metazoa; phylum Arthropoda; class Insecta; order Coleoptera; family Brentidae; genus Oxystoma; species Oxystoma pomonae. Next base: position 101,052,012 of record OY998165.1, read on the forward strand.
TAATGCGAAAAAACGGTAATTATGCAGTATACGGTTTTCTGCCATTTTTGATTTTTTATGAAAAATTCTTTATGGTGGCAGCTAGAGTCCCTAGGACCCCAAATCCGCCTGCGCCGATTGTTTTTTTTTATTTTTTTTTGTTTTTTTTTTAAATTTTTTTTTCACTAAAACCACCCAACCCAACACTGTCCAACCCAACCCAACCCAAAACAATCAGAAAAACATTACAACCCCCCCGCCCCCGGGCACCCTTTTTTCTCTTAAAAAAAAATCGGGCGCAGGCGGATTTGGGGTCCTAGGGACCCTAGTATAGGTGCCCCCATAAAGAATTTTTCATAAAAAATCAAAAATGGCAGAAAACCGTATACTGCATAATTACCGAGAAAACATTTACCAACAGTTTTTTGTTACTATAAAACAAAAACATGCAAAATAAGGAACACTTATCTGTAAGCGTTAATAAATCACAAGAATAAAACTGTTTTTGTTTCAAAAATCACAAAATCAACAAGATAATCTTTTTTTTTTCTAACACTAAAAAAGTACTGATAAGAACAAGAAGAATATTCTCTATGTCGTCATAAAAAGTTAAATTCAATGATATACGGTTCGATTTCCACCAAATCTAAACAATGGCAGTGATATTTCTATTTTCTACACTATCTAGCGCAGGAGGAATGTTAATGCTAAGTTAATAACGCCACCTATACGAAGTCAAGTGAAACATTGGAGAGTTATTACAGATTGCAAAGGAAAATTGATTATGTCTTCTATGCTTACAGATTTCGCTGCGGCGAAATGCACTGGGTTGATGACAGTCGAGTTGTCCAAAAGCGACTATGCGCGCTCTGGGGAGTTATCCACGAACGAAATTTTTGCTAACATTTTAGCCCGTAAGGTTACCTATCTTCAGTATTTCCTCTATCTACGGTACAGAGGGCGCTGGCCTTGCCTACAGTTGGCCAATTGAAATTAGGTAGTAACTATCTAAAGGCCGTATTCATAGTCCTCCCTTGGAGGGAGCCAACCCAACCCATTCTTTACAATAAAAAACAAGCGCTGCAAAAGTAACGAAAAGCTTCTCCGCATCTTATTTGTCGGCTATGTACTGCCATCTAGCGGCAATATATTACACAGGTTTTCCTGTCCAGCTGTACCTGTACTTTATTATCATTTTCGTTTTTTGTAATGCATTTTTTGATAAATTATGCGCACCCTTTTTGAGATATAAGTTGGTATTTTTCTTCTCGATTTTTGAAAGCAGTGTAAATTTTTCTTTAAAACGTTATGTGATAGTTAATTTTTATGTTTATTTTTTTATTTTCTTAATTACTCTTTTGTGTGCTTTTTCGTAAAAAGTATACTGCAAAAATAAATAGGTAAACAAAAATAAATAATACATTATTTTAAAGGAAATTTCATGCTGATTTCAAAAATCGAGTAAAATATAGGTAATTTCATAAGAAAAATACCATTTTAACGTTTTATCTCAAAAACTAAACTTCACAGATAAAATTCAGTTTGACAAATAAATTCTACTTTAAATTATCTATAGAAAAGCGATTTTCCCAAAAAATAAATTTTCATTAATCCTAACCTTATTCTTATAGGCCAAATTCGAAAGCGCATATTTTTCGAAAAGCCCCTGTAGCTCAAAAACGGGTTGACATACTGATATGAGGTTTCATTATTAATTTCTCAAAAATCGAGTCCATAACATGTATATTAGTTTTTCGCTCTCCTCTCCCTTAGAAATAGCCAAAAACCCACAGTCCCCCTGAATTTGGACCACTATACATACTTTTATCCCACTTTTTTTTGTGGCAAGACATTGTTCGCGTACTCGGCCATACTTTTGTTATTTATTATAACTGGCCTAGATGGATTTGTCTAGTTTGAATATTAAATAATTAAAAATATATTTATCTTCTTAGGCACTGAAGACACACCAGCTCACCTAAGCCGGACAGGTTCAAATTCTAATCTTAGTATGTTATCTACGCCGACAGACGGCAAATCCAGGAAGGATTACTTATCAGATGACTCAAGCAACTTATCGGGTGATAACGAAAATCTTCTCGCCGAGTGCATACAGTCGGTGATGCCTAAATCCAAGAAAGACATCGTCAAAGGTATGCATGCAATTTTATTTTGCATTTATAGTTGTGGAGAGTTTAGTTTTGGTTAGTTTTTTTGAAATCATGTTAAGTAGAGTCACTAAATAACGCATGTGTGGTGCGTTATTTAGTGGTAGAGTCATTTTTTTTTACTTTTTTGAAACTAACAGCTTTTAAGTTTTTGAAAATTATAGACGGTTTTTTTCCTAAGAGGGTCGTCCTTTTTTATCCGAATCTAACAATTGTATTGTAGAATACCTCCCGTGTTTTCTACTGCACCCATTCCAATAATTTGTTGCCTTGCACTAGTATAGATTCTTTACAGACTATGTGCAGAAATCTTCATTGTGGTTCATTTGTGGTTTTCCATATATTGCCTGTCTTGTTGTCCAAAGCCTCACATTTATATATATATATGTATTTCAGTTTTACCAACTTTATCAACAATTTAAAAAAAAATTATGCGTTGAAAATTGCAAGCTTTTCACGATCAAAATAATATATTGTATTAGGGTCAATATGGTTTTCGAGAATCTAGAGATACAGAAACAGCAGCATTAGATGTAATAACAGATATTCAACTAAACGTTATCAAAAGCAAGAAATGCTGCATATTAGCTCTAGATTTGCGAAAGGCATTTGTCACTGTCAATCATAGTATATTATTAAATAAATTATACAAATGTGGAATTAGGGGTATTATTTTCGAATGGTTTAAAAATTATGTAGAAAACAGAAATAAATTTGTCAAAATTAATAGTCAGCAAAGCTCATTAAAAGAAGTCAAATGTGGTGTCCTTTAAGGATCAGTTCTTGCGCCAATTTTATATTTAATCTACATTAATTCAGTTGGAAAATTAAAATTAAATGGCAACATTAAATTATTCGCGGATGATACAACTATTATTTAAATAAATTTGTTAATAAATAAAAAAAAACATTCAAAATGATTTAAACATATGGCTAACAACGTTTAACAAGTTGACTATTAATTTTGAAAGATCATTATATATGTTCATAAAAAAAACAACATTCAAAATAAAAATCATGAACCGATTATTTTCAGACAAAAACAAATTAAATATAAAAAATTTACTGGGTATCTGGGATTATTCATTGATGAAAATTTAAGTTGGAAAGAATATTAATCATCTCCGAGAAAATTAATCACCTTTAATAGGAATCATGTATAAACTAAGATATATATTATATTCCTCTAAAGTATTTAAAAAACGTTTACTATGCATTTTTTTATTCAAAAATCCAATACTTAATGTCAATCTGGCGCTCTGCTAATAAAACCATTTTAAATCCATTGATGAAATTACAAAACAAAATTATAAAATGAATTCATAAACTTTTATTTCTCGAGGCGACTACTAATTTATACCGTCCCTTTGGTTATCTGCACTTGACTGACTTATATAAACTTAAAATTAGTATATTTATTCGCGCAATATTCTCTGATCAAAAATATTCAAATATCAAAATTCAACAAAATAACAATTTTACTAGACAAAATAATCAACTTCAACCAATTCAGTTTAACAGTAATACTGGGAACAAATATTGCTTATATGATGGAATAAACATATATAACAAGCTACCCATATCATTGAAACAAATACACTATTTACATCTATTTAAGAAACATGCAAAAACTATTTTTTAAATTAAAACAAAATACTTTTATCTCGACTTTTAACTATTTATTTATTTTTTGTTCGTGTTGATATAATTAAATTAACCACTAGGTTTCCTTTTTTGCTTTTTTACTTTATTTTTAATCTTTTTTGTTATTTCCCTGTAACAATCCTTAAGGTTTCTTGGGAAATAAACAATTTATATTTAAAAAAAAAAGAAATACTTATTGGATAACTCGAGCAACTTATCGGGTGATAATGAGAATCATGGTTTGTTTTTATTTAGATATTTATAGAATAACTTTCATACACAATTTTTTCGTCGATACTTTCATGCAGTGGTGATAATTATGGTCAATTTTTTTTTAATTTTGTTTGGTAAAGACACATTTTTGACTTTTTTGGGACTATCAGCTTTTGAATTTTCAAAAATCATAATTAAAAATATCAGCATATAAAAAATGTTAGATTTTCTTTGCCATTTTTATTTTCCTGTTTTAACCTTACAATTATGTATGTTATAGACGTTTTTTTCCCTAAAGGAGTAGTTCTTTTCTATCTAAATCCACCGAAACCTTGAGGGTTTATTGTAGGATATCTCCCGTGTGTTCCACGGCACCCATTTCAGTAATCTGAGTCCCTGCACTAGTTTGTGTAGGTTCTTTACAGAGTCGATTTTCAGTAAAACAAAGACATAATCCACATTTCTTTAAGCGATTCATTTTAGCGACCCATTTCATTCATTTATGATTCTTGAGTGTTGGTGGGACATGACGTCACACTTACTGTCAAAGTTGTCAACCGGAAAAATAATCGCGGTATCTACGGAAGATACATTATTCCAGGCTGAAAATCGTTCAGGTTGTGTGCAGAAACGCTCTATAGAGTCATTTGTGGTTTTATATATGTTGTTTTCTTTAGTTCAAAGCCTTTCATTTACATATGCTTTGTGGTTGGGTGGTCTTGTTCCCGGCAGTTGAAGCTACATAAGCAACTATAATAAGGATGAAACAAGTCTGTGAGTGTCTGGATGCTCCATTAGATTTGGAGGCCTGGTCGTAATGAAATAAAAAACAAAACGCCCGATAGTCTAATATGTTTTTTTTCTTTAATTTTGTTTTCTCTTATGGAAATAACTATGTGGAAAATAAAAGCTTTAAAGATACTTTTCACCTCAAGCATTAGGTGGAGGATAGCATACGACAGTATAGAAATAAAGCAAGAGTTAGTGAAAAAATTACTATTACTATATAAATGTACTACATTTATACGCACATAAAAGCTCTTTTTATATAAAGAGGGTTTTAAATAAAATCGTTTTCTCTGAGTGAGTATACGTCCTTCATTAAATGTCATTAAATATGTCAGCTTAAAGAAAAAATAATTAAAAAAAATTAGTTAACAACAGATTTTTCGGAGAACTAGGGCTGAGTATTTCTTTAGGATGGAAGAAAACTCTATATTTTTAAAGAGTTTATAACGAACCTAAAATGGATTTTAGCGCTTTCTTAAATCGATTTAATGCTTATTAATATTTATACAACAACATTTTCAAACCGTCCTTATATCAAAGCGCTTTAAGAGGTGCGTATAAACAAAGAATGTTATAAAATCATATCCTACTTGCGAAAGGGTGGGTGGGTGTGTTTATGTGTGTTTGTTTTTTTGTTTGTTTGTTTGTTTGTTCCTCAATTATGCAAAAACTGATTTGGATTAAATTTGCTAAGAAGATGAGGGTGTGACCTGGATTAAAATATAACTACCCTTTATTACGCTTTCATATCAATCAAATGCACCAGAGTGAAATAACATGATGCCAGAGATACTTTAAGGATGAAAAATGAATATTAATGTTAAAGCAGTTATGATATTCGTTTTTATTTGTACACCGAACATAACAAAGAAAACGCGATGCAGACTCAATATACCTCAGAGAGACATAGCCTGATGAGCAAAGCCACCCCAAAAATAATGAATTTAAATTAAATTTAGACGTTTAAAAATGCAGCATCGGCTTTTAATTTTGCGTATTTTTTATTACAAGCTTTTATTTAACTTCACCCCACCACCATGTATGTATTTTTATATGTTCGGGTCAAATCTTGCAATTTAATTTCTAATAACTTCTAGATGTCTGATTGAATTCTAATTTGGTATGCGATTATAGTTCCGGTGACAATGATAATTATATGGTATTATGAGGTACCCCCTGGAGATGGAGGGGGGAAAATGCCTAAGTTTGTCCGATTTCAACCAAAATTGGTATACGGGGGTTGTATTCTTGACATCTGTACCCATGAGTGTGAACAAATTTCCCACTTCTCACCTGCTTTGAGCCATGTGAAAAGTAAGAGAGAAAAATACTCGCCGGTCACTACGGTATACGGAGGTTTTTGAGGATAAAGAATACGAATTTTTAATCAGATTTTAAAAATTCAATATGGCGGATTCAAGAGGGACGATTTTAAGTCATGTTTTGCTAACCAATTTTAACTGAATTATACACATCCGATTGTCTTTAAATTTGGTATGCGTTTTTAGTTCCGGTGACAATACAATAATATGGTATTATCAGGTACCCGCCTCCCCCTAACTAGGGAAGTGGAGGGGGAAAAAGATTTAGTTTATTCTATTTCAATCAAAATTGGCATAGTGGTTCTTCGAGAAGGGGATTATGAATTTTTGATCAGATTTAAAAATTAAAAAATAATTTTATGTAAACAAAAGCTTTTCAAATCCAAGCTTTTATAAAATATAAAATTCACTCAAAAGTAGAAACTAGTTCGCACTATTTACGTTTATGTATTGGATCTAACCATATCTAGTACACTATGATCAACTGTCTTACGATAACAATATCAAAAAAATGGTTCAAAAACCCTTTCTTACAGTCATATAACTATGAGATACTATAATGACCCAAATGCTCCAAAATGGGTAACGAAAATAACTTTAAAAAACCAAGGAGAAAATTCAAGATCGCGGTTGGCTTTGAAACTGTTTGGGTCACCAGGCCATAAACCAAAAATTTACTGCGCATGCACTTACAAATCCATGCCTGGCGTCGTAGTGACCTTACGATAATTTAATGACACTTTCACTGCTGATGCAGTCGACGCGCCTGCCCGTTTACACTCTGCGTTTATCGGTTTTTCCAGGCCAACTTGATTGGGAGAGTTATTATCGGTACGCATTTTTCTCGGGAAAAGCAAGGGTAGGGCCGTTATTGTATCTCATAGTTATATGGTTATATGCTTACAGTCAACTCATGATAAAATTAAACTAAACTAGGGAGAAACAAGAAAATAAACGTCAGACTGCAAATTATCGTTGACAGTTGACGTCAACAATGTGTATAAATTTCGGGTGGAAAATACTGTACTGGATTTGACATTTTGCTCAATGTCAGCTGTCATATGACATTATTTTATTTTTAGATATCGCGGGCAACACCGCTGCCTGGTGTAATTATAAATACAAAATATTCCATTTTGTTGTGTGGCGCACTTGTAAGCTCTATTACTTTTTTCACTGCATATTCAAGTCGTTTTTTTACAATAAGTAATACACCTAAAAAACACACACGAACAGTGTGACGTCACAATACACATACGTTTTTGATCGTCAGTCAGTCAACTTGAATCCCGATCAAATTCGTACAAGCTGTTACCTAGAAACAAACGTTTTTATTTTCGCAAATTAATATAATTATTTTTTTTACTTATAGCCGCTCCTCCGAGAAAAATCACCCCTCCGGCCTCCGAACAACCCCCGAAACACCCCGTGACGACTGGCCTTCCCAGACGCACGCCACTTCAATCAATTAAATTAACGGGGCAACAGGGAGGCGCGGGCGGACCGCACCACAGGGTGGGTTCAAGACGGCAAACCGAGGAAGCCTCTCGAATGCAACGAGGTAAGTTTTATTTTAACGTAATTTGTTGTTTTGGTTCAATGTTTTTACCAAAGTTTTTACCCTAGATAATGTAGTGCAGTAGATATGAGCTATTTAAAAAGTTAATTGCTTAAGAATGATTTTTTATCATATTACTTTCTGGTGCAAGCTAACAGGAAACTTCAGTTTCAGGAAAGTTTCAGCAAGTCACCGCTCGATTTGCGGTGCAATTGGACATAACATTTATATTGCTCCAAAGAAAGACTTAAGTTTTAAGGAGTTTTTAAAGTTCGACTATAAAATTAGTAATTATGTACACCATTTTGGGTGACCCTTTGAGATAATAGGAAACGTAATATTATCCCGACAGGTTGATTGTCTACAATAAAGTTACTCGCTGCCCTACTGCCATGCATGCACAATAACTATTTTATTACACTACCTTTACAGGTATCAGAATTCCACACAATGCCAAAGAACACAGGGATAATTCGCTGCCCCCTTATTTGACCGACGAGGTAGAAAATTACGCAGTCGAGCACACGCCGTGTCAGTTTTCGTCTTTAAGAAGCAGTTTAAGTGATTTGACTGTGGACGGAAGTATTGCCGGAGTGAAAACGTAAGTTTTTTGTTTGTTTTGTACTTAAATATATAGGATGTAAAAGGAATGACTGCGAATATTTTAATGGGGGATAGAAAGTCAACATGTAAGAAAAAAAAGTTTCTATAATCTTTGTTTTTATATACATATTTGGTTTTTGGAGTTTGAAGAGTGGGAGAAAAAGAAAATTCAAAAAGTTAATAGCGCCAAAATGTTTTTCAGTTTATAACAATCCAAAAAATTTCTGTTCAGTTTTTAAAATAACCGTAGATTAAGAAGATATCGGAGGCATTTTCTTGCATTGAAGTTGTGGATTGTGATATTGAAGTTATCAAAAATGATAATAATGAAGTTTTTGTTAAATAAACAACTTGAATCATTTAAACAAGCACAAACGTTAAATCAAAATAAATACCTATTCTAAAACATTTTTATTGATTTTATTTTTAGAAGAAAAACATTTAGAATATAACAAAAAAAAAGCACACTTTGACACCCTTTATCTGGAAAACAACGGGCTTTGAACTCCCCTATTATTTGACTTTTTTTTCTTGTTTTGGCGTTCCGTATGGCCCATTAAAATATTTGCACTCAAACCCTCGCTCAAACCTTTAACCTTTTTAATCAATAACCTATAGGCATGTGTTATTAGCCATTTAATAATAATATAGTAGTTTTCCCAACTAGTGGCTAAAATAGCTAGATCTTTTTTTTTACAAGCGTTGGTTTAAATAACGAGCGAAGCCAAGAAAAACAGGAAAACTTTTCGCAACACACCATCTTTACACTATAAATCAAGGCGGCTGGTAAATGAAATAACAATGGTTTTCATAGCGTTGTGCCTTTTTACACGGTGACGTTCATTGTTGCGACATTTTAATCTTTGACAGTTTAATATTTTTAGGGACAAATAATTAGATTTTTTCAATATTACTACTTTCTGCTATTTCTCGTTAATTTTGAGTAAAAAACGAAAAAAAATCTTTTTTTTGCAACCGTGATCAAAAAAAAAAAAAGTTTTTGTTGCATAGGTAACCAGCTTTAGTTGCTGCAGACAGTTACTAAAATTATATTTTTGATGGTGGTATAAAAAAAGATTTTGATTTGATTTTTAATAATAATAAATAAAAACATTTAAATTGTCAATTTTTTTATGATGCAGAAAAGGTATTATATTAGGGTTCAAAAATAATGGCAATTTTTTAATTGATTCAATATATTTCTTTATAATTTCTTTCTTATGGTTTTCCGAACGTCTCTAATAGTATTATTTTTTTAAAAATTAGATGGCTATCACTATAGCACAAATTATTTTTCTTCCATGGATTAACATAATTACCCAAGCACAAAAACAAATGGAGAAATTTAGAGTTATGTTTTTGGTTTACGATCTACGCGACAGCTGATTTCAAGGTAAAAAAAAATTATAACCGGAACAAAAATCTGCTTTTGGCTCTCCTAAAATGCAAATTTTGAAGATTATTTAACTATTTTATACGTTTTTTGTTTTTTAATTATAGGTAGTTTTTATCTTTTATTTGATTTAGATGCACTTTCGGTAATTACTAAATTTTGGTACTTTCTGTTTACATTTTTTATCTAAATTTATTCCGCGTTATAAATTTAATGAAACTTCTTTACAGTAAAAAAGTTTTTTTTTCTAATTAGTTTATTTGAGACCTACTTGACTCAGATTTTATCAAATGCAAGTCTTTCTTATTTTGCTCTTTCTTGGCTTTCCAGAAACAAAAATCATCAGAATGAAGCAGCCACAACTGAAAATAGAAGCGATACACCTTCAGGGTCAAGGGAAAATCAAAAAGGTAAGAAAATGTAATAACCACTTTTGTATTTATCCATACCAGTACGGAGGCTATTGGAATCTTAATTGATTTTTATGAAATTAGGAACAAAAATTCTTTAGCACCAGGCGAGAAGCTAATCAGTTGAACAATATCCTAAGTCAACCGTAGCAGCTACCCAAGCAGCATTTGGACGTTATCTTACGTTGCGCATACGTTGCCCTTGAGAAACGCGACGTCGGCTAGCGACGTCGTTTCGACTGCCCGACTACCATCATTCGTATCTAAATTGGTAATAAAGATTTGGGTCGCTGACCAATTGCCAATGTTATTTTACGTTTAACTTTCCTCACCTAAAATTAGTTACTTAACAAGAATGTTAATTACGTTTTGTTTTGTTTCGACTACCTAAAATATATAAAGTTTTTGTAAAATAATAAAAATGGATGCGTTTTTTTTAAAGGCGGATCCTGATGTCTAAAGGTATACATGAATAATATGTAATTCTTTTATTTACTTTTAAAGTACCTTACACATAGAAATATGTAAACGAAAGGCCGTTTATTGATACATGTAATTAAGATACTTCGAAAAAACCGGGCGCCCTGAAAATTTGAAAGATCTAAGAAAATAAAATATTAAAAAAAAATTCGTTAGAAATTTTTTTTTTTAAATAATGTTAGTTTGGTTGTAAAAATGATGAATGATGATGATTCCCCCAAAACCTTATTTTATTAATTATACTACATGGCTCTTTTTTTTAGACTAAATCTAAAAAGCAAAAAATTAATTTACAATGGCCGACAGACGCCAACCTGTTCAAAATCAAAATTTTTGTGTCCTACTTAATCTGGACTAAGACTATACCAAGTCGGATCGGGTCTTCAAGGTAAACCCGTCGATTCGCAAACGTATTACGACGTATTAAAACCGTACCGGCCTGCGTACGTATTGGAATAGCACGTCTTGCACGGAGTATGTAATATTAACCTAATCTGCGTATTAGAATTTGAAGTCGTTTTTAGTTGGTCAATCACACCCTGTGTCGCCTTAACCTCACAGTTTTGGCGGTTTTATTTATCCTTGTTTGTGGTCGTGCCTCGTTGTATCGACATGAGTGATTACTTCAAAATTATTTATATAAAAAAAGAGATGGGGCCCATACACCACATGGGAAGAAAATGGGACATGCTGATGCTGAAAGATATCCAATCGGATGTTTGAATGGTCGTTTTGGCATTTTCAAGAGCACTTGCAACTAGCAATAACCAGATCCTGGATCCAAAAACTCCAAGAAAAAAAATTAAAACTTGTTGGGTTAAAATTTTCAAAAAAGTTAAGTTAGAACCAGAGAAATAAAAATAGTTGTTTAAGTTAGATCCAACGCCCGAAAATGGACGTGTTCATTTGGGACGTCGGTTGACGTAGGCTAGTTCCAACGAGCTACAGGTTTTGAATTTCAACGGCAGGCAAACGTCCTTGATCTCAACCTTAATTCTAACCGAAATTGACGTCATATTAAGACGCATTTGGTTGCAAGTTAGATTTTTGCTGCTTGGGTAGTGTCATATGGTTTTCACATTTAGATGGATAATTACATTTTCAACAAAAATTATACTAATGTCTGTCAGATTCATAGTATTTGAAAAAAAAAATATATTTATAAAAACCCTATTATCCAACCAACTAGCGGTGTGCAAAAATTCACTTTAAACCAATATTAATATTGATAAAAAATTTATATATCAAATTTAAGTTGCAGGATTTGCAATAAAGTCATTTTTTTGGGAAAATTAGTCGCTTTTTTAAGTTTTTATTTTAATATTATATCAATTTGTAAATTCTCCGTGTATGTAGATGTATTTCTTTTTATTTGTGAAGCCTTATATGTTTTTTTGTAGAAAAACGTTTAAGCCCGCACGACAAAAACGAATCTCTGTCTTCGCTAAGCTCGATAGAGGGCGGAGAACAAGCGTTGTTAGAACAATGCATCTATTCAGTGATGCCCACTGACGCTGCCGAAGAGCGATTACTAAAGGAGTGCATTTTGGATGGTATGCCTAAAAGTGCGAGCAGCAGTCAGAGTAACATTAGACGGATACCTAAAGCACATGGTGCACCAGGTAAGCAAGGTGATATTGGGTCACATTCTGGTGTACTATTAGGGAGACTTTGTAATGCGCAAGAGAAAACCAAATAGACTTGGTATCACTTAATGACTAATTTGTCCGCAATAGAACAGTGTCTACTGTGAGGCTTATCAATTTTGAAGGGAAGTAAAAGATAATAGCCAATGAGCATTTTTGTCTATATAAAAGTTACAGCAAATAATATAAAACCTTCATAAAATAAGCAAAAGTTACATTATTTAGTGTTGGTGATAATTTTATAACTCTAATATATCTCTTAAATGAGTAAAAAAGACTTGAAAAACAACTGTTCAACACCAGCTTATAAAAATTTATGGTACATAGTAATGGATAGAAAAACAGCATATAGATTTTATAAAACTTTCTTATGAGCCCTCAAGTATAGAGATTATTATAAAAAGGTTTTACAACTGTTCTAACAACACCACATAACAAATTAAAGGTTTTTATGGATTTAGAAATATAAATTTTCCATCTTTCTTTCCTTTGCTTGTTATGTATTATTCTTTTTCTTTTTACAATAAAAAAATTTATAAAATGGTGTTTAGCAATCTTCTAAAATAAATAAAAATGAAAGTGAGATAAGCTGAAGCAGGAATATGAATATGTATATACTATAGTCAAATAAAAGCTGTTTTTCAAGTCATCCTACTCTGAAAATCATCTGCGGTCCCGTGTGTACTGTATAGTTTTCGAATACACTCACGTAAATTTCATGGGCTCCAAAAATACTTGAGAAAACGGAAAAAAAAAATTCATTTAAATATCAGTTTTTTTTATACGCGTTTTTTTCGTTTTGGGACAAATATTGAATTTTGTATGTTGTTCTTAACCCTAACAAGCAATATTTCGATTGAAACACATGTGGAAACCCCATAATAAACGTTTTTATTTAGGCCAAAACCCTATTTTTGTAATCCAAAATGGCGAAAATTTCCGACAATTCTATAAAAAAAAAACACTACAACTATACCACTGTTTATCTCGTCAACACTATTTTATGACCCTTTTAAAAAATGATGCTATTTGGAACAAAGGGCTGCAGATGGCGCAGTGTTGAACACTGATGGTCCGTTTCTGCGAGCTTAACATAGTTACCATCTTTTCTTAAATGCATTCCTCGAGAGATCCAGCATACTACACATACCAGGAAAAATACCCGCCTCCACACACTTCAAGCCCGCATAACTGTCAGAGGTAACTATCTCAACTTAGATACGAGGTCGAAGGGTGTACAGGCGAGTATTTTCCGGGGTGTTCATTTTGCCGTCGACCAGCAGTATCGGCGTATGCGTTCGACGTTTCACGGTGCGTTTTTGCGACCTTAACACGGTTACTATATTGTTCTCTTTTTCTAAAACACGGTTCCCATCTATGCGTTTCTCATTCGTGGGTCCTCCGAATCAAAACACGTATCACGTGGTCTAAGCGAGATTTGCCTATACAAGTTCATGTCGGACCACGTGATGAGTTTTTTGAGTCAGGGTGACTGCGCATGGGAAACGCTGGTGGGAATCGGGTGTAAAATGCATTCGATGCATATCTGTCATCGGCAACTATCTCAAGAAGATTTGGATCTCTTATCTCTCTTAGATTGATGTAATTAAAACAAGATAATAATGGTATGGTATCTCGCAAAAACGCGCCTTTTGATGTCGAAAAACCGTTCCTTTTGATGTCGCTAAAACGCGCCTTTTGATGTCACAAAATTAACCTTAAAAAATCTTGTTTGTTTTGTTATTATAATTGCCAAAATAAATTAAAATTGTTTTTTTTGTTCTAAAAACAGTTGTATTATAATCACTATATAAAGAAATTAATAACAACATTATAGAAAAAACCTTATGGGCAAAAAAGGTTTATGAATGAGTTCATAAGAATATTACAGACACCAATTTATATAACTATTGTGTGTGAGTTCCCAAGTTTTTATAAGTGTCTCTCGAAATATTTTCAATCTTATCTTATATAAATTTGTTGTTGGTTAATTAAGTTTTATAAGTGGGTTGATAGCAACATTTTAAAAACCAATCTATTATATATCTTTAATTGATAGTTACTTACGGTTTTATAGGTGGGTTGACAGAAAGATTTCAAACACCAATTTATATATTTTTATAAATATGTTGGTGGAAACATTGTTAACACCAATTTATATAACATTTGTTACCGATGACTTTAATTTTTATAAAGATGTCCGTGGAAATATTGTTAACGCCAGTTTTATGTTACTTTAGGGTACCATCAATTTAGAGCCTTTAACAAAACAAATATACAAACTCAATTCTTGTAGGAAACTTCTAAATACCCTAGGGTATCAATGGAACCCTCTTTATAATTTTTATATAAATATCTGTCACCAGAAGTTTCTGAAAATGCTCATTGGGTATTAAATAATAATACATTTTTATACTTTTTTAGAACTGCCGCCAAGAAATCCACTCCGACCACTTCACAAACCGACACATGAGCCCACGCACGATCACATAAACCACGAGAAACTGCATCAAGAGAATAAAATGGGGGTGTCGCGTTCAAAAAACGGAAATGTTGCGTCTGCTGCCAGGAGCACGGATCGGCTGACAGAGGAGTCACAGGAGGAAGCACTGTGCCGCCCTCTGTCATCGCCGACCAGCGAACACAAGAGTCCCGACATGTCATTCGAGGCGGCAGGCGTACTAAACGATCTAGGTAGGCATTACCTTGGTGATAGATTCGTGATATCAAAATGTTTTTTCGGTTTTTGCTTTTTAGTATTTTAACGTGTTTTTGTGTATCAAATTAAGAGATACGTTTATGGAATCCGAAAAAAAAATGTTTAATTATCCACAACTGCTTTGAACATCGAATAAACTTTGTGGGCTAATCATTATTTTCTCTATTTTATTTTTAAAAGGATTGGCATTTGGTGTTGTTTATTGTTATTTATTGTTTATTATACTCCTAATGTATAAATATACTTAAAAATTACATTTACGCTCATGCAACGATAGTTTTCAATGTAAAAATAGTCAACATTGTTGTTACGGTGGTTTAACATTAAAGGATAAATTTATCTTCAAAATTTAGTCCATGAAGTGTTGCCAGATTGTGGATTTTTTAAAAATTATGTCACGCAGGGGTTTTAGTGACGGGGTTGTTCTTATTAATTAATTTAATAAACCAATCGGTACCGGGTTTTAATGAATTTATTATAACAAAATATAAAAACGTTATTTACTTGTAATTAATTAACATCATACAGCAGCGTCACAGTTCTATCTTAGGGGTTCGTGGTTCAGCAGTTTATCTTATTTTTGAGAAATACATCACAACTTTTTGACTTAATGAACTTACTAAACTTACTGACCCCTTCTTGCTGTTGCTCGATTGGTTTTATAGAATGTATGTGATAACAAAACGTGAGTTTACAAAAAGATCTATTCATTGAACTTAAAACATCACATACTTCGTTAACATTTACAAACCAAGCAAGGGCAAGATAGAATTCTTAAAGGGCATTCACGACAATATTATCTAGGAGAAAAACTACGCCCTTAACTCAAAAAAATATTTTCAAAATCTGTAACCATTCAAATTTGCTTAATAAACAAATGGCAACAAAAACGGTCAACTTTACTTTTGGCGAAAAATATCTAGGTGCAAAATAAACCAAAAAATGCCTTTTTAGACAATTTACTTACTTACTACCAATAACCAACTTGCCTAAACTTATTTTTATTTTTAATTTTAGAACCAGATCAGAGCGAAACAGGGATCTGCTCTCTGTCCGATCAAGCTCCACCGGACGGAGCGGAGAGGTACCGCGGGGACGGGAGAACCGAGACAACAGGGACAGAGACAACCGGGACTCCCTCACTTCAATTATCCCACCTGGGCACCGGTACATCACCGGACAGATTATCGCCTACAGAAGGGACCTTATCAACAGGTACGTCTTATTTAAAGTTGTATTGGGGGAGGAAGACTATACAAGGACCTTTTTGAGATACAGCTCTTAAGAAATCTTCCTTGAGTTCATTTTCCAGTTTTTGGCTATTTTAGATTTGTTAAAATAGAGGCACACTATTTAACTGACGGGATACAATTTATTATCAAGTATTAAACGCAAACAACACATCAAACAAAATAACTAACTGAATATTGGGATAATAAACTTTTGATTAAAAATGGTATTTACGTAAAACTAGCCAGCAGCATATAGAGCAACTTTCCATCTCTGCAGCGACTAAGAGTTTTGGCAACTCTTTGCCTCAGAGCGGCGGGAGGCCCCCAACGGACTTGGTTGTTGTTTGTACCTTGAATGGTAAACCCCTTGACTCCCTTGTTAATTAATAAATTCCCTCCTAGGTAAAATTAATAATCCACGTCACCCCCGTTTTAATTGTTGAAAGTTGTTGGCCTGCCAATTAATTCTGTTTATTCCTAAAGTTTAAGAACCTTATACTAATTTTTTTGTCCTTTCAGACCAGACTCAGAATGGATCTGAAACGAGTCCTTCTCTTCCAGCAACTCATTTTATAGACCACGTTTTCGGGAAAAGTTGCGAAGAATCGGGCAACCTTGTAGATAATAGGATGCTAGACCCGGACGCAATGATCGAATCGTTGGACAGATTCACTGCGGAACTTGTATCTCAGGCCAGTCATTTAAACAAAGATAAAGACAGAACGTCGAACGCTGACAACACTTGGAACGATGAAATTTCGCCAAACGAAGTGACGTTTCCAAGTATGTCAGGAAGTGTGCCAAACGTCATTACTTTCGATAGTGACAAGGAAGAGCTGTCAAATAAACTATTGGAATCGGATGTTGTTGATGGAATATTCGACAATGACAAAGAAAATCAATCGAATGATTTTTCATCGATCAATACAAGCACAATGACAGCTTCTACTCTAATAGCGATAGAAGCGAACAAGATGGCGTCTGCTTTTCAATCCGAAGCCGAGATGTCACAAAGTATTACTGGAGGTCTTTCTCTAGAGTTGGACTCGGTCAGACCACCGTCTCAACTCAATTCGCTGACGAACAGTGCTGTTATGTCAAATAACGAGTTGATTACAAGAAGTCCCAAAGTCAAAAGAAAACCCATGTCTGCGGGAGTTTTACTCAAAAGAGCTTTGAGTAATCCTATGAACTACAGCGTGGAGAGTTCTGGGAATAATAGTTTGAGCATTCTAGACAATCAAAATCCTCCTTCCGAATTAAACAACTTAACCGATATGGAAAACAGCACAACTAGTATTGCGAGTCTTCCCACAGAATCCGGTAAGGATTATTTAAGTGATTTTGGGGACTCCTTTTTGCACCACAGTCATTATAATTTCTAAATTATTTTTCTTTAATAGGTGAAATCAAGCCAAACTTCATTATCAATGCTGAAACGAACAAAAATATGGTGAAAGAGAGACATAATCCGATTTTCGACGTTAAACGGCAGTTCATCACAAGCTTTGCGTCGGACTTGGAGTTGGTTAATCCGCCGAGTATCTTTAATGATATTACGGATATGTGTAATTCGTTGGCCGATGTAGCTACAGAAGCAATAGGTAAGAGTTTGAAAGAAGATTTTTTTGTGAAGATGGAATTTTAAGCTGGCTTGTGTTCTTAATTTATCATTTATCTCAGTTTTTTTAACCACGCACTCAATAGTCCATCTAATTTAAGTAAATAATACCTGGTATGTCCATTAAATATTTTCCACTGTTTGATTTCTTCCACTTAAAGCCTAAACTATTTATCCATCTTTGTTCCCGGAACTTTTGCCTTATTTTTACCAACGTCACATATTCTTGTCTGGCGTACAGTGAATAAATTATTTCCCGAATTTCATTTTGTAAATAGTTTGTAATTTTGGTTTTGGCTGCGTTTTGCTTTGAAGACATATTAGATGCGAGTTTTGTCGGATTTTATCCTATTTTTCTTAATATTTTCGATTGTTGTGGGACTTCATTTGGTTGCTATAAATTGGTGCTGGTCGCTCTATCAAAACGTTTAAATCGAATTGGCATTGGATAGTTCGCACTATTATTGAACTAATGTCAGATACGCAAGCGCAATATACACTGCAAGGTTGCCGCTTTGTAAAGAATATGTTTGGAGTTAGGAACACATAAATCAGCCCTGTCAGTCAGATGGTTTCTGCAGATATAAAGTTGGAATTAATGTGCCTTTCTTTAACAAAGGAGGGGAAAAACTTTGCCATCGTTCATGGCTACTTTGTTACTTTTTGATGAAGGCTAACATTGAATTTTAACGCTTCTTTATGATTGTTTATTGTCTCTGCTCATTTGGAACCTTTAAGAATAATGACATGTAGCCCTTAACTACAATGTCGCTCATTTTCACATCAAAAGAGTGCCTTTTAAGATCATGCTGATTTGACTTTCCGCACCGGCTCTGAGGCACACCGAAAACATTTCCCGCCTTTTTATTTTAAGTCAAAACACACTACCTCTTATACATTATTAATTGAAAATATCAAAGGCGTAGATACGATTTTTACTTGGGGTGGGAGGGGACAGTATAAAAAAAAATCAACTTGACTCATATAAAAAAAACTAGGTTAGGTTCTAGTTTTGATCCTAGATTTGTTGCTAAAATCATGTCTTGAATGCGCCGTGGGCGAAAATTTTGTAAAAATATAGTAATTTTAACACGTAAATGCTGTTGATAAAAATTGCCAAAGATTAAACTAAAATTGTAGCAATCAATGGGTATAGTGTCGCAGGCAAATTTTTTTGTAGTTTAAGCAGGAAATTTTTTAAATATTTTGATGGTTTTTACGTTTTTTATCAACTATAAAAAAACTGGATTGAGATGTGCCGCAGGCGAAAATTTTATAAAAATATACTAATAACTTATACTAACGCAATCTAACTATATTCTTGAGATAGTTACCTCTGACAGTTATGCGGGCTTGAAGTGTGTGGAGGCGGGTATTTTTCCTGGTATGTGTAGTATGCTGGATCTCTCGAGGAATGCATTTAGGAAAAGAGAACAATGGTAACTATGTTAAGCTGGCAGAAACGGACCATCAGTGTTTAGCACTGCGCCATCTGCAGCCCTTTGTTCCAAGTAGCATCATTTTTTAAAAGTGTCATAAAATAGTGTTTGGCTAGGTAAACAGTGGTATAGTTGTATTGTTTTTTTTTATAGAATTGTCGGAAATTTTCGCCATTTTGGATTACAAAAATAGGTTTTTGGCCTAAATAAAAACGTTATTTATGGGGTTTCAACGTGTGTTTCAATAGAAATATTGCTTGTTAGGGTTAAGAACAACATACAAAATTCAATATTTGTCCCAGAAAGAAAAAAACGCGTATGAAAAAAAAAGTGATATTTAAATGAATATTTTTTTTCCCGTTTTCTCAAGTATTTTTGGAGCCCATGAAATTTATGTTAGTGTATTCGAAAACTATACAGTACACACGGGACCGCAGCTGATTTTCAGAGTAGGATGACTTGAAAAACAGCTTTTATTTGACTATAGTATATAAATATTCATATTCCTGCGTCAGCTTATCTCACTTTCATTTTTTTTTCATTTTTCAGAATAATACATAACAAGCAAAGGAAAGAAAGATGGAAAATCTATATTTCTAAATCCATAAAAACCTTTAATTTGTTATGTAGTGTTGTTAGAACAGTTGTAAAACCTTTTTGTAATAATCTCTATACTTGAGGGCTCATAAGGAAGTTTTATAAAATCTATATGTTGTTTTTCTATCCATTACTATGTACCATACATTTTTATAAGCTGGTGTTGAACAGTTGTTTTTCAAGTCTTTTTTACTCATTTAAGAGATATATTAGAGTTATAAAATTATCACCAACACTAAATAATATAACTTTTGGTTATTTCATGAAGGTTTTATATTATTTGCTGTAACTTTTATATAGACAAAAATGCTCATTGGGAAAGAAGCAAAAAAGTTCATATAATATGAACTTAGTTGTTTCGGAGATATACAACTTTTAAGTTAAACACTGTTTGGCAACAATGCGCTTTTAGGTCCGAGAAAATTAAAGGAGATCTCATGATAGTGGCGCAGCGCGGCGGGCTGCTTAAGATGGTTTTTTTTCCACATTTACAAAATAACTTATTAATTATTTCTCAATAGTAAAAGGCAAAAAAATAAATGTGTACTTACGGAAAATTGGTTTTGGGGCCTCGTCTGATTGTAAAAGTTTATATAAAAGTTCTTTTCGGTATTGAAAATAAAGTTTTCCGTTGAACAGCAATGAAAAGCTTTCACTTTTATTGTTTGTTTCATTCTCAAGCGGGGGTTGTCCACCTTGGCAGTAGGTGTACAAATTTTTGGCAGTTCTGGCAGTATTTGGTTGCACTTGGCAGTATGTAGAAATACTGACAATAAATCCCTATAATTTTGGCAGTAAGGCTGTGTACATCATAAGTAGATATATGGAAAGATTTTGTTAATTAATTAGTAGTCAAAGAGTTCTAAAATTTTGCTCATTTCTCCTAAACTTTGGAAAATATCTCCCTAAGATTTCACCTATTTCTACTAGAATTCCTGAAAATTCCTCCCAAAAACTCCTACCTAAAATTAAAACAGGAGGCCACCTTGTGTAAAGCTTTCCTTGTAAATTCATCTTTCTTTAACTTCTGGCGCGCTTTTTATGTGATGCCTAACAGATTTTGCTCTGCTTGCCGTTTAGGAAGCGCCACCGAATTTTTTGAAGACTGCAACACTCACATTGACGCCACCACGTTGCAGGAAGATCCGACTGAATTCTCGGATGCAAACAGCATCACTCCCATTCACACGGACGTAAGCAGCGCCGAATCTACCCCGAAAAAAAGCAAAAATATACCGAAGGCGATGATGACCAAACAAAGAAGAAACATGGCCAGGGATAGGTATAAGACGTACACTGTCGCCGCGGAGATGCTTATGAAGGAGAGTCAGCAAGATTTGGGTTGGTTTGATTTTTGCAAAAGGCGTTTTTGATGCTCTTAAACTTTCTTTTACGACTAGACGGACTAATAACGGTCATTAGGTTAAGTGGGTATCAAAATGACAGTAACAGAGTTCATACGAACCGGAAAAAGTCAGGGAATACGTTATTCCATTAAAGGGTCTTGGAATTTGCTCAAAAACAAATAAAGTCAGGGAAAATGTAGACAAAATTAAAGAACAATGCATAGCCAGAAAAAAGTTTTTATAAATTTTGAGGTCTTTTTTTTAATAAAAAAATGACTGGAACTTTTCACAGATGCTCAGAGAAAACCAAGAAAAATGGCGAAATTCAAAATTTATGAAAATAAACCATGGGTTTTCTGTACGAACCCTGTCTAAAAACATTCTTAGTTTGTTTTTAAATTAAACTTTGCCGAGATTTTTTTTAAGGAACTTGATTCATTAGTAGACCCAAATCCCAACTAAACACTTCAAATCATGTATTAGAAGGGTTTGCCGAATTGAAATGCAAGAACCACATTTTGATGCTTATTATAGTTTGCAAACTCAGATTTATTAATATTTTACGGGTTTGGGTTTGACGTGTACATCCACTTCGGTGGCACCCTTTGGAATTAGTAATAAAGCACAGTTGGTCTAGAGAGGGGTTTTAAGAAAAAAAATATATAATCTTTAAAACATAAATTTTTGTTTTCGATTTACCGTAAAAAGTAAAATCCCCTATGTAGCCTTTTTCTGGGGGGCTATTTTTGGAAAATATTCTGAAAATGTTAAATAACAACAACTTATTTTGACTTCATATTTGAATTTTCGCTGAAATTCTCTTTTCAATGGTACCCCCCATATTATACGGTTACTTCACTAGTTTTCGAGATATTGGCTCTTAAAATGTCAAAAATTCAATTTTTAAAAGACCATATCTTAGAAACTAAAGAAAATATCTCTATTGTGTTCAATATTGATTTTAGAGGTTTTTTACGATGAAATAAAAAATGACAATAGTTTGACAATTTGATCTTTTAATTCACATTTTTGGCATATTATCGTCAAAATCACTGAAAATCAATAAACTGTAAATACGAATGTGCAAACGTCAAGCTTTTGTCATTTTTTATTTGCTCTTAAAAAACCTTCGAAATCAATAATAAACACAATAGAGATATTTTCTTTAGTTTCTTAGATATGGGCCTCTGAAAATTGAATTTTTGACATTTTGAAAGCCAATAACTCGAATATTAGTAAAGTAAACCATATGATATGGGGTACCATTGGAAAGAGAATTTCAACAAAAATTAAATATGAAGTCAAAATAAGAGGTTGCTATTTAAGGTTCTCAGAATATTTTTCAAAAATAGCCCCCCAGGAAAGGGCTATATAGGGAATTTTAATTTTTACGGTAAATAGTAACTGGCAATGTACCGAAAACAAAAATCTATGTTTTAAAGATTATATATATTTTTTTTCTTAAAACCCCTCTCTAGACCAACTGTGAAAGAAACTTAATCTCTCAATTTTTAATAAATTCATCGTAAATTATTTTTGACGTTATCTTTGTGCCGAAAAGTATTTTTTATTAAAATCTTAACAAAAGCGCTCTTGCAAGCTGTCATCTCAGAAACATATATTTAAAACTGTCATTATAAAACTCCCTTTTTCTACGTTTGTCGATTTTCACGCGGATGACATTTGTATTAGCTTAAAACATCCCCAAATTTGCTTTTATTTCCCTCGCAAAGAAACTAATGTAATCATCAAAAAATCTTCTTCTTCAAGTGCCATGCTCTCTTCGAACGGTGGCTATCATCAGCGCGATCTGTACCCTATCCACTGCTTTTCGGAAAAGTGTCGTAGTACTAACATCATACCATTGTTTAAGATTTTTCATGATATCCGTCTACGACCCGGACCTCTTCTGCCTTCAACTTTGCCTTCTATTATCGATTTTAAAAATATAATAATAAATTAAAAGTTTATTTTCATAATATTCTAAAAATCGCACTTCGAAATTTTGATTAATCTCCACGAATTTGGTAGTTCCGAATCCAGATAACGTTTCCAGATACCGTCGCTTTGTCTGTCGGTCTGTCCGTCGCTCACTTTGTAGCCTCTGTAATTCAAAAACCTCATGCACCAATTCATAACAAAATTTTAAATAACGATAACTTGTGTTGACGCGCGTTTTAAGCTTATTATTTATGTATTTTCCTGAGACAAAAAAGTTTCTTTATTTCTTTTTATTTCCTTTCTTATTATTGTTTTTTTTTTGGTAGATCCCGACTCCACTATAACCGAAGACTACAAAACCGTAAACGATGCAACGTTTGTTTATGAAAACAGCGCGTTTGTCTCAATGACAAGCTCCTCAGACTCTTCCAAATTGACACCGAAAGAGAGGAGAAAAATGGACCGATCCAGATACGAAACGCAGATTTTGGACAAGACGTTAACAAGTAATTTAACCCAGCAAGCTATGCCGTCTCAGGATTCCGGTATTCAAATGGAAACTCCCACGACTACAGAATCACCCGCCAACAGCTGCAGTCCTTCTCCGACAAGATCCAAACTGAGTATTCGCAGAAACTTTCTCCAAAAAAGGCTGGAGAATCAAGATAGGTAACTAGTTGTTTTGGGCAGTTTTTTTATTTTTTACTTTATATTTGAGTGAATTGATTTCACTTAGTTTTTCCTTGTGGAAAATAAAATCAAAACTTTGCCTAGAGTACTTTCCTGACATTAAACTACCAAATAATATTAAGGTTATAATAAACACACCACCATCTAGGTTTCGTTGCGTCATACAAAATTTATTTATTTGATTTACAAACGTTTTGCCAGTGTCAAAATAACTTATCCAACACATGACAGTTATGACTGTCATTATTAATGACATTTTAGACAAGTAAACTATCAAATAACTCACGTTCATATTTAAAGTAGTATTCTATTATTATTACAAGTAGAATTGACATTGATATTGAAATTAAAGGAAAACGCTAACGATTTATTTGAATTTGAAGTCATTGTAAAATTCTTTGGTTTATTGGAACCAGACGCTCCCATATCGGTACAGCTGCTGATAGTGCTGGAAGACGCAAGCCAATAGAACATTTTCATCGATACCTTTTATCTTCCGTGAATTCATCCAAGACTCAAACATTTTGAACTCCTTGTCGCAAGCAAAATCTGTATCGCTGCTTCTTCCCGTTCCGTAAGGTTATTCTCAGTAACGTAATTTTCATCGGTTATCTCCATTTTCGATACGTTTTTTTCTTCAAAAAAGCTTCCCTTTTCTGCAGGGAAAATTGACAAGTGTTAAAATTTATTTAAACATTTGCTAACAATGTATCATGCCCGTGGCAACCAAACAAACAACCTTCTTTGACCAAAATGTAAAAAAGTCACTGTCAAGTCATTCTGCCATTTATAGGGTACTGAGACGCAAGTAGTTTTGATTTGATCACAAAGCTTATTAATTATTATCTCATAAAAAACGATTTTTTCCGCTTGTTGGATAAAACATATGCCACTCGTGTGTTATGTTTCCTAAGTCACTTGAGAATTTATAGCACTCGGCCTGACGGTCTCCTGGTATAAATCTTTCTCGCGTGACTTATTTTCAACATAACACATTAGTACCATAAATAAATTTAAAATTTTTGAATGTTGAAACAATTTTTACTCACCTCCCTCGGGAGGAGGGCAAAAAACATCCGCAAATAACAATATTAGTTGTTTGCGTTTATTTGGGGTAAGAATAATTTATTTCTGAGGAGCATCCACTAGCCAAAAGTAATGCCAAGTATTCTCCCTGTATTTATCCTAATTACCCAAAGTATTTCCAGGTATGCCCCATTTATTAGCAGCCGAAAGTGTACAAGTGTTTCCTTCAGTAAAAAGCTCCTCGTTCCTTTCTTAGCTTATTAGATTTATTTTGAGAAAAGTCGCAAAAGCGAATTATTACCACAGGTGACCTCAGGTAATCCGTGTCTAGTCTTATTTCGAGCGGAAGCCCTCGTCTTTATTACGGCAAATCATCAAAATTACCAATCGGTAGCGGGTTTTCACAAGAAAAGTATTCGCTTACAAGTACTTTTGTGTGCTAACTAATGGCAATGTTTACGTCTGTCTCTTTCTATACCGTGTAAAATAAGAGGCAGAGACGTTCCGGTATGTTGTGAATCGCGTTCGAATACGAAAGGTGGGTCTAAAGCGCCCGAATTGTTTTGCTCGTAAATCTGTACTAGCACGATTGTCTGCCTTGCGACAACATACTGTCATGTCTTCTGCCTCTCATTCTACCCGATACAGAAAATGACAGAGGTGAAAATGATCTGCATTGGTTGCCATGGAAACTTGATTGTTGACCTATAAAGTAAAAATAAAATTGAATAACAATAATAATAATAAAGGTCTTGATTGATCATATATAAATTGCATGGATTAAACGACCAATTTGGGCGAGGTTCAGGTTCACAACCTGTTTCCAGGCTGAGGTCCTGTTCTTATTATCTTATTTTTTTTTGTAGATTTAGAACGCAAACTTTAAGCGAATCGAGTTTTTCGCCCGACATCTCCTCGGCATCGCCTACTTCAGACACAAATGACATTCACTTCCTACTTCAGAAGGAGGCTAATTTGGTTTTAAAAGGTAAAATTGATAGCTCCGTAGGGCAGTATCCCAGTATAAAAACAAAGGTTGACTTTAGGCTGAGCGTATCTAGGGTGCAATTGGTTAAGTTGAACACAATTTGAAATATTTAAGTACGAAAAGTAACACCTAAGCTTACAACTGACAACGTACGGCGTTATGCATTAGGCAGCCTACACCTAAAACTAAAATATGAAATTTTAAAGTGTCTTTAAAGTTAAAACTATTCTTGCACTGATAAATATAAAATGCAAAATCTGTCTTGGCACTGTGATCAATAATATTTTAGGGCTGTAATCTCAAAATTTCTATTTGTAATTTTCCAAAATATGGCCAAAATATTCAAGTTTACGTCTTTTCATGGTAAATATAACACTATAAGATCATTATCTAATCTAAGCAGAGCGTCCGCGTTGTCCAAGATATGCTGAGTATTGTACGATAGCACCACATCTCGAATGTCTCCAATTTGCACAAGGCATCAGTCAGTGTCTCCTCTTTGCCACAATATTAACAGTAAAACTGTCAAACGAAAACTCCAGTATGTGTGATATGGTAAATAGGGAATCATACCCAGGATTTAGAAACTGTTCTTCGAACCTTTAAACAATAAATTGTTTTGTTTGTTTAGGTCTCAGCGATGTTAAACAAGACGACCTTCTCGACTGCGAAACCCTAAGCCTAGTGTCCAACGACGAAGATTCCGATCTCAATTCTGGAAGCTCTATGCAGTATAGAACTTATCACAAGAGTTGGAGTATCAGACCCAATCTTCCCGTGGTCAACGGGACCACGATAAACGAAATATTTCAAGCCGAGGAAATCGAAACAGATTCTGAGGAGCTTTTTCAACATCCCCAAGAAGTCACCAACGGTCAGATTCTCACCAATCACGTTAGCGATGGTGAAAGCCATAGCGAAAACGAAGGTGGAGAAAGGATGACAACCAAGCCGAAAATAGTTAAACCAGGTAAGATTTTAAAGTGTTGTTTGGAGTTGGAAGAAAATTTTGAACTGAGAGTAAATTAGAATTTCGAACTTTCAATGTCTTTATTTTTAACTTTTTCACAACGTTTCGATTGCTTATGTATCTGCAATTGTCATCAGGTGAATACTAACAAAAACTAAAACTACCCAATCTTATATACTAGCATGTGTGAACCATAAAACTAACCTGTTTACGGTGAAAGAACTGCATTTTCTCAAAAGGAGAGATATACTGGACTTTGTAAAAAGGACGGATAGGCTAGGGTAGAATGCAAGAGAGCGCGAAGTGGCGATAGTGGGAAGATAGGGGAACACTTCGAGTAGGGTAAAGGGCTGTCTAACGTGATCACGTGATGGCCCTTTAAAAATGGTGGGTGTAGGGTTAGCAAAGCGATTTTAAATAGGACGTAATGCTAATAAAAACGAAAATTTCTGTAAAGTGGAAAAAGATGCAGATTGAACAAAGTGACTATTTTATAGAGTAATCCTTTCTGAATCGGGGAGCAATGAGCATTTTACTCAAATGTTAGAAATAAACTGAAAATTCGCAGTTTAAAGAGGCAATGTCATGTACTTTTATCTCCCTCGCACTTGCACAGTGTGGATAGACATTGTCTCTCTCAGTTCAGCCTGAAGATCGGGCCTGATCGGCTTGAAGATACAGTTGCGCTGATAGACAAAAATAAATTTGGAAAATGATTAATTCACAAACGGGTCGGATTGCAAATAAACATAAAATCCATTCTATAAACATTTCCGGTAAAATTAATTCAAATTTAAAAGAAAGGAGCGAACATTTTGCAAATGACTTTTCTACTGTAGCTGAGATAGTCTAGATAAACACTATCAAGGCACAACAGTGACCAGTTGTACTTTGTCAAATCTTTCATCTAACTCTTTTAACCTGCCACCAGTTGAACCTGAGGAAATAGAGGAAACACTTAAATCACTAAAAAATAAAAAATCGAAAGGTAAGGGCGGTATCCCTATGTTTGTTATCAAAAGAATTGCTAAGCTCTTAATTCAGCCATTACATTATCTAATAAATCTATGCATAGACAAATGTGTATTTCCGAGTTGTCTTAAGGTTGCAACGATTACTCCAATCTATAAAAACAAAGGCTGCCAGCGGGAAATTTCAAATTATACACCAATATCAGTTCTGTCAACATTTTCAACAGTTTTTGAAAAAATTATTACAAACAGGTTATATAGCTTTCTAGAACAATTCAATATTCTTGTTCCAAATCAGCACGGTTTTAGGAAAAATAAATCAACCGAAACTGCAACAAATGATTTTTTAAGGGAAAACATGTTGCTGGCATATTTTTTGATTTAAGTAGGGCTTTGGACACTCTGAATATTGACTTTTTATTAAATAAACTCTACAATTTGGGTATTAGGGGCAAAATGTTGGAGTTTATAGGTACATTCCTAAAAGATAGGCATCTGACAGTAAAACTAGGTGAAATATTTTCAACTGAATATAAAAGTGACACAAGAGTTCCGCAGGGATCGGTTCTAGGCCCTCTTCTTTTTTTGTTGTACACAAATGATCTTGTCCAACCGTAGATAGAAAATACTTAAGATATGTAACTGATAAGTGGAAGTGAGAATAGTCCGTTGCACTTCCACTCGTTATAAACCCTGATCAGGCAAGTGGTGCCCCCCATTTACCTTGCGGAAAGTATGGAAACCAAAAATTTTGTTTTGCCGAGTAACTGTTAGAGGGCGCTAGCGGAGACCGCAATAAATATTCTTTGCTGAATACCGGTTTATCAGTGGCGTAAATGAATGAACTTGTTGCTAAGGGAATGGGAGCTGGTAAAGAGATCATAATATAAATTCATGAATATGCTGAGTGAAGCAAGACAGTTTTTATTATTATTAAACGATTATATTTAACTTTACAGTCTGCCTGACTATCAAATTTTGCGATTCGTTTTTGACACACTTCCCGTAAACCGATTTTAATAAAATTTGGCACAGTAGTGTAGTTCGGATGATAATACAATATTATGAAAAAAAATTGGTGGGTAGGGGGTGGTTAAGGTTTAAAAATAAGGGGCTAAATTCATTGACACACTTCCCGTGAACCGATTTTAATGAAATTTGGCATAGCAAAGTAGATCCGATGACAATACAATATTATGAAAAAAGGGGGGGTAGTGGGTGATTGGGGGTAAAGTGGTCTAAAGGGAGCAAATTCAGAACTTTGAAATGAAAACAGATACGAACATGTGGTTTTCAGATTTATTATTGAATCTGGTAACAATACAATTTTATAAATCAAAATCGGGGGTAGGGTGGGTAGTTAAGGGGTGTAAAAAGGATAAATTCAGAGCTTTGTAATGAAAAAAAATACAAAAGTGCGGTTTTCAGATTTATGATTTGATCTGGTGACAATATAATTTTATGAAAAAAAACGGAGGTAGAGGGTGGGTGAGGAGTGTAAAGGGGGTAAATTCAGAACTTTGTAATGAAAACAGATACAAACATGCGGTTTTAGTGACAATACAATTTTATGAAAAAAAATCGGAAGTGGGGGGGTGTGAGTGTGAGGTGTGTAAAGGAGGTAAATTCAGAACTTCTTTTATACTGGGACTTTTATGCAGAGTTAATTGGGAGAGAACTTGTACAAAATTGACAGGAAAGAAACCTTGTAATAATAAGGCATTGCTAGAAATGGAAAGGTTGCGAAAAAATTATATAGGGTGTGCCAAAAAACAACTGCACTTTTTAAAATGATTATAACTAAGCAGGAAATTGTCAGATTTTAAAATACTAAATATAAATAAAACTTTTTAGAAATCTAAGGTTTCAAAATTTACAAGACGAATGTAAAACTTGACATTTCCTAAAAATCCAAGATGGTGGACCTATTTAAAAAATAGGCATTTTTAACCCCCCTAGATATTTTTTTGTGTGCGACACTGTAATAAATCTGAAAAATCGGTTACGAAGTCACATTATTTTAAAGCGAAAGCGAAGAAGAATATATATATATCATTTTAAAAATTCGGACAAGAAATAAGGAAGTTTGCAATTTTTAAATAGACCGGAGTACCTACAAAATCATGCTTATTAAGAAAAAATCTACTTGTTTAAATAGCAATAACTTTTTCAAAAATTGATCGATTTTAATAAGTTTACACTTTTTAAAAGGCACAAGCTTCAAAATTTATAGAACTAATGAAAAAACTGACACTTAGTAAAAATCCAAGATGGCGGGCCTATTTAAAAAGTAGCCAAATTTCACCCCCCCTAGAAAAAACTTTCTGAGACACTTTATTCAATCTTATTTCTTGTCCGAATTTTTAAAATGTTTCATCGATGTGCTTCGAAAGAATGTGGCTTCGTAACCGATGTTTCAGATTTATTACAGTTTCCCACACAAAAAAATATCTACGGGGGGTTAAAAATACCTATTTTTCAAATTGGTTCGCCGTCTTGGATTTTTAGGAAATGTCGAGTTTGAAATTGGTCCTATAAATTTTGAAGCTTTGGCTTTTTAAAAAGCTTAATATTATTAAAATCGGACCGGTTTTTTTTCTGGCACATCCTATACATTTTGCATTTTGTTTCTTTTTGATTAGGAATATGTGAAAAATAAAACAAATATTTTTTTTAACTTGAACGATTTTATTAAAAAATTACATTACAGTAAAAAATATTTTGGCAAATCTCTGTTTACTACAGCCGTAAATGGCACATTATGTATTTTTAAGTTCGACATAAAATCATGGTGCATATACACTATTTTATAAGTATCTTTAATAATGTTTAACCATTGTATAATACTTCTTTATACAATGGTTTAACATAATATTTTGTTAAACTTTAAAATTATATCCTCTGCTACCATTCAGAATAATTTCCACACATAAAATAGCCATGCCGGTCCGCGTAATGTTTTCGACCTTCTCTTACAAAATTTAAAATTTTACTAAGTTGGCAGTACAAAAATCCCAAAAAATTACCATTATTTTGTTATTGAAAGTGGGCAACAAAAAATAAACAGCATGTGAGCATGGCTGCCCAGAATATTGTCGATTGATCAGTTTTCAACTAATTATTTTATTTCTCATTTTGATTTGGGTTGCCTGGATAGAAATACAGCGTGTTAAAAATGGATAAAATTTAAAAAATAATATAGTTTTTAAATCGTGTTTTTTGCAAGCTTGGTTTTAAAGAACAAGCGCGAAGCGTCTTGATTTATAGTGTATAGATGGCGTGTTGCGAGAAGTGCTCTTCGTTCGAGAGTTTTAAAAGTATTTTCCTGTTTTTCTTCGATTTCTTGATCAAGGAATTAAAAAAATAGTGTTAGCAACTCGCGGATAAACTGATGTGCTTTTTTTTACTCGCGTTTTTAAATAACTGCTTGCTGCGTTCGTTATTTCAACCAACGCTTGTAAAAAAAGCACTATTTTATCCACTAGTTGTGAAAACTACTATTTTACAACAAGTGGCTAAAAGAGTGTTTTTTTTACGTCCGTTGTTATTTAACAGTTTTTTGTCACTATAAAACAAAAACATGCAAAATAAGGAACACTTACTTGTAAGCGTTAATAAATCACAAGAATAAAACTGTTTTTGTTTCAAGAATCACAAAATCAAGAAGATAATATTCTTTTCTTTTCTAACACTAAAAAAGTACTGATAAGAACAAGAAGAATATTCTCTATGTCGTCATAAAAAGTTAATTTCAATGATATACGGTTCGATTTCCACCAAATCTAAACAATGGCAGTGATATTTCTAATTTCTACACTATCTAGCGCAGGAGGAATGTTAATGCTAAGTTAATAGCGCCACCTATACGAAGTCAAGTGAAACATTGGAGAGTTATTACAGATTGCAAAGGAAAATTGATTATGTCTTCTATGCTTACAGATTTCGCTGCGGCGAAATGCACTGGGTTGATGACAGTCGAGTTGTCCAAAAGCGACTATGCGCGCTCTGGGGAGTTATCCACGAACGAAATTTTTGCTAACATTTTAGCCCGTAAGGTTACCTATCTTCGGTATTTCCTCTATCTACGGTCCAACATAACAAGCTGGGTTACTGCACGATTTTCGCTGACGACACAACATTGCTTATTTCAGCTGCATCCCTAACTGAACTTGAACTATCGATAAATCAAATTGTGTCAGGTTTTACAGATTGGTGCTTTAAAAACACGCTAATGTTAAATGCAGGCAAAACAGAAATAAGGTATTTCTCAAAAAGGCGCGAATGTCTAAATCTACACTTACCACAAGATATGAACTTTGCAAAATCTGTGAAATTCCTGGGTACTCATATGGATGAAAGGCTTTCCTGGGAAACTCAAACTGAGTATGTCTGTAGAAAACTTGTAAGCGCATGGCTATGCTTTAAGACAACTGAAACAATTTGTAGCAACAAAAGATTTACTAACATTCTACTATTCTCTAGGGTACTCGCATTTCAGCTACAATATAATAGCCTGGGGAAATTGTGCCACTATAAACAGAGTTTTTATTTTACAAAAAAGGATGTTAAGAATTATATTTAACATTAATACCAAAACGTCCTGCAAAAGCTACTTTACTAAAAATAACATATTAACAATCCCCAGTGTCTATATCTACAAGGTTATAAAACAAGCTTAATTACACATAAATAATTTTCCTAAAATTTCAGTCCCATTTATATAACACCCGTAATGGCGATATTTTGCGCTTGCCAAAACATCACAATGCTTTTTATGAAAAATCATCTCCAGATTATAGTGCAATAAAGTTTTACAATGCGTTGCCTATTGAATTAAAAATTAATAAAAACGAAAGCATCTTCTGTAAGACTAAAAAGATATTTAATAGAAAAAGCGTTTTATTCCTATAGCGAGTTTTTCTACAAATAATTTTTTTCATTGTTTTGTTATTTTTTATTAATGTATTTTAGCTTGACAATGTAAGATTTTTTCATTATTTACATGTAACGTAAAATATGTAAATACATTTTATTGTTAAAATTTCGACAAAATGCTTGTTTTCCCCAGATTCCGAAAGAATGACTCTATAAAAAATCACTTAGCTTAATCTGCGCCTTTTTCCACTTCCACCAAACTTTTGATTTAAGTTAGTATTACGTCTTATGGAAAAACGGTTTGTTTACCCTACAGCGGTCATATTGGATCGGCCTTATTATTTTTGTTAGACTGCCCTATGGAGGCCTACTTGCCAGACAACGAGAACTAAAAAATACTGTGTAGTAGTTCGCTTATAAACCGCCTCTATATAACTAGATCTTATAAGCAGCACTTGCTTGGCTATCCAAACTTACAACTATGCCTGATCATTGTCCAAAAATATGTTTAGTCACCTAAAAATTTTGAAGCAGCATATTGCTTTGATATTTGGAATGTCTGCCTTGAAAATACTGGCAATTTAAAGAAATAAGCCTCTGAATCGAATTTAAATAGTCGCGTTCGTCTTCCTGCCGCTGTTTTCCCTACAAGAAATAATCATTCTTACTTGCAGGTACTGTACCAACAAACCAATACTAAATTCTCTTTTTTCGCTGTATTTTGTATAGAAGTAATTGCATTAAATTCGGCGATATGTATCGACAGCATTAAAAATATTTTATATAGAAGTATTTGCATTAAATTCGGCGATATGTATGGACAATTTTATTCCTTTATTATTCTTTTTTTTTCAGGTGAAAAACAGGAGTCTGACGACCCAACCGAAGAGCAACCAAAGGGCATCAGAGGCCGACGAAAAGCTCTGTATTCGAAAACAAACGTTACCAACAAACTCACTCCGAAGACCATCAAACCCGCCAAAACCGTTACCTCGAATCTTGTCAAAAACGTTACTTCAACGTTCAAATCCACGGCGAGCGTTAACAAACAAATCAAAAACTCTTCCGCCAAGCCGCCCGTTGCTCAAAATATCGCAACCAGAGCTTCCAGTGGTTATGGGCCCACTAGAACGGGCAGTCCGAGGAATTCTAGCGGTTCCAGTCCGAGAAACTCGTTGGTAACTCCGAATAAAAGTAGCCCGAAAAACAGTCCGAAAAATTCTCCGAAGCCTGACACTCCAGTGTTAGAACGACAAGGTAAAATCAAGATCTTTTGTGCCCAATCTCTCTGTACGGCTCGGCTAGATTTAAAAACTAATCTTTAAGAGTCAATACTAATTGTCGAATCTGTAAAGGTTTTTAGCTAACCGTCTAAATTTGACTGATTTTTTGTACTTAATTTTATTGACTCAAACTTCTCCCTGCACTAGTAGATTCTAGTAGTAGGTATATTATTTTCTATCAAATCCGCCAAAAAGGTTACTTTAAAGTTTAAATCCACGGCGAGCGTACAAACAAATCAAAACTCTTCCGCCAAGCCGCGTGTTGCACAAAATATATCTACTCAGTTACGGGCCTATTAGAATGGGCAGTCGGCGGAATTCTAGGAGTTCCTGTGCGAGAAACTCTTTGGTAATTCTGAATAAAAGTAGGCCGAAAACTTCTTCGAAGCCTGACACTCCGGTGTTAGAACGATAAACTAAATTCAAGATCTTTTCTGCCTAATCTCTGCCCACCTCGGCAAAGATTCAAAATAGTAATTTTAATTTTCTAAATTTATGTGATTGTGTGTAGTTACTTTTATTGACACAAACTCCTCCCTGCACTACTAAATTCTAGTAGTAGGAACCTTGTTTCCTATCAAATCCGGCAAAATCGCCACTTCGAACCTAAGAACTCGATGGTCACTCCGAATAAAAGTAGCCCGAAAAACAGTACGAAACATTCTTCGAAGAATGACACTCCAGTGTTAGAACGACAATGTATAAAATCAACATGTTTTTTCTCTAATCCCTCCATTCACCTCCGCAAATATTTAATAACATTAATAGTCTATGCTAATTTTTTCATCTGTAAACATTTTTCGCTAATTGTTTAAATTTGGGGGATTTGTGTACTTGTAGTTAATTTTTTCGACTCAATGTACACTTCCGGCCACATAAAAAGCGTTCGCCGATTTTATATAGTGTATTATTGGCCTCGCAACTCAGTAACCTTTAAGGTATTTCAAATTGACAAAAAAATGTCACCGTCAGGTTTTGTTGTTGTCATACGCTTATATTTAAATTTTTCTTATGTATTATAGTTTATTTAAAAATGCTCCAACTAAACCAATTCCACAAACCTCAAATTTTGGCAAAATTAGACGGTGGATGGTCGGTTCGAAGAGTAGCGGCCCATTATGAACGAAACAAGGCTACAAGAATAAAAAGAAAGTATCAAAAGAAGAAACTGTTCGACGAAGGCGAGGCACTGGCTTGACCCAAGTCATTACGCCTCAGCAAGATCAGCAACTGATCGACTTTCTTAAATACCACTCATTTGCGATGGCCCCAGAGGCGAAAATTGAGGCACATTTTCCTGGATGCATAAGAACAACGAAGTTCTAGGCTTAGATGTCGCGTTGCTGTCAAGAAAATCTTACTTAGCACTAAACTATTCACTACAAGAAGAATTTTGGCCACAGATGATCTTCACGGGTGAAAAAATCTTTCAGTCCCACAATGACAACAAACAAATTTTGGTGTATCGCCCGCCAGGAACACGCTATCTCGTAAAATATATTGCTGAGAACGAAGACTGGGCTACAAGATTTTCCGTGAATCTGTGAAGTTGGATATCGGCGAGAGGACATGGGGCTCTTTTTAGAATCCATGGAAGATTTACGGCTGAGGTTTATGTTGATATGATGAGAAATGTTATGCTTCCAGAAGCAACCATTCCAGAAGGTTTTGTCTATCAACAAGAAATTAGACTGTCCTATCCATAATGCATGCATGCATGGAAAATGTCTGGGGCCCCATAGCAAAAAAGTTAACACGAATGAATATTTTTCCCAGAAATTCCAACCACTTAATGGAGCTCATAGTCAGAGGGTTCGACGAATTTAGCAGATTCTATGCCACGAAGACTGGCAAACACTATCGAGACTGACGGGGCAATGACACGCTACTGAAGAAACGTTTTACCGATCCTGCAGAGGTGCGTTGACTATGAATAAGTTATTGCTTTCCTTTTGCCAAACAGTTCCTTCTTAGTACTTTTTTCTTATTCACACCATTGTGGTCTTGTTTCGTCCATAATGAGCTTTAAGAATAACTTTTTATAATAAAATGTTGAATATTTTAAACAATTTGTTTTATTCATTAGTATATTAGTCTTATAGTAAAGTGTAGCCAGTCTCCTTATTTTTGTGTTTACAATGTCAAAAGATCTAATCTGTAATTCGAAAACGACAAAATCAGTTACAATAAGCAACGCAATTAGCAACACTTAAATTCAACAGACCTGCAGCTAACCTCTGCTATACGCATTTTATGTGGCCGGAAGTTTAGGTTGTTCAAAATTTAAAAAAAGTGTTTTTTTTTTCTTTACTAGATTCAAGTAGTAGTCATAAGGAAATTAGTTTAAGATTACTTTCAACAGTAAGAAGGCATAAGTTAATAGCAATCTTAATATTAAATAAAATCTTAAAGCTAGTAGTGTGGACAGGAATGACTGTAACTATGCGACACCTAGCGGCAGCCGATTAAAAAACGGCGCTTGCGCATAACTTCATTTCGAATAATAGGTAAGGGTGAGACTTATGTCAGAAACTTTTACAGCGTATTAAGTGGCCTGCAAGTAATACAAAAATATATTTAAAAAAAACCGATTACGCCGTTTTCAAAAGCCTCTTCAAAAATATTTCAATTAGGGAACATTTTTCCAAGACATGGCTTTACCATTAAAAGTATATGCAAATGATGTTGAAGTATGATACTGAACTAAATAAAAAGGTCAAATACCCAAGTAACATTTTAGGGCATATTGGGAAGTTGGAAGGTTAAGATAACCAATCATACGTCAAAACATACCCCGTTTTCCTTCAGAAAATTACTTTGTAGTTTGAGGTTTGAAAATAAGTTTTAAATTGGAACAAATAACCTTAGGAAACGGTCATTATATACACCACATTTTAAAGGTTTTCTTTTAGGATATTTTTCGAATTATTTTCCTCGTATCATGTCTTCAAAGTTGTTTTAAATATAAAGTTAAAAGAGAAGGTAAATTGATGGTAAACTTGACTTGAGATTCTACTCTGAGGTCCCCGCCTTGTTTGGGCATTTCTTGATCAACATCGCTTGTCAAAAGTTTTTAATAATTTAAGAAATCGCTCAATGTTAAGAACTTTTTTGGTTAAAAACTGAACTCAAAGTTACTTATTTTTGACCTACAGTTATTCCTCAAAGTTAAGGTTTTTTTTTGGAATAAGGTTTAGAACAGAAATTTTGCTTTTTGACCAAATAAGTACAACCTAAAAATATGTTCGAACTTTATGGAAAATTATTCTATATTATTTAACCATATGGAAACTTCAGTTTAGTTTTTCTTGATGGGAAGAAAGTAGTTCTGGTAGAAAACAAGAAAACTCCTTTGCGTCACGTGTCCTCTAACGAACTGTCATGATCAGCTGTTTAGATTAATCAATAATCATAACTTTGTCCTCCTATCATAAAAAGGGATAGGAAAAACCAGATGGAAGCTCAAAATTGAAACAAAGAAAGTAGATGTTAAGGTAAAATTTGGGTTTAAGGAAGAGAGGGCATTCACGTTTTGATTGTCAAAAAGGATATTCTGTGTTAAAGTACCTACCTAGTAGTGGTGATCCTGACAGTTTTGTGTTTTAACATGCTAAAAGAAAAAAAAACAAACCTTTCACAGCATCAAGCTGTTTTTTCAGAAAAGTTAAAGAAATTAAAAGTGATAGTGATAGATTTTCGGATGGCAATCACTGGGAATACCCTGGAAATCACTGGGAGTCACCTGGGAATCGCTGGTAATCATTTGGTAAACACTGGGAATTGCTGTGTGTCAGTTTTAAACATCCGTGGCTAGGTATCGCATAGTCGTAGCTGTTCCTGACCACACCGCTTTATTTTTTATTCTCAACCGCATAGTAATACGTAATTAAAGAAGTAATTCATTGCTTTAAATCGAGGTGTATGTAAGAAAAGTTCGCCTCCGCTAAATTAATTCTATCGATCCGACTAGTTTTGGCTTTTGCAGTCATCGTCAGTAATTATTAATAATTGTCACACAAACAAACTAGCAGAGATTGCAAAAAAAATTATTAGAACAATAAACTAGAATTTGTTTATTGTTCTAATAATTTTTATTATCTTTATAGGAACCTTCACCAAAGATGACAGCCCTAGCAGTTCTCCAAAACATAACGCCAGTACTGGTGGTTCTCCCAAAAACACTCCAGCGAGTACTACCCCCAATAATAGCAATAAACTCCCCACTCCACCATCAAGGATACCGTCGTTTGCGAGCAAAATTGCCAGGGCAGTGACGAATAGGATCCCGACAGGTGGAAGCATCGTGCATAAGTCAACTGGGTTGTCCAAATCTGCCAGTACCGATAGGACCGGTATCAATCAAAGGTTTAGGACGTATAATAGGTAGGTTGGCGATATTTTATTTAAAACTATGACAAACAAATTGCAATACAACTGTTTAAAAAGCTAATGTAGTTCGCTATTAATATTTTTATTTATTTCACCACATAGACTGATTTAATTTATGCTTTAATTATACTAAAATTAAGTTAAATATTTTTTGAGTTTACCTTGTATAAACATTTCAAAATTATAATATTTCTGTAATTTTTTATATATATATATTTTTCAAAAATATTTAAAATAACTAATAGGATTCCGACTGCAAGACACTAAGCCTTCTATTTTATTAAAAAACAACACTTCTACCACTTTATACGTCTATTTTCTTTAGATCCACCAGCGCAGACAGCCGAGAACCGCCCAAAAAATTACAGCCCTCTTCTTCCACGCAAAGTCTGAAAACCGAACCGAAACAACAAAACGGCCAAATTCGGAAAACTGGGATTCCTAGTCCTGCTCAGAGGTTTGTGTTTTTTTTTCTCTGTACCCTTTTGTTTTTTTTTCTGGAATGACGAAGAACGTAATATATGTCCTTTTCCATTGTTTAACAACCAAATGAAACCAAACGTTAAGGCGTCATTTGGCAGACCATCTCCCCCGATTTCGATAATTTTTGGTACATTTATTCTATGAAAAATTATTTTTGACGATTAGTTTTGTTTTAAATTAATTTTGAAAATCGAAACAAACTACCATTTTGCTTAAACGTGTACCTAAAGAAAGACAAGGCTCGGCAATAAAGTTCACAGGGTCTGAACCATTTTGTGGGATCGGTAAGGCCAGAGCCAAGGAATCTATTAAACATCGGCTCACCAAAGAGACGAACGGTCTGTCGGAGCGTACGCCTGGACAAAGACAGGCCAAACAGTTCATTAAAGAAAGTTCACCAAAGCTGACAGCTGTACTTCTTAGTAAGGAAAGGAAACTTGTCAGACAAATAGTGGGGCTCCTAACAGGTCACTGCAAACTCAATAAGCACTTGTATGCAATGGGATTGGTAGAAGATGCTACATGCCGCTTCTGCAAGAAAGAAGAAGAAACCTCATTACTTGTCCTATGTCAACGTGAAGGCCTAGTTAGAACCAGAGTCTTATTGGGGGACCTAGAATATCCGCGGCGAGAAAGCTATATACAGGGCACAATGGCGAAGCTTCTGGGTTTTATGACAAGAACGGGGCTGCAACTTGTTTTGTAGTTCTAGAAAAGCAGGGAAGAAGAAAGGGGAACCACAATAGATCTGAAAAGGTCGAGGTTGACAGGTGTCTACACCACCCTATTCTAATCTAATCTCATCTAATCCCGATCTTTTGTGGCCATCGTGAATTTGGTCCGTTTTTTTCTTTATTGATTTCAATATGAGTTTGCAATTGTATAAAACGTTTTATTTCAGATCGCATAGCAATTTAAGCACCACATCGACGGGTAGTGTCAAAACAAAGCAAGTTACGAGCAAAATTGCCAGTTTATGGAAGAAAGTCGAGCAGAGCAAGGCCAAGCAGCAGATTACTAAGGATACCAGGGTAAATGTCCTGTAAATCAGTATATGTCAAAAAAGGATGGGGAAAATGTCAATGATTTTGGGTTGGTGAAACAAAAAAACTTCATGCTGCATTTTTTTTGGAACGACGAATTTTTATTTGGAGAGCTGTGTGAATGAATATTTTCCCACTGACCTGGAAAACCTGGAAAAGTCAGGGAATTTTAAGAGCTACCTGGAAAAGGCAGGGAATGACCAAAAAATCCTCAAAAGTCAGGGAATTTGCACACAAAACCTGGAATTTCTCTTTCTCAACCTATTTTTTAAACCAACGTTGTAAAAAAATATGTGAGCTCTTCTCTGCTTACCTCGTATAAAAACTCAACTTCTGTTTCGCGGTCAATGAGTTTCAGTTCACCTAAAATCCAAGAGCATTAGAAAGAGAGGAAAGCTTTTTAAAACGTGTAGGACAAGAACCGCATCATTACCCAGGGTGGCAGATTGTGTTTATTAAACATTTGCTTTTCCTTTCGAAATAATAAATATCATCTGGTATTATGTCTCCTTGTTCTAAGCACAAATCGCGCTATCTTTTATTACAACTTTCAAGTGTAGTCTAGCGCGTTTTTTCTAATTCGACAATTTTTGTCATGTAATGTATTTATTCGTAACCTTTAAATGATGTGGGGTGCAACTGTGATGCGAGATATCGAGAATTTTGAATGAATTTTGAAGAGCAAGAATTCGAAATGTCGAAAAAAAAACAGATTCTAATTTAGGATAAGTGCTTCCATAAGTCCACCAGAGTGGCAGTGTACAGGCTATGAAAACCAATAAATATCAAGCATATTGTAAGCTTTGTTTAAAAAATATTGAATTGAGCAATATGGAGCGGCCATCTGGAACCATTTTAAGAGCAGTGAGCAGCATGTAAAGTACGTGGAAGCTGAAAAAAATTCAAGGACTTTGTTAATCAAGAAAACTGATACACTATGTCTTGGCCAAAAATGACATTGGACCTACATCTACACCAACTACTGGAAGTGGAGGAACCTCCACAGAAACTGCTTCCAATGCCAAAAAGGGTTCTACTCCTTTTTTGTAATATTTTTTTACTAAGCAACCAGTTACGGATGCAGAAATATTGTGGTGCAAACAGTCTTGTAAGAATAATCCTGATGTTGCCAATTATGTCCACATACTCGACCCTGCTTAAGCCCATTTTTGGTACCAAAAAAATCAGAGTAGCTCTGTTCCACCCTTATCTTGCACTTTGTATCCTCCGTACATATTTTTACCAGGGATATCAGCTTTTAAAAGCTCAGTTCCTGCATTGTTTCCCTCAACTTTGCTCTACATAATATGTCAAATTCCTGTTTGAAATCAATAAACATCTGGTGAAGTTCCCTGTCAAATTCCCAGTATTTATTCATTATTTGTCTAACGGTGAAAATCTGGTCTATGCTTATGGTATTTACCTCTTCATTGTGTAGTTCGAAAAAGTAGTTCTTCCATGTGGTTAGGATCTCTCTTTCGTTGGTTATCAGTTGTCCGTTGTTTGTTAGAGGAAGTTTGCGGTTCTGGGTTGGTATCATGTTTTGTGCTTTGATATTCCCTGAAAGTATTCTTTTATTCTGTTGTTTTGTCTGTTTTCCTCCATTTCTCTTATTATATTTAGATAGTGGTCTCTCTTTGTGCTTTATATCATGCTGCGTGCTGCAGAACTTTTTGTTTATACTCTTCTAATAGATGCTGTTGGGTGTTGAAGCATTTTTTTCCTGGTCATATTTTGTCTTTCCGTCGCTCTTCTACAGTCGTCATCAAACTACTTCCTTCTTAAAAAAAACCCAAAAGATCAAAAGATCTTGGGTGGAAATAACACGAAAACACAGAGCTCGTGTATATTGTAGCCCCATTGCGGTTCTTTTATTTCTTCAGTAATTGGTTTCTGGTATATTTTCTGTGTTTGTTCTGTCTTGAATTTTGACGCAATGCGGCTTATGCTGGTCTTCTTTTTCGTGTGCATGTGCACAAGTGCATATATATTAACACTTCGTGCAATTTAGTTTTATAACTTGCTAGATTAACCAAAAAAACGGTGGTAGAACCTCGGGTAGAACTAGGCAAATTAGTCTTTTATTTTTAATACTTTTAAGTACCTGATTTGTTTTTAGGATTGGATGAATTCGGTTCCTGTGATTTTTGTCTTCAAATAAAGTTTCGAACAAAGTTTCTCGTCTTATTTATGTGCTTTATACCTTTTTATCTCTATAATATAAATACCTGCTAAATCTGAGCTTTAGATAAGCAATTTATATCCAAAAAATACCTGGAATTTTTTAAAAAATGGTCAGGGAAAACCTGGAAAAGTCAGGGAATTTGGAAATCAGAATTTGGTGGGAACCCTGTATGAGCATATTAAATAAAACCAAACCTTCAATATTTAACCTTAAATCTAGCAAACCGCAAAATTAATAACATCCATAAAGAAAAATATTTCGTAATCAGGTGAATGGTGATTAAAAAAATTAATTTACGAAAACGAAACGTTCTGAAAAAGTAAAAAAATAGTTTACTGTCAAGTTCAACATTGCCTAACACTTTTAAAAAACAATAATTTCCTTGTTTTGCTACATCTTTTTTTGACACTTAACTACACATAGTTTGTTAGAATTTTCAAAATCAAAATCGTTAAGTACAAGAACATTTTTTTTGTAAGAACCAATCTACGATAAGAACGGTACTGGAAGGACGTGGCCGCGTAAACCTGCGATTTAGCGTTCAAAGATCGCGCGAATTCGGGTCGCCTGACTTTAACTCCAAAAGGATTAAATGATTTGTAGCCCACACTACAAAAACGCCAACGATATTTTTAGTGCTTTGTTGTCATGCAGTGCGCGTAGTCCATGAAAGTACAGGTTGTGTTTCCATTAAAAATATGCCACCGAAGAGAAAATTTACCTTCGAAATAATTGATTTAATTGAATCGGTAGAAAGTGGAAGTGTTTGTGGGATAAAAGATGTGATGAATATAAAGACAGGAAAAGATCCATCACGTCAAAGTTCACAGCACCAACTGATGAAAATCGATCTGGCAACACGAAATATTAATTTAAACAAGTTTCGCGCGATCTACTGTATAGTGGGCGAGAACTTGATGGTGCTGTGAACTTTGAAATGATGGATCGAAGAAAAGTAATTTTGTTATCGTTGGTTTCACGTAGGCGCCAAAGAAGTCCAGCTACCAAGAATCAAAGCCAATATTGGGTTTATCCAAGGACCAAATATGTGGAAGGAGCGTTTTATACATTATTTGAAAAACTTTCAATTTTCTATTCAATAAAATCAATTATTTCTAAGGTAAGTTTTCTCTTCGGTGGCATATTTTTCATGCAAACACAACCTGTACTTTCATGGGCTAAGCGCACTGTATGACAATAAAGCACTAAAAATTTCGTTGGCGATTTTGTGGTATGGGCTACAAATCATTTAATCCTATTGACATTCAAAAGTCAGGCGACCTGAATTCGCGCGACCTTTGACCGCCAAATCGCAGGTTTCACGTCAACGTCCTGCCGCGACTGTAATAAATATCGTCGCGGCATTTTTTAACCAGTGATTGTTGGACGTTGCCATATCGCGTACGATTTATCGCGAGTGGTAAATCGTGCCGTTACCGTCCTGTAAGCAAACGTCCTAAGAGTATAATGATGAAAAATTGGCTAGATTTAACTTTCTAAATTGAATACCTCGATTACCAGAAATGATATCAAAAAACGAAGTTTATTGCTAGACTTGGCATCGATTCTGCTACAAAATAAACCCCACCTGTACTTTTGATGGAGAACCCCTTTAAGAAAATTGTTTCGACGATGAAAATTTCTTTAAATATCAGTCTTATAAAGACCATTTCTTCTAATGGGGCAAAGGGACTCTTAAATATTATCTTGTCTTCTTTCTCCACAGAATTAGAAAAAATCTTGGCCAATTTTAATGAAAGTACGTTTATAGAATTAAATAAATCGAATAAAGAATTAATTCGAAACTACCCTCGCTCAAGAAAATTCATCAAAAACAACTACTCGTATACACATGGGATGGGTCGGTCAGATTTCCAGGATGTTTTTAGACTTTTCCTGGGTGTATCCAAACTTTTTCAGGGTGTATTAGACTTTTCCAGGGTGAATCTGGACTTTTCCAGGGTGTATCCAAGCTTTTTTAGTGTATACAGACTTTTCGAGGGTGTTTCTAGACTTTTCCTGGGTGTATCCAAACTTTTTCGGGGTGTTTCCACTCTTTTTCTGGATGTATTCACACTTTTTCTGGGTGTATCTAGACTTTTTAGAATGTATTTAGATTTTTCCAGGGTGTATCCACGCTTTTTTAGTATATCCAGACTTCCTGGGTGTGTCCAGGCTTTTTCAGAGTGTATCCCGACTTTTTCAGAATGTATCCCGACTTTTTCAGAGTGTATCCCGACTTTTCAGGTGTATCCAGACTTTTACACGGTACATCCAGACTTACACGGTACATCCAGACTTACACGATATTCCAGACTTCTAGGGTGTATGCGGGAGTGTATCCAGACTTTTCCAGGGGGTATCCATACTTTTCCTGAGAGTATCCAGAGTTTTCCGGAGTGTATCTGGACTCTTCTATTATATTTGAA
Organism: Oxystoma pomonae; assembly: GCA_963921995.1. Lineage (NCBI taxonomy): Eukaryota > Metazoa > Arthropoda > Insecta > Coleoptera > Brentidae > Oxystoma > Oxystoma pomonae. The sequence goes on from OY998165.1 coordinate 101,096,444, forward strand.
ACTAAGATTTTTATGAGCTTTTTAATTTTTTTATCACAAGGTAATTTTTTTAAAGAGGAAGTAAGGGTGTAATGGGGGAAAGCTCAAATAGAATAGGGGTCTGCGCGTCAACACAAGTAATTGTTATGTAAAATTTCATTGATTGCTGCAGAGGTTTTTGAGTTAAAGAGGCCGCAGAGTGAGCGACGGACAGACCGACAGACAGAGTGATGGCGCGGCGTCTGGAGACGTGCTTACCTTGACCCCCCAAATTGGTAAAGATTCATCAAAATCTCGAAGTGCGATTTTTAGATGATTACATTACTTCGCTTAGCGAGAGAAAGAAAAGTTAAGCTTAATTTTGCCAAATTATAAAGTGAACATATAAAGAAACATATTTTGATGTGTCGTTACTGGGGGGCACCACATATCCACCAGGATCATACTCTTTTATCATAGAATTATAGAAGATCCAACTGAAAAATCTTATTGCGTTGCTCTACCTACTGGTTGGGTATCACAATAATTGATCTTCACAATGTCCTTAACTCGACCATTTTGTTCAGGTATGGATTCAACAAGACCAACCCGACCTTCCAACAACCGAACCTCCTAAGCTGATTCGAAGCAATACCTTCGAAAACAAAAACAGCGTCATTCTACGTAACAAAGGTACCGACAAATCTGACGTAGACAGAGATAGCGATCCAACGAAACGAATTTCTCGATTGGGTTCGTTCATTATTTCGACGGGAGTCGACGAAAACGGTGACCAGACGATTTCCAGTGTGCAAAACGGTTGCGTTGTGAGTTCCTAAGGTTCGTGTATGATTCTTTTGATCAATTTGTGTGCAGAATTGGAAGTCTAAACTGCTGGGCAAATGGACCTGGCCATCTGGATATATTATCAACCCAATTGGCGATATTCTGGGCAGTCATTTTGGTTCGCGTAAAAGTTTTGTCAAAGTTTTTACTCGAGCTGACGTACGTTCTCCCCCCAAATAACAAAATGGTAACTTTTGGGGGTTTTTGCACTGTACTTGTAAACAATTAGTGAAATTCGGGTAGAAAAGGTTGACAACCCTTTTACGCGAACTAGCATGGCCGCCCAGAATATTATAGTCAGTTCGGTCCAAGGCGAAAGGCAACATTTACAAACGACTTCCTGTCGTAGTCACTGGCAGACGTCATAGATGTCAAAGTGACAAAGTTTTTTTTTATACAGGTTGAAATAGAAGTGTTTATCAAAATGTTACCTTACCCTTACGTTTCATTGGAAGTTATTATAATAATTGGATCCCCTGTTTTGGTCAAAATCGTTAGTTAAGCATTTTCGTTTTGATAAATAAAAAAAAATCCATAAAATAAGTAAAATTTAAATCTTCATAAAATTTTTATGCTTTATGCTATATGTATGAGTAATGTCGATGACCTATATGTACAAAACGATTTTTTTTAAATTTTGCTATTGTTATTTAATTTTTTCTGTGTAGAAATTTTTACAATGTTAAAGAAAATAGGGCCCGTTTTTTTTATTTTAAAATATTTTTATACAGTATAAATAACAGCTTGCGTAGATACGGTGTGGAGAGAGCGTTGTATGAAATTTTCATAGTTTTTATGAAAATAAATGTTTATTCAAAACATTTTTAACGGTATGAAGAAACTAAAAAAAACTTGTAGGTCTCTATCAAATTGTAGATTTTGGTTTATCAATAAAATCATCGAGAAAAACTACATTTCTTTGCCAACCTGTATGAAACGGAGTACGCCTTTTATAAGAAAAAACAATAGAAAATCATAACATTTCGTTTTCAAAATATCAAAAGATTCAGTTTTGACACAATATTCAGGTAAATCAGTCTGTTTGGCCAGCAGTTTAATAATTTAACTTCCATGCTATATTTAATGTTGTTGGGTTGTGTAAGGTTGTTTTATAGCCTTGGTACAACTCAAGAAAAAACAGGTTTTTTTTTGTACTTTGTGCCGACTTGCATTTAAAAATGATCATTTTACGGAAAAGTTTGGTATATATTTAAATTAAGTAAGGTTAAGGCATATATTTAATAATCTATAAGCAGCGTTTTGTTGTGTTTTGGTTTGCAATAATAAAAAATAAAAGTTTCGATTTTATTATATTATACCAAATTTGTTGGGAATATCAGTTATAGATTATTAAGTATATGGGTTTTAAGATTAGGTTCCTTTTGTAAATCCAATAGTTATTTTTGCTGATTTTAAAGGATTTCTTTATAGACGGTTTAAAAGTGGATATTTCTTCTTTTTTTTATAAGCTTATCGCAGTATTAGTAAAAGGTTGTCCACGCGTATAAGTATCACTTGTTCAGTAGAATAACTCTTGGATAAAAATGTAGGTATAGTCGGAAATACGTCCTTTGTGATGATGTAATTTTTGACCCAAAAAACTATTGCCACGCAATAAACAAGGATACAAGAAAATTACGTCATTATAATTGACCATATGTCCAAAAATCTGATTTCATGCGTTTAGCCAGCGCATGAGTGCATTTAGTTGCATTGTTTCTCAGATTAGCCATGTCTCTAGTCTTATTTTAATGTAGTTTTATGTTGTTTTTAGTGTTTGAAAAAAATTAGGTGTACCATTTGTTTTTATGAAGCTAACTGTAATTTGACATTTTTTTCTGTGTAAAAAAGTATGTGCAATTATTACACAAGTTAAAAGTTAGGGTGCTGAAAATTTCTAATATTTGGCACGACCTGTACATTTGGTACATTTTAGTTATTTAATTAATATGTTAAGACTGTAATATTAGTATTTAATTTGTCCGTGATATTATCTTAAAGTTACGCTAAAAATATATGTACTTGTAAATATTTACCTTGGAAGTGAAGTGGTTGAAATATCGCAGGTAGTTTTGTAATGTTTAAAAGAGGTAACTTTTATATTACTATATTGCCCCCTCGTACCACTAATTATTATTATATCTCCAATTCTATCGTCCGATTTTGAGACTATCTTATTTGAGAATAGGTTGTGTTAAGTATTTTAGTTTTAATAAAAATGTTTTTGCTTTCAAATGTGTGTAAGTTTTTAACGTCTTTTGATTTTTAGTCCACCATACCAATATGGAAAGGGGGACTATTAAAATCGTGAAATTTGGACTTTTCTTAATTTTATCAAAAATGAGTTACTAAGGTTCCAAAACACCTTAATCGACGAAAAAAAAAATGGTCTTTTGTCTCTATACACGATAACTCAAGAACGTTTTAATCGATTTTAACGAAATTTGGTAAAGAAATCCTCTATCGGCTTACCATGAACTGATTAACTTTTGGGTAGGGTGGGGGGTTGAAGAAAGGAAAAGGGGGATAAAATATTTAAAAAACTGGAACAAAGGCAAGTAGCGATATACGGTTATTTATTTACGGTTATTTCCGAGTTATTTGAAAAAACGTTAAAATTTTTAAAAAATCATAACTTTAGAAATAAAGCAGCTATTGATATGCGGTTTTCAGATTTTGGTTTTCGTAAATATTACCCAAAAATTTTGTTATAAGGTTCAAATCTGTCAAAGCTACAGTTTTCGAGATATTTTCATTTCCTTTCAACTATCCGTGCTTTCTCACATAAATTTTTTTGACCAGTCATTAGCATATTGTGGGTTCAACTTTGGTACTTGCCTACCACGTTAGAGCAAAAAAAACATGTCTACTTGAGGTAGAAGGGTGATTTTCACCCCCCAAAAACTGAAGATCTCCCTCGTGTGTTAAAACTCCCATAAGAGGTGAGAAATTCTCGCAAACTTACGGGAGAAATTTCCTTGTGCAAATTTTACTGGAAATTTAACACCCGAAAATTTTGAAAAATATCCCCAGGAAACTTCCATAATTGTCAATTTTGGCATTTACGATTTACCAAAATTTTGACAAGTTTTTAAACTAAATAAAATGTTTCCTAATCGAAATTTGGTCGTCAGCAAATTTTTTTCAAATAAAAAGTATTCGTGCATAGTACCAAAGAAAAGATTCCTTAATCTGCGGGTTCGGGATTATTTCAGGTGCATGGCAATCAGCCCTTTTGATGAAGATTTTACGAAACTTGTTTTAATCTATTACTAATGGACCTACCAACACTGTCTGGCCTGTTAACAGCCCCAAAAATGTTGCAGTCAAAAAGTAGGGTTAGAGTGTCAATTTTTTCGTACCTTTTTGTGTCATAAAAAAATGCATATGGGGCCCCTAGAGGCAACCGGAGCGAAAATGTGTTTTTTAACTATTCCTCATACCTTCTATACTAATGCACCTACACATCTGAATCTCAGTCAGTTAGTAGTCTAAAACACATTTGCAAAGTGCGGTATATAAGATACAATTTAGTACAGCAACATAGACAAATTTAAAATACAGAAATTTGTTTACATTACAAAAGACCTATTAAAATTAAAACATTTACCTGTCAAAAATTAATATTTCTTTTGTAATGTAAAAAATGATCTGTTTTTTAAATTTGTCTATGTGCGATTATAAAGTGGGGTTCGGGTCTACTAACTACAGACGCGATAGAAATCAAGCAGATTATGATACGAAAAATGTATGTATTTCAGATTATACATATACATGGACAGTAACAGTGAAAATGTAAATATATTGTAACGTCGATTACAATAAATATCGCTATAATTAATATGTATAGATTTAAAAATAACGCTCCTTAAGAATTAAGCATTACATTGTGGCAAACCGTTTATAAAATTTTGCTCGGTGTGTAGGTACTTGGGCCTAGTGAGTGGATCGAAAACTGAAATTCTCTTTTGTAAATTTTAGCAAGGAAAGATCATTCATCCTACCTAAAAAAATTGATTAGGAGCCAAAGGATCACGCATATACTACATGGGAATATGAGCCCCTTAAAACTCTTTCGCTCTTTTAAAAGATGTGGGAAACCCAATATATTCTGTTATTTGCGTATAATATGGCCCGATCCCAATCTTCCTTCCGAGGTCAAAGTTTCTACGTGACCAATAAATACAGAATTCCGATTTAATACATCACAAATGGGATTGACAATACGTGGCGCCACCTTTTGACTGCAATTAATAAACATGACGTAAGTTTATCTCCGACATTTTCTAGCTTGTATAGGATGAAGAAATCAACAGTGCGCGTTGATGAAGCAAAAGTAAAAAGCTAAAAGTTTAGTCACTTTTTTAGTAACAACCTCACTACTGGTCCGTTTTATTTTGTTTTCAAATGTTGGCAACATGGCCGGTCAGAATATCGTCAATCAGGGCCTACATAAACAGACGGGCCACGACCCTGGAATGTTTTGACGTCACGCACCTCACAATCGTAACGTAATTTTGTTGGCGTATAACAACTATCCACTGACAGCTGCCGCCCAAATTACGTCACAATTGTGGGGTGCGTAACGTCAAAAGAGCTTAGGGTCGTGGCCCCTCTGTTTATGTAGGTCCTGCGTCAATTTGCATGTTCAGGAATATGACAGGTGGCGCCACGTATCGTAACACAACATTGCCAACGTTTTTATTTGTGATGTAAAAATTCGGATCTTAGAAACCAGAGGTGGGAAGTCTTTGTCTTTATCACGACTAACAACAAAGACTGGACTCTATCCTGTCGTATTCGGATGGTAGAATCTGACCCCATCAGAATATTCGATTCATCACTCAAACAGCGATTGTTTTCAACTAAATTGTATTTAGATTTCGCGACGATACCTTGACTTAAAGGCTCTAAGGGCCGGTTTATCAATATTGAGTTAGGTCCTCCGAATTAACCTTCAACTGTCTCATTGTCAGCCATCTTTCTCTTTAATTCGAGAGAACTAGCTATTGATAAACCGGCCCTAAGAGTGACGAACCATAACAGATATTTCCCCCGAAGAGATATCTACTCCTATTTTAGTGATCTTTGGTGAAAATGGTGGTTTTGGACCAAAAGGGCACTAAATCGAATGTATTTCACTTGCCTATATCTCGGAAGTGTCGACCCACTAAATAAATATTAAAAATGTCAACAAACATATTTTTTTACAGATATTTGCTTGTCAAAGTGGGCTTATTAATCAAAAGTGACAAGACGTTCTATGTGCTGGAAAGGTTGTTTCTTTGTTTGCTAAGGGTAAGAATACGGTAACAAACATTTGTGCGTAATTTTTTGGTCGTAATTCTTAAATTTATTTACATTTCTTTATTTTTTTTTGCACTGTTGTTTTGAAAAATAGGCCACCAAACTTTAGATTATTTCTGTCACGTTTCGCCTCACTTTCGGCAAGGCAGTTCGATCCCCATATATTATAAGCGGTATCCTTAGACTTATTAAATGAATGAAAATGGGATATATGAAAAATAAATAAAAGATGGGTGGCTAAAATTTATAAAAGTCATACAGAACAGGATGCGACTAAATATTCACAGCGTAATTCGAAAATTTCACCCTGACAATCGACTTAAAACAAAAATTACATCTTGCAGTCAAAATAAAATTTTCAAGAAAACTTAATCAGCTTATCTTAGAAGCGAATTTCACCCGAAAATATTGGAAAGATAAATATTATGTAGTTCCAAAGTGAAAAATTTCAGCTTGTATTCTAAAAGTGAAAGGCACATTTTTTTAAATACATTTTCTAACTATAAATTGTTTTTTACAGAGATACACATCTTTATTAAAAATGGCACGTTTGGACTTTTTTACATAGAAAGAACAACTGTTTTTCAGACATACAATACACGTAAAGTTAAAAAAAAGATTGGTGCCATTTCTAAAAAAGAATTTATGATTTTTTTATGGCTTGAAAAATAAACTGATTAATGTTAAAACAATTTCCTAGTGTTTTTGTTGAGATCAGAAAAAAAAACAGAAAGATAATTATTACAACCACACATTTCATTCTTAATAAAACGTACTGTTTTTTTTTAACCTAAAACTAATCTGATATTATTTTAAAGTCAAACTCAAGAAAAAACTTCCTCATTATACAGATATATTATTTTGAACACAACTGTTTTTGAGAACATACCCTTTTAGAGTAATTTTTAATTATCGATCTATATGTAGGTTAACGTAATCTACGAAATGTATAACAATATTCAAAAAATAAAACAAAAGGGTCATTTCATACGAAATCAACCAAAAAAAAGGGAGGTTTGGCAGACCATCTCCCCGATTTCGATAATTTTTGGGACATTTATTCTAACCATAAAGGGGATGAAAAATACCAAATTTGATTTTTTTTTGACCATTAGTTCTTTTTAAGTTAATCCTTGAACATCACAAAAACTACCAATTTTGCTCAAACATGTACTTAAAGAAATTGAAATATCTTGAAACTATTTAAACTTGTTTTAAAGGTATTTTAAAAACCTTTCAAATTAAGTATAACAAGATATACTTTTAGTTTAAAAAAAATTGAAATAAAAAAAAAATTTTGAAAAACAACATTTTTTATTCTTTTTGATAAAAATATATTTTGTTTCTGGGTATTTCGCCAAACTATTTACAAAATTTCAAGATGGAGACTTGATTGGTTCATCAAAAAAAAATATTTAAAAATTAAAAAAAAATGTACTTCATTAAAATGGCCTTTAAAATGCCTTTAAAACAAGCTATCACTTGCTTTTGTAGTATGTATAGTTCTCAAGATATTCATATTTTGATGAAATGTGCAGGTACACAAAATGCGCAACTGTATACCGTACAAAAGCAAGTTGTTGTGTAATTAAATCACCTGAGGATTGTGATAAATATGACCTTAATAACTTGCAGGATTGGTGCAATAGAAACGGAATGGATCTCAACCCCTCCAAATGCATGGCCATCGCCTTTTGTCATGCAAGAGATCCTTTAAGTGTTTACCAATTGGGTCAACATAACCTAGAACATTGAATACGAATCTTCAATTTACCAATCATCAGCTGTTAATAAAGCTTTCCAGATGCTAGGATTCATTAGGAGAAGCACCCAGGGCTTGTGCATTACTGCTTTGAAAACTTTATGTTGCCTCAAAAATTTAAATTTGGGATTTTTCATTCCCTCTATGGTTAGAATAAATGTACCAAAAATTATCGAAATCGGGAAGATGGTCTGCCAAACCTCTGGTTGATTTGATTTGAAATGACCCAAAAATAAAACAAACATACTCGCTCGACACCACATTTGAAACACGCCATCCGATAACTAAAATCTAAAATATTTTAATATAATATAGTATTATACTCACTTCGATTACTATGTAGTTTAACAACTAAAAAAAAAATTACCTAACCTACAACTAAGATTTTTTTGTTCCTTTAAGGGGCCTAAACCAAACAAATACAGGGTCTTTAACGAGATGTTCGATTTGAAAAGTTGTGTAATATTGTTTACTTATTTTTTTTCCATTTTTTCTTTTTTTCTTATAATTTTATTACCAAATTTCATACCATACCCATTTCACTATTTTGAAAAAAAATCAGTCACCGTAGAGCAGCTACCAAGGACCCTTTATGTTTTTGGCTGGTGTGCAATACCGTTATCAACTAAAAAGCCAGTTAACTTATTTTCGTTTTAGTATATTTTGGCCTATTAACGGTGCTATCACCGCAATTTCTTCCATTAGGCGCACTAGGCACTCGCTAAGGGCCCGGTTAAGTTAATTGACTACAAAAATGCTACAATATATGTTTTTTTAATCATGATCATTTTTCTGAAAACGAGTACCATTACCAGCTGCAGTGTTTCCACCTCGAGGGATATATCCCGATAATTAACTATTTTCGAGGGACTTCAATCAACCATTTCAACAATCAATACCCTTTGCTACATTTTTAGATTCGCAGGTTGCATTTTTACCGCTCCATAGCTGTGAAGCAGATATTCTTTCGTTAGCAAATCATTTTTCGAATTTTATTGATGTTACCAATTTAGCAAGCGACTGGCCGAAATTACTTCCTTTAAAAAATCGTGACTTGGATTGGTGTTAGTTAATAGTTATATTACTTCATATCTAATAATATGTGTTTATTTTTAATGTAATACGCATTTTTCTTATTTTTTTGTTATTCTTTAAATTTGAATTGAAAACGAAAAATTTATGGAGGGATTTTCACACCAAATATTGGATATTTTGTGCCTCCGCGTGGGAGAGTCTACGATAACGGGGTGGCAAAACTGAGTACCAGTCAAGCTCTTCTTATAAAAATAGACAACGGGCACTTACAGTAACGCCACTCTACTTGAACGTATCGTACGCCGACTTCCAGCAACCTAATTGGTCAGATCCGACGGAAGTTGTCTGACCTGACCCGGTACCTGAAATCGCGTTAGTCGAGGTGGAAACGCCCACCTCTGCTGGTTTTCACCAATGAGAGCGCTGGATTTCAGAGCTACGTTGCGTTTACGCGATGGTTTGGCTTTAAATGTCTAATACCTTTATAAAATGTTCTAATATCGCCGAAGCCAACGCGCACCACGGTCCCTAGAATAGATACGATCTAGTAATTTTGCCCCACTCTTTGACCTGATGACGACACAAAGATAGCAGCTGATTTTTGTCGGTCATTTAAAAACTGTAAGAAGGCTTGACAAATTTCGGATTTTTTTTTTGTTTAATGATTAATGCCAAGGCTATTTTTTGTTTTTATCTTGTATTATAACTTTTAGTGAATAAGTAAACGAAATTTATTTTTGGCCTGCATGAGTTTATCTTTCAGTAAATAGAAACTAAGATCAATAGTCGGTAATCGATTCCGTCAAGAAACCCATGAAATGAGTTGAGGTTAGTTCGAACTCGTCGTTCAGAAGTTAGGTTATGTAGTAATTATTTTTCCTGTTTTGGAAGCTATTTTTTTGTATTTGTGTTTCGCTATACTATAGGCAAAAAATCTGATTGTAAATTTAGAACTGTAAGGTACCTTGTTTTTTTTATTTTTTCATTGATAATGGAGCCTTTTCCCTAAAAAAAATGCATAAATGCAGCTACCTACAGCAAAAAGAGAATAAATAAAAAGAATGTAAATTATATCGTTGGGTACTTAATTTGGACCAAATAAAGAAAAGGAATGATGAGCAAATACAATTTTTATTACAAAAAATTCTGCAAAAATAACATAGCCCCAAATGACAATAACAAAAATCAATAAAGAAAGCAGCTGATATCTTTGTGTCGTCATCAGGTGGGCGGAGCAAAAAAAATACAAGATCGTGTTTATTCAAAGGACCGTGAACGCGCACGACCTATGTCACCCATGACCTACGTATCAATCTTATACCTCCTTTTTAATTCACCTGCCATCACGAAACGCGTGCTGAGATGATAATGACGATAGGGGATGCATGTCTAACTAGGTGAGTGTCCTCGGACAAGAAAAGTTAGATGCACTTTCCATCATCTATTTAACTGTAGGTAGAATTTGTTGTTGTGATGAAGAATTAGTAAACTCTTTTCTTTCAGAGATATTTGTATTTAAAAATTGTTAATACTATCTGAGACGCATCCTTTACTACGTGGTAGAAACATCAATTTTTGGAAACAAAACTTTAAAGTGCTTGACAGAAACCCTAAAACATGTCATTGTCAGCACACGTAGACTTGCTTGGTAAATAATTTTAAAGGCGATTCCCAAAAAAATACGAAAAATTTACTCCTAAATTTATAGAAAATTTTTTTTTTAACAAAATAATCACGTAGCTTTTCTTAGATAGACTTGGTTTAAATCTTTCTAGGGAATTTTGAAACACCCTGTATAAAGTTTTTTACTGTGCAAAGTTATACTTTCTGTTTATTTTGTTTTAATAAATGTAAGTATGATTTTTGATTCCTGAAATCATTTTTATCTAGGTTCGGGAGTAAAGGAGGGGCCCGCTTTTCCAATGGTGCTAAGGACCCGGTAGACCCTGGAATCGGCGCTGGGTCAATTTGGTTATAAAAATGGCAGCCACAGTAGGCTAAAGGGCACTGAGACCGCAGGAGTTAAGTGGCTTTTTACTTGAGACGGTGTTGGTGTGAATCATGACCTTAAAAAGGTTATCATTTTACATATTCAAGGACCTTATAACCTAGAGACTGCTGTTTTTCAGCTATCCACGACTCCTTAATCAATCAACGGAAATTTTTGATGAAGAGTGTTCGAACTAGTTAATCAGGCATGAGTCATCAGTAAGTAATAAGGTTCATAAGGTCTTTAATTTAGCAGAAAGTGACTTGGGTGAAACAAATTAATTTACAGCTTCTAGTTTTCATTATATTTTCTTATTATTTTGCGTGTTGACTGATCGGAAAATTTCAAAAGTCAATTTCAATGTCAAATATGACAGCAAGCACCATTTTCTGTTTAAACGAAACACCCAATTTTAATTTATAGTTAGGTTGGAATTATTATACCTTTCCAAATGTATACTGTAGGTACTTTAAATTAGAGCGCTTTGATGGGATTGTCATATTTGACACATTTTACAGACTAGAACCAGAATATTGTCAATTGGGAATGGTTCAGTTTTAAAGTTCTGAATTGAAGTTTTTTTATCTCTCATAAAAGGGGGTGGAAAATATAATATTAATGAGGTTAGAACGGCAATAATTGACCCCATTAAAACAATTACTCTAGGGCACTACAATATGCGTTTAACTACCTAATTAAAATTTGTCACACATAGTAAATAATACATTTAAATCGAAAAAATATCCTTAAATCATGTGATGTTCCATAATTTCAAGCCACAGAAAAATATTACAGATCAGAAATAATAATGTGGCAGCAGTATTTTGTAAATATTTCAACTATATGACATTAAAAAAAAAAAACAAGAATTAAATATTACGAAAAAAGACCTGAGCACATTTTGAAATTAGTTTAAGTTATTTTCTATTATGTTCCTTAAAAATTTGGTTCATATCCAGTTATTAAAATTACTCTATTGTTTAAAGGTAAAGGTATGTCTTTTTGATGTTTATTGCTTAAATTTTTAAGACTACATGAAGAATTGAAGAGCAAAATATTCACCACTTTTGAGTTTTAAGAAAAATGACAAATAAAGACGAAAAAATAGTTTAATTTTAGTCGTTTAAAATGAACCGTCTTTATTGACCATGAAATTGGACGTTAACTAAACAAGTAAGTGCGTCTGCCAGTATGACAAAGAAAGATAGTGTCAAATGAAATTTCATACTTATGTGGGGTCCTTTGACACTTCTTCTCACATATAATAAACAGAAAAAAATCACTTATACAAGGAATTACTGCTAGTGACTATTTATGACAAATAAAGTACTTTTCATACATGTTTTATATTTTTCTGTCTAAGAACGTCTTTTTAAGTGGTTTTAAATTAATTTGTTGTAAATGACCCCATGCCAAATAAGTTATTTATTTAATTATTAATTATAATATGATAATTAATTAATTAATCACCTTTTTAATAGGTTATACAGGTTTAAAATCGAGGGGATTGGGGGTTTTGGGTATTTTTAGGGAGAGAGTGAAAAACTAACAAACATATACTAGAAAACCGGTTTTTGAGCTACGGGGGCTTTTTGAAAAATATGCATTTTATAATTTGGCCTCTAATTTTCTTATTAATGAAAATTTTTTTTGGTGTTAAGTGCTTTTTTTATACATAATTTAAAGTAGAATATATTTGTCAAACCAGATTTTATCTACAACGCTCAGTTTTTGAGATATAACACAAATTTAGTATTTTTCTTACGGAATGACCTATTTTTCACTCGATTTTTGTCATTAGGGCCCGTATTCTTCAATTTCGGGGAAGGGAATACTCCCGGGAATCAGGCACCTGATTGGTCGAAATCTCCGTTTTCTGTCACTATTCTGTCTGTTTTGGCACTAATGACTTTGTTCGTGAGCGGTTTTGCGTCAGTTTGTTCTCCTCGTATAAGGCAGGAGAGCAACTCGCTCACTACTAATGCCATTACTGCCAAAACTAACAAAAAGGACAAAAAAATGAAAATTCAGGTGCGTTTCTAATTCCCGAGAACACTATCTTCCCCGAAATTCAAAAATACGAGTCCAGGTAGATCTCAAAAAAGTGTCTGTCTCTGGTACTGCTAGAATTTTCTTTTGGTATCAAATTGCCGTTTAGTATTTCTCCAAGGGCGAAAATAAGTAACAAATCCATTTTTTGATATGCTTATTTGTCATCTAAACCGTAATTCCCTGCATAAGAACGTAATTGTTGCAAAAATAATTGCTATGGAATTGAAGAAAACCAAAGCGGTTTAAATAACTTTTTGTCATGTGAAAAACTACCAAGTATTTTGATAAAAAAGAAACAATGTTGCCATATTTACAAGACTACGAACCTCCAAACAAACTGTTAGTCGGCGACCCGTCCCTGGAGGGCCAACGCTCGTCAAAACCGGAATTATCCCAAAAATGTTGACTCACCTCGTCGGCTGCCAAGTTGTTACCTTCTTGAAACTGTTGTTGGCCGTTTAAGTTCTGCTCGTCGTACGACGGCTGCTCGTGATAATGGGACAAAGTTGGCAAACCCGTTTCATTATAGGACGGCGCTGCTGCGGCTGTAGTAACGTAGAAAGGGGGCGCGGCGACGGATTGATAAGTGCACAGGTGTAGTCTGGCTTCCACTCTTGTGGTGGTCGTGGTCTCCGAGGGTTGCTGACCCGCAGCAGCTGCTGTGACCACCGAAGATGAATCTACTACCAACTCGGAGCATTCAGATAATCTAGTTTAAGAAAAAGGATATTTTCAATTTTTTTACTAGTAAATTTTGGGTATAGGGAGTTGGGAGAAGAAACCCAACTTTTCTTTTGGCAACGTTTCGGATTTAATTAATGCTTATCAAGCCTTTTGTAACATTTAGGCTGACATTTTCTTTCTCTGACTGTTTAGCCTAAATGTTGCCAAAATAAAAATTGGTTTTCTTCTCCCAACTCCTTATACCCAAGATTTACTAGTAAAAAAATTTGATACAAGGGAAAGAATACAAAATGATATTTTCAATGTCCAATTTAAGTGATTTTTTTATAATAAATTGTTTATTTCCCAACAAACCTTAACAATCATTACAGGGAAGTAACAACAAAGATAAAAAATAAAGTAAAAAAGCAAACCTGGTTAATTTAATTATATCAACAATAACAAGAAATAAATAAATAGGTAAAAGTCGAGATAAAAGTATTTTCTTTTAATTTATTTTTTTTTAATAAGTCGAAATAGTCTTTCATTTCAAAAATATGTTTTTGCATGTTTCTTAAATAATGGTATTTGTTCCAATGATATGGGTAGCTTGTTATATGTATATTTTTATTCCAGTATTACTGTTAAATTGTATTGGATGAGGTTGATTATTTTGTCTAGTAAAATTGCTATTTTTCTGAATTTTGATATCTGAATATTTTTGAAGGGTAACTTAACAAGTGAATTTTGCGTTGTCAAATAAAAATCGTGGGAGGAGAAAGTCCATTACAACCAATGCAGTGTCTGGGGTATCATTAAACCTGTACTTAAGAACATATTAATCATCTCCGAGAAAATTTTATAGGGCGCATGTATAAACTAAGATATTACATTCCTCTAAAGTATTTAAAAAATATTTACTATGCATTTTTGTATTCAAAAATCCCATACTTAATTTCAATCTGAAGCTCTGCTAATAAAACCATTTTAAATCCATTGATGAAATTGCAAAACAAAATTATAAAATGTATTCATAAACTTTTGTTTCTCAAACCCACTATTAATTTATATCGTCCCCTTGGTTATCCGAACTTGACTGAAGAAACATGCAAAAACACTTTACAGCACTTATTTGAAAAATGCATAAAAGGCTAAAATGTTTATAATGATACCCTAGTAACCATGGTACGATAAACAGTCAAAATGAGTCCAGTATAAATCAAATTTACATAAGGTTAAGCGGACTCTTCTTCTCAAAACAGCAAAAACATATTGCCTTACCTACGATAATTGCTACAATTCGTATTTTGTATTCCTAACTCAGTCCTTTGTCATTTGGAATTGGCTTGAAGAGCGGCATTTATTTGCGTCCACAAGTCCTTTTTACATGATTTTGACCTGAAATAAAAAAAGGAAAATTAAAAAAGAAACAGCTTACTTACTTAGTTTATTGCTCACAATACTTTACAATATGTAAAACCAAGCAACATCAACAGTGGGATTTACTAAAAGGGTTTCGCCTATTTTAGACAGGTCCTAAGTTTAAGTGAAATTGTTGGTTTTAAGCATTTTATACCAAATTCAAGGAAATTGGTTTGATTTATAAGAATAATTTTAATTGTTTTTTTGAGTAAATAATCATCTTAACACAATCTTTTTTTGGATTTAACAAGAAAATTTCTATTTAAAAGAAGTTTTTTTTAACCCAAAGGGGGGATCTAAATGGTAAACACTCGTGGAGCTTTTAGATAAACTCAATGTTTTAATTTCAGTTCTGTTTGTAAATAAATGAATAGGTACAGTTGTTTTGGATTTTTTTCATTGGAGACAGTTTTCGTGCATAATCAGTGACCTTCGCTTATGTTTGTTTTGCCTCGTAGTGCCCTTATAAATATATTCTTTGTGGTGAAAACGGGTTCAAAATATGGCGTTTTTCTGGACAAAATTGGAGGTGTTTTATTGATTAATGAACAACTTGGGATATTAAATAAGGTAAATTAATTCTTGTAAAAACGGTTACTTAGAAATTATAAAGGAACTTATTACCAAATGCCAAAAAACAATCCTTTCTGGAGGCTATAAATTTAAACCACCACCCTGAGGTGGTCTAAAAAATCACCAACTTTATAACCTCAAACACAAATAATGAAGCTAATATGTGCCAAATTTTTGGCGTATTCACCATTTGCCATTTTGAAACCTGTCAAAAAAATTAGTTTTAGGGCATTTTCTCCTAAAATATGGAATATTTTGAGAAAAAAACAGTTTTTCTGCGGTATTTTGCAAAAACAATACAAAATAATCAATAACTTTGTATCGTTTCTCTATGGGTGAAAGTGGGTTTCAAAATTTAGTACCTCTCACAGGTGTAAATATTTAGACCTGTGGGGGGTACTATTTTAGATCTTAGTAAATCCCACTGCAAATATTTAAATTTGAAAAAAAAAATACAAAGAATATCCTTAAACTAAATATTAAAATACATTGATTATTAACTACTTAAGTAAATTGGAAAGTAAAAAAATAATTTTCAAGGGCATATTCCTTACTGCTTTTTTAAAATTTGGAATGTTTTGAATACTTTTAATTTGCATTGGTAAGGATTTGTATGCTTTGATAGCCCGATAGAAGGCACATTTCTCAAAGAAGTTAGAGGAGTGATAAGGTATAGCCAATTCTGATGCCTGCCTGGTTCTTATAGCCATAGCCTCAGAATGGTTATTTCGATTTATAGGGAAAACATCAGGATTATTTTTAACAAACATTACTAGGAACCAAAATATAAAGATGGTACAGTGAGGATACTTAACTTTTAAAAATGTGGTCTGCAGAATGTTTGCGGCCTTAATTCTAGCATGCATCTTAATAGTCGCTTTTGAACAATTAAAATATTCATTGCATAAGGTGAGGAGCTTCAGAACAGAATGCCATATGATATTCTGCTTTGTATAATATAAAAATAACAAATTTTAAGCCTTCCAGGCTAATAACGTCCCGCAGTCTACGAAATAGAGCACAAGTGCACGAAATTTATCAGCTTAATATATCATCCAATTGAACACCTAAGAATTTGATGGAACTGGTTGTAGGGATAGTTTTAGTTCCAGTTGGACATAAAGAGATGATGAAGTATTTTTTCGTTTGCTGAAAGTTACTAGTCCGGTTTGGTCTTTGTTCAAAATAAGCGAGTTATCACTACACCATTGAGACATGAGATTGGCTGATGTTGCCCCAATCTGAGAAATATTCCTCAGCATCTCTGCAAATGGAGCATTTGCTTTTTCCGATTGCACAACCGAAACTTTGGTAATACGTTATTTCACATACAACCTCATTTATGGTCACGCAACTTAGACTTTACGGAATCGCACATCACAGAAAATGTCAGGAAAATCAAAGTATTAATTAAAATATTAATTAGATATATATATAAAATACTGTTAAAGCAAAGATAAGTAAGGTTTCCAGGGAGTGGCATTGTAAATGATACTTGAACAAAAGAAAGCGACCCCTTTCCCCTCCCCCCCTTCTATAAACTCTATCTCTATCTATACTTCTCATCAAAAACTCACCTAAACACACCACACAACGACAATCCCAAGACACTGGATGTTCTAGACTCCTATAAGAAAAATTTCGTAACCTTGAGCATAATGTTTTTTTTATCTATCCATAACTGCAACTCCCCACGTTTCACACAACCAACCTCCCCCCCCTTGTCTAAACTCTATCTATATAGTACTTTTTTTAACAAACCCACTTTCCACACCTCCCCCCCTTTTTCATAAGTACATACACACCGCACATAAACAACCCCAATGCACGAGGATGTTCTGGACTCAAATAAGAAGAACTTCGCAACTATGCGTAATTTGGGTACAACAGTCTTTCCATCAAAATTGCAACACACCTTGACATTCAAACACCTAGCACAAACACTTACAAAACAATACCCCTTCCACCCCTCTCCTTTCCCCCCCCCCCCCCGCGCGTGTTTACTATACATCAATGACCCCGGCACCCTAAATACTAATTCACGAGAAACACCTTACCAAAAGGTAACATAAAAAGAAAACGCCCCGTTGAAAGCACGAAAATAGTTCAATGGAATTCTCCTTAACCCTGGATTTCAGTTCTTTCTTTACCGTTTGCTAACCAAATTAAAATATAAGGTTGATTAACCACACAAAATTAAAATCCAAAATTATTAAAAAAAAATTGTACTTGTCTCTTTTTTTCAAATATGTGTAAAATATAATGTCGTCTGGCCATTTATTTAGTTTTAAGAGCAACCGGACGAACTAGATGATCGCCTTTACTTGTAAGTCCTGTTTTATTTATTTATCAGTTTAGTGTTTGTAAGGAGCTTTGGCTCGGGGACATAATGGATGGTGCACATCTTTGGTACATATCACATTATTACTTAAGGCCTAATTCGCTATTCATGAATCTTACAGCTTGCAAAAAACAAATAGGTTTTCCATTTTTAAGTGTGGGTTTTTTGTTCCTTTTTTTTTGGATTGATGTGGGCCATCCATTGGGTCTCGAAGGGAACAAAAAGGAAAAAAAAACAACCGATTTTTATTTTAAGATGTTACAAAATCATGTTTTATTGATAGGTTTATCGCAGTCCTTGATAATGGTTATTAACCGAAACCGGTAGGACATAGGACAGAAATAAATAGAATTGAGTGGTAAAGGGGTCGCTTTCTTTTGTTCAAGTATCATATTAAAGCAAAAGTTTTACAATTTTTTTGAGTGCTTTTAAAGTTACCTGCCATAAAAAGCTGATTGTCAAGTTTGTATTTTCCTTCCTGATTTTGTAAATACCCATTCTGTTGCTATATTTATCTATACTGGTTTGTAAGAAAATTGTCAAAACATTTTTCATAAGCATAATCTGTTAGAGAGAGAATAAATATGATTGTTCTCTATACTGCTTATGGTAAGATTTTTGACATTTTTCTCAAAAACCACTATAGTTAGAAATAACGTTATTGGTATTTTGGTTATTGGTATTATTAAAATGCAATAATAATGGATGTTTCATTTAAAAATACAAACTTGATGTCTGAATTTGACACTTGCAATTACAATTAGCTTTTTTTGGCAGGTAAATCTAAAAACACTAAAAAAATTATAAAACTTTTGCTTTCAAAAGTTTTTTTGATCTCTCGTATTAACTTGTTTAATAAGGAGTTCAAATCACGGTGAGGAAAAACTATTGAAACCACAAAATACTTCAGAGGATTAGTTATTAAAAAAAGTGTTGTACCCTGGATAAATTTCAACAAGGAATCTAATGGTGACCTTCGACTTCATCTTCAACATCAATTTCAAGGTCATTTGAGGGTCAACTTATTTTTTTTAATGGAAACTTCTATTTTTGATCTCGGAAAAATAAAGGTGAAAACATGCTACCACCACAGAATCTCATAGAAATCTCGCAGGGTTTCTGGTAAAAGAGTGACTTTCCACGTTACGTCTCTGAAAAATCTCAACGAGGAAATTTTATTCCTTTTGAGGATTTTGGTTATGGCTTTCCTTTGTCCAGTGAGAATTGGTATCAGACAAGAATATTTCTTAAAAATTGTGGACTTTTAGGCAGTCTTTGGAACTGTTCCTTTCGATAAAGAAGTCTGAATGTGACTAACATTAAAGTGTCTCACATTAGTATACCTACAGGACAATAGTAATAAAACCGGAATTGTAAAAATAATTTTTTAGCTATACAATCTGAAAAAAGTCTACCGTTAGATAGTTTTTATTATCAAAATATTTCGAACGCATTTCTCTTCTGATGATGCGGGGTTGGGGTAATCGACAAAGATCTTATGACGACGTTGCCGGGGCCTTCTCCTTCATCGAAAGGAACAGCTTCAAAGACGTTTTGAAGAAACAGGATCCGTTAAAGATCGACCTATTCCTGGTAGACCATCGACAGCGACAAATCCAGAAAAATCATGAGATGTTTTACAATCTTTTATAAAGAATCCACATGAGCCGACCCGCTCTGCAGCTTTGCAACACGAAATCGGTCAAAAATCTGTAGTGAAAATTCTCAAAATTCTCAAAGTTAATAGGTTTCATCCCTATAAAATTAAACTTGTACAAGAGTTGAACGAGAATAATCCTGATCTTCGTCTTCGAATTTTTTTTGAGACTGTC
The DNA here is from genome assembly GCA_963921995.1 of Oxystoma pomonae. Taxonomy (NCBI): domain Eukaryota; kingdom Metazoa; phylum Arthropoda; class Insecta; order Coleoptera; family Brentidae; genus Oxystoma; species Oxystoma pomonae. The sequence continues at coordinate 101,116,225 of OY998165.1, forward strand.
GACCCTTATTTGTGTCTAAATTGGGAATAAAGATTAACGTTGCGTCGAAGTCACTGCGACGTGAATAAATGAACCTTGTTTGGGTGAGCTTTTGCCAAGTGCCAACGTTGATTTCCTTCACTTAAAATTACTCATCATTGTCTACGTCGCCCATTCGTTGATTTCTCTTAGTTAAAATTAATCAAATTTTCGTTTGCAAAAAATATCCCGAACGTAAATTCTACTTATAAAGTATATTATTTTGAAGAACAATATAACCTGATTGTAAATACCCAAAAATATAAAATGAAGACATTTTTTTAATAAACACTTTTAAAACGCAAGACAGATGCAATTTTTGCCAACGAAAGCCAGTTTATTGATAAATGTGATTAAGATGCTTCGTAAAAAAGTCGATCGCCTCGCGAATTCTTCAATATCAGGAAAAAAAAATTAAATATTTTTTTTTGTATTTTGTTCATTTTGTTTTAAAAATGGTGTGGTGTGTGCCCAAGTTCTAAATTATTGTTAATTTTGAATGGCGTCTTCCAATTTAGATCAAAATTTGTAAAACAAAAAATGTTTTTGTGACGGCCGATTGACGCCAAGTTGTTACTTACCTATAGTGCACTAAAATTTTACCAATTCGGACCGAGTATCCAACTTTCGTTATAGAACATTGACTAAATGTCACTAAAACTAAGTTCTTACGTTCGAAGGACGTAGGGAAATCGTACGTACGAATGTCCGACAAGCAGAAAACGTATTAGAATTCTACGTCATGCATCGCAGATCAATGCTATATCAATTCCGACTTATTAGAATCCAACCGCTAACAATTGGTAAATATTTTGTTTAAACTACGATACGTCTTCGATTAGTAGGTCAGTCGCACAGATAACCTTACTTTTGTTCACGTTTGACAGATAAACGAAAAATTGTTTTTCCAATCATTTTCCGATTTTTTAGAAAAAAAAGTTCGCGAAAGTACTGCGCCACATATATTACAACCCCTTTAGGCTGAGCCTAAAAATGGACGACTTTTTTAAAATTGTCTATATAAAAAAACTAAAGGAAATGGAGCCCATACCCCACAATTGAGAAGAGGATGGGATCTGCTGGTTCCCCAAGCTAAAAAAGGACATAAAATGCACCAGTGCAATCCATCATCCCTGCCAGATAAACAAAGTAAGGTTAGAACATTAATGTCAAAGTGGGTTAAAAAACCCTACGAAAAGTAGGTCAAACAGTGAAACGTAAACTAGGTCAATGGAACACAACGTAAGTTTAAGACATATTCCATCGACCATCACTAAATGTAATCGATTCCGACGACGCTTGGCCGTTTGGCAGGATAACTAATTTAACGTCAGAGAAACCAACATAAGACCGACGTTGGGAGAGCAATAGAAAGTTACGTCGTAGTATACGATAAAGACCAACGTAAGGCTGCCGTTGGGAAATCTGTAGAAAGTTACGTCACAGTATGCGACGTCGACGGGTCGTTCAATACACTGACTTACGCTTAACAACGTTGGTTTTGACATTAAAGCGACGTCGTTGACTTAAATTTTGATTTTAAATAACGTCGCATTTAGTTGAAAGTCAGATAAATGCTGCTTGGGACGTTTATGTTGAATGGAAATGTCAACAGATACAACTGCGTTTATTGGTCTGATACTAATATTCAATGGACAAAAGAAGGCCATACCCAAAATCCCTAGAAGTTGAACTTGTGGGCAGGCATCGTAGATGACAAAATAATTGGTCCTTTTTTTATTGAAGGGTATTTAACCTCAGAAATATATTATGAACAATTATTGCAAAACCAAATCATTCCAGAAATACAAGCGGTAAAAGGAGACAATTTTGAGCATACGTGGTTTCAACACTATCACATTATGGTATTAATGTCAGACAATTGCTGAACGGAACGTTTGACGGAAGATGGATTGGTAGAAGAGGTTCGGTAGAATGTGCTCCGAAATCCCCAGACTTCACACCTTTAGATTATTTTTTATGGGGTTATTTAAAAGATCGCGTTTACAAAACTACCCTCAAAATCTTGAGGAATTTAGACGCAGAATTGTAGAACAAATTGGCCTCATTTCAAGAGAAATCACTCGAATCTCTTTACAATAGGATGGGTTGCTGTCAAGAAGTTCACGGAGGTCACTTTAGAGGAGATACAAAGGGACCTTGAAATTGGAGTTCAAGGTCAAGTTGAAGGTCACTAATAGATTCCTTGTGAGAATGGAATTGGAATTTAAATAATCTTCCGAAATATTTTGGGGTTTCCATACTTAAATTCCTCACCCTGTATTATAAGATACCCGGTACCCCTGATCTCTGGCAAGGATGAAGGTGAAGCAGGACTCAACGTGTAGGGAATGTTGGGAAGAGGACGAAGAAGATGTTCAGTCTACACAGGAAAAAGAAGGGGAAGCTTCCAAAAATAAGAATTCGGTTCAGAACACCTTCTGACGCTTAAATGGCCGAACTTCCTAATGTTTAAATATAGGAAGGTTTTACCGCGAGTGGAAGTATAAGAAAGGCGATATGGGAAGGACGAAATTACTAGACATATACAGGTACTCAAGTATTCTTCAGTTATGGGACGATCTTCTAATCTTAAGCCCCAGGGGCTCGATTCTGGGCGTAATAGAACGATCATACCCTGAGAAGTGATCCATCGCACAAAAGTCATGCGAACAACGCACGGTGGTCGATTTTCAGAAAAACGAGGACATAACTTAAAAAATTAAAAATGTGTGTCTAAATGTCCTTATATGGTTGTCAAGATACTAGGCGAATAGTTGGCCAAAGAATAAACGATGCTTTTTACGAGTTTGATATTACGCATCAGTATTCAACATCAAATTTCAAATAGAAGACCCAGAGTATGACAGTATTCAACTGTTGATATCTCGAAAACAGGTGAAGATCGACATAGGGTATGTTATATAAAAATGCTTAGAATTTCAAAACAGAATGCAAAAATGCAATAATATACTAGGTCTTTCATTTGAAAGTTTCGGTTGGCATTCTTTTTAATATACCCTCTATACATAAAAATATACTAGTATACTGTAACACTTATATATTGTGTCAATTACTTTAAAGTAAATTTTATTGTTCTAAACTAACATTTTTAGTTTAATTTAGCCAATTAATAAATATGTAACTTTTCCCTTCTTAAAAATGTCTTAAGGTAAATGTGAAAATTCACACGATCATCCTGAGTATCAGCTAAAAAAAAATAAATGCTTACTTATTTAAATATTGCAAACTATTTATTTTTTTATTAAAACTAAATATTTTGTACGATTAAATTACAATGTGGAAGTTTTTTTATATTTTATAATGTCCGCGGTTTTACAAAAATCGACCACTGTGCGACGTCGTACTTTTCGAGACGGTCAAGTTGGCCGTAGCATGCGCATTAGCGAGATCTGTCACGTGATGGTTTCATCCAATAGCGTGCTCTGAAATCATACGAGAGACGTTTTTCACACGAGCTTTCCTACAAGTTCATACTACTGGGTCTAGTCAAGAGAACGGCTTCGCTCAGAAATTGTTGTTCGAGGCAGCTCTGCGCGTGCCCATAATAGATTGGGGATTCTTTGATCGTCTCGTCACTGCTTTTAAGCGCGTTTATTGGTTGAACCTGCTTCCCTTCTCTCAGGCGAACGATCACTTCCTATGACTTCCAGAATCGGTACCCAGGAAATCGTGAGATAAAACCGACCCTCTTTACCTTTGATGATATCCGGTGTCATCCCCGAGACTACCAATTTAAATTTAGTTCTACGCTACTTTAATCGCCTCCTACGACAAGGCTACTAAGAGTTGAGTAGAGTCCTACTAACTTAATTTTTTAGTTCTTTTTTCAAGGCTTTTTTTTAAATTATTTTGTGTTCTTTATTCAACGTAAACCACCAACAAAGATTTTCTTTTATTTGTCTACTAAAGGAAAACACGTGAAAAACACGTCTTTAAAAGTTATTTCAGACTTTACAATTTTCATTCTGTTCGACTATGACAGTTCTACGGCAAACACTGTGGCTTCACGCCACGCCTACACCACACCACCATAAGTAATTACTAACCTCCTAATAGAACTTAACCAGTCTTTAAACTGTGCACTGCCGTCGGGGGTAATCTGGAATGCGGCCCTCGCGGCGCACACAATACTCACGAAGTCTTCGTAATCTGCCGTCGTGAGGTGGTACAGTTTCTGATGCATGCACTGGAAATAAAAATAAGTTTCATAACAATGTTTTTTGAATTTAGAAACTATTTTTCCTATGGAAACGTTTTGTTCTCATGCTATGCTAGGCCATAAGTGTCCTTCCAACACCTATGCGTTTCTCATGTGTGCGACATGGACTTGGATATGCAAATCTGTTTTACACCACGTGATGCTTTTTTGAGTTACGGTGGCCGCGCATAAGATACGCATAGACCTTAGGACCGGGTTTGAGGCTTAAAAAGCCGAAATAAATAACGAAACGTTGCCATACGAAAAATTTTAGTTTCAGTAAACCAGTACGAAAGGAATCCTAACTTAAATAGGTAAATTATTTCTCTTTTTTACCTTTTAAGAATCCTTCATAAGCAGTATTACTATGCTGGACATAAAATAAGTCAAATGTTTGCTTATTTGGCAACAAAATTTGTAACGTTTTATACCTAGATTCTGGGACGAATTTGAAGCTTTAATGTAACTCTTTTTTACTAAGAAGTTTGCCTTTCTAGTTAGACACTTTACAAATTACCTATTTTTGACCTAAATTTTGGATTCATTTTTCACTGCTAAAATGTTTAAGTGCCAAAAAACCGTGTTTGTGATTTTTCACATATTGATTTTTTTTCAGTAGTGTCATGTTAAAACTATCTCTTTTTACGTATTTCATAGCTGCGAGACCATGAACGGCATAAAAATCAACAACCTAAGATATGCTGAAGACACTGTCATAATATATGACACGCTGGAAGGTCTGCAAGAGTTGTTGAATCAAATTGTTGCCAAAAGTTTGCAATTTGGCCTGAAATTAAATGTTGGAAAAACAAAATTTAGCTAGAGGCCCTCTATACATTTGGCAGTTGTTGTTTTACCAGAGGTGGGCAACTCATATTGCCCTCTCTTTCTAGTTTTTTTTCATATTTGCATGTAAAACGGATTTTATGAAATGGACTGATGTTTTGTTTTCTCTTTTTATAATTTTTGAGATTGATTTTTTTGGTTAGTAAAATATGTCAAGCTTTGACAAAAAAAAACAAAAACAAACAGTGTATTCACACGGTAGATATTATAATGTAAATAATAGGTAAAATATAAAGACTCCTATGAACTATATTTTTGTTACTCTTTTTCTTACAATAAAACATGGAAACATAATGTGTTATTTATTAACGAAGTACTACTGCTTGTAGCTCACAAATTCAGCAATTTTTATTAATTTTCCAGCTTGATAAATGCATGTTTTCTTTTCAATTTTTCTGAGTTTCTTTCTCCGTTGGACAACGGCACAATACAAATTCGCCAAAGCACGTATTTTTACAGTTTTTGATACAGCAAAATTCCATTTTTAAACCTGACGTTTCTTAATCAAAAATCTGACAATAACAAAGTTATTTATTTTCAGGGGTTACCAACTATCATTGCCAACACACAATTTCAAACATTTACCTAACAACCGTCAAATCCAGTTGCTCACCTCTGGTAAAACAATAACTGTCATAGCCAAGGAAAAGAACATCAGATGGATATTAGAATTAAATGGCCAACAATGAGACAATATGCAAGAAGCCCGTGCAAGAATTGAACAGGCCGGATTATCTTATATCAAAATGAAATTACTGCTGTGTAGTCGTAATCTTAATATCACTTCGAATTCATGCGATTCGTCGTTATGATTTTGACTGCCATAGAATAGAATACTCAGAAAGATCTTAAAGTTTTATTCACCATCAAAAAACAAAAACTTAAATACTTTGGCCATATTTTAAGAAAATTGATAATAGAAGGCAAAGTTAAAGAGAAGAAGAGGTCCGGGTCGTAGACAGATATCATGGACAGGGTACAGATCGCGCTGGTGACAGCCAACGTTCGAATAACTTGAAGAAGAACATGGACATGACAATTCATCCCTTATTTTTTTATAAAAAGTTTATTATTCGACAAATGGACAAACTGTCGAGATTGCAGGAAGAATTTACATAAAAACAAAAACTGACCTATCACAAATAATGGCTTTGCAAATAAGGGAATAAAATGTATAAAAAACAACAAACGTTTTAACCAAAGCAAAGCGGCTATTGGAATAAAATTATTATTTTTATTTTACCTGAATGTACATCTGTTGACACTTATTAACTAAAGGCGTCAGCGCCGTTCTCAAATGCTGCATCACCAAGCCGGGGTTGTTTCGCGACAAATAATGGGCGGCCTCCATGGCAACGTCGTGCAACACAAACGGACTCACTATCGAGTTTACCGCGCAGACGCAGAAGTGGTGAAGGTATTGAGAACCTAAAACAGAAAGGTTACATTAGATCGAAAATTTAAAAAAAAATCAAAGATAAAACAGAACTCAATGTCACTTTACCATCAAAACTGAATTGTTATTACCACTAACATCCGGTTCCCACCAAGGCGCGCTTACCCTGACTCAAAAAACGCACCACGTGACTCTGCATTTAAAACAACTGCAAATCCATGTCACGTCACGTGGTGCGTTTTTTAAGACAGGGTGAGCGCGCATAGGTGGGAACCGAGTGTAAGAAAACTGGAACCTTTTGGTGGAAATGATATAATTTAAATAATTCTGAAACGTTTAAGCACTTTACCAAAACTTTACATTTTTTATATTCTCTACCCCAAGTAACATTTGGACGTCAAACTAAGTCCTCTACAGGGTGGCTTAAAAACCCAGACGTTGGCAAGCGGACTACAAATCTTATTCCATACGACCCCAATCCGGCCTAAATGGGGAATACAAATTCGGGTCGGCTCGACGTTGCTAATTGTACCGAAGCACACGAATTTGGAGAGTGGTATTAAGATCGCGACTGCACAACACTGATTTCATTGTGATCTGGCTTGTTTAATTCTTGCACGAACTTCTTGCATGCTGTCCCAGTTCTCATTGAGGAGGCAACCCAAGTATTTGTATGAATCCACGCGTTCGACTTGCTGCCCATTTACTTCTAACATGCCTCTGATGTTCTTTTCCTTGAATATGACTATCCATTTTGTTTTTCCAACATTTAAGTTAAGCCTGAATTATGGTATTATGACATGTAGTCGGCATATCGTAGGTTGTTGATTTTTATGCCGTTTATGGTCAGACCCTCTTCGCAGTTATGAAGTGCATTATTTTGTTACTAGATATTAAACAACAGTGGAGATAATATACAACCTTGGCGCACACCTCTTCTTATTTGGACCTCTTCGGACAGTTGGCCATCAACCTTTATTTGAGCAGTCTGATTCCAGTATAGATTAGCGATTATCTTTAGATCTCGGTCATCTAGACCAACTTCTTTTAGCGATTCTTTTATGGATAATCTTTAGAAATATTTTTCACATTCAATCACTACCCTTCTTTGTTGAATGTTTTTTAGGCAGTGTAACAATGGTTGATTTTAGCCAGTCATCAGGGATTTTACCGCTGTGATAAATCAAGTTAAAAATTTGTCCAGCGTATTTACCGAATCTTCGTTTTTTATTAGCTTTAAAAGCTCAGTGTATACTTCGTCTTGCCCTACCGCTTTTCTGTTTTTAGCTGAAAATATTGCGTGTTGTACTTCCTCTGGTGTTATATATATGCCTTGGTTTGAGAATTTTTCTGACTATTCGGATCGGTTATCGGTAAAGAGATTTAGATTATTTTAGTTTTTCTTTGGTATCCGGTATGATTTTGCACTGATCGTCCACAAGGATTCCTGCTTGTCTTTTATTAAATAATCCGGCTGCTTCTCACATTATTAATTGAAAATATGTTTATCTTTTTCTAAACTATATCAGGACACACACCATAAAATATGCGGAGACATGCCAGAAAATAAAAATATTATCTAGATCATAACCTATACCTAATAATTACCATTTTATTAACCACTTTTCTGAAGTCCCAACATCTTAAATTTATAAACGCATAGCACTTTACTGATTAAAAATGCTGATTTTTTCATTAAAAAAAAAACGCGCGCACCCCAATTTTGACCTGGTTTTATTTTAAAATCAGATGAAGTAAGGTACTTACCTGAAATATGATTGTCACATAAAATCCAAAAATAGTTTATTAACCTTGTAGTACTTGCTGCATCCCTGGTATGGACCATACGTTTAAAGAGAGAGAGAGAGAGAGAGAAGGAGAGAGAGAAGGAGAGAGAGAGAGAGAGAGAGAGAGAGAGAGAAAGTTGCCCTCTCGGCCCTACACCATGCATCGCGCTGTTTCCTGCAGTACTCATTCAGTATGTTTAAAGATAGCCTCGGGTGCATGTATAACTGCAAATAAAATGGTCATGCCATGGGGTGCAACTAAAAATAGCACCAATATCCACTAACTTCTGAATCTCCTGTGAAAGTAATTATTTTCCACAGTAGAAAAGATTCTAGCCGTTAAAGTCTGATCTTGAAAATGAATGGTATTTTGTACAGACCACTTTTTATGGAAAAATTTTAAACGTCTCCTTCTGTACTGATCTTTGGATTTGTGCCACTGTGGCTCTCTGCGAGCAGACCAGTGGGCTCTTATCGAAGGACGATGCTAGGTCAACCTGGGGGGAAGAGACTGCCCTCTCGGTGGCCTCGTCCCTTCCTCGGGGCGACTGGAGTTTAACGCCCCGCTAGTTACGGTAGCTGATGGTTTGTTAAACTGTGTGGTCTTCTTAGCCATTTAAGACGTGATGGATGGTTTTAAAATAGATAATTCCTAACTGGCACTTTCCATATTTTTGCCGCCCGTATTTTGTCCAATAAGTCAGAGCCAAAAAGGAACTCTGAAGGAGTAGTTTTTTCAATAAATGGTCTGACATTTTTATTAATCAATGGCAAAATGCGGTTTCTTCGTGCCAAAGTTAAACGCCAATATGAATTTAAACTAGCATTGGCCGATTTTGCAAGATTTGCCAACAGTCTGACCTTCAAATCATGTGGCAACACAGAATCATTCTCCAGTAAAACAGACATGTTTAGACCAAGAGCTGATAGTCCTCTGCCCGCCTGTTTCTGAATTTCTGCGAGGCTATTGACTTCCGCCTGGTTATGCTTTCGTAATAAGGGAGCCAACTCCGGATTTATATGTGGCGGAGATAACTAAAGATTCTCGGGAGTTGCTATTGCATCCCTCAAATTAAAATACTCTTCCTTATCAAGGCCAAACAGGAGAGTATGTTTCCAAACTTTGGCTAAGTACGGGTGAAGCATGGGCTTAGTAGATACTGAATTATGTGGGTTCTGTCCCAGGTGTGTTGTATTTTTGCCAGAAACCGACGGCGACGTCTTGTTGCCTTTTGTCCATGCTAAAATACAAAGCTAAAAAGTTGTTGCCTATACCTAAAAGAGTATATTAGAGTACTTACCTTAAAGAAGATAAGCCAGGAAAACTAAAAAATTCGCACTTACCCCCGTAGTTGGCTGCGAAATAATTTATCTAAATAAAAGCGCGCTCGCGTATAGGCCACACCGAGTATACAAAAGAAACTGAATGAATACTGCAGGAAACAGCGCGATGCATGGTGTAGGAGCGAAGTGGGCAATTTTTGCTCTCTCTCTCTGTAAACGTATGGTCCATACCAGGGATGCAGCAAGTACCACAGGTTAATAAACTATTTTTGGATTTTATGTTAAAATCGGAATTATTTGAGGTTAAGATGTCCAAATTAAATGTCTTTCCAATTTTAATATGTTTTATTAACTAAATATTATTAATATTTTTACTTGTATTGGTACATGCAACTACTATTTAATGAGGTATTTTAAAATTCAAATTCCATGTTTAATAGAAGTAAATAACATGGCGGCGTTGCGCATCCAGTTGATTCATTGATTTACAATGTCAGTAAAGTAGCGATAACTCGTAGGCAACGTTTTTTCCGGATTGTCGTATACAGAAATTTACTAACTGATTTTGAATTGTAAAAATTGATGACTTACTTACTTACTTTACTAATTGATTTTAAACTGTAAGATTACTTTAAATAATTTAGTTTTAAAAAATAAAGGTGTTCATCTTAATAAACGGGACTGTGTAAGCTGCTCTTAATAGATGCAACAATGGAAGAAACTGTTAGAAAAGATAAGTATAAAAAAGGTTAAACTGAGTATTCGCCGTCTATAGATAAAGAAAAAAGTTCTAAAGCCTTACTCAGAGAAGAGCAAGAGAGCAACTCATCAACTCATCCATCTTTGCCTATAAAAGCACGACATTCAGTCGGGAGCGGGAGAAGTTTCATAAAACGCGGTTGCAAGGCGTCCTTATGCTCAAATGGGTATCGCTCTTACGTTTCCTCCAAGTAGAACTCAAGTAATTATTTTAATAATGTAAAAATAAAAGTCGTATTTTTAGTAGTTAAATTAAAGTTTAGAAATGGTAAGTTTTTTAAAAGGTAATTATTTTCTAAAGCATTTGTAAAGAACGTGATTGATTTAAATTAGAATTTTGTATTTTTGTAATTTACCAAAATAAATGTATAAAACATCTTTGTGATTTTAATTTATTATCCACGTAAAATTTCCATTATAGAGAAATGTATGGTCGATATTCATACCTAAATGTTTCGATATCGTCAACAGCCATTTGACATCCTCTCCATACGGGGGATTTCTCGCGTATTTCGCCTGCGGTCTGTCGTCGTGTACCCTCCTTGCCAAGGTTTCCATAGCTAGCATGCCTACGCGGTAGGCGGTGAGCAGGTACCTCATCTGTGCTTGAGTAAGCTGGTGAGGCGGCCTGTGAGGTCGGATCATGGCCTGTTGCGGGTGGGGTGGTGGAGGCGCCATACCTAAAGAATAAATGTGGTCTTTTATTTGAACTGGGTTGGAGGGGAGACACGTTTTTCTCCACTTGAAAATGCTTTTAATAATCGTAGCCCACATCTTTCCAAAATTTATATTCTCATTATATTAATTTAAAAAAAGCGTTGAATTCTATACACACAAGTCATTTCCATTGGAAAAGTGGGGCTTGATTATCTTGTCGGCAAAGAAATTATCAATGGTTTGCATCTTAAAAAACTGCTGAGTGAATTTTTTTCCTCGGAGTAGTTAGGAAAACATAAAAAATCAAACTTAATGATTTTTCCATTCTGAAAGGTTTGTTTACTATTTACTTCATCCTTTATAAAAGCGGTTTGATTTTCCCCTGATTAATAAGCTAAAATTTCCCGCTTAGAGGGGTGATTTTCATCTCCAAAAAACTGACAATTAACCTTGACAAAATGAAAATAACCGTCGAAAAACAATCGGTATGTCATTGTTATACTTTTTTTTTAATTTGATGTCTGTCTATTTGGAAACATTCGGTAGAAAGAGTATTCAACAGGAATAAGCTGAGGAAGCCCAAAAATTATCAATCATACCCAAAATTTAACAACCTGATTAAATAAAACTTGAAAAATTGTCCAAAAAACATAAACAAAGAGAAAACATACAAGGAAACAAAAAAGGATTTTCATTATTATGTAAGAAAACGGTTTTTTATCGTTTTTGTACTTTCAAAATGTGTATTTTTTTAGGCGAATTCTTACCTAAGACAAACTATGCGTGAATTAAGTAACTGGAATTTAAGCCTGTCAATTAATGGGACCAAAATTAAATTTCGCAAATTTCGCCAAAAGCAATGATGCATCAAAAAAGAGATGTTAATAAACACTAATATAAATACGTTGTTAGTAAGCTTCACTTACCAGCTGGCGGTTGGGGATAAATATGCCCGGGCCTCAAACCTTGAACCGGTTGCGCAATGGTGACCGCTGGACCGAAGTACTGCAGTTGCGGGGGAGGCGGTTGGGCGCCCTGGGGAGGCGGGCTGGTGTAGATGCTCCCGGGCGGAGGCTGAGCGTACTGCTGCTGCGACACAGCGTTACTGAACGCGGGCTGCGGGGGTAAAGCCGCCGGGGGCATGTTTGCGTAGGCGGCGGGCGGGTTGAAGGGGGGAACACCTAAAGGAATACCTGAATTAAATATTTATGTTCTTATCAATACCGGTTTTCATTACTGATGATAAAGATAACAACAATGATTGCACTGCTACCGCTAGCAGGTTTATTGGAGCTCACTTTTGAAAATGTTTTTCACCCTAGCATGTTTTTTAAAAGGCTAGAATCTTTTTTTGCTTTGGCATTGGTCAGATATTCGAAGTCGATCTGGAGTCCGATTCTGGATTTCGAAGTGAAGTGCCCATTACCAGTAGAAGAGACTTTGTATAAAAAGTTTTTTTTCTCGATTATATTTTACAAAACCCAGAATTTCCCCCCTGGAACCGTCTGAATAAATGCTGACGAAGACCTTCAGTCGACGGATATTCGCACAGTATACGTTTGGTCATCTCGTCGTCCTGCATACAAAGTCTACATTATATGTCCTTATTCTATGCAGTAGTATGTCTGGCTTGGTAAGCTCTATTTGTTGTATGCTATTCCAAGGAATGGTGATCTATCATCTATCTCGCGTTTAGTTTTTTGGCTAGAACACTGGCTTGAAAAAATAATAGCCATTTTGACAAGACCGTTTATGATCTTTACTTTTTCCTGGTTAAAACAGGAGCCCTAGAGGGCATTTTGGATCCTTCAGTGACACACACCATAATATCCAGTTTGACTTTATTCTAAAAACTGCTGGGACTAGTTTGACATATAGCAAATACTCACCCTGTGGTGGGGGAGCCGGATAAGGGAACGGATACATCTGCACGTGTTGCGGTGGGGCGTTCGGCGCGCCCGCGGCGGCCGGGTGAAGGGGGTGTAAGGGGCCCCCGTAACCCAACTGATGCGGATGCGGCAGGAAGTTGTAGTGGCTGACGTACATTCCCACTGGGGGAGCAGCGTGCTATAAAAAATTTCAATATATAATATAACGTCGAAAATATCAGCTGTTATTTTAGGAGTTAAAGTGACGCATAGCGAAAGTAAGTTTCATATTTAAGTAACGTGGTGTTCTTTTTCCCTGGATCTAGAAAACGGGGGCGCCCAGATCCGCAAATGCAATTTCATTAATTATAACATATTACAATATTCAAAATCGAATTTAAAAACAACTAATATAGTATAAATTATTTACATTTGTTTACATTATATACTTGCAAATTCCCGAATTTATTAAATATTTATGATACGGGGTTAAAATACTATATAGATCCAAATAACCCGCAAAAAAAATCAACAAATATCTAAAGAAGCTGGCTGAAATCTCTGCTAATCATTGGTTAAACTAAAACCCGAAAAATAGGCCATATTTATTTTATCTGATCTCCAGGTTTTGTTGCATTACATTAAGTCAATATCGTAATATGTAAAGGTTATGTTTATAACTTTGCCACTTACAGAAATATTATGGTGATTTATAGATCAAAAACATAATTTATAAAAGATGCCAGCATAACTCTTACATGAATTATAATTTATACCTGACACCTTGTAGAATATGGTAACAAAAGTTTTATATTTAGTACCCTACAAGGTAAACATTTATTATTTTTAAAGGGGAAATACTTAGTTTGTTTTTAAGCCTGCTTGAAATGGTGCAATAAATCATGATTTGCATGCAAGTCATTTTTCTCATCTCGCTTGTGTATGATTTTGACAATTTATTGCACCAAAAAAGCTTTTTTTAAAGGTTGCACAGCAAAAAAAGTTGTAGCTGTTTATATTTAGCCTCTTACAGATATTTGTATAACTTGATCACCTATAGAAATATAATGGAATATTATGGAGCAAAAACATAATTTATAAATGGAGCCAACATACCTCTTACCTGGCTTATAATTTATATATGGCACCCTTTAGAACACTGTGACAACCTTAATTTTTAAAGGATATTTTTATAATTTGACCACCTATAAAAATGGAGCAAAAATATAATTCACAAATGGAGCCAGGTAAAGCTTGTCGGGTTGGCCACCACAGGGTGGAACCCTTTTGCCCTTTTAGACCGGTTCCACAATGTAGAACATTGTTTTTTTTTTAAATCACCGGATTTGAATGACTATTGAAAAGTAGGGTTATAGTGGCAAAATGTAATTCTATTCTTTTAATGATGGCCATTTGACCAAGGATTTTTAGGGGTTGTTTGACCTACTAATGGCAATTTAGTAAAATTAGAAGAACGTTGGAACTATTTTATAACAATCATCGCGTTAATGTAAATAAAAAATATTTCATATATTTGTTTTAATTTTAAACGATCTTATTTTTCAAATTAAGGTTTTTTTCTTCTGTTTACAAGGTTTCCAACGACATTATGCATTTTTGCCAGAACTTGTTTTTAAAAAAAAAAACAAAATTCAAGGTGCATATAAAATTCATCAAAAAATTTGAGAAGTGATTATTTCCAAGGCGCGTATGTTTTTTTAGTTTTTTACATATGATTTTATCAGGTTGGCATGTCTTTTTTGGTAGGAACAAAGCTTTTATTTCCATTTTTAAGTTAAGGATATAACAAAATATTAATAATTTATAAGGACTCTACCATTTTTGGGCAGCTAGATTATTTATATTATATATTATTTTTATAAACAAATCAGGTTGCCTTGTGTTTTATATTGGTGTGCCAAAGGTTATAAAAAGATGTTTAGATTCTGTAAAGGGTTTTATAAAAAGGTGGTCTCAACCTGTTTGGGCTTTTTTATTTAAGAGGTTTAGGGGGTATATTCTGGTAATAGGAAAGTTCTGGGAACTAAATTTTAAAACTTAAGATTTTTAATGTTTGGTGATGGGAATATTGCCATTACTATTAGAAATAAATAAATGTTACTTGGGACAGCTTTCATACATATCAATAACTAGGAACTTTGGACTCATCTTGGACGAGTACTAAACATCAAAATCAAAAAACTTGGTTTTATCTCAACTTACATACGTCTCCTTGTTTTACGGTCCAATTCTGGCCATAAATTGTAGCAATAGGATCCAGCGAATACAGAACTCTTTTGGTATAAGAAAATTTGATCACTTCTCTCATAAAATTAGAGAACTCCAGTGGCTAAACATGGCAAATCGAAGAAAACTATAAGCACTATGTCTCTACTGTAAAATGATTAACCAAAAAACAACCGCTTATCTATTCAAAAAATTTAATTTTAGAGGTCACTCCATTAATATTAGGCATAAAACAAAAATGAGTATTGCTAGAGATAAAACAACTTTTTTTACCAAATGTTATAGTTATAACGTTGTCTGGATCACAAAAGAAGCGATGGCGACCCACCTCCGGATGAGAGATACAGGTCAATGGAGAGAAAGAGGGAAAGCTGCGGGGCATCTTAGGATTACCCAAATCGCCGAGAGAGAAATTCCTATGGAAGCGATTAAAACACAAAGACCCTAGAACCCCTGGAGATTCAACAAGAGGTACAAAGTAGTCATCCCAGACAGGGAACTATGGCAGAGTGAAAACCTCCGCGAACAGTTAGAGGAGAACGCCGCGATTTGCTACACCGACGGGTCCAAACTGTCGGAGAAGCAAACCACAGGATCGGGGGTTTACGTGAAAGACCAGGGGTTCGAAAGATCTACCCGCTCGGAGAGCAAGCCACGGTCTTTCAGGCAGAGGTGTATGCCATAATAATGGCTACAACCATGGAAGAAATAAAGAACGGTAGGGAGGAGCATATTTATATATGCTCCGACAGCCAATCGGCCCTAAAGGCACTAAGGGCGCCCCAGATCAACAACACCCTGGTGGAGGAATGTGCGGATGAACTAGAATCCTTGGGAGAGGGCAAACAAGTGACACTTATGTGGGTACCGGGACATATGGGGGTGCCGGGTAACGACATGGCCGACGAGCTCGCCAGGATCGGGGCAGTATGTAGGGCTGGAACCACTCCTAGGAACAACCAAGAGGCAATTGCAAAGTCGACTCAATAAATGGGCCAACGATGCCATGACGACCGCTTGGAGAGGAGGAACAGGATGCAGACAGACCAAGGACTTCGTGAAGGGCCCGGATGTAGCCAGACAAAAATAGCTTGTGGGGAGATCGCGAAGGGACGCTGGTCTGCTGGCAGGTATCATAACAGGTCACAACCGACTAAGGAAGCACATGACCCGGATCGCGGTGGAGAATGACTCGACCTGCCGGGCGGGCAGAAGAGACATCTCGACACGTTATAGCGAACTGCGAGGCATACCAGAGGACGAGATACCAGGTATTCGGTTTCCCGACCCTGGATGAGGAGGACCTGCACACGCTCAAATGGGACAAAATACTGGACTTTGCAAAAAGAACAGTGAAACCAGATGAGCAGACTGCCAGACCAGTGGTGCAGGCGGTGGATTAGGGGCTGGCTCGGGGTAGGGCAGAAAGGGCCCAGGGAGGCCTACTTGCCAGGCTTCGCGCCGCCTCTTCCCTACTACTACTATAACGTTGTCCGGTTTTACAATCTTTTGAACAACAGGTTAAAATTCCTGGATTGAATTTTTTGAAATAACAAATAAAAATATATTGCTTAAAAAATAGACTTAATTGGCGAGACAGATTCATTTTTCTATCCTTGATCTCTTCAAGGTGATAAGGGAGTATTAGTTTTTTTTTTCCCGGACTAACGTGGAAGAGCACACAAGTAGTGAACTTTCCCCTTTTTCAGAAAAAAAATCTTGCAGTTAAGGTAATTTAAGTGGGATTTTTCTAAACGATTTCTGAAATAAAAGCATTATTATTACAACAGTAAGTCATACCCCGACGATTAAGAACATTTCGTAACAAAATGATTATTATCTAGATAAATTAAGGGATTTTTTGGATGGGTCCTAGTTCTGGTTGACATTATTTTGACAGCGGTTTTAGCAGTGGCGGTCACGGGGGGGGGGGTGATTGCCCCCCCCCTTTGCTCCAGAAAAAAATAGACAACAAAGATGCTGGTGGTAACCCTGAAGTCCTTCGAGAAAGAACGAGAAATTGCAGAAAGTTACTTTAAAGACATTCTAGAATCCCTCCACAGTATTTTGGGACAGTTTGATCTTCAATTCGTCACACCAAGAATAAACAAACGCATGGCGTACTTACCGCGAAAACCATTGGAAACACAGAAAATTATTATAGTTTCTATTTATAAACAAGTTTTGGACAAAATCATTTCGGACATAAAAAAGTATTTTTTACCTGAACATATTCATACCATACCAAGTTTTATACAACGTGAAGCCAAAATCAAGGCAAAATTAACTAAAGTCTTTTTTAAATACTTTAAACTCTTTGATTAAACCCAAACACATATTCTTGAACTTTTATTGGGAGAAGTCAGTATTTGGCAACAATATTGGTCAGAAGTAGGCAAAAGCCTAAATCAAAACATACCTGATAACGTTTTCGAGGCAATGAACAAGTGTGGCGATGTTTTTCTGTTGATAAAAACATTTTTGGATGTTTGCCAGTAAGTAATGCTTCGTATCGACACTCCCCTCCCCCCCTTTTCAAATGGCTTGGACCGCCATGGTTTTAAAATAATGACATAATTTATAATGTTATGAAGATATCTCTGATTTTACTCAAAATACCTACAATTTTGCAAAATTTTAGGAGTTATGTTTACAACCAAAGTGCCGAATCAATCTCCCAGCCTGGTTCTAAAATTTCATAACCTGATTGCAACTGTGACGTCATTTGTTTTAGGTCGAAATGGCCGGTTCCGGTTCTAGTTCAACCAGAACCAGAACCAATTGTAAATCGAAAATCCTTTTAAATAAATCAGGTCAAAATTGGGGGATGCGCCTGTCGGTTTATCTATTTCGGTCATATCCAAGTGACCCAGGGAAGGACTTTTTTAAGCAGAATTGATTTTTTTTTGTCGAAGGGACAGAAGCTAATAAGAGGAAGATAGAAAGAATAGAGTATATGTGCAGAGCGTCGTGAGAACAGTTATATAAGTGACTTACAGGATATGGTGGTGGCGCCGTGGTAACCACGACATTAGCGCCCGGTGGTCCGTCCTGCGGACCAACGCCGGCCGGTTCTATCAGGGCCACCAGTTGAGCGTGCGGATCCATCAGCGGATCGTGAGGTAGATCGTTGTCGATTAGTTGCTCCCCGCCGGGCGTGTGACGGATGTAGAGTTCGAACCAGTATTTCGCCACCTGAAAATCAAATATTAATGTTTCCTAAAATTTGTTGTTTGTCTGAAGCAATAAATCACTCTTTTAATGAGGGTTACTTTCCAGATTGGCTTAAGCTAGCTAAAGTTATCCCTCTCCATAAAGGAGGTGATCTTAAAACTTCTTCAAATTTTAATAAATTTAAAAAAACGACTCATATCTTTTAAGATAAAAAGCAGTTTGGATTTCAATCTGGAAAAAATACATCCGATGCCATTTTCTCATTTCTGTTAGACCTTCTAAAAAAATTAACAAGGAGGAGACATCTGCAGCGGTGTTTTGTGATTTGTCCAAGGCTTTCGACTGTGTCAATCATGAAGTACTGCTTCAGAAGCTTTACCTTTATGGAATAAGAGGTATTGTCTAAGAACAACATGGAGATGAGGCGTTCCTCAGTGATCCGTCCTCGGACCTGTTCTTCTTTTGATTTATTTAATTGATTTGCTTGACTTGGACATATCTGGAAAATTTACCACTTTTGCAGATGACAATACAATTATTTGGAAGACAAAAGATATCGACACTTTACTGACATTATAACAAATGACTTAAATAAAATTAAAGATTGGTGCGATGTGCAAACGGACTGTGTTTTAATGTCAAAAACACTACTCCTAAGTTTTAAATGTAATCCCATTGAAAATATTGCAATTGCTAATCAAACTATTAATAACGTAGCAAATACAAGGTTTTTGGGCATAACAATTGATGACAATATCAAGTTCTGCGAGTACATTAAATCTTTAAATAGAAAAATCTCTTCTGGATGTTACACTGTAAAAGCTACTTCTCGGGAACTTGGTAAACTGATGGCGCGCACAGTGTATTTTGCCATGATTAAATCACATTAACGATATGGACTTCCATTTTGGGGGCATGTAGCAATTATATGTTTAACTCTGTATTTGTACTCCAGAAGAGAACAGTTAGATTTCTATGTCAAGTCTCACCTTGAACTCATTGTAGATCTTTATTTATAAATAACTTCCTCCTCACGTTACCAAGTCTGTTTATACTTGAAACCGTTTGCATAATTCACAAACATCGTATGTGCTTTCCGTTGACTATTCCCCATTTTACATTATCATTTATAGAGATTAAAAAAATGTACAACAAGTTTTCGTCAAATGTAAGGGACACTTACGATTCTGGGTGTTAGAAGGATCATTAAAAATTTCTTGTTGGGAAAAGCATATTATACATTAGAGGAGCTTTTTCACACTAATTTAAATATTGTGTCTTTTTTAAATGTGTTTTAACTTACTTTGTCAATTTTTTTTTTTTTTAATTTTACTTTGTTCATATGAATGTGGTGATTTTTTAATGTGTTTTTGACTAACTTTGTTAAAAATTATTTTGTGTTTTTACTTTGTCCATTTTTCTTGCATGCGTTTATTTAAACCGTTTTTTATGATTAGGTCTAGATTTATTTATTTTTGTAGTCTCATTCTTTTTCTTTTTTAAATTGGTTTTTTAGGATAACCTTAACGCTTTGTCAATAAGAAACAACTGTTTTGTACTAGTTTTCTTCGACAATAAAGCACGTTTTGAATTTGAAAAAATGAATATACCAGCCTTCCTCAGATATTTTCAATAATTAATAGCATTAATTATTGAAAATTAATAGAAATTACATAAAAATGCAGTTCTTGACAGCTTTTTCGTGAATTTTCGAAAAGTTAAAATTTTTAGATTATATTAGAACCTGTTGTTGACCAATTTCCGGAAGGTAACGAGTCGTCAAATCAAGTTGTGTTTGTAAATTGAATAAAGTAGCAGTTTTGATCAACAAAATTAGAAAAAATATTTATAAAATTCTTCATTTTTGTCTGTATCTTAAATAAAGATATTCAAATATTACCTGGAACAACACTTCCGGATAAACCCCTCCCCCTTTCGCAGCGCCCTCAACAGTAAGGCAGGCGTGCTCAAGCATTTCGTCGCTTTGCTCTTTGCACTGCAGAATGGCGCGCTGAATCTCGTTCGGATTAAGAGCGTGCGAATGCGGAAGAACTGAGAGGGCAAGGTTTGCCGCTGCGCTCACCTGTAATACAAGAGAATTAGGTTTGTGTCTAGTATTTTTGTATCCCAAAACAACTAGAAACTGAGTTATATCATAGTATAGACTAACCAAGGTGTGGTCACATCCTCTCGAAGCTCGATCAGCTATGCTGGCGGCCTCTGGAGGCGTCAAATGGCCTTCCCAGGTGTCAATCAGGAAGGATATCGCGGAAGCGCCTATTTCCATCGCTTGTCCTGCAAAATTAGTAAGATGAGGCAGATACATTTTACTTCCAAATGCAATTGTTTTGGTTCATTTTGTAGAAGAATGAAACTTTATCATAAACCATTATTACCTGTAATCCAAGAAACATGTGACGAATATGTCCTGCTCAGCCAATTAGGGCTAACGCAGTTATGCAATCCCAACGCATACAAGCCTAATTGAAACGCGCACATATGCAGCGCTCTATGAGGTCCGTGGTGACTCTGACTGGTCGACGGTTGTGTGAACAGCGACGTACTACTGCTTCCGCCGGCTTTTGTAAGCACAGTCTTTGCCAGTTCAAACATAAAGTGAGCTCCGGCTTCGGATGGTTGATTTGGTATGGATGGGTAGGCCCTCTTCTTGTACCTGAAAAAGGATACATTTTAAGTCTAGTTCTTAACGCTACAAATTTTGCCAGTAACGAGACTACCTGACAACACTGCTATTACAATTTTTATAAATTTCAATGCAAAACCAGAAAATTGGATAACAGATTAGGTCGGAATTTTGCAGGATTTTTTATTGCAGCAATCTGAACAATCGAAGTTCTCCTCTCCTCAAAAATAAAATGATGCATGCAAAAACAGTTTGTCTCTTTGGCCTGGCCCGTCATTATATGGATTACAGGATACTGCAATAAAAATTATCGTTTATCCAATTTTCGCAAATATATTCAATTCGATTCTCTCACCAAAACATCATGATTATATATTTAGTATTAATATTTAAACCTGTAAAATGATCACTAAAATAGAACGCGGATTGATTTCGAAGAAAGTATCAAGGTTAATTCCGCTGTATAGGAATCCAACTGCATAAAAGCGATTGCAGGCGATAAGCACTTCAAATAATATTATTGCAAAAAGATCATATTCTTGTGCTGTACAGTCAACAATCAACAATAATCACAAAAGTAAAATTTTCAAAAAATTAACTTACAAAAAGGTGAATTAAAACGTACGAATTGAATCTGTATCAGTCGGCCGTAAAAATGGGTAAATGAGTTTTTAAAAAAATGTCATACAAAATTAAGCTTTTTCGGGTTTAAAATATAGAAATATAAAAGGGGAGTAGAATTTGCTTTCGAATTAAAATAGAACAGCAGTAATGTATAGGAAACAATAAACTTTTTGCGCAATTTAATATAACATGGTTTATTCTTCTTTCCTCCTAAATTACGAGTTTCCATGTGTATGAAAATTTTCCTATATCTAAAGATTTATTAACTAGCCTAGGGATTTAGGGAAAGGTTTTGTTAAACATACAATTCTAGGGATTTTTAGAAGCTTTATAAGAATCAAAAAACCCATCACTAACCTACGTTGGGGAAAAACCTAAAAAAAAAATAATATGTTGGGAGTGTTGGTCCTCCAAATATAAAAAAAAAACAGTTCGCTAAAAAAGTTCCACCAAACTAGGGATTCCAGCGAGTCATTAACTTATAAAAATAAATAATAACGCTGTTATGACCTATAATTATGTTTCGGAAAAATCTATATTTTTTTATTATTTTATTGTTCATAATACAGTTTTTATCAAATATACTTTGTTTATACGGGCCTCTTAAATCACTTTTATGTAAACATCACTAAAACCGTTTTAAGCACTAAATCGATTTTATTTTAAAGCGATTTAAAAAAGTGGTTTATCCCTTTAAAATCATTTTGGGGTCGTTATAAACACTTTAAAAACGCTTTAGCGCATTTCCTTCAAGCTAAAAAATACTAAACCCCGGTTTCTCGAAAAATCTGTTATTATTAAGTTGTTTTATTTGTTTTGTATAAACGTAGTGATCGATTGATAGGTAATATACCCAAAAATGCACCCTGGCAACCTTGTGTAGTGAGTGAGCGCACTTGCCACATATATTTTTTTTTAGAAACTCAAAAAGGCATAATGAAGTTTTGAAAAACGTACCTTCCGTCCTTCGTTCTCGAAACAGTGACTTGCGACATCTGTCCAGGCTGATTTCCTATGGTCATGTTGCTCATTCCTTGTTCGAGTTCGGCGCTGGTCGAACTGTGCGGCCGGCTGCTGCAGTCTGGGAACACGAAACGCTCTTTATGATTTTTAAAATAATATACGTTTCTTTTGAAACACGGCTCTGCCATCTTGAATGTAAACCAGTCGACTTAAAAATTAAATATTTCACACAAATATGCACGTTTTTCTACATACTAGCTTTTTCTAAATCGACTTTTTTCGTAGAAAATGTAAAAACACACCTGACAGAAAATTAAGGGGTGTTTTATAATTAGTTTAAGCAGATTTTTAATTTTTATTTTTATTGGTGTTTAAACATTCAAATTGCTGTCCAATCTCTTTAAAAAATTGGTCTTGATGATTGAGATCTAAATATGATTGCCAACCTATACTGGGACCAGACAGTAATATCCACAGTAATAAAATAAATGCACTTCACTGCAACTGCAAAGAGGATCTCACTATAAAGGGCATCAAAATCAACAACCCACGATATTATGAGGAAACTGCCATAACTGCAGACAAGCTGAAAGTTCTGAAAATTGATAGTTTCGTCAATTGTTGTGTGCGTTAAAAAAAATGCAGATTTTATTCTTTTATTATATAAATTACCGAAAGGTTTTCTCAAAACTTTTTTTTGCTTCTTCATCGTGTAATTTCGCTTCAAACTTAGGACCCTTGAAAAAATCTCCGTAAGTTCACGTAACGTCACTGCAGGTGCTTAACGTTGCAAACTTCAGAGTAAATACGACTGGTTTTTTTCGCTAGACGTCCGAGATTACGGTCAACCAACCAATTGATAGTTTCTGGCTAGCGCGGGTTCATAACCTATAATATTTGTTTACCACTTTTTGTTTTGTTTTGGAAAAAGTGCTTCACAGTTTATTTCATATATCTGTGACTTTAAAATGCAGTGTTGTGCTACTGGCTGTTTAAATAACTCGGAGATGCATCCGGAAAAAGTAATTTTCAGCAATCGGAAGCACTTGTATAAACACTTGTA
This sequence comes from Oxystoma pomonae, assembly GCA_963921995.1. Lineage (NCBI taxonomy): Eukaryota > Metazoa > Arthropoda > Insecta > Coleoptera > Brentidae > Oxystoma > Oxystoma pomonae. The sequence continues at coordinate 101,139,777 of OY998165.1, forward strand.
TTCTATTGGGACCAGTTGATTTAACTTTGAAGATTATATCAATTAGATGTGGATTAATAAATATATATTAAAATATAAAAAATATTTGATGCAAATTATAATTTCGAATTAGACAAAGACCACTGCTTGACAAGGACCGATTTTTTTCCAAGTCATATCTTTCGTGAGATAGCTTTGTTTATGTTGGCGTCAACATATTTTGGACGTTCCCTATCTAAGGTTAGTATATCGATGGTTAAAGACTATGGCGCCACCTATACCAACACACATGAATTAACAGCCTGCCATGCCATGCTTTGCCAAAACAGCTGGTTTCAATAATCTTGAATTAATTTTTTAACACAAAATCAAATGTAAACAAACATTTGTAATATTGTTGGGTAAAAAGAAAGAATTTATGATGCTGAAAATTAAGCAAACACAAAAGAGTTTTGACAATTTTATTCTATGGCCTGTCACACAATGGGTGCGCTCATTTTTACTAAAAGTCATGCAGTGCTTCTTCTCGTATTGGTTTACAGGGTTTTTCTGTGTTTGATGAGATTGGGGCGGGTTGATTTGGATCGGATTGGGTCGGGTTGAAATGACTTGAAAAGAAAGTCATTGAAAAATCTGTTTTCTCCGAAAAAAAAAACACAAAAATGAGGTTAACATGAGGTGACGTGGTTTAAAGCACCAATAGGAAGAGGGAACCGTGTCCGGCAAAATTCGGATGGGCAGAGGTCCCATGCTCGTTCTAAAATTTCCAACATATTTGAGTAGCTTAACGCAAAAGAGAAAGAGCTTTAGAGAAAGTACCCAATATAATATGTGTGTGTTTATTCCACGATCTAGCAAAAATGGTTGAACCAATTTGGATTAACTTTCGTAAAAAAATAGGGTGTGACCTGAATTGAAAGATAGACTACTTTTTATTTAACATTTTGGTCAATGAGTAAAATGACATTATTTTTGAATATGGTGGGCAACGCCGCGATGCGGGTCGACCGCTATTATTTAATATCTTTTTAAGTTTTTAAAGGTTAAAAGGGGTTCACAGTCAAGATGGCAGCCGTCGGAACTTACTCGCATCGGCAGCGACCATCTCGGCAGGCGGCATAAACGGACTGAGTGGCGTCATCACGCTGTCGGAATCTTCTCGCTTCAAATGATGGTACTGATTCCTGATGGGGGGGTTGTTCGTGTAGTAAGAACTCATCAGGGGTGATTTCATCAACTGATGCACCTCTCGGTCGAGCAGTTTCTCCATGATGCGGCTCATTTTGTACGAATCGTCTTTGTAGAAGGTCAAGAGGGCTATTGCGAGTTCTCCTGAAAATGTTTACAAACTAGCATTAAATCCTGTTTTTCAAACTTGCTCCTACTCCGTAAAATTATTATATACAGTAATACAAGCTCACTACGAACCCATATTTTATATATTTCTTTAATCCTTTTTTAAGAGAGAATTCAAATATTTTTTTAACATTAAGCAACTTAGATGACCACACATGAGGTTTGTTTAAAAAAATGTAAACAAAAGGTTTTTTTAATGCTTTGTTGTTTTTGGATTGTTACTTTATTAATTTAATCATAAATTTAGCCAATATTTAACATACCGTGCAGCAAATTTTTATTCTGAATATCCAACCGTTTTTAAGATAATTTGCAAAAAGATCCCAAATTTCAACATAAGTTTCTTATCTTTTTTCCTGTCTTTAGCTCCAGACGTAAATCTTTATTATATTTCCAGCGGTCAAACTTTGTTTTTTTTTACCTCTATCCTGTAATAAACCGTTTATTTCATAACCGCAGTGGTCTATGAACCTGATTGTTGATTGTTAATAAAAATAATTACTATCCTAACTAGTGCGGAAAGTTAATCTTTCCCGCACGCGACTGCCGTTGGGAGTTAATATGTTAACATCCCAATTTTTTCTATGACCGCCCGACTTTGATGCAATCGAATGTACAAAAAAAACGATAATAAAAATGCAAACCGCTAAAAGTCAAAAGTAGTAGTAATAGTAATTTATTTCTGAACCATAAAAATATAAGACAGGGGCATTAACATATTTTTGTAAAAATGTATACTTTATGTTGATAATTTTTGTATAAAAATGTATAGTATCTTGATAAATTTAGACAACAATATAAAGTGACACTTACGCCTGGGAAAGCACTCAGTGCGGGAAAGTGACATGTTTCAAAACCAAGAATTGTAGTAAGATATTTTTAAGAACCATAAAAAAAAATGACTGGGAATCGTGAGTTTATAAAAATGTGTACACGTATTGCGCATTATAGACATTTTTTGCACCGCGGTGGGAATGAGACGTAACGCGTAAATAATGCTCAGCAAAATGAAATAATATAATGAGCCATAACGGGTACGTAATGCAGGGAAATGACTCGAATGTGACCTTAATTTCATGCAACGCAAACATAATGCTGTCATGCAGATGTAAAGCGAGTGTAATGTGAATGATTTGTACATATATTGCAAGGAGTTGATCACCCCTGGGAAAATGTTACATCAATCAGTAGGGAACAATCTATTTACTAACCTCTTTGTCTGCGCGTGCCTTCACATAGAAGCGGATGATCGGCCTCCGACACGTTGGCCTTAAGGCCCAAGGCCGCTACGGCCGCCTCGAAGGCCAGCGGCTCGTCGGTGGGCAATCGTAGACTGGCATATTTCGCTCTTTCTCTGCCCACCAGCGACGGCAACACCAGCCCTTCAAAGATAAAGTTGGCCAGCATCAGGGGCAGGAGAGCCTCGCCTCGGGATTTCATGGTGCCGTCTAAAAGTAAAAGCTTGCCTACAAAAAATGTTTAACAAAAAAAATTATTTTGTGTTATTTTGAGGATACTTTTTTAATTGTTCACAATCGAATACTAAAAACTGTTAAATGAGTTAAACGGGCGAACTGTACATAAAAAATTAACAAAATTTTGTACATCCAATGCTTTTGTTACCCCCAGGGTGTTTCACAACAACAAACAACGGATGTCGACGTTTTTACGTTTTATAGGTGCAGTTTACCAACAAACTTCGGTTTAACCGGTACCGGCGGTCTGGGTGTGGGTTAAACTTCAGTTTAATAGTTACCGAAAGATTCTAATCTCAAAATAGTTATTAAAAATTTATTTAAAATTTGTTTTTGGTAAAAAAACTGTAAGTATTTAGTGAAATCGCTATGATCGATGAGTTAGAATTTATTTTTGATCAACTGGTTGAAGATGATGACGAAATTATTGACATTGTCGAAGCACCAAGAAAACCAAAAATTATTCGTTCTACAACAAATCCTTTGGAGGAGTATTAAAGAAGTTTAGATTATCTAGAGACATGCAAAATTGTGCACGAGGAAATTCGACAAGAGATGAAACATCCCACAGACCAGCAAGTTTTATTCTCACACTGAGCTCACACGTATATATACTATATATCTTTGCGTTTCTGACAATTCTGAACATTTTTTGTTGTGGCGTCTGGCTGTACGTCTGTCAATTCAATTCAATTCAATTTATTTAATGTTCAGAAAATAAATTCTTGTGTTCACATTAAAAAGGAAAAATTAAACAATATATAATAACTACAGCGAAAATATAGAAGTAGCTAATATTAAATAATAATAAATAATTCACTAAGGCTAAAGCAGAATTAAGTTCAAAGTGCAACAATTAAGAAAAAAAAAGGAGAAATGGAATTTTAGTAATTAGTAGTAAGTAGCTAATTGTAAAACTATAAATAAATAATAAAGGTATGTATATGTATATAGCAGCAGGGTAACATGCAAAATAAGACACCCACTCAACTCGTTTCCCAAAAGGAACCTTAATTTTAAAACATCTGCAACAGTGTTATAGACTTCTTTCGCGGAATCTTGGGTTAGATTGTCTAAGGCTATGGCAAAATTGTTGTTGTTCCAATTTAAAAGACGCAAATGTTTATATAAAGGGCATATAAAAAAGATGTGATTTCTCCGGTTCATGCATATTGCAAACAGAACAAAGTCCTCCTGCCTAAACTGGTATGAGATGTTTTTTATATTAAATTTGCAGCAGAATTTATTACAAGTGCGAATTTGGCATATTAATCTAGCAACTGAAAAATCGCATTTAAAGTCTAGATACTTAGGGTGAGTCAGTATAGTTCGATCAAAAATACTATAAAACAGTGTGTAGGTTGCATTCGTTGCTATACTCATATCGAATTCAAAACATTTTTGCTCAAAAAGATTTAATATTTGAGAGCGGTTTTGTTTCAAAAGATTGGGATTCAGGGTCCATAGCTCTAAAAGCCCCGCTTCTTGAAACCAGTTTTTTAATTGGGAGATCCAGTTGTACTTGAGTGAGGGTTCACTAGTATGTACATAAATCAGTCGTTTTATATAAATTTTTGTCAGCCTTTATGTAGAGCTGTGATGTCTTTTTCGCATTTTGCCAAAATCTCACCCTGGCTATGAATCAGCGTAGGTAGTTGCTGGATTTTTTGGTCGCAGGAGTCGATTTTCCGATCGTATGTTGTTAGGTTAGTATTAAGAGAAGACAGTTGGGCCTGTACGTCTGTCTGTAACCAACGCTGATATCTTAAAAACTACTTGACTGATTTTTATCAAATTCGGTGACTATGCCGGGTTTGTCTCTAGTTGGTGCCATTTTAAATATATGGTTAAAATAAATAATCAACCTTATATGCCAAGAAAATGTAGTATTTTCAAACTAGAGAAAAACTTGTTGTGCTACTCCTAATCCTACAGCTAATCCAACAGCTCTTCTTTTCTTCCTGGCCGTGGTTCAACTACGACTGATAAAATTGAGCAACTTGTTTACCAATGGTTTAATCCAAAGATTAAACTGAAGTTTAAACTATGGTTTAATCTAGAGTTTTACCTTTGGTTGTAAAACTGGCCCTCATTTCGTCTAAATTTATTTAAAAGTTTTCTCAAAAAAATAACCAAAAATGTGCTAAAACATTTTCTTCGCCTTCGACTATACATTGAAGCCTATAAACAAAGTACCAAACAAAAAACAATCATCAATATCGTATCACAGAAACTAAAAAAACTATCCAATATTAGCTTATTCAGTTTTAAATGTCATGTCGCGTTGTGGTGCGGAGTATTAGTTTTTTAGTGATTTTGTTTTGTATTTTGTTGTAAAAAATGACTTCATTTCTTGGGAACAGCGAATTAGTGTTTTTGACATAAGTTGTGAAAAAACCTGTATAGTTCGACGTTTCGATGTTATGTAAATCTACATAAAACGTCACTTAAAAACTTTTCCCTGACCATCCCAGACGACAAGACCAGGTCTTCAAAGATGAAGTTGGCTAGCATAAGGGACAAAAGTGTCGTCTAAATAAAACTTGGCCTACAAGAATGTTTACGAAAAAAATAAACGTGTAATTTTCCTAACAATGTCAAATTTACAGGATTTGTAGACAGAAAAATCTTCATTAAATTCCCTGACTTTTCCCGGGGTTTTGACCATTTGTGAAAAATTCCCACTTTTATAACAAAAACGAACGCATATTTCATTCCGACAAATTTTTTTATATTGATTTATAAAAAAATCAGCCTTTTTGATTGTGCACAAATTCCCTGACTTTTGCCGGTTTTCCAGTTCCCTACGAGTCCAGGTTTTATCATATTAGGGCAAAATTAAATTGTTTACAATCGAACGCTACAAACCATTAAATGAGTGAAACCGAGAAACTGTAATTAAAAAATTAACAATATTTCGCATAGGAAAAGCTTTTATTATTTCCTAGACAAACGTTCTCAGAATTTTTTATTTTTATTGTTTTTATTATTATTTTATTATTTAAAATTTTCTGGGATTTTTTTTAATGGACTGTAATTTCTTGTAATAATGGTCTCACGATGTCAACTTTATAATGAACTATAAATATTTTTGCAAAGTGTAACACTGGTAAACTTCTTAATTTAAAACAAAAAGGTTTAGCAAGCTTTCCCTCAAAAAAGGTAATGGTAACCGTAGACCCTTTGCTTTTTTTTAAAAATTTATTAACCCTCGCTAAAACCTTTTTAAATTTATCAACTCCAGAGCTGAGGATATCTGTAAGACGCTTAATTTTCCTTCAAATTATGCCATTTGACAGATGGTTGCTTTTTACATGAATCCTGTTTCAGATTTTTTCATCATCAATTCATGTAATAACTCCTAGCACCGCTCTGATGAGCACCATAAGTGCGAAACAAGGGTGTACAGTTACCATTGCCTTTTTTGAGGGAAAGCTCGCTATTCTTGTGTTTTGTTATTTATTCATCCTCGCCAAATCCTTTTAAATTCCTATTTTAAGTTACAACTCGAAGAAGGTATCAAAGAACAATTATTTTGTTCCGACTAATTTTATATATACTTGAATATTTGAATTTTATATGTTCGTCCCTACCCGTTGTGGAAATCAAACGAAACTCGAACCGTTTGGCAAGCAGCCAAGAAATTCAGACACATACGCCAAATCCACAAAAGAAGAAAGAAAATGATTAAAAATATGTGAAAAAAATAACCAAAACCACGAAAAACGTCACGGGCGAGGTCACGGTATAATATTTTAAACTTTCACTGTGCAAAATCTAGTTGATAAACACAAAAATTTTAACCAAATCAATGAATAGCGAGCTTTCCCTCAAAAAAGGTAATTGTAACCGCTTAGATATCTGTAAGGATAATTATATCTGTCTCCGTAGAGATGCTTAATTTTCCTTCAAATTGAAGGTACATCTGCCAATTCTGCAACTTGACAGATGTTTGTCTTTTACATGAATCCTGTGTCACATTTTTTCATTATCATTTCATCTCCTAATTCCTAGCACCGTACTGATGAGCACCACAAGTGAGAAATCCGGATCTACAGTTACCATTACCTTTTTTGAGGGAAAGCTCGCTATTCATTGATTTGGTTATTTATTCACCCTCACTAAATCCCTTTTTAAATTTTTATATTAGACACTATGCTTTACTTCTGCGGGAATTGGTCGAGTGCACGTCGATTAAAATAAAAGACTAGGCTTTGTATATTCGCGCAACGGAAATTATTTTTTTAATTCTAAGCGCTTTCGGCTTGCGGCCATCTTCAGAGCACACAAGTTTGAATTGTGGGTGCATTAGTTATTGTCTAATAAGTAATTTCTAACTTGTATCAGGATATTCATGGGGTAGCCTTTCTAGTTCGAAACGTGTGCAAAACAATAGCTCAAATTATGATTATTCTAGGGGAAGGAAAAGTTGAAAAATTCGAACAGATTTGATAAAATAGCTTTCGATTTTTTAAAAATAATTTAGAAAGCTCAAAAATATGATATTAGACATAAAATATGTAGTGAAGACAAGCCCTAAAGATATTATTCTTTTATTACGGACAAAAAGAAAAGTTGTTCTGTTACAAAAAAAAAGAAAAATCATACCTTTAATGTGCTCAGCATGGTCCCTTAGAATTTGTAATTCTCTGTAACCCAAAGGAATCCTTTTTAACAAGTTAACCAAATCAGTCTCTTGGTTGGCTAATTTCACTTCCAATGGTTTCGTACTCGCTGGTGGTCTGGCCATTTCTACAAAATTATAATTAGGTTTACACCACAAACAATTGAAAAAGAATGAAAAAAGACAAAGCAAAGACAAAATAATGGACAAAACTCGGGACAAAACATACAACCTAAATTTATTTAATAATTAAATGAATTAATGGAAATCGTAAGTTTGTTTAAAATTTTGATCGAATAGAATGAAGATCATTAATATTTCATGTTGTAATGTACTGAAAAAGTCATAATATTAAATTTGAAACATGTTGAAAAATAAGGGTCTCTAGGTCTGTGAAATAAAAATACTTTTTTTATATACCTTCATCAAAAATATGATTTTAGTAACTGTCTGCAGATAACTAGAGCACGGCTTTTTTGGTTACCGATGCAAAAAAACTATTTTTTAGATCACGAGTGCAAAAAAAGATTTCCGTTTTTTACCCAAAATTAAAGAGAAACATCGGAAAATAATAATACTGAAAAAATCTAATTATTTTTGCCTAAAAGTTAAGCCATTTCCGCCAGTTTTCAACAAGTATTTACGAAAAAATCCTTTAAAAACATCGTCAAAATATCAAACTTTCAAAGATTAAAACGTCGCAACAATGAACGTCACGGAGTGAAAAGGCACAACCTTTGTTATTTTATTTACCAACCGTCTTGATTTATAGTGTAAAGATGGTATGTTGCGAGAACTGCTCTTCGTTCGAGATTTTTAAAAGTATTTTCCTGTTTTTATTGGATTTTTTAAAAAAGGTATGATTTTTTACTCACGTTTTTAACTACCTCGTAGAGCTCATTATTTAAACCAACGCTTGTAAAAAAGCACTATTTTAGCCACTAATTGTAAAAACTAGAATTAGTTTCTGTTGAGTTTTGTGGGTTTAAGTTCAGGAGAATGAAAAACAAATTCAAATTTACCGACTAAAAAATACTGTTAAAAAAATCGAGGGGGCTTTCACTAGCCGCAATATATGTACAAATTTTGATGAAATAATTCGGCATTATTTCACATTTTTTCGCATTATTTCAAATTTTTCACATTTTTTCGCATTTTTTCACATTTTTTTGCATTTTCTCAAATTTTTCTGCATTTCTTTACATTGTTTCTTTATTATAATTTTCTCCTTATATATCAAAAATCAAGTGATTGCGCTCCCCGAGTTCAAACCCGGGGATCGCGCTTATTTCATAGACACTCGTGCACGTAAAAATATAATTTAGGTAATACAAAATTTTAAAGATGTTTCAAGAAAAGGCGATTATTCTGCAGTATATTCAAAGCATCTAAGGGTAGATTTATATTTTAGTAATTACTCATTTTTATTTTACCTTTTTAAATGAAAATTAAATTGGCCCTGATTTCTGTTGTTTTCAAGCTAATTTTTCTAAATGCCAAATTAAGGACGGGCTAAGTCCGATTTTAAAACTGCCATTAATAAAGGCAAAAAAATGTCCAAAAAGTCCACTCGCTTTATATACCTAGTCTACATCTCTCTACAAAGAATGAGTCGACAAAAAGTTTGCTGCAAGCGACAGTGAGGTAAGGTCCGATTCGCAATTCGGAAAGACGCCCTTGAAATTTGTTGCCATTCTGCCTAAATATTGCCTTTAAAAAAATACACTTTTTTATTCACAATTAATCAGCAAAATAAAAAAATGAATCGAAAAGCCCGGTAATTTTAAATCTTTGCTTCGATTTTTTGTCCGCAACGCGTGGCAACACTGTTTCCCATCGATTCTTTCGCAAATTTGATTGTTAATAACCACGGTCCGTAGAATTATAGAGAAATTTTGGAACACTTAAAATTTTGACAACTTTGATAGCCGCTGTGGTAGTTTTTAACAACAAGTGCGCGTGGATTCCTGTGTATTTTTGACAACCGTGCCGGGGCAACTCATGAACGCACGCGAAAAAATTACCGGGGGGGGGAGCGTAATTTCTCAAATATGACTGTTGGCAGAGATGGAAAAAATCCGGCCGGCCATGGGCGTGTCCGTAGCCCCCCCTGTTTTTTTTTTCTTCCCATATCTCGGAAACTATAAAAGCTACAGATTTGAGACTTTGCGTCTGGTCATCTACGAAAAAAGTCGTTGAAAAAAAAGAAAAAAAAGCCCCTTCCCCCTCTGCCGATTTTCCGTAAAAGGCACCGATACGATTATTGAAGGGGATAATAGGGGGTGAGGACCACCGAGCGTCCGTGAAATCGTTTCTCGCTCCACGAAGATTCTTTTCAACTCCCCGCCACGTTGTCGAATTCCTCATTTTGAGTTTTTTGAACACCTTCAAAACTGTCACTTGTAAAAAAATTTAGAGATGAGAAAAAATAAAAAATTTGGCTTAATTTTATAAAATAAGTGTTTTATATGTTGGAACTTGGTAATAATTTATTATTTTTAAAATTAATTGCGCCAAAATTCTCTAAAATTAACCAGAAAAATGACTACAACCACAACTACTGGATTCGTAACTAGCGTTTTTGTTTCTCACTTTATTACGACCAGGCCTATGTCCGGCCAATGTCTAATGGAGAATCCAGACACCTACAGACCTGTTTCATCCTTATAAGGAATCATCAGGGAGTCATAGGATTATACCTGGCAGTTGAAGCTACACAGTAACCATGCACACCTCTAGAATTTAAAACAAAAAGTTTGTAATCCTTGGGGACGTAGTAACTGTATGCACCACCTGTCGAATAAACCGAGAAACCAAAACATCAAAATTGAAAATTGCAAGACACCGTAAATACAGAATCCTGTACCATTCAGCAGGTTATAAAGTAGAAACCTGTAAAATTATAAGGTCACTGTAACATGACTCTTAAAAAAGAGGTAACGTTCGCAGCAGCACCGCCGACACGAGATTCATTTTGTTGTTTTTTAAATATTTTGGCTTTTTAGTTCTGCGCAACAAGCCTCCTCCGGAGCGATTGCTTGCTGATGCCTTAAAATTAGGACCACGTAGTATGAAGCTCCAATTGGGGGCGGTGCTGCTGCGAACGTTACCTCTTTTTTAAGAGTCATGTTACAGTGACCTTATACTTTTACAGGTTTCTACTTTATAACCTGCTGAACGGTGTCTTGCACTTTTCAATTTTGATGTTTTTGTTTCTCGGTTTATTCGACAGGTGGCGCATACAGTTACTACGTCCCCAAGGATTACAAACTTTTTGTTTTAAATTCTAGAGGTGTGCATGGTTACTGTGTAGCTTCAACTGCCAGGTATAATCCTATGACTCCCTGATGATTCCTAATAAGGATGAAACAGGTCTGTAGGTGTCTGGATTCTCCATTAGACATTGTAGGCCTGTTCGTAATGAAGTGAGAAACAAAAACGCTTTGTCCGATATGCCACGAGTTTTACTTTAATTTTTATTTGCGGACACGAGATTCATTTTGTAGTGGTTAATTACCACAACGGAATGACGTTTAGCTATTGCGCAGACGCAGTAATTACCACAACCACTACGAAGTGTCAAATGAGCGTTCCAAAATATCCCTATTTATTCAAGAGACCTTGGTTACTAACGAGGAACTGTAAACTCTTATGTGCTTACATATAAGATTGATTTTTGTTTACACGACTTTCGGATTAGTTAGTTGTTTCTTTTTTATCCATTTTTTTTACTAATATAGTAGAGTGCGATATTAGAACATGTTATGACTTGCAGTTCTTTTTTGGAACACCATAAACGATGTGTTTTTCGTGGTATTCCGTGTTTGTCACGTACCCGTTTTATTTTCATCGAAATTTTTCAACCCAACCCAACCCAAAAAAAAACACTTTTTGCATTTAAAAAAAAAGCGCCGGACTCGGATTCGGGGTTCTAGGGACCCTAGAAGGTGCCCCCATAAAGAACTTTTCAAAAAAAAATCAAAAACGGCAGAAACCCGTATATGAAATAATTACCAAAATCTCAAAACACGTCGATTTTGTTTGCAAGGGCGACAGATTTTGGAATTTTTGTAGTATGCTCCCCCTTTAAGGTGTTTTGATTCTCTTTATAAGCCTTTTATTTTTTCTTATGGTTAGTTTACCCATTTTTTAAGCTTAAAGAACCCCGCACCCGGTTATACAGGATTATATGGGAAGTTTTTCTTCGGTGGAATTCGCTATAATTATGATATGTTGTAGAGGAATGTGTAACTAAAAAAAATGTGAAATTATAAAAGCTTTTCTATGTCTATTTCCTGAGATATAAACAAGCAAAGTTGTATTTGAGCAGAAAATAATAGTTTTAAGCCATTTTTAAATAAGAAAATTAGTTTGGTGTAATAAAACCATTTTGTGAATAACAATAGTGATTTTTTTAGTTATATTGGGTTAAAATAATTCGCAGCAAATCGTTTAACTACAAAAAATTGTTGTATAGCTTTTGGTTCAGATACATACATATTCAATTTTTTTTAAATTTTTGCACGTACATGGCTTTTAATTTATTTTTTTAAAACGGCGGGTAACACGCACCTCTGCGTTATACAAAAATGGTAGTTTTGGAAAAAAGCGTTCTGAGGGTAACACGCGTCTCTCGCAGAGGGATGTGTTCTACAGAAATTACTTTTATTGAACAAAAATATTTTATTGAAAAGCAAAATCGACGTGTTGGAAAGAATTAAAATTTTATGAAAACTTGTAAAAAATAGTAAATTATAAACTTAGGGACTAAAGTGCCACTTTTAATCCCGCGGCGAAGTTACTCTTTGTTACTCTGTAGTTTTTGGGATGTCACCCGATATATGAATAATAGTTGGCATATATTGTTTTTGACAAGTGTTGCTATGGTATTTACTTTTAATCCCTGGGTATTAAAATTACCAAGTTAGCACCTGAAAAGAAGGATTAAAAGTACCTATTTAAAGTGCATAAAGGTGTTTTTAAATCGAATCATGGTAATTTTGAATGCAAATATCTTAAAAATGAATCTATCGGTATAAGAAACAATAAGAGACTTATAAAGAGAATCAATCAATTAAAATAAGGCCACTTGAACCACTATTTAAATTTGGGGTATGAAACTCACAATTTTGAGCAGTTTTCGAAAAAAATCAAGTGCATCCGAGGGTGCATCCTTTTAAATGGGATACACTGTATAAAAAGCTTCAAATTTAGTCGTACAGTGACGTCGCAAAATTATGATCAAAAAATCATCTTTTTAAAGAAAGACAGATTTAAGAAAAAACGTTTTTATTTTATTTAATAGAATTACTGTTACTAACCTATTTACCTTGTTGTACATATCAATCTACAAATTTATTAAAAAAAATTAATTACTTTTGTGGAATAAATGCCCATTACTTTTCTCCAAAATAGTTTTTAAAAAATTTTTACGAAATTATATGCCCCTTCACGAAAAAGTGCTGCATACGCCACTGCGGTTTATGGGTATTATTAATCGAGTTAATAATATTGTATTAAAAAAACTCTTCATTTATTGACTTTTAAGCATAAATTGATTTATTTATTTTTGAGAAAAGACTGCATGGAACATTTAAAAAATCAAAAGGTCAAAGACGTACAACAAAAATCTACAAAAAAAGCGAAACTGAAACGGAAAGTAAAACAGATGAGTACATCAGTGAAAGAGAGCTAGAAGAAGAAGATTTTGAGGAACTTACCTCTGACGATTACGAGTAATGATATATGTATACTTTCGCATTAAAAGTTTTTTGACACGGTATTTTACTTATTAATAAAATACCTTTTTAAAAACTACGAAAAAGTACCCTTTTCTTTTAATCCTTTTTACACTGCCTGAATACAATAAACTCAAAATTTCATATTTTATTATTTAGCATTTTTTCGCATTATTTCGTATTATTTTGCATTTTTTGACATTATTATGCATTTTTTCACATTTTTGGCATTTTTTCAAACTTTTTCGCATTTTTTTACATTTTTTCGCATTATTTACATTTTGTCAAACAATGCGAACATATATACAAAAAATGGTCAGTGAAATCCCCCTCGAAAAAAATACTGCACTAATTATTTTTCTTTATCAAAATTATAGTTGAATTTTTGTTTCCTTCCTTTAATTTTGGGTAGACTACCTTTTTTGTGAAACCGAAGGACTTGATCTTATTGATGACTAAAAAACGAATTTAAAACGAACTAAAATCATGAAAAGAAAAACATTTTCAATCCCGATTCAGTACTTCTGAAAACGTAGCAAAGAACAGACATAATTTTTTTGCCAATATTTTAGTTTAAAACTTTTCTTACCTAAGCCAAACATGCCAACCTTAAATGCCAAATGAAAATGCTCGATATTTTCCGACAAAACTGAGCATAGAAACGCGCATTTCGACAAAGTATTCGACGCCAAAACGCTAAGCTGATGTGTGGCCGGATTCAACTGTTGTTTTTTGCCCTTCTTCTTCGGCGGATCTGGGATTTTGATCATTAAATTTGGCGGGTTGGCCAGCAATTCTTCCGCTAGTTTTACACCTAGAAATAGAGAGATATAGAGATAAAGGCCAAGAACTTCCAAACTAATAAGGGTATAAAAACTAAATTTGGCAAACATGAAGAATATTAAATATATATATATATACAGACCGCTTCAAGCTACTGCGAACATAGGGCGGAAGAAGTCTAATTTGCCAGTGTACGTACATGCAGAGACACCGCACGCCTATCAGTGAAGCAACCAATACTCAGGCTTGCGATCACCACTTGCATGACTTTCCTTTGGTATTTAGTACGCCTCTAACCACGGTGCTGTGTGGAGCGTAGTCAATGAAACCGGAATTTGGTCAATAAATACGCAAATTTTTATAACGTAATTTTCTTATTTTTTGTCACTGATAAATAAGAGCGTTTTATTGTCAACTGCTCAGATTTATCAGTGACGACGTGTTACAATGAAAATAATAAGGAGAAACAAAATAAAAGCAAGTTCTCAAAATAAAATAATACATTCTAAAAACCAAAAAGATTCTCCCAGTCAAAAAAAAATTAAAGCAAATGTTCGAAAAGTCCTCCTTGCTCGGCTAGACAATATCCGAGCCTACTATAAAAACCCCTTCTAACGTTTCCAAGCATGTTAGGGGTGATAATTTGAAAAGCTTCTTCAAAAACAGATAGAAGTCATTAGGAGCAAGATCGGGAGATCGAGCTGGCCATAAAATAGTTCCCCGTGTACTTATAACCCGATTAGGAAATACATTATCAAGATATTCCCTAACAAGGCCAACATTGTGAGCGGAACAACCATCTTGTTGAAACCATGTTTCACCAAATCTTACACCTAACAACTGCCTAGCAGTTGGAATAATGTGCTGCTGCAGTAGATCCAAGTATCTAGGACCATTCAAATTGCAATTGCCGTTAATAAAAAATGGCCCAATTACGTTTTCCCCTATAATACCCCCCCCCCCCAAACATTTAGTTTTTGGGGATACTGTGTTCTTACGTCAAAATACAAATGCAAATTTTCCCTCGACCAATATCGAACGTGTGTTGGGTTATGACCATCTGCACTTTTTCGGCAACTTCGTAGACATCCATTTTTGGTTTTAAAAATGTATTGTAAATTGGACTTAATTCCCTTTATGTTCGCAGTAGCTTGAAGCGGTCTATATATAAATCCTTTATTTAGCATTGCTAATTCATAATTACATACAGTATACAAGATTTAAAAAGTCTATAAGGTTTAACACGTAATTCATTATATCTATAATAAGTTTAATGTTTATACAACTATGCAATATTAAGACATAAAAATATAAATGAAATATAAATACAATAAAATTTAAATTACTTACGACAAAAAATTATACCACAAACACGAGTTTACATTTTAAATTAAATAAAAATAAAGTAAAAATAAACTAAAATAAAATAAAAAGATAAAAATAAATAAAATAAATAAAATGAATAAAATAAATAAAATAAATGAAATAAATAAAATAAATAAAATAAATAAAATAAATAAAATAAATAAAATAAATAAAATAAATAAAATAAATAAAATAAATAAAATAAATAAAATAAATAAAATAAATAAAATAAATAAAATAAATAAAATAAATAAAATATATAAAATAAATAACATAATTAAAATAAATAAAATAAATAAGCAGAGGGAAAAAAACATTAAAAATAAAATCATTTAAAATAAAATCATAGTAAACTTAGGTTTCAAAACACTCAACAACAATCAACAATTCAAACGAGAGGCTAAAACAGAGAAAGATATAGATTTAAAAGGTTATTGGGACAGGTAAATATTTTTAAAAACAACAGAAAGAACAAATAAAGTAAAATCTGACATACACATTTAAAATTTATAGAAAGGTATCACACTTTAAATTAGGTTAAGACTAGATAGAAGTTACGCTCAACAAAGATGTTAGATTTCCTAGTGCAGATCTATTTAAAAAATATGAAGTTTTAACTACTCGACAACTGTTTGCTCAATCTCTTTTTAAATACCAGCTAAAACAAAGTAAGGAACCTCAAAAACTTCTTTACAATACAAAAAAATCATTATTCCGTATTCACACCAGTGCCAGTGGTTAAAAAATCCATAGGGTCCAAAAATTTTACATATAATATACATATTTATACATACTTAGCACCAAGATTGTTTAGCCTTTATCAAATATAAATTTAAAAAATCGTTTTAAATATACCTAGAGATAGATTAGAAAATTTTATTAATTTTATGGAACACTTCTCTGGAAATACTTATCATATAATTTATTGTCGTGACCAACCAGCTGATGCTTACTTAATTTTTCTTCTGTTTTTTTTTTGTATTTGAATTATCTTCTTTTTAATTTACCAAAAACTTGACAGTGTTACCATTTAATCTTTTTTTTAATTAATTTCATTTTTTATATTAATATTTTACTAACACCCACACACGGATCTATAGGAATTATTTTATAAAAAATTAAAAATATATATTTTTCGTGTAGGCTCGAAATAGACCTTGTTTTTAAAAAAAAACTGATTTGCCTAAACACTATATAATATAGATCCTACTCTTTGATTAAAAACTGGCAAACAGTTGTGTTTGTCCAGTTTTCTGGTAATTCTGGATCAACCTATTATCTTGTATAGTGTCTGAGATATTCGCTTTCATAATTAAAATTTAAGCACTTATTTCAAAAACTCAGAACCGGGAGAATGTCTAAAAATAAATTTAAAGAGAGAAAATATTTTTAAACTATTTGCATGCCTTGAAAACTGCTCCTCTTATTTTTATATCGGACTGCCGCACGTAAGATGTGGGGTTTGAATCCCGGCTAGGTGCATGTATATTTTGTGTTTTTCTTTAACTTTGCAAAAATTTCTAACTCTTGTTAACTTAAAGCTAGGAAAATCTGTTATTTTAAAAAACACTGTCAGCAATTAAATATTTTTATAACGTATACATACCTAATATGCAGGCCTCTCTATTATGTCCATGAGCGTGTAGACCTTCTGCCCTGGCGAACAAGACATCCCAAAGGTCATCCCCACATTTTGGCAAACCTGCAAAAACGTAACGCGTATTTAAGCATTGCAATCACCTCTGCAAGCCTTGTGTGGTGGCTCATCTTAATTCAATTAAGCTTTTTCAATACAATGATGTAAGGTATCGTAAGAAAATTGATGTTTACAAAGCTGTAGCAATTCCAACTTTACTGTATATCTCTGAGTTAGACCAGTTACATCATAGATGTAAGTGGTAACAACACAGAGCTAACTCTGGGGTCCTTATCAGCAGAAATCTTAAGCGTGCAGGCTATGACCATCCATTGGCAGCTAAGGTGATGCGGCCATGTCATAAGAATGTCTTTAGACCGCTCACCCAAACAAATTTAACATAAAATGACAATTTATTATTATAATAAATAAAACACAATATTTTTCAGCCATTTTACAAGTACAAATAACGGACCATTATGGTATTTCCATTAAAGTTCCCTGCGAATTTAAAAATAATTGTAGTAACACAGTAAAAAAAATCGAAAAAATTGATCTAAATAAACTAAAAACTAACTTAAACACTACAAACTGGACTAATTTTTATCAATCCTCGAATGTAGAGGAAAAGGCACACTTCTTTATGGATACATCAAAAACTAAAATATCTGAATGCACCTACTATATAACAATAAAAAATAACGAAAAAAAGAGAAAACCCTGGATTACTAACTGTCTAATAAAATCTGTAAATAAAAAAAATTCACTATATAAGCAACAAAAAGAACAACCACGGAATATAGACCTTAAAAATCAATTTTTACGTTACAGAAATATTCTTAATACAACTATAAAAACAGCAAAAATAAAATATTATGAAACCCAAATAAACAAAAATAAAACATGCCCAAAAAATTTATGGAATGTTGTCAAATCAATAAGCGCCAAAACCGCAGAAAATCCAAATTTACAAATTTTAAAAGAAGACCACACTTTAATCACAAATGAAAAACAAGTAGCAAATGAGTTTAACTATTACTTTTCAAATGTTGGCAAAAATCTGGCCAACAAAATAAAAAAACCAGAAGGTGCATTGCCGCAGAGAAAACGGATAAATCGGAACTTTATATTGTATCAAACAAACGAGTTTGAGGTTAGAAAAGCGGTAAAGGAATTAAAATCAGGCAAAGCGCCTGGCATTGACGGCATAAGAGCTGAAACCTTAAAGGATATTATCAAACAAATCATTTCACCCCTGACTAATTTAATTAACCACACTTTTAGAAAAGGTATTTGTCCATCTGAATTTAAAGTTTCCGTTATAAAACCAATTTTTAAGAATGGAGATAAACAAGAAATGTCGAACTATAGACCAATTTCACTGATTTCCACCATCGCTAAAGTCTTTGAAAAAGTACTCAAAAATAAGCTTTCAAAATACTTAGAAAAATTTAAAATAATTTCTGATCGACAATATGGATTTCGTGAAAACAGAAGTACACAAGATGCAGTAACTTTCTTGACATCAAAAATATATGATAATTTGGATCAAAGCAAACCATCATTGTGTATTTTCCTTGATCTTGCTAAGGCTTTCAATACTGTGAGTCACCCACAGCTGTTGGGGGCCTTGGAGGATATTGGAGTGCATAAAGTTTCCCAGAAACTATTCAAGAGCTACATTACGGATCGGGAGCAGTACACGATGATTGGGCACCAGATAAGCAAGGCGGAAACAGTGAAATTTGGTGTCCCACAGGGAACTGTCTTGGGCCCTATGTTGTTTATAATTTATCTAAACAGTATACTTTTAAAAGAACTTCCGGGCTACATAATAAGTTTCGCCGACGATACGGTCATTTACCTCCAAGCAGAGAATTGGCTTACTCTTAAAATAATTGCAGAGCAAACATTAAGAGATGTAATTGAACTATTTAATCACAAGTTACTAACAATAAATTACAAAAAAACCAAGTTTATTAATTTTAGCAGCTCCACTAGAATATTACCACACTACGACACACTAACAGTTATTGACAGTACAGATCAGATAAAAATAGAATCAACAAACAAAATAAAATATCTAGGAGTTTGGATAGACAAACATCTCAAGTGGGACCACCATGCCAACAACGTGATAAAAAATCTTAGAGGCGTACTATACAAATTTAAATATTTATCAAAATTCTTGTCTGAAAAACACTTAAAAACGATATATTTTGCTCTAGTACAATCAAGGTTACAATATGGCATATTGGCATGGGGTGGAATTCTAAATGCACATCTTCAAAAACTGGAGACTTTACAAAGGTTTTTCCTTAAGATTATGTTAAGAAAGAATAGACTATATTCAACCAACTTGTTATATCAAGAATCACAGATATTTGATGTTAAACAAATGTACTTTTTCCAGATAATGCTATACACTTTTAAAAATAAAAATAGTTTACAATTTATTAACCATAACCACGGAACAAGATGGCAACAAAACTTGAATGTAATTGTTAATAGAGCACATAAGCAAAAATCTCAAAAAAACTATGTTTTTCTTTCACAAAAATTATTTAATTTTTTACCATTACAAGAAAAAACTTTTTTAATCGAAATTGACAAAATTTATATATTTAGAAAGAAAATGAAAAACTTTTTACTAAACAGCAACCGGGTCATGATAAGAAGTTTAATTTAATAATATTTTTTAGTTAAACCTAAAAAAAACACAAAAAAAAAATCTAATCTTATTAAAAATAGAGACAAGGGCTAGTGAAAAAACAGGAACATGTTATTTAGTGTTAAGGCTAGAGGTAGTTATTAGGCTTACATTTCTTAAAATATTTTTTTTACTAGAATATATTAGATTAAATAATGGATCTACATTGCTGCAAGTATCTAAAAACATACCACGCGCGACTTCGGTCTTTGTGGTCTTTTCTTTGTTTGCACAATATAAATTCATTTTGCATTATGTAATTAGTATCTGTACGTTGCAAATAAATAAATAAAATAAATTAAATCTCATGTACTCAGATGTGGGTTTTTTTTGCCACTAAGTTGAGGAAATTCCTTAAAAAATAAATAATTTGTACACATTCGCAAATCGTTTTTTTAAAGCGAAAAACCCAAAAAAAAGTAGTTTCAGCATTATAAATCCGCCACCGACATATAGATTTTATTTACAACAAAGTTCACCGAAGAACGTTTCAGTCTGGACGATCATAATCATAATCTCAATAACATTATCCGAATTCGTGTGTTTCTTTGTTATGTGTTCATGGGCACTCACTGATGCCATGTGCAAAATGTGGTGTTATCGTAAAATGCACAGAATTCAACTTTTATTTAGCATCAAAAACGTAAACGAAAGTTTTACACAGTATGGTGTTGGTAAATACAAAGCCACTTTTCTAAAATGCAGTAGACAAGGTACAAATAGCACAGCTGATAGCATATGAAAAGATGGTACTTGAAGAGAAGAAGTGGTAGATCTATTCTGTTATCAATGATTCAATTAAACAAACGCTTCCAATAAAATTAACTGTATTTCTTCTTTTAAATACATTTTAATTTTTACTATTTTTCTAACGTCTTGATGGCAGCTGTGATGTTGAGAACTTCTTCTTGACAATACTAAGAACACTTAACTATAAATAACTGTCCAGAACACCCATATCAATATCATTGTGTAACACCCGGTTCTCACCTATGACTTTCTAACGCGTCACATGATGTCAATATGAAATGTTATGACGGTCATGTGACGCGGGAGCGGGCACGCACGAGAAAGTCATAGATGGGAACCGGGTGTAATTTGCATAAAGGAGAGGTGTCTTGAGTTTCCTTGAGTAACAGCATAGTCTACAAAATACCATTTGATTTTCGTTTTTTTGGCTGCTTGAGCTCCTAAGCCCCCCTGCGTATGACGGTCATAAGCTTTCCAAAAAATAACGAGATATTGAAGTTTTATTTGAATATCAAGTCTTGGCGGTGTATCCTCATAGATACAAATCAAAATTTTGACTGACAGTTCCAAAAAAATAAATGATCCTTTTTCACATACAAAGCAAATATCATAATTTTTAAAACAAAAATAAAGATGTGTTTACTGTCAATCCCAAGTTTTAAGTCTGGAAAAAACTCACTATATTCCTCCTCTCCCAAAACGACATTTTCCGAACATGGGTCCGAATTCGACTCGTCTTTCGACGACTCCCTCCTCAACTCCTCGCTCTCTCTAAAAAGCTCCTCCTGTCTAATTAGTTCTTCATCTGACGGTTGCATCCATACAACGTTCGACGTACTCGGTTGTTGTTCGTTCATGGGGGTCGATAGTTTTTCCGTTGGTTTTTCGTCATTTTCGCTAGTGCTATAATAATAAATAAAATTATTATATTAGCGCAATTCCACGAAAACTGTGGGAGTTTTCTTGGGGGTGGACTTTCCACTGTGAGGGAAAAACCAAAATTTGTGTTTAGGGCAATTTTTTTTATTTGTATCTTAAAAAAAGCCCAATTTTAATTTCAGTCAATTTTTTTTTGTAACCACTTGTATCTTACGAATAAAATAAAATTTTTGTGAAAAAGCGGTCAAAATTTTGAAAAACCTCAATTCTGAGAAAATTTTTCTTTTACTCGCCTGCCTCCCCAAAAAACACCCCCTTCATCTTGGATTTTGAAAAAAAAAATTTTTCATTTCTTTTTAAAATAATTAAACTTTAAGCCAGATAGCCACTATCTTCAACTTTTTCTAAAATACTGAAAATTATCTTAAATCAGTTCGAATTTTCGAAACTATACGAAAATATCGGCATACGTGTACTAAATAATAGGCAATTTTTACGTCAGTCTCTTTCTATACCGTGTGAAATGAGAGGCGGTATGTGTGCACCGCGTTGAAATTCGACTAGTTTAAATCAATATTGCGCGAGTTGGTAGAGGGCATTCGTGTTTTTTCGCATGAAAAACCGGTTAATCTTCTGGCCTCCTATTTTATACGGTTTAGGCAGAGACGGAAGTCGCATTCAAAAAATTTCGTATGGTTTCGAAAACTGAACCCCTGTAACAATAGTGACACCAGCAGTGCAATATACCGGGTGTCCCAAGGTAAGTAACCTATTAGATTATTTTGAAAGCCATAGAATATAGAAAGTTTTGAAACTTTTTATGTGAGCATAAGTCTATGTAAGGAGATAGGGAGCGCTTAGGTGAACCCAACTCTGGCTCGCTCTCGACTTCTCTGAGTGGTGGATCGGGGACGGATGTGGGGACCTTGGCTTAAACGCCAGGACCGCGAGGATGAGGCA
This sequence comes from Oxystoma pomonae, assembly GCA_963921995.1. NCBI lineage: Eukaryota > Metazoa > Arthropoda > Insecta > Coleoptera > Brentidae > Oxystoma > Oxystoma pomonae. The sequence goes on from OY998165.1 coordinate 101,162,032, forward strand.
CCGCAACAAAAACCTTCTTCAAGGAACCAGGCGCAACCCTGTTGTATATAACCCCCTCCCCGAAGTGCTGGGGAGGTGATTCTAGCCGATTTACTCGTCTGTGAGGAAACTCCAGAAGGACCCTCCGACAACCAGGAGGTAACACAGGGAACCGAACAGGTACCCAGTGGAACCTCTAAAAATAAGGATCAACAAGGAACTGTTCAAGGACCCACTAGATCTTCTTCAACACAAGAGGCCTGACAGGGAACCACACAAGTATCCATTGGACACTCTACAAACGCACCAGGGGCGCCTACGGACGCCGCTGATGTAAATGAATTGGCCAAGGTGCTCAGGAAGCTCTAGGCCAAAAGCGTGGTCAACATGGACGGTCCAACCGAAACAGAGCTGACTGAAGAGCACCTGCTCAGGAAGCTCTAGGTCAAAAGCGTGGTCAGCATGGACGGTCCAACCGAAACACAACTGACTGAAGAGCACCTGCTCAAAGTCCTTTCTCTACCTAGGCAGGAAGGATGTGAGACCAGCAACAGAGCTCCTAACAGGACACTGTTGCCTTGATAAGCATCTAGAGACGCTGGGAATCGCCGGTGCATGGGGGACGAAGTGTCCGGCTCTGGCCAGGTCAAGAGAGTCGCACCTTGGGAACTATCTGTTGGTCCCAGGCGATTTAAAAAGGTTGCAGCCCAGAAAAATATGTTCTCTTGCGAAAGAGGCAGGCTTCCAGGGCTAAACAATGGATAGTGGGCGTGCAAGTCCATGTAAGGTATATTTTTAAAATACTTTTCCAAGTACCAAAAACAAGCCATTTAAGCCAAAGAGAAAATTTCACCGTAGCTCTCCCCTGGAAGTACCTTAAATCCCCAAAAAATGCCCTATTTTGTATAGAGAAATACCAACTTATTGTTATATCTAAACGTTACAGATGAAATCCAGTTTGACAAATTCTGGTTTAAATTATATATTATTATATCAAAAAGTGATTTCCATTAATAAAATTTATAGGCCAAATTCGACAATTCAATTTTTTTCACCATTATTAATTTCTCAAAAATCAAGCCCATAATATGTACGTTGAATTTGAACCACCCTGTACATACGCTAATTTTAGAACTGCTAAGTAATGTAAGAAATAAGTATTAATGCAAAGTAATGAAAAAATCACCCACCACTACCACTCTCCGCTGAACTACGAAAAAATACAAAAAATAATGTGATGCATAATAATGCCAGGTTACATTTGTACTCCTACTACAAAAAATATTCAATTGTATTTGCTTGCCTACTGCCAATAGTGAATTCACTCTTGGTCAAAGATTTTCATAAGATTGGTTTAAAACCCTACCTATTTTGTCTGGTCGGTGGAGAATTACTATCTCTACTACTGCTGTTACTCGAGGAGTCGCTTCCTCCGCCTTCTTGAGAATCGGAGTCATTATACCTACTGACTTGAAGCATATTTATATCGTCGTCAACCTGTCAACCGAAAAAAGTTAACATTATTATTTTTATAAAAAATGAATCTTAGAACTTGTTTCAAAACAAAATTTTACAATTTTCTATTTAGGAAAGAAAACTGGTATGTATATTACAAACAAGCAAGAACCAAATCTCCCCGCCCCCCCCCCCTTAGTCACTAATTTTATACAAATGCATAAATAAAATAATATCAGGGACCAGGGACCGATATATCTGTCGTTGCGGCTAGAAAACAACGGATACAAGAATTAAACATTATTATAAGCAAACCTCGAACTAAACAAAATTATGCATTTAAATACAAAGAAACATATTTACTAAATCAAAGCGATTTCAAAGCGCACCGTGTATAGCATCCCATAAAAACAAGAACTCGCCAAAGGATTAAAAAAAAAACGCGGGTAATTGAGAGCCACTGCACTCTAGGGCTGCTACCGGATCTAATGCCCGCAACAGTAGCAAAAAGCTATACAACACTAGTCTCCCATGGTGCTTATTCTTGACTGTCGGGGAGGTGTAGGGGCAAAATTCTCCCGGAGGAATGTTGCGTTCTCCTTGTTCAATGTAAGAGAACTCAGCTAGGGAGTAGAATAAACCTTTAAAACTCGTTACTAATTTTGATTTTAGTACTTTTTTATCACTCCCTAGTATGGTCCCCGGGAGCGCTCCCTTCTCTCACTTTCAAGAATAAGCACCCAGATAGGGAGGACTGATCGTCCAACAGAACAAGTTTCTCGAGTGAAGATAGCTGCTAGTACACTGACGGATCCAAAATGCCTTCAGGTGTTGGATCCTGAGCTTATTGTAGCCGGGAAAATGTCAGGATTATACAGTCCTGGACGGTTGGCTACAATCTTTCAGTTGGATAGTAGATCATAACTGTCGCAACAGATCAATAAAGATACTCTCCGACAGTCAAGCGGCCTTTAAGGTTCTTGAATCCTATGGGTGCTCATCGAGAACCGTTAGGAGCTGCCAGAATACACTGAATACCCTTGATTCGCCCAAGGGTATTCAGTGTATTCTGGCACACTGTGTTGCTGGTATGGATTCCGGGACATTCTGGGCATCGGGGAAATGGGACTGCCGACCAGGTGGCGCACGAACCAGCCCTTGGAATAGCATACAACACAATCAAGCTGGATGGAGAGAATAAGTTCCACCAATAGTGGAGAGAATTGCCCGGACTGGCGCATTTTAAAGAGTTAATTAAAGAACCCTGCAGGAAGAGGGCCGGGAAACTTATTGAGCTAACCGGACAGGAGATCCGGACGATGGTTTATCTATATACCGGACACTGCAGGCCACCGAATGTAGGCTCTCTGCTGTTTGAGGGTCCGGCCATTGCCAGATTATTTTTGGCAAACCACAGATCGACGCGCTGGATCTGAAACATGCTTCACCAAAGCAAGTTGAGATCCTCTGTAAGGGGCTGAATATTCTATAGCAACAAACAATCTCAAGAGTGAGCCACAATAGACCCGCTAGTGGTTGCAGTGGACAGTGTCAGACTGGCACACTCACAATTGAAACATCATCATCATCAAAGGATTTAAAAAGATCTTACTGGTAAAAGTGTCAAAAAAAGCGTTTTTCGGCTTTGTTTTAGAGACAGTTTTCATTTTATTGTCGTGCTTTTGATGTAGTTACAAAATACAGATCAATTTCAGTCATTTTTTATAACAAAAAACTGTTTTTTGTCAAAATTCTAAAGCCCGCGTTTGGTTAATATTAAAAATAGAAAAACATAACAAAGTACAAAACAATGAATTCTGCAAACTCCGTTTTGAACCCCCCTTGTGTTTGACGTTGGGTTAAACAAAATTACCAAAATGCTCTTTGAACTTTAAAAACCGAGTGTATAATCTAATAATTTGAAATTTATAAAAATCTCCCTTACTTTTAAATATTGGCTTGAATTAAAAAAAAAACCATTAAACATTTTTTCAGTTAAATACTTACCTTACCTTCTTATTTTAAATTATTTTTCATGATCCATTTTTAAAATGTTTATTAATCCATATTTCAATTTCCCTGTTTTTTTAATATTATATTTACCAACGGTTTTATTGACTAACCTCACAGAATCCCTCACTGCTAACGCTAGATCTATTACCATCTCTTTCAGGCAAATGTAATTGAGGGTGGGGATTGTATTCGACTGGATTCAAGCTCATCACGTTAACATATTCGAATCTATGGTTCCTAAAGAGGTGTCGATGGTGCCGGTGATGTCCGTGGTGGTGGGGGTGGCCACTTGTGTGGACGTTTTCACAGTTTAAGACTGCTTTGCTCGAGTTTACTTGGGCAACCTGAAAAATAAATAACTTTCAGTAAACCAACCCACATCAACTCAAAACACCTGCAATCCAACCCAACGCACCACTTTTAGCATAAAAAAAATAAAACTATAAATTTTCATATTTTTTTTAATTCTAAGCCTGTATGCAAACACCTGTCAGGCGAGACAATGACAGTTTTATTTAACTTCTGTGTTTAATTATCAGCCGCCATATTTAAATTGGAGAATTTGGAATGAGGTGTAAAATGCAGGAATCGTTATTTATAAAAACAAAGTATGGGAAATTCGTACTTTGCAGATATCAAACATTGGAATACATCGAAGAAATCGTAAAACAAAGAAACCATACAACGTCGAAATTGGTAAGGGCGACTTGTCGCAACTAAACTTAGACCAACCCAGATCAACCCACAACACCTAAAAAAACCAATTCAACCCAAGCATAAAAAACATATCTTTTCTACGCGCTTTCTTATTCTAAGCCCGGATGCAAACATCTGTCAGGCAGAGAACAAAACTTACCAATTCTTACGTTGTGCAGTTTCTCTACGATTTTTTCAATATATATTTCTCCAAAGTTTGATTTCTACAAAGTACGATTTTGCCATGGTTTGTTTCTATAAATAACCATTCCTGCAGTTTACTTTGCTTTATTGGGTCAACGTGCACATAACTATGCTTTTCAAAAAAGGTGATCGTGACAATCCCGATAATTATAGGGCTATCGCGTTTCTTAATTGTTTATTGAAGCTTTTTACAAAAATACTATTATCGCGCTTTTTAACCTGGTGCGATGAAAATAAAATAATACCAGAAGCGCAGTCTGGATTGGAGAGGGAAGAGGGTGTATAGACAACGTTTATACTTTGTCGTCCTTGATCTATTTGCACTTAAGATTAAAAGGAAGAAATATTTTTGTTGCCTATATCGATTTCAAACGCGCATTTGATAGCGTTAATCAAAACCTTCTCTGAACAAAGTTTTATGATCTTGGTAGTTCGACTAAAATAATAAATATTATGAAAAATATTTATGATTAATCCGGTGTGCAAGTAAAAGCTCTAAACGGGTTAACAAGAACCTTTGACTTAACAAAAGGCGTTCTTCAAGGGGAATCTCTCTCTTCTTTACTTTTTACGTGCTTCTTGACCGACTTGCCACAATATCTTGCCAACTGTGGGGTAAGAGGAGTAAATATTGACGGGGTTTTAGAAATTATTTTTCTTTTGTGGGCCGACGATTTGGTAATAACTGCAAGCTCTGAAATTTAGACAAAGTTAACGAATACGCCAACTTAAATAACCTGAAAATAAATGTCCAAAAAACTAAGATCGTAAAGTTTTCCAGGGGTGGTAATCCAAAATGTTCTTTTAATTTTCACATAGGAGATAGTATTGTGGAGACTGTCTAAGTATATATATCTGGGGGTAGAATTTTCGTCATCCAGTCTTTTTAAGGAGATGGCTGATAATTCTATTTTGAAAGCCAGTCAAATAAGTGGAAGTTTTTTCTACAATTGGCAGGATAAAATTGGTCTCTTGGAGAACCAAGAAAAACTATTTGAATCTACGGTTATTAATGCATTAACTAGTTCAATTGCTGTATGGGGGCTAAGGTACAAAGACATCCTAGATAAAATCCAAACTATTTTTTACAAAAAAACTACTTTCACTGCCAAGGTCCACCTCATCTGCTTTGGTGCGACTGGAGGCGAGTGTGGTCCATCTGACATTTATTATATTTAAACTGTGTCTAAATTATCTGTTCAAACTGTTAAAAATGGATGACACACGTCTTCCAAAAAAATGTTTTTTGAGGCAACTGCAGTTGATGGACACAGCAGATGAAAGGTACAACTGGTCTCTCCAAGTAAAAAAATTTTTTCAAAGCATTCATTACGAAAACATCTTAGATACCAACATAAACGTAAGAACACTTAGCCAGCAAAGAATATCAATAATTGACAAAATGCGGGAAGTTTTATTTCAAGAGGATTTGGCTATGACCCAAAACTTATGATATTTAGTTTTTAATAATAGCTTAAGTTTTTGTTTTGCGAGACCATTTATGTTTTAACTGCCCTCTATTATTATATATAAAATCTTAGCGCAGATTAGATTAAGTAACAAGAATCTTGGCAATATATATTTTAATAAATCCAATTATAAATATTTCCCTAGAGAGATTTGTTCGGTGTGTAACAAACATGAATTTGAAACACTATACCATATTCTGTCTGCTTGCCCATTATACTCGTATTTACGAACATAGTTATTCTCAAGCTTTGAAGGATTTGCATCACTGTTGGATAATTTAACCTCCAAGCAAGCAAAAGAAGTAGGCTACACATGCATGCAGATCTTTCAACTTTTAAGAAACGAATAAAATAGCGTTTATGCTGGCTTTGGTGAGAAAAAGTATCTGTATTTTTTTTTCATTGTTTGTATTATTGGTGTTTTTTTAATATAAAAAATAAAAGTGTTTTTTAAAAACAATAAACAATCTAATCTAATCTAATGTCTTTACTTTGCTTTATTTTATGACATCCTTATATTTCCCGTCGTTAGATTTCCGTTACCTGAGCTTCCCCTCTCGCGCTATCAGGCCCATGCCTGAAACAGGTAAAAGGACAGTGATACATCGGATTGATGTCCGACGTGTAAGTTATTCCGGGCATGGGATAGTCATCCCAGTCCAGATAGCACGCGTCGATCGCCGGTTTGAAGCCGGTAAATATTTCCAGGTCGGCTTTTAGAGAAGCCGAATTTTTGTAGTGGGCCGACGTCGAGTTGGTGTTGCGGCATTTGTTCACTTTTTCTATAACTTTCATGTGCCACGTTGTAAACTGAAACAGAAATACAAAGTAATTAGAATAGCAGGTTGTTAATTTTGACAGAAGTAGTAGTAGAAATGGTGACTGGTTGCTTGGTAAAACGTAAAATAAACATAAATAAATATAATAGGGACTTATCGGTACATAAAGTCGGCATAGCCTGTCACAAAGTTTAAAGAGATTCCGACATTGTTGTTGTCTAAATATGTCATATTTGCTATCAAAATAATGTCGAATTTCATAATGTTTGTGCCTACCTTTAATAAAGGACGACATTAACTTTAATTTGTCAACTTTAAGAATAGCACAATGACAAAAATTTCAGAAACCTTTCAATCTTCGTGTGTGAACTATGCCGACTCTATGTACCGACAAGTCCCTATTATTTTGTAGCTTAGTTATTAAAATAATTCGCGTTAGATCTGCCTACCTTAAATTATCTTAAATTAACAATAAAAAAAAACTATTTTTTTGGATAAAGAGTTCTACAGAATCTTTGAGTTGGAATGTTTTGGCTATAATTTTTTCTATGATATTCCATGTGGAATAGTTCTTAATGTCTTACATTTACTTGTGGAATAGAAAAATATATTTTTATAATAAATCTGGCAAATCAATTATACATCAATTAACAACCTTGAATAAAAATATTAAATCTAAAAAACTCATTGTATTTTTCAGTTTAGGTAGTTTGAATGGTTTACTGATTTCATAATAGTTTATCTTTTCAACTGATATATTAAGTTTGTAGGATATGAATCTTAAGAATTTTCTTTGCACTTTTTCAAGCCCTTCAGCATGGGTATCATAGAAAGGTGACCAAACATTTCGCCTACATGGGCCCTTTTTACCCTACTTGACGTGAGAGAAAATTCGCTAGAAAAGGAATAGTCTCAACCAATTGCAAGCTTAGCTGTCACGTGTAATTTGATGAGCCGGCTATTGACCGGTCGAATTGTCTCTCATATCAAGAATAAAGACTCTGGCTAACACGTTCCTTTTGCAAAGGCCAGTTTAAAGGAGTTTCTTGCCTAAGAAGCGGAACTAAACCTTTTCAAAATAAATGGTTGACAAAGCCTTAAGCCTTGGACGATGCCTTGGACTATTTGACACTCGGGAAACCCGACCTGGTTAATGTAGTGGGTACATATCTGATCTATTAACCAGAAGGACCCGGGTTCGATCCCCAGGGCCGTCGGTAGTCTACTTAGACTTTTTCGTGTAAAATTACATAATTTTGTGAGATTAAGGAAAACGCCGTATGAAGCGGTGTTAGCTAGAAGGCAGGTTAACAGGATTCCAAACCGTCCCTCGTAGAGGACGGTACCGTGTGATCCATGTAGTGAAGCACGTTAAAGATCCCTAGCCCCGACAAAGGGTTTTAGGTCTAAATCCCCCTATTTTTGATCGGACGAGGTGGGGGGAGTCAGTCCACAGGGAATTTCTTATTATATGGAATAGACACAAAATAAATTAATTCGAGAACAAAAAGTACCTACGGACAAAATTTATGCTGTGACAAGGTTGGTTACTTTGTAATTAAATTAATTTTTATATCATATTTTGTAAATTAGTCTAACTTTTGCACCAATAGGTCGCTCAATCTGTCCCCCTGGGAACTCACATTACCAACTCAAACGATCTTAAGAACTAAATGTAACTAAATAAAATTTTGAACATGTTAAATAAAAAATTTCGGTTAAGTTTGCTAACACTTTATCTAAATATAATTCTGTAAAATGTTATTCTTTGGTTAGTTAGTCCGAATACTGGCAGGATTTGGCAGCACTCGCACTACTGCAGTACTTGGCAGTATGTCCAAATACTGACAATAAATCCCTGTAATTTTGGCACTAGATGTACGTATTTTGAGGGGGTGGAAACAGAGAAACATATAATTTTTTCCATCTAAAAAGGACAAAAACGCACACAAAACGCGTAAAGAATTTCGATATCAAGATGAGTAGATATATATTCCGGAAGGTGTCCCGAAATATAATGTGACAGTATTTTTTTTTGTGTGACCTGCCGATCTTACGTAAAGAGCTTTGTAACATTGAATTGGTGTATAATTTAAGTTTTGTAATAGACATGGTAAAAATTTTTATTTGTGCTAAAATACTTTAAAGTAGGACATGTTTTTTAGTAATTTTAAACACTGTAAGGAACTTTGATTAAAATAAATTAATACTACCTTATGTTTTACACACTTTACGCTTTAAACAATTACAATTTTTGCCTTTTTTGGATAAAAATGGTAAAACAAAAACCATATATGCACGACACCACTCAAGATGGCAGACACATGACAAAACAGAAAATTCGAAATTTTTAACAAAAAAAGGAAATTATCTTCATTTTTCTCTAAAATACTTTTTGTAATACTGCTCCCTCTTTTCAACATCCTTCATTTTTACAGAGAAAACATATTTTTTGCCAGTACTTTGTTTAAATTCTAAAAAAAAAGTGAAGTGAGTTTTTTATTTACAAATCGACATTTTGGAAAGAAAACTATAAAATGTGGATAAAATTATGACTTCAAAAAAAAAAACGGGAATTAAGTTAACGATTATCAATTAAAAATGTATGGTACGTGTATTATCCTAATTCCGTTTGGACAAGCGCAGACATTCGAAGATACATGGTTATGTTGTACGAATGTTATATATGAAAGTCCTATTCAGCTGTATTTACCTGACTATGCAACATATCCCTTTCGGTTGGCGCCAGTCCCGGATTCAGTGCTGCCAACCTCCACAAGACCACTACCTCGTCGCATAACGACGACCCCGCGTGTTGCGATGCATGCGTGTTGCTGTTTATGTTATTATGTTTGCCCCCTCCGCTTCCGCCGTGGCCCGAAGATCCGCTCAGAAGGGCTACTTTGGTGTTGAACCACCTAAAAGAAGTAAGTCAGGCATTAGAAACGTCTAACACAAATTAACTTTGTCTTGCTTTTTAAAGATTTCATTAAAATAAAAAAATTAATAATTAATTTGCTGAAAACAAAGAAATTTTAATTTTCTTACCAAATAAGTATCTGTTCGCACGCCATGCACTCCTCGGTGATGATCTCCAATAGGGGAACAGCGTTTCTGTCGTTCCTTTTAAACATTTCTCTAACTATGCTAAGTAGGTTCCACATGCCTTCCGGCTCCCTGCCCCTGAGCGGCCTCAACAGCGAGGACCATTCTGCCGCTGCGGGAGGGGCGACAGTGCTTAAGTAATTTACATCACTGCAAAAAAGTATCTTTATTTTATCATGTGAATTCATTCACTTTTGAGTCAGCGGTTATACTGCGGATTAATTAAACTCCAGTTTTATAGATAAACCTGGTTTAATGAGGTTTTAAATCTCGATTATTTTTGAGTAAAATAGTTTCTAAACATGATTTTATTAGAAAATCCCGCTAGCTAAATGCTTGTAATGAATATTGGGACTTTTGGGAATGGGACTTTCGGACCAGTGTTCATTTATAAACATTCCCAATAAAAAAAGTTTTGTCAAATTTGACATACTGTTCAGGGTCAAACCATATCAAGTCAACCAGGCAATAGTTTTGACCATCTCCGATTTTGATGATTTTTGGTACACTTATTCGTCTTATCAAAAAACTCAAAAATCCAAAAAATCAAATTTTTTGGATAAACGGTTTTTGTTTTATTGATTTTTGAAAATCAAGAAATTGACCAATATGTCCTTGACAGACACTTACAAAAATAGTAATATCTCAAAAACTATTGATCCTATAGAAGCGAGTGATAGCTCATTTTGAAGGGTTTTTAAAGACCTTTTTAAAGATGTGTGACACAATATAGTTTGTTTATTTTTTTTTCTTAATTAAAAAAAAAAAATTTAAAATCTCAAAAACACATTTTTAATTTTTTTCAAAAAAATATTTCTTTTTTTTTCAATGTTTTTTTAACATTTTTGGAAAATTTTAGGATGGAGAAATAATAGAGTCATACTTTAAAAAAATAATAAGATATTTAATACAGGGCTAATTTACCTAATATGGGTATAACAAAAAAATGAAAAGTAAGAATAATAGAAAATTTACAATAAAAAATATTTAGGTTGCTAATTTTTTTTGTAAAATATTTGAGGAATCTGTCATTTCTTCTGCAGTTAGCGTATATGTCCTACCAGTGGCAGTATTTGGGTTGACCCGTCTTAAAAGAGAATTTTGATCTATGACCAATATATCAGCTTTTGGCTTTGGAAAGTAAAGAGACGGAGAGGTACCATGAGGATGTAAAAAACTAAATTTTAATTCCCCGCTTTCTATATTTTTGCCAATGATACATCCCATCCACCAAAGACAGTCATAGTTTATGGTTACAAAACCGGAGTCGATGTTTTCAATTTCTGTGTTTGACAAACCACAGGTTGCAAAAAGACATTGAATATTTTCCTGTTTACTTAGTGAAAATGGTTTTGTAATAATTTTTTCATTACTGAGGGGGATAATCGAGTGCAATTTTTGAGTCCCAGGTATCGATTGTGCTTCCAGGTATCTTTTTTCCAAAAACTTTTCATGTTCCTGGTAGTCATTTAATGAACAATATTTAAATGTTATACCAGGAATGTTTTCTGTTGCAAATTTAAAAAGATCTTCGGGGATCATAATCTGTTCATTATATGGTCTCTGCAGACTTGCTTTAGCAGCCAACCTTTTTACGGTGCCTCCCAGTCCATCGCATGCACTCTTCCCGTGGGAGGTGGCAAAAAAATTCCATTCTGCTTTAATTTTAAATTCCTCGAGATGGTACGCAATATTAACAAATTTTTTTTTATTTTTATACTGTGCGGCACAGCCGTCTGAAAAATAGATAATTTTGTCTAAATTATCAATTTGCCTCTTTAGTTCAGGCATAAGGTGGCTTAAAAAAAGATGAAATGCCACAGTGTTGTGTACCAAACAGTCTGAAATAAATATATAATTTAAATGACCCAGTTTTCCCTCATGAGTTTTGTAATATATTACAAAAGGATGTAGGGTTGCCTGGCTATTTGTCCAGTGATAGGACTGCACTTCATCCTGCAAAATAAATGAACAATTTTCAGCGAAGTCGCATGTGATTAGTGCTTACCCCTTTTTTAAATTGTCTTTTACCTCATTGTAGTATTCTTTTTGCATGTGAGTGTAAAAAGAATGAGATTTTAATTTAATCAAGTCGTTTGAAATTTCTTCAATGAAGTCCTCTGCTGGTTTAATTAATGTCTCCATATTGCATCTATCTACAGATATCCACTTCTTAAAAGTCACATTGTCAATCATTGCTTCTTCGAAATTTTGCAGGAATAAACAAGTTTGGAAAAACCTTTTATGTATCTTATTTACAAGACTGGGAGCAATTGACCAGTTTTTAGATATAAAGAGTAAATATATAGGTATTTATCAAAAAATGTATGGTTTTTTCCTGCAAGGTTTTTAATATTATTTTTTTAAAAATAGAACCAATAACTTCTCCATCCTGAAATTTTCCAAAAATATTAAAAAAATACTGAAAAAAAAATAGTATTTTTTTGAAAAAAATTCAAAATGGTTTTCAAGATTTTTCAAAAAAAAATATTAAAAAAATAAAAACAAAAAATTACATGGTGATACACATCGTTAAAAAGGTCTTTAAAAAACCTTCAAAATAAGCTATAACTCGCTTCTATAGGACCAATAGTTTTTGAGATATTGCTATTTTTGTAAGTGCCTGTCAAGGGCATATTGGTCAATTTCTTTATTTTCAAAATTCAATAAAACAAAAACCGCTTATCCAAAAAATTTAATTTTGGATTTTTAAGTTTTTGGATCAGAAGAATAAGTGTACCAAAAATCATCACAATCGGAGATGGTCAAACCGAAAAGTGCCTTTTTTTTTGGTTGATTTGATATGGTTTGACCCTTCATTCCAAAGTTATTTTAAAAGTGACACACTGTATATTGTGTCGATTTTAACATCTTTGTCAAAATATCCTTCCAGCGATAACACAAACTATTGAAATGGTATTTAACATGTTGCCATAAAACAATATTGTCAAGATATGAGATAATTTAAGAAAATCATAGTTTTTAAGTAATTTATTTTTGAATTATCATATTTTTACCATTTTTGATATCTAAGAACATAAAAACTGTAAGAGATGAAGTCTTCGAGTGTGATATTGCTGCAAAAATCTTATTGTCAATACACAGGAAGTTACTTTTAAAGTAACAAAGCATTTCTAGACAAATTTTCTTCTCAATAAGTAGCATAAAAGTTTTCTATAGCACAAAAAGTTTTTACATAAAAGCGAGGGGGATTTCACTCTTGGTAGTATATGTACAAAATCATGTTAGAATAATACGCATTTTTTGGAATTTTTTGGCATTATTTGGAATTTTTTTAACATTATTCGGCATTTTTTGGCATTATTGGGATTTTTTTTGGCATTATTTCGCATTATTATGAATTGCTATGACATTATTCGGAATTTTTTCCGCATTGTTTCACATTTTTTGCATTATATGGCATTTTTTTCGCATTTTTCGGAATTATTCGTCGCAACAGTCGGCATTATTTTACATTTTTGTAGCATTACTCCAAGTTTTGTCTCCAGTGAGGATGCTTTTGTTTTTTTTGTGTGAGGAAAATTAATCATTAAGCAGGTAAGTGATTTTAATTATCCACTTATAAAGAAACAGAAACACTACATTATAAAAAAATTGAAAAACTCGGAAAACAGGAAGACATATTGGCGTAGTAGGTAGTTCGATAATTATGTACCGAGTGTGCTTGTCACTTTTTTGTTTTTTAGACTAAAAACGATTTTTAGTTCCTCATTTGCAGGAGTCATTTTATTCTAGGGAGCAAAATTAAATGATCGTTTTCAAAAAAATATTAACAAATTTTGTGCCAAAACCCTAAACAATATTTTTCAGTATTATTCTGTTCGGGCAGTATGTTTTCAATATTTATGCCTATAAAATGTTTTCAGAGGACGACTTCAAATTTCCAAGAGAAGGAAAACATATGAATAAATTGGGATTCAACCATCAAGCGGAGAATTTGTTACCTGACATAGATCAAAGACATAATCTTGAAAGCGAAGGAGCAAGCCAAAGAGGACTTAAACGTTTTAGAAATGGCCAATACAAATGATGAACTTGATGATGACCTTGATAAAGACACAGACATAACCGCAAACTTGACAAATAACCCTGAATAAACAACAGATACTGACGAGAAAAATAAGAAATCAATGCACTTAAAAATACCATAGACCGAACTGACTTAAATATAAAGGACTATACAGAATGTGTGACTGAAAAAAATAGTAGCCAATTCTTGAAGATATATCTTAATGGAAAAACTAAAATAATACGAAAATTTTCCTTATGTTGGATTTACGCTCAAAACGAAGGAAGACTTTCTACTGGCAGACGGTAGAGATTTCACGGACCAACAAACAAGACACCCAAATCAAATTACTCAAACCCAAAAAGATAGACAAAACCACAGGCCAACAAAGAATAATTTGGAAAACAATGAGACTGAGTCTGAGACAGAAACTGACATACACTATACAAGCAAGACTGAATTTGAAGGAGAAGATTTTGACAATAGTGACGACAAAATCTCGGAAAAACTGACATACAAGACAATATACTTCCATACAAAACTATGCGGTCTATTATGACCAGACCTCGGACCAGACATTTTATATAGGACAAGTCATGGAGACCGATAAGAAAAATTGCACAAGCACAATAAAATTTCTTAGGTCAGATTTAAATATATACAGATGGCCAGAGACAGATAACATTATGTCTGCAAATAATATGTTTTTTGTGAAACTATTTGTCTCAATCGTCAAATTATCGAGACAAGATACTATACAAATAAAAGCAGAATATAAAAAATTAAAAATTAATTAGACAGCATAAACTTTCCGATTATTTACATCCTGTTGCGCTATTATTGATATCAGGGAGAAAACAATTATTTCCTTGAAACACACAGATCCTATTCCACCAGTTCTCCCGAAAATGACACTAATAACATGACATTTGGAGAAATTTGTTTCTACTGATCTTTAGAAAAAAAAATAAGACAGCAAAAAGTCATTTGTGAAATGAAATTGATTTCAAGAATAGCTACTCTGTTGTAAAAAAGATTATGCTTTTGGATTTTTTACATCCTGTTGTATTTAAATTACTTAATAAAATATTTTTTTAATTATTTATGCGTACTAAGTTTAACCTGTTTTTTTTAAAAAATAAGAAATAATATTTTCTACAAATCAGTTCGAGGGGTAATGCTGTTGTAACAATATATACAGGGTGGATTCTTTAAACGGAACGGTGCTTCTAGCGGGTTAGAATTGGGTTGAATAAAAAAATTCAAAAACACGTCAACTGAGATTTGTAATTTCCTTTAATTGTGCTATCTTTGATTTTGTCTATGTCATTTAGTTTGGGAGGTATGGCAATTTTTTATATTTTTTAAATAGGACACCGTTTATATTTTGCAATTTTTAAAATCTGCACAGTAGGATCTATCTTTCAATATTCATTCAAATATCCCCCGTAAAACAGGGCATAGACAACAATTCCATGCAAGTTTAAATGCCTCTATCTTGGAAACCATAAGAGATAAGAGTATTAGTGTGTGGTATTGTCAAAAACATAATTTTTTTTAAAACTCAAAAATGTCAAACTATACAGGGTGTTCTATTTCAAAAAAAAATATATTTTTTTGCCATACCTCGTTGGTGTTGACATGTTTTTGGATTTTTTTATAAAACCAAATTCTAACCCGCTAGAAGCACCGTTTCGTTTAAAGAATCCACCCTGTATATTTTCTAGAATATAAGAAAGAGATTACAACTTATATTATTCTTTCTTTGGATCCTTATGTTATGACTATTTTAAGTAAAAAACTGGGTAAGGGACGTGAAGTGGTGGGGAAAACACACAATTGAAACAAGCATACGAGGTCGCGGGCAATATAGCTATTTTACAAATAAAATAAAACAGGAATAAGGTAACCCCCGATTTAAAAAAAAAACTGACTGAGTCCTGAAAAATGTTATGCCGGATCCACACTTTCACCTCTTTGTCGAAAATATTTGAATAGAGATTACCGTCTTGCTCATTATGACAAAGAGGGACACAAAAGCGAATGACAAGAAATAAACATGTGGATTACACATTAAGCATACAAATATAATTAAAATTTAACTTAAAACTTTGCAGCAGCAATATTTCAGAAATTGTTTGGCATTATTTAGCATTATTTGGAATTTTACGGCATTATTTGGATTTTTTTAGCATTATTCGGAATTTTTGGGCATTATTGGGATTTTTTTGGAATTTTTCCGCATCTTTTGACATTATTTAGAATTTTTTGGCATTATTCAAAATTTTTTGACATTATTTGGAATTTTTAGGCATTATTTTCAATTTTTTGGTATTGTTTGGAATTTCTCGGCATTATTTAGAATTTTTTGACATTAATCGGCATTTTTGCAAATAATGCGCAATATATGTACAAAAAATGGCCAGTGAAATCCCCTCGCATAAAAGTCAGTAAGAAAAGTTTTTACTGGGAAATATGTGAGATATTAAAACATATTATCTCGCATATTGGTCGCAATTCTTCAAAAACCGTCAGCAAATCTCGTTCTTACAAAAAATCTGACGATTTTTAAACACAAGTTTACACTAACTGCTTTTTTGTCAGGACTTATTTGCTAATATTCCGTAAAATGTTTCTTAATACTGTTCCAGTAAATAAAAAATACGTCAATTTTAATTTTTGTACGCAGTTTTTGTGAAAAACCCTTTTTTATTTAAAAAATGTATGTTATGAAGCTTATTTTTTTATGTAAACAAACCTTAAAAACTTTTAACATACAAAAGTAGTTCAGATAAGTCACACAAATTCTGTCTTTCTGCAGAATATGTTTATTTTAAGTGAGCCAATAAGTAAAAATAGCCACTTTACAGAATTGTGACGGGTGAGATTTTCTGTCGTTTCTGAAGAATCGCGACCTTTATACATATTTAATTTTAGATATATCGAAAGCCATAAAGTAGTTTATTATTTATTATAACTTAAGAACTTATTATCTTACCTAAAAACTATGGGCGCTGGTACGCAAAACTTGATAAGAATCTTCTTGATGTTGTCATGTAAGGTTTTCTCGTCCAAATACCAAGAAGTTTGATCGTTGGCCGATGCCCCAGCTGTTGGATCTGGCGCTCCGCATACTGAGTTGATCGCCGATGGCTGCGACCCTAAAAATTATTTTGTTTGTGTTTTTTTTTCGTGTTTTTTAAATTTTTTGAAATAGTAGCAGTAGTGATGATAATAAAGGGGTGACCCATGGGTATGTCAATGAGGTTTTTGCAGTCATAAAAATATACGGTTGGTAATAAGGAATTATTTTTTTTTTATATATATATTTCAACAGCACAGCCACTTTACAAAATAATTTACAATAAAATGTTTTAAAAATTTAAAGATTTAAAAATTTAACAAGATGGAAGAATTAAAATATTACTAGTTAACCAAAATAACAAAATAATAGAAGGAAAAAATAACCATAACTTTTACGACGGAAAGGGTACGAAACATTGGGGAATTATTTCTTCTATGAATGGCATAAAAATCAATTGACAGAAGGGTAGAAGGACAAAAGTATACCACATTAAGGACTTTATAGGCATCAGCACAAGTCCTTCTGTTCTCCAACCTGTCAATATTAAAAATATCAGTTATTATACTACAGTTTACTTGAAAGTTATTTACAATATTGATATTTTTCTGAACAGATTACAATCTATCTATGTGACATGTATAGTAGGGAGACCATATAACCGAAGCATATTCCAACAAGGAACGAACTAGAGAACAATAAAGTAGTTTTAAACAATAAGGTGACAATTGATCACTATTACGAGTCAGTAAAATGAGGTACAAAAATTAGTTTACTATCAAATAGCATACCCTGGTCCCTAACAGTGACTCTGTGTAAAAGTGGTTTATTTTACAGAATATTTGCTTTCTATCAAGCTTAAAGATATACACATACATTTATTTACATTTAACTCGAGACCATTACCAACACACCATAGACTAACATTTTCTCTCTGCAGCATTAGGGTTTCCAGGTAAGGCTCAATAATTCAATAACGTTTGAAATCGTGGGCAAATGCCAGATGGGACGAGTCAACAATCACATATATATAAGTTAACAAAAGGACCAATATGCGATCCTTGTGGAACACCAGAAAGAATCTCAATTTCATTAGACATAATTGCCGACCCGACCCAACTGAGTCCTGCCAATCAAAAGACTGAGAAAAATTCACTATAGCCTTAGTCCATAGGCTTAAGCTGACCCTCCTCTATGACTTAGTCTACCAAACGCCCTTGAGAAGTCAGTGTAGATACTGTCAACTTGCTTAGACCTCCCAAAGGCACTCAATAGATTTTGCTGATAGGTGAGAAGATTAGTAACTGTTGACTTACTCCAATGCCAGGAGAAGTAATCACAAAATAGCTTATCAAATAACTTAGGAATGACTGACTGAACACTAACGCCCCTGTAGTTACTCATATCACATCTATCCCCATTTTTATGTATTGGCGTCCAAAGCTTACTTTCCAATTAGAGAGAACTCGCCTTGGCTGAAGAAGTCAATCATGACCCTAAAAATAGGGTGCCTCCTTGACATTGACACACGCTTAAAATGGAATTTCTATTTTTCAATGTCACAAAGGAACCCTTATTTTAATCTAATAGACTTTTCGCTCATAAAATAGACCAAGTCATCAGTAGTAGCTACCACCTACCTAACAATTCATCCAGCAGCCTCTGAGCTGTTGGTAAAATCTGCTGTGGTAGTTCACTTATGAGGTACTGTGCGAATTTTTGAAGTTGGTCACGTTGCAATCTTGATAAAGATTCTGAAACGGGCGCCCGAAGTGTCACCAAGTGTGGCTAGAAAAAAATAACATAAACAATGGAATAGGATGAACAAAAAAAAACAGAAATGCCAAAAAGTACACTAAAAAGCATAAAATAAAATAATTTTTAATTGTATATAAAAAAATTAAATCCAACTTTTTTGTAGTTTAAGTAGTCCACTATATTATATTTATCGCCGAAGCGAGTACATATACTACATAGTAGTAGTAGAGAAGGGGCGGCGCGAAGCCTGGCAAGTAGGCCTCCCTGGGCCCTTTCTGCCCTACCCCGAGCCTGCCCCTAATCCACCGCCTGCACCACTGGTCTGGCAGTTTGCTCATTTGGTCTAACTGTTCTTTTTGCAAAGTCCAGTATTTTGTCCCATTTGAGCGTGTGCAGGTCCTCCTCATCCAGGGTCGGGAAACCGAATACCTGGTATCTCGTCCTCTGGTATGCCTCGCAGTTCGCTATAACGTGTCGAGATGTCTCCTCTGCCCGCCCGCAGGTCCGGCAGGTCGAGTCATTCTCCACCGCGATCCGCGATCCAGTTTAACTAGTCCACTATATTATATGTATCGCCGAAGCGAGTACATATACTACATAAGTAGTCCACTAAAATATGGTAGGTATATATGGGCGCCGACTTCAAAAGTTGGATTTTATCTATAAAATTAAAATGTATTTTATTTTATCTTTTTTGAAGTCCGTTCAATTTTTGGTTAAAAATTTCTTATTAGGAATTTACATTTTATTGTGTACTGAATACTCACTTATTACACTAACAAAGTAGAAAGAAGTCTTCAGATGGTTCATAACTAGTAAGTAAAAACTTTGTCTTTCTACCGTCAAATCACCATTTTAAGCATTTCCGCAGGTTTAATTTTTCATTTTCTTTTAATTAGCAATTAATTAGTTACCTCTTTTATTTTTAATATTTTTTTCTGATTGAATTACTTTTTTATTCTCTTTTTTTCTAGGGTTTTTTTTCTGTTTTAAGCGCATCTGTTCCTGTTTTATTTATAATAAGATTCCTCTACGTATATTCTAATTTATTATACAGTATATTTTCCACATTTTTATCCTATCCTTTGAAACCCTTAAATCGGGTTGAGTTTGTTTGTTTTAATTTTAAAAAGCACACAAGATTCAGTTCTCCGCTTTTTAAAATAAAAGAACGCCTTTAGGATTCTTACAGAAAAACCTTTATTGAATTCCCTGAAAATTCTAGCCGCTTTTTATTTAAAAAAAAGACGTCCCAGAATTTGTTCAGTTCTTTGTGGCTGTGTGTTTTATTTTCTTTAGACGGCTTCGCTTTCAGATTTTTCCTGATTGTTGTTTTTTTTTGTCCAATTTCCTTAATTCTCATTGTGGTAAGGAATACTTTCTCAAACGGCACTTAAAGGAATATGACGTAGAAGTCGTTTTTTCTGAGTGATTTTTACGCAAGGTTCACTTTTACGTGATACCAGAAAGTATTCCATACTTATAAGGATATTAGCGGGCTTTTGCCCATGCGGCTATTACTATAATTGTCCAATTAAAGTAGCCGCTTGGGCAAAAGCCTCGCTAATTTCCTTATAAGTTTGGAATACTTTCTAGAATCACGTAAAAGTGAACCTTACGTAAAAATCCCTCAGAAAAACGACTTCCAAGTCATATTCCTTTAAAAAGCCGTTTGAGAAAGTATTCCTTACCACAATGGGAATAGCAAGTTCATTCGAGAATTTGTAGTCGCCTCGACTTTCATTTTTTACTTATTTGCCTCAATGAATTTAAGCCGCATGGAAGTAGCCGACGTTGTACGCCACAACTACGAAATTGCTTTAAATTACAAAAGTTTGCGACATTATAGTTGCAGGAAATAGCTTTTTATAAAAGTAACACTCGTGGCATATCCGACAAAGGGTTTTTGTTTTTCACTTCATTACGACCAGGCCTCTAATGTCTAATGGAGAATCCAGACATCTACAGTCTGTTCATAACCAAACATACAAATTTGGCGAAATTGTATGTTTTGTTAATAACTTTGTTATGTATTAATTTATGCTGCCAAAAAGAACCGAATAGGAATTTTGGAACTAATCCAATCCTTTTCGACCCCATCAAATAAGGAAGCGCCTCATCGACGTATCAGGAACGAGGTTGCGGCATAGCAGTGTGGTATTTGGTACCTACCCTAAGTAGCATTTATCCGTTTTCCAACCTAATCTGTCATAAAGCGACGTCGTATTAGGCACAAAATAAAGTTGGCTACTAGTAAGTCAAACAACAAACGTCTTTTGTAATAAAATCCGACGTTTACGTAGTCAGGTACGCATATGCGAACCTTAAACGACGTCAAAATAGGAAACGTAATTTGTAAAAATATTTGCCCAGATAGATTTATGACAGTTTACGTTTCAAAGCCGACTGTGTGAACACATATACCTAAATCGACAACGAAACAGCCTTGTTACCTTAATCGACGTCGCATTTCAGGGCCCTTATTTTGATACCTTCCAAAAAAGAAACGACGAAAAAGGAGGATACTTAACCTACAATTTTGCATATGGCACATCAAATCACACAACTTCTTGGCTTGCTGCCAACCAAAAATCAGATGGACTTGTTTAATGTCGCTTTTTTTGATGGGGAACCAACAATTGTTATCCTCCTTCCACATCTGCGGGACAGGTTCGAGCTCATTCAGTGCTTTAATAAATACAATTTTAAAATAATCCATGGTTTTTAAAGAAAAAACAAGGAAAAATGGAAAATATTTTTCTAGCTTATGTTCAGCTGAACTGTCATTCTTCTTTTAAGTCAGTTTTGTTTACATGGCCAACGAAGAATGGAGGCGGATTCCAAACGTTTGCACATATTACGTAGTTTAACGTTGGCTGGTTAGATTTGGATAAAATTAGGGCTGCAAATCGGTGTCCTTGTCCAAATTGGTGATAAATTGGTAAAAGTACTATACCCGCCCAAATGCGGCCATTTTGGATTTGCAAGCTTAGGCAGCCATTATTGACAACATTTTTGTTCTTGTTTTTCTTGAGAAAAAAACAATAAGAGAGACTTAATAATGCAAAGATACGTTTAGTATTATTCTTGAGTGATTTTACTTATTTACTATTAATTACAACCGAAATAGTGCTTTAAAAAAATATATTTTCTTAAATATTTTTTCTTTTTACTATTTTGTCCTAATTTGGAAGGGGGGGTTATTTTTCGCCCCATCTTGACCAACTTTGTCAGTAAAGTGGCCCTCATAGAAATATTTCGCTCTAGATTACTCGGTAAAGTGCCCTTTTTAATAACATAACTTTTATTGTTAATGAAATAAAAAGGTGGCCATTTATTTTTTGTGAGTTATAATTTGTTAATATATATTTTACCTAAAATTTATTAAGCAAGTACCACATTAGGTAATCAATTAAATATTATAAAATTAAGTAAGCTAGCGGAAGTATAATTAGCGACGTCGAACCGACCCGAATTTGTATTCCCCATTTAGGTCAGATTGGGGTCGTATGGAATGAGATTTGTAGTCCGGTTGCCAACGTCGAGGTTTTGAAGGCAACGAGTAGAGGGCGTAGTTTAACGTCCAAATGCTACTTGGGTAACTTTGAAGTAGTGGCTACGTAATAGTAACTGGAAAAGAGTTCCCCACTTAGGGAATTACTACGTCGCGGTATGGTATACAGGCACGCAGCGGGAGCACGTTGCGATTACTTTTAGGAAATTCTATGTTGTGCCGGTTACGTCATGAAAACTTTAAATGTTAGTTCGTTTTGCTTCCTGACTTTTCTCGGTTTGTCAGTTCCGTATGAACCGTGCTTTAATGTTAGAGATAGATTGGTAATATAAACCTATACACATAAATAAATAAACTAAGTAAAATTACGAGTAATTTAAAAAATGCTACGCACAAAATTGCTGATATTTTTGCAATCAAATCAGTCGTAAACAATTTTTAAAAAAGTAGATCATTTTTCGTTTATACTTTCTAACAGAAAAAAATTAGCTTAAACGTTTCTTTTACAACAGTTCAAAAATATTTGCCTCAGACTATATATAAGAACAGTGATTTTATTTTTAGCAAGCAAATTTTACACGCAGTTTTTAAGTCATTCCTAGGTAATAAAAATATTTTTGTTTTTTTTAAATATTCTGTCGTCAAACAAAACGCTTTCCAATGGGGCTTTCCCATAAAAAAAAAGTTACCTTTTTTTTGGAATATACAGAAACATAAAGGTCCAAGAAATCCATCTAAAAACTTTTTTCCCCAAAAAATTTTGGTTTTCTATGTGAAAAATAATGTTTTTAATCGTCGATTCAGTGGCCTTACGATTTTTCAAAACGAATATAGGTGACGTCATAATCAATACAGGTGACGTCATTTTTGGCTGGTCCATTGTAATTTGTCAAGTGCAGTTTTTATTTGGACCACTGGGTTGCGAACTGCGGCCTGCGGCTAACTTTAAGTCATACTGTCAATTCGTTTTTTTGTGTTTTGCTTTTTTGGTTGTGATTCTTTTGAAGTTAATTTATAAAATTATAAACATTTAGTAGTGCGGAAGTTTATATTGTCGTTTAGAAAGCCTACAAGTAATATACAACTATATATGTAGTGAATGTTATTACAAACAGTACGGTTCCTGTCCACCATAGCCCTAGCTGCTAAGAAAATTTAAGCTGGGTTTATAAGCTTAATTCGGAGACAAGAAGAATAAGAACTTTTGATTGCGATTTTTAACAGAGTGTGCGCATACAAATTTTGATATTTGGTAAGTTTTTTTAAGTAATTTTATATAAGGGAGTGTCTATAAAGAGCCGACAATTCGGCTGAATAGACGTGAGGGTAAAGAGCCGACAATAATTATTTATTATGTGTTTCATATTTTTTTAAACTAAATTAACCCAACCTAACCTAAACAGACTCAAACCAACTTATTAAAAGCCAAAACAACCCAAACATTTTTTTTATGCCAAAAAAAGATGTAGGGGTTGTAGTGTGTTTTTTTGGGCTGTTTTGGCTTTGAATAAGTTGGTTTGTTTAGGTTAGGTTGGGTGAATTTAGTTGGTTTGAGTCTGTTTAGGTTGGGTTAATTTAGTTTAAAGTGTGTTTTTTGGGGTGTTTTGGCTTTTAATAAGTTGGATTGAGTCTGTTTAGGTTAGGTTGGGTTAATTTAGTTTGAAAAAAAAACGAAAATATGAAAAACACATAATAAATTGTTGGCTCTTTAGACACTCTCTTTATATAAAGCTGCTTTCTGATGCATCATCAAAAACCACCATAAAAACTCAACCCCAGATCCAAGAATTTTCATGCTTGCTACATGTCTATTAGAAGACAGAATTTTCTCCTAAAATCTATATCTTTTGATAGCTTTTCTTATTTGCTTGCAAAAGTGTAGATTCATACTAGTAACATTATAAAAACTTCGTTCTGCTATTGTTTAAAATCTGTATATTGGTACAGCCAACGGGTGAAATGATCCCATATTTTGTATGTCTCCTGTAAAAAGTGTCCATATTCCAGTTCCTCCTGGGTTTAGGATAAAATGAAACTAATAATATGGGAAGCCTGCAAGTGCTAAAATATAGTTCCTGCCAAATATTTTGTGCACTTGCTGGATTGGTTCACCCCTTGGGTACAGCCATGATGGTATTTTCAGACTTCAAATATAGCTATCTATTCTAAAGCGATAATATTCTGTTCTTTTAATTTTTTTGCACTTATTTTAAAGGTTTCAATATTTATATTAAAAAAAGTATTGATAAAAAGATTTTTAAAGAGAGCTGTAAATAAGTAGTTTTTTAACTTTTTGAATTTTGTTAAGATTTTTTCTTGATTTTTTTTTAGAGAATATGGCTCAGAATATGGAGAAGGGACTTGTGAAGGGTGATTCTAACAACTTACCCAAAGTGGATCATGAGATGATTAATTTATATTATTTGGATAATATGGATTTCTTTAGCGCTGAGATGAAGAATGTTAAGACTGGAAGTGAGTATGGTTTAACTGCGCACATTAAAAATCCAAATTGTGTCAAGATATATGAGTAAGACTGTTAAACATTTATTATAAAAACCTTGTCAAGTGACTTGAAATATGATTTTTGGACACCCTGTACATATTTTTTTAAATTTAACTTTTTTTTCCCCGATTACAAAAATCCAAACCTTGTTACTTTTTTATGCCAAGTAAGAAAAAGCAAGGTAACTTTTTGAGAAAGGACCTCAGCACAAGTAATTTAATTTATTTATTTATATTTATAGGGAACAGAAACCCCATTAAAATCAATACCTTGTCAAAAGAAAAAAATTTTACATAGTCAACACTGAATACTAATTAGTAAATAAAGACATGAAATATAGTATAGTAGGAGTTATAGTATGAACAATGCAAAATATTTGAAAACAGACACACAACAGTATAAAATTTAACTAAAAAAAATATTTAGTCTGGTAAGATTCTTTTTGTTAGTCTTTTTAAGGAGTTAACAGATACATTAAAAACATTAATAACTGGTTACTGAGTTAAGCAATAAAGTTCTTTCAATAAATTATTTTTTTGTCCATAATCAGTTGTATGAAAAGTAATGTGAAAAGTATGATGATGTCTAACAGTCAGTTAGACCGTTAATTAATTTATGCATCAAACAAATGTCAGTAATTTTTTATGCCTCTCTAAACTATCAAGATTGAGCTAAATTCTGACATGATCATAATTTAGTGCCACATTACCATCAAATTTCTTTACTAACACATTAGGCTTATGACAGTAAAGTTTTTTCAGAAAAATGCAATGTTAATTTCAAGGTTAATTTATATACTTAGCAAAAGCTAGTTTAAAAAAAATACAAAAGAATGTCAATAAAGTAAAAAACTAAACTAAAAATAAATATTCAAAATTAGGATTTTGGGTTTAATAAAACCTGATGACTAGCTTATTAAATCATTCAAGTATCTTTCAAAGAAAATCCCAAACATTTAATTAAAATGACTTTTAAAACAAAACATTATATAATAGTCAATTAATTTGTTGTGAAGAGGGTGGAATTGTAGCAGCTAGCAATTACATTTACGTTGAAGTCAGATCTGTAGTTCTTGAAATATTCAAGGAAAATAAAATATACTTTTAGCAGCTAGCAACACACGGTTTTAATATTTAGATGGATAATTACAGTTCCAACAAAAACTATATCAGATTTGTAGTTTTTCAGATATTCAAGGAAATATTGGACTCAACAGGATTTCTTACTAGTTTTGACCAAGGTTTTGACCAACTTATTAAAAGCAAAATATAAATGACAGTAAATAAGTAATTTATTACAGTTACTATATTTTAAACATCCTGGATTTTTTTGTAACAGTGAAAAGCTGCAAAATGTGAAGATAATAAAAAAGTCATTTGTAGGTACACCTAAAATTTTGCTATAAAATTTAAAACAAAATGTTAGAAAAGCTTTATCAGAAATAATTAACCACAGCTGTAAAATCTGGGAAAACTATTTTGAGGTATATAACTAAGACAGATTTGTAAAAATATAAAAAAAAATTGTATTTTTTTTATCTTATATTTTTAATCTCAAAGAATTTCCAAATTTAATTCATGTTATGAAAAATATCATAGCATGAAAAATTAACAGCTAATGAAGTGTCACCACATGCCATTCAGTGCATTACAAAAAAAATATGATTTCTAAACTTTTGCCATACCTAGAGGACTCATGGTATGTAAACTGGACATATGAAGTTTTGTCTATCTATCAGTTATTCTCGTGTCATATGAGAGTTGCAATTCTACGTGTATATGAAATTATTTTTACTTTGTTTGTACCTTAAAAATGTACATGGTCTGGTTGATTTGGTGTTAAAAGTGAGATGATTGAAGGCTTAAGTGTTATTGTTTATTTTAGAGTTACGAAGTAGGTCTATGGTGACAAGTTAAGAGAGAAGGAGATGTTTGCACAGTCAAGGCGAAAATAACTCCGGAGCACAGAGTAAGAAATACTCCTTATACTGTGGAAATTTCTGTTAATGAGAAGGAGGAAAAAGTGCTGCATTCTGAGTGCAAAGATTGTTCTGCTTCTGCAGGTAGTTTTAAAAACTTGAAACTATACACATTTTACATTACATTTAAAAAAAAATATTTGGTTAATCTCTTTTTAAAGTCTTCTTAAAATTACTTAATAATTGTTATTATTTACATTTTTTGAGAAAAAGAGGTAAAATTATAACTTTCAGAATGGCAGCTGGCACTATTTTGCAATTACACCTGGTAGGAAAATTATATCTTTAAGGTATCCAAACTTACAGAATATTAGGCGCTGCTCTTTTTTTTGTACATATCTGGGGTGGAAAATCCAAGTAAAACTGCTTTAAATTTTTTAAAAGTTGACCTTTATGCATAGAGTTTTTAGAGCATACCAACACAAAAAGTTACGTTTGTTAGGACAAAATGAGGAGCTATGAACATTGGAATAATTTTTTTAGACATTAAAAGGTTGTATCCCCAAACCATCTCCGAGACTTGTTTAATTATCAAATTTCGGCGTCATTTCACATTTCTCTGGTGGGGGGCATTCCTAACTTCAAAAAAAAAAAATATGTGCGAAAAAAAACACTTTATTTATACCAAAATAACTCAAATAAACATGAAAGACCTAAATACAAAATTTCTTAATTGGTGCCTGCCTGTCTGTCTGGACAACGATGACTGAAAAGCCACTAAAGTTAACCGATTTTGATGAAATTTGGCACAAAAATCCTTTGGAACCAAAGAATGAGCTGATTAGTTTTTGATGGGGGTGAGGGTTGTAAAGAGGGTAAGAAACGGGGTTGAAAATCATAACCCACAAACCGTATCAGCTAGCAACACACATACAGTTTTCACATTAAAAGAAATAATTATATTTTCAACAAAAATTAGCAGATCAGTAATTTTGGAGATATTGAAGAAAAATAAAATTTATACATGCCTGCTGGTGCCATGTTTTAAAAAATATTTTTCTGGTAATTTCTAACTATGATGTATTTTTTGTACCAGTTTCTGTTAAGCTAGGAACACACAATGCAAATTTAGTTTTCACAAGATAAAAAAAGACGCAAGCAGAATGTGTCTCCTTTTAACCTGTTATTAGAAAATTGTTAACTGTTTTTAACTTTTCTTTTTTGATACTTACAGGGGGCTGCAAGCATGCCATTGCTGTCCTTTTTTGGCTTCACAGAAGAAGTGAAGAACCAGCCTGCACCTCTACAATGATGTTGGAAATGCTAAAATGGATTTGCAGTCACTTAAACGAAGACGTGCCAGCCCTCGGACCAAAAAGTCATAATTATGTGTCTCAATTGATGTAAATCTGCGCACATAACAAAGGGGTAATATATACCATTTTGCGATCTGAAGACAAGTACACCTATATCGTTGTATACCAGCTCTGTTTCAAGTTTAAAACTGCAGAGAAAATGGACCAAATGGAATGTTGACAGGTTCATTAATTACATGCGGTCAAATATGAGCGATTCCTTGTGTGTCGAAGCTGAAACGGATACTCGACTTCAAGCCAATTCTCCATTATGGCACAGCTTGCGATTTGGCAGAATAACGTTAACTGAGGCTATTTTTGGCGCTTCTAAACACCTGGGCACTGAGGCAGTGGAGAGGGGGAAAAAGTTAAAGATGATGTCTTGAAGGAAATTCAAAAAATTAAAATTTCAAAATCAGGCTTGTACCTGAGAAGCCAATACCCATGTTTTGGTGTGGTGTCTTTTTGTTACATTAGTGGAGAGCTGCTAAACCGATTTTTATAAAAAATTTACAAAATATCTTTGGCATCAAGCAATGAGTTTTTAATGGTCGTGGGAGGTTGGAAAGAGGGTTGAACTTCTAAAAACATCCTTACTTACTGTAGCTGCTAGCTAGAGATATTCAAGAAAAGGTTCTTTGGGCGATATATGTGTCTGCTAAAGCACTTTAAAAAATCCGTGTTTGTTTAATTAATATCTGCGTTTTTTTTTTTGTTTTTTAATGTTTATATTTTTTTAAAGTCTCATTCGTTACTTAAATATCTGGTCATAAAACAAAAATTTAATCTCAAAGTGCCATAAAAAATGTAATATCTCAAAACGCGCATACTTACAGTAATATCAAAAATATAGTTACTACCTAAACTAATGCAAAACATTGAGTTGTTTAATAAAACGCGGAAATTATTTATAAAACATGGATTTTTTTTTGTGAAAATCACAAAAATATATGATAAACTCCAAAAAATGTTGTCAGCCTGAATTTTTTTATCTCTGTAGAAACTTCAAAGTGATAGATCACAAATGAACCCCAAAGTGAAGTACCGTTTTTTATCAAATCTTGAAGTGTTCTATGTGAAACATTGTTTTTCGCCAATTTGAATAACATTTTTTGTTTCATGTAAACCATTTATAATGTACAGGGTAAATCAGATATCGTGATTAAAATTTAAAACCTGCTATTAATATATTTATAGTTTGATGACCCAAGTACTCAGATTGCTAAAAAATCAATGAGCATAACTACTAAAGACTTAAAATAAGTGTTATAAAACACTTTTATGAAATTTTCGTTATGATTTCTGTATTGTGTATTTTGACTATGACAATATACTAAAATTTTATACAAATTGGTGGAGCACAATTTTTTACAGAGGACTCTTATGACAGGACTATCAAAAACTTAAAAAAACTGTTAAGAGATAAAACCTCAATGTAAGGTACCGCCAAATAAATTATAGGTTTTTGGTATTGCTAAAAAGGTCTTTTGACAAAGATTTTGAAAGAAAAAAAAATCTTCACTGATTGATGTTAATACATTGTTTTGATTCCCTGTACAAATCTTGGCATAATAAGAACCGAAGACAGGCTGTTAGGATAAAAAATTGTCTCTCTGAAGAGATATTAGTGAAGTCTGGAGTACCACAAGGGGACCTATGTCTACAATTCTTTTCATTTGTTTTATTAATGATATTTCAGACTGTTTCTGTTGCTGTCTAATCCTTCTATATGCAGACGATTAAAAGATTTTTAGAATTGTTAAAGATTTTAGGGATTGTGAAAGAGTGCAGAATGATCTCAACACTTTTTCACAAAATTTAAAGACTTAAGGGTATTATTTGACCCAAGCTTAAGCTTTAAAAATCACTATAACTTTATCTGTAACAAAGCTTTTAAACTACTGGGTTTCTTAAAAAGGAGCCTATCTGAATTTAAAAATATAATCTGTTTTAAAAATGTTTATTGTTCTCTTGTTAGATCAATATTAGAATATTGTAGTTCCATATGGTCCCCATTCTATAAATGTCATGTAGAAAATCTGGAAAGGGTATTGAAGAAATTCTTATGTTTTGTAGCTTTTAAACTTAAAATTCTATCTGGGGAAATAGTTTATTGTGATGTTTTAAAATTTCTAAAGGTCACAACTCTTGAAAACCGTCGAGTAATGTCTTGATCTAGCTTTTATTTTCAAGATTTGAAATGCAATGTTTGATTCTCGTCAATTAATACATAGAATTGGCTTAAGGGTTCCACAGCGGAGTACAAGAAATAGGAATATTTTTAACTTAGAATATTATAATACAAATTACAACCTTAATAGACCTATACGAAGAATGTGTAGCTCTGCTAATAATGTGGATATTTTTTTCCACCTCTCTGGATTCCTTCAGATATAAAATTAAAGTTTTGTATATTTAGAATAATAAAAAATTGTATAATTAAAATAGTACATTTATTTATTTTGTTTTATTAATAATTTACTATTTTCTTGTGTATCTAACACTCCTTTTGTTTAAATAGTACGTATTTTTGACCATATTATTTAATAAAACTATTTAACTTTAGTCTTGATATTTTTTTGTCCGCCTTTAAAAACTTGAGTTTTAGGATACATAAAACATGGTAAATTTACAGTAGGTATATATTTATTTCTTACAAAACAAAAGAACAGGCAATGATTTTATTTCACTTCACTTATTAAAAATAAAAATTATATAAAACTATTGTAATATTAAAAATGACAATTTTTTCCATTGAAGGTCCCAAAATGAATCTTATTTACAGAACATGCTTCTAAAAAAAGATTGAAACAATTTCAGACAGTATAAAACCACTAGGCGCCCACCCCAAACATCATTTTGAATCACTCACAAATAGGCATCATTCCGCACTTGTACTTTATTATAAGTCATCTGATATGGGTTCGTCCTGGCGATGGCGTGTTAATATTTCCAATAGGAATATGCTCCTAAGGCAATTGAAACAAAAGAGAAATAAAAAAAAGAAGTTAAAAAAAACGCATCCAATTTTGAATTTCGTTTTTCCACCCAAGATTTTTTTCGGTTGAAAGTTATGAGAAAAAAGTCTTCTTGGGTGTTTGCCAGACATCTGTTATTTGACGGCTCATATGTCCTATCATATAAGATCCTCATAGAATTTCACTATTTTGACCTTTGGTACAATACATTAAAATACGGTTACATTTTACAAGTTTTTGTGCAGGGGGGAAAATAATGTCATTTTTAATATCATTTTTCACAAATTTTCGTCTGCAATGCATTAGTAACTTGATTTTCCCAACATCTAAAATTAAGACGAGATTTGACCCCAACCCAGTCCTTGGCAGGTAAACTAACCCAGAAGTTTTTGGTTTAAGAAAAATTTGGGAAGAAACATTGACTTTTGCTAATCAATGCATCTCTCTAAATTACTTGCTATGAACTTCTTAAACTACAAAAAAATTAACCCTGAGGCAATAAATTTAAATATAAGTTTAAAAAAATTCCACTAAACTTGAAGAAAAAATATTAGAAAAAAAATAACTTGAAGTGATTTACCATATTTTTTCACTCCCATCACTGGAGCTAAAAAAAATTTTTACAGAAGTTTTATATGTCCCTAGATTCCCATAAAGGTGGGGAGGACTGACCTTATCAGACTTTTCTATGTCATAAGTGGGAAGTTTGGCTCGGTCAATTTTAAATAAATCTTTTCTTTCCAGTTTTTAAGCAAATCAACAAAAGTCTTATTACAGAATGAGATATAAATTCCCAATGTCTATAGTGGAGTTAAATATAAATTAAAAAAAAGAGTTTTACCAACACAAAACTATTGGATTTTTGGCATCCTCCACTAGTTCTACCACTGACTGGTTTCAAACAAATTCCCACTATCCATAGTAGCCATCATTTCTCATCCTGTTATCTATAATGTTTTGCCGAGCATTTGTTCATGACTTGTTGGTTTGATCGTTTGTATTATTTGTCTATAAAACCTTATGGCGTACCGATGATCCCCAACAAGGGTGAAACACATGTTTGCGTTTATTCTCCAAGTCACACCCGGTATGTATTCTTGTGGTACTCCGGTGTATTTTGTAAAGTTCATTGTTTTTGTTATCGATTCGTTATAGTTGAAGGGCCGACTGGTGGATGGACTGTGTCTGAAACCAGTGGTGGTTGGTAAAACTCTTTTTTATTTACTTTTTTATTTAAAAACTTTATTGCTATAAGAATAATGGGTTAAACAAGAAGTGAACTAAATTTTACTTGTCTTAACAGATTGTATGAGGGTTATTTTACGCGAGAACCATCAAAGGTAAACCTATATTTTTTTACATGATCATGAAATATTTTTTTGTAAAGAAAAATTTTTCCTTTGGGTGGCGATGTCTCTAATGGGGTTGTATTTGAATTTCAGCTGTGATCTTCACACACTATTGCGCCCAGCCGTGGATAATTTTTTCAGCTTTAGTGCCTCTAGAGCCACAATTTTCTTCTTGGTCACAAAGGGAAGGGCAAAAATATCTTAAATTTCCAGGGGAATTCTGACATTTATTTATTTTCACATCCGCGGAAAACGCACTTTTTCATTTTGATGCAGAAAAAGCTCGAGAAAAAATAAATACAACTTTTAACAGATTGTTTACTAAACAGAAATGACATTTAGTGACAGCTAAGCATTAAACTGAAGTTAGGAAGAGGCTGAGAAAAAGGTCACCACTCGCTACTTTTCTCGTAAAGTTAGTTGGCTAAAAAATTTTTTTGAGCGTTTTTGTAGAACTCCAACTTTAAAAAATTTTTTCTACAAAACCAAGAGTTTTTCAGAAGAAATAATAAATGCGTTTTGGATAACTCACTCTAAGGTACCAAATTCCGTTGCTTCCCAAAAATGTGGGAAAACCCCATTATATAATCTTAAAACAAATAAGTAGGTCAAGTACGTTAATTATTTAAATTAAGATGTTTTTTGTACACATTATGTATTTAATATGTAGCTAAAAAGATAAGATAAACAAGATGTAGTATTTCAGTTGTTTATAAAATTTCAGGGTGAGTCACCCTGGCACTAGCCTAAACGGCGAATCAAAAAAGACAAAAGTATTTTTTCTGGAAATTATCGGCCAATTATTGAACGAAATGGTTGTAATTTTCTAGTCAATACTAAAAAATTACTGAAAATTTAACAGAGCGGTCATTAATCTTTATTCATTATTCCTATTTTAAAAAGTTCAATTTTCACCATGTTGCTAATTGACAGATGACATAATTATACGTGCTGTCAGGAGCAAACGTTGTTTCAAATTACGTAAAAAAACTCGAAACATATATTTTAATTTTTACTTTTCAAAATTTGTCATTAAGAAACTAAGACAATTTTTGGCCGAAAACCATAGTTCAAGGAAATAGTTAGTTAGTTGAGCTCAAATCTGAAAACCGCATATTGGTAGCAGCGCTGGCACAAAGTTATGAATTTTCAAATATCTTAACACCTCCTCATTCACCGCCACCAACGTATTTTTACCTTCTAAAATAACGAAATATTTACTGAAGTCCAAATATAAAAATTGCACATTTTCCCCTCTTTGTAGTAGATTGGTTCAAAGATTAAAAATTTTCAAATATGTTTCTCACCGCTTCAACCAGCTCCCACTAGAGGCCCTGTATAAAATTTTTGACAGTTATTGTTTTACCAGAGGTAAGCAGCAACTCGATTTGGCAGTTGTTAGGGAAATGTTGATATTTTTTTGTGTGTTGGCAACCATTGGAAATAAATAATTTTGTCAGTGTCACTTTTTTGATTAATAAAACTAGGTACATCAAATTTTAAATTTGTAAAACTGTAAAAATACTCGGGCCTACACTTTGTATTGTTCCATTGTCCAATGAAAAAAGAGACGCAAGAAAAACGGAAAGAGGTCATGCATTTACCAAACTAGAAAATTAATGAAAATAGCCGAGTTTGAGAGGTAAATAAGATTATATTCTATTTAAATAATATCATATATTATTATTATTTTAAGAAAATAAGTAACAAAAAGAGAGATCAATAAAACTTAACCTATTATTAACACTTTTAATATCTGTGTATCTAAGTCATGTTTTTTTTGTGAAAGTTTGACATATTTTACTAAAAAAAAGTCATCTTCAGTCAAAAACTGTTTGAGGAAATTATAAAAAGAGACAACAAAGCATCAGTCCATTTCATAAAATGGGTTTTACATGCAAATATAAAAAAAAACTAGAAAGAGAGGGCAATATGAGTTTCCCACCTCTGGTAAAACAACTCTCAAATGTATAGAGAGCCTCTAGCTCCCACCATACACGAGTATCACAAGAATTGACAGATTGACAAACCCTGTGACGCTAGATAAAATCGTTTAAAAACAGCGAGGACTAGAGCTGGTTCCTTCCATTATAAACTTAAAATTAACAAACAGGAAAAAAAATATAAAAAAACTAAGGTGTCAACAAATACTGCTACAAGCAGGCTATCCATCAAAAGTAAAAAGGAACAGGTCATTGAGGATCTTAATTTCGCACTCTGGATCAGACTAGGAGAAGGACAAGGGCCACTTGACATCTGTTAATTTTCTCATTAAGAGTGAATTTGAATCCTAAAACCAGTTCGTTTAATTAAACAGACAAACCGCACATCAAAAATTAACAAAATTTTACACAGCGGAGGCTTCTGGTATCCCCCACAGACCATTCGCGTGGTTTTTCAAAAAAATATATATATCTTGTTTTTATTTAGTTTTTAAAATAATCGATAATTTTTACCGTGAATTAAAACATTTTTAGGATACGTAAAATCATCAATTTTTATTCAATTTCACCCTTAATGTAGAGTGTAATTTTGTAGGGATGATTCTAGTCCAGTTGGATTTAAAAAATACGTGCTCAAAATATACAGTAGCCGTCTCAAATTAAATAAAAATAATTAGCGAAGGCATCGACTAGCTATTTAAATACATTTTAATGTAAGATTGGATTAATGAAAAAACAGGAGGAGCACTCGATCAGGGTGCCAACAGAATTTCTTCTTTCAATTTTTTTTTCGCTAAAAAACGTGAATATCTTGAGGTAAATTTCACCCCTCGAAACATCTCAAAAGCAAATCGATGAATTACAAAAACCTTAAGTAAATACATTTTTGTTCCTTTTTGTGTGGAAACTTTTGGACCTTGGGGGAAGAAGCAAAAAAATTAATATCATGTTTGGGAAAAAGTAACGGGAGAGAAAACATCAACTAGCTTTCTAAAACAATGAATCACTATTGCCATTCAATTCGGAAATGCGGCGTCTGTCCTTGGAACAATGCCTTCTGAAGAGGGTTTGACTGAAATTTTTTCACTAAATTAAATTTGTATAGGTTTTTGTACAATTTTGCGATTTTACTTCTGAGCTTTATTTATAAGTTATTAAATTTGTAAATTTAGTATTTTATCAGTAATAAAATAACTTATGTGATAAAAAAAACCTTCAAACTCTTTAAAAAATTCCCCAGTATTTTAAATTTTTTTGATGTCATGTAGTAGTAAAATTATAGCCGTGGTAAATTTTCTAATTGTACAGACTTACCCAATGAATTCGAGTTAAACACACGGCAACCACGTGACTGCACCAGTACGCCTGCGATTGACAAGTACAATTACACGACGATATTCTACCCCTGTCAAAAGTGACAGCCACTTTATGCGTAGGGGTGTTGTTTCCGTTGTACCGTTGCTGTTGGACATTAGCTGATAAATGAAAACCTAAAAAAAGTAATTTCTTTTATAATTTGACAGTTTACTTTTTGATTGATTTGAAGAAAAAAAAATATACTCTTTTCGAAAGTTATATTTTTGTGTAGGTGCCGTCCCTAAATAGTTATTCTGATAAAAATTAAAATCTTCTATATACGTCCTACTGCCAAAACCTGTCAAAAATATGTAATTTTTTCCCAAAATGTAAAAAAAAAATATTTTAAAAAAATAAAAATTAGGGCATACAGAGCATTTCATTTTAGACAAAGAAAGTCAAACAAGCATTTTTGTAGTACTAACCGCTTTTTTAAAAACGTCATTTAAATGTTTGAAAAATGGAAAAAATTGTCACATTTTGAATTTTAATGCTGTTAATTAAAAAAAATAATTTTCTGAAAAAGCGATGTGAAACCTGAAAGAGAACATACTTTCGCTAAAAAAACGTTACAATGTTTTTTACAACACTTATAGTTTCTATATAAAAATTAAATTAGTTGAAGAAAACGCTAAACCTAAACTTCTAAAAAAAATACAATTATGTGCTAAGTAGGTAGTCTTATTACCTATCAAACGACAGTAAAAAAGTTTTAACTTTCTTATGTTTATTAAGTAAAAAAAAGAACCAACCAAATTTCTGCAACATAATACTAACTAGTACATGATGCTTTGTGCTCTGATATTTTTTTTAAATGTTCTATAAGACCCTTCAAACTCACCAGAATTAAGGGGACAAGATAGAAGCAGGAATAAGGGAAGTACCTTATATAGTCAATATTTGTTGTTATTTTATTATATATAAAATGATGTCTTTCAGAAAGCTCCGTTTATTTAATTCCGCCAGAGGTTACCTTTTCCAATCTAGTCGAAACTTTTTTACTGTGATAAGAGTAACTATTTAGCAAATAATTGTTTAGTTTTATAGAAATATGTTGGTGCAAAAAAGTTCAATACAATCGACATGATTTTACCATTTTTTTCAACTTATTTTATTTTTGTATCGAAACTATAAGTGATGCAAAAAAAAGTTGTAACGTTTTCTCATCGAAAATATGTTCTCTTTCAGATTCCCCATCGCTTTTTCGGAAAATATATTTTTTTAACAGCATTAAAATTCAAAATTTGACAATTTTTCCATTTTTTAAATATTTAAATTACGTTTATAAAAAATGGTTAGTACTACAAAAATGCTTATGTGACTTTTTTATCTACAATGGAATGCTCTATAAATTTTTTTATTTTTTTTAACATTTTGGGAAAAAATGACATATTTTGGACAGGTTCTGACAGCAGGACGTATATGGAAGATTCTAATTTTTATCAGAATAACTACACAAAAATATACCTTTCGAAAAGAGTATATTTTTTTTCTTAAAATCAATCAAAAAGTGAACTGTGATTTATCACTGTCATCAAAACCAATATAAGTAACCAGTTTATTTAATTTTTATACACGAATGGGTAGTGGTTGCGTGCACTTTAAATCTAACGAAAAAACAGGAATTTTTTGTACCATGGTCCGTACTCGACAAAAGTTCTCTCCGCTTTGTCGAATTTTTTGGCACAAAAGCGCGAGCGAATTGTCTGTCGTTGTAGTACACCTAGCTGATGAGTCCCTAATAAGGACGAAACGGCGTCGTCCTAGGTTCCACCCTCTGTGTGAAAAGTCGAAGATCAGGGTTTTAATTTTGCACCAAGTAAAAACAACTCCTGTTTTTCGACAAAATTATAAAGTTTGAAAAAAGAACAAATCCTAATACAGGGTTCCTAAGATTTTCCTTAGGGATAGGATTTCAATAAATCAAACAGAAATGGCATAGAAAGTTCTGCACGCACAAAAAGAAAAAAAGTTTGTTATTATCTCCGGACTGCTTTCATGAGAAAAAATTGTCGCCACTCTTTCATTGTGAGCATAAATCATAGTTGCAATTATAACCGTTGACAAGATGTCTGCAAATTCCGCTAGATGGCGGCCACACCATCTAATCTAATTAAAAATGAGATGTTTTCAGGTCCAAACCACAGCTTTTTCTTGCTTAAAGGAGGCGGCAGGGTCCATTATTTACGATAATAAATAAAGCTGGCCCTACACTACATTTGATATTTTCGAGGTGTTTTATGACATGATCTCGAAACATGTAGCGAACCAATTCTTCAAAACTAGCGGGAGGGTAAAAGCGAAAAATAAGGGGCTGCCAATATTTGTAATACCCAAAAAGGGGTGAAAAGATTTATTTTGCTATGTTTCTTTACAAAAAACGTTTTTTACGAAAAACTTGAGCTCTGCCATTTTTTTTTATTTTTTTTTTTTCAACTTTCTCGAAATTTTCGTCATACCGTAAAATTATTTCACCATGGTCATACTCTACTTTTATTCGAAAAAATTTAGAAACAGAGACGGGATCAGTTTTCCTAAAACGGGGGATCTTGGTTTCGAGTGAGAAGATAAAAGGCGCCGCAGGCAAAAATTTTTCAATTAAATTAGCCGAACGCAAAAATGTTAAAAAATAAAGCACGAAATAAAAATGGCGCCGCTTAAAATTTTTTTTCAAAAATTACGTAATTTCGGGAACGCAAAGAAATAGGTCTAAAGAGTATAATTTTTAAGAAAAAAATATCAATTTTCTCGCCGTCCTCCACTGGGACTACAGGGGCCGTGCACAAATTGGGTTGGACGTTCGAAGGCGTCAACCCGTCCTATTTGCTTGATAAAGTTCTCCGGCCGTGTATGAACGCTTTAGGTTAGGCATTTGCATGTATCTCAGTCCCCAGCCTGTAAACAGTGCGTAAGGACAATGGTTACAAAATGAAAAGCCGAAAAATATTTTTTTTTACGATATCTTTCTTCAGTTTGGTATTAAACTCGAGCAAAAACAATTTTTATTCCAGTCCTTAAGGTATGAAAATGGAAAACATTAGAAAACAACAACCTGGAATGGATTTACTACGTGTAAGATGTAGTGACAACATCGCCCCATGCCCATCCTTTTCTGCCTAATGTGCTTTTCCGTTTGTCTGCGTCTTAAACACGGCTGCTTGCCCCCCTAAGGATTTGCTTAGGAACCCTGTATAAACTTTTGATTAACAACCTTTGTTTCACCGTAATTTATGTTAGTTGCTTTTATGAAATACAATAATTTTGTTAAAGAAGTTCAATATTACCAAATTTAGGACTGGGACAAATCATAATAAAAAATTGCATGAACCTAGGCATTGACTGATACTTAAATCTACCATGTTTTATAATCCTTATCTTTCAAAGTAACATGAAAGAAACTTCCCTTCTGGGGCGACCTGAAAAGGTACCCAAGTAGCATTTATCTGTCAAAGCCAAACGTCTTTTGTAATAAAATCCGTCGTTTACGTAGTCAAGTACGCGTATGCGAACCTTAAACGACGTCAAAATAGGAAACGTAATTTGTAAAAATATTTGCCCGAACAGATTTATGACAGTTTACGTTTCAAAGCCGACTGTTTGAACGCATATACCTAAATCGACAACGAAACTGCCTTGTTACCTTAATCGACGTTGCATTTCACGGCCCTTATTTTGATACCTACCCTTTTATGTCGATTTTTTTGACGGGGAACCAACAATTATTATCCTCCTCCCACCTCTGCGGGATAGGTTCGAGCTCATTCAGTGCTTTAATAAATACAATTTTAAAATAATCCATGTTTTTAAGCAGAAAATAAGGAAAAACGGAAAACATTTTTCTAGGTTATGTTCAGCTGAACTGTCGTTCTTCTTTTAAATCAGTTTTGGTTACATGACCAACAAAGAATGGAGTTGGATTCCGAACGTTTGCACATATTACGTAGTTTAACGTTGGCTGGTCAGATTTGGATAAAATTAGGTCTGCAAATCGGTGTCCTTGCCCAAGTCCAAACTGGTGATAAATTAGTAAAAGTACTATACCAGCCCAAATTCGGCCATTTTGGAGTTGCAAGCTTGCGCAGCCATGATCGGCAACAATTTCTTTCTTTTTTTTTTCTTGGAAAAAAAAAACAATAAAAGAGACTTAATAATGCCTTTAAGATGCGTTTAGTATTATTCTTGAGTCTTCTTAATTACAACCAAAATAGTGGTTTCAAAAAATATTTTTTTAAATATTTGCTTTTTTCTGATAATTTGGATGGAGGGGGGATTATTTTTCGCCCTATCTTGACCAACTTTGTCGGTAAAGTGGCCCTCACAGAAATATTTCTCTCTATATTACTCGGTAAAGTGCCCTTTTTAATAACATATCTTAACAAGTACCAAATTAGGTAATCAATTAAATAATATAAAATTACGTAAGCTGGCAGACGTATCATCACGTCGTCATAGGTAAACTACTATACTATTGAAGTACAATTAGCGACGTCGATTTGTAGTCCGCTTGCCAACGTCGGGGTTTTTAAGCCAACGAGTAGAGGACGTAGTTTGACGTCCAAATGCTACTTGGGTATTTTGTTATTTGGTAAACGATGTCGCTTTTATATCAAAAACCAACGTTGTTATACTACGACGTAACTTTCTATTGATTTCCCAACGTCGGTTTTATGTTGGTTTCTATGACGTTAAATTAGTTGTCCTGCCCAACGGTTAATTATCGTAGGAAACGACTACGTTTAGTGGTGGTCGATAGAATATGCCCTAAAGTTTTTTTTTATCATGATGAATTGCACTGGTTCATCTTTATCTTTTTTTAGCTTGGGGAACCAGCAGATCCCATCCTTTTCCCAATTGTGGGACATGGGTTCCATTTCCTTTAGGTAATTTATATACACAATTTTAAAAAAGTCGACAATTTTTAAGCTCAGCCACGGTATACAAGGGGGTGGTAATCTGTAGGGGGTAAAATTTAAACCACTTGGCGTCTATAGGCCATCCCGAAAATATGTTTTACAAATTTGGATCTAAATTGGAAAACGTCATTCAAAATTAATAATAAATTTCCACTTAGACACACACCAGACCGCTTTCAAAATAAAATAAGTAAATTACAAAAAAAAATAATCTAATTTTTTATTATTTTTTACTTTATATTAAAGAATTCTCGCCTCTTTGGAAGCAGCTCTCCCGAGATCTCTTGCGTTTTAAAAATGTTTTTGAAAAAATTTACCTTCATTTTATATTTTTGGGTATTTGCAAAGGTTACATTGTTCTCCAAAATCATATACTTATAAGAACAATCAACGTTCATCCATGGTAAGTAATTTTAAATGAAGGAAATCAAACGTTAAGCAACGTTGGCAATTGGCGAAAGCTCATCCCTAATAAGGTTCATTTACTGACGGGTCAAACAAGAGTCGACAGAAAGTCGTCGGATCATTTATTCGCTACGTCTCGTCTGTCCAAATACTGCTTGAGTGGGGAGTGGGCACTTGTTTTACTAATAATCTACAAGCAGAGGCCTTCTTACCAATTTGTAAAGGTTCCTTGACCAAATGATTTTTGTGCAAACTTTCTCCCCTGCTGAACTCGTCTGCCGAACCATTTGCCAAGCAAGAATATAACCTAAACAAAGAAATATTTTTTAGTCTTACTTAAATTACATGAATAAAAGTATTTGTTAGAAGAAGAAAGTTCACGGGTTACAGGACAATTACATACATATTGTATGTATAACTCCTATAACCCAAGAAATTTCTTCTTATAAGAAGAACCTCAGTAGCAAAAGAATTTTTTTGACAGTTTTAAATTGAAAAATTAATTGAAGGGGTACAAAGTGGACACTTTCTGTTAAAAATATTGTTAATTGAATAAATTAGTATCCGCCATATTGACAGATTTTAACGGCTGTCAAAACTGTTAACAATTTGGATTTCAGCGTTGTCAAGTTATTTTGTATTGATGATTTAATACACCTGTTCTTAGGTACCCCATTTTAAACTTTGACAGCGATTATCTTCACCTGTCAAATATCGTGGTGTGTCCTTCCCTACAAATTTGACTCACAAACTTTGAAAAAGCACCGGGGACCAATTTCCATTTCAAAACTGCGCCCTTCTTTAAATTTATATGTCAAATATCTCATTCATAAGTCGCTTTAAAACGCGATCAGTCGTTAGATTTAGGGAAAACCATTGTCCTCTCCACTGACAACGCTGCATCAGGCAATACCAAGCATACTCCACCTCACACATGCTCCATCCACCTTACTATTACTTACTAAAGCGGCAACTCCGACGACAAATAGCGAATGAGGCAGTGTAGTACAAGGTTACATAGGTGACCCGTTACAGGTGCGAGGTTGTCACATTGTGTTGATTTTATGCCCAATATATATTGTAAAATTAAAATATTTATCTGATATTTTGACCAAAAATTGATATCATCATCATTGATATCATTGATTGACATGTACACTCGTGTTTAAACAAAACGGGGTCATTACGTACTCAAATGTGAAATACGTGTCCCCTTTTTTATGAACAGATGTACACCTACACAAAAACTTTTTTCTTTTTTTTTAAACTTAGATCTACTTTCAAAAATTCTCTGTCAGGCACCGTTTTTGAGTAATTTGATTTTTTTGTTTGATCCATTATTTATCAACGGCAGTGGAATGAAGGATTATTTGTTCAACCTAAACAACCCCGTAACCTCACGTTTTGACTGTTTTAACATGCGTCAGATCATTGACGAGGAGACAAGATACAACAACAATACGAAAAAATCATCACTAATTGACCCCATATTTGTATCAGAGGACGGCGAAATCATGTCGGGCTCTAAAGTCATAGACTCTGGGAAAGTATCAGACCATAAACTTTGTGTGTGTGACATAAAAATTAAGATTTTTATTAAAAATTAAGTATTAAAAAGCTAATGTTTGATAGGGATAAAGCACAAAGAAAATATAAATTATCAAAATCTCAAAATGATTTTAACCTCTATAAACACTTAAGGAACAAAACACTAAACGAAATAAGGCTTCAAAAATCTAAACACATAGACAGTGTGGTTAAGGATGGTAACGTAAAAAAGACATGAACACCCATAAAAAACCTTAATTTTCTTAAAACTAGTAGTAAAACTATCCCTGAAAAATTATCAGACCTAGATAAAATAAATGAATACTTTTGTATTCAACAAAAATTCTTGTAACGAAATGGTAGC
The DNA here is from genome assembly GCA_963921995.1 of Oxystoma pomonae. Classification (NCBI taxonomy): domain Eukaryota; kingdom Metazoa; phylum Arthropoda; class Insecta; order Coleoptera; family Brentidae; genus Oxystoma; species Oxystoma pomonae. The sequence continues at coordinate 101,204,751 of OY998165.1, forward strand.
CTACTACGATTCCTTGCAGCCAAAAACGATATTTAATTTTTATGAAGTCACAACTGATTGCATACTACAAGCCTTACAGTCTATAAAATCTAACGCTGTCGGTTGTGATGGAATATCACTCAGTATGTTAAAATACTGTTGTCCTTTTATATCGCCATTTCTCACGGACATTCTTAATACGTGCATAAGGCAAGGAAGCTTCCCAAACCTTTAGAAAACGTCTCTGGTTCAACCCCTGCCTAATAAAAATGATCCGGAGGAGTTTAGCGAACATAGAACTATAAGCCTTCTCCCGGTAACGTCCAAAATATTGGAAAAAATCTTGTATACCAGCTTAACGAGTTTGCACTTGCTAATAATTTAATGTCTGAAAAGCAGTCAGGCTTTCGTAAGGGGTACTCAACAAGCACAGCCCTCTGCGATATTTTGGACGGAATTGTGGAGGATTGGGATCAAGGAAAAACATCGTTACTTGTGTTGCTGGACTTCTCCAAGGCATTCGACACAATCTTTGGCTTTGCAACTAAATCTCTAAACTTATCAAAAAGTTATCTGACAGGACGTACTCAGAAAAGCATTCTCAACGGAAAAACTTATAAACCTTTGCCAGTCATATCAGGTGTACCGCAAAGTTCCATTTTAGGACCTTTGTTTTTCATTTTGTATTCCAGGGGGGCTATTCCAGTGGCTCATACCGATATCGTTACGTAGCGAATTCGTTATCGCGGCAACACCGCGGTTTGTTTTGTTGTTTCACAATGGCCGCGGCCGTGTCAATTCAACTTTGACAACTAAACTCGCACAAAAATATAAGTTTTGATTTGATTAAGAAAAATTAACATGATTTCTTCTGCGATGGTTGCAGACGGGAAACAAAATACTTTTTATAATTCCTGCTGCCTAGTTTCTCCTGTGATCTTGTGTTCTCCAACCACCCGAATAGAAGACGAAAATAAGTTCACACCATATTTGGAGCCCACAAAGAACGGCACAGTAAGTAAAACTAGCTTTTGTTATGGGGAAATATTTGTTTTACTTATCCCAAACTTGTACATCACTGCTATTTTAAGCTGGGTTTATATTTTATACTCTTCTGTAAAGGGAATCGCAAGCCCTTATGATAGAATATAGATAAGCATGGCCCAACTAGTTGAGTTTATCACCCACTTAAATTAAAGTCAGGCTTGGCAAGAGTGTGATACATTGAGTTTATTTAAAATGAAAACTACTGACTTAGATTTTTGCAGTTCACCAAAGAAAAAATAACTACTTAAAGCTGTGATCAGATTTTGGATAAATACTATTTTGATAAAACTTAAAGTGTATACTTCTTTTTAGGTATAACATGCTAGGGTATGTGAATGGAGCTACATGTGAGAATCATTCTAGTAGGATAGTACCACACAAGACCACAACTCGGGCCACAAATTAACTATGGATAGATTCAAGTAAGACACAGACCAACCTTCCAAGGCACTAAATGAAACTAGACAAAGATTCGATGTTCAATAGACATAGTGAAACTAAGAAACTGATGCAATATACATGTATGCTAAATGTTATTTGTTCTCCCATTAAAAAATAATAAGATAACTTTTAATGAATTAAAAAGTTGTGTAAAATATAGTACAGAAATAAAATTTTATTATTTAATTCTGTTAGGCCACATTTGTTTAAATAAAAAAAATTTAAATGTCACTTAAGTGATAGTTATAGAACATTGGACCTATTGTAACTACGATTTTAGAACTTTTTCAAAAAAATTCGCAGATTTTTTGGGGGAGTCATCGAAAAAGTGTGGGCCACTATATATTATTTTAAGTTGCAAACTTTTTAAAATAAGGCAGAGTTTTTTTTCAAGAGTCTTTAGATTGGTTTGGTGGGGTAAGTTAAGTACAGTATTAAGTTATTTCAAGCTCTGATTGCTATAAAAAAGAATTGATGAAGATGTTTTAAAAAATTGGACTGATGTGATTTAATATTTACCTAAGTGATATTTCTTCATTATTTTACATCCATTTTTAAATTACCTAAATGATATTTATTCCCACACTCACGTAGCATAGCTTGATATTTATATAGCAGTTGGCTAATTAAGCAAATTATTTTAATTTTTAATACCTGAGTAATATAATTTAAGAAACCTACTTAGTACCTACTTCAAATAAAGGGCCTTAAATGTATGCTGCATTTTTAAATTAACTCTTAAAGTTTTACTGACTGACATGGCAAGTTTTTTACAATGCATTTAGATAAATTTATTTTTTTGGCTAGATTAATACTTTATACTAGTTTTTAATTTAATATTACCAATTTATTATATTACAAAGAAAAAATTGATTTGAGTTGATTTTGTCACTCTTAACATTGCTATTAAAAAATAATAAAATTTGGGATAAAAAACTGATTTATTTTACTTATTGGTTTAAATGTTACTTAGAATTACAAATTGTTTTCTAATATTTCAATAATTGGTGGATTGCATCTTTTCTTTCATCAGCTTGGGCACTGCTAACCTGAAACAAAAAATAAGATGTATTTCAAAATGTAGCTTTCAGGTTTGGTTTATAAAATCAATCAATTACACCAATAGTAACTTTTAATCACCTCACCCTTTGAACAAGAGTATAATCCGACTTATTAGACTTACATCGACTATATCTCACCAATTTTTTGGCCACCAGTTTTATTGCTGTCTGCCAATTTAGATTCTTTTAGAAAAGTACGGACCAAGTTTTACATTACATTCTACTTTGAAAATTTTATTATTGACTATCTTTTGTTTACCCCACATCTTAATATTTAAGGTAAAGTAGAAACTTAAGTGATGGTCAATGCTTGTGTGAATTTGGTCCAACGCACTTTGATTTAGAAACTAAGGGAGAGGATAAAACAACTTTCTGGCTAAGGTCGTAAAAAAACTTGCCTGTTAAAAAAACGATATGAATTTGGCCCTTGTATATATTATTTAGAAAAAGTAATGTAAACTGTCGATCAAAAAAACTATCAAGATAGTGAATAATAATTAAAAACCTTGGGAAAACAAAGGGAACAACAGAAAATCTAACAAGTTGGGATCCAAGTGGAAAAAGACTTGAGTTTTTCTTGTAAATTAACGAAATAAGTGTGGCTTATCCCCTAGTTACCCCAAGATCTTTAATTGTTATTTAATGTTTTTTTTTAAATATCCTGTGGACATAAAAAGTTACCTTAAAACTTTATTCCTCCTTGAATTTTACTAATGAAATTTGAAATATTTAGGTTTTGGTGGCTAATAAAAATAGTAGAAAACAAAAACTTAAATTACAGCAATAAAGAAGTGGAAATTTATGTGTGGTTGAAACGAAAGTAGCCAATTTTTTTAATTTTACTGATGAATTTTTGGATTTTAAAATGTTTTCTTTTTAATGTGAAGGTAGCTTACCATATGTGTTTTGTCCTGCTAAAATGTTTAGTTGCGTAGGTGGGGTGGGGTGCTGCCTGCTTAAATGTATTCATCATACATCTTAAGAATTACGAGAAATCATTGATCTGAAATTAAATTTAAAGTAATTTATTATAGGTGTGATGTATGCAAATCTATAGTCTAATCAGCTAACCAGTTAGTTCACTTGAATTAATACTTCAGACAATAGCAATACCATGTGCTATTTTTTTTTGTTTTTTTCCCAATATTTTTCCAATTTTGTGCCAAATTTAAAGTTAATCTTCTCATCTAGGCCTGAATCAAAATGAATGAATGACCTTTCAATACGAGGAAAAAAATGAGCTAGCTAGATTTTTATAACATATTTTAGGTACTGTATTATAAATTTTACTTATTCTTTTTATTAGTGACATCCATAAAATCTGCATAAAATATGTAACGTGAATTAAATAATCCAATTTTTTAAACGTTATCTAACAAAAATGCATAAGATTTGTTATATAGGTGTATATGGTTACCCATTGGCGTCCTAAAGGAAGGGGGAGTCGAGGTAAAAACCCTCTGATACCAGTTAAAAAAAACGAAATTATCTGAAATTATCCCAATAAAATGATTTCTGAGTAAAATTACAATTTATTATTATTAAATTTTTTAAACTTTACTAATTTTGTGTGATGATGGGTTAAATAATTTACTGATAAGAACTAGTAAACTTTGTAAAACAGTAGATAAAAACTAAAAGAGTTTTTAAGACAGGAATTTGATCAACAGTAGAGAGTTTGAAAAGTTAAAAGTTTTATGCATTTTGATTTTGACAAAGGTGAGAAACTTGGTCTTAAAATTATGTAGAAACGCAAAGGTTAAATATTTAAAAATGACTATTTATTACTGACATAATTGCGAAACTTAAAATGATGTTTCGTCAAAAACCACAATACAATACTCTACTTTTACACAAAAATATTATATTTACACAAATTTTTTTGTTTACTAGATTTAAGTAAACATTTTTAAAACTCAGAATCTAAAACCGAGAGGCCAACACCTCCAATAGGTGTACGAAAACTCGATAATACCTGACAATACTTGACTGTATGGGACAAAATCTTAGGATAGTTTGCATTACTTGACAATAGGTGTTCCTACAAATTTAAAATCGGGTGTTGGAATTGAAAACTTACCAAAACTGATTTATATGGATAATTTATCAACATACATTGAGCAGCTATGGGAAGTGTTTATTCCCAAACTTCATAATTTATTTTCTCTCTTATTAGCACTACAGCATGGGTCCTGCTCTTGGAGATTTTCAACAGTTGACCTAAAAAAAGAACAGTAAATTACATTACATTAAAACATTAAAACTTTGAAAACCTTAAAAAAAGGAAATGTGTACATCAAAATTTGTTTTAGCAAAATCAATTTGAATATATGAAAGTTAGGTACATGACTCTTATCTGTCTGTCAGAGGGAGGGAGTTCAAAAGATCTACTATCCTGTGCAAATAAAATAATTGAAGAAGGGGGGACAGTATGAGAAGGGATGCAAAATTTTTACTTGATCGTGCATAGCAGTTCAGAATCAGCCGCCTCTCTTCAACTAGGTACTCAATGCGGTCTGTTGTAAGTACTATTATTTATACAAGGCATAATATTTAGTAATTTGGCTATAACCTCAAAAAATACAAACATAAACTGTCCAAATAAATAATATTTGATTTTTTCTCGATATATAGGTAGTTGATGTCAGATTTTTTTTAATAAAAAGTCAGTGTATGGATGGAAATGGATCAAACAAATCCTGCATTCTTGAATTTCCAACTTTTTTTTCTTATAATATATGAATATTTTGTAAAATTATTTTTCGGTTTTCTGGCCACTGGCTCACGTCTTTTCAAAATGTATAAACTGAACTTAAAACGGACCTACTATATCTTTTTGTTTACATTATGTAAGTAGTGTTCTTTAAGCACTAAAAAGAACAGAATAGAATATAAGATAAAGTAAATATAAGTACTTACCCAAACAAAAAATCTGGAGGCACTTCCACACAAGGCCCATGTGGATTTTTCTTCACAGATAACGTGGCTTTTCCAAACAAAATTCAATAACGGTTGACCACCATCACATTGTGATCAGATTTTTAGTCCATATTGCGTGCAAAAAGCTCATGAAAATTATTATTTTCCCGAAATTTCGCCGCAACAAAAATCTAAAAATCTAAACAAACTTGACTGACTGTCGGCATTTGACAGTTGTTTTGGGAAAGTATTGCTGGTTGCGTGCCATTTAAGCCTTCTTTTTAATTAATAATAAGCGATGTTGCCGTAACAGTGAAAATAATGGCGATAGCGATCGTTATCTCATAACGATAGCCCACTGGAATTGCCCCCCAGCTATATTCTAAACTCTGTTGAAAACTGCAAGTCACGGGCCTACGCAGATGACACGAACCTTAGATTTATTTTTTATCCGCAAGAATATCATACTGCTGAATATCTCGTGAATCGCGACCTTCAGAATATTTATGAAAATGCAGCTAAACATAACCTAAAGCTAAACCCTGAAAAGTCAACTTACATTCTTTGGAAAACATGCGGAGGCACTTCAAAATACAATGCAATTAAAAATAAATAACGTCCCGCTCCATCCTAACAACTCGATTAAATGCCTAATAAATTAAATTTTGATGCACATGTTAAATCGGTCACTAAGAAAGCTTTTTTTTTAACTTGAAGATGCTTTACGGAAGCAAAGACGTACTTTCCAAGAACCTTAAACGCACTTTAACAGAATCTCTCGTACTATCACAGTTCAATTATTGTAATTTTGTATATTATCCCTTCTTAACGGAATGTAATAAATCAACAATACAAAAGATACAAAATTGCTGTGTGCGATTTACTTGTTCCTTAAGAAAATATGATCATTTTCAATCGCGTTCATTTGCACTTTGCAACATTCGTGCACAAAATTATAAAGACCTCTACTCCTAGCTACTTGCGGTCAAAGCTCGTAACCAGATCTATAATTCACAACCGTAATACAAGGTTTGTAGGTATGTTAAATGTCCCCAAACATAAAACCTCAATTTTTAAAAAAGGTTTTTCCTATCAAGCTTGTCATGTATTCAACAAACTTAATAATGATCTGAAACTTATAAAAAGTTCTAATACATTTAAATGGCAATACAAAAAACAACTGTTGTGTAGCCTATACGGCTAAAGATAGTTTAGTTTATTCTGTATAGTATTTGGATAACAATATATAATATCGTTAATATTATCATTAGGTACTTATATATTTTATTTTTTACATATAGTGTCTTTACTTACAGTTATTAGTTTTGGTTGATTAGTATTATATTTTTTTATTTTTCGACAATTTACATTTCGCTCTCCTTGTTTTTTTTTGTAATGTTAATTGATTTAGCTCAATCAAAGGTTAGGTGTAAGAATAGTCTGTGACTAAACCTCGCCTTATTTTGTAAAAGTCGATTAAATAAAATAAATAAATAAATAATTGATGCTAGGTATTATATATTATGTTAATTTATATTTTAAAAAATTAAAAAAAAAATTGGGTTCCCTACACCTTCCCTCCTTAGATCCCCCGGCGTGAGAATAATACACATTTTACGTATGTTTTTAACTGCTGGATATTTTACATGAAAAGTAAAAAGTTTTTAACAATATATATTTTTTTTAATACTAGAATATATACAAATATCGAAAAACATAATTTCACATTTTTTTTTGTATTTATCGTCGCAATCTTTTTTAAGATTCCAGCAGTAGTCTGCAAGCATTGACGGTTGTCATTTTCCCTCATACCTCTTTTCCATTGCCGCTATCTCTTGATGGAAGCGCTCTCCGTGCTCATCTGATACTTCGCTGCAATCATCTGGAAAGGAGTTTAAATGGGAATGCATAATATAGTCTTCAGAACGATGTCTTCCCAAAAACTGATTACATACTTTCTTGAACGCAATCCATGAACTAGGCAAAAGTGTGTCGAAATTATGGTCTTTCATCAGATACCTTATTTGTGGTCCTACAAATATACCCTCTTTAATTTTTGCATCAGACAGGCGGGGGAACTTGGTAGTGAGGTAAGCAAATCCTTGGCCATTTCTATCCATTGCTTTTACAAATTGCTTCATTAAACTCAATTTAATATGAAGTGGTCGTAAAATTACATCTTGAGGGGCAAGAGATTCATTCGTCACATTTTTCTCTCCAACGGTTAATTTTCTGGTGGGCCATACTGTTCTTACAAAATGTTCTTTTCGAGCACGACCATCGCAATCACATAAAAACTACCAGTACTTCGTATATCCTCCTTGCATGCCAAGTATAATTGCGATTATTTTGAAGTCTCCGCAAATTTTCCATTTGTGATCTTGGTATTTAATTTTTGTTAATACATGTTAAAGCACGCCATACGATTCTTTTGTCAAACTTGCATATTCAACGGGAACCGAAGACATTAAGTTACCGTTATGAGCAGCTTTTAAGCTTGTTTTAGATGCATCTATGAATAGGCGCCAATCAGAAACTTTATATGGTCTATCTAGGGCTGTCATTAGGCCTTTAATGTCCTTACAGGACGAATGATGTCATCTTTCTCAAAAAATTTTTCAAAATCAAGCTCTTTGTCTTTATAAACTGTTACATATGTGCTTGGCCGTAAAATATTCCATTCTTACAAACGTGAACCCAGAAGCCATGCCTTACTCCTACTTAGACCTAAATCTCTGACTAAGTCATTCAATTCACCCTGAGATAAGAGATGCGGTACTACGTGTTCAGGAGGCTCATATGTTGGGTCTGATGTAGACAAAGACTCTTTATCATTAGAGTGACTTACCACCCCAGAAAATGTTTCTGCTTCGGTTTCTGATGGCATATTCTCAACTACACCACTGATTTTATCTTCATCACAAGGAACTGGTATCAAATAGCAGAAGGCACCTCCCAATGAGCATTTTTGTCTATATAGAAGTTACAGCAAATAATATAAATAAAATAACCAAAAGTTATATTATTTAGTGTTGGTGATAATTTTATAACTCTAATATATCTCTTAAATGAGTAAAAAAGACTTGAAAAACAACTGACCAACACCAGCTTATAAAAATTTATGGTACATAGTATTGGATAGAAAAACAACATATAGATTTTATAAAACTTCCTTATGAACCCTCAAGTCTAGATATTATTATAAAAAGGTTTTACAACTGTTCTAACAATACTACATAACAAATTAAAGGTTTTTATCGATTTAGAAATATAAATTTTCCATCTTTCTTCCCTTTGCTTGTTATGTATTATTCTTTTTCTTTTTAAAATAAAAAATTTATAAAATGGTGTTTATCAATCTTCTAAAATAAATTAATATGGAAGTGAGATAAGTTGAATTAGGAATATGAATATTTATATACTATAGGTTAAATAAAAGCTGTTTTCCCAGACATCGTACTCTGATAATCAGCTGTGGTCCCGTGTGTACTGTATAGTTTTCGAATACACTCACAAAATTTTCATGGGCTCCAAAAATACTTGAGAAAACCCCATAAATAACGTTTTTATTTTGGTCAAAAACCTATGGCAAAATGGCGAAAATTTACGACAATTCTATAAAAAAACCAATACAATTATACCACTGTTTACCTCTTTCAACACTATTTCATCAACGTTTTAAAACATGACACTGAAGGTCCGTTTCTGCGAGCTTAACATAGTTACCATTGTTCTCTTTTCCTAAATGTATTCATCTGAGAGAGATCCAGCATACTACACATACCAGGAAAAATACCCGCCTGCACACCCTTCAACCCCGCATAACTGTCAGAGGTAACTATCTCAATAAGATAGTTAGATTGAGGGGTCGAAGGGTGTACAGACAGGTGTTTCCCTGGTATGCTGGATCTCTCTCAGACGAATGCATTTAGAAAAAGAGGATAATAGTAACTATGTCAAACTCGCAGAAACGGACCTTGAGGCTGCGTTCCGTCGCGTCGTAAGGTGATGTGTTCACAATTCCCGCCGACCAGCCGTGCGCACTGTATGCACTCGAAGTTTCACGGTGCATTTTTGGGAACTTATCACGGTTACTATATTGTTCTCTTTTTCTAAAACCCGGTTCCCATCTATGGGTTTCTTATGCGTGGGCTCCCCGAATCAAAACACGGATCACGTAGTCTAAGCGAGATTTGCCTATACAAGTTCATGTTGGCCCACGTGATGAGTTTTCTGAGTCAGGGTGGCCGCGCATGGGAAACTAAACTGTCATCGAAAACTATCTCAAGAAGATTTGGATCTCTTATGTCTTTCCTCAGATTGATGTAATTAAAAGCAGATAATGATAGTATGGTATCTCGCAAAAACGCGCCTTTTGATGTCGCAAAAACGCACCCTTTGATGTCACAAAATTAACCTAAAAAATCTTGTTTGTTTTGTTATAAATTAAAATTGTTTTTTGTTGTAAAAACAGTGGTATTATAACCACTATACAAAGAAATTAATAAAAACATTATAGAAAGAATGGACAAAAAAGATTTATGAATGAGTTCATAAGAATATTACAGGCACCAATTTATATAAAAGTGTCTCTTTGTTGTTGGTTAATTAAGTTTTTATAAGTGAGTTGATAGCAACATTTTAAAAACCAATCTATATATCTTTAATTGATAGTTACTTACGGTTTTATAGATGGGTTAACAGAAAGATTTCAAAAACCAATTTATATAACTTTTGTCACTGATGACTTATATTTTTATAAATATGTTGGTGGAAACATTTTTAACACCAATTTATGTAACATTTGTTACCGATGACTTTAATTTTTATAAAGATGTCCGTGGAAATATTGTTAACACCAGTTTTATGTTACCTTAGGGTACCATCAATTTAGAACCTTTAATAAAACAAATATACAAACTCAATTCCTGTAGGAAACCTCTAAATACCCTAGGGCGTTAATGGAACCCTCTTTATAATAATTATATAAATTTTTGTCACCAGAGGTTTCTGAAAATGCTCATTGGGCTTTAAGGGGTATCCTATGTGTTGTTTAGACTTTCTGCTAGTAAAGTCCCGTACATTCGTTAGACAAAAGTAGCAATCTCTAACATGATCCTTGGGCTCGCGGCATACCATTGGAACACCAAAGGCCATCGAAACAGCTTTTCCATTCCACCACTGTATTAACTTCACATAACAGTTCGCACAACAACAATATGGTGCCCATTTTTTATCTTGATCACCAATTGGGCAACCAAAATACAGTTTTTAGGCTTTATGTATAACTGGAGACATATGTTTTCTGTGTTTTTCAAAAGTGTATTCACCACAAATATAGCAGAAACTGTTTGGGTTATTACGGCACTTATAACGTGACGACATTTTCTCGGACACTTAACACACTTCACAACTTTCTATAAGAACGAATTAGATGAAATTAACTCCATCGATATTGTTATAATAACTAATAATAATAATAATATAATAACTGGGTTAGAAGTACCGCCTCCTCCTTATCAAAAGTCATGCTATTATTGGTAGATCTCCCCCCTTTGCCTCTCCTATTGTTTTGAGGATTATAATAATCTCGAAAATATAGTTTAAGGTATATTTTTGCCCTCGGTTACTAATTTGGTGGAAATTACCAGGTAGATATTATCCTACATAATTGCATTTAAATTTAAAAGTGTGAAGATTTGTGAATATGTGAATAAGAATCAAGGCGCCTAAACTCACAGGGAAGCCCAACATTTGCAATATGGCGTTGTATCGTATGATACTATAACCAGTTTTTTTTATAATTTGGTGTTTTTTTCTATGCTTTTAATATTTTTTTTGCAAAAATAGAATATTATTTTCGATTTTTTATAATAAAGTTTATTTAAATTTATATTTAATTAAAATCGTCACTTTGTCTAAAAAAGCACTTGAGGTTCTCTCAGGCACATACTACGTGATAAGATTTGTCAATTCTTATACACAAATCTTAACAAAACAAACAAGAGTTTCAAAAAAGTACCCAGGTGACGTTTCAATATGGCAGCCAGTCAAATGTTTAGCTCACCTGTGAGTATAGGTAACTTAAATACAAATAAGGTGTTTCTCCATGTTTTAAAAAGCAAACCAGAGAATTTAAGATAAAAGATATAAAAATAATATGTTTATAAAAACATTACGTGTAGGGATATAACTTTCAGCGCAATCTGGCATCGTCGCCAAATTGTTTACCTTATGTCTGATCGGAACTGTGGTAAACATAATGTCTCTCTTTTAGTTATACCTTTATTGAAATTACAAAATATCTCAAAAACGGTTTGAGAATAGCATTGGAAAGCAAATATACCTAGTGTTGAATTTAAAATAACAAAGTTGTTGCCAGGTTTATTTGCAAATGTAAAAGTTTAAAAATTTTGAATTGTTTAGGTTCCGAAATAACGTCCATTACCCTAGCGACCCCACCCCAAGAAAATCAAAATTTAGTTATGCCATAATTATGTGCTAGTTTCGTCCCCAATCAAAAAATTTTGTGCTGCTCTGGTTTCTGAGAAAATCGAAAAAGAAAATGAGGTAGCTAGATTAATATTAACTTGGCAACCCCACCAGGAAATATGGCGCAAAACTAAAAAAATTTTATTTTAAAATTATATGCTAATTATGTGCTCCACGAATATATAATGTTTTTTAAAAAAAGCGTGGGGTAGCTAGGTTAATATTAACTTAGCGAACCCACATGTTTAGGTATCACGGAATTTAAAAATTTCAGAAGTCATTATTATCTGCAGATTATGTGCTAATTTCGTCCACAATCAGAAAATTTTGTGCTCGTCTAGGTTCCGAGAAAATCGATAAAGATTATCTTATTGCATAATTAATAATTAACTGAAGACCCCGCGGCTGTGTTCCCGTTTTATTGCTTTAAATGTGATAACTTTTGTTGCCGTAAACCGATTTTAATTAAGTAAATACCTTCCTAGGAGCCAAAGAAATGCAATTTAACCTAGCTACCCCACCCTTTTTTTTAAACATAATTTAAAATGAAAAATTCTATTTGTTTTATATACATATTCGTGGAGGACAAAATTATCACATAATTTTAAAACCAATAATTTTTAGTTTGGCGCCATATTTCCTGGTGACGTCACTAAGTCTATATTAATCTAGCTAACCCAATTTCTTTTTCGATTTCCTCGGAAACCAGACGAGTACAAAATTTTCTGATCATGGACGATATTAGCACATAATATGCAGGTAATATTGGTTTTTGAAATTTTTAAATTCCGTGGTACCTAAACATGTGGGGTCGCTTAGGTAATATTAACCTAGCTACCCCACCCTTTAAAAAAAAACATAATTTAAAATGAAAAATTCGATTTTTTTCTTATACAGACCGCTTCAAGCTACTGCGAACATAGGGCGGAAGAAGTCTAATTTGCCAGTGTACGTACATGCAGAGACACCGCACGCCTATCAGTGAAGCAACCAACACTCAGGCTTCCGATCGCCATTCGCTGCCGTTCGCCGCCTTTCGCCTTGTATTTAGTACGCCTCTAACCACGGTGCTGTGTGGAGCGTAGTCAATGAAACCGGAATTTGGTCAATAAATACGCAAATTTTTATAACATAATTTTCTTATTTTTTGTCACTGATAAATAAGAGCGTTTTATTGTCAACTGCTCAGATTTATCAGTGACGACGTGTTACAATGAAAATAATAAGGAGAAACAAAATAAAAGCAAGTTCTCAAAATAAAATAATACATTCTAAAAACCAAAAAGATTCTCCCAGTCAAAAAAAAATTAAAGCAAATGTTCGAAAAGTCCTCCTTGCTCGGCTAGACAATATCCGAGCCTACTATAAAAACCCCTTCTAACGTTTCCAAGCATGTTAGGGGTGATAATTTGAAAAGCTTCTTCAAAAACAGATAGAAGTCATTAGGAGCAAGATCGGGAGATCGAGCTGGCCATAAAATAGTTCCCCGTGTACTTATAACCCGATTAGGAAATACATTATCAAGATATTCCCTAACAAGGCCAACATTGTGAGCGGAACAACCATCTTGTTGAAACCATGTTTCACCAAATCTTACACCTAACAACTGCCTAGCAGTTGGAATAATGTGCTGCTGCAGTAGATCCAAGTATCTAGGACCATTCAAATTGCAATTGCCGTTAATAAAAAATGGCCCAATTACGTGTTCCCCTACAATACCCCCCCCCCAAACATTTAGTTTTTGGGGATACTGTGTTCTTACGTCAAAATACAAATGCAAATTTTCCCTCGACCAATATTGAACGTGTGTTGGGTTATGACAATTTGACCATTTGACCATCTGCACTTTTTCGGCAACTTCGTAGACATCCATTTTTAGTTTTAAAAATGTATTATTTCAATTAAGAACTTACCCATCTGTTTCCCGAGCAAAGCAGAAATAAAACAAAATAATAAAAACAAAATGAATTTCCAAAAGATAACACTGCAGCGTGCTTCGAATCCACCTCGGTCGTACGGCACGGAGAGTAAATTGGACTTGATTCCCCCTATGTTCGTAGTAGCTTGAAGCGGTCTGTATATTCGCAGAGCACACAATTAGCACATAATTTTAAAACCAAAAATTTTTAGTTTGGCGCCATATTTTCTGGTGGGGTTGCTAAGTTAATATTAACCTAGCTACCCCATTTTCGTCTTCGATTTTCTCGGAAACCAGAGGAGCACAAAATTTTTTGATTGGGGACGAAATTAGCACATAATTATAGTAGGACTAAATTTTGATTTTCTTGAGGTGGGGTTGCTAGGTAATGGAGGTTCCGAAATAATTTAATATGTTACTCACCTTTTTCCACCCGGTATACCTATTTCTTCTTCAACGTATTATGATAATAAAATGTTTTTTTTTCTAGCTGTATTTTTAGGCCTACGACTATGAAAAATCATATATATTATGACTTTAAGACCTCTTTAAAATTTTATGACTTTACATAAATTTATGATCGGTGACCGTTTTCAAATTAAAATTACGGTAAAAAATAAAGAAATTTAAAAGTTTTTTCTTAACTTTTTGACGGAAAAAATATTGTTTTTTATTTCTGATCATATATTCGGAGGGAACAGCCAGTTTCAACCAGGATCTTCAATTATAATCAGCATTCTTTATTCTCAACAAAAATATGCAAAAAAATTTAGTACAAATATTACGTTCTCATAAAAATTGACTTCGTTTCGAAAACGATTTCAATGCGATACCGTCCATGAAAACGCCCGTTTTTGTAGTATTCAAAACTATTTCAATGGATAAAAAAAGTTGGGTTGATGTATAGTTCAGAAAAAAGAAGAAGAAGCTATTATAAAACAACCTTACTTTACCTTAAAATAGTTGCTTTGCTTTTAGTTTTTTAATTTATAGGTAGGTACCAAGGAAAGTAGCTAACAAAATAACAACGAAAAGCCTTTTTCAACACTAGTTTTTGCTTTACTTATGCGAACTTTTTCCACGTATGTGCCCCACACATGAGCCGGTCCAGCATTTCTTACTACATTTTCACTTGCAAACAATTAAATATAAAAAGAAATATATATATGGTAAGCTCGGTGTTAAGGGCCAACATAATTTTTTGACAATTATAACATGTAAGCCGGCAAATATTAAAATTTTAAAACCGTTTTCAAATCGATTTAACATCGAATTAAAAACTGTCACGAAAACCCATGCAAAATAAATGTTTAAAAGATATTGAAGTGAACCGAGAAGTTTAAAGGAAAACTTTCCAGTTTTATACCACGTAATAGTTTGACATCGTAGCCTTACGGCTTACGTATTTCATCACCTCACAATGAAAAGGTTCTATCTCTCTTGCAACTTTCGGTAAATGAACTTCTAAAATATTGTTAAGGGTTCTCTATTTCTCAAATCCTTCCTTTAAATAAACTAGTGGGCTCCAAATATCACTAACTTTATTGTAAAGTATCTAATTTTCCTAAGATCTTTAGCACTCGAGAATACACGCGCCCAGATCATTCGCGAATTGCCTTGGTCCTTCGCGACGCCCCGCCTACTCTCGTATACAAGTTAGACAAAAACTAGATATATAGGCATACAAATACAACACTTAACAGTAAATTCGTACCTAAATAAATAACTTCTAACAAAAGAACACTAAAAACTAAATAGCCTAGTACTAAATTAAAGTATAATTTTTAACATTGCCCTCCTTGTTAAATGTGATCGTACCGATCAATAATTCCTCGAAAAGGATTAATTTAAGCCTGTGCAGGTGTATTACTTTTATTTTCGCTTTAGGACTTCTCTGGATCCTGTAAACTACGTCTTTAATCGTCTTAATAATGATATATGGTCCTTTCCAGGATGGTGATCAATCAATTATTCAACTCGTGATCAATCAATTATTAGTCTTATCTCCGCCCACTAAAGGATTGTATATAAGATAGAGTGTAGATTAATTTAGTTCATTGTTTATCGTCTCCTGATGATGGTAACGTTGTTAGCGAAACGCGCGTCTAGTGCAAAAAAGTGTAATTTTGGTTTAGTGCAACCAAAGGTTCCAAATTCCCAACATAACTTAGGCTATATAACTTCCAACCCTTCTTCCGTTGGGAGTTATATAGCCAGACTTTATCATCTGGAAATCCCGAAGAATTTGCTTTCAAATCATACCTCGCCTTCATGCGATCACTACCGATTTCAATTATTTATCTGACCAACTCGTGAATATCCAACAGCTTTTCTCGAAGCTCGTCCACATAATCTCCTACTTCTTTGCTTTGTCCTTTAAGTGAACTGAATATAATGTCACACGGTAATCTCAGCTCTCTGCCAAATAACACATTGGCTGGTATAACTCTGAACTTAGGTTTTATTTTCAGGCCAGAATGTTGATCCTCTAGAAACTTTTGCAATCGCTCTTGTTCCTGCTGTTTCTCTTGCGTTCTTCCTGTCTCTTATTTTCTTCCTCTGCTAGCAAGCCTGTTAGCAACTTTCGTGGTGGTCCCCTTTTGCCTCTCAATTCGAAGAAGGTCCTGTTCTGTTTCATATTTTTTCATCAATTCTTGCATCATTTTCTCCATTTTTTCTGCCTGTAGGCTCAAGTTTCTTCTTTTATGTAGATTGTTCTAGGATTTTATGGAAAATCCTTCAAAACTCCTGGTTTTGTATGTCAAATAGGTTGGAACGTCGTGGAATATTGTAGAATTTTCTTGATTTTCTCAGGCCGGGTCTTACTTCGGTGTAACAATCTGCTTCCAACTGAATCTTATTTCTGACGCCAATTGTTACGGGTCATCTAATTCCTTAACGAATATTTCCGTTAAATGAACTAGTGAGCTCCAAATATCACTAACTTTATTGTAACTCCTTTTTACAAGTATTTAAGTTTCCTAAGATCCTTACTACACCCCATTATGACGACTGACAATTAAACACAGAAGCTAAATGGAACTGTCATGGTCAGTGTCAAAAAACTAATCGCAGTGATTTGGAACAACACCGTTCTCAACTAAAACGCCAGTTAACTCTTATCTCTACAGTGCCCTTTAGCCAAAGATTGCCGCCATTTTTATAACCAAATTGACAGATAAAACATGGATTTTCTGTCAGTTGGATGTCAATATGACCGCTATAGTATGCTAAAGGATACTAAATCGAAAAAGAGTTAACTGGCTTTTTAGTTAAGCAGGTGTTGTTTGGAATGGAGTGTACACGCTAACTAAATTGCGCTTTATATAGGCCGACGAAATAGTCCCGATCACTCGAGAATACACGCGCCTAGACAATTCGCGAACTGCCTCGGTCCTTCGCGACGCCCCGCCCCTCTCATATATAACTTAGACACAAACCTAGATATGTGGGAAAATAAATACAACTCTTAACACTAAATAAACTGGTACCTAAATAAATAAATAAATAAATTCTAACAGAAGAACATTTAAAACTAAATAGCCCGGTACCAATTTAAAGGCGTAACCCGTAACAAAATTGTGTTCTAGAACTATGCCTTCTGTGTTATTTAAATATTTTAAACTAATAATTTAATTTTACTTATTGCCGAAGGTTTTAATATAATTGATTAGAATTTTTTTTTTCTACAGAAAGATGTTTTTTTTTAACAAGGCAAATTGAGATAAAATTTTAAAAGTTTTAACTTCTCGTTCACCGATTTCAATAAAATTTGGTATACCTACTTATGTAGATTCTACAACAATACAATATTGAAAAAAAAAAACTGCGGTGGTGAGGGAGAGTAAGGTGGATAGAGTTAGTATATTTAAAAATTAAGAACTCATAACTTTTAAATCAAAGCTGCTACGAATAAGCAATTTTTAGATTTATATTTTAGTAAATATTTTCCAATTTTACAGGAAAAAATAACATTTCAAATTTAAGTTTCACTAAATATTTTCTTACCAGGTACTAGAGAAAAAAAAACGTTGGGGATGGTTAAAGGGTTGAGGGGGTTGCCATATTTTAAAATTCATAAGTTTTCAACCAAAGCTACAGTTTTCAGATTTGAGTTCTACTCAATATGGTTTAAGCAAAATTTCACAAACAACTCTAGACTCAGTGGCGTACGCAAACAATTCCTGGGGGGTGCTTGAGTGTCAGCATAATCTCAGATAACTATTTTATTCTTAATTTTGGAGAAAAAAATCAATATTGAGGAGTCCAGTTTTAATAGCTCGGGAGGGAGGGGGACTTAAGCCCCTCCGGTACACAACTGCGAGACTAAAACGTAGAAGAATTAAATGAAAAACTTTATAATTCTCAAAAAATTTGTAGATAGGCACTATTGAATAAATATTGAACATTTTCAAAATTTTCATTTTATTTTTAATCAACCACCGAGAAATTGATTGATCTAAAAAAAAGTTATGATGTCAAAAAACTGTAGAATAGAACTTTGTAATTCTAAGGTGCCGATATGTTGGCTTACCTAATATCCTCTTCGTTGTCGGGAAAACTCCAGTAAGCTATCCTAAGCTGTAGCTGTTCCGGAACGGGCGGATAAAATCGTTCGACTAATTCGAATGGAATGTGTGACGCCACGCATTTCGCAGCTAGTTCTGTTAACGACGGCACCGGATGGGATCCTAGGTAACAGAAAAATTATCAAAATAGTTATTAACATAATAACCGAGGATAGTTTTATGCAGTACACGAAGCGGAGAGTATTAAAGTCCAAAAGAAGAAATCGGAGGAAATATAGAAGAATTAAAGATTTACTTTTAAGTAAAATTGTTCTTTAAAATGTATTTTATATAGTCAAGTTTGATAAAACAATACTGTTTACTTACAAAAATACACTTTAAAAATAAGTTTAGGTATGGTATTAAATTACTATAACTCTATTTACTCTTGTTATGTAGGCATTTAATGTTTTATTCTCGCTTATTGAGTGAGTTTAGCCCCGTATTCTAAATAGTTAAATTAATTTTTTTGTCGTTTTGAAGGCCTAAGTGGAGCGCCCTTCCTACAAGGGAACTAGCAGGTAGAGCGAACTTTGACCTTTGCCATTTTTTATTGTTACTTTTTTTTATATTTTTCTTTATCACTACACTCTTGTTTGAAAGTTTGAGACAATGATGTGTTTGAAATTAACTCTGTGTTTCGGACTTCCATTGTCTATATTTTATGTATACACGAAGTTTCGATCAGTACAATCTCTGATCATCTTCAGGTGCAAACTACAATCAATTCCTAAGGCTACGTACTTATATACTATGAGAAATCACTCAACCTTGAAGTTTAAGAAGTTGGCTCCGCCCAAGGAGGGGCCTCCAAATATTTGGGATTTCAACAATTGGTTTACTGAAAATACCCTGATTCTGCCCAATAAAAGCAGCTTCAAGGAATTTTCGTTTCTTCCAGTGTGACTTCTTGTGCAAAACCTTTGCTTCCGCCCACTTCATTCGGTGTTGTTTTGACCATGCATGGTCGGCGATTCCTGATTTCGTTGTTTCACCTTTTTGAGTATCCGTCTGATGTGCCTTAAGCCTAACAGATAGTGGTCTTTTTGTTTCGCCTATGTATGATTCACCACACTCACAAGGAACTTGGTAAATGCATTCCTTATTTTGTTTGTTCTCCGGTTTTCTTTTACTAAGAACGCTTCGAATTGTATTACTAGATTAAAAAATTCCAACCATTTTGTTAATATTCTTAAATCTTTTGTTTTAGGACCCGAGGATAGACTTGTCACTTTTGATGTCGAAAATCTATACACCAATGATGTCCCGATAAAGGAATCGCTAGATATTATTAGAAAGATACTGGTTGATGACGAATCCCTTTATGAACGTACCAGCCTACGGCTGGAGGGAGTGATGGAGTTGTTGGAGTGCTGCCTACATAACTCTTATTTTCAAGTGAAAGATAGGTTTTATGCTCAGGATGACGGTCTGCCAATGGGTTCATCGCTTTCGCCAGTGGTGGCCAATATTTACATGGAGTGGTTCGAATCACACGCGGTTGATGCCGCAACATATAAACCTAAGCTCTGGCGGAGATATGTTAATGATATTTTTATTGTCTGAACCGGGAATGACCAACAACTTTCAATAACCTCAACACCTAAATAACATAAGACCCACCATTAAATTCACAATGGAGTTGGAGCAAAATTATGAAATTCCATTTCTTGATGTACTTGTCAAACGGGTAGAAAGCGACATCAGAACAACAGTCTATTGTAAACCCACTCGCACAGGACAATATTTAAATAACGAGTCATAATCAGAACTTTGTATAACAGAGCCGTTCAAATTTGTAACAATTCTCATGACTTGGAAAATGACATAAGAAACATTAAGAAGGATCTGCAGCAGAATGGTTACAGCCTTGGACTAATAACAGATACTATTTCTAAATTTCAACAAACAGGACAAAGATCACAAGACCAAAATCGGGAAAATGCATTCCTTACAATTCCTCACGTTAAAGGAGTATCAGAGAAACTTTAATATTAAAACAACTTTTAAATTTAGTAATACAATTCGAAGCCTTCTTAGTAAAACAAAACCGGAGAACAAACAAAACAAGGAATGCATTTACCAAGTTCCTTGTGAGTGTGGTGAATCATACATAGGCGAAACAAAAAGACCACAAGGTTTTGCACAAGGAGTCACACTGGAAAAAACGAAAATTCCTTGAAGCTGCCTTTATTGGGCAGAATCAGGGTATTTTCAGTAAACCAAGTGTTGAAATTCCAAATATTCGGAATCCCCTCCTTGGACGGAGCTAACTTCTTAAACTTCAAGGTTGAGTGATTTCTCATAGTATATAAGTAAGTAGACTTAGGAATTGATTGCAGTTTGCACCTGAAGATGATCAGAGATTGTACTGATCGAAACGTCGTGTATAAATAAAATATAAGTCAATGGAAGTCCGAAACACAGAGTTAATTTCATACTACACTCTTATTCTAAATGTTAACTTGTTTTTTTTTTACTTCTTCTTTATTTTATATTACGTTACAGATTGCGTTCTAATTAGTATTATATAATGTAGGTATTTGTGGCAATAAAATCATTAATTATTATTATTTTAGGTTTCCACAGGAGTTCCTGGTTATGTCCTTCTCTCCGGTACTTGTGTACAAAGATTCGAAGGTAGGTAGACGATGAGTATTCTAGGTTAAGTTTAGAACTTTGCCTACAACTCCGCTAGTTTCTATGAGGGTTATTGACTAAATAGGTTTTATTTTAGCTCTAGGTTCTTAAGGCTATCCAATGTCGCTGACGGTACTTCTCCAGTGGCTCCGATTACTATGATGACACGTTCTTGATTCCACATATCCTTGATCTCGTTTGATAAGGGTATGTATTTGTTAATTTTTTCTTGATGTTTTCACTGCAGATTTGTCGGAAGGGAATAATAATGTAGGTTAGTTTTTCTTTTTTGTCTACGAATACCATGTCTGGTCTGTTATGTGGAATATGTACGTCCGTGATTATTTCTCTATTCCAATATAACTTGTAGCTGTCATTCTCATTTACTGCCTCAGGTTTGAGTTTGTAGTATGGTGTGTGAGGTACTTCTGATCTTAGTTTCTTTAAGAGTTCTTGGTAAACGATTTTCCTCAAATTGTCATGTCTTTTAGTATATTCATTGGGAGCTAATACTTTGCAGCCGCTTACTATATGGTCTATTGTTTCTGTTTGATCTCCGCACATGCGGCATCTATCTGTCTCTAATTGTTTCATGATGTGTTTTTTATAGTTTGAATTGTCCCTTCTTGAGCCAATCAAAAAAAGCTTTCTCATTAATATGGTTCTGTTTAAGTAATAATGGGTACCACCCATGTAGTTCTTTGCTGAGCCAATTCTCTATGTGTTTAACTGTATCGTCGGCGAGGTTTTGTCTATTCTGTAAATTAAGAGGAGTAATTTTATTGTCTTTGTTAACTATTATTGCAGCGTACAGTCCGTTCTCTTCCGCCTTTTTATGAAAATAATTCCTTATTTGTTTCTGGTGAAGTTCTTCTATGTTCAAACTCCCCATCCACCCTTGGTAGTTGAAATCTTTCCACTGAGCTTCTTGGCTGATGGAGACAGTGTTTGGTGGCTGCTGTTCGGATTGTGCAGTTTAGTTGAGATAGGTCCGTTTGAGTCTATGATATGATCCCGAAGCTGTATGTCAGAACTGGAATTGTGTATGTGTTGATCGCTTTAACCATGTTCTTTCCGTACAGCTTTGTCTTTGTAATCATTCGGAGTCGCTGTTGAAGGTTGCCTGACAATTGTTCTTTCGTTTGTTTTTTATTTATCCCGTTTTTCCTGTTCCATTTCTGTTATCGCCCCTGCATCCTCGCCCATTTATATTCCTTCATGTCTTCTCCATTGTCCTTTTTCCATTAGGTTAATGCGACATTTGTCTAGGCCAAATGTCATGCTGAAGTCTTCACTAAATCTTTTTAATATTTTTTTTTAGGTCTTCGTCGGACCATGCGTATGTTTTGAGGTTGTCCATGTAGAGATGGGTAAGTATTATTTTCTAGACAAAACCACTCAGCGGGCTCAGCGCGTTCCTTGAAAAATTCCACATTGTACTTGTATGTCTCCTATTGATTGTGTGCTGTGTGTTATTGGCTATGACTGTCAGCGTTGTTTCCCACGTTTTCATCAAACTCTTCATTACCAATTATTTGCTGTTCAATTTTGTATATTTCAAGAACTTCAAGGAGCGAAGTACGAAGTACGTTGTCAAAGGCTTTCTGGTAGTCGATCTACGAGGTCAGTCAACCACACCCCCCCCAAAGATATTCAAGTTTTGATATGCTTATAATATCGAACCACACTCCTTCCTGTTGTTTTTTTTATATTCAAAATGGGGGGGTGCAGTCGGATGTCCAGTTACACCCCCCTTATTTAAAGCGTAGAGAAAAATGACAAACAACTATCCCAAAATTAAGAACTAATTTCGAACTCCTAATATCACCAAAAAGAATTTCAAGTGGTTCAGTTCGAAATTATTTCGAGGGGGGGGGTGGCTTGACTGACCTGATGTATGCCGTAAAAAGGTTCTTTTTCTGTTTTTTGGCAGTGGCTGTGATTATGGCGTCGATTACCAATTCCTCTTTGAATTCTTTTGCTGATCTCGTGCATCCTTTTTGTTCTATTGCTAGTAGTTCATTATTATTATTCATCATCATATTATTATTATTATTATTGTTAACATTTTCGAAATATTAAAAAACTTGAATCGGTGGCCTTAAAAAGAAGTTTTAGCTTATTCAGCAAAAAAGAAAAAAAGTTCTCCGTGCCGGATATTTTACAAAATGTGCCTTCCATTCAAAGTTCAGCCAATTCTGATTTTCATTTCACTCCAAAAAGTATGGATATTACATGACCCGGTTTGAACGTCACTTCGATATTTCCTGAGCTAAGGTCACTGACAGAAAAAAAAATAATATCTATATTAAGTCCTCAGTACGCTAAATACGTAGAAAGGTTTGAAAAAGTTCAGTATTTTATTAAAAACATTTATTATTAACAATTTTATGTATTTACACACTGATGATTCCTATGCAAAACATTTTCAACAAGATCTTATTGATGGTCCTGATATTCTTAGCCCATTATTAGCCTACAACATATTCTATTATTTAATCATATCGATTTTAAAATGTTTGTGTTATTTATCCATGTCAAGCTAGGATTGATTAACAGTGCATACATTTTTATTATTTGTTAGAAAATAGTAAAATTGTACACTCATTCTTTATAAGATAGAGTACCTGTATATATGAATATCGACATTTTTTTTAGTGTTGTATTTATTATTGATAAATATGTACACTTCCCGACACATAAAACGCATACAGCAGAAGTTAGTCACATGTCTATATATTAAAAATTTTGCTTGCTTATTGTTACCGACTTTTGTAGGTTAAGACAACATAAACCAATTTTGTTAAGAAGAGTGAAAGCGTTTTACCAGTATTTACTGGTTCTATAGTTTTAAGGTTGCTGTTATGAAATATAAAAAAAAAAGATAAAACAATTTTAAAACAAAATTTTTATTATAAAGAAAGCAATTCAATCAAATTTTGGCAGAACTAGAAGAAGGTTGGCCCTTTCGTCAAGTAGCCGATCAAAATGAACGAAACAAGTTCACTATAGTGCGGAAAATACGAAGAAGAAAGAACTGAAAGGCTTTGGTTAATAAACGTCAACACACATCAACAGGATCAATTTTATAAACAACAAAATATTAAAAAACAAATAGAAATAAAAAACCTATTGATAAACAAGAATCAAAAATATTAACTTCGGTATCTGGTCATTGCACCATTTGCTTGAATAATTTTTTCTAAACGCCTTGGCATGGAATCTGCAATATTTTCAAATAAATTTAAATTTTCTTCAACGATCTCTTCATAAGCTCTCTATTAGCTCCATCAAATGGTCAGCGTTCCGTGGAAGAATATTGAATTTTGATAATTTTTTTCAATGAGCCCCCATACGTTCTCGATGGGATTAAAAATTTTTTAATCGGCAAAAGCTACCTGTCGCCAAAATTCGTTTTCCTATCTCGAAAAAGTAATCTGGCTTGCTTTTTTTCTACACTTAGCTGTATCTTTCTAGCTGCAACACGACATCTCAGCCTCGACTTCTTTATAAATCCGTCTTAGAGCAGTTCTTACCATACCAGAAAAATGAACTGTTAATTTTTCTTCTCTGGCCGGTATTTTCTTTTTAGTCTTACTATAGTGAACTTGTCTGGTCCATAATGATCGTCAACCCGACGAACAGACCAACCTCCATCTAATTTTGATAAATTATCGAATTCCTATAGCTGTCGTGACATTTTTGAGTTGGACAAGACTACCCAATGAGCATTTTTGTCTATATAAAAGTTACAGCAAATAATATAAAACCTTCATAAAATAACCAAAAGTTATATTATTTAGTTTTGGTGATAATTTTATAACTCTAATATATCTCTTAAATGAGTAAAAAAGACTTGAAAAACAACTGTTCATCACCAGCTTATAAAAATTTATGGTACATAGTAATGGATAGAAAAACAACATATAGATTTTATAAAACTTCCTTATGAGCCCTCAAGTATAGAGATTATTATAAAAAGGTTTTACAACTGTTTTAACAACACTACATAACAAATTAAAGGTTTTTATGGATTTAGAAATATAGATTTTTCATCTTTCTTCCCTTTGCTTGTTATGTATTATTCTTTTTCTTTTTACAATAAGAAAGTTTATAAAATGGTGTTTAGCAATCTTCTAAAATAAATAAAAATGAAAGTGAGATAAGCTTAAGCAGGAATATGAATATTTATATACTATAGTCAAATAAAAGCTGTTTTTCAAGTCATCCTACTCTGAAAATCAGCTGCGGTCCCGTGTGTACTGTATAGTTTTCGAATACACTCACGTAAATTTCATGGGCTCCAAAAATACTTGAGAAAACGAGAAAAAAATATTAATTTAAATATCGGTTTTTTTTTCATACGCGTTTTTTTCTTTCTGGGACAAATATTGAATTTTGTATGTTGTTCCTAACCCTAACAAGCAATATTTCGATTGAAACACATGTTGAAACCCTATAAATAACGTTTTTATTTAGGCCAAAAACCTATTTTTGTAATCCAAAATGGCGAAAATTTCCGACAATTCTATAAAAAAAACAATACAACTATACCACTGTTTACCTCGTCAACACTATTTTATAACCCTTTTAAAAAATGATGCTACTTGGAACATAGGGCTGCAGATGGCGCAGTGTTGAACACTGATGGTCCGTTTTTGCGAGCTTAACATAGTTACCATTGTTCTCTTTTCCTAAATGCATTCCTCGAGAGATCCAGCATACTACACATACCAGGAAAAATACCCGCCTCCACACACTTCAAGCCCGCATAACTGTCAGAGGTAACTATCTCAAGAATATAGTTAGATTGCGGGGTCGAAGGGTGTACAGGCGAGTATTTTCCGGGGTGTTCACATTTGCCGCCGACCAGCAGTATCAGCGTATGCGCTCGACGTTTCACGGTGCGTTTTTGCGACCTTAACACGGTTACTATATTGTTCTCTTTTTCTAAAACACGGTTCCCATCTATGCGTTTCTCATTCGTGGGTCCCCCGAATCAAAACACGTATCGCGTGATCTAAGCGAGATTTGCCTATACAAGTTCATGTGGGACCACGTGATGAGTTTTTTGAGTCAGGGTGACTGCGCATGGGAAACGCTGGTGGGAATCGGGTGTAAAATGCATTCGATCCCGATATCTGTCACCGGCAACTATCTCAAAAAGATTTGGATCTCTTATCTCTCAGATTGTCGACATGTAATTAAAACAAGATAATAATGGTATGGTATCTCGCAAAAACGTGCCTTTTGATGTCGCAAAAACGCTTCTTTTGAGGTCGCAAAAACGCGCCTTTTGATGTCACAAAATTAACCTTAAAAAATCTTGTTTGTTTTGTTTTTATAATTGCCAAAATAAATCAAAATTGTTTTTTTTTTGTTCTAAAAACAGTTGTATTATAATCACTATATAAAGAAATTATTAACAAAATTATAGAAAAAACCTTATGGGCAAAAAAGGTTTATGAATGAGTTCATAAGAATATTACAGACACCAATTTATATAACTATTGTCTGTGAGTTCCCAAGTTTTTATAAGTGTCTCTCGAAATATTTTCAATCTTATCTTATATAAATTTGTTGTTGGTTAATTAAGTTTTATATGTGGGTTGATAGCAACATTTTAAAAACCAATCTATTATATATCTTTACTTGATAGTTACTTACGGTTTTATAGGTGGGTTGACAGAAACATTTATATAACTTTTGTCACTGATGACTTATATTTTTATAAATATGTTGGTGGAAACATTGTTAACACCAATTTATATAACATTTGAACCGATGACTTCAATTTTTATAAAGATGTCCGTGGAAATATTGTTAACGCCAGTTTTATGTTACTTTAGGGTACCATCAATTTAGAGCCTTTAATAAAACAAATATACAAATTCAATTCTTGTAGGAAACTTCTAAATACCCTAGGGTATCAATGGAACCCTCTTTATAATAATTATATAAATATCTGTCACCAGAAGTTTCTGAAAATGCTCATTGGGTATGACAACAAAACATGACAATGAGTGGACTCTGACCAGAAAAGGTTGCTAAATCGTAAGATATATTGCATATAAAATCGGCGTGCGCGTTTTATGTATCGCGAAGTGTAGTTCTTCGTAATAGGGCTGCTGTGTATTGCAGGCTGTGAAGGACTCTTGTTTAAATAAATAAATAAAAAACATAAATAAAGTACCTAATGCTGAAACTACTTTTTTGGGTTTTTCGCCAGCATATTACAAAAAGAACTCGATAAAATTAAACGAAAAATAAAAGAAGCAGCTTGCTATATCTAAATAAAAATGAATGCATAGCTAGTATACCAGTTGATAGAAATACAGTTTGGCTTCCAATTTTAAAACAAGATTTTTAAAAAAGTTTTTTTTTAAATAAATTAAAAACAACATCGATGTTCATTGTGTTCTCAATGTATTTTTTTTAACGTCAATGAAAATATTAAACTTTATTTTCTTATTTCAATTTCTATAAGATAATCTAAAACTTTAAAAAAAAATCAAACGAATACCTTTCGATTTTAAATTTTATTATACTCAGCCAATACCTTGTTGGCTCAACACCGTTCTCAACTAAAAAGCCAGTTAACTCCTACCGCCTCATTGCCCTTTAGCCTACTGTAGCTGCCATTTTTATAACCAAATTGACAAGTAAAACATGGATTTTCTGTCAGTTTGGTGTCAATATGGCACCGATTATAGGCCAAAGGATACTAAAACGAAAATGAGTTAACTGGCTTTTTAGTTGAGAATGGTGTTGGTTGGCTACTATCGACATACCAAATTGTTAAGTTCTAATTTTTTGAAATATTTTATCAGTCAAATAAATGAGAAAAATCTAAAAAAAGTTTTTGAAAAAATAATTTCTTTTAACACGGCAGTAGTTTCTGCCGAAACTTCAGATAAGTACTTAGATTCTTGTTAGGATTTGCGAGTGTCTAGGCATGATTTATTTTTATTTGAAAACCACTGACAACCCAACAAAATTTTTTCTTTAGTAATTTACGCAGTGGTTTTTCATGATAAAGCCATGATGGTAATTTAACGCCTAAAATGTTTTAGCATAATTTAAGGGGCAACGTTTTTGTTTAAGCAATTTTTACTATGTTTTAACATTTTAATGCTTTCTTTTCAAACTTTCGATTTCTAGAATTTTTCAAGTTTTCACTGTTTTTTAAGCGTTCAAAAAAAGTACTGCTAAAAACATTTTGTTTTCCGTTAAAACGAAAAATATTTAAAGTTGTTGAAGAGAGACATTAGGCTATGAAAAGTATTTTAGAGAAAGATGGAAATAATTTAAGGAAATTGTTTAATAAAAATTTCTGTTTTATCATCTGTCTGTCATCTTTAGTGGTGTCGTGCATATGATTTCTATTTTGCCATTTTTATCCAAAAAACAGCAAAAATTGTAATTGCTCAAAGCGTAAAGTGAGTAAGACATAAGGTGGTATTAATTTCTTTCAATCAAAGTTCTCTAGAGTCTTTGAATTTACCAAAAAACGTGTCCTACTATAAGTGTATTTTAGCACATCTACCACATTAGTGGCGAAAAAGAAAAATTTTATTTAAGGTAACTAAGGGAAAAAACGTCAGATACGCCCCTTATACTAAAAAGACCAAACAATTTGAAAAAACCTTTAGCAAGTTCAACAACATCGACCGCCAACAGAGACATTTAAGAGTGTGTAGAATAGGGGATTTGGTTATATAAAATTTCTTTTTATCTTTCTTGCTATAATTACTATAAAAGAAACCTCTTCGGGTAAGATTTCAGCACGAAGGTAGTAAAAAAATTAATTTATCAGATCCTTTATTTCTTAATTGGTTTTATATATTTTACTATGCATATTTTATGGATTTTATACTATATATACTACAAACTTTTCTTGCGACAATTTTTTTTTCACTATTCACTCTTTTTTTACTTGAAACTTGGGGTCTTAAGAAAAAATTGTTGGATATTGTGACGTCACACTGTCCAACCTGACCCGAACTTTCATAGAGCAAAACGTGAAGACACCCTGTCAGACTTGAAGGAATCGATATGGGTAGATCTAGTCACTAGTTCTATGTACATTATTAAATATTTTAAACAACTATTTGCTTAAAACAAAAGAACAAAAGATCTTGCGTGGAAAAGACGAAAATTCCACCCAAGATGCTTTGTTTTGTTTGTTAAAGTTAAATCAATAATAACTAAAAAATTTATTTATGAATTCTTGGATTATTAAAGAATATAACCAAATCTTAAGTTAAGAAATACTTATTCTTGAATTAAAATATATTAAATTAAAATAAATTTAGCTTTTTTTAGTTATTAGTGTTATTAGTTTTTGTAGATAATAACCTCTAAAATTTATTATTTTTTTATGGTTGCTCATAGTCTTATTTTTAATTATACCTTTATTTAACTTGACCATTATTTTGTTATATTCTAACTTTAACGAATTGTTCACCAAATGCATATTTTTATGAAGATAAAGCATATTTCTATTCTAGCTTAATTATTACTTGATTGAAACAAAGTTTTTGTATTGACTGCAGTTTTTTATTAAAATAGTCCACCATACCAATATGGTATGGGGGACTATTGAAATCATGAAATTCTGACTTTTCATAATTTTATCAAAAATGAGTTACTAAGGTTGCAAACACCTTAATCGATGAAAAAAAAAGTTGTCTGTTGGTCTGTTGTCTGTCTCAAGAACGCCTTAAACGATTTTAACGAAATTTGGTACAAAAATCCTCTATCGGCTGACGATGAACTGATTAACTTTTGGGTAGGGGGGTTGAAGGGGGGAAAAGGGGGATAAAGTATTTTAAAAAATTGTAACTTTGGAACAAAAGCAAGTAGCGATATGGGTTTCCATGAATATGGACTACAAATTTTGTTATAAAGTCCAAATTTGTGGGAGCTTTAGTCTCCGAGTTATTTTATTATATTTAAAAAAATTATAACTTTAGAAGTAGAGCAGTTATTGATTTCGGTTTTCGTAAATATTGGCCAAAAATTTTGTTATAAGGTTCAAGTCTTTCAAAGCTATAGTTTTCGAGATATTTTCATTTTCTTTCAACATGAAATAATTGATTGTATGGTGGACTATCCGTGCTTTCTAGCAACAATTTTTTTCCTTATTTTTCTAGTTTTCTAAACATGCTAAGTCAACTTATGCCTAAGGGGAGCAGTCCAGGACGTATACAAATACTTTAAAATAGTTAACACAGTAAAAAAAAATTAATTTTATTTTAACTGTTTCTGTCCCTATTTTAAAGTGTTTATATACGTCCGAGACTGCTCCTCTTAGGCATAAGTTGACTTAACATGTTTGGAAAACTAGAAAAATAAGGACAAAAAGATTCTGATGATGCCGCAATGGCGAAAGCGCTCAACCTAATTCAATAAAAAAACTGCACTCAATACAAAAACTTTGTTTCAAACAATTGAAAATACAGTCACACAACCAAACACCCCCCTAGTTATTTATTACTATCCAAATAAGTTTTAGCAAAGCTGCCAAAAAAAACGCATTAAATCTCATAAAGTAACATCTCTCCCACAGACTCTGCCGACAAATAGTAGTAGTAACTCGGTCCCTTTTTACCTTACCCCAGCCCAGCCTCCTAATCCACCACCTGTACCGCTTGTACGGTAGTGGGCTCTCCGGGCCTTCCTGTTCTCTTCACGAAGTCCAGTACTTTGGCCCACTTGAGAGCTCGTAGGTCCTCTGCATCCAGGTTCGGTTGTCCGAGTACCTGATGCCCAAATATAATTTAACCGATTATAATTTTCCCGAGCCTTAAAATATCAGAATTACAAAAGTATCGAAAGTAATTTTGTAGAAAATAATCCGATCCAATACCTTCTCCACATAGGCCAATCAACTCCTACCGTTTTAGTGTCCTTTTCTCGACCTTTGGCGCCATATTGACAGAAAACTAATGCATTTTCTGTCACTTTTCAGTGAAAATGGCGGCGAAGGTGGATTAAAGGACACTAAATCGGTAGGAGTTGATCCGCCTGTATGGAGAGGGTACTGTCCGATCCTTAAATGAGCAGAACCACAATCCATCCGAATCGCTATTGGGCATGCGTCAAATTTAAATCTCTAGAGTGCCGTAGGTTCTGGACTGCGGCGTCGACAAGTTTCTCTATGTGCAAGATGACACGTAACTTCACAGTTTCTGGCTGTCTAACTGTCTATCAAATCTTGCGATTCATTTTTGACACACATCCCGTGAACCGATTTTATGAAAAAGGGGATAAATTAATACAATGTAATAAAATGTATTTCATACTATTTTTAAAATTCAAAAGAGAGCCCTGAGAAATATATGCCATGCAAGACCAAGAAAAACATGTCGTCCGTTATTTATTAGATATAACATTCTAACATGGTGGTCGTTATACATACTGGAGACATCCTGTATTTTAGGACATTTTCTTTCCCGTACCAAACACTTCCTGCAAGGCAACCATAAATATTTTTAAAAAAACTTAACATTGGGCCCATCGATACTTATATGAATTGTGCTTGAATGAGGTTATAATATGGTGAAATTTGGATAATTTATAACGACAAGACTGTTTAAA
The DNA here is from genome assembly GCA_963921995.1 of Oxystoma pomonae. Lineage (NCBI taxonomy): Eukaryota > Metazoa > Arthropoda > Insecta > Coleoptera > Brentidae > Oxystoma > Oxystoma pomonae. The sequence continues at coordinate 101,236,418 of OY998165.1, forward strand.
AATTTAATTTTATTCAATTTTTTTTAAATAACTCTGTATAATATATGCTCTTTTCATGATTTTTTTTTCTAGAGTCGTTTTTAAGCCAATACACCTAACAAGTAAAGGAAATAAAAAAAAGTGACTTTTTTTTATTTTTCTTTCTAATGTGATGTCTTATTAGTCTAGTATATAGGTATACTTTATTTATAGGAGGTCTCAAAAAGTTCTTACTGATACTTGATCATTTTCAAAATTTTGGGATGTTTTTATGTTTTCAATGACCTCATATTTAAATGATCCGTTAAGAAATAAAAAAGTGGTGGAAGCGGTTTTAAAAACTATCCAATATTTTTCTGCTCACTTGTAGCCTAAACACATGCCTTTTTTGGGTCATTGGATAATCCATCATTCGAAAACAAGAGAGCCTATTTTTACATTTTTCTACCCACTTGTAGCGCAAAAAAAATATATTTTTTGGGTTATTTCTTATTACATCATGTCACATAAGAAAAGCAACCCCAGAAACCATCCCAACTTTCGAAAATAAGAGGAAACAAAAAGCCTATTTTATCATTTATCCCAACATCCCCTTGTTTTGTGTTTGTAAATTAACTAACATTAGACAAGAATGACAGATTATACATTCTAACATTGTGGTCGTTATACATACTGGAGACATCCTGTATGGTTTTTAAAAAATATAAAAATGAAATGCAACAATCCAGAAGGTATAGCAATAGAAGGCCACTACAGCTAAAATTGCCCTTACCACGGATGAAACTGGTACAGAAATCAATTATATATGAGGGCAGGAAAATGTTTAATAAACTTCCACTCCAGATAAGAGAATTGACATGTGAAAAAAGGTTCAGGAAAACATACATACATACATAAAATACTCTCTTTGACAATAACATGACAACTGCGGGGAAAGGATTGTGTTTGATTGTTTTGTAATCTTTGTTAAGTCCAGTGTTAGGTTGTATTTTGATTGTTTGTGTTTGGTTATTTATGTTTTTTATTACATATATATAATTTTTTAAATGTTTCGACTGAGTTTGTTTATAACTATTTGTGCCTGTCAAAACATAAGTGTGATTTATACACAAATCTTTTAATGTTTATTTTTTAGGTGTACTATTAATTGTTTAATTAATGTTAGATTTAATAATATTTTATTGTAAGAATAGCTAATGTAAATGAATACTTTTGTATTTTATATAAATAAATCTATATTTGAACTGAACTGAACTGAATTTAGTGGTTCGGCATTATTTTCGTTAAAAATATTTTCTAACATTTTGTGTTTCTATAAAAATATGTTTCGTTTAAATTTAATTCTATGCATATATTTTCGAGCGATTTGATTTTCCCGTCATTTCATTTTCGAGACTATTTTCTTTTCTTTTAAATTCTGACAAATTATGTTTCTGCCAAATTTGGTTTAGGATTTTTTATAGGGACCCAAATGCTTACCCACGACTAAGTAAGATAGAGAGAGTCTTTTTTGCTCCCGTTGCTAAAGAGAAAACTAGTCTTGGTTTTAGTTAAAGGATACATAAAAACAATAAATATGGGTATTCTCTATCTAAATAGTGGGGCAAGTATTAAATTGGAGGTCTCCTGAATTGAATAAAAAAATCGCCGTCCAAGAAAATAAAAAGCAAATATATAAAACCTCGATTTTTTTGGTGAATAATGCAGATACGCTGGTTTGAGCGAACACGGCAAAAAACATTTTTTACGCGATTTCTCGCGGACCCCGACGAAAACAAAAACAATGCCGGGTCAAATCCCCGACCACAAGACAAAAGCTTTTTTGGGATTTTCGATTTTGTTTTTATTTGTTTTTTACGGAATTTCGCTTAAAATAATATTTTTTAATGGCCAGACAGAGGCGGAACTTCGAGCAAAAGTAGCAATTAAAATTAAATATTTTTAAATCCCTCGACAACCTCCCAAATAAGTCGCAAATGGGGATTCAAAAGTTTTATAAACCTATTACAGAAGTACTAAAAATACACACAGGGTGTTTATTTTAAAACTTCTACCCACGATTAACATATGTAAGGTCTGATTTTAGAAAAATCCTCGGACAAGTCGATTTTTTATTCAAAAGGGAAACATTTTTTTCTATTCTAAAATTTTTGTTGCTGGCACCCCCTTCTAGGCAAAGTGGGTCGAGTGATACCTTGTTTCGAATATCTTTCGAATGTCTTTACAATCGCGTAAAAATTTCGAAAATCCATCGATTCGTTTCTGAGATATTCAATTATACCAAAATAGTTTTTTACAAAATTATTTTTTTATTTTTTTTTTGTTATCATTGCATTTTTTCTTCTATGGTATATTCCTACGAGGAGTGAAATTTACCTGTACAATTTGAGTTTATTTTTAAAATGAATATCTCAAAAACGAATCCATAGATTTTCAAAATTTTTACAAGGTTGTAAAGACATTTAAGAGACCTTCAAACCAAGGTATCACTCGACCCACTCTCCTTATTCAAAATTTAGGGGTAAAGTTTACCCCTCGAAGGGGGTGTGCGCTACAAAAATTTCAAGATTTTCATTTTCAACCAAAATGTGTCTCCCTCGAACAAAAAATCGACGTGTCCGCGGATTTCTCCATAATTAGACTCCATACGTAAATCTTGGTATATATCTTAATTATGACTGTATATTAAGTCATTCATAAATATAAATCAATGGGCGCCGGCGCAGTTTTGTCCTGTAGCACATGATTAGCGTTGGGGAAAATGGACCTCTAGCGGTGATTTACGTCCCTAAAGTTAGCAGTAGAAATTCAGCAGTGCAAAGATTTTATGATTGGAAAAATTAGTGCTAATAAAGTGATAATTAAATGCAGGGTGACCAAAGCCTTTTTGTCAATTTTTTTTAGGATTTTTAAGACAAAAACCAAAAAATCCCAGTTTCGAAAAATTTTAGGACATTTTCTTTCCCGTACCAAACACTTCCTGCAAGGCAACCATAAATATTTTAAAAAAAACTTAACATTGGGCCCATCGATACTTATATGAATTAGCAGTTTTGGATCATGCCAAGTCCATATTCTTTTATAAAATCAAAAGCCACTTCTTTAATATGTTCGGAATTACAATGACATCCCAATGAGCATTTTCAGAAACTTCTGGTGACAGATATTTATATAATTATTATAAAGAGGGTTCCATTGATACCCTAGGGTATTTAGAAGTTTCCTACAAGAATTGAGTTTGTATATTTGTTTTATTAAAGGCTCTAAATTGATGGTACCCTAAAGTAACATAAAACTGGCGTTAACAATATTTCCACGGACATCTTTATAAAAATTAAAGTCATCGGTTCAAATGTTATATAAATTGGTGTTAACAATGTTTCCACCAACATATTTATAAAAATATAAGTCATCAGTGGCAAAAGTTATATAAATTGGTGTTTGAAATCTTTCTGTCAACCCACCTATAAAACCGTAAGTAACTATCAATTAAAGATATATAATAGATTGGTTTTTACAATGTTGCTATCAACCCACTTATAAAACTTAATTAACCAACAACAAATTTATATAAGATAAGATTGAAAATATTTCGAGAGACACTTATAAAAACTTGGGAACTCACACGCAATAGTTATATAAATTGGTGTCTGTAATATTCTTATGAACTCATTCATAAACCTTTTTTGCCCATAAGGTTTTATTAATTTCTTTATACAGTGATTATAATACAACTGTTTTTAGAACAAAAAAAAAACAATTTTAATTTATTTTGGCAATTATAATAACAAAACAAACAAGATTTTTAAGGTTAATTTTGTGACATCAAAAGGCGCGTTTTTGCGAAATCAAAAGGCGCGTTTTTGCGAGATACCATACCATTATTATCTTGTTTTAATTACATCAATCTGAGAGAGATAAGAGATCCAAATCTTCTTGAGATAGTTGCCGATGACAGATATCGAATGCATTTTACACCCGATTCCCACCAGCGTTTCCGATGCGCAGTCACCCTGACTCAAAAAACTCATCACGTGGTTCGACATGAACTTGTATAGGCAAATCTCGCTTAGACCACATGATACGTGTTTTGATTCAGGGGACCCACGAATGAGAAACGCATTGATGGGAACCGTGTTTTAGAAAAAGAGAACAACATAGTAACCGTGTTAAGGTCGCAAAAACGCACCGTGAAACGTCGAGCGCATACGCTGATACTGCTGGTCGGCGGCAAATGTGAACACCCCGGAAAATACTCGCCTGTACACCCTTCGACCCTGCAATCTAACTATATTCTTGAGATAGTTACCTCTGATAGTTATGCGGGCTTGAAGTGTGTGGAGGCGGGTATTTTTCCTGGTATGTGTAGTATGCGGGATCTCTCGAGGAATGCATTTAGGAAAAGAGAACAATGGTAACTATGTTAAGCTCGCAGAAACAGATCATCAGTGTTTAACACTGCGCCATCTGTAGCCCTTTGTTCCAAGTAGCATCATTTTTTAAAAGGGTTATAAAATAGTGTTGACGAGGTAAACAGTGGTATAGTTGTATTGTTTTTTTTATAGAATTGTCGGAAATTTTCGCCATTTTGGATTACAAAAATAGGTTTTTGGCCTAATTAAAAACGTTATTTATGGGGTTTCAACATGTGTTTCAATCGAAATATTGCTTGTTAGGGTTAAGAACAACATACGAAATTCAATATTTGTCCCAGAAAGAAAAAAACGCGTATGAAAAAAAAACTGATAGTTAAATGAATATTTTTTTTCACGTTTTCTCAAGTATTTTTAAAGCCCATGAAATTTACGTGAGTGTATTCGAAAACTATACAGTACACACGGGACCGCAGCTGATTTTCAGAGTAGGATGACTTGAAAAACAGCTTTTATTTGACTAGTATATAAATATTCATATTCCTGCTTAAGCTTATCTCACTTTCATTTTTATTTATTTTAGAAGATTGCTAAACACCATTTTATAAATTTTTTTATTGTAAAAAGAAAAAGAATAATACATAACCAGCAAAAAGAAGAAAGATGGAAAATCTATATTTCTAAATCCATAAAAACCTTTAATTTGTTATGTAGTGTTGTTAAAACAGTTGTAAAACCTTTTTATAATAATCTCTATACTTGAGGGCTTATAAGGAAGTTTTATAAAATCTATATGTTGTTTTTCTATCCATTACTATGTACCATAAATTTTTATAAGCTGGTGTTGAACAGTTATTTTTCAAGTCTTTTTTACTCATTTAAGAGATATATTAGAGTTATAAAATTATCACCAACACTAAATAATATAACTTTTGGTTATTTTATGAAGGTTTTATATTATTTGCTGTAACTTTTATATAGACAAAAATGCTCATTGGGATATGACATATAGTAGAGCCCCAATATAGACCGCTGGTATCATTACGTCATTTACAAAATCCCAAAACTGAATACATACATATCCAAGTCTGCGTTCAGAATGACCACAGCAGTTTAAAAAACGCACCGGTGTGTGGTGTGTCGCTGTTCAGGAATATAAAAATGACCGGTGCGTCTCATATGCGTCGTTCAGGAAAGGTGGTGTGTCCACTGGTGCGTTTATAGGGTATACAGGGTTCCTAAGATTTTCCTTAGGGATAGGATTTCAATAAATCAAACAGAAATGGCATAGAAAGTTCTGCGCGCACAAAAGATACAGGTATATGGTGCCAGTTTGTTATTATCTCCGGACTGCTTTCATGAGAAAAAATTTTCGCCACTCTTTCATTGTGAGCATAAATCATAGTTGCAATAATAACCGTTGACAAGATGTCTGCAAATTCCGCTAGATGGCGGCCACACCATGGGATGAATTTAGATGTTTTCAGGTCCAAACCACAGCTTTTTCTTGCTTAAAGGAGGCGGCAGGGTCCATTATTTACGATACTGAGCGATAAACTCGTGAGGTTGTTAACATTAGAAAGAAATATCTTCGCTTTTAATTAAATTTCTTTCCATTCTGTTCTACTAGTGACATCTATCCGGAAACGACCAAACCATGCAGCTAGCACCAGCAGCCAAAGAAATCAATAAACGGCGCTGTTTTTCCTGCAGAGCTTTTTGCTTGGGATATTATTGATTTTAAATAAAGCTGGCCCTACACTACATTTGATATTTTCGAGGTGTTTTATGACATGATCTCAAAACATGTAGCAAACCAATTCTTCAAAACTAGCGGGACGGTAAAAGCGAAAAATAAGGGGCTGTCAATATTTGTAACACCCAAAAAGGGGTGAAAAGATTTATTTTGCTCTGTTTCTTTACAAAAAACGTTTTTTTTTTACGAAAAACTTGAGCTCTGCCACTTTTTTTATTTTTTTCTTCAACTTCCTCGAAATTTTCGTCATACCGTAGAAAAAAAATTATTTCCCCCATGGTCATACTCTACTTTTATTCGAAACAATTTAGAAACAGAGACGAGATCAGTTTTCCTAAAACGGGGGATCTTGGTTTCGAGTGAGAAGATAAAGTGCGCCGCAGGCAAAAATTTTTCAATTAAATTAGCCGAACGCAAAAATGTTAGAAAAACAAAGCACGAAATAAAAATGGCGCCGCTTACAATTTTTTTTCAAAAATTATGTAATTTCGGGAACGCAAAGAAATAGGTCTAAAGAGTATAATTTTTAAGAAAAAAATATCAATTTTCTCGCCCTCCTCCACTGGGACTACAGGGGCGGTGCACAAATTACGTAATGGTCATAGGGAGGAGGGGAGTTACAAAACGTTACGTAGGGGGCGAGGGGGGTTTTCGACATCGTTTGCATTTGTGTGAAACTAAGAAAATTTGGAATGAAAATAAGTGAAAAGTTTTTTTTTGGGGGGGGGGTAGTGGTCTTGAAATCGTTACGTAATATTAGGGGAGTGGCGTGCCAAACCGTTACAAAACATTACATAGGGAGGGGGTCAAAAATTGGTAAAATCACCGTTACGTCATTTGTGCACGGCCCCACATCTGACTGTTCCTCCTTTTTGATTTCGAATCAAAGTGCAAAACCCGGGTTGGACGTTCGAAGGCGTCAACCCGTCCTACTTGCTTGATAAAGTTTCTACGAAAATATCTCAGTCGATTTCTCCGGCCGTGTATGAACGCTTTAGGTTAGGCATTTGCATGTATCTCAGTCCCCAGTCTGTAAACAGTGCGTAAGGACAATGGTTACAAAATGAAATATTTTTTTTTACGATATCTTTCATCAATTTGGTATTAAAAACAATTTTTATTCCAGTCCTAAAGGTATGAAAATGGAAAACATTAGAAAACAACAACCTGGAATGGATTTACTACGTGTAAGATGTAGTGACAACATCGCCCCATGCCCATCCTTTTCTGCCTAATGTGCTTTTCCGTTTGTCTGCGACTTATACATGGCTGCTTGGTCCCCTAAGGATTTGCTTAGGAACCCTGTATAATAAGGGTCAAAATTGCACATATTTATGTCTATTTTAGTGAGCTTATCACACCACATCGTCACCCCGGTTTCGACTTGGGCGATGGTTGGTGTGCTTGAATGAGGTTATAATATGGTGAAATTTGGATAATTTATAACGACAAGACTGTTTAAAAATTTAATTTTATTCAATTTTTTTTAACTAACTCTGTATAATATATGCTCTTTTCATGATTTTTTTTCTAGTCGTTTTTAAGCCAATACACCTAACAAGTATAGGAAATAAAAAAAAAGTGACTTTTTTTTATTTTTCTTTCTAATGTGATGTCTTATTAGTCTAGTATATAGGTATACTTTATTGGAGGTCTCAAAAAGTTCTTACTGATACTTGATCATTTTCAAAATTTTGGGATGTTTTTACGTTTTCAATGACCTCATATTTAAATGATCCGTTAAGAAATAAAAAAGTGGTGGAAGCGGTTTTAAAAACTATCCAACATTTTTCTGCTCACTTGTAGCCCAAAAAAAAATATATTTTTTGGGTTATTTCTTATTACATCATGTCACATAAGAAAAGCAACCCCAGAAACCAACCCAACTTTCGAAAATAAGAGGAAACAAAAAGCCTATTTTATCATTTATCCCAACATCCCCTTGTTTTGTTTTTGTAAATTAGCTAACATTAGACAAGAATGACAGATTATAGGACACACCGAGTGCGGGCACAAACACCATGGTGTGGGCTTTCTGAACGCAGCCCAACTGTTTTTTGACCTATGAAGTTGTGGTTTTGTCAAATAACAAAGAGTAAACAATATAATGTGTTGTTGTACGACCCAGTGACATATTTCGTGCTATTTCGCTATCTGAAAACATATTCTTAAATAAGTCGCAGATGTGTTCGGAACTGCAAAACGAATAATTTTTTCAACGGTATGTAAAGGTCATAGAGCCTCTGCTTTCGTAGATCAATGGAAAAATTTTCTTGGTTCCTATTAAATAACAATTTCAGCTGCTCCTCCTTTTCATGAGATTTTTCTAAGTTTTGGTGCTTTTGGGACCTACCATGACTTTCTACCTGCCTTATTCCACTTACGCTGTCTATTTATTTAGTTAACTCTGCATATTTCACAATATGCAGAATATTCATCCTTTAAATTTTTTTACCCAAGGAAAAGTATTTTTCCAAGACTGAATATATTTTACAAAATGAAGGGAAAATTTAGCGCCCTAATAAATTGACAGAAAAGATTTGTGGCGTAGAGTGCAAAGGGTAAGGGAATAAATCGGAAAAAAGTTTTTCCTCGACCAGGATTTGAATCAGGTACACATTCACAATTATTAGTTGTATGAAATTTCTATTTATCTATCAACCAACGATACTCGACATATAGCGTTTTATTGGAGGTGTCAGATGGCGAATTTCCAACTAATAATTTCAGCCAAACATATTTTACAAAATGAAGGGAAAATTTAGCGCTCTAATAAATTTACAGAAAAGATTTGTGGCGTAGAGGGCAAAGGGTAAGGGAATAAATCGGAAAAAAAGTATTATTTAAGGTTAAAATTCAATCTAGGCTATGTTCACTTAGAATGGATGCAATTGAGAAATATAATAATAACACCATGGTCCTGGGTGCTAAAAAAAACACCAATATTATCCGATGCCATCCGGCTCGGTGAGCCCCAGATAGACATTGCACAAAAAGGATAGAATAAACTCGAAAAAAAAAATCAGAGAAAAATAACTTATTTTAGTTAAAATTTAAGGACAAGATACAGGAATTTTAGGACCAAATGTTAATTTGAGAACATTTTAGGATTTTTGGACATTTTTACTTAAAATTTTAGATCGCAGTCAAAATTTCAGGATTTTTTAGGATTCTAGGACATTTGGTCACTCTGTAAATACCAAGTCACAAAATGTTGTGCTCTTGTAGTTTCCGAGATATGACCCGCACTGCTAGCTACCCGTTAAAGATAGCAGTGCACCATGCTAGAATGGTTCCGAAAAATGGTCTAAATGGTCCAGAAAATTAAATGCTAATTATATGCTGCCATATCAATAAGAAAACTATATTTTTTTCTTTTTTTTGCATATTTTTTAAAATTAACATGGGACACTGCTAACTTTAGGTCGTACACATATTTGAGTTCTCGTGAAAGAAGACGTTGGTGGTGATTTTGATATTGGAATAAATTAGTGCTAATTAGGTGCTAATTAAATTGCAAGTACCCAAATTTTGTGCTGTTATGGTTTCCGAGATATGCAGTGCACCAAGTTAATTTTAAAAAATTTGCAGAAAAAATTAAAAAATATAGAATTTTTTTAGTGAAATGGCAGCATTTAATTAACATTTAATTTTCTGGACCCTTCATACCATCCTACCACTTGTCTGGACCATTCTATCCGGGTGCACTGCTATCTTTAACTGGTAGCTAGCAGTGCAGGTCATATTCAAATATTTAAATCAATCAATATATTCAAAAGGTCAAATATTTAAAAAAACTTGGACCCATCGATACTTATATGAATTAGCAGTTTTGGATCATGCCAAGTCCATATTCTTTTATAAAATCAAAAGCCACTTCTTTAATATGTTCGGAACTGCAATGATCCAGCTCCAATATAGACCGCTGGTTTTATTACATATTTTAGAATATGCAGAATATTCATCCTTTAAATTGTTTTACCCAAGGAAAAGTATTTTTCCAAGACTGAATATATTTGGTTTGTCTATTTGGCATTTTGTCCTATCTGTGAATCTATCACTGGCGCACACAGGAATTGACTTAATAAAACAGAAATAAAATTAGGTTAGAATTCAATCTAGGCTATGTTCACTTAAAAATGGATGCAATCGAGAAATATAATAATAACACCATGCATCTTTGATGGTCCTGGGTGCAAAAAAAATACACCAATATTATCCGATGTCATCCGGCCTGTAATCGGAACGGAGGCTCGGTGAGCCCCACCATAGACATTGCACAAAAAGGATAGAATAAACTCGAAAAAAAATCAGAGAAAAATAACTTATTTTAGTTAAAATTTAAGGACATTATAAAGGAATTTTAGGACAAAATGTTAATTTGAGAACATTTTAGGATTTTTGGAAATTTTAACTTAAAATTTTAGGTCGCATTCAAAATTTTAGGATCTTTTAGGATTTTAGGACATTTGGTCACCCTGTAAATACTGAGTCACAAAATGTTGTGCTCTTGTAGTTTCGGAGATATGACCTGCACTGCTAGCTACCCGTTAAAGATAGCAGTGCACCATGCCTAGAATGGTTCCAAAAAGTGGTCTAAATGGTCCAGAAAATTAAATGCTGCATATTTTTTAAAATTAACGTGGTGCACTGCTAACTTTAGGTCGTACACATATTTGAGTTCTCGTGAAAGAGGGCGTTGGTGGTGTTTTTGATACTGGAATAAGTTAGTGCTATTTAGGTGCTAATTAAATTGCAAGTGCCCAAATTTTGTGCTCTTATGGTTTCCGAGATATGCAGTGCACCAAGTTAATTTTAAAAAATTTGCAGAAAAAAATAAAAAATATAGAATATTTTTAGTGAAATGACAGCATTTAATTAACATTTAACTTTCTGGACCCTTCATACCACCCTACCACTTGTCTGGACCATTCTATCAGGGTGCACTGCAATCTTTAACTGGTAGCTAGCAGTGCAGGTCATATCTCGAAAACTACAAGAACACAAAATTTGGTTACTTGGCATTTAATTAGCACCTAAATAGCACTAATTTATTCCAATATCAAGAACACCACCGTCTTCTTTCATGAGAACTCAAATATGTGTATGACCTAAAGTTAGCAGTGCACCAAGTTTATTTTAAAAAATATGCAGAAAAATGCACTGCTGTACAGGTCATGTCTCGGAAACTACAAGAGCACAACATTTTGTGTCTTGGCATTTAATTAGCACTAATTTTTCCAATCATAAAATCTTCGCACTGCTGACTTTGTACTGCTATCTTTAGGGACGTTTAGTTATTTATATTTATTGTCCGTGAATGACTTCGTTTTAATTAAGATATACAGTGCGGTCGTAAAAAGTCGTCCCCCTCCCTGCTAACATATTTAATGATAACACTTTTGCTATTTTTTTTACGTATTTTTCTTTAGGCGTCATATTGACTCTCAAATTTTAAATAAATATAGGGGTCTACTGATAAGTACCTTGTATAAAAGGTATTTTAATTCACCATTTAACATTTTTTTAAACATCGACTTACCACTTACAGAGTTATGACTATTTTCGACTTTGGTTTGCGCACCTCCTCTTACCTTTCAATGAATTGAGATATCGACTTCAAATAAAAACCATGTTTAATCCTTTCAAACTATTTAACTTATTTTTTACAAGAGTCATATTGGCCAAGACTTTAAGGTCACTAACTACTTTAACATTTTAAATCAAAAGGGGGGTCGAGTGATACCTTGTTTAAAATCGGTCGGTTTAACCCTTGCAGACGACTATAATTTGCTTACCTCCTCTAAATAAATCTCCAAATAAAGTCATGTTTAATGATAACACTTTTACTACTTTTTGACGTATTTTGACGTCATATTGAATAAAGGCTATAACTCGGGCTATAAGGTCACTAACTAATGTAAAATTTTAAAAACAAAAAGGTGTGCTTACAAAGTAATGAGTGTTTTCGATTATAGCTCGAGCAACTCCTTTTACTTTAGAAGGTGTTGAAAATGCTCCCCCATTAACTTTCCAACATGGTATTACTCAACAATATTAAAAACTTTAAGTTGTTAGTGACCTTACAGCCTCAAAAGTGGTAAAATTGTTATCATTAAACATCTATGTTATTTGAAGTCGATAACTGAATTCGTTCAAAATTTTCCGGGAATATTTTATGCACTAGTTATATTTCTACTAATGATTATTTTGAGTTGGTTTAAGTTGAGCTGGGTTGGGGTTGGGTAAGTTAAATTTAAAAAAAAATATTTTTTTTTGTAGATATTTTTTCAAAGGCTTTTTCCAGATGTAGAAGTTGATTAGATTGGATTTCATTATGTTGAGTTGGGTTGGTTAAATAAAAAAAAGATTGGGTTTTTTTTTTCAAAGATTTTTTCCGGGGTTTTTTTTCTAGGGGGTATTATATTTTTAATTTTTTAAATTTAATTATATATTGAAAAAACTACTCTTGGGTGCAGTTAGTCCAGCGCCCTCCTTGGTCTTGCGCACAGTTGGCCCTCTTGGCCCACACTTGTTCTAGGTCGCACTTTGCAAAACTCGAGGCAAAACTTCTCAAATTAAAAAACCGACCTGGTTTTTTTTGCGAAAAAAATAGTCGAGAAAATCGCGTTTTAAATAGAAAAAAATCGCGATTTGAACCTCATTCAAAAAATTTAAATAATTTAATTTGTGATTTAAAGGTTGCAGGTCCAAATCATGCTTTGTGCCTTTATTTACTTATTGAGTATTTCATAGGATATTTATTCGCCTTTACAAACAGTATCTTACCTCAAAAAATTGTGCGTTGATAAGTATAACGATCGATGGTATAACTTCAAGAAGCTCAATGGAAGTTTTTTTAAGAGCGCCAAGCTTGAAGCAAAGTGGTAGAATTTTTTTAATTTCATTAATTTGAGGGATCTATAATACAAGAAAAAACTATTTTTTTTAGGCATGGACCTTATTTGATACAGTAAATGATTACTTTATATACTGCTAGGTACTACTGATGGTGCAGGACTTCACACTCATTTGCTCGATAATAAAAAATAACCATCAGACTGACCCTGACCACAGTCGATATCAATAATAACAAAAACCCGATGTCAAGGACCAGACAGATCCCAAACTACCTAGACGTTTTCATTCATTCGTTTTTCACAGTCTAAATGCTTTTTAAGCGACCTTTTCCAAATCTCATTATCTATAACAAAGAATATATAAAGTCATTTTCTTTTAATTTCCTTGCTATACTATAAAGTTCTCAATAAAATTATTTTAAAAATAGTGACTGTGATTTCTCAGTCTATACTGAAATAAACAATTTATCCCTTTTTTAAATTCCTGCCGAGGTCACAAATCCATAATCCCTTTTTTATCTTCTCAGTTCAACAAGTCAATGGGCTGAAAGGTAGTAATAATTAAAATTAAACAAAACATTTTTTCATGGAAACAATAAAATAAGTGATTTTGAATAAAACACAAGTGTTTTATTTTGTATTAGTGCAATTTTTTTAACGGCCATCATCAGATCAATGAGTTTTGGGATTAGCAGTTTCCTCGTTTTATTTTCCGTTTTTGTTCTTTGTCCGGTATTTGTTCATTTATGCTTGCAACAAGATTTTAGTATACGAATTATTTCCAATATTCTACATATTTTCCGCGTTTCATCTTACTTATTTAATTTCTCCTATTTTCCTCATTTCCTATTTCACGTATTTTATCTCATTTATTCGAAAGACTTGATAGTAGTCTCAGGATTCGAACAGAAAAACCTTTATTGAATTCCCTTACCGCAAAATTTATTCTGTGAAACTATTATTTTATTAAAAAAAATCTACTTGTTTCTGTAGTGTATTTTTTCCAGATGGCGGCGTTCCAAATTTTCCATGAGTTTGCTATATTTTTGACTTTTTCATAACTTTTGCTAGGGATAAAAAATTCCGACTTTTCCCGGTTTTCAACTTCTATACGCACTCTGCCTTTTTGCCTACGGATTCTTTCCTATTTCCCCTATTTCTATTTTTTTTTTCGTCGATTTGTATAATTTAAACTAATTTCCTAGTTTTCACCTCTTATCACCCAAGTACCGAAACTATCAAGAGTAGGAGTGCAGAAGAAACTATCAAGCCCCACAAGACAAGAGCAAATGTACGAGGATTTCCATAGTGGCAAGCCATTTGAAACTTGCTTTTACCGTATTTCCCCTATTTCACTTAATTTGCTATCTTTCACCTTATTTCTCTATCCCATTTCCTCCCAAAAAGTACGCGCATTTCCCCACTGACAAGCCCTCGAATTCTTAGTAGGAGCACTTTGAATCCCTACGAACAAAAAGTGCCATTGAAGCTGTTTTAGGTCGTGCGTGTATCAACGTCAACAGCGTTGCACTGACATCATCATTGATTTGTTATTAGAGTACCGTTAAGTGGTTTTTCATAATTTTCTTAATTTTTTTAGTTTTTCTTTTTCTAAAGTGCATAATATAACATTATAAACCTAGGGACTAAAGTGCTACTTTTAATCCCATGGAAAAAGGTTTGTAATTCGATAAGGGATCAAAAGACGCTTTAGTCCCGAGGTTTATATACTATTTTATGCACTTTAGGAAAAGATTATTGTAAAAATCACGTTATTTCTACGCCAAATGGTTCGTCGACTACAAGAAAGGGTGCTAAGAATAAAATCTTGGCCAAGATAAAGTGCTGTCTGGCTTGACTTGCGATGAATTTAAAGGGATTAAATTTACTTCTAATCCCTAGGCTGAGGGGTTCAATTTACTTCTAATCCCTAGGCTGAGAGAATAAATTTACTTTTAATCCCTTGGAGATTAAATTTTGTTTTAATCCCTTCCCGATTATCCCCTAGAGTGCATAAAATAGCGTACAAACCACGGGACTAAAGTATAGTTGACAAACTTTTCGCCGCGGGATAAAAAGTGCACCTTCAGTCCCTTGGTCTATAATATATTATTTGTTCCAGTTTACTTAATTTATTCGAATTTTTATCGACGTATTTTACCTTTTTGTTGGCCTTTTAAAGTAAATAATACCAAACAAACAAATATGTAAAGTAACAACGCTTTCTTTACACAGCGTGTTGATATGTGTCTCAAACACCTTGCATCTGGTTACAGCTTTCCTATAAAATACAGCCAGGTGTTCCATTGAATGAAAATGAAAATCGTATATGACCTAATATTATATGTCAATAAAAAGGGTGGAATACAACTTTTTACCCAACTGCTTTTTTCTGTAGGTAACTACCTATAGAATAAAATTTCAAACTGAAACTCAAAAATGGACTATTTTTACAGAAAAGAAAAGAAAAAGAAGTTAAAAAACCTCCGAAAAGAATCTAAAAAGAAAATATCAAAAGATCTTGGGTGGAAAACCTAAAATTCAAAATTGGATGGGTATCCCACAAGGAACACACACAGGGCAGAAGCAAAAGATAAATAATTAAACGATCTCTAGCGGACCTGCATCAGGTGACTTATATTAAGTACAAGTGCGGAACGATGCCTATTTGTGAGTTGGAAATTAAAATGTATGATGGTTGGGGAGGGTGACCAGTGAAACAAGTGATGAGACCACGTTGGTTGCCGAGGCCCGGGCGAAACATCGTTTAACTATTTCTCTTTTCGCTTTGATCCTATGTATGTTCCTTGTCGAATACCCATTCAATTTTGAATTTTCGTTTTTCCACCCATGGACTATTTTTAGCTAGGTTTTAGTTTATACACGTTTGCACATGCTGTTATTCATAGTGTTCCGTAAACAGCAAGTCGCAAGCGGTAAGAGATGCGTTTGTTATTGTTTATTTTTCTTGCGTCTTAAAAAACAACAAAGTGGCACTTAGAACTTAATTGGAAGGTGAGAAAGTATCCAGAAGTATCAAGTCAAAATCAAGTTTTGTATGATCTAAAAAATCTTAGTAGATTCCTGACCACAATAGGCCCACTTGAGGTCCCAGCACGGCTTACCACTCGTAAGAGTGCTAACCACCAGTTTCGAATACAAAAGTTTTTTTCTGTCAAAACCCTTAGCACCGTTTTGAAAGGGAATTTTCATATTTTCACCCCGGGTATCCCCTTCTAATGCATGCCTTGTATAATGACCAGAAAAACTTCACCATAAATCAGCAAATTACGGACCAAACACTCACCATCAGCCGCTTTCCTCCCATTTCCGTAAAATGGAGCCGTCTGAACCAAGGGCTTCTTCCATCCCCTCCAGTTGTTGCACACGCTCTCTGGTTCGGTGCTCCAACTGCACATCGAGTCCTCCTCGAACCGGTCCGAGTCCTCGAAACTGAACCGGTCGCCCCCTCTCTCTTCCCAGTCGAGCATTTCGTCCATGTCGACCGGGGCATTCCCGGCCCCTAAAAGAAATACGAAGTGTGATGGTAAAAGCCAGATGGCATTATTTTTGATATAAACACTTTTACCAGGGTCTTGGACAACCAGAAATATTTTATTGTAATTTTTTTTTATTTTATTTACACCAACAGGTAACCAACCCAATTACAGAATGGGAAGCTCTTAGCTTAGATTTAAAAAGAAATCTATCTAAGAAAGAACTATATTAAAATCGAAATTTTTTGATTGAAGTTGCAGCAGAATATGCCACAACGACCACTGCACTGGTTACAAGTCCTACAAAGTCTGCGACTGACAGACATACGATGGCCGTATTTGTTGTGAGGAAAGGTCATATACGTGAACGCTGCCCTGTATTTCTGCAACAATGGTGTCACCAAGTAAGATGTTGACATTTTCAATATTTCAATTTGTCATTAAAAAATTATTTAAAAAGTAAAAAAAAATATCTCGTATTTTTACATAATAAAATATATTCGGAAGCATTTAATTAGCCATTAATTACTGCTATACTTTTCGGGAATGCCTCTTAACTAGTTTTTATAAAAATTGTACTGCTGCCTCTCTAGTAGAGTTAGCAGCACATTAGCCGTTTTTATAAAATAACTTTTACTGTCTCAGAATGCATTTTACCTAAAGATTTTACTGCTACTTCCTAGTATTTAAAGTTGTTACCAGTGCAGTAATAGATTTTCCCTACCTACTAATGGATCTACTGCAAACTACTCAGTAAAGTTAGAATTGCAGCTTATTTCTTTAAAGTGACAAGATCTTTGATTGTGGGAATAGAGGAAATAATTAGTACTGACTAACTTTACTGGGTTGTTGGCAGTGCATACCTTTAAAGAGTTTGACTTTATGAACATAACATTTGAGGCATATAAGAGTATTTTATACCTGGTCATATAAGTGGTTTTTACCCCGGCTTTAACTTATAAAAATATGCAAAAATAAACCATCATTAGCAAGGAATCTCTACTTAATCCCACTGCACATACACCACTACCTTACTAGGACTGATAAATGGTAGGTTTTTGGGGTTTTCCTATCATATTGCTTAGCAAAAAATGCTTTAACAACAATGTCCCCAGCGTAAAGGCAGTCGGAAGTAATACCTCCACACACTCTCCCTCACACAAGTTATGCTTTTGAGCACACCAATAAAAATGTGTTTTTTTTTATTTTGTTTTGTCAATACTATTTGTAAATTGATTTAAATTAGAATGTAGTATTTTACCTAGGTATTTGCTAGAATAATAAAATGTACTTTTTGACTAATGAAACAAGTCTCTAGAAGATTATTGGACAACAGGACCTGAAATGCTTAGAGGTCCTCATCAAGGTATAATATAGATCCTGCCTGTATATTTTGCGCACCTCCTGCCGGATTGACGTCCCTAAGTTAGCAGGACAAAGGTTTGATGATTGGAAAAATTAGTGCTAATTAAGTGCTAACTAAATACCAAGTCACAAAATTTTGTGCTCTTGTACTTTCTAAAATATTGCCATCACCACTAGATACCTAAAGATAGCAGTGCTCCATGCTAGAATGATCCAGAAAAGTGATAGGGTGGTCTAAATGGTCAAG
Organism: Oxystoma pomonae; assembly: GCA_963921995.1. NCBI lineage: Eukaryota > Metazoa > Arthropoda > Insecta > Coleoptera > Brentidae > Oxystoma > Oxystoma pomonae. The sequence continues at coordinate 101,254,495 of OY998165.1, forward strand.
AAAATTAAATTTTACCATTTCCATACAAAAATTCTATATTTTTTATTTTTTCCACATATTTTTTAAATACGAAGTTTATGCAGTTTATGCAGTACAAATATTTCGCGAACATTCTAGGTCCCCTAGTAGGGCCCTGGTTCTAACTAGGCCTTCACATTGACATAGGACATGTAATGAGGTTTCTTCCTCTGTCTTGCAGAAGCGGCATGTTGCATCTTCTACCAATCCCATTGCATACAAGTGCTTATTAGGAACCTGTTAGGAGCCCCACTATTTGTCTGACAAGCTTCCTTTCCGTACTAAGAAGTTCTGGAATCAGCTTTGGTGAACGTTCTTTAATGAACTATTTGGCCCGTCCAGGCGTTTGCTCCCACAGACCGTTCATCTCTTTGGTGAGCCACTTTTTAATAGATTGCTTGGCTCTGACCTTAGCGATCCCACAAAATGGTTCAGGCCCTGTGAACTTTATTGCCGAGCCTTGTCTGGCCAATTCATCGGCTTTTTCGTTTCGAGAGTGTCCCCGATATCCTGGGACCCAGGCTAGTGTCACCCTTTTGGTTCTTGCCAGCCTATTTAGAGCTGTTCTGCACTCCCAAACCAGTTTGGACGTCACTTGCACTGCTTCTAGAGCTTTAAGTATAGCTTGACTATCTGAATATATAACTACCGAATGAGAGTTTTGCTCTACTCTTTGTAGTTCTTCGGCACAGTGATGTATTGCCGCTATTTTAGCTTAGAACACTGTGCAATCGGATGTCAGGCTTATAGAGACTAAAGTCTCGTATTTTTGACACCCTCGTCGGTCTTGGAGACGTCTGTGTACCAGATGGATTCCGCTCCGAAAGGAGGACCTCCCTCCCAGTCGGCTCTATCTGGAATTTTGACTTTGTATTTCTTTTCGAAATTGAACTTGCAGACCATTACGTCGCTCGGCAATCCCAGTATAGGATTTTTTTTTGAGCTCGTTATCAAGTCTTTCATGCTCAGTTCCATGTGAACTAAAAATGAGTGCTTGACCCCGCATTAGCCTGTAGGATACCTCTCGTGCTTCTGCCTGAATTAAGACATGCAGAGGTGGCAAATTCAGTAGAACTTCCAAAGCTGCCGCTGAGGTGGTCCTCATAGCACCCGTGATGGTTAGGCAGACTTGTCTTTGTATGCTATTCAGGAATGCTATGGCCCCGGCGTGTTTTCTCGTCCACCAAGACACCGAACCATAGGTTATTATGGGTCTTACCACCTTTGTATATAACCATAGAGTAATCTTGGGCCCCAGTTTTTCCCAGACAATTTCCTGCAAGATGACCCCTAGACCTACCCCTTAAAGATGGTAGTGCACTATGGTCCAGAAAACGGGTAGGGTGGTTGGTCAAGAAAATTATATGCTATATTAAATGCCTCCATTTCTCTAAGGAAATTCCTTATTTTTTCTGCAAAATCTACATGAAGGAAGAAGTTGATAGTGTTTTTGATATTGGAATAAATTAGTGTTATTTGGATGCTGGTTTGGCACATGTTAAAAAGAGAAATCTCAAACATAGACAGAACTAAATTATTTGGAGAACGATCCACATTGGGATCGGGAATGATCCCGCCCGCTGGACGTGCTGGAAGGCGGAAGAGGAGACATCCCATCACCTGCTAGCAGAGTGTGACGCTCACACAAGGACGAGGCACCAGATACTAGGACGCCCGAATCTGAACTTTGTGAAGAGATCAGGAAGACCCGCAGAGCCAGCGGCCGCGACTTACAGGTATTGGGCGGCTCCTTTCGGGGTAGGGCAATATAAAGAGCTATATTCCCTGGCAAAAAGGAACCGTTGGGCCTCGGTTAAGGCCTATTTTCCAGGCCGCCCCCTTTCTCTACGACTACTTAAGGGACGATCCTAACCTTATTGAGGGTGATATTGAATTGCCTGACCTCTCCTTGAGTTTGGAATGGTGAGAATAATATAAGAGAAGTAATTATGAATGCTCTTTTCACTTGCTGAATTAAAGGCGATGGTTATTTGTTTCAAGTCATTTAACATAGCCATGAGAGAAATAGATTTTTTGGGAGTAAAATTGGCATGCCTTTTTTTATTTATATTTATAAATTATAGTTTTCAGATTCAAAATAAAACAAATTGACTTATGGAAAAAAACACACAACATAAATTGGTTCGCCACATTCATCAGTATTCCTGCCAGACAAAAGAAAGTTACCAGATTTCTGCAACGCTGCCAGATTTCAGAGTGGCCCAGCTTAGCAAACTTCAGAAACGAATGGTGCAAACCAAAATCAGTTTTGAGGATTGATGACTGCTTACATTTATGGTTCCTTAATTGTACTTTCCTTAAGTGAAATGTTTATGCAATTGGCTATTAGAATCCCATACAGTCCTTTACAATCCCATACAGTCCGTGACAATCCTTTACAGTCCTTTACAATCCTTACAATATTTCTGTTGGTTACAGTAGGTGTACAAATTTTGAGCTAGGTGTTGACCCTTCGTTTAGATGCTAATTAAATGCAAAGTCACCGAATTTTGTGCTCTTGTACTTTCCAAAATATAACCCACACTGTAAGCTACTCCTTAAAGATATGTGGAAAAAATAAAAAATATATAATAAACACCACCAACCTCTTCTTTCATAAAAACTCAAATGTGTACTGCATTTAACATTATCAATGCACCATGCAGATTTTCAAAAAAAAATGTGGAAAAAATAGAAGTAATATAGAATTTTTGTTTATAGAATAGTAAGCATTTAATTTTCTTGACCATTTAGACTACCCTACCACTTTTCTGGACCATCTTAGCAAGATTCACTGATATGTTTAAGGAGTAGCTCACAGTGCTATATTTTGGAAAGTAGAAGAGCCCAAAATTTGGTGACTTGACATTTAATAAGCACTCAAATAGCACTCATTTATTCCAATATCAAAAACACCACCAACATATTCTTTCATCAAAACTCAAATGTGTACCATGTGGATTTTAAAAAAAATGCGGACAAAATAAGAAAATGTAGAATTTTTTCATAGAAATGGTAGTATTTAATGAGGCATTTAATTAGTATTTAATTTTGTTGACCATTTAAACTATTCTACCACTTTTCTGGACCATCCTAGCAAGGTGGAATGATATCTAAGGGGTAGCTACAGTGCAGGCTATATTTTGGAAAGTAGAAAAGCCCACTTAAATAGTACTAATTTATTCCAATATCAAAAAAACCATCAAACTTTTCTTTCATAAAATAGTAAATGTCTACTGCCCCTAAACTTAGCAGTACATCACGTGGATCTTAAAACATGCAGAAAAAATAAGAAAATGTAGGTATAATTTTGTATAGAAATGGTAAGTTGCATTTAATTACTATTAAATTTTTTTACCACTCTACTACTTTTCTGAACCATCCTAGTAAGGTGCACTGCTATTTTTCTTGGAAACCACAAGAGCTCAAAATCTGATGACAGGGCATTTAGTAGTACTAGTAGTAGTAGTAGTAGTAGTAGTAGTAGTAGTAGTAGTAGTAGTAGTAGTAGTAGTAGTATAAGGCGGCCTGTAGGCCTGGCAATTAGGTCTCTTCATGGGGCCTTTCTGCTATACCCCGTTCCTTACTCCTATGCCCCTACTTCCGCTGCAACCCTCTCTCCGGACCTCCCTGTTTTCTTTACGAAGTTTAGTATGTCGGCCCATTTGAGCGAGTGCAGATCTTCTTCCTCTATCGTGGGAAATCCCCACTTCAGCTGCCTTGATCTGGCATATGCATCACACTCTGCTATCAAGTGCTGAGCCGATTCCTCTTCGAGCCCGCAAGCGGGACACGCGGGATCTCCTGCTACTCTTATTTGTATCAGATGTTTGTTCAGCCGATTGTGCCCTGTCAGCAGTTCAATGTCCTTTCAGGTCTTGCTACATTCGAACCATCCACAAATAGCTTGGACTGTCTGCACTTTGATTCTTGCCTCCAGGACGTCATCAGTTCATTGTTCGCTTATTTGTTGAACTCACTCTGTACCTGTTTCCTTGTTATGACAGGGCAGTTAATTAGCACCTAACTAGCACTAAATTATTTCAATATCTAAAACACCACGCACCTCTTTTTTCATAAGAACTCAATATGTGCACTACATAAAAAGGGTTCATAAACAATCAATCAATTTGAAGGTGTTTTCCAGGTTATTTCTTACTAAATTTCCAGGTTTAAAAAAAATAAAAAAGTGTGAAAAAGCAAAACCACAGAAAAATTTTAAAAGTTATAAATTTTATTATCTGATAAAAAAGTAAAGGCAATACAAAAAAAACCAACAGCCAAATATGATTTTATATCACAATAAAAAAAAACACCATTCTTAAAAAAGTGCTTTTTGGTATTAACAAAATGTTGATCATTACAAATTTTGAAAAAAAACTGCAATTGTTTTTTTAGGTTCTCATGGTGTCTCTCATGGTGGACCAAAAGAAAGATCACCATGAGATGAGACACATTTGGTAATATAAAAAAAACTATTTTTTTGTAAAAAAATATACCAAAAACCAAACAAACTCATTTTGTGACACAAAGCGCTACATAAAAAAATTTCTTATCATAAACAGGAGCAATCGAAGCTTTTTTAAAAGGGGATGGATGGAAAAAAATAAGGCCATATTTTACACGTTTGGAATGCTGTTGAAAAAAATTGCTTAAAATTAAACTAAAATTGTACTACATTAAAGCACCGCAGGTAAAACTTTTTGATATATAAACCAGAAATTTCCCAAAAATTTTGATCTTCTTAGTGCTTGCAGTTAGGTTATGAAATAAGATTCAAGATTCAATAGGCTATACAAATACAATACAAATAATTTTTATGAACAAAGGTAATAACAATAAAAATAATAGGTTTTTGTCCTGTATCATAACACTTCTCTTCAAAAATTTAAACAAAGTACAAATCTCAAATTGAGTCACAATTCCACCACAAATAGAATTAAAATTTGTAGGTAGTCCTTTTATTAGATTAGATTACATTAGATTTCATCACATTATTTAAAAACATTATTTCACAATTTTAGCACAATTGCAAGAATAATAAGATTATATTATGATACTAAACCATTTAATTTTTTTTTTAAACAATTAAAAAAACAAAATAAGAAAACAAAATAAAAAAACCACAAAATAAAATTTAGAAAAAAAAACAAACCAAATATAAAATAATAAAACAATCAAACAAAAGGCTCACTCAGCAGATTAAAACAAAAAGAGAACAGAAAAATCTGAAATGAACTGACTAAGTATTATGTAATCGTACAAAAATCATATATGTGATTCGGGTGTCTTTTAGCTAATAAAGTGATTAGCTCTATATGTGTGTGTGAATCTGAATCGATTTTAATCATTTTGTAACAAATATAGTATTTAACTCAAGTGATATTCTCCAATAAATTTTATCGTAGCAAAAAAATTGTTGGAAATGCAAGTGAAATCGTCATATCTCAACAAATAAAAAAGATAAATTAAAATTAATGAAATGCTCGAATCTGAAAAATTTATAATGATCTGTCAATATATTCCTTGCGAATATTCAATAAGTTTTTCGAGGGTAATACCACTAGAGCTTTATAATTACCGATAATTTTTCACGATTGCGTATTTTCTACAATTTTTCGACTCTTTAGGAGGAGTGATATTTGCCAGTAATAGTTTAGTTTAGTTTAGTTTCTTTATGGGTAAGTATTACACAAAAGTGTTTTTACAAGTCAAAACTACAAGCAAGAGAAAAAAAAATATTTAAGAATTTGAAAATAAAATACTTAATGTAAAAAGACAATTTTACAAACATTTACATTGTTAAAATGACATAAAAACAACACTTTAAAATATTTAAGAATTTAAAAATAAAATACTTAATGTAAAAAAACAATTTTACAAACATTTACATTGTTAAAATGACAGAAAAACAACACTTTAAAATAAAAAATTACTGTCAAGATATTCTTCACAAGAGTAGAATGTATTCTGAATAAGGTAGTTTTTTATTTTTTTAATGAATTTTCTCTCATCAAAGATTTTCTCCTCAAAAGGAAGGACATTAAAAAATTTTATTCCATAATGGTCAGAATCCCTTCGAGTTCTTTCCACACGATGGTAGCTGGGTACCAGTATTTCATGGTTTCTTGTTGCATATGAGTGAACATCTGCGTGGGTTTGAAACAGCTCCTGATTTTGCTTTACATATGTGAGGCAGTTAAGGATAAAAATACTTGGAAAAGTCAATATCTCAAGATCTTTAAAGCCATTCCTACAGCACTCCCGATACCCCTTTCTCAAAATAACTCTTACACAGCGCCGTTGAAGTTTAAAAATTTGTTTAGCATGGCGAGCATGGCCCCAGTTTAAAATGGCATATGACATATTCGAGCGGAAGTATCCATGATAAGCTGTGAGTAATGTGGAAGTTGACACGCTTTTTGACAAATTTCTAATTAGAAAGATTATTTTAGAGAGTTTGGAGCTAAGAGATAGACGCATTTAGGTGAAAAATTATATGGAATATTTTGAAGCTCAAGTGGTATTTAGGGGATTCTTTCACGAACGAAAGGACTTCTCCGACGAACGAAAAGATAAAACTTGCACTCATGCAAATTATCACTGTATTGTATTGGTCAATATTTTCTGAAGGAAATAGTCAAAATAATTTTTAACTCACTATCTTACTTCAATTCCAAATAAGGCTCATATGCAGATATACCTCTACTTGTTATTGTTTATTACAGAAACCAATAATTAGGTTAGGTCGTAAACCAAAAGCTAATATGTCAATAGCATTTATGAAATCAATAAATTTAGACTTAGGAAACAATGGAAATAAATTTACAGGTTACAACAAATTAGTGATATTGAATAATACGTATGTGCCCAACCTGTAACTTGTGTTGTATTCGTAATCATAATCAATGGTGCTTTCCTTTGACCCATTTTCTATTATGTTTAAAATACTGTCAGAAGTTTTTCAAACAATTTAATAAGATTAAAACAGACAGTTTAATGAGAAACAATCAACAGTTTTTTTTTGTTTTTGCTGTAATTAATTGTTGCTGGCTATAATGTCTCTAATAACAATTAATGATGAAAGAAGTAAAACTTTAATTGGAGGAAACTCATATCATATTATTCCGGTAGCCTTAGGCAGTCTTTTCAAATATTCCGTCCTTGTCTCTAATTCTAATAATTTAAGTGGTGACTTTCTTTGCGCTTTATTAAAAAAACAGAAATAAAACTTAATGTCATAATATGCCTTTTCGATTAAAAGAGACTTTATAGATTTTCAAAATTTTTCAAGTTTCATTGGATTTGCAGTAACCTGGCATTTTATTTTAGATTTTAATACTTGTTTGACGAGGTTATATTGGGGAATAGGTAGTGGTATGTTATTTCTGCTACGAGTATAATAAAGATGTGAAGAAGTTCCATCCCTATATTTAAAAAAAATTAAACATACTGTTTCTAGAATGAACAAATACACTAAGATTAAAAATTTTTCTTTTATAAAAAGTGGCTTGCAATGATCCCTAAGCTTGGCTGGATGAGACAGCTCTCTTTTGCAAAGTAAATACTACTACAAGCTCTGAAAATGTAATTCTTACAACAAAACAAAATTTTCAATCTGTTTGTCAAACTTCAGTCTATCATCGATATGTAAACCTAGGAATTTAGTGTCATTATTTTGTTTTATTGATTTGTCTTCCAAATTAATGTCATCAATACCAAACCTAAAACTTAAGACCTTAGTTTTATCAATATTAAACCAAAGACAGTTTGTATCGCACCAATTTTTTCTCAATTTTTCTAATACCTTCAGAAAGCATTGATTTAAGTAACTCTTTTGTGATGCCACTTGAGTGTTTCGTCGTCTGCAAAGTTTGTTAGCAACTCCTGAATATATATATATATATATATATATAGCTATCTATCTTTAAAATGAAGCAAGGTATATAAAGGTTTTTCCATAATAATGGTTTATGTTTTTTACCATTTTCCAGGTGTTTCCCAGGATTATTTTGGCTTTTTTATTCTTCAGGTGCTGTCCAAGGTTTCCAGTAGCATATGAACTGATAAACTTTGCATTTAAAAGATTTGATCGAAAAATAAAAAAATTGGGTCAACTGGAGTAATTGTAAACACGGGATAATTGGAAACAATATTAATAACTTTACTCAAATTCAAATTTCTGGCCCATATATTGTGTCATCTGTCAAAGTGCATTTCTAAGGGCACATCGACCATTTTGTGATGTCAGAATGTGATTTTTTATTGAATGGTGTTTTTTCATTTTGGTGAGTACAAAAAAACTTGAAAAACCGATTTTTAGCATATTTGTAGACTTAGAATACATGAGTTAGTATAGATATATGGTGTTGTTTTGTATGTAAGCTATGAAGAAAAGTAAATTTTTTATTGTTTTACATAACCTAAAAGTGCATAGAGTATTACAGTACAGAATTGTTTACATTTACCCCAAAACTTTTTACCTATGGGGTAATTGGAAACATTCACTATGGGGTAATTGTGAACATAGGTTTTCGAGTTATATCCAGTTATTTTCTGGAAAATTCATGTACATACTTTATTTCCTGGAAAATTCATGTACATACTTTACTTTCAGGTTAAAAAAATGCCACACACATACTAGAAGAAAAGATCAGGGCCATCATATTCCAAAGAAGATCTCACAGCTGTGTCAAACAGAAACTGCACATATTGACAGGCTTCTGAACAATATGGTATACCAGTGGCAGTTATTTATAACACACCATGTGACAAAGAGGAACTTAAAGATCTGGTAGCAGAATATCTTGAGATTAATAATATTGAGACGAGATTCAAAGACAATCGCCCAGACAAAGACTGGTACCAGCCTCTCTCCCTCTCCTAGAAGAAACCTGAACATTTGCAAAAATCCAGGAAAAGGGCTCATGAGCCCTTCATAATTTATGACTTTTATGACCAACTGAAAGATTTACTAACAAAGAATAACCTTCTAGATGAAGAGAGAGTGAAGCTTATTTTTAATGTGGATGAGGGTGGATTTTTCCTGAATCCAAGTAAACTGCATGCTATAGGAGAAAAAGGAAAGGGCCTATCCCATGTTTCAGGAAGTTCTGGTCCCAAGTCTACCTCAGTTCTTGTATGAGTTGGAGCAGATGGCACATTCCTGCCTCCACTGATAGTCTTTAAAGGGCAAACAGGAGTTCAACCGAGATGGACACCTGAAAAAAGTTATCCTGGAACCATCTATGCAACTTCAAAAAATGGGTGGATGGAAGAACCAATTTTTTTTAACTGGCTGCCTTTGTCCCGCATATTTTGAGAATAAATTTTTGATCAACATGAAAGTCACTCGAGCATAAGAATCATTGAGGAGGCTTTGAAACACAAAATAGAGTTGGTGAGACTGCCAAGCCATCTGACAGATAAACTACAGCCATTGGATAAGTGCATTTTCAACCCTGTCAAAATTAAATTGGACAAACTCCTTGTCCAACAAGGGAAAACTCAGATGGGCATAGGATCCGGGCATGTAAAAAAGGAAAAATTTGGAGACATGTTGGGTAAAACCCTGGAAGAAGCTGCAACGCCAAAAACATAATAAGTGGCTTTAAATCAATAGGTATATTTCCTCACAATCCGCAAAAATTTCCAGAGAATGAATTTGACCCAATTGCCTTGCAGCGATTCAAAACCATACAACTCCAGAAAAAAATACTAAAGAGTTCCAATAGCACACAGATAGATGAGAAATAGACTATGAAAATCCAATACCAAGTACTTCATCTTCATCCTTTGCAGAAGATGAATTGTCAAATAATGATAGAAACTGTAATGGATGGAAACCCCCAGTATAAAAAAAAATAAAAATAAAAAAAAATAAAAATAAAAAAAAATATATATAGGGTCAAACCATATCAAATCAACCAAAAAAAGGGCACTTTTCGTTTTGACCATCTCCGATTTTGAAGATTTTTGGTACACTTATTCTTCTGATCCAAAAACTTAAAAATCCAAAACATTTTTTGGATAAGCGGTTTTTGTTTTGATTTTTGAAAATAAAGAAATTGACCAATGTGCCCTTGACAGGCACTTACAAAAATAGTAATATCTCAAAAACTATTGGTCCTATAGAAGCGAGTTATAGCTTATTTTGAAGGTTTTTTTAAAGACCTTTTTAACGATGTGTATCACCATGTAATTTTTTGTTTTAATTTTTTTTTTAATTTTTTTAATATTTTTTTTTTCAAAAATCTTGAAAACACCATTTTGAATTTTTTTCAAAAAAATACAATTTTTTTTCAGTATTTTTTAAATATTTTTGGAAAATTTCAGGATGGAGAAGTTATTGGTTCTATTTTTAAAAAAATAATATAAAAAACCTTGCAGGAAAAAACCACACATTTTTTGATAAATACCTATATATTTACTCTTTTGTTGTTTTGACAATAATTAATTGCAAACCTGCGGTTTATGTGATAAATAAAAATAAAATAAGCCAAAACAATGGACAAACTTTTTTGTGAGGTGTTGTGATCCATTAAGTCAGGAGAAACATTCCGGAAAGTTACGGAATGTCAAATTGGATGACTTCCTTTAAAAGGGTGGAGACTGGCATGAAAATTTGTGACAATTGTCGAATGTAGATAAATGCAATATGGAGACATTAATTAAACCAGCAGAGGACTTCATTGAAGAATTTTCAAAGGACTTGATTAAATTAAAATCTTATTCTTTTTACACCCACATGCAAAAAGAATACTACAATGAGGTAAAAGACAATTTAAAAAAGGGGGAAGCACTAATCACATGCGACTTCGCTGAAAATTATTCATTTATTTTGCAGGATGAAGTGCAGTCCTATCACTGGACAAATAGCCAGGCAACCCTACATCATTTTGTAATATATTACAAAACTTATGAGGGAAAACTGGGTCATTTAAATTATATATTTATTTCAGACTGTTTGGTACACAACACTGTGGCATTTCATCTTTTTTTAAGCCACCTTATGCCTGAACTAAAGAGCAAATTGATAATTTAGACAAAATTATCTATTTTTCAGACGGCTGTGCCGCACAGTATAAAAATAAAAAAAAAATTGTTAATATTGCGTAACATCTCGAGGAATTTAAAATTAAAGCAGAATGGAATTTTTTTGCCACCTCCCACGGGAAGAGTGCATGCGATGGACTGGGCGGCACCGTAAAAAGGTTGGCTGCTAAAGCAAGTCTGCAGAGACCATATAATGAACGGAGTAACACCCCCGAAGATCTTTTTAAATTTGCAACAGAAAACATTCCTGGTATAACATTTAAATATTGTTCATTAAATGACTACCAGCAACATGAAAAGTTTTTGGAAAAAAGATACCTGGAAGCACAATCGATACCTGGGACTCAAAAATTGCACTCGATTATACCCCTCAGTAATGAAAAAATTATTACAAAACCATTTTCACTAAGTAAAGAGGAAAATATTCAATGTCTTTTTGCAACCTGTGGTTTGTCAAACACAGAAATTGAAAACATCGACTCCGGTTTTGTAACCATAAACTATGACTGTCTTTGGTGGATGGGATGTATCATTGGCAAAAATATAGAAAGCAGGGAATTAAGGGTTTTTTACATCCTGCTGATATATTGGTCATAGATCAAAATTCTCTTTTAAGACGGGTCAACCCAAATACTGCCACTGGTAGGACATATATGCTAACTGCAGAAGAAATGACAGATTCCTCAAATATTTTACAAAAAAAATTAGCAACCTAAATATGTTTTATTGTAAATTTTCTATTATTCTTACTTTTCATTCTTTTGTTATACCCATATTAGGTAAATTAGCCCTGTATTAAATATCTTATTATTTTATTAAAGTATGACTCCATTATTTCTCCATCCTAAAATTTTTCAAAAATGTTAAAAAAACATTGAAAAAAAAAAAGAAATATTTTTTTCAAAAAAATTAAAAAATTTGTTTTTGACATTTTTCAAAAAAATTTTTTTTTTTTAATTAAGAAAAAATTAAACAAACTATATTGTGTCACACATCTTTAAAAACCCTTCAAAATGAACTATCACTCGCTTCTATAGGATCAATAGTTTTTGAGATATTACTATTTTTGTAAGTGTCTGTCAAGGACATATTGGTCAATTTCTTGATTTTCAAAAATTAATAAAACAAAAACCACTTATCCAAAAATTTTTATTTTTTGGATTTTTGAGTTTTTTGATAAGACGAATAAGTGTACCAAAAATCATCAAAATCGGAGATGGTCAAAACTATTGCCTGGTTGACTTGATATGGTTTTACCCTATATAAAAAAAAATAATGATAGAATAGAATAGAATAGAAGATTTAATCAAGTCGCAATCAAAAAAGATGTATCGTTGATATATTTGCCAATGTGCTAAAGAATAATGCTTCAGAATCTACTGACTCATAAGCTAAAAAAGCACAAGGTATTAGATTAAAGGCATTGAGCTATGGAAAGGTATTAACTACTCCTCAGGTTTTAGAAAGGCTGAAACAAGCACAACAAATGAAGGAAGAAAAATTAAACAAAACCACAGCAAACAAAAAAAAATAAGGATAAGACAACTGCAAAAAAAATCAAATAAAAAAAGTAGTATCTTGTGATGATGAAGTTGATGAGGTAGGAAGTGTTGAGAAAATAAAGAAGATGAAGGATCTTGAAACAAAAGGTGCGATAAAAAGAGTAAAAAATTTAAAGGAGGAAGACATGGTTTCCAGTGAGGACGAAACTGAAGTTGGAATCAAAAAGGAAAATTATTTGGAGGAAGACATTCTCAGCAATGATGAACATTTTTCCTATGTTTGTGTGGTGAAATTGTGCCTTCCAAATGATGAGTACATGGTAACAGGGATGAAAAGCCAAAACAACACAAAAACAAAATTTGGTTCTGTTGCTGTAAAAGAAAAGTAGACTCTGTTCTTTTAAAGAAATATTTAAGATTTTTGTATTTAATGTTCGTTGTTGTTAATACACATTTATGGAATTAATATGCTGAGATATTAATTTGGGGTAAATGTAAACATCCATCTGGTGACTTCAGAAGCAAATTTACAGTAACTTATCAACTTTATGAAGTATAGCAAACAGGAATTTACTTTAGAATATGCATTTTTAAACAATTTTTGTTTACAATTACCCCCTACCCTAAGGGATAATTGTAAACACTCAGGGGCAATTGTAAACACTCAGGGGCAATTGTAAACACCTGTTGGTTCCTATCAACTTCAATAAAAGAGTATTAGTATTCTAAGTTGCTTATGTGATTAACAAATGTCTATGCAGTCATTATCATCGGCCCAAGGGCATGTTCTACTTTACATCTTTTTAATACAATCTTTTTCTCCAAGAACAGAACTTTGTCTCCAATTACCCCAGTTGACCCTATAGAATTTTTTTATGAAAATGGTAGTTTTTAATTTTCTTGACCATTTACCATTTTTCTGGATCATTCCAACATGGCGGTTAGTAGGTAGCAAGCTGTGTAGGCCATATCTTGGAAAGTACAAGAGCACAAAATTTGGTGACTTGGCATTTAATTAGCATCTAATTAGCACTAATTTTTCCAATCATAAAATCTTCCAACTGAAACTCTCTGGAAAATCATGGTTTTATTACCTAACTCAACCTATAACAGTGTATTATACTTACCCTTAGTATAGGGATTGCTGAGAATTAATGGTGGTAAGGTTAATGGAAAACACTTGACCTCCTGCTTGCATTTTTTAAGCATAAAGGCTCATTTAGAATAGCATGCAGCAGGGGTGCATTTGAAAATTATCACACCAAGGTAAAGGTTACACTTTGGCTAGTCCAAAACCATTTAACAATGACCAAGATTAAAGTAATGACATCATACACTTCCATTCAAAAATCAAAAAGGTGATTGCGAGGGGGTATTCCCTAGTGTGAAATTTGTGACGCGATTTCACATTTAACATATTTTTCCTATGATTTCGCGCGATTTCGCAAAGACTTTTTTATTTATTTATTTAGTAATGAGTATGTAATGAGTACTAATTGAGTATAATTCCTATTTAGTTACATCCTAATAGTATTAAACAGTATTAAATATTTATTTATAATTAGTTAATCCTTTAAATAATAATTGTTTACTTTGAAAACCATTAGTTAGTAAGAATTTGGATAAATTAAAAAAAGTACTTTAAAAGATTTGGCACACATTTAAAATTACACACACTATATTACTATAATAACATGTTATCATTCTGAAATAAAATTTTCTTACAATCTATATTAAAATCAAGTGGAATATATTTATTATATAAAGACATTAAACGATTGCTTACACAGTTTATACCTGTTTGTTCGACTTCTATTCAGATAAAAGGTACATTTATGGGTAGTATATCTTGGTATTCTAAAATTCAATATGGTTAACAGTGAACAACAATCAATCTTATTAATTAAAATTTTGTGCAAAAATATCAAAGACAAAAGTATATGTCTTGACACCAAGCTTTGCATATCCAAGATCCTTAGCCTGTCGTGATACAAAATATTGTGTTTTGGAATATTTAACTTATTTAATAAGAACCTTACAAATTTCTGCTGAATTTTTTCTATTTTCTGTTTATATTCAATATAACAAGGTGACCATATGACACAACAATATTCCAAGACACTTCTTACCAGTGAGTAGTAAAGGCATTTGATAGCTTCTATGTCTGAGAATTCATAGCACTGTCTGATCACAAATCCTGCCATTCGATACACTTTTGCTGTAATTTCATTAATATGGTCGTTAAATGATAATTTGTGATCAAACAGTATGCCAAGATCACGCACCAGTTCAGCCCTTAATATTCTAATGCCTTTTATATGATAATCAAACAAAATTGGATGGGTCTTTCTGGAGAAGGTAATCACCCTGCACTTATCAGTATTTATCTCAAGCTTATTCATCACACCAATTTACTAAATTATCTACATCATTCTGCAGGGCAATGCAATCTAATTCTGATTTAATTGTCATGTAAGTTTTTTTATCATCTGCGAAAGTTAGAGAATTACATACTTTTAAAACATACTTGACATCATCCAGAAATATGTATTGGACCCAGATGACAGACCTTGAGCAATGCCCAAGTGAACAATTATGTCTGCTGAGATCTCATGATTGATTTTAACATTCTGAGTACGCTTCTCTAGGTAAGATTGTAGACAGGAATGGAAGGGTTTACCCACTCCGTATAAGTAGAGTTTATTCAATAACAGCTTATGATCAGCTCGATCGAACGCTTTTTTAAAATCAAAATAGATACAATCCACCTGTCCACCACCATCCACAACCCTAGCCAGATAATCTGCAAAGACACTTAAATTTGTCTGGCAGGAACGAGAAGCCATGAATCCATGTTGTGACTCTGAAATAACGTGTTTAAATGTAAACTTTAACTCCTCAGCCATAACCGACTCAAACACTTTTGCGATACAGTTTAGTCCCGAGATCGGGCGGTAATTTCCAACCTCGCATTTATCCCCACCCTTGAATATTGGGGTTACAAAAGCTCTTTTCCAGGTGGAAGGAAAGTAACCATTATTGTGACAGAGCTGAAATAGCTGGCTTACTGGCAAAAATAATATGGGACTACAATTCTTATAAAATACCGGTGGAATGCCGTCTGGACCAGGTCCCTTTCTACAATCCAGGTTCAGCAACTTGTCAAACACGCGATCAGGGTTAAAATCAACACTACATAAGTTAATATCGCCATGGATCTGAGAACCCAATGAAGAGCCCCGGGAGTGTCCCATTCGTTAACAATATATACCGATTGAAAGAACTCTGCAAACAAGCCAACAATCTCAGCAACATTGCTTGATTCTTTATCTTGATACCGCATACTTTTTGGAAACCCTGTAGCACTATGTTTATCTTTCACATAAGACCAAAACCTTTCAACATTATTTTTTATATTTAATTGCTCTGAATTTACAAATGATTTGTAATCGCTATCAATTGATTTTTTTGATAAGGAAAGAATGCTGCTATAAGCCATATAGTTTTTATCATATTGGCTTTTGCTACAAGATTTCCTTATTTGTTTAAAACTTATATTCTTTTTGTTTAATAAATTTATGGTTTTTTTAGAGAAATAGGATGGATATTTTTCAGATTTTACTCTTTTTACAGGCACATAGGTTTTGACTCCAATTTGAACAACCGAATAAAATATTTCTACTACTTTTTCAATCTCCCTAACGTCACTTATAAAAGACCAATTGATTTTTTCAAAGTAATCATTGAGGCTTGAATAATCAGCTTTATGATAATTGCGCTGAACAACCTCATCCATTGAACTTAAGCTATGCTTCGATTGGCCAATGGATGAAAGATTCAACACAACTTCCAATGGAGGGTGATTATTGTCTATTCCAACCAAGCTATAAGTGCTCACACAAAGCGAGATATCAGGGAAATTGGCAAAAACAAAATCTAAGATTACACCATTTTTATTTTTGACACTATTCAACTGTAAAAAATCAAAAAAACTGACGCAGTCATAAAGAGCATGTTCGCAACCACAAAAACTGGAAAAATATACATTTTTGTTATTATTATTTCAGTAGTTTAATAGTTGTTGCTCATCTTCATTTGTTATGTCGAAACTTCTAGTTTCAATATATTTGAAACTATTAGTGTAATTACGCAAATTAAAGTCTCCGAAAATAAGAACTTTATTTTGTGGAAAATGATCCATTCGCAGGATTTCGCATGATTTCGCAAAGATTTCGCGCATTTTGGAAGGATTTCGCGCATTTTGTAAGGATTTCGCAGCCAAAATGTGTGAAAGTTACCCGCATCTACACAACATCGTGTTGATCTAAGAAGTGTGTTTTTATTGTTTACTTTTTTGGTTTGGATAAACAAAACGTGTATTTTACACAAAAATAATTATATTTGGAGCAATTAACATTGCTAATGGATTCTTCACATAAACTGAGACAAAATTAACTTTCAAAACAAATCCAACCCCCGCGTTCAAAAATTCAAGAGGATATTCACCCCAGGGTGACCCCCTCATTTTTTATGAGGTCATAAACATTACCTTAATACTCTACCGTCGCCTCACCATCACCTTTTATTTTCAAATGCACCCCAGCTTATGCTGCCAGATATCAAATTTTTTATTTGTAAATTTATAGGTGAACAGTAAAAATTGTTGGAAGAATGGTCTCTTTTTGAAGATGCCTTGTAAATAGAACTTTACTTTCAGTTGGTGATGTCCTATACACTTTAAAATACCCAAATGAAAAATTTGATATCTGCTTAACCTGACCTCTAGCCTGACAGGTGTCAAATTTTGTGCTATTCTAAATTACCCTTAAAGTCTATTTTCTTACTAAAGGGGGCAAAGTTTATTATGCACTATCCCTTAACTCATTAAAAATATAAAATTATTTCATATCTCCAAAAAAAAATATGGTTTTAAGCCTTGAATATATATAAATAGGTAGGCTTGGAAGTATATGAGCCTTTTGAAAAGTGAGCAGTTTTTGTATAATACCAATAAAAAATTCATAGGATTTTCTTTAAGACAAAACAGACTGCCCTACTTTCACAAACAAGACCACAATATTCAAAATAAACAGATTCATTCATTGAAATTTACCTGCCAGGTTTCTACTACGTCCCGCAGCCAGTTTGAAAGACAAAGAAATGTCCCTTTGGTGCGCGAACTTCGGGGCCCGAAGCCCTATCTACGCCCGCATGTCCCTTCGCGGACACCTTAAGACTGCGCCCGAATTAACTGAGCCTCACGTTTCACTCAGAAGGCCCCAAAATTTACAACAAAAGAGGTTTTAAATACCTCCCCCATGAACGACAACAAATATGGCGACTCTCGTCTGTCTGTCTTCTAGGAGGGCGAAAAAAACAGATGGGAAAACAGTTTCACAGGGAGTGTGTTCAAGCATTACACACTTTCTAACCCTTTACTACTTCTGTCCTAGTTTACTATTTAATACCAAACAAAGAAAGACAATTAGGGAAAATACTGTGGGAAAAACGGATTGATGAAAATTGTTCGAGAATCACTCATGGAATCCCTCACTATTGTGTTTTTCTTTGTTTACCTTTTTTCACAAAGAAGGACAAACAATCGAATAAATAAAGTTAGGAACCTAGGAAACTCTGAAGAGAATAATAATAATCGTTTTATATATGGAGTCATGTATCTTCTTTGTTAAACTGTATGCCAGGAAAAAGGATAGGCGATGCATTATATTGATTATTAGGAGATTTTTCGAAAAAGTTACTGCTAGGGATATCATGTTCATTAATTAATAGAGGATTGTGGGGGAGGGTGGGGCAGAATCGCCATGGTCTTAAGCTGGGTGAAAGTTACCCGCATCTACACAACATCATGTTGATCTAAGAAGTGTGTTTTTATTGTTTACTTTTTTGGTTTGGATAAACAAAACGTGTATTTTACACAAAAATAATTATATTTGGAGCAATTAACATTGCTAATGGATTCTTCACATAAACTGAGACAAAATTAACTTTCAAAACAAATCCAACCCCCGCGTTCAAAAATTCAAGAGGATATTCACCCCAGGGTGACCCCCTCATTTTTTATGAGGTCATAAACATTACCTTAATACTCTACCGTCGCCTCACCATCACCTTTTATTTTCAAATGCACCCCAGCTTATGCTGCCAGATATCAAATTTTTTATTTGTAAATTTATAGGTGAACAGTAAAAATTGTTGGAAGAATGGTCTCTTTTTGAAGATGCCTTGTAAATAGAACTTTACTTTCAGTTGGTGATGTCCTATACACTTTAAAATACCCAAATGAAAAATTTGATATCTGCTTAACCTGACCTCTAGCCTGAC
This sequence comes from Oxystoma pomonae, assembly GCA_963921995.1. Lineage (NCBI taxonomy): Eukaryota > Metazoa > Arthropoda > Insecta > Coleoptera > Brentidae > Oxystoma > Oxystoma pomonae. The sequence goes on from OY998165.1 coordinate 101,273,412, forward strand.
AGGTGTCAAATTTTGTGCTATTCTAAATTACCCTTAAAGTCTATTTTCTTACTAAAGGGGGCAAAGTTTATTATGCACTATCCCTTAACTCATTAAAAATATAAAATTATTTCATATCTCCAAAAAAAAATATGGTTTTAAGCCTTGAATATATATAAATAGGTAGGCTTGGAAGTATATGAGCCTTTTGAAAAGTGAGCAGTTTTTGTATAATACCAATAAAAAATTCATAGGATTTTCTTTAAGACAAAACAGACTGCCCTACTTTCACAAACAAGACCACAATATTCAAAATAAACAGATTCATTCATTGAAATTTACCTGCCAGGTTTCTACTACGTCCCGCAGCCAGTTTGAAAGACAAAGAAATGTCCCTTTGGTGCGCGAACTTCGGGGCCCGAAGCCCTATCTACGCCCGCATGTCCCTTCGCGGACACCTTAAGACTGCGCCCGAATTAACTGAGCCTCACGTTTCACTCAGAAGGCCCCAAAATTTACAACAAAAGAGGTTTTAAATACCTCCCCCATGAACGACAACAAATATGGCGACTCTCGTCTGTCTGTCTTCTAGGAGGGCGAAAAAAACAGATGGGAAAACAGTTTCACAGGGAGTGTGTTCAAGCATTACACACTTTCTAACCCTTTACTACTTCTGTCCTAGTTTACTATTTAATACCAAACAAAGAAAGACAATTAGGGAAAATACTGTGGGAAAAACGGATTGATGAAAATTGTTCGAGAATCACTCATGGAATCCCTCACTATTGTGTTTTTCTTTGTTTACCTTTTTTCACAAAGAAGGACAAACAATCGAATAAATAAAGTTAGGAACCTAGGAAACTCTGAAGAGAATAATAATAATCGTTTTATATATGGAGTCATGTATCTTCTTTGTTAAACTGTATGCCAGGAAAAAGGATAGGCGATGCATTATATTGATTATTAGGAGATTTTTCGAAAAAGTTACTGCTAGGGATATCATGTTCATTAATTAATAGAGGATTTTTGCGATATAAAGGCTGATTTACCCCTAAATGCACCGTAGGCACTTAATAGCGATTGTCTATCTAATCCATTCTTTTTCTCTCTTGATCTCAGATAAACGAACAAAGAGGAAGCATGGATTAGCTAAACTAATCCGAATATTTTTACGGTGCATCTGGCGGTTAATCCATTCTTTTTCTCTCTTGATCCGACATAAATGAACAAAGAGGAAGCATGGATTAACTAAACTAATCCGAATATTTTTACGGTGCATCTGGGGTTAGAATAATATAGCAGGCAAATTTCTTATTTGTTAATTTATAGTGAATTTATATTGTAGGTGAACAGTGCAAATTTTGTTAAGGATGGGTTCTGATTTTGAAGATGGCTTGTAAATAGGACTTTAGTTCTGTCGGTTATGGCCTCTACACTTAAAATGTCAGACAGATGTAAAGTTTTGTGCTATTCTAAATGACCCTTAACGGCACAGCATACTTATATACATACACTTCACTCCACATAGAACTGGTACAGCAAGAGGTAGCTGCAAATACGATTTTTTATATTTTCTTATGTGCAACACTGACTTTTTGACTTTGTTATTTTAAAATTATATTTTTGGCATATATAAACTTTAAATAAGGAGACGGATTGTTTATTTTTTACTAATTCAAAATATAAGGCCAATAAAAATAAAAACCACATTTCAAAAAAGCAAAAATATTTTATTAGCTAAACAAAAGCTACACAGTAATTGGTCTATTCGACTAGCTGATTATGAAAGAAGCAAGTCTAGGATAGTAACCATAATAAATCCATTTCAAGAAGTAGGAACTGTACTGTCCCTGGAAAGGAAGGCACCGACGAAAGTTACCAGCTCAAAACAATTAAAAGGCCAGATCAAGTTAACGAAATAAATTTAAAAAAATAAACATATTAAAAAGAACTTATTTTTAATAGCGCTAATTCTAAATAAAGCGCCTCTAGCTGATATCCAGCTCCAAACATTTACCGAAAATCTTCCCTCACGGTCTTCGTTTCCAGCAATATATCGTTCTTCTATCGTTCTTATCGCTGTTGGAGTTAAAGATCTTCTGATCTGTGAAAACCGCCTGCTGCCAAAATTCTTCGCCCTCAGAGAATACCCAACTAGCAATTTTTAGGGTAATTATGCAGTATACGGTTTTCTGCCATTTTTGATTTTTTTTGAAAAATTCTTTATGGGGGCACCTTCTAGGGTCCCTAGGACCCCAAATCCGTCTGCGCTGGTTGTTTTTTTTTTATTTTTTTTTGGTTTTTGTTTTTTTACTAAAACCAACACAGTCCAACCCAACCTAATCCAAACCAACCCAAAACAATTAAAAAAACACTTTACAACCCCCCCCTGGGCACACTTTTTTCTCGTTAAAAAAAAAAATCGAGCGCAGGCGGATTTGGGGTCCTAGGGACCCTAGAAGGTGCCCCCATAAAGAATTTTTCAAAAAAAATCAAAAATGGCAGAAAACCGTATACTGCATAATTACCATTTTTAGTTTTGCAAGTTGTAAAAATTAGAATTGCACTAATTTTAAACGTTGTTTTACAGATAAAGAATAGTTATCATGGCGACGGTCGACAACGTCGACTATTATACGTCGCCTAAACGTTTATCACAACTTCAGTCGCCGTCACAACTATTTATGACCGTCTATTGTACTAACAGTAATTCCTTAGTTGTGAAGGCGCCGACTACAAACCGGTGTGTGCTAAACCAAAAATTGATCAATTTACTCCACGTTTTCTGGGCGGTTTGTTGGAGACGCGGGCGCGCCTGTTTTCATCCAACCAATTTTTCTGTGATGTTTGCAACAAGCCAATTTTGGAGCATGGATGGATGCTGTCTGTCATACAAACGTCAATTAAATCAGTAAAAATAACTAAAAAGTGTATTGTAAAGTTTCTATTAGTTTTGTTTGAACATTTTGCACTATGAAAAGGAACAAATGGTATAAATATTCCTCGATATTTTGACATGTGACAGCTGTCATTGAAGGTGATTCCCCAGTATGTCGGAAAAAAAGAGGAAGGTCCTGTGTAAACAACAAGGACGGAAATTAAGTGAGCAGCAGAAAGCCAAACTGTGGAGCAATTTCGATTGGGTAAAAATTGAGGCATGTTCGCGTCTTTAAGTTAGGGGATCCGTTCAAAACACAGTTAAGTAGTTAAAGCAGTCGAGACACGGGACTCCTTTGGTTGTCATAGAAACTAATAAGTGTCGCCATGATTGATTGTTAAAACCATTGTATGCTAATTTGTAAGCAAACATTAAAAATTATTTTTTTGCTTTTTTCTACATTAAACTAAGATCTTATTTTGTTCTTAGGAATCCTAAGCAACATCTTTAGAGGATTTCCAAAGCGATTTTTAAATCATGATTTTTCGAGGGCGCGCTTGTTTTTTAGAGCTACGAACTGTACATTTGACAGTAAACTACCGTGTGTTTATATATTTTGGCATTAGTTCGCATGTTATGATATATGACATAGAATATCATTTTATTTTAATAATATTATGGTGTTAGAAATAGTTTAATTTGTAGTCGAATAGTGTATTTATCATTTTACGTAATGAATAATATTTTGAACAAATAATTGTACTCCAAAACCCATTGAACTATTACTTTAACTGTAGTCGCGATCGCGACGTTGACTCAACCAAAAAATCATCCACCAAATTGGTGCAAAAGTGGGTGGTGTTTAAGTAAAAGTAAACGTTGCGACGCAACGTTGGCACGCGGTGCACAACGTTGAGACGTCGACAAATTGCTAGTTGGGTAATTCAACGCAAAAATTAATCGAGACTATTTCTTTTCCTCACTTAGTTTATTTTTTTTGCCGCAATGCAACACTTTAGCCTCGAACGTTTAATTAACCTGCCTAATGTTGTTATGCATCCTGGAAAATTTCATTCAATTTTTTCTTCTTTCGCGTTGGAAAACGGATGATTTTTTAAAAATTAAACAGGCTGCTAACTTCTGCTGTACCAGTTTTATGTGGAGAGAAGTGTACTTTTAGTTAAAATTTAGCAGGTCGGTGTTTAGAATCAGGTTCCACAATGAACTTAAAATGCTTTGTCGCATTCTAAACACGAATTAAATTTGAAAGCTAGTTGGTTTAACAGTACGGTGCAAATGGCACTATTAAATAGTGTTTTTTTGAAAAAAAATTGCGTACAATGCAGTATTTTTCGAGAAAATATATAAAAAAGACCTTTAAAATCAGCTAATTAACCTTTCATTTTTGAGATTGTCAAAGGACCCGCCGTTTTGGTGTGTATTTTACATAAAAAGCGATTTTTTTATTAAAAAAATTACTTTTTTTGGATATTTTCGCACCTAAAAATAATTATTTCAAAATCGTTAAGTTACCTTTTTGTGTGTCCGGAAAACGTACGTACGGAAAATTAGGGTGTGGTCGACAAAAACTCTCTAATGATCCAGAGAACGTGACGTGACGTCATCATGGATGTCATTTAAAAACATGTTGCACTTTCTCATAAGCCACAGCCAAGGTGGCCAACACAAAAATCTCCTGTTGTTTACTAAATGTGACGTTTTTTTTTTGAGGTTAGATTGTTTTCAAATATTTTTTTGATACCCCAAGTAGGGCGAATTTCCACTCCAAAATGGATACACCGAAGGCTCAAAAGATGCCGAAAGTGGCCAAAGTGAAAAACAAGGCTCCGGCCGAAATTCAGATCACCGCCGAGCAGCTGCTTCGAGAGGCCAAAGAGAGAGACTTGGAGATCCTGCCTCCGCCACCTAAACAGGTAGGTTTAACTAAATAGATTAAATAGGTATTATGATAGATAAGTACCTTTGTAAAGAGATCAGATGCCTCATTCACAAATTTTAAATGCTTCGAGAAATTTTAAATAAAAATACTCTAATAATGATTTATAGGGCGCTTGTTGAAAGTTTCAGTAATTATGCAGTATACAGTTTTCTGCCACTTTTGATTTTTTTTGAAAAATTCTTTATGGGGCACCTTCCAGGGTCCCTAGGACCCCAAATCCGTCTGTGCCGGTTGTTTTTTTTTTATTTTTTTTTTGTTTTTTTTTTTTTTTCACTCACAGTCCAATCCAACCTAATTCAAACCAACCCAAAACAATCAAAAAAACATTACAACCCCCCCCTGGGCACCCTTTTTTCTCTTAAAAAAAAAAAAAAATCGGGCGCAGGCGGATTTGGGGTCCTAGGGACTCTAGAAGGTGGCCCCATAAAGAATTTTTCAAAAAAAATAAAAATGGCAGAAAACCTTATACTGCATAATTACCAAAATTCTTTATGGGGGCACCTACTAGGGTCCCTAAGACCCCAAATCTGCCTGCGCCCGATTTTTTTTTTTTAAGGGAAAAAAGGGTGCCCAGGGGGGGTTGTAATGGGTTTTTTTGATGGTTTTGGGTTGGGTTGGATTAGGTTGGGTTGGACTATGTTGGATTGGGTTGTTTTAGTGAAAATTTTTTTTAAAAAAATCAAAAAAAAAAACCAATTGGCGCAGGCGGATTTGGGGTCCTAGGGACCCTAGTAGGTGCCCCCATAAAGAACTTTTCATAAAAAATCAAAAATGGCAGAAAACCATATACTGCATAATTACTAAAGTTTGTTGAACTACGGTACATATTTTGGTCTGGGGTGGTGCTCATAGTTGTCACCTTAAACAGTTAAGGATGATCCGAGGGATGATCCAAAATTATATCGTAAAAATTGCTAGTTTTAAGTCTTTATGTCAGCACAGTTTGCACTTTTGTACTTGTCCATCTTAATAATAAATTTAAGCATTTGCGCATCTCCCATGAATATTGCACAAGGGGTAATGCTGATAACCTGTTTAACACCATATTTTGTCAAAATAATTAGGGTCGCCATTTTGTTTTATATATTGGACGAAAAATTTACAATTTAATTCCAATATCAATTAGATTACAAAAAAAGAAAAATCAATTTAAAAAATATTTCAAAGTTTTTTTTAATGCAAACAGACATATGTTCCTTAGCATATGTTTTAATTTAATGTACTAGGATATAATTAAGTAGTAATATTTATTAGTATTATAATTGTTCCTTGAAATTGCCAAAACACTGAAAATTAACCTATTGTGATAACACTTTAATAAAGAAACACAATTAGAATTATAATATATTATATTATTTGTGATACTTAATAAAATTGTCTTGGGCACATACAGGTATTCCCATATAACCATGAGATACTATATTGGCCCAAATGATCCAAAATGTGTAACGAAAATAACTTTGAGAAAATTCAAGATTGCGGTTGGCTTTGAAACTGTTTGGGTCACCAGGCCATAAACCAAAAATCTACTGCACATGCACTTACAAATCCATGCCTGGCATTGTAGTGACCTTACGATAATTTAATGACACTTTCACTGCTGACGCAATCGATGTGCCTGCCTGTTTACACTCTGCGTTTATCGGTTTTTTCCAGGCCAACTTGATTGGGAGAGTTATTATCGGTATGCATTTTTCTCGGGAAAAGTAAGGGTAGGGCTGTTATAGTATCTCATAGTTATATGGCTATTCCATACTTAGGTGCTATGCAAATGTGATATCAAAACAACATAAGCCTGCTTAGAAATAGAAAATGTATTATAAATATTTTTGGTAATAAATTGAAAATTGATTGAATAATAATCTTAATGTGAATGAAGAGGCCATAAGGTATGCAGTCAGATGCAAGGAAAATAAACTAGCAAATGCATGCTGCTGTTTGTAGTGTCCCGTAAGCAGTAAGAGCAGCATATGTTTGTTTTTGTTGCTCTATAAAACTCTGAATCTGCCTTTACCCTTGATTTTAATATAAATATTACAAGGTTCTATCTTTATATTAAAACGCTATGTTGATAGAACCTTGTAATTCTAAGGCAAAGCCTTGTTAGTAGAATGTAAAGTCCTGAACCACTTAACTGAAATAATTTTGAGAGTTAGTTAGAGTTTCAAACTTCCATTGTCTTTATTTTTATTTTTTTTACAACATTTCGAATGCTTATGTATCTGCAATCGTCATCAGGTGAACTCTAACTTGCTCTCAAGTTCAACATTGTCTATCACCTTCAAACAACAGTTGAAATAATTTTGTTCTACTCAAAAGCACCATGCTTCACATACTAACTACAAGCCTAGTGCTAGGGTTTTTACTGCCTGAGGCAATTTTCTTAAATTCTGCTCCCGATCAAAGGATTTTTAATTTTATTTTAAGTTACTGATTCAGACTATAAGAAAATATCATTAAGAGAAATCGGAGTAAAAATCTTAAGCTTTTTTGTTGCTGTTGGGTTGAGTTACTGTGTATAAAGGCAGGCAATTTTTTTTTAAGATTAAGGCTCAGATTAAAGAAAAATTTTAATCTATGCTATGTTGGGATTGAATTAGGTTTGCACTAGGTTTGTGCTTATTGGTTGAATAACTGGACCTTTAGTTAAATTATTTGGTTATTTGTGTTTGTGGTAATAAATTAAATACTTTTCAGTGAAATATTTTTAAAAAAATGGGTTGAGTTGGCTGCACCTCTCGTTTGACAATTTACACATTTTCTTAGGGACAGATACAGCTCCTCTAAAACTGGGAAAGGAAAAATTTGGAGGAATCTAATGTGTCATTTTTTGGTCATTTTATGAGTCATTTTATTAACCAAAAAATATGCCGCAAAAAATAAGAAATGTGTGTTTTGAATAAAAGATGCAACATAAACAATATATATGAGTTAGACTTACATAGAAAATTGGAGGAGATTCAAAAATTTCAAACATCAAAACGGACTTTGAAAAATCAATCCATCGTCGTTTAGCAAAACGAAACATAAGGAAAGTACGAAAAAATTAAATTTTGTCAATTGACGATTTTAATAAAGGACTAGTAGTAGTAGTAACTAGGGGGCGGCCCAAGACTTGGCAAGTAGGCCCAATCGGTCCCTTTTTACCTTACCCCAGCCCAGCCCCCTAATCCACTACCTGTACCGCTTGTATGGTAGTGGGCTCTCCGGGCCTTCCTGTTCTCTTCACGAAGTCCAGTACTTTGGCCCACTTGAGAGCTCGTAGGTCCTTTGCATCCAGGTTCAGTTGTCCGAGTACCTGATGCCTCATCCTTAGGTATGTATCGCACTCCGCAACGAGGTGCCGGGATGTCTCCTCCGCCCTCCCGCAGGCACGGCAGATGGAGTCATTCCCGACCCCGATGCGAGTCAGATGCTTGCTGAGTCGGTTGTGGTCGGTCAGTATCCCTGTCAGTAGTCCAATATCTTTTCGTGTCCTTCCCAGGAGCCATTTGAGTCTGGACGCGTCCGGTCCGTCGATTAATTCTTTGGACTGTCTGCATCCTAATTCGTTCTCCCAGGAGTCCGCCAGTGCATCGTTAGCCCACTTAATGAGTCGACTTTGCAGCTGTCTCCTTGTTATACCTAAGAGTGGTTCCGGCCCCACGTATTGAGTGCTGGCCCCGATCCAAGCGAGTTCATCCGCCTTTTCGTTGCCCGACACTCCCGTGTGTCCCGGTACCCACACTCTTTTGTCTTGACTCAAGGCTTCCAGTACTTCTACGCACTCTTCCACCAGAGTATTGACAATTTTTGGAGCACTGAGTGCCTTTAGGGCCGCTTGGCTGTCGGAGCATATGTACACATGCTCCTCCAGACCATTGCGAACCTCTTCTGGTGTTGCCGCCATTATAATCGCGTATACCTCGGCTTGGAAGACCGTAGCTTGCTCTCCGAGCGGGTAGCTCATCCGAACTTCTTCTCGGTCTTGCACGTAGACCCCGCCCAATAAAGCCTAAGACTAAGTAATGGATTGATCTAAAATGTCCTTAAAAATGTCCCTTTTAATACTTTGCAATTTTAAATTTGTAGTTTCTGATTGTGAATAGGGATTCTGCAGTCTGAGATACTGAGTCCTCCATATGTCGTACTGGTTCGAGCTTGAACCCTCCAAGCCTTGCAAACCAAAGCCTGGAAGTTATCTTACAGTGACAGGGCTTTTAGTAAATTTTAGCTGCAAAAAAAAGGACCTTCGAAAAAAGGTACTTGCATTCGGTTCCCATTTATGCAAGCCCACCTTGCTGCGTTTTTTGAAGCAGAGTGGAGATGTATAGGTGGGAATTGGGTGTTAAGGACAAAACTAGGAAAAAGGGATTTTACTTAAAGCCCTGCAGTGATAATATATACATGTTTGGAGTCATTTCCTTATCCTTTCTGGGCCTTCTAGAGTATTTTCTGCTGGACCATCTTTTGACCCAAAATTATTCCCAAGATTATTCCTAAACATGTATGTAAAAAAAAGATTTGCTAAATTTCTTGTCTTTTCCAGGTTTTTCCTGACAGTTTCTAAAAAACTGAGGTCATTTTTTCTACAACAAAAATAACTTTAAACTATTAAAACTAATTTAATTCATCTGTGGGATAACACAATAGAATTCTTATTTATAATAGACAGTAAAATAAAATATGACTAAATTAAAACTTACCTAAAGAAACAATTTTAACAAAATTTTAACAAAATTCAAATGTTAAACAAAATATTATTAAATACTTAGGCGATGTAGTTACTTAGTTAATTTTGATTTATAAAAACACTTTAGTAGAAATTCTTTTGGATAATTTTATTAAAATTACATAAACTAAGGGGCACATGGACAAGTAAATATTACGAGAGAAATAAAAAATGCAAAGTTAACAGAAAATCTTGCTTAAATTTCATCATCATATTTCGGGAAATCCCACGGTAAATCCACGGGGAAATCAGGAAATCTAGAAGAATAGTAACTATGTTTAGGTTAATTTTACTCAAGTTGAAATGCACAAAAAATAAATGATAAACTTTAAGCTGCGAGCTTTTTCACAGCTGTACAATTTTGGCTGGTTTTTCATGGGGGATTCTGGGGTAATATGTAGAAAATAGATGGATAACACTTAGGAATTTTGTCCCTCGTTTTGGCCAGTGAAAAGTAGGCAACTAGCAAAGTACCTATCTAAGTAGGCCAGAGACTCGTTTAGTGATTATAGTACCAACTAGGCCCAGCACTAGAGTTATGAGACAGCCGCCTTAGGAGGCTGCTTTAGAGGTGCGGTCAAATGAGTGCAATAAAACTTCAAATGTGTCCAAAAAAAATAAATTAACAAGACAATCACCTCTTTTTTTGTGGCAAATGGTTCAAGAAATCCCCAAACTTTTTTTTTTTTGCTTGCAGCACCATTGTCATGTGTTGTACATAACTAAATGTTCTTGCTTTCATTAGTGTTTATGTATTTTATGTGCTACATTTATCTTTAAAGAATATGTCTGTCTGTTGTTAGATCCAAATATAAAATTTTTAAAATTGTTTTTTTATTATCTTTTTGCTTCACCTGTGTTCTTGCTGTATCTAATTGCTTGGAATGCAGCTAGGTTATATCAAATACTATTGCTTTCTCTGCGAATGGGACAGCCGTGCACGATCAGATCACTATAAAAAGAAAATTTGGCCACCAAGAGTCTTTTGAGCCAGGGAGCAAAAAATATAACCAGCGTCAGTTTTTCATCGAGGACATTTTATTCAATTTTTCAAGTATACTTATAAAAAACACAAGCATGAACAATGGCAGTGCGATGTCTCAATGCCCAACGGATTTTTTTTTAAGGGCCCCAAATTTAAGGCAAAAGAGTGAAGTAGTGGAAAAAAAATGTTCTATGAAAGCTTTTCAGTAAGGTTTCTGGTGCTACAGGATTTCTGTAACAATAGTAATAGTACATTATAAAGCTTGGGACTAAAGTACTAGTTTTAATCCGGCGGCGAAAAGTTTGTAGCCCTACTGTAGGGAGGCTACAATACGCTAAGGTACTAAAAGACGTTTTAATCCCGAAGTTTATTTGATACTATTTTATGCACTTTAGGAAAAGATTATTTCTTAAAATCACTTTATTTCTACGCCAAATAGTTCTTGGCCAAGAGCAAGTGCTGTTTGGCTTCACTTGCGATAAATTTAATTTTAATTTTCCAGGGATTATTTTTTTTTTAATCCCAGGGTGATTAAATTTCCTCTAATCCCTAGGCGGAGGGATTGAATTTACTTTTAATTCCTTAAGATTTTTTTTTTATCCCCTAGGGATTAAAAGTGCCACTTTAGTCTCTAAAAAGAGGGATATTTAATCCCTAAAGTGCATAAACATTATTTTTCCTCTCAATTTATCTTGATTAAAATTGAATTATTTTTTCTCAGTAAAAATACTGACTTTACTGATCAATATATCGAAATACTGAACAAATACTGACCATCGCGAAAATACTAACTTTTACTGACATAATGACCTAGCTTCCATCCCTGAGAGGTTGTTATATATACAGGGTGATTCAAAATTCCCTAGAAAGACTTTAACTGTGTGTAAAATTTGTTGTTTGGAACAAGAATTAGTAACAAATATTTTGGTAAACTCTTTCGTTTCAGAGATATTTGCATTTCAAAATTAAAAAATTTCAAAACAAACCTTTGACAACTTCAAAATGCTTGACAAAAACCCTAAAACATGTCATTGTCAGCCCACGTAGACTTGCTTGGTAAATTATTTCAAAGGCGATTACCAAAACATACGAAAATTTTACTCCTAAATTCAGAGAAAAAGAATATGAAATTTAAACAAAATAATCACGTAACTTTTCTTAGAATAATGATATCTAACCACTGTTCAAATCTTTCTAGGGAATTTTGAATCATGAATATATGAAAAAAAACAACTATTATTGTTCTTGGTCGAAAAACGGATTAGTTCTTAAATGAAACCCTTAGATTAAATAAAGAAAATATACTTTGGTTGGACACTTTGGTTATATTATTATCTGAGAAATCTTGGAAGCTAATTTTCGAAGGCGCGTGAGGAATCCATCACTGAATAGCCAAAGCACATCATTCACACCATTCACCTAATCATTTAGGCTTGTTTTCGCGACTGCGTCACACACTACATGTCTCCGTCGCTTTCCCTCTCTAACGCTTAGAACAATATGGCATTTATTCCAACTCATTCTTTTGGTTTTGTCGGGTGTTGGCAAATTTTGTAAATAAACAGTGGTTATTATTTGCCAAGGAGTTTTTGTTGGACCATGCATCTCTTATTTATTTAACCTAAGATAAAAGCATACTTTAAAATCAGAGCTGGTTGTCTTCCCTAACACGATACTTCACCACATTCAATCTTTAATATTTAGTCTTTGATGAGAACTTCGTTCAAATTTTAGAAAATCTCCGATCCAGCCGAGTTGGCTGATTATCAGTTAAGAAGGAGAAAACAATTCGAAGATAACATAAGAAAAAATCGCATGGTTATTAGCAATTGGATCAAGTATGCACAGTGGGAGGACTCACAAAAGGATATACAACGTGCTAGGTAAGGCTAGTACAGGATGATCCATTATATTTTGACCGGTATTTTGACTTGAGTTCACTTTTTCGCACACAAATGTTTCTAAAATTATTCTGATAAATCTTTAATTGTAAATCTGCACAGGAAGAAGACATGTTGGTGGATTAAGCCGACGGCGAGGTCCACAAGTCGAGAAAGTGTGCAAAGAGGTTTTCAAACAAGTTTTTTATGATACTTTTTATACGACTGCAAAAAAAACAAATAGTTTTTTCTTGTTTTTAGTAAAGATGACGCATCAGTATGCAAAGTTGACACATCAGATTCTGTGTGCAAAGTTGACACCTCCAAAGTATGTGCAAAGTACCGATATCAGATTGAGTTTTTCGTGTGTAAAACCTTTTACTCACGCAAGAAAAAGTTTTTGGCCCGGCTAGAATTTGAACCGCATGGGTTTCAACTGGCTCTTTGGTTCTTTTCGCCGGATTATTTGTTAGTAGGAGGTGGCGAGAGTGCTAAAGGCTTTTAAAGTTTATGAAGTTTACCACACTTAAGTGAGCTCGCCAAAGTCATAACTTTTGTTCCAGGGGGTGTCTGAACTTTAAACCACCCCACTAAGCCGCGTTGACTTGCGAGCCGTCTAAATTACAAAAAAACATTTTGGCGTGCTCACGGAAGGGTGCCAGTTTCACACCGGTTTAAGATAACCATACAATATATTTCAACTGTATCTTCTTGTTGTCAGTTTGTTAACTCTAAGAGTTTTTAAAATATTTTCATAACAATCGCTAGAATGTAGGAACCTAAAATTTAGGGCTTTTACAAACTTAGACTGGATTTTTTCAAGCCTTTCAATATGCTTTGCATACTGTGGATTCTTTACCAGACAGGCGAACTGCAAATGTTACCTTACATAAGAGTTAAAAGTGAATCTAGCGATTTAGAAGATTTGAATTCTTTTGTAATTCTTAGTATGAATCCAAAGTTTTTTTTTGCTTTTTTAACCGACTCTTCCTGCAACAACACAAAATGCAACATTCTCCAAGAGCTCGCCAGAAATCTTATAAGAAAATTCAATTTCACTTCGATTTCTGCTAAAAGAAATTTTCTGACATTTACCCGTATTTAATTCAAGACGGTTTCAGAAGCAGTGATCCGATAAATTATTTAAATCCTCTTGAAGAAGTTCACAATATCGGGTTGATCTTATGATTCTGTAACATTTTAAATCGTCGGCAAATTTTTTTGATTTTGAGTTTTTAAAGCATTCTGAAATGTCAATTCGATTCGAAGTTGTTGTTGCAGCATATCAATTTCATCTTTGAGTTCTTTTACTTTCCCATTTGTCTTATTAAGACCTACATCCAAAAAAGGTAATTTTTTTATTTTCTCGCTGAGAAAGTTTATGAAAGTGGAGATATAATGATTTTTTAACCCGGCCATATCGCTTGTTATGGTGTTTATTTTGGTCATCATCAGTTAAAGATCACTCAGTTCCATACTCCATTTTTTGCGGCAACCCTCGCAAACCCATAGTAGGCCAGGAACTGAGTCCAGATCCGGAGCCGCGGCTAATTTAATGCATTTTAGGTGAAAGACCTTACAGTGACCACATTTCATTGCACGGCCAGGTAGTGCAATGTTGTTGCAGACAGCACATTGATTTTCAGCCATTCTGTACCACTAAGCGTTGTGCGTGCACGACTCGACAAGAGTGAAAAAAAGAAATGGCTGTTTTTTATGTTTAAACTAAGTCACTCAAACACTACAATGACTTGTAAGTTGTGCAAAAATGTGACAGTGTTTTTTAGCTTCCGAATGGTGCAAAAACCATGAAAATCTGCTCACTATACATTTAAATATACCCGAGTAAACTAGATTTATTTACGATTGAAAATAAGCGTGCACTGCTACTGAAACTATCGCCGACTATGGAACACGTGTAGGGGTGTCAGTTATTGTTCCCACTGCTTTGTTCGTCGCCCGCCGCGCTGTCGTGTTCTCTGATGGGCAGCCAAAAAAAAAAGTGCCCTCCTAGGCATGATGGTGCGGATAAGGGAGGGGGTAAGGAAAGGGTTTTTCATGTCCTCCTACTGGAAGATGGGGAATACAATGACTGTGGCGTCTGCCTCCACGTGGTACACCTGGATGTGATGGTGTCATAGTTTATCTCCTTAATGCCGTATTTTGAAGTCTATATCGTATTTTTATGATCTGCAGGAGTTTTGACCTCTAGCATGGTATGTGCTCCAATTACCATTCTAAATAACTTAGTAGATAACGTGGGTATAAAACCGAAAGGGTGCTAACCACCACTTATGCAATCTAACATTTATAACTAACTGAACATGTAGACATTGAACTTTTACCTTTGAGATTAGAAAATTTACCTCTTCAATCCCTTATCTTCCAGATCAATTTGGGAAAGAGCTTTAGACGTCGACCACAGAAACGTCACATTATGGCTGAAATACACCGAAATGGAAATGAGAAGTCGGCAGGTGAACCATGCTCGCAACCTTTGGGACCGAGCCGTGACCATTTTGCCGAGAGTCAATCAATTTTGGTACAAATACACTTATATGGAGGAAATGTTGGAAAATGTGCCCGGAGCGAGGGCGGTCTTCGAAAGGTGAGCTAGTTAGTTCTAACTTACAAAAGGTGGGGTAAAAATAATTTTAGAAAATAAAAGGGACATAGGAAAAAGGGGCTTATCGACACTTTATCAAAAATTGCGATATTTTCACCGTTCTATAGTTCTAACGCTTCTAAAGTGGATAAAATATTCTCAATTCAAATGTATAGGCTAAAATGTGTTAAAACTTCTCTTTTTAAAGTTCCCTCTATTTGTTATTTAAAAGGTTAGACCCAAAAATTCCTACATTTTATGCCTTTGCGCGTTATTTGTACGTCTAATGATGATGAATATTTAGTAAAAAAGACATTAACATTTTTTTATCCATTGGGACCATTATCTCTACCTGACCCTGTTTAATTTTAAAAAATCTGTGCAGTACTTTACCCAAGCAGCAAAAATCTGACTTCCAACCAAATGTGTATTAATATGACGTCAATTTCGGGTAGAATTAAGGTTGTGATCAAGGACGTTTGTGTCCAACGTTGTTTTTGAGGTAAAAGCGACGTCCTTAGTTATCCGTTAAAAAACCCAACGATATGCGGAAGTCGGAAAAACGTACGTGTTTACTGGAAAGCCGACGTCTTCAGTACGTAAGAAATTTAAACGTACCGGATACCAACGTCTGCCTGTCATTGAAATTTAAAACCTGTAGCTCGTTGGAACTGGTCTACGTCAACCGACGTCCCAAAGAAACACGTCCATTTTTGTGCGCTGATCTAACTTAAAATAACTATTTTTATTTTTGGTTCTAACTTAACTTTTTTGAAACTTTTAACCCAACTTTTATTCAAGTTTTCATTTTTTTTCTTGGAGTTTTTGGATCCAGGATCTGCTTATTGCTAGTTGAAAGTGCTCATGCTCTTGAAAATGCCAAAACGACCACTCAAACATTCGATTGGATATCTTTCTTTGCTGTAAGAAACCAGCATATCCCATTTTTCTTCCATATGTGTGGAATGGGCTCGATCTCTTGTTAATTTTTTGATAATAATTTTGAAGTAATGAGTCGAGATAACGAGGCACGATCTTTCGTTTACAAATTTGTATGTATACCTTATAGACATCAGGATCGAAACAAAACCAAACGTAATTTACGTTCTTGTTTAGTAACTAATTTTAGGTGATGGAAATTAAACGTAAAATAACGTTGGCAATTGGTAAAGCTAGTCAGGATCAATGACGTCGAGGCGACCCGAATCTGTATTACCCATTTAGGTGCGAATGAGGGTCGTCAGGCAGTCGAAACGATGTCGCTAGCCGACGTCACGTTTCTCAAGTGCAACGTATGCGCAACGTAAGATAAGGCCAAATGCTGCTTGGGTAAGAGGTATCAGGATTTTAATTTTTCTCTCAAGAATAATTTTAACTTTATACAAACATTAACATTTTTTAAAAAAATGATGACTTGTAACTTAGTTAAACTCGAAGTTAAAATAAACAGAAATACTTTTAGTTAATTTTCATGACAAAATCTAAAGATCCCTCCCTGCCTTCGACAAAGAGGTGTCGGGCAAAATTAAGCCCTCTTGAAAAAAGAAAAAATGCATTCTAAGGGGCCCACACTACTAAGTTGTTCCTAAAAAGATAAGAGGGCACCGAAGTAACCAAACCTGAATTTTACTGGACTTTGTAACATAAAGTTGTGGTTTAAAATGCATAGTTTCTTATGTAGCTTGAACTGACAGGTACATTCCTATGACTCCTTAATGATTCCTGATGAGAATTAATGTAAGGAACTAAAAAAACAAAATGCTATAGAAATTAAATTTGCGATTTTTATACCAATAAGAGATCGACAAAAATCGGTGTATGGTTCCCGTGAGGGCGAACACAAAAACTCAACCTTTTATTCACTTTAGATGTTAAATAAATTATAGGAATATTTTATAGGATTTTTATAAAGCTTTTGGAAAAACTTACGTTTTGGTAAATTGATTTTTTGTAACTTCGGCGTCCTCTTTTATTTGGGGAACTATATTTTTTAAGTCAAAAAATGTTTATTTTCACATTGTTCGGCTCTCATTGAGAAAAATCGGTTCCAACTTTTTTTTAATTGCGCATAGTTTTCAGGGGGTAGAGGAAACGCAAACTTAGAGATTTTACCTCTAGACACCCGAACAACCAAAAACTGAGCCTTCCCGGATTTTTTTCGATCCCAAATGACCATTTGACTATACCAATTGGAGCTAAAAATTTATACCAGGTCCGTCTTTAAAGATGATTTTTTTCGTCCTAGGTGGATGGAATGGCAACCTGACGAACAAGCCTGGCAAACCTACATCAATTTCGAGCTTAGATACAAGGAAATCGACAGAGCGAGACAAATTTACGAGCGTTTCGTCATAACGCACCCGGACGTCAAGCACTGGATCAAATACGCGCGTTTCGAAGAAAATCATGGATTTATTCACTCTGCCAGACAGATTTTCGAACGATCGGTTCAATTTTTCGGCGACGAACACATGGACGAAAAATTGTACATCGCCTTCGCCAAATTCGAGGAGAATCAAAAAGAACACGACAGAGCAAGAGTTATCTATAAGTACGCCCTAGATCACATACCTAAAGATCAAACTAAAGAGCTATACAAAGCGTATACTATTCACGAGAAAAAATATGGCGACAGAAGCGGAATAGAAGAAGTAATCGTTTCGAAAAGAAAGTTTCAGTACGAACAAGAAATCGCCGAAAACCCCACAAACTACGACGCGTGGTTTGATTACATTAGACTCATAGAAGGTGAAGACGACTTTGAGTTGATAAGAGAGACTTACGAGAGAGCTATTGCAAACGTACCACCCTCAAAAAACAAAGAATTCTGGAGGAGGTACATCTATCTGTGGATCAATTACGCATTTTTCGAAGAACTAGAGACTAAAGACTACGAAAGAGCAAGACAAGTTTATAAAGCTTGTTTGGAACTGTTACCCCACAAAGTGTTCACATTTTCGAAAATTTGGCTGTTTTATGCAAAATTTGAAATTAGACAAAAGAACTTAACAGCTGCAAGAAAGATCTTGGGAATGTCCATCGGCATGTGCCCTAGAGATAAACTCTTCAGGGGATACATAGATATTGAAATTCAGTTACGAGAATTCGATAGATGTAGAAAATTGTACGAGAAGTTTTTAGAATTTGGACCGGAGAATTGCGTCACGTGGATGAAATTCGCCGAGTTAGAAACCTTATTAGGTGATACTGAGAGAGCCAGAGGGATTTACGAACTAGCAATAAGCCAACCTAGGTTAGACATGCCCGAGCTACTTTGGAAATCATATATCGATTTCGAAATCGGTCAAGAAGAGTTTGAAAATGCAAGACAACTGTACGAAAGGCTATTAGAAAGAACTTTACATGTTAAAGTATGGCTATCTTACGCTAAATTTGAACTAAACCTACAATCAGACGAAAACATGAATACGAGATTGGCTAGAAGAGTTTTCGAGAGGGGCAACGAAAGCTTAAAAACTTCCCCAGACAAAGAAAGCAGGGTTCTCTTGTTGGAAAATTGGAAAGAGTTTGAAAACACACATGGCGATGACCAATCGTTGTCTAGAGTTAAAGCTAAAATGCCTAAACGTATTAAAAAGAGACAGAAGATTATCGACGAAGATGGCAATGAACAAGGATGGGAAGAGGTATTTGACTACATCTTCCCCGAAGATGAAGCGAGCAGGCCTAACCTCAAACTATTGGCGGCGGCGAAAAACTGGAAGAAAAATGTCAATGTCGAGGATGAAGGAGATAAACAGAGTGATGAGAGTGAGAAAGAGAGAAATATTGAAAGAAGCGCAGAACAGACGGAGGCTGCGTGAAAGTTTTTGTTGGTAGTAATTTAATTTATATATAATTTTTTTTTTAATACAAAAGAATATAAGAAAATTGGGATGCCTATTTCAATCTGTTTTTAGGTTAAATTGGGATTACTAAATTAAAACCTTTTATAGGGTGTTTGATAAAAATACGCGGTTTTCTCATTTATAACTTTACCCTACAATTGAAAAGGTTAAAAAGGGTACCTACAGGTTGTGAATTTAATTTCTAAACTGACATTGCGTAAAAATTTAGGATGGAAAATTGGACATATTTAACCCAGTCTAAAAAAAATATGTGCGCCAGACACATTCTATCCTTCTACCGCACTGATCACTTTTTAGTCAGTTAAGAACATGAAAGATGGCCCAAGGATCGCAAACTGTGTAACAATAATAACTTTAAAAATAGGTGCTACATACCATGTATAGTCCACCATACAATCAATTATTTACCACATAGCAATGAAAGCACATTACATGCATAGCATATGCGTTAAACCTCCTTTTGAGGATGTCTTTTTGAGCACATCTTTAGCATATGCTTGGTACATACTATTTAAGGATATCCATAGCAAATGCTATGAATGTACCATTTGAGCAGGTCTTTTTGAGTACATCTTTCACATGCAAATAATATATCAATTTTAAAACTTCTTTTTGGTCAGTTTTTAGAACATCTTTATCATATGCAAAGTATTGAAACATTATTATTGGGTCCTTTTAGCGGACATACTATTCTGGTACCGTAAAAGAAGAACATCAAAATAATGTTATTCTAGTATATTTGCAAAGTATATATATTAATTATGGTACAATATTAAGTACATCTATATGCATGATACAATAAAATCATGAGCGTTTAATTCAGTGCCCTCAGAATACCATCCCAAGTGAAGTGTCTACTTCCACCAAACGCGAAAATTCTCTAATTAAGTTGACAAATGAGATTCCGCCAAAACGCTTATATTCCGCGGTTTCAACCTATTTCTTTATAGGCGCATGGTACAGTGGCAGCTTTGGTCTCTCAACCTGGTAGGTTGTGGGTTCGAACTTTTTTTTAAATTATTTGTTTTTTATTTTTTTTCTTAGGGTGTATTGTGATAGGACATGGTTTTTAGAGCTCAAAAATATATATTTATTTTATTTTAGGAGTTAACGGTGCTAAGGATGACCCGTTACTATATGTACAAAGGACATGACAATGATCTGATAAGAATATCTATTAGCATATCGTAGGAACCTGCATAGCATGTGATTAGGGCGGAACGTAACCTATGCACATGCTAAAGATGTTCCAATGTTAATTTAGACCATCCTTAGTATATCCTGCTTGTTCTTGAGGATATTCTATGCACATGCTAAGGATGACAAATTGCTATGTGGGCTTATAAAAAATTTTTATCTAATATTAAATTTACGAAAACCAAAATCTGAAAACCGCATATCAATAGCTGCTTTACTTCTAATGTTATGATTTTTTAAAATATATTTGATCGTTTTTTCAAATAACTCGGAAACCAAAGCTCCCACGAATTTGGACTTTATAACAAAATTTGTAGTCCATATTCATGGAAATTTAAATCTGAAAACCGTATATCGCTACTTACTTTTGTTCCAAAGTTTTCAACCCCTCACATCCCTACCCAAAAGTTAATCAGTTCGTGGTCAGCGGAGGTTTTTGTACCAAATTTCGTTAAAATCTATTTAAGCGTTCTTGAGTTATCGTGTATACAGACAAACAACAGACAGACAGACAACTTTTCTTTTCGTCGATTAAGATTTTTTGACCTTAGTAACTCATTTTTGATAAAATTAAGAAAAGTCACCCATACCATATTGGTATGGTCGTTGTAGGAACAGCTGTTGGTGGACTAAAAAACAAAGGAAATAAAATACTGGATGACCCTAGGCAAGGTTTTGCCTCTGCATTTTTTCCAGGCTAACTTGACTAGAAGAGTTATGAGACCGGCAGAGGTGGGCGTTTCCACTTCGAATAACGCGATTTTAGCTACCAGGTCATGCGACGTGCTAGCGCCCGTATCTCATGAAAAGCAGTCTCACTCGACATGCGATTGACAACTTCGGTCGGATCTGACCAATGAGGTTTGCTGTAAGTCGGCATACGACACGGTCCCCAGAGTAGATATGGTCTAGTAATTTTGCCCCACTCTTGGATCCGGTGACGACACAAAGATAGCAGCTGATTTTTGTCCGCCATTTAAAAATAGTATGAAGGCTTGACCAATAGCTATGGAGAAGGTACTGGCCTCAAAAATTAAATTAACTTTTCCGATTTTTCTTTTTTTTTTGTTTAAATGGTTGATGCAAGACCTATTTTTTGCTTGTATCTTTTATTATAACTTTTTGTGTATAAGTAAATATAATTTATATTTGGTTGGTAATCCCGTCAAGAAACTCATCGGATGAGTTGGAGTTAGTTCGTGTTCCTAGTTCAAAAGTTAGGTAATGTAGTTGTTATTTTTCCTGTTTTGGAAGCTATTTTATTTTGTACTTGATTTTTGCCAGGCGTTTTTGGGAGTGATTATTTTGTTATTTGGAAGGAAAGACTGTTGTGAATACTATATGTAATAAATCTGATTGCAAATTTAAAACTATAAGGTGTCTTGGTTTTTTTGTTTTTTCATTATTTAATGATGAGCCTTTTGACTAAAAAAAACGCATAAATGCAGCCACCTATGACGAAAATAACGTAAGTAATATCACATCAGGGTATTTAATTAGGACCAGAAGAAAAGAAATGATGAACAAATAAAATTTTTATTACAAAAATTTATGCAAAAATAATATAGCCTCAAATATCACCCATCAAAAATATCAATAAAGAAAGCAGGCTCATATATCTTTGTGTCGTTATCAGGTGGGCGGGACAAAAAAATTACTAGACCGTGGGCGTACGATACGTTCAAGTAGAGTGGCGTGAGTTTTAGTAGTCAACGCCTCGGTATCGGTATACCTAACGTGTTCAAAACAAAGCCAAAATACACTACATTTTTGACTTGCTCATGCCATATCTCGAACGAAGTCTGCTTCTTTAACGGGTGCGATGACAGAACAGCTGATTCCACTCGTTGCGTAAGGAGGGATGTACGTAAGGTTATATACGGACCCACGAACGTACGCACCGATTTCAATCAGCGGTTCTGTCGTCGCACCCTTCAAAAAAGCGGGTATTGTTCGAAACATCGCATAAACAAGTCAAAAATGTAGTGTATTTTGGCTTTATTTTGAAACATTTACTTTAAGTTTCTAACGTCTATTATTGCTACGGCTATTGATCGGAAAATGCAAGGGCAGGGTCTCAGTTATATGGTTAAGACAATGACTAGGTATATAAAATTAGCAAAAGCACCATGTACAGTCGGTTCTAGAAAAAAAGAATAACGAAAATTTAGGAAATTTATTTTTACTGCTTTCTGCCGCCTGGAAAGATTGCAACAGTGCAATTATGCCGAGTTGCCGTTTAAACGGTCTCACCTTTTCTACAAACAGCGATGTATCACTTATTAAAATTGGGTAATGAATAAGAAAGTTATACAGACCGCTTCAAGCTACTGCGAACATAGGGCGGAAGAAGTCTAATTTGCCAGTGTACGTACATGCAGAGACACCGCACGCCTATCAGTGAAGCAACCAATACTCAGGTTTGCGATCACCACTTGCATGACTTTCCTTTGGTATTTAGTACGCCTCTAACCACGGTGCTGTGAGGAGCGTAGTCAATGAAACCGGAATTTGGTCAATAAATACGCAAATTTTTATAACGTAATTTTCTTATTTTTTGTCACTGATAAATAACTCTAAATAATAAAGAGCGTTTTATTGTCAACTGCTCAGATTTATCAGTGACGACGTGTTACAATGAAAATAATAAGGAGAAACAAAATAAAAGCAAGTTCTCAAAATAAAATGATACATTCTAAAAACCAAAAATATTCTCCCAGTCAAAAAAAAAATTAAAGCAAATGTTCGAAAAGTCCTCCTTGCTCGGCTAGACAATATCCGAGCCTACTATAAAAACCCCTTCTAACGTTTCCAAGCATGTTAGGGGTGATAATTTGAAAAGCTTCTTCAAAAACAGATAGAAGTCATTAGGAGCAAGATCGGGAGATCGAGCTGGCCATAAAATAGTTCCCCGTGTACTTATAACCCGATTAGGAAATACATTATCAAGATATTCCCTAACAAGGCCAACATTGTGAGCGGAACAACCATCTTGTTGAAACCATGTTTCACCAAATCTTACACCTAACAACTGCCTAGCAGTTGGAATAATGTGCTGCTGCAGTAGATCCAAGTATCTAGGACCATTCAAATTGCAATTGCCGTTAATAAAAAATGGCCCAATTACGTGTTCCCCTATAATCCCCCCCCCAAACATTTAGTTTTTGGGGATACTGTGTTCTTACGTCAAAATACAAATGCAAATTTTCCCTCGACCAATATCGAACGTGTATTGGGTTATGACGATTTGACCATTTGACCATCTGCACTTTTTCGGCAACTTCGTAGACATCCATTTTTGGTTTTAAAAATGTATTATTTCAATTAAGAACTTACCCATCTGTTTCTCGAGCAAGGCAGAAATCAAACAAAATAATAAAAACAAAATGAATTTCCAAAAGATAACACTGCAGCGTGCTTCGAATCCACCTCGGTCGTACGGCACGGAGAGTAAATTGGACTTGATTCCCCCTATGTTCGCAGTAGCTTGAAGCGGTCTGTATATTTCTTATAGGTTCCTTTCTTGGGATCCCAGTTATATCAGCTCTTGTGCTTTGTAAGTTTTAAAAATCCAATGTCAAAATGATGGACATTTTGTAAAAACAAGAACCTATTTAATATCTATTGTGAGTTTTAAACTCCTAAATTTTGATATGATTAGTCCTCTGGTGTATCACACAACGTGAAAAATAAACGAATTTTCATAAAAAAAATCATCAAACTCACACAGCTTAACGTTTAACGAGAACCAATAGCATTCCAAGGTGGAAGGTATTCATCACTGCCAAGAGATGGATCATGTGACGAAAAGCGCTAAAGTTTACTGTTTCTCGAGACAGTGGGCGGTTCTCCTTTAATCGCACTCTTAATAAAACCAACATATATATAGGATTGTTTTTTTTCTTAATTACTTTCCCCTATTTACCTGGAAATGAGGTTGGGAAGCGATTACACCACTGGTTATTTGTAATTTTACTAATATTTGGGTACCAAAAAATTATTCTAATTATATTTAAAAAATGTAATAGTTTTTTATTTTTTTTCTTAGTTTTTTATAAATTACTTTTTAAGGCATATTTTATTGAAATCAAAATATCTAAAGTTTTTTTTGAAATTAACTCTGTGTTTCGGACCTCCATTGTCTATATTTTATTTTTACACGACGTTTCGATCAGTACAATCTCTGATCGTCTTCATGTGCAAACTATTTTTTTGCTTAATAAAACATTTTTTTTTAACATTAGGATAGGAAATCTTGCTTACAAAATGGTTCATAGGGAACGCTTCCCAACTAGCAATTTGTCGACGACTCAACGTTGTGCACCGCGTGCCAACGTTGCGTCGCAACGTTTACTTTTACTCAAACACCACCCACTTTTGCACCAATTTGGTGGATGATTTTTTGGTTGAGTCAACGTCCCGATCGCGACTACAGTTGAAGTAATAGTTCAATGGGTTTTGGAGTACAATTATTTGTTCAAAATATTGTTCATTACGTAAAATGATAATTAACACCATAATATTATTAAAATAAAATTATATTCTATGTCATATATCATGTTTTGCATCATCAAAACATGCGAACCAATGCCAAAATATATAAACAGACGGTAGTTTACTGTCAAATGTGCAGGTCGTAGCTTTAAAAAACAAGCGCGCCCTCGATTAAGATGATTTTATGAAACTAAAAAAAAAATCATGACTTAAAACTCGCTTCGAAAAACCTCTGAAGGTGTTGCTTAGGATTCCTAAGAACAAAATACGAATTTTTAAACGCAAAAAGATCGTAGTTTATTGTAGAAAAAGGTAAAAAAAAATTATGTTTGTTTACATATTAGCATACAGTGGTTTTTACAATCAATCATGGCGGCACTTATTAGTTTCTATGACAACCATACGAACACGCCTCAATTTTTACCCAATCGAAATTGCTCCACAGTTTGTCTTTCTGCTGCTCACTTAATTTCCGTCCTTGTTGTTTACACAGGACCTTCCTTTTTCTTTTCCGCCACACAGAAGATGACACATTTTGATCCGGTATATCAGCTAAATGCTAGGCTAAAGTCTTCTGCGACTATAAAATATCGAAGAATATTTATACAATTTGTTCCTTTTCATAGCGCAAAATGTTGAAACAAAACTAATAGAAACTCTACAAAACACTTTTGACGTTTGTATGACAGACAGCAGTGCTCCAAAATTGGTTTGTTGCAAACGTAACAGAAAACTTGGTTAGATGAAAACAGGCGTGCCCGCGTCTCCAACAAACGGGCCAGAAAACGTGGGGCAAATTGAGCAATTTTCGGTTTAGCACACACCGATTTGCAGTCGGCGCCTTCACAACTAAGGAATTACTGTTAGTAAAATAGACGGTCATAAATAGTTGTGATGGTGACTGAAGTTGTGATAAACGTTTAGGCGTCGTATAATAGTCGAAGTTGTCGACGGTCGCCATGATAACTATTCTTTATCCGTAAAACAACGTTTAAAATTAGTGCAACTCTAATTTTTACAACTTGCACAACTAAAAATTGCTAGTTGGGTTGTAGAACCCTCTGGAATTAATTCACATGTTTTACAAAAAAATATTTTTCTTTGGTAAAAGCTTATTTTTTATTGAAATTTTCTCAGTAAAACGTATTTTTAATTTTTTTCATGCAGTCCCAAGCAGCATTTTTCTGACTTCCAACTAATTACAACCTAACATGACGTCGGTTTTGGTGCAAGTTGCGGCAGTTGGTTTGTCCATCAAACAACGTATTTTTTACTAAGACCTGACGTCGCCAAAAACTAGTGCATCAGTTGTGACGTCGATACTTAGCAAAACTGACGTAGCCAAATGTTGTTGATACTCACTACTTATCGGCGACGTAATTTTTAGAATAAAATTTAAGGTCAGTCCAAACCCAACTAGCAATTTGTCGACGACTCAACGTTGTGCACCGCGTGCCAACGTTGCGTCGCAACGTTTACTTTTACTCAAACACCACCCACTTTTGCACCAATTTGGTGGATGATTTTTTGGTTGAGTCAACGTCGCGATCGCGACTACAGTTGAAGTAATAGTTCAATGGGTTTTGGAGTACAATTATTTGTTCAAAATATTATTCATTACGTAAAATGATAAATACACTATAATATTATTAAAATAAAATGATATTCTATGTCATATCATGTTTTGCATCATCATAACATGCGAACCAATGCCAAAATATATAAACAGACGGTACTTTACTGTCAAATGTACAGTTCGTAGCTCTAAAAAACAAGCGCGCCCTCGATTAAGATGATTTTATGAAATGAAAAAAAAAAAATCATGATTTAAAAATCGCTTCGAAAAACCTCTGAAGATGTTGCTTATGATTCCTAAGAACAAAATACGGATTTTTACATGCAAAAAGATCTTAGTTTATTGTAGAAAAAAGCAAAAAAATAATTTTTATTGTTTGTTTACAAATTAGCATGGTTTTAACAATCAATCATGGCGGCACTTATTAGTTTCTATGACAACCAAAGAAGTCCCGTGTCTCGACCGCTTTAACTACTTAACTGTGTTTTGAACGGATCCCCTTACTTAAAAGACGCGAACACGCCTCAATTTTTACCCAATCAAAATTGCTCCACAGTTTGGCTTTCTGATGCTCACTTAATTTCCGTCCTTGTTGTTTACCTTCTTTTTTTCCGCCACACTGGGGAATCACTTTCAATGACAGCTGTCACATGTCAAAATATCGAAGAATATTTATACAATTTGTTCCTTTTCATAGTGCAAAATGTTCAAACAAAACCAATAGAAACTTTACAAAACATTTCTTAGTTACTTTTACTGAATTAATTGATGCTGTATGACAGAAAGCAGTGCTCCAAAATTGGTTTGTTGCAAACATAACAGAAAAATTGGTTAGATGAAAACAGGTGCGCCCGCGTCTCCAACAAACCGGCCAGAAGACGTGGAGCAAATTGATCAATTTTCGGTTTAGCACACAACGGTTTGTAGTCGGCGCCTTCACAACTAAGGAATTACTGTTAGTACAATAGACGGTCATAAATAGTTGTGATGGCGCCTGAAGTTGTGATAAACGTTCACGCGTCGCATAATAGTCGACATTGTCAACCGTCGCCATGATAACTATTCTTTATCTGTAAAACAACGTTTAAAATTAGTGCAATTCAAATTTTTACAACTTGCACAACTAAAAATTGCTAGTTGGGAAGTGAAAACGGACGTCAATAAATTTAGTTGTTGCCAAGATTTTTTGTAAAGGCAACACTGAAAATACGAAAGTATTTTATAAATATACTTTACATGGACTTATGTTAGAATAGAAAGTTTAAGTTTCTATTGTATAGTTTAAAAAGTAATCTTATAGGCCAGTCACCTCGGGACACCCGGTATAACGTCCAATTCAAGAGACGTTATATTTGGTATGAGTTTTAAAGTAGAATTGTAATAAAATTGACGTTGCCAAACTTTTATTTATTAAATGTAACTATGCCGAGGTCCACCGACGTGGGTGTGTGACCTACAATTATACTACAATATTCTAGGTCGGGTCGTTCTACAAGGCGACGTCGCAGGAGGTGTTCTTGTCCGAATAGGTAAATAATCATTAGAAATTTGGTCGTCGCCCGAAACGCCATTTTAAACGTTTAGCATCGATGCGCCATTACAACAGTACATTTTATTTTTTAATTTTAAAGGCTTGATATGTAAATTAACTCACTTGTTGGCAACTAAAATGCATTTTTTAAATGCCTATAGTGTTTTACTATAAGAAAAAGGCTTCCTTATAAAGATTTTATTTTTAGGTTAATTTTTTTCAAAATTAATTTCTTAATATTTTTGAATTATTTTTGTGGGTTTCTGTTTTTTTAATGTCTATTTTAATTATATTTATCAGTAAACTGACCTTCGTTGGAAGATTTGCATCCATAGAATGTGTAAAACTAACTTTTTTCAGTTACCTACAATAACTAAGATAATAATTCATGTCATCCACAGTTCATTGGGATGTGTTTGTTTAGACATATAAAAGTTTTTACCTAATAAGTTTAAACTTGGTGTGCACAGTAAAACTTTGGGTCGTGGGTCTACGTAATTTGACGTAATATTTGACCAAAACATTGTGCAGCACCCGACGTCGAAACGACTCAAATTTTGATTCCCCACTTAGGTGCCAAATCGAGTCCTCAGGAAGACTGATGGACGTCGGAGCCGACGTCAGTTATTTCTTGCCCTACGTGACCATAACGTAATATAACGTCCAAATGCTTGTTGGGGTGCGTTTGGGTATTTGAGATTATTTAAATTTAACCCGCCCTTTGCCTATGTATATAGCCCATAACAAAGTTATGATTGTTTTCCACAAACCAATACTATACTTTTTTGCACTCGACGTGCATTTCGCTTGTCTCCTGATGATGCTAACGTTGTAAGCGAAACGCGCATCGAGTGCAAAAAAGTGTAGTTTTGGTTTGTGGAAAACAATCATAACTTTGTTATAGTGCAACCAAAGGTTCCAAATTCCCAACATAGTATATAGCCGATACATAGCAAAAAAAATTTCTGGGATGCTTATTTTGTTTTAGAAGGCGTTGTATGGCAAATACAATTTTATGAATAAACGCCAATACGATTGTACAGCTGACATTGAGAGTTTGACAGTATGACAAATAGCATGATGCATAGTGTTATGTAAGTTCCAAGGTACACTCCATTTACGCCAAAGAGGTTATTCTTGAATCGAGAGGAAATTTGCTCCCAGGGCGTTAAATTCTCTCGCTACTATGTAACTCATTGGTCAAAATATTCGGTTTAAATCGGTTTCTCTCACTTTTGCCCGATATTGATCGACAGTAATTCTATTGGTCTTGACTAAGAGAATTACTTTCCATCAATATCGGGCAAAAGTGAGAGAAAACGATTTAAACCGAAGATTTGGACCAATGAGATGCATAGTAGCGAGATAATTTAACTCCCTGGGAGCAAATTTTCTCTTGATTCAAAAATAACCCCCCCAGGGCAGTTAGCTCAAAAAATGGCCTTAGGGAGGAGTTTTTGCAATCAAGCTGATTTTTTCACAGATGATGGTACCCACCAATAGTGCTCTGTAAAAAAAAGTTACACCTCCTAGGAGGCTTGCTTTTTTCGCCATGAATTACAATATTTGTTTAAATACTGTAACTTTCTTATTTTCTAACCGATTTACGTCAAACAAGCTCTATATTAAGGAGGAAGAGAAGTTATTTTTATTTTTCTATAGTTTGGTTGGTCATCTGTCAAAAAAATTGACATTTTCTTTTCTCATGTTATTTTAGGCTCAACATTTTCCTCTAAAAATTGAGGTAACAATTAAATATGAATAAAGCAGCTGCAAAAACTTATTTATCAATTTTTTTTCCTGTCCAGACCTTTCCAGGGTGTATCCATACTTTTCCAGGGTGATTCCAGACTATTCCAGGGTGTGTCCGGCCGGACCTTTTCAGACTGTATCTAGACTTTTCCAAGGTTGTATGTGGACTTTTCTATGGTTTATCCAGACTTTTCTGGGTGTACCCATACCTTTCCAGGGTGCATCCAAACTTTTCCTGGGTATATCCGGACTTTTCAAGGGTGAACCTAGACGTTTACAGGGTGGGTCCAGAAATTTCCAGGGTGTATCTAGACTTCCTGGGCATATCCGGACTTTACAGGTTGTATTTAGACTTCCAAAGTGTATTCAGACTTTTCCTGGGTATATTCGGACTTTACACGCTGTATTTAGACTTCCAAAGTGTATTCAGACTTTTGCTGGGTATATCCATACTTTTCCGTGGTGTATCCAGACTTTTCCAGGGTTTATCCAGACCATTCCAGGGTGCCCGACTCTTCGTTTACATATTATAGGTGCTACCTATAAAAACGGATAAACCAATTTGGATAAAACCCACGGAAGTAAAAATAAAGGTGGAATGATAATATCCTGTAAACCGCTACGTGTACTTGACATGTGTGACACTAAATCAGTTGGTATTGACCAAATTCCCCTAACGCCGAGGCTAACAATAAAAAGAGTTATCGCACAGCACTTATCACAGGCAAAAAACTAGTAATTCCGGTTGTATAACAGCACTGAACAACGCGGGCGTAACTACGGGGGGCCGGGCCCCCCTAGACCTTTCCAGACCCCCCCCCCAGAAAAATATAGCCTAGTTGTTAGTCATATGACGGGGCTAGAGTAATGTCTGAGAAACATAAGGGCTTACAAGGTTTAATAAGAGAAGAACATCCCTCCAATATACATTTATTGTTTGGCACATAAACTGAAAGTTGTTGACCCAAGTACAAAAGATGCACCACCAGCTTTTTTCTTTAATACATAGAGGCATTGTATGTGCATTTTTCGTAACCAGGAAATCATGAAAAACTTAAAAAGGTTGCAGATACCTTGGGTATTAAATTTTTGGAAGTATCTAACCTTTCTACTACTCGCTGGGCATGTCGATTTGAAAATTGTAAAGCAGTTTTATTAAACTTTGGAGCGATTGAAATGGCACTAGAAAGTGAAGTAACTGATAACTAGGATAGACATGCCGTTGAAGCTGTTGGACTATTAGCATGTATTCAAAAAGCCGAGTTTGGCATTTGCCTGCATATTCTATACACTGTTTTATTACGTATCAACGTTTTGAGTCAGTAATTTCAGGGTAAAGATACTACTCTCGGCAATGTAAATTTAATAATAGATAATACGCTACAATCTATAGAAGAAACTAGAAACAGCTTTGAAAATATTTATTCTGAAATCCAAGACTTAGCCGATAAAGTTGATATTTCTTTAGAACCGATCAAAGTATCAAAATGGAAACGGCAAATTGCTGCACAAACTAAGGATTATATAGTGGAAAGCACTCTTGAACATGACAGCGCGATAAAATTTCTATCAGATGTAAGTGGCTTAGAACACGGGAAAATAAAAATTCACTACCAAATAATGGATAAATTAGCAGCTAATTTTAGGGAGAGGTTTTCAAACTTGCTATTGGCCAAATCGGTAGATACTTTATTTAAGTTAAATATCAAAGAAAGACAAGATTTTATTGAAAATTACTCTGGTAGTAAAAAATATGATTACTTGTAAAAATGTAGAAATAAATTTAAAATCTATCAAAGAGTATATTAGACAAGACTTTTGTCTGAACCTCTACAAATTAATTTAGATGGGTATTTTTCTTCCTATTCTGCTAGTTGTGAATGAAGCTTTTCTGAAATGGGTGGAATATAAAAGTGGACCTAAACTACAATGCGACAAACCCGATTTTACAGTGTATCAATTATTAATAAGAGATTGGAGCAGACCACGTTTTGGAAATATTTTCACAAAACACAAGGAAGTTGCAGTTAATTTAAATTAATTTGTATTAAACTGCTGAGTTGAGTTATATAGAGTTACGGTTCAAAGTTGTTCATACAACGAGTTAAGGTAATAATGCATAATATTAAACAGTTTTGAGAAAAACATCATTGTCTTTTATTACTTACTATCAAGCATTATCAGCTAGGCCCTCCTCTAGGCCCCCCTCAGGTCAGAGAGCTAATTACGCCGGTGCTGAACAAATCAAAACACGAAAACACTTTATTTTGACTAAAAAAACAACGGAGTAACATCCTAGTAACTTAAAAAAAAATTAATATATTACGAAAAATCATGGTAAAAAATACCATTTACTTATTGTGGAAAACACACATCAAAAGAAAAATAATGTCAAGTCGATTGGATTGATGTGACTACCTTTATTTTTACTTCCGTGATAAAACCTCGTTCCTAAAATAGGCTACTTTTTATTTGTCATTTCGCTTAATGACTTGGAATTATATGGCATACAAAATTTTTCAAAAGTTAAAGAAGTTTTTTGGCAGTAGCTTTTCGAAGGGTGTATACTGGGGAAAGCTCAAAAACAATAGGGGTCTGCTCGTCAATACAAGTAATCGTTATGTAAAATTTCGTTAGGATTGGTGCAGGGATTTTTAGGTTAGTGTCTACAAAGTGCCCGAAGGACAGACCGACAGACAGAGCGACGGCGAAGTGCAATTTTTAGATTATTTCTCTTAGCAAATATCAATATTTCTTATAATTAGAATAACAATTGTTTCTGGTTTTTTTATTTCTATTGATTTGTTTTTAAATTTTGTAACTAAAATCAAAGGTAACTGTTGTTATTTTGTCAATTCAGCAAAAAATCAAGTTTTAACATCCTGCATAAGTTTTTTTTTTATATTCTTAAGTCCTTTTTGACTATATATCCCGAACTACTCAACCTATCACAAACTGAAAGACTGTTTCAAAATCAGAACAAAAAACCGCATATAACTTTTTTTTGATTAGAAATACGTTTAAAAAAAAGTGAAGAAAAGCAATTCGATTTCTTTTATATTTTTATTTTTGGCAGAAATACAACCTGTCAATAGTTTTATATTTGTATTTCATTCTTTAGTTAAAAACAAAGTAATGTGTTTTTCTTGACAAGAAACGGTTAATAGACAAGAAATTTACGATTTTTTGAAAGAATTACCAGCCGCCATCTTTAATTCAACATGGCGGAGGAAGTCAGCCCTCTAGCAGGTGTAACTTTTTTTACAAAGTATTATTAACGGGTACTCTCATCTCTAAAAAAAATCAGCTTTATTGCAAAAACTTCTCCTATTTTTTCTAACTGCCCTGGGGTATTAAAAGCTATTAAGTTCATACTCTTTTGCAGGAATAAAAATGCCTAATAAAAGTTTTTTTTAAATTATTTTTAATGATTTTCTTTATTTATATTTCTTAGCTAAAATTAAAAGTAACTGTTTTTATTTTATCTCTTCCTTTTGACTATATCTCCTGAACTACTCAACCTATCACAAAGTCAAGGACTGTTTTAAAATCAGAACAAAAAAGCGCATATTTTCTATTTTCTGCTAAGAAATACGGTTCAAAAAAAACATGGGGAAAAGCAATTTAATTTCTTATATTATTTTTATTTTTTTTTGATATAAATACAACCTATCAAAATCGTTTTAAATTTTTCTTTTATTATTTTGTCAACCAACAAAGTTAACGCTTTTTACTTGACGAAAATTGGTTAATAAATAAAAAACTTACGATTTTTTAAAAAGAATAGTACTAGCCGCAGCAAGCGCTCTAGGAGGTGTAACTTTTTTGTAAAAAGTATTATTAAAGGTACTATCATCTGTGAAAAAATCAGCTGGATGGCAAAACTTCCTATTTTTGCTAATTGTCCTGGCCTAATTCCAAATTGCTGCGGACCAGTTTTTTGACACTGACAATGACACTTTCATTTAGATTATGCGTTTAATTGTCAGCCGCCATATTGAAATTGGTCCAAAGAAAAATTTCCATATGGATTTAAATACATAATATTGTAGTAGGCTTATGCAACTTACAACCTAAATTAAGCATGCACATGGAATAAAAAAATTACTACCTATTTTATGGTCTTTTAATTTATATAAAAAAAATACATTAACATATAGCACTTTTAAAAGAAAATAAGTAGAAATCATTTCTAATACTACCGATTTTAGAAGAGATTACCTAGCTTTAAACATTTTCCTTTCCAAAAGTGATTACTTTGTTTAAAAACAATATATATAGCTTGTTTACTTTATACATTGTCTAATATTTAGACAATGATTTATTCAATAATTCCTTAGGAATTGATAAATAAAAGAAAAATATTGGGCCACAAATAAAACATCAAATTAATTAAAAATAAATGGAAGTTTTTAAAACAACTGGATCAATTTTGTATTTGAAGATATCTTATTCGCAAAAACTTAAAGAAATTCAGTACACAAATTACTGATAACTGCTGCTTGTGTACGTTGGTTACAAAAAATAAAAAAAATACTCTCTATTATTATGAGAATCTTTGAATTATATTTTAAAATCTTTTTTAGCAAAAAAATTAGGGTTTGGTCATGGTCTTTATATGTTTTTATCATATTTTGGAGTTATAGTTGAAAATTACAATATTTGACAGTAAAATTTAAGTATTTCATAGAAAACTTTGAATATAAACTTTTTACAAATTTTGAATGAGTGTGGAGAAAATGTATCGAAATAACGTTTATTACTGCATAATAAAAAAAAATCTCAAGTCTCTGTACCTATCGATTATGGCGTCGCTTTTGTTCCTTTTATTAAGTGTAAAGTTTTAACAGTTTTTTTTTCACCCTGTACCATTTAAAAAATTTTGATAAGACTTTCAACACTAATCTTTGGCTATTATTTTTCCAAAATAAAGAAAGCTTTACCGAATGTGTTATGTAATTGAAAAATTCATAAACCTTAAGCAAAATTTGGGTTGTTTATGTTAAAAAATATTAGTTATATGGGAGGACTAAGACTCAGTTACCCTATATGGTACGTGTGTTAGCAAATCAAACATGTCATTACCCCTGTCTGCAATATTTCATTTTGAAGTTCCAGACTTTAAATAAATAAAAGCAATTCTAATTCTGATTTTAGTCATTGTAAGTTTCAACAAGGCCCTATAATTTTTAAAAATAATACACCCTAAAAACGCTTTTTTTTTAATGCACAGGAGGAAAATTCTTTCATTCCTCTTCAGACTTCTGTCTGCAAAATTTAATTCTAAAGTACCAGACTTTAAATAACTAAAATCAATTCTAATTCTGATTTTAGGCAAATATTGTAAGTTTCAATGAGGCCCTATAATTTTTAAAAAATAATACACCCCAAAAACGTTTTTTTTTTAAATGCACAGGAGGAAAATTCTACGTTATTAAAAATGTATTTTGTAAAAAGTGCAAATTACAAAAACAGGAATTTACCAAAAATAATTTAAGTGAATATGTAAGAGCTAAAACAAAAAAAATTGCATTAGATTTAAAAATCTCGTAATAAAATACTAATAATAACTTTTCTAAACTACTAATTGTTTTTTATGATCAAATGAATTAATTTATAACTAAAAATTGTTTGGCTCTATTTTGATCTGTAAAAACGCTATGTTCTCTAAAATAAAAAACAACGCCTATTTAATCTAAAAAATATTGCAAAAATTCATGCACTTAAGTTCGAAAAAGTAATAATATCGAAGCATATAAAAGACAGCTCGAGAAGCAAAACAACTCCTAACTTTTTTCTTCTCCCACCTTGGACTTTTTTTTAATAAATTCCGAATTTTTTAATTTGCCATTTTTACAAATTTTATTTTTACAATGTATAGTTAAGCCTAGGGTTAAGCTAAACTTCCATTAAATTTAAGTCATGCTCCCTGAGGATTTGACTTTAATATGACATTAATCTATGCGTGTAAAATTTTATGGAACTGTATGCTGTATTTTTTAAAATTATGCGACCTCTTTTCAACCACCAATCTTTGACCAAATTTTACCATCCTCCGTTAGATTAAGACTTCCAAAAATTCGGATTGTTTAACAGTCTTCTTTCAAAGTTTGTATACCAATTTTGAACAGTGGAGAGGGGAACATAGGTGGATGTTGGATCTGGCAACATCTGTTGTTGGGTCACAGTGTAACTTAGAACGTAGTTCATAAAGTTTTCCAACATTTTCTGGGCAAATGTCCTTTGAGGCTCAGTGCTTGGCGATGGAACTTCTTGAATATTATTTATTGATTCTGTAAGAAACCAAATATCTTTTATTACAGTAGGTAAGCCCAGCATCTACATTACCAATCCAGTAATTACTTTACTGGAAGCGAAAAGGTACTGATTTTTTCTCGAAAAACGTACTGAATTAAAAAAAAAAACTAAATTTAATGTTGGTTTAAATTAAATTAGAAAAATTACATCTTTGATAAGACAGAGATACAAAAATGAGTCAAACAAGGATACTCAAATAACTTGAATTCTTCTTATTTTACTATTTAAAATGAATTTACGTAATTGTCGTCACAAGAGTTCATAACTGTAATTAATTTATCTAGTGATTGTACCAAGAAACAGTATTATTAATTACATATAATTTGTATATTTTTTTGTTGGCCTTGTTATTTATTGAAATATCCTAGCAACCAACAAAAATAAAATTATATCATATTTGTCAAGTTTTCTTTAGGAGTAGGTACATCATAAAAAGCTTTTGTTGAACTGAACTGAGTAAGGGACAAAACAAAGAGTAAAAAAATCAAAAAGTACTTAACTACTCACCTATGCTAATTCCAATCTGAGCATTATGAACAATATGGGATTGACCAAACATCATGTTTGAACTGTCGCTCATGTCTTCTAATTTTTTAAAATTTGACACTTTATATATTGCTGAAGGTTTGTCATTTGAAAGGTAGCCAAGGCATTGCCAGTTTGGTGGGGCATTTGGGTCTGGCCAACTCCAATATACTGAAAACAAAAAGTGTAGGTAGATGTATTTTAGCCCAAAAGTCAGAATTTCTAATTTTAATTTGTTTACTGCTCTGCACCCAACCCACAAATTGTTAATGATATTTTAAATAAGTGTGCCTTAACTGAGTACTTTGGCTGGGAATACATGAGGGATACAGACAGGGAATACTTGCAGTACATGAGAATACATGGATAATATTTTGAAACAGCTGGGGAATACATGGGTAATATTTAGCAATACTTGGGAATACTTGTACAAATTTTGGCTCTTAAAATAAAAATATACTTTGGTTAGCTGCTAATTCATACATACACATACTTAAGAAAGCTAGAGCGAAAAATATTAACACTTGATAGTTAGCATACACTGATTTCAACTTAAAATGGGGTGTTCCAAAAAAGACATAACCCAATTAATTGACATTTTCTATATCAGAAATTGAGACAGAAAGGACAATAAGAATTTGATAAGAATACTCCCGCTGCAAGCACTCCTTTCATCCGAAAAATTACTCTGTCTTTAAGCTACTTCATAAAACAAACTGTATTATATACCTTGTCCCGCTGTGCCTTCAGGAAAAGGTATTTGTCCAGTTAAAAATACTACAATATGGTTAATATTATCAGCATCATTGATTGTAGTCACCACTTGAGTAGGGCTGATTTGTTGGAACTCAGTTTGAACCTAAAACACATAGAATAGATTTGTAAATATTGATTTTAAGAGATTATAAGAAAAATATTTTAAATGCCAGTATTGTAAATTTTACCGG
This sequence comes from Oxystoma pomonae, assembly GCA_963921995.1. NCBI lineage: Eukaryota > Metazoa > Arthropoda > Insecta > Coleoptera > Brentidae > Oxystoma > Oxystoma pomonae. Next base: position 101,310,619 of record OY998165.1, read on the forward strand.
AAACAATCATAACTTTGAAAAAAAAATCATATATAGTACAACTTCTATAATTCAGATACTTGTTTACATAGGCAGTAATAGAGATCTAGTAATTTTAACTCAGTAAATCGAATATCAAACTATTAAACATAAAAACTAAAACAATGAGTTATTTTCTATGGTAAACATGGTGCCGTTAACTATGTGCCACAAGAGGAGAGATCTTATAACCTCCTACAAAATTCTACATGTAAAGCTTCAGCACCAGAAATTCTTTAGAAGATCGGCATTTATATCCCACCAAGAACTAACAGAGCAACCATTAGTTTTCATGGAACTCGTTATGGAATGAATGCTTTTATTTCTAGAACTGCTAAATTAACTAACTAACACTACCAAATCAACTTCTTTGCACTATACAACATTTTCCTGAGTCAAAATATTAAGACTGTAACAAAAATTAAACCAAAGACTAAGAATATGTATATCAAAAAATATATAATATATATAATATAAAAATATTAAAACCACTGTTTTTTATGAAAGTGTTCATGCAATGCTTTTGATTATGCTTTGTCATAGGTTTAGTCACAGTACTAAGGAAAATTTGGCAACTTTCAACTTTTATAACTAAAACTATGACTATTACTATAACAAATATAAAAGAAGCATGTGCAAGTTCCAAATTTTAAGTATGGCGCCCAACTATGTTGACAGGAAAGAAATCAACATTTTCAAAAAACAAGTTGGTAAGTGTTTTGTAGTTTCTGAAAAAAAATTGTTTCTATTAAACCTTATTTTCTTTAAAAACAAACTACAAAAAATAAAAGTAAATAAAACAAAACATGAAATAAGTGAGGTTAAATGCACTTGCTTAGTGATTGTTATGACTAGACAAATACAAGTATGAACATTGAGCAATTTTTAAGATTAATTAGCAATAGCACCAACGAGTTAAGTGGTCAGTTATTTCAGCCAGACCGTTAGAATGTTACTTGCAATATCTTCCCAAAATTCGGCAAGACTCATCATTCTAACTGCCCGACTTACCTGAGTGGCCCCTTAACTCGTTGGTTTAAATAACCCTAAATCTATAACTAATACTATAACAAAACCAAATATTAATCAAGTGACTAAGCCTATGCCTTGTATGAACGATCCCTAAGGCTATGCCTAGTATGAACGATCCTTTTATCGGCTTTTATTATACCAGGGCGCCTAAGAATAGAGTAAACTTATTAACCATGAAAGTATAGGAAAAATAGCTACAGAACTTACAAATCTACCAGAAACAATCACTCCAAACATCGCCATAGTTTTAAATTTTCAGTAAATAATCTGAAAACAATTTAAAAATACAAGAAACAACAGAATTTCTTCCAGAAAAATCCAAAATTTAAAGTGGGGTTAGGAAATTTGACAATCAAACTTTTTGGTTGGCAGTACTGTAGCTAAATTATTTAATATTGGCAACTCTGGGTAACATAGGTCGTGTTGGCAACATTTTGTTGGGATAATAAGAAAGCATGGATCAAACCACAACATATAAGTTTTTATCCTACACCCTGATGTATAGAGGGCGCCGTTAGAGGGTTCCATTTAGTTCAGTCGCTTAGGAAGAGATGGCGCCAAAGGTATTAAAAGTAGTTGTTATATGTGGTTTGTTATTTGCGTTTGTCCTTTTCTGATTGATGAGTCTGGTAATCTTTATAAAAAATTCGAAATACAATTTGAGCGAAACGTAAAAAGATCGAAAATAAAATAAACGAAAATAATTTGAGCGAAACGTGAAAAGCCAAGGGCAGCGTTTCCCAACCGTATGACAAAAATATCTTTAAAACAAACTTAAACAAACCACACCACCCAGACATCACAAAAACGTCCATTGTATCCAGCAAACCAGGAGGTGGCGGTAAACAGTCGGCCCAAAACGACCTCTACTGTCGGCCGCTTAGTGATACCGGCGGATTTCTGACTGGACGTACTATATATATTAGTCGGGGGTTTTTCAAACCTATAGGAAGATTTTTGGTGATATTGTTCTAATTTGGCACACACTTAGGCATGACTCCGGGGACCACCAAACCAATATAAAATTTTTCGGCGACGGCGTAATTAGGACTTAGGGTCATTTTGACAGCTATAAAAGGCTATGAAATAGGCTATTTATGAACGGGATTGTGCAAATTCATTTTGAAATGACCGTAAAAAAGTCCTAGCTATCGCCGATATTAAAAAAATGCAAATTCATGCCACGGAAAAATCACAAAAAGTACTTATATTCGGAAAATTTACAAAATCTCAATTTTTTGACCCCGGCTGCTTACCTTCAAATTTTTTAATCCACAATCCCTTTACAGATCTGCCAAATATGTTTTTTAAAAGGCTATATAACACGCTACAATATTAAATGTAACATGGCACGATGGGCCCCCAAGTTTTAATAAAATTAAACAACATACATAAAAAAATTTTTTGCTAAAAACTTCAATAAACAACAAAAATTATTTCACGGTTTATATTTTGTCGTGTGTTTAGAAACTTTTCCAGGGGATTCCTGAAATTTTTACAGCTGCTTTAAGACAATGAAATATCCTTTTAAAAACACCAAACTTGAATCTTGAACGCCTTTAGGATTTTTGTCTGTGAACTGTCAAACATAGAAGATTTTTAAAAGTCGTCCAATTTTACTTAAAATACCATTGCTTCTTTTGTTCAGTTTTGAGCAGGTAAGTATTTTTTATCGGTGTAGGTGCAACTAATCGGCAATACGTACATAAAAATAACATTTTTTACCGCCCCCTCTTCCCTCCATAATCCATAATAATATATGGGAAGGGCCAGAAAATCTTGGACTGATTTAATTTTCTAATTACTTTAACTGCGAAACCTTATGCCTTTTCACGTCTAACGCGGTAGCATAGATAAAATTCGGTTAGGTAGTACAAAAGTTGCATTGGCGCAAAATTTTGCATATTCTAACCACCCCAAAATAATGTATCCTGTTGTTTCCCAAGAACTTTCTTATTTCTTATCGGACCTTTACAAATTTATATTATTTCTGGAAAGATAAATAAACCGTCAAAACGTCAAATGTCAAAAACCCAAGATAACGGACATAGCAAAAAATTACTTTTTTGACCTTCCTGTTATCTTTTATTGCAAATCTAGAAAAGCATTTCACGTTTAACGAGATATCACTTATAAAATTCGGTTAAGTAGTATAAAAGTATAAAAATCGTCGTTTTCCTTAAAATTAACTTTTTTTTTGGAAAAGTAATTTTTGAAGAGGTTTGTCCGCCATCTTGGGTTTTTGATATTTGACATTATGACTTGGTTTATTTACCTTTGCAGACAGGATCCACTTGTAAAAATCCGATGAGAAGTAAGAAAGTTCTTGGCAAATATAAAGAGACATAATTTGTTGGTGGTAACGTTATGCGATATGTTGAGCCAATGCAACTTTTGTACTACTTAACCGAATTTTATGTGTGGTACCTCGTTAGACGTGAAAAGGCATAAGGTTTCCTATTTGGGCAATAAAAAATTACAGGGACATCGAAAAAAAGTCTTTTTTTTCAGACTAAATTTTTGACTACGTTCGCAATTTTGAATTTTTGACATTTTACATCTTTTGTACAAAAATAGTAAACTTTGTTCTTATAACTTTCTAAAATGCCAATCTTTATAAAATTCGGTTAAGGAACAGAAAAGTAATTAGGAAATTAAATCAGTCCAAGATTTTCTGGCCCTTCCTATATAATTTTATGGATTAAACCATCAAATGGGATAGACGAGTGAAGAGGGAGCGGTAAAAAATGTTATTTTTATGAACGTACTGCCTATTAGGTGGACCCACAATAACAAAAGAAGTAATGGTTTTTTAAGTAAAATTTGACGACTTGTAAAAATCATCTATCTAAGGATAATTTATTTCCTTCAAGCAGCTATAAAAATTTCAGGAATCCTCTAAAAAAATTTCTAAATACACGACAGAATATAAAGCGTGACATAATTTTTGTTATTTTTGAAGTTTTTAGCAAAAAGCTTTTGTATGTGTGTTGTTTAACTTTATTAAAATTTGGGGCCCATCGTGACTTGTTAGATTTAATATTCTAGCGTGTTTTGTATCCTTTTAAAAAACATATATTCGCAGGTCTGTAAAGGGAGTGTGAATTAAAAAATTTGAAGTTAAGCAGCCGGGGTAAAAAAATTGAGATTTTGTAAATTTTCGTGTGTACCGAGTTAAAACAAAATCACCAAAAATCTTCCTATACATTGGAAAAAAGATATAAAAAACCCCCGACTATATAGGCACTTTTTTTTCATCGAATCTCATACGTGTTTTAAGAAGATCTGAGGAGTTGTGATCCATGGTCTCGCAACATCACATAGAATACTGCAAAATCTTCTCGATTCTTTAAAATCAATGTAGGAGAATTGATCATGGTTTTAAGAGAAAAATTTTCCGTCTTCTGAAATCTCCCCGAACTTCTAAAAACTGCTCAAAACTCATAAAATATAGTATGAGATTTGAGGAGAAATTTTCAGCAGGGTTGCAATGGAGCCGCTAAAATCTTCCTGTATTTCGGAACATCCCAGCAAACACGGTTCCCTCGGGCTTTCGTCGGTCCGATGTCGATTGCCGAATTTGTCGTCATCGGCACGACGTCGATTTACGACATCGGACCCGCAGTATTTTTTGTCCGCTGTAGGCCCAATGTATGTTTGCCGATACAGCGTTAGACTGTGGGCCATCGTCGGACCAATGGTAAATTTTACTTTTTGCTGACATCGGCATACCGTCGCCGTACGATTGAGGTCCGATATGATTTAATCACATGGTACCGACCATCCGCCCATAACTGCTTAATTGGGTCGATCTAACGTAGGCAAGCTGGTCTCGGCCCGAAATCGGTAAACTATTGATTGATTGACGGAGGTCCGTCGGTGGTAGCTTAAAGCGGCCCGACATTGGTAAACTACAAAGTTTCGATAATGCGGGTGCTTAACCAGTCGGGCTGCTTTAAGTGGAGAAGAAGAAACTACTAACCAGTTTAAAAATTTTAAGGTGACGTAATCGGACCATCGTCGGTTGCCGATTCTCGACCAATCAAGTTCAAATCGGACCATCGTCGGCCCTAAAGCAGATAAAGTGGTCGTCGGCATAAAGTCGACTATAGTAAATTGAGCCATCGTCAGTTGTCGATTCTCGACCGATTAAAGAAAGTTCCAATCGGACCATCATCGGCCCTAAAGCAGATAAGGTTTGCGTTGGCATAATGTCGACTATAGTAAATCGGGCCATCGTCAGTTGCCAACCCTCGTCCGATTAAACAAAGTTCCAATCGGACCGTCGTCGGCCCTAAGGCAGATAAAGTAGGCGTCGGCATAAAGTCGACTATAGTAAATCGGGCCATCGTCAGTTGCCGATTCTCGACCGATTAAAGAAAGTTCCAATCGGACCATCATCGGCCCTAAAGCAGATAAGGTTTGCGTTGGCATAATGTCGACTATAGTAAATCGGGTCATCGTCAGTTGCCAATCCTCGTCCGATTAAACAAAGTTCCAATCGGACCGTCGTCGGCCCTAAGGCAGATAAAGTAGGCGTCGGCATAAAGTCTACTATAGTAAATCGGGCCATCGTCAGTTGCCGATTCTCGACCGATTAAAGAAAGTTCCTAGCGGACCATCATCGGCCCTAGCGTAGATAAGGTTTGCGTTGGCATAATGTCGACTATAGTAAATCGGGCCATCGTCAGTTGCCGATTCTCGTCCGATTAAACAAAGTTCCAATCGGACCGTCGTCGGCCCTAAAGCAAATAAAGTGGGCTTCGACATAAAGTCGACTGTAGTAAATCGGGCCATCGTCAGTTGCCGATTTTCGATCAATTAAACAAAGTTCCAATCGGACCATCGTCGGTCCTAAAGTGGTGTTGGCATAAAGTCGACTGTAGTAATGTGGACCTCCGTCAGTTGCCGATTATTGACCGAAAACTGAAAATCGCAATCTGACCAACATCGGGCCAGAGTGTAGTCGCCGATGCCGACATACTGCCGACGTTGTCGACATTGGCCCGATTCAATGCCGACGATTTGTGTTTGCTGGGATATTTGGCGCTCGCTAATTCGAATTCATTCTGAGGTTGGTTAAACGCCACCAAAATACGCTTTCTATATAACGAGTAGGTTCTTTGCTTGCTGAAATACGCGTGACCGTGTTAAGCTTTTTGTCGCTTCGTAAGCGCCAGCTCTACGCAACCTTTCTATAGCTCGCAACGGTTGAAGCTAAAAGACCAATTTGTTATAGAACGGTCGTGGCGTAATGTTAGAGTATCAGACTCTCACCCGGGACGTGCAGTTTCGGATCCCGGTTGCGTACAAGATTATTTTTTTTTAATTACAGGCCGCGACGCCCCAAGCCGTCAAGACGCCCGCGCCAGCCCGCTTCCGAAAAGTTGTAAGAGATGCGCTAGCGTCCAGACCACGTTCACAGTACATCTGCGATTAGTGGCATAGACAAACTAGACAGACCGAACCCAATTTTTTTTCTATGATTAGTGGTCTGTGACCACGTTGTATTTGTTGAGTAAATCCATTGTACGGAGAATTTTTCTCGTAACTTGAAAAGTACTTCGCATATTTTCGTAGCCACTCTCGTCGATAAGCAAGGTGGCCAAGTTTTTATAATTTGCTTTCGCGTCTTTTTTGAATAAAAAAAAGATGTGAAAAAAACGCGACAAAAAAAAACGCAAAAAGTTAGTAGATCTGTGAAATCTTATGGGGTTTTGGAACTTGCTTTCGATGGCTTTTTAAGTGACAATTAGGGACATGAAATTAATGATAGTAAAAAAGATGTTAAATACACAGCACCTAAAAGCTTTCGCAAATATGATATTAAATTACTTTTAAAGATGTAGTTATGAACAAATAAATATAACATAGTATGAGGTTCTTTTCTAGTGAAAAAAAACTTTATTGTTTTTGTTAACGTTAATTTTACTTTGATGTGATTTTTGTGCTTTGTGGGGACCTATCAAGGAATAGTTGTTTAACAGTTATCTGATTATATTATTATTTTTTTAGTTATTTATTTAAGTGCAAAGTTTTTAAGAGTATCTAATGTTGTAAAAGTTTTCTTTAATAAATATTTTTGTGGAATAATTGATATTAAGCGTTCATATTTAGTTCATAACTTTATTGTTTGTCCAGCGCCATCGCAACGTTGCGGAAAAAATCGGAGCACATTTTTTATTTTTTTCCCGAATAGCTAAAGTCTGATCTGTATTTCTTTAGAAAAATATGGGGTCAAAAATACTCTGCAATAAAACTGCAAGTGAAATTTTTGCATGAGTAAGACAAGGAAAGCTGACAGCGAATACTATGGGCGAGTTTATAAATCCACGGGTGGTCCACCGGTGCCAACAAAAGAGTTAATAAATTTTAGATGGATTTCACTAGTCCAACAATAGAGTTTCTAAATTTTTCGATGGATTTCACCAATCCAACAAATGTTGGCACCGATCACCATCGGCTTCGGGAGTCGGTGGAAAATCTTCGTTTGATTAAACATAACCCTACTTTATGGTTATTTATTTTGGCCAGTTTTTTTATAACTTATATTTTTTGATGCATTTTGGTTAATACAAGGTACAGTACAGGATGCTTAATGGAGTGGTGAGCCATAATATTAATGCAAGACAGTTCAAGTGAAGACTCTGATTATGAGTTAGACGTCATACTAAATTTGAGGAAAAAACGTACTTGCATTTTGAAAAAACTATTTTGAAAAAACTGTCCAGAAGTACAGCATAAGTGCCTTTAAGGATGGTATTCATAGTCGTTGCTCAAGGCTCCTTCCTTCCTTCGCCGATAAAAAGTTTACATTTCCCAAGGAAGAAGAGAGACTTGTGAGCGACTATGAATACGGCCCTTATAAGTCACATTTCCGATTTTCTCGAGCCGAAGTTGAGGTAAGATTTTATTATTTTAAGTGTGGTTATTGGCACTCAGCTGCCCAACAAGGATTTGGACGTTATATTACGTTATGGTCACGTAGGGCAAGAAATACCTGACGTCCATCAGTCTTCCTGAGGACTCGATTTAGCACCTAAGTGGGGAATCAAAATTCGAGTCGTTTCGACGTCGGGTGCTGCACTATGTTTTGGTCAAATATTACGTCAAATTACGTAGACCCACGACCCAAAGTTTTACTGTGCACACCAAGTTTAAACTTATTAGGTCAAAACTTTTATATGTCTAAACAAACACATCCCAATGAACTGTGGATGATAAAAATTATTATCTTAGTTATTGTAGGTAACTGAAAAAAGTTAGTTTTTCACATTCTATGGATGCAAATCTTCCAACGAAGGTCAGTTTACTGATAAATATAATTAAAATAGACATTAAAAAAACAGAAACCCACAAAAACAATTCAAAAATATTAAGAAATTAATTTTGAAAAAAATTAACCTAAAAATAAAATCTTTATAAGGAAGCCCGTTTCTTATAGTAAAACATTATAAGCATTTAAAAAATGCATTTTAGTTGCCAACAAATGAGTTAATATACATATCAAGCCTTTAAAGTTAAAAAATAAAATGTACTGTTGTACTGGCGCATCGATGCTAAACGTTTAAAATGGCGTTTCGGGCGCCGACCAAATTTCTAATGATTATTTACCTATTCGGACAAGAACACCTCCTGCGACGTCGCCTTGTAGAACGACCCGACCTAGAATATTGTAGTATAATTGTAGGTCACGCACCCACGTCGGTGGACCTCGGAATAGTTACATTTAATAAATAAAAGTTTGGCAACGTCAATTTTATTACAATTGTACTTTAAAACTCATACTAAAATATAACGTCTCATGAATTGGACGTTATACCGGGTGTCCCGAGGTGACTGGCCTATAAGATTATTTTGTAAACTATACAATAGAAACTTTTAAACTTTCTATTCTAACATAAGTCCATGTAAAGTATATTTATAAAATACTTTCGTATTTGCAGTGTTGCCATTTACAGAAAATCTTGGCAACAACTAAATTTATTGACGTCCGTTTTCACTTTGGCCTGACCTTAAATTTTATTCTAAAAATTACGTCGCCGAAATTAACGTTAATTTACATCGCTGATAAGTAGCGAGTATCACCAACATTTGACTACGTCAGTTTTGGTAAGTATCGACATCACAACTGATGCACTAGTTGTTGGCGACGTCAGGTCTTAGTAAAAAATACGTTGTTTGATGGACAAACCAACTGCCGACCGAAATTTGCGCCAAAACCGACGTCATGTTAGGTTGTAATTAGTCGGAAGTCAGAAAAATGTTGCTTGGGTGTTTACACCGCAACGCGTTCTTTTTGTATTCGATGGAACAACGACATTTCATCACTGTTAGATCTCAGATGGATGTCAAACCCATCTGTCAACCGAATGTTGGCACCGATGTTCCACTGTTGTAAAAAAAATGTTGAATTTACAAACTCGCCCTATACCAGAGTTTGTTATACTCGGACTATACTCTTAACCCGAACGGCTCGTCGAACGTCGGTGAAGTGGGTGAAGAAACATTTTAATAGTTCTTGGCACCGTTCCATTATTTTAATTGGAACGTCGGTAATTATAGCGTCTGCTCGAGCTAATTATAGATAGGAACGGCCTAAAACAAATATGCATGCAGAACGCCATGAGAAATGCGAGAGTAGGGGACAGTCGGGCAAAAATAAACATAAATTCTAACAAATTCTTAAAAGTTTAAACAAAACATTCTTCAAATATTTTTTCCGTTTTTTTTTAAATATTAAACAAAACTGGGTTGGGTGAGCTGCCAAGGCCTAAGGAACAATTTGTCGACGTTTGAACGTTGCCAAAGACGACGCTGCGTGGAAAAAGCGTATAAACGTTCTAGCAACTCGCGTGCAACGTTTCCACCAGGTCACCGAAGCGATTTATTAATATATTAATTGATTTGAAATCAAGACTTCCACGTCTGCCACAAATGCACTAATTTCCAAAGACCATTTATTAATAATTCTAAAATATATAGCTATAGAACTGACAGTTAATTTATAACATTAACGTGCCTTTTCAAAGTTTCCCATCCACTAAATTTATCAACGCACCTTATAGTTTTCCATCAAAAATGGATATTTTAGCTTTAAAAAATAAGCGGACCTTCAATACTTCTAATTTTTTTGCAAAATTATTTTTTCATTTAAATACTGAAAATTCTAAAAATGCCTTAAACCTATTTTAAACTGTAACCAGTCCAAAAGAATACTTAAAAATTACTAAAACTATAAGTTAAAAATCATCAAAATCCAGCAAAAAAACAAGATTTTTTTTAACGCTTTACACAAATGGCGTAGCGGCGCAAATCAGGAAAAGAAAACAATACGCTGCCAAGAAAACCACTTCAAAACTCTTAAAAACTGATCAAATCTTCATCTGATTTTAAGAGGTTTTATTGGTTTGAAGAGACTTGACCTGACAAAAATCTATGCCACATGAAAACTGATAAATTCAAATAATTTCTGACTATACAAGATTTCAAAAGATCCTAAAGATAATAAAATTTAATGTTTAGATGTTTTACAAGATTTAGTTTAGTTTAGTAAGCAAGATTTGTGTGAGATTTTACTAGATTTCACAAGTCTAAAAGAAGGGATATTTTTACAAGATTTTACAAAATTTCATGAGAAATACGGTAAAGGGTTGTGAAGATTTGACAAGATTATATAAGTAATAAAGTGTGGAAAGTAGACAAGCATCCAACCAGATTTGACAAGCATTTAAAAGATTTTTTTGAGTACCTCTAAACATAAATTAAAAAGAATATATAATAGATAAAGATTTAACTATCAAGATATTTTAAAAAATTTCGTAAGTTTGTGTCAGACACAAGAGATTTCATGAGATTTAGCACGCAGGATTTTGATTAAATTTTAAAAGTACAAATGAAGGGATGTTTTTAAAAGATTTTACAAAATTTCATTTTGGATATCGTTTAAAATAAAATCTGTATGAAATAAAAAGTGTTTAATTCATTTTGTCCAAGATATTTAATGATTTAGTCCGAGATTTGGTCTAAAAAGTGTCAATTCTTTGGTCCATAAGGTTGTCCAACTTTCCTATACATATATTAAACAATTAATGTCTGTTCCACAGGCTTATCAATCAATTGTAATGGATTTATTTAAAATTTGAAAACTGATGAATGTGAATGTTGTTTCTCTTTTTTCCATGTAAACTTGTGACATCTGATGGAGACTTGGTCTTTTTAAAACTGCTCAAAACTGCTTAAAACATGTAAACTTGTCAAAACCATTGAAACCTTATCAACACTTGTTTCTCTTAAAATCTGCTCAAAACTGCTAAAAACATGTGGATTTTCTCATGTAATCTTATGAACTCTGATGGAGGGTGGGTCTTTTAAAAACTGCTGAAAACATGTGTATTCTCATAAAACCTTGCGAAATCTTATTAACTTTGATTTAAATTTTTGTTAAAATCTGCTTAAAATTAACAGAACCAGTGGAAGCAAAGCCTTTAAAATACTGGTAAAATTTTACCAACTATATAAACAGATGACAGTGCTCATGCAAATGATGTTTGACGAGTTTTGAATCTCTTTCCAACAATGAAAGTTCATGATATTTTACCCGAAAGTGGTGATTCATAAACCGCATGAAATACCGACCAGAACTCGTGAACTTTCACTAGTTTTTTTTACGAGTTTTGACGCGGCAGGCATGATGTGCCCTCTATGGTTGTCAGATACAGTTATATTTTGAAATTGCCCTCAACTGCATTGATTATTTCGCCACCATTGTCTCACAAAGAGAAACGTTGAAAGAACGTAAATTAATTAACTCTAGTTAATTCTCAACGTTTTGGCATCGTTGATCCGTCGTTCGTTGCGGTGATTGAAAACCCCACAATATTCCAGTAAAAATAAACGTTGTTAGAGGGTTACCAAATTTACCCTAGTTAATAACAAGGGTGTGGTGACATTTTCTGGTCCATCATAACGGCCGTTGCACAAATGATTAGTTTTTGTACTTTATAACTATAAGGCACCTAAGAATTGTTACTTAGGGGGGAGGGATGAGATGGGATCTGGTCTCAATTCTATATTTTTTTCCAAAATCATGTCAAATGCGCAGCAAGCGAAAATTGTACAAAATATACTCAAAATGTCGTTTTTACATGTAAAAGCTAAAAAGCCCCCTGGCAAAAGTTATATATAACCAGAAAATTTAGAAAAAAATAAACTAAAGTTGTAACAAACGACTTTCAGCGCCGCGGGCAAATTTTTTTAAAACTAAATCTAAAAATTTGAATCTTTTCGTATTATTTAAGATAATCTGGGTTGGGTCAGCTACGAAGGAGAGGCGATTGCCGGTATTTTATCTTATGATACTCCGATATATACAGGGTGGATTCTTTAAACGGAACGGTGCTTCTAGCGAGTTAGAATTTGGTTGAATAAAAAAATCCAAAAACACGTCAACTGAGATTTTTAATTTCCTTTAATCGTGCTATCTTGGATTTTATCTATGATAGATAGATAGATTTTTAGATAGATTTTTATTTCCATATTAATTATACGATACAATAGTATTTTATAAATATGGTTTGTCAATATTTTAACTAAATTAAACCGTACAAAATTATTAAATATTATTATTAATATGTATTAAAATATTAAAGAAATAATTGTATAGTAATTGAAAATAACAATTTACAATGATTTAAATGATTTAAAAATATTTAAAAATGTCTGTAAAAAAATTCGGACAAATATATAATATGCTCGTCTAGAAAAATCTCAGTATAAAAGAATAAAAAAATACTTTTTAAAAATTTAAAATTTAAAACTCGAACAAATATGCATTAAAATATAATATTATGCTCTTGTACAGAGATCTCTCTGTATCAACACTATAAGTATTACTTTATTAAGAGACACTAGTGTTAATAAAAGAAGTAATAATAAAAAATAAGATTAAACGGAAAAAAAAATTGCACTGGATAAAAAGCGAACACTTTATATGTCATTTAGTTTAGGAGGTATGGCAATTTTTTATTTGTTTTAAATAGGACACCCTGTATATTTTGCAATTTTTGAGATCTACAAACAATTCTCTCTTCAGCAATACTACACAGTAGGATCTATATTTTACGATAATCAAGATATTTTTATCTAAATCTGTATGGAAAACTTCGATATTCATTCAAATATCCCCCCCTAAAACAGGGCATAGACAACAATTCCATGCAAGTTTAAATGCCTCTATCTTGGAAACCATAAGAGATTAGTGTATGGTATTGTCAAAAAGTAGAATTCAAAAATGTCAAACTATACAGGGTGTCCTATAAAAAAAAATATTTTTTTGCCATACCTCGTAAACAAAACGACATAAAAAATATCCAAGATAGCACGATTAAAGAAAATTCAAAATCTCAGTTGACGTGTTTTTGGATTTTTATATAAAACCAAATTCTAACCCGCTAGAAGCACCGTTTCATTTAAAGAATCCACCCTGTATATACATATACATGCAGGGTGGATTCTTTAAATGAAACGGTGCTTCTAGCGGCTTTAGGGCTTGAAAGAAGCTAAAAGCGAATCTTTAATGATTTTCTATATAAAACCAAATTCTAACCCGCTAGACTTTTGGGGCCCCCAACTGGAGGCCCAGGGCCCACCAACTAGTTTTCTTAAATAAAAAGGTACCACTTGTGGCACCTTTTTGAAAAGCTTGTTAAAAAAGAAATTTAACGCACTATTTTTTTAGATCTGTCAAGCAATGTGTCAAAAACTTAAAAAAATTTATTTTATGCACTTCAGGGATTAAATAGGTACTTTTAATCCCTCTTTTTAGGGACTAAAGTCACACTTTTAATACCTAAGGGATTCAAAGAAAATTTAATCCCTAAGGGATTAAAAATAAATTTAATCCCTCAGCTTAGGGATTAGAAGTAAATTTAATCCCTCAGGGATTAAAAAAAAACTAATCCCTGGAAAATTATAATTAAATTTATGGCATGTCAAGCCAAACAGCACTTGCTCTTGGCCAAGATTTCATTCTTAGCACCGTTTCTTGTAGTTGACGAACGATTTGGCGTAGAAATAACGTAATTTTAACAAAGATGATTTCCTAAAGTGCATAAAATAGTATATAAAGTGTCGTTTCATTCCTTAGCGAATTGTAGTACAAACTTTTTTCCGCGGGATTAAATGTGGTACTTTAGTCCCTAGGTTTATAATGTACTAGTTTTGGCAGTTGTTTTACCTTCAAAATAAACTCCCCAGGGCCTACTAACATTTTTTTCATGAGGAGGTACCACTTTTGACACCTTTTTGGAAAGCTTGTTAAAAAAGAAATTCGATTAAATAACTCTTTTTTACATCTGTCAACCCATGCGTTAACAATTTTAAAAAATTTATTTTTTGTCGTTATGAGTGGAGATGGCTGAGTGAATTTCCCTTTTATCTAATATCTAGTAAATTTAAAATTAGGTAATTAGGTAATTAGGCTGCGCCCCTAAATAGGGCGCCAATAATATCTTTGTGTGGTAGTTTATTTATTCCGCTTAGTAAATAAAGAAATATGTAGTTTATTTTGACGCTGAAACAATTGACAAAAAAGTTTTTTTTTAAATTTTAACACATGGGTTGACAGATGTCAAAAAAAAATATTTAATAAAATTTCTTATTTAACAAGCTTTCCAAAAAGGTGCCACAAGTGGTACATCCTCATGAAAAAAATGTTGGTAGGCCCTGGGCTTGCAGTGAGGGCCTCCAAATGGGCCGCCAATAATGTCCTTGTCTGGTATTTTCTTTATTCTGCTTAGTAAATAGAGAAATATGTAGTTTATTTGGAAGCTAAAACAATTGACAAAAAAATATTTTTAAAAATATTTTTGCCACATTGGTTGACAGATGTCAAAAAAAAACTAGTTTATTTTTTTACAAGCTTTCCAAAAAAGTGTCAAAAGTGATAGCTTCTTATTAAAAAAAAAATAGTTGGTGGGCTCTGGGCCTCTAATTGGAGGCCCCAAATTTTTTCTTATCATGGGCGGAAAGTTCGTAAAAAAGCATTAAAGATTCGCTTTTAGCTTTTTTTTAAAAACCTCTTCCCTAGAGCCGCTCAACACCTGCTTAACTAAAAAGCCGATTTAGTATCCTTTAGGCTAACATAGCGGCCATATTGACACCCAACTGACAGAAAATCCACGTTTTACCTGTCAATTTAGTTATAAAAATGGCAGCAATCTTTGGCTAAAGGGCACTGAAGAGATAAGAGTTAAATGGCCTTTTAGTTGAGAACGGTGTTGAGCCGCTATACACATTTATTGGACAAAAATTTAAACTTGACAGACTGATCGTCAACATGGCGAACGCTTTTGATGGCAAGGATTCATAATATTCATAATACCGCCCTATGATCATGCACTTGGCGTACCTAGAGCACCTAGAGGCCCTTTATACATTTTTTTTTCATATTGTCCTCTCTTTCTAGTTTTTTTCATATTTGCATGTAAAACCGATTTTATGAAATGAACTGATGTTTTGTTTTCTCTTTTTATAATTTTTGAGATTGATTTTTTTGGTTAGTAAAATATGTCAAGCTTTGACAAAAACAAAACAGGTAAGGTTCACGGAAGATTTAAAAATGTTAATGGTAGGTAAAAAAGAAAATAATATTATTGATCTATCTTTTTATTCCTCTTTTTCTTAAAATAATAACAATATAATATAATATAATATTATTAAAAATTTTACTTACCTCGCAAATTCGACTACTTTTATTAATTTTCCAGTTTGACAAATGCATGATCTCTTTCCATTTTTCTTGCGTTTGTTTTTCCATTGAACAACAATGAAACAATACAAGGTAGTATTTTTACAGTTTCTTATACCGCAATATTAGATTTTTTGATTTGATGTACCTACGACAAAATTATTTATTTCCAATGGTTTCCAACACACAAAAAAATCATCAAAATTTCCCTAACAACTGTCAAATCGAGTTGCTTAACTCCGGTAAAACAATAACTGTCAAAAATTATATACAAGGCCTCTAGGCGTATCCAGAAACTGATCGAGTCTGGGGGAGGGAGGTTCGAGCATTTAGGGTGGGTCGTTTTTGGTGGAGATTTGTTTTAACTTACATAAAACTGATGCTTTATAATTAGTGTTATTGCGGCTGTTGCACTTCGGCCTTTTAAACGTAAACCATTTTTTCGTTTTCTTTTGTTTTCGTCAAGCTCGTCAACGAGACCGTTTGCTTACAGAGTCACGCGCCGCTCGGTAGGTGGCGCTGGGCCCGATCGGGTTCCAATTCCGCGGAACCCCGTTCGGAAGCGTCAAAAATGGTAAATGGTTCTTGAAGTAATGAGAAGTTTTATTAGCGCGAGGTTACGGGAGTCGAATCGTTAATGAACTACTCCCACGGATATGAAAGGGCCGGTAGAAGGCGTTTCCGGGACAACATGCACAGACAGTCGGTATATACCCTGATAAAAATATTTTTCGGTACAAACCAAAGATATTAAAATAAAATAGAAACCGCATAAAAATAATGAGACAAATCACACATCTAAGCTCAAATTCTGGAAATTTACACCGCGGTTGGCGAGTTTCCATAATTTTCCCTTTTTTTACTTCCTTTAATTACATCGTAATATTGCAATAGGTTACATAAATATAATACCTTATTTTTATAAAGTAGGCTTATTGCCAAGACAGTTCGATTATTAATTTTAATATTTTGTTTTAAGGCCACAAAAACGACATAGATTTGACAACACTGCTTTTCTGTTTTTAGGCCAATCTTTACCGGGCAGAATGTCGGAAACGAGAAAACGGAATCTGTTGAAATTTGGCTGGAATGTTTATTTTTGAATTCCTCACAACCGTATCCACAAAGTTTTTTGCTCGACTCTCTCATTTCCGAAATAAAATAAACACGGCTAATAATAGTCAAAAACCTTACCTGGCTTTTTATTTAGCCTCGTCGATAATACAGAAATTTGTAACAATAGTTTTTGGATTTTTTTATTTTTTGAAAAAATACACCAAATTTTGAAAAATGCTTTGGATACGGTTGTAGATTTTTATAAATCCTATTCCTGATAACAAAAAAGTTATGGTTGTGTTCTTTATAAGCGAGATTTTGCCGGAATTCTGAAACGCCAAGGTCACGTAGTTTGGTAGGCCCAGAGAAATGAGTGAGTTCGTTTGGAGTATTGGAATTCAGGTTCCGCATAGCCACTAATGGAACATTCGGCCAATAAATTGGCACATGTCAAGTGATAAAAATAATATGGAAATTTGTTATTATTTTTTTCATGTTGAATATATTTTTTTTTCTTTTGATGGATATTGCAATCCAGGAAGTATGAACCACAATGGCTAGTGAATCAAGTAGTGATTGTAATAAGAAAAACGTGAAAATTTATTTGCATTTTTTGAGGCCGTCGCTGTGTACTTGATTCGAGTATCGAAGGGGGCAAGATGAGTCAGGCATAAGCAATTATAATTCTTGGAATATTATGAATACCTACCTATATTTAGTTACTGTTCTGAACACTGCACGATCCCACTCTAAATGGCATTAGTGCTGCCGCCTATTGTTGATCTTTTAAAAAAATAGCAAAGCAGTGTTGTCAAATCTATGCCGTTTTTGTGACCTTAACAATTATTGAAATCAGGATTAGGACATTTTCTGCCGACAGTCTGACAACCAGGGCAAAAAAGTTATTGATTTGTCCTGTCACGTTGTGTCGACCGATCCGACGAGTTTATGTTAGGTTTTTGTCTTTTTGCAATTGTTATTTTTATATTTTTGTTCAAAGTCTTATAAAAATGCATAAAAAGTGTGTGCTAACTGAAAAAAGTTCTGAAAAGTCGCGGGAACTATCTTTTCACGTCTAACCGCCACATTATAAACATTGGTTCAGAATGGGCGAGTTTTACAATAAACCAGTGGTAGATCCTCTTTGATGGATACCACCGATTCACCGATTGATACCAACAATGCCTACCGACTTCGAAGGTCGTCGGTGAAAATGGTTTGATTGATAATTTAACCTCACAAAATATCAGCTGTTTTTTCTTTTGTTGGTTTTTTATCGTATCTTTTATTTTTATTGTGAAAGGAGTCGTGGCTGCACAAACGGCTATAAAAATTTCTAACACCTGCAGTTCTTCTGATAATGATGATGAAGAGCTCGAGTTAATTTTAAGCTTAAGACGAAAAAAACATCAGATACATTTAGCTATTATTCAAACGTATCTCTGTGGGTATCAACAGGGGTATTACGGAACGATTTTTTTAGTTTTTTTTTAGCTACTTCGTTAATATTTCTTCAAGAAAAAAAATTCTCAAAAAGGGTATCTTTGACATAGAATTTCATAAAAACAGTTTTTGAGAGTTTTTTTTTGGTTTTTGACCGTTTGGTATAACCCGAGGTTTAGGTATACACGGAAATTTGCGATTTTCTAATAGTAAACGTTAATATCTTTTAAACCTATCTATAAATTCTTGTAATACAACATTTACGGATCATTTTT
The DNA here is from genome assembly GCA_963921995.1 of Oxystoma pomonae. Lineage (NCBI taxonomy): Eukaryota > Metazoa > Arthropoda > Insecta > Coleoptera > Brentidae > Oxystoma > Oxystoma pomonae. Next base: position 101,329,192 of record OY998165.1, read on the forward strand.
GTGTTTTCTTTTGTCTCTCAGCTTGCACCATTTCAAAGATATAGAGTAAAATAGAGAGCAATGTTTTGTTTCTCATTTACACGGTGTTTTTCTCTAAAAAAAGATACAAACATTTTTATCCGAAATATTTATTTAAAAATTAGAAAACAACTTCTAGTCAAAACTGTTGGTTTTAAGATGCATATTGTTCAATCGGATAATTTATTTTCTGCTGAGTGCTTAGAATGTGTTTGTGATGGCGAGGTATCTTTCCATATAACCCTGAAAAAGGTTTTTTTTTTAGTTTTTTTTAAGTGTTTGATATTTTGTCATGAGGTTTTAGAGAAAAGAAAGTTAATTACGACAGGATATAATTAAATTGAATCAGTTCCGAGACCCAGAGAGGTTTTTTCCATTAATAATTTTCGTAAAAAATAGACGTTTTTTTCCAAATTAAAAAAAATATATTGAGCGATGTTAGTTTGGTTTGAATTTGCCGTCAAACCATTGAACAATCATAGAACATAAAACTAAAGCGAAGAGGACATGCATTGCTGTCACACCGGCTGAGTGAATTGCAAAACAATCGATAGATGTCGCTACGTTCCGTAAAACTCGCGGTATTCCGTATTACCCCCATTGCCTACTTATATACCTACCGTTTGATTTGATTTTATGGTGGATGCGATATTAGAACAGATGATTGTGTTGCGACCACAGCCACCCATGCATCGATTGCAATCAGTTGTTCGGTCATCGCCTCCACCATAAAATCCAGCCTCGTTTGAAAAATGGCCTAAATAAGTTGAAAATGTTGTGCAGTACCTATTATTATAAGATTGAGGGTTATGTAGTCAAAACCGTAACCAAGAATATTTCGAGTAGGAGCAGTTGAGGTGTGTAAAAAAGTAACATACAAACTTGATTTAAATTTCGGGGCGTTTTTTTATTCGTTCGTTTTCGTTTATTTTAATTTCTTTGGCACAAATTCATATTCTTTTGATATATTGAATTATCTAGAATTTTAAGGTAATGGTTTTAAGATAAGGACACGTACTTTCTCTATATGGCTTATGTGTTTTATTCAAAACCCGTGTCCTTTCCTGAAAACCATTTTGCATTTTGCATACAGGGTGTAATAACGAAAAATCCGATTTAATTTTTTTAAGTAAAAAAACAACATGATTTTCCAGAGGGTGAACCAATCCGACGCACCGGCGATCCCTTGGATAAGGGAAATTTCTAATTTTTCCAAACAACAATAAAAAAATGTCAAAATTTCAGGTAACTTGCCAATTTTTAATATTAGTTGGAAAAATGGCCTTTATTTCTCCTCCCTCCCAATCAAATTTCTTCAGATCTCCGGTGATCAGTAATGCACAGATTATATGAATGGAAAAATTAGTACTAATTAAATGCCAAGTCACCAAATTTTGTATGTGCTAGTCATCAGGTATGACAATTCCTCATAAAGGTTGAAAAGATTTTATAGGATCTACCTATAACATTCTAAAATAAAAAATTACGGTACAACTTTAGCAGCTGTAGTAGTAGCAATAGTAGTAGAAGTAATGTAATAGAGATTGATATACACTCAAAGTAAACTATAACCAAACCTAATTAAACTATAAACTACGACGACCTAACCCACTATAATATAATAACATTCCTTGTGCTTGCACAATATCTACATATCTAATAGACAATTTTGCTCATATAAGTACTTATTTATCGCCAGCTGCTGTGGGGGAGATGTTACTTTGATAAATTTCTATGAGATTGTTTGAGGCATTGTTCATAAAATCTTACAAGATTTTATAAGCCAAAAACTATTTTTTTGTTGTAAAATTTCCTCATACAAACACGGTACGTACACGTATACGTAATGGTACGTCCTTGGGATGTGGCACAGTACGTACATTTTATTTCTCATGTAGGACCTAAATTAAAACTAGTAGTAGTAGATCGTAGGTACGTACACTTTGTTACGTACTATGTACACTTGATTTCAAAAAAAACTCATACACAAAATTTAGCTTTCCATTAGTGCATACTATTATAAGGCACCACCGTCTTAGTATGCCTGACAGCTTAAAATTCAGTGTGAGATCCTTAAAAATGCCACAGATATCAACATTTACAAAAGTTCAAATTATCACTCGAGTTATAGAAGACGGCTGGTCTATAAGAAGAGCGGCCACCCATTTTGGAGTTGATAAAATGACGATAATGCGATGAAAAAAGCGCTGGATTGACAATAATTCTACGGATAGGAAAGATGGATCAGAACGACCAAAAATAAGTTCTGAAGTGCAAGATGAGAGACTTATTGACCATCTCAGACAAAATCCTTTTTCAACGTCGGTTGAAGCAGCTAATGTAACATTATTTCCGGGTTCTTTAGCAACAGTAAATAGAAGAGTAACGAAATCAGAAGTCTCTTGTCGAGTTGCTGCAAAGAAGCCTTTTCTGAAAGAAGAACAAAAACAGGCCAGAGTGATTTTTGCACTGAACAACGTTCTTCGTGATAATGACTTCTGGGAGAAAGTGGTTTTCACTGACGAAAAAATTTTTCAATTATCTTCAAGCACAGCAAATTCTAGATTTGAACCCGAATATACAAACCAAATTAAAAAAGCTGGACATTTTTCTGTAAACATGTGGGTCTGGTTTAGTGCTAGAGGTTTGGTTTTTTTTTGGAGAATCGAAGGAAGATTCAATAGTGAACGATATATTGAAATCATTGAAAAAGTTATGCTGCCATCTATACAGGCTTTACATGAAAATAATGACTTCGTTTATCAGCAGGACAACTCTCCAGTACACACGGCTAATGTTGTTCGCCAATGGTTTCAGAATAATAATATAGAAACACTTCCTTGGCCAGCCAACAGCCGTGACCCTTACCCAATGGAAAATATATGGGGTCGAATCGTTAAAATAATATACCAAAGGAATTGGTTACCACGAAGTGCTGAAGAGTTAAGCGATGCTATTTATCGCGCATTGGATCAGCTCTTAGAAGACCATCAGTATTTTCAAAATTTAACCTTTTCAATGCCCAGACGTTTGCAGCCTGTAATAGAGAAGAATGGTGATCCTATTAAATACTAAATTATTTATTTTAGTTCTTTTTTAAGTCAAAATAATTAGTATTAAGTTTACCATCGTTTTTGTCCTAATCCAAGTTTCCTATTCGTCGAATTGTTTTCAATCCAACTCTAAAATGGGTTACCGCCCTCTTTATCGGACAGCCTTCGTCCGTTACTCGAGTGATAATTTGATATTGTTCAATAAAGACTTTACTAAAACATTATTTTTGCTGATTTTTTAGTATTATGTAAAATTTAATATAGAAATAAGATTGTCTTTAATTTAAGTAAAAAAGTATTTTAAGTTTTAGAGACCTTTTTGAAATAATATGACAAATTGTAGCACTTTTGAAGTTTTTAGACATTTTAGCTGGAGGTCCGTATATATTATACACTTTTAGAAAGGTCAATTTTGTGACTGCATGTATGCGTTTTTTTTTAAATCAAGTGTACGTACCTTTTTGTACGTACATACTACGTCCCTAATTGGTCCCGGGACGTACCGACGTAAAATGGACATAAAATCTACGTATTTTTTTGTAGAAGTAAGTAAGTATACCAAGTATAGCTTTTTTAATTAGTTTTCAGGTGGTCGAAAAAACTGATAAAAATCAGGTGTGTTTTTTATGAGTTTTAATTAAGTTTTTTTGGCAGGGTGGACACAAAAAAAGATTGTCTGACTATAAAATTTATTTAAAGACTTATTCTATGAGTTGGTTTGATCATAAAATATCCCAAAATCTCATGAAAAAACGTTTTTTAAAAACTATTAAAACATTATAAAAGAACAAGGATGTAATCATAGAAACCCATAAAATGTTATGAGTTGTTTTGACTATAAAATTTCTCAGAAAACTCATAAAAACATCGGTTTATATAATCACATAAAACATTATAAAAGGAAAAGAATGTAATTATAGAAACCCACAAAAGTTGATGTGTCGGTTTGATTATAGAATCTCTTAGAAAATGGTGCTTTTCTAAAACCATAAAATATTTGCACTTATAAAATTTTATAAACATTCATAAGTCTGTATGATTATAGGATGAGAGAAAAAACACACATATAAAACCACATAAATTCTTACCAAAATCAAAGACATACCTCATAAATTATTACAAACTTTTATGATCCTAAAATTTTGCCTCACAAAAGCTTATAAACCTTATAAAAACTGATAGAAGTAATAGTAACTAGGGAGCGGCGCAAGACCTGGCCAGTAGACCCAATCGGTCCCTTTTTACCTTACCCCAGGCCAGCCCCCTAATCCACCTAATATAAACTGATAAAAATCAGGAATGTATTTTAATGTATTTTATGAGGTTTAATGCGGTTTTTTGGCAGGGTAGTTAAGTATTTTTTAAAGATTTAACGCGTTAAACGTTAGTTAATAATGCCTTGACTATATCCCAGCGCCCTATGACTAGAAGAAGGGGGAGAGGAGGAGTGAGAGAAGCGGCTTCAGCACCATGCATCATTACCCGAGGGCACCGAGTGGCACTCTAATTTTTATTAGTTATGAAATTTACTTTTCATAACTACTAAAAATTAGAGTGCCACTCGGTGCCCTCGGGTAATGATGCATGGTGCTGAAGCCGCTTCTCTCACTCCTCCTCTCCCCCTTCTTCTAGTCATAGGGCGCTGGGATATAGTCAAGGCATTATTAACTAACGTACGCTTTCTACCCACCATTTTATTTCTCTGTCCACTAACTAAAACGGGATGTTTTTAGCGGGAAAACGTGAAATTCCTTTAGCTTAAAAAAATAGATTGGCATGTCCTGTTTTTGCGAAAACCAAGACTCTATTTTTATTATAAACACTATTTACTCAAAGATTCAGTCTGGTCTGGAGTTGGGTAGTTTTCGCTAATTTTTAATTAAAGAGCAGCATTATTTTCCAAAGCTATATTATATAATGTTAAGGCAAATCCGTTTTTTTAAACAAGGTCTTTTTTGAACGTATACCGAAAATAAGTATATTAAATTTTTTAACAAATAAGAATTGTTCATTCCCTCACTATGTCCCAATACCCCAAGCTATTTTTTATTTTTGTAAATATTTAATGCTATTTTGGTTAATTATTATTAAAGCCAAAAATAATCCGAATTTTAGTAAAAAGAAAACCTTCTCAATCAATTTCTAAAAAATTTAATGGTAGAGCCCTAAACCTTTTGGTCTTGCGCCTACAAGGAATCAGTAGTAAATTTCCTATAAAAATCCGTTCAATTAATTTTTATCGGGATGCCGCGGTACAAAAAGACAAAAATTCTAAAAACTGGATTATGGTTAGAGCCGACACCAAATTTTTTTAAAAATATTTAATGATTTCTTTTATGCATAGCGGATAATCACAAATTCATGATGGCGGTCAAAACAATCCCCTAGCCAATCACATACACACACACCCTCGGTTCTTAAGTTAATTTTTAAGGCGGAGATATAAACTGCATTATACCATACGAGACGATAACGAGACGGTAATTACATAAACGCTCTGCAATTACCTACGTGGTGTTTATTCTTTGGTTGCAAATACGCTCCAAAGTAAATAATAGGCGATCATTTAGATTCTCATTTTTGCAAACAATCGCTAATAGGTATGTAAAATATTTAGGGGTGGTTCTCCGACTTTTGTTTAAATTTATCTAAAGAAATCTCGAAAGAAATCCACAATATTGCAATACTTTGGAATCATTTTATCTAAAACTAAATTTTTGCAGGCATATATAATTTTTTATTTTTAAAAACCCTTTATTCAGACCTTGTAGGGACACAAGTTGAAAACCACACTGCAAATTGGAGAATTTTCGTCAGTCTACTGGCTGTCAATAATACCGTTTTCCTTTTGATGTAAAACTAAAACTGACCTGGTGCTGTCAGGGACTCGATTCTGGACGTAATAGACCGATCATACCCTAAGAAGTGACCACTTCTATTAAAATCCAAAATTCCGTTTTCTGCGACCAGCCCATGCAATGCAATTCTTTTTTATGGACATTAAGAAAAAAATTGAAACTAACATTTTTGTTGCTATTTTGTTCTTAGTTTGTTGCTGATATACCACGGTTTAATTAAATCATAAACAATGAATTATTTAATCTTTGTCCTTTTTGCTGTGATATGTTTTTACAGATGATTTTATATATTTGTGAACATTGTTTTATAAGAGCGGACCCTTTAAACACTTATTAGCTATTTGATCTATTTTCTATATTTTACAGCGTTTCTTAAAACCCTACTTATTTTATTTTCTATGCTTTATCAGCCTTTCTAAAAACCTTACCTTTTTTTTTATATTTTTTTGAAATTATTTTTTATACCTACATCAAAATTTCAAACATTTTAAAATTCACACTGATTTTTAAAAAAATGCTCAAATATGCACAATTTTGTTTTATTATTGTTGCATTCTTTAAAAACCATAAACCAATAAAACAGTTTATTCGACTGCGATTTTTTGTTGTTAAAAATTCTAATTAAATCTAGCTAGTTACACAAATAATGATTTTAGTAAATTCATTTCTCGATAACAGACAAAAAGGATTTTCGATTTAAGAATTGGTCCTGGTTCTGGTTGACATTATTTTGACATAAATTTTGACAGCGGTTCTAAAATAATGACGTTATTTAAAATATTATTAAGATATCTTTGATTTTACTCAAAAAAAGACCATCTATAATTTTGCAAAATTTTAGAGGTTATGTTTACAACCAACCTCCCAGGCTGGTTCTTAAAATTCATAACCGGGTTGCAACTGTGACGTCATTGTTTTAAAACGAAAGGATCGGTTGCCGTTCTGGTTCAACCAGAACCAGGACCAATTGTAAAACGAAAATCCTTAAAATAGTTTATAAAGTAAATAGGTAATTTATGCATTAATTCAGAATTCATCAGCGACACACCACTTAAAAGTTTAGGGGAAAAAGAAGAACTTCACCTCTGAAAAAATATCTCCCTATAGATTTTCACGAGTAGTAAGTATGTTTGAATTACGTAAGACCTAAGCTGCAGTTGTCAATGTTTCAAATTTGGCGCAAATATCTCGAAAACTGCAACTGCTATAAAGAAAAAACTAAAAGAATTGTGAAAAGTCAACGCTTTGTAGATCAGTAACAAACTGTTTGCGGACATGTTCATGGAAAAAAATGTTATTATTTTGACCCGAAAAATTCGTGCCTAAAATCTTTGCACTGAATTTTAAAACACCCTGGATGATTCAGTTTTGACATGATCCGTCATGCCAAGTTTTAAGTTAAGTTAAATGTCCAAAATTCTCTATACGTTGATCCACTGTGCGGCGTCCTACTCTGGGGCTCGATTCTGGGCGTAATAGAACGATCATACCCTGAGAAGTGATCAATCGCACAAAAGGCATGCGAACAACGCACGGTGGTCGATTTTTAGAAAAACGCGGACATAACTTGAAAAATTAAAAAATTTAAAATGTGTCTAAATGTCCTTATATGGTTGTCAAGACATTAGGCGAATATTTGGCCAAAGAATAAATGATGCTTTTTACGAGTTTGACATTACGCATCAGTATTCAACATTAAATTTCAAATAGAAGACCCGTAGTTTGACAGTATTCAACTGTTGATATCTCGAAAACAGGTGAAGATAGGGTATGTTATATAAAAATGCTTAGAATTTCAAAACAGAATGCAATAATATACGAGGTGTTTCATTTAAAAGTTTCGGTTGGCATTCTTTTTAATATACCCTATATACCTAAAAATATACTAGTATACTGTAACACTTATATATTGTGTCAATTACTTTAAAGTAAAATTTGATTCAAAATAGAAGACCCGGAGTTTGACAGTATTCAACTGTTGATATCTCGAAAACAGGTGAAGATCGACATAGGGTATGTTATATAAAAATGCTTAGAATTTCAAAACAGAATGCAAAAATGCAATAATATACGAGGTGTTTCATTTGAAAGTTTCGGTTGGCATTCTTTTTAATATACCCTATATACCTAAAAATATACTAGTATACTGTAACACTTATATATTGTGTCAATTACTTTAAAGTAAAATTTGATTTAAAGTTAATTTGAAATTTGATTGTTCTAAACTAATATATAATATGTAACTTTTACCTTCTTAAAAATGTCTTAAGGCAAATGTGAAAATTCACATGATCATCCTGTGTATCAGCTAAAAAAAATAAATGCTTACTTATTTAAATATTGTAAACTATTTATTTTTTTATTAAAACTAAATATTTTGTACGATTAAATTACAATGTGGAAGATTTTTTATAATGTCCGCGTTTTTACAAAAATCGACCACTGTGCGACGTCGCACTTTACGAGACGGTCAAGTTGGCCGTAGCATGCGCATTAGCGAGATCTGTCACGTGATGGTTTCATCCAATAGCGTGCTCTGAAATCATAAGAGAGACGTTTTTCACACGAGCTTTCCTACAAGTTCATACTACTGGGTCTAGTCAAAAAGAACGGCTTCGCTCAAAAATTGTTGTTTGAGGCAGCTCTGCGCGTGCCCATAATAGATTGGTGATTCTTCGACCGTCTCGTCATTGCTTTTAAGCGCGTTTATTGGTTAAACCTGCTTCCCTTCTCTCAGGCGGACGATCACTTTTTTTAATCGGTACCCTGAAAGACGGTAAGTTTGCCGTAGCATTCGCATTAGCGAGTAAAATATCCATCGGTCACGTGATGGCTTCGTCCAATAGCGTGCTCTGAAATATCTGACACTCGGACAAGCAGAGCCAAAAATCACCCGAGTGAAGTTTTTCACACGAGCTTTCCTACAAGTCCCAACTACTGGGTCTAATCGAGAGAACGGCTTCGCTCAAAAATCGTTGTTCGAGGCAGCTCTGCGCGAGTCCATAATAGTTTGGTGATTCTTAGGTCACCTCGTCACTGCTTTGAAGCGCGTTTATTGGTTGAAACTACTTGTCTTCTCTCAGGCGAACGATCCCATCCTACGAAACCCAGAATAGTGCATTGCAAATGGAATATGAAATGCACTGTGTGAGAGCACATTTTCTTAGGTTTTTTTTTTTATGGTAACCCGAAAAAAAGTGTTTTCCGATTTTGTATTTCTTTACGGAGATACTTTAAATTGAATGAAAAGGAAGTAAAACACCAAAAGAGCCCGTCGATTAAAGTGATCTGGTTTCTTATTTGCTTATTTCTTATGTTATGTTATTTCCTGTATACCCAGTGTAACGCGACTGTTGTGATGTTGTAAGCAGATATATGTGGTTACTTACAAACAAAGGTACCCAAATAGACTCGTTTGTGCGGCATCTAACGTCAGAGGGAGTATGAAATATAGTCAGTTGACGACTTTAGTAGTTTAAGTCAAGGATTATGCTTTATCTTTTGTCGTTACGACGTTTTTAGCTTGTATAGACGGACAGAAGTCGTCGAGATAATGTTTGCATGTTAATGCACAACGCTTCGAAGTCGTTAAGGAGAACGTTGGCGACAGAGTAAGACGTTAGCCCGACGTCTGAACTTGTAGTACTTGTGTTAGTAAAGTTTTCTGACGACGGTCCAACGTCCGTGCTACCAATGTTGCAATCAGTAAGTAAAATACGACATCCGCCCCACGTTCGGGATGCGACAAATGTACCAAAAGTAGTGAAAATTAGACTTTCTTTTTGTATTTTCGTGCGTGGGGTACATTTTTGTGTTATAACTAATAATGCCAAAGAAAAACCAATTCAAATATTTTTTTTTCAATAAAATCTGATTTTTTATTGAAAAAGTAAGAATATTCGTGGCGATCGTGTATTTTTGGCCCTGCATTGGTCATGTGTGTCATTAAACTGAAGTGCGTTGGTAATTTTTGGTGTTCAGTTCGGTGTATCTCTAACATTTTGGATGTTGCTTGATTTTAATGTAAAAAACGTTATTTTGGTGAAAAAAAAACATAACAACAAATTAATAGGGAACCCAACCCAACCGTCTTTAACATTGGCCGGAGCCCCGAACCAGCCCCTAGAATGGTATACAACATTGTCAAAACTAACAAAATCAATGAATAGCGAGCTTTCCCTCAAAAAGGCAATGGTAACCGTAGATCCGGATTTCGCACTTGTGGTGCTCATCAGTACGGTGCTAGGAATTAGGGATTTTGTTATTTATTCACCCTCACTAAATCCCTTTTTAAATTGTTAAAACTGTACTCTTAACCTGGAGTTCCTCCACTAGTGGAGAGAATTGCCAGAGCAGAACCTATAGGAAGCACACAATTTTTTTTTATGTTCACTGATAATTTTTTTAGTAAAGTGGTTTTGTCTGGCGTCTATGTTGCCAAACAACCTTGCTGGCACAGCAAAGTTTCTGGTACAACAGCAGAGTGTCCTGCTAAAACTTGGATAGGAAAATGATAAAAAATAGTTACGCCAGCAAACAACTCTAGTAACCTAACATTGCTGTCCCGGCTAAGAATGTTGCTGTTCCAGCAAGATTTGCTAAATAGGCGCCAGCAAAGGAAATTTCTCATTGTGTGTTCAAACAGGCTAAAACATTTAAAATTAAAACCTGGCCTTGTCCAAAAAAAGTCTCAACTGACGTGTTTTTTTTGAGAGATAAATTTTTCATCATTTTAGCAAAGTACTTTGTTTGGATGGAAAATATTTTATTCTGTAACAAAAAGGTATTCTCTTATTGTAGTAAAGTATTTTATAATCTCTGTCTCTGTTTTTGCTCCAGCACAAAATCTATTTTGGTGTAGCAAAAAAATTGCGTTAATTTTATCGGGCTGCCCACACTGAGAAAATATTCCAGTAAAGTAACAGCCATCGCTGGCTTTATAGGTACAGAGTAATTTGCTAGGACAGCGAAGAAACTTTACTAAAATATCTTCTCAGCCACTTTTTTTAAATATTAATTCACATACAAGTTCATCACATTAGGCCTGATCGAGCAACAAACAGTTGGCGAATATACCTACTTTTTTACATGGTGTTTAGACCGATTTCCTGCTATTATTCATCAAAAAAAAAAAAAATCTTGGCTTCTTGATGACTTTTCACAGTCACTTCACCGTTCCAGATCGGTTCTTCTCAACTACAGTGTTTGTTTTCTGCTTAACAAGCAAATTTAATATTTTACATAAAAATGCACTGTTTTTCTCATTGTCATAATTATTAAAGAGGTTCCTACCATCAACCGGGGCTACGTCGACATCCCGGGCCACTAAGTAAAACAACTCCTTCGTTATTTGTTTTTTTTGTTCGATTTTTTTTTTGAATTACAATTTTCGAATTCGATGCATTCGCTGTCAGGAAGGGAATGTAATGGGAATTCTAAGAACCCTCGTTATGAGTGCCGAGGGGTAAGCAGATTTTCATTTATTTTACTCATTTGCGTGCAGAAAGTAGTACTTTATAAGGCGCGGTGCCGTAAGGTAACTTTACCGTACGCTGCTTGCTTTTTTAAAAGCCAGATAGCCAAACTGCTTTGTTAAGGAAAAACGCCTAATTTCTGTCATATTTGCACTCAAGATAAAATAATATTAAATATAACGAAATACATCCCAAAACCAAATAAAGCATTTTTACTTAACCCGGCAGATCTTTTGCCCCAACAGCATCCCATTTACTCAATACCGATTTTCTCTTATACTTTTTATGCAGCTTTTTTAAAACTGTATATTATTCTAAAACTATACAAAAATTTAATTTAAATATAATTTTTAGGTAAATTAACGCCAAATAATGCCAATAATATGAAATTCTTATAATTTTTTAACTTTATAGAATCTTTGATTTAGAACGATTTTTTATTACCATACTTAAATTGAATTTTTCTATAGTTTTACTTTACCGCACGCTGTGTAAAATAGAGCCAAATAATATTAAATTCTTATAATTTTTTAACTATATAGAACCTTTGATTTAGTACAATTTTTTATTATTATAAATAAATATACTAAATTCTTATGATGGCGTGCGGTAAAATAAAACTATACAAAAATTTAATTTAAATATAATTTTTATGTAAAATAACGTCAAGAATTTTGATTTAGTACGATTATAAATAACTAAACTAAATTCGTATGACCTTACTTTACAAAAATTAAATTTAAATATAATTTTTATGTAAAATGACGCCAAATAATATAAAATTCTTATAATTCTACATTACAGCAAGCCGTGCTGTAAAGTTTAACTATATAGAATCTTCGATTTAGTAAGATTTTTTATTTTGTTACATTTTTGTAAATCGTATGTAAATCGAAATTTCTGTATGGTTTGACTCTACAGGACAGCACGGTAGAAAAGTAAAATCATAAGAATTTATTAAAATTTTACGTTGAATTAAACAGGGTCTCCACGTTAAGTTAAACAAGCTCTAGGATTTGACACTTTTGAAAAACTAAAAATAAAAATGAAAGATGTTTTAAAATTTGAACGTGGAACGGTGGAATCGCTGCACAAGGTATTATTAATTTATTGATATTGTAACGCAGGGTTTTTCACCCCAAACTGTCAATGAGCGCTTTTGAGTTTATGGAGTACATTTCGAAAGAAACTTCGAACATATATGTTTCGAACATATATGTCAATTTGTTTTTCAGATATTCACTGTCAAATTAAGCTTAGATAGTACATGTAACTTTTCTCTCGTAGAAATATATCCTAAAAAAAAAATAATGTGAGAGAATGTATTTACGTGTTCCGGAATTTCTCAAAAAGAAAATTTTAATTTCGTAAAAAAATCAATTTTTGCATTTGTCTATGCAACTGTGAATATCTTGAAAACTAATGGCCATATTTAAAAAAAAATGTAAAGCCATTTGAAAGACTTTTATAATAAGGTATCACTTGACCTACTTTCCGTATCTAAATTCTGGTCTCACTCGAAATTGTATTGTGTGCTTTATTGCCAAAAAGTGCCCCCCTTAAATAACAAAATTGGACGTGTTTGAGGTTTTTTTAATGTATAATGTAATATGTATAACAATGTACAGGGTGTCCCATTTTCGATGGGATTCAATGGGAAACTCCGGTGTTAAGTTTGTTTAATAATAAAATATATATTATTTTTTATTTTGATGTTTTAATCCCGAAAAAAATCCTCTTCAGTGCATTTTTTTTTTGGTACGACTCTGTCCTATTTTAATTTATTTGTTTTTGAAACTATCTATATTTATCTACTACATAGTAGACCTGGAAAACCAAGATATATTATATGAACATACTTGGTGAACAGAAAAAAACCGGACAAACTTCTTTTGCTATAACATTACCAACTTCAATAAAAAAAAAACTGTATTGATAAGACACATAAGCCTTTTGAATACAAACATTCGCTTTGCCGCCATATTTAAATCCAAGATGGCGGAGAAAATCAAATGCCTACCTTTTTTAAACCCCTTTTTGTTATGTTTCCATTTTTTTTCTAAACAAATGTTTTTATTTCAAAAGGCTTATTTGTCTTATCAATACAGTTTTTTTATTGAAATTGGTAAAGTTATAGCAAAAAACAATTTGTGCGGTTTTTTTTGGTTCACCCCGTACTATATAGTAGTTAAATATAAATGGTCTCAAAAACAAATAAATTAAAATTCCTACAGGGCCGGACTAGACAAAAAATGCAGTTGATTTTTAATGGGATCGAAACTTCAAAATAAGAAAAGTGATATTTTATTATCAAGTAAACTTTAAAAAAAACTAAAATATGAAGTAAAACATTTTGGTACATATTTAACTTTTTGATCCTGATGATGGTGTCTACGAAACGAAACGTCGCGTCGGATTAAAATTTCAAACAGACCATTGTGTTTTTCTTTAAAAAAAATGGGACACCCTGTATTTCATATACTCTAAAACACCCGTTGAACGCACGAGCAACAGCGGATTGAAACATCCACAAAAACTATGTCGAAGTAACCCCAGTTCACGGTATTTAAAGTTGCGAGGATGGCGTTATTAAAAAGTCATCTAGATAAACACGAAATATTGTTTTAAATTTAAGATTTCGATCTGATCCCAGTTAAATTTGCATTAACGTTAATTTTTTGCACATTTAGTTCTGAGCAGGTCATTTGTCACTGACACAGGGAAAAGCACGACTTTTTCATCAATTTTGACATTCGTTGTGTTTTAGGCAGGTAAAATTTAGGTGATACCTAAGCCGCGAAAAAATTATAAAAAATTGTATTGATTTATTTAGAAATCTTTGCGAAAATTAAACAATAATCTTATCCCATCCTACGCAACTAGAAACTGAAATTTTTGAGTTTTGTTATTTGTCAAAAATGTATTGCCGTTACACTAAAATAATTATAATTATATTAATAAGCTCTTAATAAGGTAATTTAAAAAATACAACAACTTGCAATAAGAGGACTAAAACTTTAAAATATAATTACAATACTTATCAGCTAAATTAAACTATACCTTTTAGAAAAAACAGTAAAAAATACCTTGCGCATTATTGATAAAATATAATAATTATGAGATATCCCCCCAAGAAATAACGTCTTTTTCCAACAGATAGAGATTGCCCGAACGACGAAGAAGTTTGGTAAAGTAGTAGAGAGCGAAAAAATGATATTCGCAAATATTTCCATAAATTTTATATTTTTGGAATCACGAAGAAAAGATTGTCGAAATTTTGAAAATATACAGGGTTTTCAATGTAAAATAAAAAAGTTGATGTGAACAGAAAAAAACCGGACAAACTTCTTTTGCTATAACATTACCAACTTCAATAAAAAAAAAACTGTATTGATAAGACACATAAGCCTTTTGAATACAAACATTCGCTTTGCCGCCATATTTAAATCCAAGATGGCGGAGAAAATCAAATGCCTACCTTTTTTAAACCCCTTTTTGTTATGTTTCCATTTTTTTTCTAAACAAATGTTTTTATTTCAAAAGGCTTATTTGTCTTATCAATACAGTTTATTTATTGAAATTGGTAAAGTTATAGCAAAAAACAATTTGTGCGGTTTTTTTTGGTTCACCCCGTACTATATAGTAGTTAAATATAAATGGTCTCAAAAACAAATAAATTAAAATTCCTACAGGGCCGGACTAGACAAAAAATGCAGTTGATTTTTTCTGGGATCGAAACTTCAAAATAAGAAAAGTGATATTTTATTATCAAGTAAACTTAAAAAGAAACTAAAATATGAAGTAAAACATTTTGGTCCGTATTTAACTTTTTGATCCTGATGATGGTGTCTACGAAACGAAACGTCGCGTCGGATTAAAATTTCAAACAGACCATTGTGTTTTTCTTTAAAAAAATGGGACACCCTGTATTTCATATACTCTAAAACACCCGTTGAACGCACGAGCAACAGCGGATTGAAACATCCACAAAAACTATGTCGAAGTAACCCCAGTTCACGGTATTTAAAGTTGCGAGGATGGCGTTATTAAAAAGTCATCTAGATAAACACGAAATATTGTTTTAAATTTAAGATTTCGATCTGATCCCAGTTAAATTTGCATTAACGTTAATTTTTTGCACATTTAGTTCTGAGCAGGTCATTTGTCACTGACACAGGGAAAAGCACGACTTTTTCATCAATTTTGACATTCGTTGTGTTTTAGGCAGGTAAAATTTAGGTGATACCTAAGCCGCGAAAAAATTATATAAAATTGTATTGATTTATTTAGAAATCTTAAAATTAAACAATAATCTTATCCCCTCCTACGCAACTAGAAACTGAAATTTTTGAGTTTTGTTATTTGTCAAAAATGCATTGCCGTTACACTAAAATAATTATAATTATATTAATAAGCTCTTAATAAGGTAATTTAAAAAATACAACAACTTGCAATAAGAGGACTAAAACTTTAAAATATAATTACAATACTTATCAGCTAAATTAAACTATACCTTTTAGAAAAAACAGTAAAAAATACCTTGCGCATTATTGATAAAATATAATAATTATGAGATATCCCCCCAAGAAATAACCTCTTTTTCCAACAGATAGAGATTGCCCGAACGACGAAGGAGTTTGGTAAAGTAGTAGAGAGCGAAAAAATGATATTCGCAAATATTTCCATAAATTTTATATTTTTGGAATCACGAAGAAAAGATTGTCGAAATTTTGAAAATATACAGGGTTTTCAATGTAAAATAAAAAAGTTGATGTCTAAATTTGACATATGCGATAATAATAATTTTATAGTGTACTTAAAGTTATGCAACTGTGCACATAAGGACACTAATCCTGGAGCACGCTCTAAAGGAAGCGAAGCCTGACATTTATTTTGACACTTGCATTGTCATTTTTGATTTGTTTGCCTCGCTTTTGTCATCGGCGGCCTGTTATTATTGTAAATAGTTTTTTTGTCAAACTATTTAATTTTATTATTTATTCCTCTTGTGTGCCAGACTGCAAAAAATAGTCCTGCGACGGAGTTCAGCTCTTTTAAGTACCTATTAAAGGTAAATTATAATGAGTGAAGAAGTATTTTTATTAGGAAAATCAAACAGCAATAGAAGGAGAGCTTGGCTGGACAAGACTTTAAGCAACACGAAAATTTAAGGATTTTTAAGGCAAGTTTTATAACAGTACCTATTTTTACCTCGACGATAGTGCTTAATAAAGTGGAAGTATAAATTCGATTCCTTGTGTCTTTGCGTGCCTGGTGTGTATCCGAAATTAGTAAAAAAATTATTACGGCGTTGTGAAAGTTGATCTTTAGTCGAGTTTAGCTATTCTTAGTAAAAAAATAATTTTTTAATGATATAGTATAAGCAGTTTATGGTAAGAATTTAAGTACTTCTTTTGGGGCAAGTATTCGCCTGTATATATGTTACCGTAAAACCCCGATTTCAGTTACAACCTGGTTTTCCTAGAAAAAACTAGTTTAGATTAGGTCAGTTGGATTAGGTCAGATTAAAATCTAATCTAAATTTATATAATTTAGTCTATTCTAATCTAATATAGAGTTAGCAGTTATAAATAGTTTTTACTAGGAAAAACCAGGTTTTAACGGTAACATATAGGTACTGTGATAAGAATGCGTTGTATTGGTAAACATTTTTAACCTTATAAATATAATGTAGTTCATTTGAATAATTTAGATAACTTTAATCAGTTTTCTGTAATTATTACGGAATAATTATTTTTTTTTACTTATAAGTATAAATATAATAGTCAAAAGAAAGAAAAAAAACTGTGTTAATTCTTAATTGTACTATAATAACACAAAATGTGTTATTATAGTACACAAAATGTGTTATTATAGTACACCATCGTCACACCAATGGTATGGTAGTTCATCAAAAATTTAGTTGCTATTTGGGTCCTAAAACACCTACATCGGTCTGCACGCATGATAGAGAAGGCATTATGTATTATGATTTTAACCAAAATTTGGTACTAAAGCGTTTTTTTGGCCACCCACCAAGTAAATGTTGGATAGAATGATGGGGGTTTAGGAAGAGAAAAGTGTGAAATAGTTGAAAAAATTGTAACTTTGAAATAAACATTTTTCTACAGTTTGGTTCAAATTACTAAGAGCTTTAGCTTTTGAAATATTTAAAAGAGGTGTAAAAATATTTTTTTAAAAAACATAATTTTTGAAGCAAAGAAGCAGATATCAATATACGTTTCCAGATTTTAGTTCCTGTGAATAGTACTTACCTGAAAATGTTGTTGTCCGGTTTTACAGAGGGTTTACCCAACTTTTCGTATTGATAATTTATTCATAACTTTAGTAATTCTGAATGCCTGTCGTTTTACTTCTTTATCAAAATACAGAGAACCCGGACTAAGAGTAAAATCTGTTAGATTTATAATTTTTGCGTGCTAGTCGCTAGTCGTGCTTTCAAGAAATACTTTCTTATCGTATTTATCATTCATTAAAATATTTAAAATAAGAACGCCGCCCATGACAAAAGCGAGGGAAACAAATCAAAAATGACAACTGAAACTTTCAAAGTAATGTCACGCTTCGCTTCCTTTAAAGCTCTAGGATTAGTGTCCTTATGTACACAACCATACCCTGCACAACCCAAAAATACCGAATCCTACCATTCATTCTATTAAACCTACTAATAAATAATCCTATCAGTAGCGCATTGTCGGAGCGCTTCGGCATATTTTTAAAATTAACGATTTTTCAAGTTCGGTGGCATCGCAGTTTTTCCATAGGAGACTTAGAATAAATGTATTGTGGAATAAATGAGCTCTCAAAGATTTCTAGTGCTCCTAGAGCACGATGGTAGGTTACTTCAGGTTGATCTAATGACTGAAGAAACTGAGTAGATCTCCAACAATAATTACAATAAATGCTCATTTTACCTATTAAAATTAGTTCAAGCTCATCTCCGAAGGACTGTCTTCAGAACTAGAGACTATTTTGACGGCCATTTGAGCACTAATTAGGTTTGTAGCTAATATTTTTTTTAATAATACTTTTTTTAAGATTATGTTAATCCGTCACAACTGGTTCACCTACTTTAAAGTCATACATACAGTATTCTTTCCCTATGAACGCTAAATAATTTTGTGCCGCGCGGATTCTATGATAAACTTAAAATTTTATTAAAAAAATTGCCTTTATTTTTTTAAATTCGAAACATTAGTTTGTTATTTGGGTTTATTCAACACCGTCTCAACTAAAAAGCCAGTTTTTTTTTCCTTTTTTATTTATATGCCCTTCCCTCCCCACTCACCAGACCGGTCTGATGAACACCCCCTAGGAAGCAGTTTTCTTTTCCTAGGATTTAATTTAGACCTAAACCCCTTTGTCGGGGCTATCAATATATGTTTCACACGGGACCGTCCTCTTAACGTTCTCTCCGAGGGACGGTATGGAATCGTGTTAATTAACCTGCCTTCTAGCTATAGTCGAAATTATACCCATTTGTAGTGACGTCATAATGGCAGCCAAAAACGTATGTCCACCAGCCAGTTAACTCATTTTCGTTGTAGTATCCTTTGGCCTATGATCGGTGCCATATTGACACCAAACTGACTGAAAATCCATGTTTTACTTGTCAATTTGTTATAAAAATGGCAGCCACAGTAGGCTAAAGGGCACTGAGGCGGTAGGAGTTAAAAGCTTTTTAGTTGAGAACGGTGCTGGTCCACCGATATTTCTTTGGCAACAAATGATTGGTGACTAATTACCAGTGATACTTTTACTATAGGGTGATGGACATAATAAAAAATGTAATTTTAACTTTGGATATATTAAAGTAGCATTTACACAGGCAAATATTCCTTTGATCTTCGAAATGCCGACAAACATTCACGCGAATTATTTATTTAAAGTTTCGCGCAAAAGATTCAGGCCAGGGGGTTCGGGTAAAAAGGTTCGTGGTTATCGGACATAATTTAGTGAAAGAAATATTTGGAATAAAATAAAAATTAGAAAATTTATTTACCGTAAATCATTGAACTGAATTGTAATAAAAAAATTTAATTTTAAAACCTTTCCCACGGCAAACCGATTTGACGCACTTGATAAAAAATAATGAGAATTACTTTATTTCATTTTGTGGGGTTTTGGTGGTGGGGTTTGGTGATGGGGTTTGGTGATGGGGTTTGGTGGTAGGGTTTAAGTTTACACTTAGGTAATTAAGGAAAACCAAAAAAGTGATAAAGCATAGCAACAATTAGGTACAAACTTATTTAGGAGATATCTACCAACCTCACAACCAACACCGTACTTAACTAAAAAGCCTGGTAACTCCTACCGCTTCAGTGCCCTTTAGCCTATTGTGGCTGCCATTTTTATAACCAAATTGACAAGTAAAACATGGATTTTCTGTCAGTTTGGTGTCAATATGGCGCCGATCATAGGCCAAAGGATACTAAAACGAAAATGAGTTAACTGGCTTTTTAGTTGAGAACGGTGTTGCTCACAACCTACCACTCAGCAAATAATAATTTTTCGCTTTCCGTCGCCTTTTCCTATTTAATGGAAAAATAAAATAAAATATTTTTGGTGCTCCAATTTAATTTCAAGAATTGAGGTCAGTGATGTGAGACCAAAAATATTATTTATTCCTACTTTTAAAAATATATTTCCAAAAAATCTTGCGAAAATTATCCCGAATGTTCGTGGCAAATGTTCGCTGCAAAGGTTCGAGTGTTCGGGCAAACGTTCATCGAAAAAGGTTCGCCAGATTTGTCCCGAATTTTTAGACGAACCTATTCGCTCTGTGTAAATGCGCCTTAAGATGTCTAAGGCTGTCTATGCATAATCTATTTTTCCGTGACCTTATAAATTAAGACTGGGTACCTACTTAAATTACCCGAAAAAAACACGATATAATTTTATAACATTAGGGTAATTTTGGTCAGGTTTTACCTTTATTCTGGATAGGCGCAGTAGCCAGGATGTTACCTTTATTAAAGGCAACCACAGGCACTAATTAGTGCCGAATAGCGACTACCTTTACCGTTAAAAAGGCAACTAACCAAACTTGCGTGATTCTGTACAGAATATAAAAAAAAATTAACAATTTAATTTACTTGTTTAGGATAAAAATACCATCTTGATCAATAATTAACATAAATAAAAAATACATTTCCAAAAAAGTTGCCAAGTTAATGTAATGTGTTGTTTCGTAGCCTTTTCTGGAAGGTAAATATTCTTTTTCTTTAGCCACCCGATTAGCCTCTGCTGGATCCAAGATTTTCTTGGAATCTCTTCTGATATATACCAGAATGGTAGCTTGCGTTGTCCATGATTATTAAGACTTTGGACGAAGATTTGGGACAAGCTGTGTTTTAAACCAATTTTCAACATTTTTTCGGTTCATGTTGTCATAATAACCCACTTTTGAATTTTAAATTCGCGCCTTTAATGGAGGCATCTTTTCTTCCAGCGTGGACCACAATATATCGATGACCTGAAAACAAACGGAGATAACTTACTTAATTTAAATTTAACCCATATTCTGTAATACAAAATTAATTTTTCAAAAATATATAAACTACCACTAAATATATTGGAAAATTTTACATTTAATTCTTTGATATTGCATTTAATTTTTTTGTAAATAAAAGTGGGGTTCAATCAAGTTGTTTATCTTTAAAGGTCCCCAAAAATTCACAGTGAGGTACTATGAGAGTCATACTCAGAGTCACAGCAGACCATCCGATTGACCTTAACCCTTTAACTTGTTTTAATTTTTTTTAAACTTTTGAACTTGCCTTCGAAAAGTGTTCTAGGTATTTAAAACAGGCGGAGCTTAATTCATAAGCACACATTTTTATCATAAAACTCTAAAAAGATAACAAGATTATTTTTACCTCCACTTTTTTTTTTGAACCCGTGTGCTTGGTGTCATCTATTTTTAATGTACTTCCTTAACAAGTTTATTCTTTTATGGACAATGTCTGGTAAGTCCTTTAAATATTATCGACTGTTTGATTTCTTCCCCTTAAAACCTATACTTTATCCATCTTTTTTTCCCTGAACGTTTGCCTTATTTTTGCCAACGTCACATATTCTTTTCCGGCGTACATTGAATAAATTATTTCCCGAATTTCATTTTGTAAATAGTTTGTAATTTTGGTTTTGGCTGTGTTTTGCTTTAAAGACATATTAAGGCGCAATTACACAGACGAACATGCTCAAATAAAAGCTCGTGCAAAAGATCTAAAATTTTTTGCGTGAACATTTTTGTGAGCTTTTCTTTGAACATTTTGTTCGGGTAAATTTTTGAGCAAATTATTGCTATCTATTTTGGAAACATATTTTTAAAGATGAGAATAAATAAAATTTCACATCAGTGATCAGTGATCTCAATTCTTTAAAAAAATGGAACACCAACTTTTATTTAAAATTTTTGTGAAAAAAAGCCGACGGCAAGCGAAACATTATTATTGGCTCTACTATCAGTTTTGTCACATGGATTAGGGTTATTTATAATATTTTTTTCTTAGGCTTTTTCCCGGATTTTTTTTCCCGGGGTTTTTTTTGGGATTTTCTTGCGATTTTTTTTTATTTCCAAGGGTTTTTTTCCTAAAGTCAAAAAAAAACCCAGGAAAATTTTTCTTTTCCAAAAAAATTTTGAGTTTTTCAAATATCGGTAATCCGCGCCTCACGACTATAAGGAGTGGTGGGGAGGGGGATTTTTTTAAACATATTTTTGTAACTTTACTTTACCTTTAGCTTTTATTGTTGTTTTTTAATTTCTCACACCAGATTTACTTAGTTAGTTTAAAGTCCCAAGGGTTGCTTAAAAAAGCAAAAGGTTCATGAAAATGCTGAAGATATAGATATTTATTGTCAATTTAATGTAATAATCAAGGTCGATTAATGACACTGAACCAACAATATGCAAAGGGCAACAGTGCGATTCAAAAGGGTGGCCGGCCACTACCTGCGAAATCCAAAACGCGGGATGATAGATCGGCGACACAGTCTACTAAATTACTGCTAAATTATATTTTTTAGACAATGGGGTTCGTAGGGTTGTAAAAGTGGGTAATAAACGGGTATTATTTAAACCGAACGTGCTTTTGTTCATATATTTGAGATTTAATAAAACGTATATAGGTTTTTTAATTTGACTTAATTATTATTCTAAAAGACTAAACTAGGAAGTAAAATAAAGGGATATTCTTTTAAACGTAAATTTTTATCATTTTTTTTCAGGCGACAACAATAAATAAGTGCCAATTATTATTTTTTTTATTCTCGTTTTAATAACCCACTTTTGAATTTTAAATTCGCGCCTTTAATGGAGGCATCTTTTCTTCCAGCGTGGACCACAATATATCGATGACCTGAAAACAAACGGAGATAACTTACTTAATTTAAATTTAACCCATATTCTGTAATACAAAATTAATTTTCCAAAAATATTTAAACTACCACTAAATACATTGGAAAATTTGACATTTAATTCTTTGATACTGCATTTAATTTTTTTGTAAATAAAAGTGGGGTTCAATCAAGTTGTTTATCTTTAAAGGTCCCCAAAAATTCACAGTGAGGTACTATGAGAGTCATACTCAGAGTCACAGCAGACCATCCGATTGACCTTAACCCTTTAACTTGTTTTAATTTTTTTTAAACTTTTGAACTTGCCTTCGAAAAGTGTTCTAGGTATTTAAAACAGGCGGAGCTTAATTCATAAGCACAGATTTTTATCATAAAACTCTAAAAAGATAACAAGATTATTTTTACCTTCACTTTTTTTTTGAACCCGTGTGCATGGTGTCATTTATTTTTAATGTACTTCCTTAACAAGTTTATTCTTTTATGGACAATGCCTGGTAAGTCCTTTAAATATTATCGACTGTTTGATTTCTTCCCCTTAAAGCCTATACTGTTTATCCATCTTTTTTCCCTGAACGTTTGCCTTATTTTTGCCAACGTCACATATTCTTTTCCGGCGTACATTGAATAAATTATTTCCCGAATTTCATTTTGTAAATAGTTTGTAATTTTGGTTTTGGCTGTGTTTTGCTTTAAAGACATAGTAAGGCGCAATTACACAGACAAACATGCTCAAATAAAAGCTCGTGCAAAAGATCTAAAATTTTTTGCGTGAACATTTTTGTGAGCTTTTCTTTGAACATTTTGTTCGGGTAAATTTTTGAGCAAATTGTTGCTATCTATTTTGGAAACATATTTTTAAAGATGAGAATAAATAAAATTTCACATCAGTGATCAGTGATCTCAATTCTTAAAAAAAATGGAACACCAACTTTTATTTAAAATTTTTGTGAAAAAAAGCCGACGGCAAGCGAAACATTATTATTGGCTCTACTATCAGTTTTGTCACATGGATTAGGGTTATTTATAATATTTTTTTCTTAGGCTTTTTCCCGGATTTTTTTGCCCGGGGTTTTTTTTGGGATTTTCTTGCGAGTTTTTTTTTTATTTCCAAGGGTTTTTTTCCTAAAGTCAAAAAAAAACCCAGGAAAATTTTTCTTTTCCAAAAAAATTTTGAGATTTTCAAATATCGGCAAAAAACTCAAAAATTGCAATTTTAAGCGGTAATCCGCGCCTCATGACTATGAGGAATGGTGGGGAAGGGGATTTTTTTAAACATATTTTTGTAACTTTACTTTACCTTTAGCTTTTATTGTTGTTTTTTAATTCCTCACACCAGATTTACTTAGTTAGTTTAAAGTCCCAAGGGTTGCTTAAAAAAGCAAAAGGTTCATGAAAATGCTGAAGATATAGATATTTATTGTCAATTTAATATAATAATCAAGGTCGATTACTGACACTGAACCAACAATATGCAAAGGGCAACATTGCGATTCAAAAGGGTGGCCGGCCACTACCTGCGAAATCCAAAACGCGGGATGACAGATCGGCAACACAGTCTACTAAATTACTGCTAAATTATATTTTTTAGACAATGGTCGGGTTCGTAGGGTTGTAAAAGTGGGTAATAAACGGGTATTATTTAAACCGAACGTGCTTTTGTTCATATATTTGAGATTTAATAAAACGTATATAGGTTTTTTAATTTGACTTAATTATTATTGTAAAAGACTAAACTAGGAAGTAAAATAAAGGGATATTCTTTTAAACGTAAATTTTTATAATTTTTTTTTCAGGCGACAACAATAAATAAATGCCAATTATTATTTTTTTATTCTCGTTTTTTTTACAACCCCAAAAAAGTTACAAGTATACTGGCATATCCCCTATAAAAATCAGATCAATCGAAGTTGCTTATGAGGTAAAATGTGAATTTCGGCATCAAATCGTTTTTCCGTCGGAAACCACTTGATTAAAAATACCTTATTTCAAAACTTTGTTTTTCTATTTTCAGTTAAGTTCAATGAATTCCGATAACAATATATATTTTGAATTTGTAAAGAAATTTTTATACCCCCAATTCTTCAAACAAATTTTTCTCAACATTCTCTCCAAAATTGACGTGTGTTTTTTTGTACGAGATTTTGCTGGAACATTTCTTTGAACATTTTGCTCAAGAGGCTCGTTTAAATGTTTGTCGGCAATTCCACATCAAAGGAAAGTTTGTCTGTGTAAATGCGCCTTTAGATGCGTAAGTTTTGTGTGATTTTATCCCATTTTTCTTAATATTTGCAATTATTGTGGGACTTAATTTGGTTGATTTTTCCAGTTAAAAAAGCTAATATAATTAAAACTATTAGCTGCGTTTGCTCATTAAACCTATTATATTTTTTTCGAAGCATTTTCTTGCTTTAAAAAATAACTTTGACAACACACTCACAAATTGATGTTTCCCAATGACAGTGACGAATATTTCAGGTAATAGGTATTTACGTCACTAGACTGGAAAATTGGTCTTTGCAGGTCGATGCAGTAAATTTACCTAAACCTGCGGAGACCTGTAAATACACTTTCCGGTCATGTATCGTACGTACTTTTTTTTTCAAACGATCAGAAATTAGGCGGACGTATTAAGGTAATTGTTAAGTTACAAAGGTGTTACTTTTGATACTTTCAATCTCTATTATTTTTATAAATAACTTTAATTTGTTGGTAAGTCTAACTTATTACTATATATATGCATAGAAATAAAAGTTTATGTAAGTCGGTAAATATATTTTTAGGTAATTTGTTTATTTAAAATTGGTATTAAATTAAACCTCTACCACCTAACAACTAACTACATAGGTATTATATCTACTAGAAAACGATGTATAACAATAAAATTTTTTTTTTTTCTTGAGTATAAATATTGAAAATGCAATTATGTACATTGTGAATTTGTATAGTGGCAGCCGAAGCATTGAGAATTTTGGGCGAATTTCTTTGCTGGATATTAATAGTTTCCGATGTTGATGTAATTGGATTAAAAGTATTTTCTGCAGATGAACTAGATGCAGCCTGAGACACATTCAGCGTATATCTCGAACTGTTTGCATCGTCCGCTGCTACTGGGAAGCTTCCGCGCGCTCTGTTTCCATTTTTTTTTGCATTATCAACTTTTTGTCTCAAGGATTGTTCAATGTAGCCTTCTGCCACCGAATTTGAACGCCATCCGCCCAAATTCTTAAGGTTTAATATATCTCCTCCGCCTTCAATTAATAGGGTGGCTGCGGTGCGCCTGAATGTGTGTCCTGTATATTCTTCAGGATGTTCAAGATTTAAATACCTTGCTATTTTGGCAGGTGCCCCTCCCACACCATGAAGACCCACTGGCTGCTTTGCGCATTTGCCTTTAGCGTAATAAATGAAAAATCTATCATGGGTGACATTTTTCTTTCTCCTAGAACAACGAAAGTTCTTGAAACATTTGTTTTAGAATTTGGAATATTGACTATTATCATATCTTGATTTTCCTGTAAGTCTTTCAGGGTCATCTTCGTTAATTCCTCCTGCCTCATTGCTCCCGAAATGCCCATGATTGCTAAAACATGAAAGTAAAGAAATATCGGTTTTGAGAAAACATTTTAGTACCTACCACTTTGGTCAACGCCTAGCCACGATACATAATTTATGAACAGTCCCCTACGCAGCCTACGAAGCTGCGCGTGTCGACTTGCGAGGTTAGATTTTCTTTATTTTGAAATTTCTTAAAATTCTCCCAAGAAAATCAAAAACAATTTAATGTTTTTAAACTTCTAAACACCTAGAAGTATTTTAAACGCATTCTATTTCGAAAATAATTTGTACTTTTCGAGAAAATTGGAAAAGCCGGAAAATTTGATATTGAGATTTGTCCGCCTGCTTGCGTGCTTGCTTGCTTGATTGTAAATCCGCCTTTAGCCTTCTGCTTATTGTTGGCTAGATAGCCATTGCCGCTAAGGCCAGTAGTTTTTAAGATCAAAACCGATCAAAACTAAAGAAAAACAAGTAAACTTTTGTGGTTAGAAATGATTTTTGTACGTGTAAAACTGTATAAAACATTAGCAAAATTATAGTGTAGTGCCTATTAGCTTAGCTAATTCAGTGATGACTGACAACCAGTTATGACCGACCATGGCCAACTTATCAAGCAAAATAGTGATAAAACATCTTATGAAAGGCAGATTTCTAGGTTTGTTTGTTCTTGAATAAATTTGACAATTTCTTCCCCACTAAAAACTCTTGCCTTTTTAGGACGTCGTTGAAGTTAGATTGGGATTGGGATTGAGATTGACAAATATTATAGCGGACCAAACAAATACTGATTATAGAATACCGATTCCGTTTAAAGTCGGTATAAAGGAGTTTTTTAGGGTGAGGATTTCAAATTTTCGATCATATTTCAAAAATTATGAAGTTGAGAGCTCCCAGGGGGGGGGATACCATCTAGTATCTCCGATTTAATTGAAAATTGGTATGTAGCGGTTTTTGTGGTCGAGGATTACGGATTTTAAAAAACTATAAAGTTGTCAGCTTCCCGCTGAGTTGGGGGGGGGGCTACCATCTAGTATTTCCGATTTCGTTCAAACTTGGTATATAGGGGATTTTGGAGCCGAAAATTAAGAAGTTTTGACCAGATTTCAAAAATTAGGTTGACAGCTTCTGGAGGGGGGGGTATCATCCAAGTATCTTAGATTTAGTTCAAAATTGGTAGAAAGGGGTTTTGGGGGTCAAGAATTACGAATGTTGGTTCAGATTTCACCAATTATGAAGTTAACAGTTCCCCGCGGGGGAAGGGGTCGATCTAAGTACACCAGATTTAGTTGAAAATTGTTATATAGAGGTCGTGGGAGGCGAAAGTTATGAATGTTCTCAAATTTCACAAATTATAAAGTGAACAGCTGCCCGAGGGGTGGGCGGTTCCATTTGAGCATCTCAGATTTGTTTAAAAATTGATATATCGGGGTTTTGGGGACCGAGAATTAAAAATTTTAGAGCAGATTTCCAAAACTATGAAGTTGACAGCTCTTCGAACACAGGGGGGCACCATCTAGTAATATTTCCGATTTTATTCAAAATTGATATTTAGGTGACATTGTCACGCCATATGTTATGCACAAATCGATAGCTGTCAAAATGAGCTAAATTCAGAAAATGGTTGTGTTTTTTGTGTTATTTTTTAATATTTTAAAGTCAGTCTTGACGTTGTCACGCCATATGGAATACGTGAATCGATAACTGTCAAAATGGCCTTTTAATATGGATAATTTATGTTTTCTACGCGATACCCTAAAGTACGGAAAAACACCCCTAAATTAATGTTTTAAAATTTATAAATAACAATCGTGACGTTGTCACCCCATACGATATACATGAGTCGGTAGCTGCCAAAATGCCCTTTTAACTCAAGTAATTTTTCTTTTCTGCGCGAGACCCTAAAGTACGGAAAATCACCCTTAAATTTAGAAAATAAGTAAATTTTGCAAGTTTCTTAAAGTTTTAAAATTTATAAATACCAATCGTGACGTTGTCACTCCATACGGTATACATGAATCGGTAGCTACCAAAATGCCCTTTGAACTCAAATAATTTTTCTTTTCTGCGCGAAACCCTAAAGTACAGAAAAACACCCTTAAATTCAGAAAATGGTTAAATTTTGCAAGTTTCTTAAAGTTTTAAAATTTATAAATACCAATCGCGACGTTGTCACCTCATACGGTATACAAATATCGGTAGCTGTCAAAATGCGCTTTAAATACAAATAATTTTTATTTTCTGCGCAAGACCCTAAAGTACGGAAAAACACCCCTAAATTCAGAAAATGGTTAAATTTTGCAAGTTTTTTAAAATCTTAAAATTTATACATACCAATCGTTACGTTGTCACCCCATACGGTATACATTAATCGGTAGCTGCTAAAATGTCCTTTTAAAGCAAATAATTTTTCTTTTCTGCGCGAGACGCTAAAGTACGGAAAAACACTCTTAAATTCAGAAAATGGTAAAATTTTGCAAGTTTCTTCAAATTTTAAAATTTATAAATACCAATCGTGACGTTGTCACTCCATACGGTATACACGAATCGGTAGCCGCCAAAATGCCCTTTTAATTCAAATAATTTTTCTTTTTTGCGCGAGACCCTAAAGTACGGAAAAACACTCTTAAATTCAGAAAATGGTTAAATTTTGCAAGTTTCTTAAAGTTTTAAAATTTTTAAATACCAATAGTGACGTTGTCACCCCATACGGTATACATGAATCTGTAGCTGCTAAAATGCCCTTTTAGCTCAAGTAATTTTTCTTTTCTGCGCTAGACCCTAAAGAACGGAAAAACACCCTTAAATTCAGAAAATGGTTAAATTTTGCAAGTTTCTTAAAATTTTAAAATTTATAAATACCAATCGTGACGTTGTAACCCCATACGGTGTGCATGTGTCGGTAGCTGCTAAAATGCCCTTTGAACTCAAATAATTTTTATTTTCTGCGCAAGACCCTAAAGTACGGAAAAACACCCCTAAATTCAGAAAATGGTTAAATTTTGCAAGTTTTTTAAAATCTTAAAATTTATACATACCAATCGTTACGTTGTCACCCCATACGGTATACATTAATTGGTAGCCGCCAAAATGCCCTTTTAATTCAAATAATTTTTCTTTTTTGCGCGAGACCCTAAAGTACGCAAAAACACCCTTAAATTCAGAAAATGGTTAAATTTTG
This sequence comes from Oxystoma pomonae, assembly GCA_963921995.1. Lineage (NCBI taxonomy): Eukaryota > Metazoa > Arthropoda > Insecta > Coleoptera > Brentidae > Oxystoma > Oxystoma pomonae. The sequence goes on from OY998165.1 coordinate 101,358,707, forward strand.
CAAGTTTCTTAAAGTTTTAAAATTTTTAAATACCAATAGTGACGTTGTCACCCCATACGGTATACATGAATCTGTAGCTGCTAAAATGCCCTTTTAGCACAAGTAATTTTTCTTTTCTGCGCTAGACCCTAAAGAACGGAAAAACACCCTTAAATTCAGAAAATGGTTAAATTTTGCAAGTTTCTTAAAATTTTAAAATTTATAAATACCAATCGTGACGTTGTAACCCCATACGGTGTGCATGTGTCGGTAGCTGCTAAAATGCCCTTTGAACTCAAATAATTTTTATTTTCTGCGCAAGACCCTAAAGTATGGAAAAACACCCCTAAATTCAGAAAATGGTTAAATTTTGCAAGTTTTTTAAAATCTTAAAATTTACACATACCAATCGTGACGTTGTCACTCCATACGGTATACACGAATCGGTAGCCGCCAAAATGCCCTTTTAACTCAAATAATTTTTCTTTTTTGCGCGAGACCCTAAAGTACGCAAAAACACCCTTAAATTCAGAAAATGGTTAAATTTTGCAAGTTTCTTAAAGTTTTAAAATTTTTAAATACCAATAGTGACGTTGTCACCCCATACGGTATACATGAATCTGTAGCTGCTAAAATGCCCTTTTATCTCAAGTAATTTTGCTTTTCTGCGCTAGACCCTAAAGAACGGAAAAACACCCTTAAATTCAGAAAATGGTTAAATTTTGCAAGTTTTTTAAAATCTTAAAATTTATACATACCAATCGTGACGTTGTCACCCCATACGGTATACATTAATCGGTAGCTGCTAAAATGTCCTTTTAAAGCAAATAATTTTTCTTTTTTGCGCGAGACCCTAAAGTACGGAAAAACACCCTTAAATTCAGAAAATGGTTAAATTTTGCAAGTTTCTTAAAGTTTTAAAATTTCTAAATACCAATCGTGACGTTGTCACTCCATACGGTATACATAAATCGGTAGCTGTCAAACTGCTCTTTAAATACAAATAATTTTTATTTTCTGCGCAAGACCCTAAAGTACGGAAAAACACCCCTAAATTCAGAAAATGTTTAAATTTTGCAAGTTTCTTAAAGTTTTAAAATTTATAAATACCAATGGTGACGTTGTCACCCCATACGGTATACAGATATCGGTAGCTGTCAAAATGCCCTTTAAATATAAATAATTTTTATTTTCTGCGCAAGACTTTAAAGTACGGAAAAACACCCCTAAATTCAGAAATTGGTTAAATTTTGCAAGTTTCTTAAAGTTTTGAAATTTATAAATACCAATCGTGACGTTGTCACCCCATAAGGTACACATGAGTCGGTAGCAGCCAAAATGCCCTTTTAACTCAAGTAATTTTTCTTCTCTGCGCGAGACCCTAAAGTACGGAAAATGACCCTTAAATTCAGAAAATGGTTAAATTTTTCAAGTTTCTTAAAGTTTTAAAATTTTTAAATACCAATAGTGACGTTGTCACCCCATACCGTATACATAAATCTGTAGCTGCTAAAATGCCCTTTTAGGTCAAGTAATTTTTTCTTTTCTGCGCTAGACCCTAAAGTACGGAAAAACACCCCTAAATTCAGAAAATGGTTAAATTTTGCAAGTTTTTTAAAATCTTAAAATTTATACATACCAATCGTGACGTTGTCACTCCATACGGTATACACGAATCGGTAGCCGCCAAAATGCCCTTTTAACTCAAATAATTTTTCTTTTTTGCGCGAGACCCTAAAGTACGCAAAAACACCCTTAAATTCAGAAAATGGTTAAATTTTGCAAGTTTCTTAAAGTTTTAAAATTTTTAAATACCAATAGTGACGTTGTCACCCCATACGGTATACATGAATCTGTAGCTGCTAAAATGCCCTTTTAGCTCAAGTAATTTTGCTTTTCTGCGCTAGACCCTAAAGAACGGAAAAACACCCTTAAATTCAGAAAATGGTTAAATTTTGCAAGTTTTTTAAAATCTTAAAATTTATACATACCAATCGTGATATTGTCACCCCATACGGTATACATTAATCGGTAGCCGCCAAAATGCCCTTTTAACTCAAATAATTTTTCTTTTCTGCGCGAGACCCTAAAGTACGGAAAAACACTCTTAAATTCAGAAAATGGTTAAATTTTGCAAGTTTCTTAAAGTTTAAAAATTTTTAAATACCAATAGTGACGTTGTCACCCCATACCGTATACATAAATCTGTAGCTGCTAAAATGCCCTTTTAGGTCAAGTAATTTTTCTTTTCTGCGCTAGACCCTAAAGAACGGAAAAACACCCTTAAATACAGAAAATGGTTAAATTTTGCAAGTTTCTTAAAGTTTTAAAATTTCTAAATACCAATCGTGACGTTGTCACCCCATACGGTGTACATGAGTCGGTAGCTGCTGAAATGCCCTTTAAACTAAAATAATTTTTCTTTTTTGCGCGAGACCCTAAAGTACGGAAAAACACCCTTAAATTCAGAAAATGGTTAAATTTTACAAGTTTCTTAAAGTTTTAAAATTTCTAAATACCAATCATGACGTTGTCACTCCATACGGTATACATAAATCGGTAGCTGTCAAACTGCTCTTTAAATACAAATAATTTTTATTTTCTGCGCAAGACCCTAAAGTACGGAAAAACACCCCTAAATTCAGAAAATGTTTAAATTTTGCAAGTTTCTTAAAGTTTTAAAATTTATAAATACCAATGGTGACGTTGTCACCCCATACGGTATACAGATATCGGTAGCTGTCAAAATGCTCTTTAAATATAAATAATTTTTATTTTCTGCGCAAGACTTTAAAGTACGGAAAAACACCCCTAAATTCAGAAATTGGTTAAATTTTGCAAGTTTCTTAAAGTTTTGAAATTTATAAATACCAATCGTGACGTTGTTACCCCATAAGGTATACATGAGTCGGTAGCAGCCAAAATGCCCTTTTAACTCAAGTAATTTTTCTTCTCTGCGCGAGACCCTAAAGTACGGAAAATTACCCTTAAATTCAGAAAATGGTTAAATTTTTCAAGTTTCTTAAAGTTTTAAAATTTTTAAATACCAATCGTGACGTTGTCACTCCATACGGTATACATGAATCGGTAGCTGCCAAAATGCCCTTTTAACTCAAATAATTTTTCTTTTTTGCGCGAGACCGTAAAGTACGGAAAAACACCCTTAAATTCAGAAAATGGTTAAATTTTGCAAGTTTCTTAAAGTTTTAAAATTTTTAAATACCAATTGTGACGTTGTCACCCCATACGATATACATGAATTGGTAGCTGTCAAAATGCGTTTTTAAAAAAAAATAATTTTTATTTTCTGCACGAGATAATTTGACCATTTTCTAAATGTAGGGGTGTTTTTCTGTACTTTAGGGTCTCGCGCAGAAAAGGAAAATTATTTGATTTCAAAGGACATTTTGGCAGCTACCGATTCATGTATACCGTATGGAGTGACAACGTCACGATTGGTATTTAAAAATTTTAAAACTTTAAGAAACTTGCAAAATTTAACCATTTTCCGAATTTAAGGGTGTTTTTTTCGCACGTTAGGGTTTCGCGCTGAAAATAAAAATTATTTTTTTTAAAAATGCATTTTGACAGCTACCGATTCATGTTTATCGTATGGGGTGACAACATCACGATTGGTATTTATAAATTTTAAAACATTAAAAAACATGCAAAATTCATCAATTTTTTGAATTTAGGGGTGTTTTTCCGTACTTTAGCGTCTCGCGCAGAAAACATAAATTATCCATATTAAAAGGCCATTTTGACAGTTATCGATTCACGTATTCCATATGGCGTGAAAACGTCAAGACTGACTTTAAAATATTAAAAAACAACACAAAAAACACAACCATTTTCTGAATTTGACAGCTATCGATTTGTGCATAACATATGGCGTGACAATGTCACCTAAATATCAATTTTGAACAAAATCGGAAATACTACTAGATGGTGCCCCCCTGTGTTCGAAGAGCTGTCAACTTCATAGTTTTGGAAATCTGCTCTAAAATTTTTAATTCTCGGCCCCCAAAACCCCGATATATCAATTTTTAAACAAATCTGAGATGCTCAAATGGAACCGCCCACCCCTCGGGCAGCTGTTCACTTTATAATTTGTGAAATTTGAGAACATTCATAACTTTCGCCTCCCACGACCTCTATATAACAATTTTCAACTAAATCTGGTGTACTTAGATCGCCCCCTTCCCCCGCGGGGAACTGTTAACTTCATAATTGGTGAAATCTGAACCAACATTCGTAATTCTTGACCCCCAAAACCCCTTTCTACCAATTTTGAACTAAATCTAAGATACTTGGATGATACCCCCCACCTCCAGAAGCTGTCAACCTAATTTTTGAAATCTGGTCAAAATTTCTTAATTTTCGGCTCCAAAAACCCCTATATACCAAGTTTGAACGAAATCGGAAATACTAGATGGTAGCCCCCCCCCCCAACTCAGTGGGAAGCTGACAACTTCATAGTTTTTTAAAATCCGTAACCCTCGACCACAAAAACCGCTACATACCAATTTTCAATTAAATCGGAGATACCAGATGGTATCCCCCCCCCTGGGAGCTTTCAACTTCATCATTTTTGAAATATGATCGAAAATTTGAAATCCTCACCCTAAAAAACTCCTTTATACCGACTTTAAACGGAATCGGTAGTCTATAATCAGTATTTGTTTGGTCCGCTATAATATTTGTCAATCTCAATCTCAATCCCAATCTAACTTCAACGACGTCTTTTTAGGCTTGTATCCAGCAGATTTTTTCTTCAAAAAAGCAATCAGTTTAAAAAAGCGGCTAATATCTATATTTCTTTTGACGTCCAAGCAAGATTTAAGTGTAGAGTATAGACTCCACAAGCTTGATGCCTTTAATGTGGGCGATTTTTCTAAAAAATATGCGACCAATACATCTTCATTAATTTTCTTAACATTTTTTGATTCACACCAGTTTATAAATGCATTAAAGTTTCGCTGGCAGCGCTCTTTAGATTTTTCAGGCAGCAAATCGAAAGTAACTCTTGAAGCAGTTTCTATTATTTCCTCTGGATTCAACTCATTTTCTAGATCTGAGTCCATTTTTGTAACCAAAACTTTTGAAACAAATTTAAAAGAGCTTTTTTAGAAGGGTCAAAAAAAACGAAAGCAAAAAGCTGTCGACAAGAAGTCAAGGCCAACTTGGTCAAAAATGGGACCGGAAAATTGAACAAAAAGGTCTTATCTTGAGAGTGGAAATATTTTGAAAGAACATGCCTTATAATATAGAATTTTCCGTACGAAAAATCATACGGAAAGTGGCTATTTTCCGGTTGTTTGAAAAAAAAATATAAAGGATTTTTACTTATAAAAATCGAACAATAATCACACATCAATTTTTTCGAAAAATTTGTTGTCGCTGCCGTTTGAAATGTACCAAGCAGAGATAAACATAAATGACGTCACTACAAATGGGTATAATTTCGACTATAACACGGCCTGCTCCGCTCCATACAGCGTTTTACCTTAATCTCACAAATTACGTAATTTGAAATAAAAAGTTCAAGCAGACTACCGCCAGACCCAGGGCTTGAACCCGGCATCTCCTGGTTGAAAGTCGACGTATGTATCCCTACACCAACCAGGTCGGTGTGCTAAAGGGCACTGAAGAGATAGGAGTTAACTTGCTTTTTAGTTAAGAACGGCATCGGTTTATTATGGCTGCCTGACAAAGTGCAGATTTCATTTTTGCAACCTCTTTGTTTATTAAAATGTAAAATATAAAAATGTTAGACCCGATTTGATGGAGTTTGGAACCATGGAACATTTGGGTCAGTGGATTGATTATCCATCAGTAATTTAAAAAACGGGGCCGATAGACACCAAATATTTTAGATACACGTTTGATGCCATCGGTGAATTCACCGATGAATTTAAAAACATCGCACTTTTGGCTTGCGTGCGATTCCCGGCCCGCGAAAAAAAAATTGGTGCTAAAAATCACGGATAGTCCATCATACAATCAATTATTTTATGTTGAAAGGAAATGAAAATATCTCGAAAACTGTAGCTTTGAAAGATTTGAACCATATAACAAAATTTTTGGGTAATTTACGACAACCAAAATCTGAAAACCGCATATCAATAGTTGATTTACTTCTAAAGATATATTTTTTATATTTAACGTTTTCTCAAATAACTCGGAAACTAAAGCTCCCACGAATTTCTACTGCATAACAATTTCTAATTGCTTTTGTCCAAAGTTACAATATTTTTAAATATTTTATCCCCCTTTTTCCCCCTTCAACCCCCCACCACCCTACCCAAAAGTTAATCAGTTCATGGTCAGCCGATAGAGGATTTTTGTACCAAATTTCGTTAAAATCGATTTAAAGCGTTCTGATTATTGGTATGATGGACTAAAAAGAAATCTGTTGAATGCGTGTGTCTCAAATTAGTAACTCGGCGTATATCTTGACAACACTGGACGATTGATTCTCGGATGGATAGAAAAGTAGTTTGTGTAAGAAAGAGTTAAAAGGCGTCAATCAAGTGTCTTAATAAGTTGCCGACATTTCAAATTTTTAATAGGGGACTTTAAGGTCTATTTATAGCATAATATTCTGATACAAAAGAAAAAAATAAATGAAACTGACTTCACAAATTAACTTAATTAAAATGTTCTTAACTAGGGTAATTTATGTATGGACATGCAGCTACAAGAAGTTTACAGGTTTTGAGATTTTTGCTTTTATTCCTCGTTTGTACCTATTCACTTGTCCCATTAAGTCAAGAAGAAGTGTCTGTTTACAAGACAGTAGATACCTACCAGAGGACTTAATTAAATATATATTTATACAGCCTCAATCTTTTAAACGTCGAATATATTACATAATTTTTTTTCTGATCATTGTAGCCGTTACGTAATAAGTTTTGCTTGTATTAAAACGAAATAATTTTAGTAACTCACATCACACCACGTCACAGATAATTAAAAAAAAATGAGCCTTAATTTTGCATGAAACATCACCGATCGAAAAAAATTGAATATTTTTTACCCAAATTGCACTAATTCAGCAAAAATAAATCAAAATTTAATTTAATTGAGTGCAAAAAATTATTTTCTGGGTAAAATAAACATTCGTTTATTTTTTTTAATAAAAAATGCAATAATTTGTTTTTAAATCAACCGAAGTTTATACACCAATGTCCGGTAAAGGAATCGCTAGATATTATTGGTCAGAGACTGGTTGATGACGAATCCCTTTATGAACGTACCAGCTTGCCGCTGGAGGGAGTGATGGAGTCGTTGGTGTACTGTCTATATAACTCTTACTTTCAGATGAAAGATAGGTTTTATGCTCAGGATACGCTAATGGGTTTATCGCTTTCGCCAGTGGTGGCCAGTATTTACACGGAGTGGTTCGAATCACACGCGGTTGATACCGCAACATATAAACCTAAGCTCTGGCTAAGATATGTTGATGATACAATCAAGTGTCTTAATAAGTTGCCGACATTTCAAATTTTTAACCGTACTTTAAGGTCTGTTTATAGCATAATATTCTGATACAAAAGAAAAAAATAAATGAAACTGACTTCACAAATTAACTTAATTAAAATGTTCTTAACTAGGGTAATTTATGTATGGACATGCAGCTACAACAAGTTTACAAGTTTTGAGATTTTTGCTTTTATTCCTCGTTTGTACCTATTCACTTGTCCCATTAAGTCAAGAAGAAGTGTCTGTTTACAAGACAGTAGATACCTACCAGAGGAATTAATTAAATATATATTTAAACAGCCTCAATCTTTTAAACGTCGAATATATTACATAATTTTTTTTCTGATCATTGTAGCCGTTACGTAATAAGTTTTGCTTGTATTAAAACGAAATAAATTTAGTAACTCACACCACACCACGTCACAGATAATTAAAAAAAAAATGAGCCTTAATTTTGCATGAAATATCACCGATCGAAAAAAATTGAATATTTTTTACCCAAATTGCACTAATTCAGACATATTATCCTTTTTTAGCAAAAATAAATCAAAATTTAATTTAATTTATTGCAAAAAATTATTTTCTGGGTAAAATAAACATTCGTTTATTTTTTTTAATAAAAAATGCAATAATTTGTTTTTAAATCAACCGAAGTTTATACACCAATGTCCGGTAAAGGAATCGCTAGATATTATTGGTCAGAGATTGGTTGATGACGAATCCTTTTATGAACCAGCTTGCCGCTGGAGGGAGTGATGGAGTCGTTGGTGTACTGTCTACAGACCGCTTCAAGCTACTGCGAACATAGGGGGAATCAAGTCCAATTTACTCTCCGTGCCGTACGACCGAGGTGGATTCGAAGCACGCTGCAGTGTTATCTTTTGGAAATTCATTTTGTTTTTATTATTTTGTTTTATTTCTGCCTTGCTCGAGAAAAAGATGGGTAAGTTCTTAATTGAAATAATACATTTTTAAAACTAAAAATGGATGTCTACGAAGTTGCCGAAAAAGTGCAGATGGTCAAATGGTCAAATCGTCATAACCCAACACACGTTAGATATTGGTCGAGGGAAAATTTGCATTTGTATTTTGACGTAAGAACACAGTATCCCCAAAAACTAAATGTTTGGGGGGGGGGTATTGTCGGGGAACACGTAATTGGGCCATTTTTTATTAACGGCAATTGCAATTTGAATGGTCCTAGATACTTGGATCTACTGCAGCAGCACATTATTCCAACTGCTAGGCAGTTGTTAGGTGTAAAATTTGGTGAAACATGGTTTCAACAAGATGGTTGTTCCGCTCACAATGTTGGCCTTGTTAGGGAATATCTTGATAATGTATTTCCTAATCGGGTTATAAGTACACGGGGAACTATTTTATGGCCAGCTCGATCTCCCGATCTTGCTCCTAATGACTTCTATCTGTTTTTGAAGAAGCTTTTCAAATTATCACCCCTAGCATGCTTGGAAACGTTGGAAGGGGTTTTTATAGTAGGCTCGGATATTGTCTAGCCGAGCAAGGAGGACTTTTCGAACATTTGCTTTAATTTTTTTTTTACTGGGAGAATCTTTTTGGTTTTTAGAATGTATTATTTTATTTTGAGAACTTGCTTTTATTTTGTTTCTCCTTATTATTTTCATTATAACACGTTGTCACTGATAAATCTGAGCAGTTGACAATAAAATGCTCTTATTTATCAGTGACAAAAAATAAGAAAATTACGTTATAAAAATTTGCGTATTTATTGACCAAATTCCGGTTTCATTGACTACGCTCCACACAGCACCGTGGTTAGAGGCGTACTAAATACAAGGCGAACGGCGGCGAACGGCAGCGAATGTACGTACACTGGCAAATTAGACTTCTTTCGCCCTATGTTCGCAGTAGCTTGAAGCGGTCTGTATATAACTCTTACTTTCAGATGAAAGATAGGTTTTATGCTCAGGATACGCCAATGGGTTTATCGCTTTCGCCAGTGGTGGCCAGTATTTACATGGAGTGGTTCGAATCACACGCGGTTGATACCGCAACATATAAACCTAAGCTCTGGCTAAGATATGTTGATGATACTTTTATTGTCTAGACCGGGAATGATCAACAACTTTCAGAATTTCTTCACCACGTAAATACCATAAGACCCAGCATTAAATTCACAATGGAGTTGGAGCAAAATTGCCAAGTTCCTATTCTTGATGTACTTGTCAAACGAGTAGAAAGCGACCTCACAACAACAGTCTACCGTAAACCCACTCATACAGGACAATATTTAAATGAAGGTTTAAATCCTTCTGCTAGAACCAAACGAGTCATAATCAGAACTTTGTATAAAACAGACCCGTGTTACTCATGTTCTTAAAATAATAATAATATATAATATTATTTAATTTTCCACTTTGGTAAATGCAGGACAATGGAACAATACAAAGTCGTAAGCGCGAGTATTTCGATTTTTAAACGTATTTAAATAATCAAGTTTTAAATTTTATGTACCTACGTTTTATTAATCAAAAATATTATACTTACTTTGTTTATACTCTTAAAGCGCTTTTATGTAAGGACGGTTTGAAAATGTTGTCGTATAAACACCACTAAAACTGTTTTAAGCACTAAATTGATTTTATTTTAAAGCGATTTAAGAAAGCGGCTTATCGCTTTAAAACCCATTTTAGAGTCGTTATAAACACTTTAAGGACGCCTTAGCGTATTCCTTCTAACTAAGAAATACTCAACCCTGGTTTTCCGAAAAATCTGTTGTTAACTAAGTTGTTTTATTTCTTCTTTCTTTAAACTGACATATTTAATAATATTTAATAAGGACGTATAAACCGTCGGAGAAAGCGATTTTATTTAAAACCGTCCTTATATAAAATCGATTTTAGGTGCGTATAAACGTGGTAACTGACAAAATTATTTATTTCCAATAGTTTCCAACAAATAAACTGCCAAATCGAGTTGATTCTCAGCAAATACAAATCGTCGGCATTGAATCGGGCCAATGTCGACAACGTCGGCAGTGTGTCGGCATCGGCGACTCCACTCTGAACCGATGTTGGTCAGATTGCGATTTTCAGTTTTCGGTCAATGATCGGCAACTGACGGAGGTCCACATTACTACAGTCGATTTTATGCCGACACCACTTTAGGACCGACGATGGTCCGATTGGAACTTTGTTTAATCGGACGAGAATCGGTAACTGACGATGGACCGATTTACTATAGTCGACATTATGCCAACGCAAACCTTATCTGCGTTAGGGCCGATGATGGTCCGAAAGAAACTTGGCCGATGATGGCCCGATTTACTACAGTCAACTTTATGCCGACGACCACTTTATCTGCTTTAGGGCCGACGATGGTCCGATTGGAACTTTGTTTGATTGGTCGAGAATCGGAAACCGACGATGATCTGATTCCGTCACCTTAAAATTTTTAAACTGCTTAATAGTTTCTTCCTAGTATGTAGAGATGGCGCTAATGTCACTATGTTCCCTGTACAGTGGAAGATAATATTATATATATAATAAGCAAAGATATTTCAAAACTAGAATGCGGACTTGAAAAGATGGGGGTACTTCTCTACAAAAATCACCTCTTCTGCCACTTAAATCAGTCCGACTGCATAATCACCCGCATTATCGAAACTTTGTAGTTTGCCAATGTCGGGCCGCTTTAAGCTACCACCGACGGACTTCCGTCAATCGCCGACGTTGGACTGCTTTAGGAAACCAATGTCGGACTTGAATAGTTTACCGATGTCGGGCCGAGACCAACTTGACTACGTTAGACCGATCAAATTAAGCAGTTATGGACGGATGGTCGGTACCATGTGATGGTATGCCGATGTCAGTAAAAAGTAAAATTTACCATTATTCCGACGATGGGCCACAGTCTAACGCTGCATCGGCAAACATACTGCTGGTCCGATGTCATAAATCGACGTCGTGCCGATGACAACAAATTCGGAAATCGACATCGGACCGACGAAGGCCCGAGGGAACCGTGTTTGCTGGGTTACCTCTGGTAAAACAATAACTGTCAAAAATTGTATACTTGGGCGAGCCGAAGCAATAAGCCAGGCTAGCCGATCCCCGCGCTATGAGATGCCGGCTTCAAGAAGGTCTGGCACATATTTGTGACACGTTAGGTGACACCCAGAGCACTAGGCAAAAACATTTTTTTACTAATAATTTTGGTCTGGTTTCGGACAATGCATTCCAATCTTTTTAACAAATGTAATTTTTTACTACATTAAGTTGATGCACCATTTATTATAAGACACCCAACATCACCAGGCTTTATATACTCTTAGGCTTTTAACATATGATTTTAAGTATTCGTCCCTAAGCCACTTTAAGGACGTTTTTTACTGTGTTCACAGAAAATATGATGATCGAATCTCTAAAGGTGTTAATTAAAAAACACTTCTTCCAAGATCGACTCTTGAATTCATCAATGTCGAACTTAAACGATGTTACTTTATCAATTTTCTTAATCACCAAACAAGTATTATTATTTATTTATTATTTTGTTCGAGGTGTGCATCGACGGGGTTCTTGTCCGGTCAATTTTTAAATACAAATCATCACATTGAAACCAAGTTTAAAACTTTTTTTAATGTTATAACCTCTGCAATGGACATATGTTTACCGCTTAAGACTAAAATGGTAAAAAAAGGCTTCAATGGGCCTAAAATTCATTGGTTTGGCAGTGAATTGCGGGACATGAGGGACAGGCTTCAGACTTTGAGCATCTTAAATAAGCAAAATCCGGTTTTAGTACCCAAAAAAACTGTAAACGACTACAGGTGCCGTTATAGGACTGAAATATCCAAATCCAAGAAAGCTGCCTACGATAATTTTATTAATAATGCACCAAACAAGTCTCAGGCCATGTGGAGTGTTGTTAAATCCCATTCCAACTCAACAGCAGTCTCAGAAACAAGTAACCTTAATGCTCAGGTATTTAATGATTATTTTGTTAACATAGCGCAAGAAATTGTTGATAATCTGCCAACAACGCACACATCCTTTACTGACTGCTTGAAAGGTGACTATTCCAAGAGTTTATTTAAATTTAATAAGGTATCAAATAACACTGTCCTTGAAAAAATTTCTAATTTAAAAAATAGTAGTAGTAAAGACTGCTTTGAAATTAATGCCAAAATCATTAAATATCTGAAGCTTATTCTGAGCAAACCATTGACTGACCTATTTAATTTGTGTATACAACACAGTTATTTTCCAAACATTTTAAAAATAGCAAAGGTAATACCAGTTTTTAAAAACAAAGGAAGCTCGGAAGACAAGAACAACTATAGGCCTATCTCACTCTTGCCTATTGTGTCTAAAATTTTTGAATCCATTTTAAAAGACCAGATAAATAATTATTTTGAGTTCAACAATATTTTTACGCAAAGTCAATATGGTTTCAGAAACAAAAAGTCTACTACATTGGCCATCAATAGACTAACTGAATTTGTTGCTCATGGTTTTGAAGAAAAGCTTGACACTTTTGCCACTTTCTTAGACCTCACAAAAGCTTTTGATTGTATATCTTATGAAGTCTTGTTTAGGAAACTTTGTTACTACAATTTTGACCAAAGTAGTGTAGCCCTTGTTAGGTCTTACTTAGACAGTAGAGAACAATATGTTTTTTTCGAGCATATGAGCTCTGAACGGAGGGGATTACGGCACGGAGTTCCCCAGGGCTCTGTGTTGGGTCCTCTTCTGTTTCTTATATATGTTAATGACCTTCCGGGTTTTTGTGATATTGTTGGTCTATTACTAATATTATTTGCTGACGACACAACAACACTTCAGCACCATCATCCATCAGATTCCATCCAACAAATTATTGCTGACAATCAAGAAAAAATTAAAAATTGGTTTCTTGCCAATAGGCTTAGTCTCAATATTAGTAAAACTCAAACTTTAAATTTTACCCTTAGAACTTCTCAGTCAGATCTGCAGGTGGCTGAATCAGTCAAGTTTCTTGGTGTTCACATAGATCCTGGTTTAACATGGGAGGCGCATGTCAACAAACTTAGCTCTAGGTTATCAAAAATAACATATCTTATTAGAAACCTTGCAAAAAATGTATCCACTTCCACTCTTCTCACAGCCTACCATGGATACTTTGGCTCAGTCATGTCCTACGCAATTCTTAACTGGGGACATGCCCCCAAAGCATCACAGATATTTAAACTGCAGCGTCGCTGTACTCGTGTAATTGCAGGACTAAAATATAGGGATTGTTGCATAGGCAGTTTTAAACAACTCAAAATTTTAACTTTTCCATGTGTTTTTATTTTAAACTGTCTTATCTATGTCAAACAAAATCAAACTCTTTTTAAAACCCACAGTGATATTCATTCCTGCCTAACTAGATATAGAGATAATATAGTTCCCAGCTTCCATAGATTGGAAAGAACAAAAAGGGGTTCAGACCATTATGGAGTCAAATTTTTTAATGTACTTCCCTTACATATTAAAAACCTTGATGAGTGCCAATTTAAACTTAAGGTTAAGGAGTATCTTATTAAGCATGCATTTTACTCTTTCAATGATTACCTCAAAAGTAACTTTGTTTTTGATTAGGTGATGTTATTTTAGTGTTGCTGTGATGTAAAAATTGTAAAAATTATATTTCTTTAGCATTTTTTAAAACTATTTTAACTTAAAATTTCGTTTTATATATACATTAAATGTTTAGGTATAAATAATATTTTTTGTCCAGTTCTTATAATTCTTTTAATGATATTCTTGTACTAGGTATTTTATTTTTTGTATTTTGACTTGTAAAAACACTATGTGTAATAATTACCAATAAATAAACTAAACTAAACTAAACTAAACTATTATAGGGGGTTTTGACTTATAAACTAGGGGATACAGCTTGAGCCGCTCTATTTAAAAACATTTATTTATTAATACAGGGTGGGCCACAAAAAGACTTTTTAGGTTGCCAATAATTTTGGAGTATGTGTCTTCATATTTCTCAGAACAAGTGTCAAAAATAACGTTTTGTAAAAATCCAAGATGGTGGACAATTTTAAAAAGTTGCAGTCTTTCAGTCCCCATAAAACTTTTTTTCTGTGCGCATCTGGCTAAAAAATATTTTTTTAAAACTTTATCCAATACAAATGTAAAAATGTGTCACTCATTGAAACCGATCATAAAATACAAATGTTAATAATATTTAAGTTTTCTAAAAAATTTATTTTTTAAAATTATTCTCACAAATACTAATTATATTCTATCCAGTTATGCAGCGGCGTAGCAACATGACTTGGGGCCCCGCGGCAAGGACAATTTATGGCTCCCTACTAATAAATGTATAAATGTAAAGCTACGCCACTGCAGTAATGTAATTTGTTTTTGAATACGTCTATTGGTTTTAATGTTCTAGGCAATTGGCGTTTAGTTGTCAAAACCCCACGAGATTCTGAAAGGGCAATTCCATGATAACTTATGGGACAAATCTTAAGTAAGTAATTTTTCGATCTTATTTTTCTCTCTTTTAAAGATATTCCACAGTGACCACAACTTAATGCATTATATAGAGGGGTTGTCATAATAATTTATAAGTAAAGGCAAATTAATTTTTTATTTAGGATCCAAGATATAACAAAAAAATGGTGATAACTAACGGGACATCAAAAACGGGCAGAGAAAAATCATGGACTTTAAAGTGCTTTTCCTCTCATCCTAAAAGTAGTTTTAAATTAGTTGTTTTAGAATATACTTTTATTCCCTAGAATTGATAAAATGGTATAATACTATTTTTGTTTGCTTGGCTTGATTTTAAGTTAAATGTTATTTTGTGATAACTGACGGGACATTTCTTATGTAACGCTAATATTTTGTTTGTCCATATTTTAGCTAGTGGCTGTTATTTTATGCTTTGAAGAAAAATGTACACGTTTACCGATACCCCAGACACTTCTTTGGTGGTTATAGTTATTTAATTACAAAAATCGATAATAATTGCCCAAAAGTCAAGCTATTGGGCTTCAAACTTTTGTTTTTGTTTGGAGAAAACAGATTTTTCAACGATTTTCTTTTCAACTCCATCGAACCCAACCCAATCCGATCCAAATCAACCTGGTCCAACCTCGCCAAATCCGGTAAACCAATAGCGAAAAGAAGACCGTGCTCGACTTTTAGCAAAAAATTAGATATGCGGTAACCTCGGCTGTAACCGTTATCTGATGAATGCGTCAATCCAAATCAAAAAATTCTCTTTGTACGACCAATTTTTTTCGCTTCAGACGTATGACCACTGACTGCGTGCAGGTCCTTTAAAACATAAATAAATCGCAATTCAGTCTGCTCCAATAAGCTATCTGCGATTAATCTTAATTGGTCATGACGCGTTATTCCAATTAATAGATTTCACGGTGCAAGAATAATAGGGACTTACAGGCAAATTAACGAACGTACTTGACACATATCCAAAAACCTAGTGACTAATATTAAGAGACTGTTTCTAAATAGGATATTATTGAAACGCAGTTAGGGCCCGGGACTAATAAGACCAGCCCAAGAAACAATTACAGTCAATTTAACTGGTGCCATTGTCATTGTCACCAAAAAAGAGTTAGAGCGTAGTAATAGTTCCTACAAAAAACTATCTATATATTGATTGAATATTTTCACTTAGTGTGGTCACTATTACTGTTAAAAAATTACCACACTGTCGTAAAAATATAAAGTTATACGCGAAAGTAATATATTCCACTATATAACTATATGCCATTACTAGAACCACGAAAAAACTTTGCAGTGCGGGGCTTACTTCATAGTTGTCACATTTAATTTCTTTAATATTACTTTTACGAGGTAGCGACTCTACTGATATTAATTTAGTTGCAATTCAGTAGCCCTTACTCAATACAAAACTACAAAGTTGTGGAGTCTACACGGTCGCCTATCTACCACGCAGTGAGAAATAAATGTGCATATAGTGGAAAAACGTTACCTACGAGTTATCGCTACTTTACTGACATTGTAAATTAATGCACCGTCAACATGGAATTCAAATCAAAAGTAGTAGTTGTATGTATCAATAAAGGTAAAAATATTAATATTCAATTAATAAAACATATTAAAACTGGAAATACATTTAATTTGGAAATCCTAACCTCAAATAATTCCGATTTTTTATCCACATTTTAGATAAAACTAGGTCAAAACTGGGGGGCGTGCGTTTTTTTTATCAAAAAATCAGCATTTTTAATCAGTAAAGTGCTATGCGTTTATAAATTTAAGATGCTGTGACTTCAGAAAAGTGTTTAATAAAATGGTAATTATTAGCTATAGGTTATGATATATATAATATTTTTGTTTTCTGTCATGTCTTCACATATTTTATGCGGCGTGTCCTGATATAGTTCAGAAAAAGATCAACATATCTATAATTAATAATGTGAGAAAGAGAAAACCTATAAAAACCCTAAAAAGTCAGAAATACTACTTTATGTGTTAAAGAGGACGTCGGGATAATGTGCCCGTTTACCAGCCGCGACGACATAATTCCTATATCAAGAGTAATCTTTACCGTCGCGATGTAGTTGTATAACCGTCCCAATGCATGCCCAAAAACGGTGAATACCTCGAGGTATAGTAGTAATAAAGCCGTCGCCATGATATGACGCCACAACTCTATTAAGGGTAGGGCACACCCCCGCTCTTTGCTCCAAAAAACCGTTCCTTTAAAGACGTTCTAAAATCCCTCCACAATATTTTGGGACAGACCCAACAAACGCATGACGTACTTACCGCAAAAACCACGATATTGGAAATACAGAAGTGAAGAACAGTATTATAGAGTTTCTATTTATAAACAAGTTTTAGACTCTGAGTATTTTTGATCTGAACATATTCATACCAAGTTTTATACAACGTAAAGCCAAAATCAAGGCAAAATTAACTAATATCGATTCCAAATACTATAAACTGTTTGATTGATTGATTGATCCAAAACACAAATTCTTGAACTTTTAATGGGATAAATCAATATTTGGAAACAATATTGGTCAGAAGTAGGCAAAAGCTTAAATCAAAACTTATATATGAAAACGTTTTCGAGGCAATGAACAAGTGTGACGATATTTTTCCGTTGATAAAAACATTCTTGGATGTTTGCCGGTAAGTAATGCTTCGTCAGAAAGAAGCTTCTCCTGCCATAGAAGATTGAAAACATAAGTACTTAAAAATACTATGACAGAAATTTGTCTATGGGTCGTAGCGTTGCTGCATATCAACAGAAATATTGAAATTGACATTGAGCGAGTTATTGACCGTTTGCAACAAAAAAAACCGGAAACGACCTTTTTTTGACATAGGCATCTTATATTTGAGATATTACAATATAAAAGGTAAAGTTTCAACTTAAAAAGCTTTTTGGATCTCAAAAAAAATATTTAGCTATGTTTGTGGTTTTTAATCATGTTTTTTATAACTGAAAAAATTTCACGCAGTTACTCAAGCGCGGATTTTAGGAGGTTTGGGGGGTAATTACCTCTTTACCATGGATTTAAATTTTTTACGAAAACATTTACAAAATCAAAAGTAGGGCCTATATTGCGGCGCAATAACACCTCTGATATTTACGGTATTCGTTTAAAATAGCATTTGTAGTGTCATTTTCTTAAAATTTTTCTGCTGCGCTTTGAAACCATTGATATATTTACAATTTTAGGTTAATTTTAAATAAAAAATGTATTTTTCAGTGCAATTTTTTAAAAAATTTTCGTCTGCGGCGCTATGATACCGTTGATATTTACGATTTTAGTTTAATATGACTCAAAAATTGCATTTTTAATGTAAATTTTCTCAAAAATTTTCGGCGCATTTAAACATTTTTTAAAATAAAAATGTATAAAATAACTTAAAATCTGAGTACCTCCCCCTCCTAGATTTGAGGCCAAATGTGCGTCGTTACTAAGTTTTGTTTGCATATATTGATATCTTCCTCATAAAAGCTATGCTTTTATTTTAGTTCTTTTTTCGTATAGAAACCGCCCCCCCCCTTTTCAAATGGCTGGAACCACCACAGAATATTATCTTCCATGCTTTTCAATCACTCAAAAACAAAAACAGCACAGAATTTCCAAAACAGGCAGCATATATTTATAGGTTAGAAATAAACTCGTCTTCACCGTTTTGCTAGAGGCGCGTTCAACAATTCTATAATTTGCACCTTTTAGGGCCAGGCACAGCCTGTGTTAAGGTCGGCGCTAAGTAGGCACTATCCGGCGCGGCCGTATTTCAATAATTCCCTAATGAGGTTACTTTTAAAAAACGTGAATTTTGACCTTCCTAACCGAAATGATGCCTTAGGCTCCCTTTATAAATACCTAAAGGTCATATCTCTATAACAAAGTTATGATTGTTTTCCACAAACCAAAACTACACTTTTTTTGCACTTGACGCGCGTTTCGCTAACAACGTTAGCATCATCAGGAGACGATAAACGATGAACTAAATTAATCTACGCTCTATCTTACATACAATCCATTAGTGGGTGGAGATAAGACTAATAATTTGTGATTAATCACGATTTTTAATCCTATCTCCCCTCAACCAAAGAAAAAAGTGTACTAAACGGGATGGGTCCTCTATCTTTATTTAAACTATTTCTGGATTTAATTATTTCCATACTTTCATATGCATTCAAAAGTCTTTTGTTTGGTACACTTTTTGGAAGTTTTAGGTTATCTAATGTGAATCTATGATTGCTTTCAAAAGCATGCTCGACTTTTCTGTTCTTCCGTATTTTAAGTGTGCTAAGTGTTCTTTAAAACGTGTTTGAACAGAGATTAGTAAATTTCCCCTTAAACAAAGAAAGATTTGAAGCAGAAAAGAATAGGATTAGGAATATAGCTGGCGAAAACGGTTACGACGAAGGCTTAATAAATAGGCTGATAAATAGGCATTCTTTTCCGAAGACCTTTCGGAATTCCACTTTTTTCAGACAAAAAGAAACCTGCGACTCAAAATTTGTATCAATTCCTTATAATCCTAATTATACGAAAGGATTACAAAAAGTATTTAATAACACCGGTCTTAAATTAGTATATCAATCCGGTAACACAATAAGAAGCTTACTAGGAAATCCCAAGGATAAAACTACGGTTCTAGAAAAAAGTGGAATTTACGAAATTAGTTGCATGGATTGTGATAAAAAAATATGTTGGCCAAACGAGGCGCTTTATTCAAACACGTTTTAAAGAACACTTAGCACACTTAAAATACGGAATAACAGAAAAGTCAAGTGTGGCCGAGCATGCTTTTGAAAGCAATCATAGATTCACATTAGATAACCTAAAACTTCTAAAAAGTGTACCAAACAAAAGACTTTTGAATGCATATGAAAGTATGGAAATCATTAAATCCAGAAATAGTTTAAATAAAAATAGAGGACCCATCCCGTTTAGTATACTTTATTATTTGGTTTAGGGGAGAAATCGTGATTAATCATAAATTATTAGTTTTATCTCCGCCCACTAATGTATTGTATATAAGATAGAGCGTAGATTAATTTAGTTCATTGTTTATCGTCTCCTGATGATGCTAACGTTGTTAGCGAAACGCGCGTCGAGTGCAAAAAAGTGTAGTTTTGATTTGTGGAAAACAATCATAACTTTGTTTTAGTGCAACCAAAGGTTCCAAATTCCCAACATAGTATATATCTCTATAATGGCCCAAGTGCCACACAATGTGTAACAATAATAACTTTGAAAAATAAAGAAAAAAAAAACAGAGTTGTGAAAGGTCAAAGGCGCATGCCTGACGTGGTCTGCTCACGTCCTGGACCCCAACCAACATAGAAATTTGTCATGTTTAGCATGTGCATAGAATATTCTCAAGAAGAAAAAAGATATGCTAAGGATGTTCTAAATTAACATTGGAACATCCTAAGCATGTGCTAAGAATATATTAAGTTCCGCCCTAATCACATGCTATGCAGGTTCTTAGGATGTGCTAATAGATATTCTTATCAGATGATGGGCATGTGCTAAATCTATAGTAGCGCAAAACCAGTATAACTTCTAAAATGTGGCTTTAAACAAAATAAAAAATATATATTTGAGCTTTAAAAACAATACACCGTAAGAAAAAAAAATAAAAATAAATAATAAAAACAAGCGCGACGCGGCGACGGGGGAAAAGTGTTAATCATGGTTAAAGCTTAATCAGATAATTTTCGCGTTTGGTGGATATATATGGACAAGCATCTCTAAAGCAAAGGTTACCGTGTTTCCGGTCATCGAATTTTTTTCGAGTTTTTTTTTCTTTAACTTATTTCATAATTGGTATATACTTTAAATATGCTAAAGTCCTAAAAGTCAGCTTCTTTAGTGGTATTTCATTAGTATATGCTAAGGAAATACTAGAATAACATTCTTTTGATGTTTTTCTAAAAGGACCAAATAATGTTTCAATAAGTGATACTTTGCTTATGCTAGTAGTATTTCCTTAGCAAATACCAAGAAAATACTTAGAATCTACTAGCGCTAAACGGCCCAAAAAAATGTTTTAAAATTGACATATTCTTTGCATGGGTTAAAGATGTACTCAAAAAGACCTATTCAAATGGTACACCCATAGCATTTGCTATGGATATCCTTAATAGCATATACTTAAATAAAAAAATAGGTCAAACGCTTCGTTCATTTGTTCCTTTGATTCGAATTCCTGCGCGCGGGGTAAACTGTATGAAAATTATGGATTATCACTGATAACTATTTTAAAACCAATTTTAAAATCAGGAATCGGGACTGTTGAGAACTAGAAAAACCGTGATTACCGTTTCGTTATTTTGGGTATAGGTATTACGTTAAGATTCCTTTTATACAATAAAAAATGCTCTGCTTTTTTTCACTCCCTAATAGATATTTTTTTTTTGGTCACCATTTTCTTTCATTTAATTCCACTGATCGATTCGTTCAGTACAAAATGATCGATTTACCCATCTCTACTCTGAGCAAGTGAACGGGCGCTCTTGAAAAACAATAATCCAGTCAGCTATGCGCGTGCACCACGGATCACCTGTCTGTTCGGTACTGTGTGCGTGCACCATGCAAGCTTGGCAACTTCTTGTTGGTCGAAATGAAGGATGAAAACGTTCCCGTGCCACCTTTTCTACGAGATTCAAGAATCAGCCCCCTGGTCAAAAGGAACTTGGGCGACGTCAATATGTAGGTAAAAACCTTCGACTTATTTTTAATTTTAATGTAAGGGTGCCTATGTTATGATTACTAACCCAACTTTTTTAAAAAAATGGTGGCTTATTAAATTTCTTCTTCTTAAAATACCCCCTAAAAAAATTTACTTGCTGACAGGATATGAAAAGCTACACCTTCTAAGAGTGGTGCTATTACTCGTCGTATCGCATCTGCGTAACGTAAGTTGTTTAGTTTTCTGGCTTTTATTTAATCTTCGCTATCTTTGTTATTTTGCCGGTAAAGTGCCCAAAACGCCCGATTTGATAATGTTGACATTTGAGCGTTAAGGGCTGCCGTGAAACCCTGCAAACCTATGAACGGTTAACATAAGAATTTTGACATGCAAAGTACATGCGAATTTATGTTTTAGCGAACTTTTATTAAATTTCGGGCTATTTCGGACCCGGTGAAGCTACGGTTAGTACCCCATACAGACACAAGCATGTTTTTCTGTTTGAGAATTATTTTATCAAAATTAAATTCTTAAATTTGGGTATTTTGAATCCTCTATCGTGCAGTTAACTAATTTTATTTTGAAAGCTATAAGGAAAAACTAAAAAATTATCCCAAAAAGTAAATATTTCAACGCATCGGTATCGGTATACGTAACGCGTTCGAAACAAAATCAAAATACACTACATTTTTGACTTGTTCATGCCATGTTTCGAACGATGCCTGCTTCTTTGACGGGTGTGATAACAAAATCTCGTTGCATACGGAAGGATGTACATATCGTTACGGACCCACGAACATACGCAACGATTTCAGTCAGCAGTCCTGTCATCACAACCTTCAAGAAAGCGGGCATCGTTCGAAACATCGCATAAAAAAGTAAAAAATATAGTGTATTTTGACTTTGTTTCGACCGATACCGATGCATTGAAATATTTACTTTAATTAGACACTTAAAGTAAATATTTCAACGTACGTATTACAACGTATTACGTATCGGTATACGTAACGCGTTCGGAACAAAGTCAAAATACATTTGAGCGTTGAAATACTTACTTTAATTAGACACTTAAAGTAAATAGGGATATTTTGGAATGCTTACTTGACAGTTCGTAGTGGTTGTGTTAATTACTGCGTCTGCACAATAGCTAAACGTCATGCAGTTGTGGTAATTAACCACTACCGCTGCCGTAAGCTACGAATCCATTTCGTTGTGGTTGTGGTTATTTTTTTGGTTAGAATTGAAGAATTTTGACTTAATTAATTTTAAAAATAATAAAATATTACCAGTTTCCAACATAAAAAACATTTATTTTCTAAAATTAAGCCCAATTTTGTGTTTTTCCTCATCTCTAAATTTTTTAAAAGTGACAGTTTTTAATGTGTTCCAAAAACTCTGGTAAAATCAATGAGTGGTAGTGCTAGTGATTGTTAAACACTACCACAGCGGCTGTCAAAGTTGTCAAAATTTTAATCGTTCCAAAATTTCCCTAATATTTCAACGCGTCCGTATCGGTATACGTAACGCGTTCGAAACAAAGTCAAAATACACTACATTTTTGACTTTCTCATGCCATGTTTCGAGCGATGCCTGCTTCTTGCTGGTGTTAATAACTTGTAGTCTTTGGAGAAAAAACGAGAAATTGCAGAAAGTTCCTTTAAAGACATTCGAGAATCCCTCCACAATATTTTGAGACTTTAATTCATCACACAAAGAAAACCATCGGAACTACAGAACAGTATTATAGAGTTTCTATTTATAAACAAGTTTTAGACAAAATCAATTCGGACATAAAAAAAGTCTTTTTGACTTGAACATATTCACACTAACTTTTATACAACGTGAAGTCAAAATCAAGGCAACATTAGCTAAAGTCGTTTCTAAATACTATAAAATATTTGATTGATCCAAAACACAAATTCTTGAACTTTGGGAGAAGTCAGTACCTATTTGGAAACAATATTGGTCAGAAGTAGGCAAAAGCTTAAATCAAAACATACCTGATAACGTTTTCAAGGCAATGAACAAGTGTGCCAATATTTTTTCGTTGATAAGAACATTCTTGGATGTTTGTCAGTAAGTAATGCTTGGTCAGAAAGAAGCTTCTCATGCTTCAGAAGATTGAAAACATAAGTACTTAAAAACACTATGACGGAGATTCGTCTGACGGGATTAGCGTTGCTGCATATCAACAGACATATTGAAATTGACTGGTTTGCCCAAAAAAATCGGAAACGAATTTTTTTTTTGAGAAAGGCGCATTTACACAGACAAACTTTCCTTTGATGTTGAAATGCCGACAAACATTTACACGAGCCTCTTGAGCAAAATGTTCAAAGAAAAGTTCGAGCAAAATCTCGTACAAAAAGACTCACGGAAATTTTGGAGAGAATTTTAAGCAAAATTTGTTGAAGAAATGTTGGTAATACAAATTTCTTACAAATTTAAATTTTATAGTTTTATGGGAATTCATTGAACTTAATTGAAAATAGAAAGACTAAGTTTTAAAACAAGGTATTTTTAATCAAGTGCTTTCCGACGGAAAAACGATTTGATGTCGAAATTCATGTTTTACCTCATAAGCAACTTCGATTGATCTGATTTTTATAGGGGATATGCCAGTATATTTGTAACTTTTTTGGGGTTGTAAAAAAAACGAGAATCATAAAAAATAATAACTGGCTTTTATTTATTGCTGTTGCCTGTAAAATGTAATGATAAAAATTTACGTTTAGCTCTTTATTTGACTTCCTAGTTTAACACAACAATACAATAATAATTAAGTCAAATGAAAAAACCTATATACATTTTATTAAATCTCAAATATATGAACAAAAGCACGTTCGGTCTAAATAATACCCGTTTATTACCCACTTTTACAATCCTACGATCCCCACCCTTGTCTAAAAATATAATTTAGCAGTAATAGACTAGACTCTTGAATCGGAATGTTGTCCCTTTGCATATTGTTTGTTCAGTGTCAGTAATCGACCTTGATTATTACATTAAATTGACAGTAAATATCTATCTTCATCATTTTCATGAACCTTTTACTTTTTTAAACAACCCTTGGGGCCTTAAACTAACTAGGTAAATCTGGTGTGAGTAATTAAAAAAAAAATACAAGCTAAGGGTAAAGTACAGTTACAAAAATATGTTTAAAAAAAATCCCCTACCCACCACTCCTCATAGTCGTAAGGCGCGGATTACCGCTTAAAAGTACAATTTTTGAGTTTTTTGCCGATATTTTTTGGAAAAGAAAAATTATCCTGGGTTGTTTCTCGAATTTAGGAAAAAAACCCTTGAAAATAAAAAAAACCCGCAAGAAAATCCCAAAAAAACCCCCGGGCAAAAAAATCCAGGAAAAACCCTAAGAAAAAAATATTATAAGTAACCCTAATCCATGTGACAAAACTGATAGCCAAGAATAATGTTTCGCTTGCCGTCGGCTTTTTTTCACAAAAATTTAAAATCAAATTTGGTGTTCCATTTTTTTAAAGAATTGAGATCACTGATCACTGATATGAAATTTTATTTATTCTCATCTTTAAAAATATGTTTCCGAAACAGATAGCAATAATTTGCTCAAAAATTTACCCGAACAAAATGTTCAAAGAAAAGCTCACAAAAATGTTCACGCAAAAAATTTGAGATCTTTTGCACGAGCTTTTGTTTGAGCATGTTCGTCTGTGTAATTGCGCCTTAAAATAAGATCTTTGATTCTTAAGGCGCAATTATACAGACGAACATGCTCAAATAAAAGCTCGTGCAAAATATCTAAAAATTTTTGCGTGAACATTTTTGTGAGCTTTTCTTTGAACATTTTGTTCGGGTAAATTTTTGAGCAAATTATTGCTATCTATTTTGGAAACATATTTTTAAAGATGAGAATAAATAAAATTTCGCATCACTGATCAGTGATCTCAATTCTTTAAAAAAATGGAACACCAACATTTATTTTAAATTTTTGTGAAAAAAAAGCCGACGGCAAGCGAAACATTATTCTTGGCTATCAGTTTTGTGACATGGATTAGGGTTACTTATAATATTTTTTTCTTACTGTTTTTCCCGGATTTTTTGCCCGAGGGTTTTTTTGGGATTTTCTTGCGAGTTTTTTTTATTTCCAAGGGTTTTTCCTAAATTCAAAAAATAACCCAGGAAAATTTTTCTTTTCCAAAAAAATTTTGATTTCAAATATCGGCAAAAAACTCAAAAGTTGCACTTTTAAGCGGTAATCCGCGCCTCACGACTATGAGGAGTGGTGGGGAAAGGATTTTTTTTAAAAACATATTTTTGTAACTTTACTTTACCCTTTGCTTTGATTGTTTTTTTTTTCATCCTCACACCAGATTTAACTAGTTAGTTTAAGGCCCCAACGGTTGCTTAAAAAAGCAAAAGGTTCATGAATATGCTGAAGATAGATATTTACTGTCAATTTAATGTAATAATCAAGGTCGATTACTGACACTGAACAAACAATATGCAAAGGAGCAACATTCCGATTCAGAAATCTAGTCTATTACTGCTAAATTATATTTTTTTAGACAAGGGTCTGGGATCGTAGGGTTGTAAAAGTGGGTAATAAACGACCGAACATGCTTTTGTTGTATATAGGTTTTTGAATTTGACTTAATTATTATTGTATTGTGTTTTAAACTAGGAAGTAAAATAAAGAGATATTCTTTTAAACGTAAATTTTTATCATTACATTTTACAGGCAACAGGAATAAATAAGTGCCAAATAATATTTTTTTTATTGTCGTTTTTTTTACAACCCCAAAAAAGTTACAAGTATACTGGGATATCCCCTATAAAAATCAGATCAATCGAAGTTGCTTATGAGGTAAAACGTGAATTTCGACATCATATCGTTTTTCCGTAGGAAAGCACTTAATTAAAATACCTTGTTTTAAAACTTAGTCTTTCTATTTTCAGTTAAGTTCAATGAATTCCCATAAAACTATAAAATTTAAATTTGTAAAGAAATTTTTATACCCCCAATTCTTCAAACAACTTTTGCTCAAGATTCTCTCCAAAATTTACGTGTGTTTTTTTGTACGAGATTTTGCTCGAACATTTCTTTGAACATTTTGCTCAAGAGGCTTGTGTAAATGTTTGTCGGCATTTCAACATCAAAGGAAAGTTTGTCTGTGTAAATGCGCCTTTAGAAAAGGGGCGGCAAATTTTATTAATGTCAGAGTTGGCCGTAAAGTTTTTGGATTGGACTGGTATTTTGTCCTTTTTTCTCCAATAAAAGATTGATATAAAACACTGAAAGAACTTTATTTCTTTGTTAAAGCTTTGAATTTAATTCCAGATATAATGGTACGGCCATGATGATAATTTAAGGCCTAAAATAATTACGCGTAATTTAACCGGTAAACGTTTGTATTTAAGCAATTTTTTCTATCTTTTTGTTGAGTGGTTGCGTGCACACACACTAAAAATCGAATGAAGTTTTGTATTTTGTGCAAATTTATTACATTTTAATTTTAAATTGTCAACATGTTTTCGGCAAGTATGCCATCATTAGACTTCAACAATCATTACTGCTGTCTGAAATTAACTCTGTGTTTCGGACTTCCATTGTCTATATTTTATTTATACACGACGTTTCGATCAGTACAATCTCTGATCGTCTTCAGGTGTAAACTACAATCAATTCCTAAGGCTACGTACTTATATACTGTGAGAAATCACTCAACCTTGAAGTTTAAGAAGTTGGCTCCGCCCAAGGAGGGGCTTCCAAATATTTGGGATTTCAACACTTGGTTTACTGAAAATACCCTGATTCTGCCCAATAAAGGCAGCTTCAAGGAATTTTCGTTTCTTCCAGTGTGACTCCTTGTGCAAAACCTTTGCTTCTGCCCACTTCATTCGGTGTTGTTTTGACCATGCATGTTCGGCAATTCCTGATTTCGTGGTTTCACCTTTTTGGGTATTCGTCTGATGTTCCTTAAGCCTAACAGATAGTGGTCTTTTAGTTTCGCCTATGTATGATTCACCACACTCACAAGGAACTTGGTAAATGCATTCCTTATTTTGTTTGTTCTCCGGTTTTGTTTTACTAAGAAGGCTTCGAATTGTATTACTAGATTTAAAAGCAGTTTTAATATTAAAGTTTTTCGCTACTCTTCGAATTTTCTTTGATACTCCTTTAACGTATGGGATTGTAAGGAATGCATTTGCCTGGTTTTGGTCATGTAATCTCTGTCCTGTTTGTTGAAATTTAGAAATAGTATCTGTTATAAGTTTCAGGCTGTAACCATTCTGCTGCAGATCCTTCTTAATGTTTCTTATTTCGATTTCCAAGTCATGAGAATTGTTACAAATTTGAACGGCTCTGTTATACAAAGTTTTGATTATGCCTCGTTTGGTTGTAGCAGAATGATTTGAACCTTGATTTAAATATTGTCCTGTGTGAGTGGGTTTACGATAGACTGTTGTTCTGATGTCGCTTTCTACTCGTGTGACAAGTACATCAAGAAAAGGAATTTGACAATTTTGCTCCAACTCCATTGTGAATTTAATGGTGGGTCTTATGTTATTTAGGTGGTGAAGAAATTCTGAAAGTTGTTGGTCATTCCCGGTCCAGACAATAAAAGTATCATCAACATATCTCAGCCAGAGCTTAGGTTTATATGTTGCGGTATCAACCGCGTGTGATTCGAACCACTCCATGTAAATATTGGCCACCACTGGCGAAAGCGATGAACCCATTGGCAGACCGTCTTCCTGAGCATAAAACCTATCTTTCACTTGAAAATAAGAGTTACGTAGGCAGCACTCCAACAACTCCATCCATGGAGTGCTGCCTACGTAACTCTTATTTTCAAGTGAAAGATAGGTTTTATGCTCAGGAAGACGGTCTGCCAATGGGTTCATCGCTTTCACCAGTGGTGGCCAATATTTACATGGAGTGGTTCGAATCACACGCGGTTGATACCGCAACATATAAACCTAAGCTCTGGCTGAGATATGTTGATGATACTTTTATTATCTGGACCGGGAATGACCAACAACTTTCAGAATTTCTTCACCACCTAAATAACATAAGACCCACCATTAAATTCACAATGGAGTTGGAGCAAAATTGTCAAATTCCTTTTCTTGATGTACTTGTCACACGAGTAGAAAGCGACATCAGAACAACAGTCTATCGTAAACCCACTCACACAGGACAATATTTAAATCAAGGTTCAAATCATTCTGCTACAACCAAACGAGGCATAATCAAAACTTTGTATAACAGAGCCGTTCAAATTTGTAACAATTCTCATGACTTGGAAATCGAAATAAGAAACATTAAGAAGGATCTGCAGCAGAATGGTTACAGCCTGAAACTTATAACAGATACTATTTCTAAATTTCAACAAACAGGACAGAGATTACATGACCAAAACCAGGCAAATGCATTCCTTACAATCCCATACGTTAAAGGAGTATCAGAGAAAATTCGAAGAGTAGCGAAAAACTTTAATATTAAAACTGCTTTTAAATCTAGTAATACAATTCGAAGCCTTCTTAGTAAAACAAAACCGGAGAACAAACAAAATAAGGAATGCATTTACCAAGTTCCTTGTGAGTGTGGTAAATCGTACATAGGCGAAACTAAAAGACCACTATCTGTTAGGCTTAAGGAACATCAGACGAATACCCAAAAAGGTGAAACCACGAAATCAGGAATTGCCGAACATGCATGGTCAAAACAACACCGAATGAAGTGGGCAGAAGCAAAGGTTTTGCACAAGGAGTCACACTGGAAGAAACGAAAATTCCTTGAAGCTGCCTTTATTGGGCAGAATCAGGGTATTTTCAGTAAACCAAGTGTTGAAATCCCAAATATTTGGAAGCCCCTCCTTGGGCGGAGCCAACTTCTTAAACTTCAAGGTTGAGTGATTTCTCACAGTATATAAGTACGTAGCCTTAGGAATTGATTGTAGTTTACACCTGAAGACGATCAGAGATTGTACTGATCGAAACGTCGTGTATAAATAAAATATAGACAATGGAAGTCCGAAACACAGAGTTAATTTCAAACACATCATTGTCTCAAACTTTCAAATTACTGCTGTCATTTGACTTTATGCCATCATTAGACTTCAACAATCATTACTCCTGTCATTTGATTTTTACAAACAAACAAGTTCTTTTTTTGAAGTATCAAGTTCTTAAAGCCTTTAAAATTAGCGAAGAACGTGACCATGCCTTAAAATATTGTATCACCTCTAAAAAAAAGTAATTTAATAAGTATTTAACTAAAGTATTTTAAGGTTGACCATGGCCGTCCATAAAAGATAGCGTCTCTCCGTTTTATACGAAAAAATAAATTTTTAAAAATTCTTCAACGTTGCTGATCTGGAGACGTACCGACTCCTAGGCCTGAATTCTCGAGCAGGGAACGACAGATTTGTGTCGAATGATCACACGTCAGACGGAGTTCGTATTCTTGAGCTGGGATCGCTCATTCCATTCTATAAAAAATTGGGTGTTCGCACTCCCCGCGTATACGCGTAAATTCTTTCTTTTTAGATCTAAAATTAAGAAGAGGTTCCAAGAAAAATCATGTTTTTTTTGGGGGATGGGATCATTCCCCGGGATTGATCCCTTCTCTTGAGGGATAGTTCCTTCTATTGAATTTCAAGAATTAGGCCCCTGAGAGTTGGCGGAAGCCTGCTTCGCCTTTATAAGGTAGCTCCTCTGCACTTCCTGGAATCTTGAGAGAGGATCTTGAGATCGTGGTTCTCCGCGCGGGTTTTGAGTGATAACAACAAGAGTTTTTAAATTATATTCAAATCTAATCAACTAAATTAAATAAGAAAGTGATTGTGTTTTCTTTCTTAGAATATCTATAGAATTGTATGATTGTGAAGAGAAATTAATCCAGCAGGAAGTACCTACCTAGCCATATAGTGTATACTTAGTTATTTTTTTGATTTAGTTAGGCGGACAAAAACGCCAGGAGTCTGTAAGGGCGCGAGGAAGAAATAAAAGAGGTGGATAAATATTACAAAATGATCTTGTTTACTTTGAGATATAAGTAGTACTACTAATTCCAAATTCATCCGGTTCAACCTTTTGACGCTGACAGTGACAGTTTCATTAAGTTGCTGTGTAAAAATGTTAACCGCTATATTTAAATTGGATTATATGTACAGGGTGGATTCTTTAAACGGAACGGTGCTTCTAGCGGGTTAGAATTTGGTTTTATGAAAAAATCCAAAAACACCTCAACTGACATTTTTAATTTTCTTTAATCTTCCTATCTGGGATTTTTTTGATGTCATTTTGTTTACGAGGTATGGCAAAAAAATATATTTTTTAAAATAGGACACCCTGTATAGTTTGACATTTTTAAATTCTAAAAAAATTTATCTTTTTGACAATACCACACAATAATACTCTATCTCTTATAGTTTCCAAGATAGAGGCATTTAAACTTGCATGGAATTGTTGTCTATGCCCTATTTTACGGGGGATATTTGATTGAATATCGAATTTTTCCCTACAGATTTAGATAAAAATATCTTTATTACCGTAAAAGACAGATCCTACTGTGTGGTATTGCTGAAGAGAGAATTGTTTGCAGATCTCAAAAATTGTAAAATATACATAAAATAAAATAAAAAAATTAAAAATTGCCATACCTCTTAAACTAAATGACAGACGAAATCCAAGATAATACGATTAAAGAAAATTAAAAATCTCAGTTGACGTATTTTTGGATTCTTTTATTCAACCAAATTCTAACCCGCTATAAGCACCGTTTCGTTTAAAGAATCCACCCTGTATATATTGTTTTAAAAATAATATATTATATAAAAAAATTACTTGTGAAAATTTTTATTGTCAAAAAATTATTTGTGAAAATTATTATTGGCAAAAAATTATTTGTGAAAATTATTATTGTCAAAAAATTACCTCCCTTCGAAGCCAAAAGGGGGGCGGCGAAACAAGCTCTTGCACGAGAGCGGCCAAAGAGCTAGAACCGGTCCTGCTACTACATCATATATACGAAAATGGTAGAAGTTAACCTACCCCCTCTAAAATTGTCCACCTTTGGATTGGTGTGCCGAGCCATCATTTACAATTTTGAGGTACAGGATTGTCCATTTCGTATTCAGGACGAGAAAATGCACATATTGTCAAAAAATGGCTAGGGTTACCTATCCCTCATAATTTATACCTTGAACTCTTGCTCTACCAACGATTTTGAATTTGGATTGTGGCTTGGGGTAGTACTATAATACCTACTCGTAAAGATCTACTTATTGTCTTTTTCATTTACCAATTGAGGTGCCGTCCTTTTGATGAGGTCTAGACGTTTTCCCAGTAACCCTTAGGTATAGCCAGTGGCGGCTCGCCCATTGAAGCAAGTGAATCAATGATTCACCTTAAACTTTTGCAACTCATGGTATTATTTTCTATATTTGCAAAAATATCGTATTTAACATGTTTTATGTTTTAATCGCAAAAATCATTTAAATAATTCTAAATATCGTCCAATAGGCGGTATTGCGGCCACGAACGCCTAGGGTTTATCAAACCAGGAATTTATCAGACCGTATTTAATAAAAATTTTCATCGTAAGAACGATTCACCATAAAAACTGCAATTTGCTAAACCAATTTTTTATCCGAACCTTATTTCTTCAAACCCAGTCAATAACAAATTCGAAATTTATACGACCTGTTTTTAATCCAACCATTATTCATCAAAATCATTCAATATAAAACTCGTAATTTCTAAAACCCATTTTTAATAAAACCCGGAATTTGTCAAACTATTATTTTTCAAAACCGGAATTCGTAAAAACGAATATTTATCAAAAAATGTTTGCTAAATTGATTGCGCATTCGCCAATAATACATGAACGCGGCGGCGCGGCGTTTCGATGCATTTGTCGTTCTATGTGCGCACACTTGGCTAAAAGTATTCACAGGTAGTGTTTAATACTTTGTGTATAGATGTCACTCTATTGTTCTTAACTGGAATGCAAGTGACATATACACAAACTATTGAACGCTACCTGTGCAAGTATGCGCGTGTAGCAGCGACAAATGCATCGAAACGCCGCGCCGCCTGCGTGTACGCCTCTGGTTCATGTATTATTGGCGAATGCACAATCAATTTAGCAAAAATTATCTGATAAACAACGGGTTTTACGAATTTCGGTTTTGAAAAATAATGGTTTGACAAATTCCGGGTTTTATTAAAAAATGGCTTTACAAATTACGAGTTTGATATTGAATTGAGTTTAATGAACAATGGGTTGATTATAAACGGGAAATAAGGTTCCGATAAAAAATTAGTTTAACGAATTGCAGTTTCTATAGTGAATAATTTTATGATCGAACTTTCTTTTAATTAACGGGTTTGATTTTGCACATTCTGATAAACCGTGGGCGTTCGCGGCCATAGTACGAATTTTTTTTCATCCAGTTAAAATGAATCAACCAGCAGCGCTTCAAAATATGCTGCACTTGTTTAAGACGGTTACCATGGAAACGAGAAATGCCTTCGGACGTGGTAGGCGGTCTGCTTATTAGTGCTCTAGAATCAAGTAAATCGAGTGATTCACATTGTTTTTTCGCGAGTCGCGGGACGAGTGAAACTTTTTATTTATTTAAAAACTGTCCCATAGGAATAATTATGCAAACTACAAAGTAAAACATAATATTCGAAAAAGGTTAATGAATATTGATTCACTAGTTTTGATTACCACGAGTAGCCACTGGGGTGCATTCAGATTGAAGAGTCGGGGTGAAGTCCGGCGCAGAGCGTCACCCGATAGAGAGTGCACTCCGAGTGTGCCCGACGATTCGTCCAATATGAACGAACAAGACGCATCAACATAACCTCACGCTTAAGATTTTAAATTTTTTTGTAATTATGGAAGAAGTAATAGTAAATGCGTTTATAAATGAAGAACTACTCGTTGATGATGATTCACCTTTATCACTTTTTCACTCACTTCACCACTCTTGATTATTCCATCTAGAACAAAATTGCCTTCCTCGTCCAAAACCAAATTATGGAAATTTGTACTGATTCTTTCCATTGCCAAACAGTAGACTTCAAATTTAAAAAACACAAATACAAAAAATATTGTCTCTGAAATAATGTTATGAATGGTTGTGGATTTGATCTGCGCATGCGGGACAAATTTTATCAACCTCTTTCGTGGGGTGCGAAAGTGCGCGTTTGAGTAGCGTCCGGTAAAAATCTACCGACAATCTGAACAGCCAGGTAAATTTTAACCAGAACAATCTGAACGGCCAGGGCGCGCCCGGGCGTCACCCGACGTTCAATCTGAACGCACCCCTGGGTATAGCTTGGGGCTCGATTCTGGGCGTAATAGAACGATCATACCCTGAGAAGTGATCCATCGCACAAAAGTCATGTGAACAACGCACGGTGGTCGATTTTCAAAAAAAAGCGGACATAACTTGAAAAATTCAAAATGTGTCTAAGTTTGCCCTTATATGGTTGGCAAGATACTAGGCGAATAGTTGGCCAAATAATAAACTATGCTTTTTACGAGTCTGATATTACGCATCAGTATTCAACATCAAATTTCAAATAGAAGACCCAGAGTATGACAGTATTCAACTGTTGATATCTCGAAAACAGGTGAAGATCGACATAGGATATGTTATATAAAAATGCTTAGAATTTCAAAACACTATATACATAAAAAATATACTAGTATACTGTAACACATTGTGTCAATTACTTTAAAGTAAATTTGATTGTTCTAAACTAACATTTTTAGTTTAATTTAGCCAATTAATAAATATGTAACTTTTACCTTCTTAAAATGTCTTAAGGTAAATGTGAAAATTCACACGATCATCCTGTTTATCAGCTAAAAAAAATAAATGCTTACGTATAGTATACATACATAAAACGTATAGTATACATACATAAAAAATATACTAGTATAGTGTAACACTTATATATTGTGTCAATTCCTTTAAAGTAAATTTGATTGTTCTAAACTAACATTTTTAGTTTAATTTAGCCAATTAATAAATATGTATATTTTACCTTCTTAAAAATGTCTTAAGGTAAATGTGAAAATTCACACGATCATCCTGTGTACCAGCTAAAAAAGAATAAATGCTTACTTATTTAAATATTGTAAACTATTTATTTTTTTATTAAAACTAAATATTTTGTACGATTAAATTACAATGTGGAAGTTTTTTTTTAATATTCGCGTTTTTACAAAAATCGACCACTGTGCGACGTCGTACTTTACGAGACGGCCAAGTTGGCCGTAGCATGCGCATTAGCGAGATCTGTCACGTGATGGTTTCATCCAATAGCGTGCTTTGAAATCATTCGAGTGATGTTTTTCAGACGAGCTTTCCTACAAGTCCATACTACTTGGTCTAGTCAAGAGAATGCCTTCGCTCAAAAATTGTTGTTCGAGGCAGCTCGGCGCGTGCCTATAATAGATTGGTGATTCTTCGATCGTCTCGTCACTGCTTTTAAGCGCGATTATTGGTTGACATTGCTTCCCTTGTCTCAGGAGAACGATCACTTCCTATGACTTCCAGAATCGGTACCCTGGCAGAGGACATCCTAGTTTTGCAGTGATTCCCTTGCTTTTGCAAGACCATCGCACTGATGGACGTGTATCAAGGTTTCTTTCTCTTACGAAAGGAACGACATAAGAAATTTTTCGGCAAACCCTAAGGAATTTTCCGCCAAATCCAACTTGTGAGCTTATTGAGTCTGCAGTGACCCGTTGGAAGTACTAGTAACTATTTGCCTGACGGTCTTTCTGTCTCTGCCTGTATAGAAGATCTGCAGTTAATTTAGGCGAATGTTTCTCCAAAGATCTTGGCATTCCTCCAAATGGGAAGAAACACGCATTTTTCAATTACGACGTTTACACGTGGGACTGAATACGTTTTCAATACGATTCACGTTTCGGTTCCCATTAAGCGATTTGTATGCGTTTTGACATGTTTTTCTTTTGTTTGTTTGAAAGTTTGAGACAATGATGTGTTTGAAATTAAATCTATGTTTCGGACTTCCATTGTCCATTTTTTGTCGTATTGTACCGGCTTCTTTTACTAAATAAAAAAATAAAAGTTTGATTATCTCACCCATGGAATAAACTGTTAAATACAGTCTGGTTTAAGCTCTCATTGTTTTCGATATTCTTTTCACGACAGCTAAATTCCGATACGATCCCAGAAAAAGGCGTATTGAAGTAAGGTAAGGCCAACGAAAAAAAAATTTGGATTCGCTTTTCGATTCGCGTTTTCGTGATAGTCTTTCAAGTGAATCTTATTAAAAACGAATTCAGTGCTACATGAAAATATAGTATTTGTTTCATTTATAATCAACAACACAAGTGGTAAATTTTAAAATTTGCATAGAAAATTAAAAAATTCCTAACAATCACTCTTTCGAAACCATTATTTACCCAGTAAATGAAAGGTTAGTTAAATCACGAAAATAGATACCCACCCTTGTCCTTGTAAATGTATAATTATTACTGTATATAAATAGCAGTATGTAGATACCAGCATAAGTAGCTTGTATAAAATGCCAGAGAAAACTTGTTCGAATATGTAAGCAATCCATACGATAATAACATATCTCTTGCTCTTGGCGATGGTGTCAAACCTTTTAGTGGATTAAATTAGTAAAAAGAAACCGAAAACAGTGTATATTTTTACCACGTTTTTATTAGCTCGCTTTCTTCTTTGTCTGTTCGATACAAATCTTGCAATCGATTTAAAATTAATAGCTTTTTTAATCTGCACTGCTCTCAGATCATCTCCAACCAGAGCAGTGGCAGTGACGTCACAAATCCGAGCGATTCCGAATCCGAGCACTCGACTTGCGATCGTCGATCGTCAGTCGAAAAAATGCATTACATAACCCCAGATTTTTTTAGTAGTAGTAGTAGTAGTAGTAGTAGTAGTAGTAGTAGTAGTAGTAGTAGTAGTAGTAGTAGTAGTAACAGTAGTATAGGGGTGGCCCGTTGACCTGGCAATTAGGCCTCTTCATGGGCTCTTTCTGCCATACCCCGTTCCTTACTTCTATGCTCCTATTTCCGCTGCAACTCTCTCTTCGGGCCTCCCTGCCTTCTATATAAAGTTCAGTATGTCAGAACGAGTGCAGCTCTTTTTCTCCTATCGTGGGAAATTCCCACATCAGCTGCCTTGATCTGGCATATGCATCGCACTCTGCTATTAAGTGCTGCGCCGACTCCTCTTCGAGCCCGCAAGCGGGACACATGGGATCTCCTGCTACTTTTATTTGCGTCAGATGTTTTTTCAGCCGATTGTGCCCAGTCAGCATCCCTGTCAGCAGTCCAATGTCCTTTCGGGTCTTGCTTAAGAGCCATTTAGTTCTATGGCTACATTCGGACTATCCACGAATAGCTTGGACTGTCTGCACTTTGACTCTTGCCTACAGGAGCTCACTCTGTACCTGTTTCATTGTTATTTCCAGAAGAGGTTCCGGCCTTGCCCAATACATTGGGCCGAAACCCAATACATTGGGTTTCGACCCCTAGTCTGGCAAGTTCGTCCGCTTTCTTGTTCCTTGGTATTCGCTCATGACCTGGGACCAACATCACTGTTACCCTCTTGCTTTGAGTCAGTGTTTGCAGATCTTCAGCGTACGCCTCCACCAGACTAGTGACTATTTTGGGTGCACTTAGAACCTTGAGGGCAGCCTGGCTGTCAAAGCACATGTATATGTCCCTCCTGCCATTCCGGATCTCCGGTAGGGTTGCTGCCATGATTATGGTATATACCTCCGCTTGAAATACCGTAGCGTGTTCTCCAAGTGGATAACTTTTCTGAACTTCTAGGCTTTCCGCGTAAACTTCTGCGCCTGTTGTCTGACTGGCTGACAGTTTAGAGCCATCCGTGTAGCAGATTGTCGCCTTTCTGCTTAATTCCTTCGCAACTTTGTACTTTTTATCGAACGTCCATGGTTTAAGCGGTGCTTTCACTGACAGGCTTAGGAAGGTCAACTCTGTCGTCGCCAGTCCCTCGACCGCCAGATGACCCTTTGATCCAAGTGGGAAGCGAGAGGAGACCCAAGATTTTTTCCAGGGTATTGATGGGGGTCGTCCTCATTGCGCCGGTTCTACCTCTGCAGAAGAGCCCTTGTAGGCTCGTGAGCTTTTTGGATATGACCAGCTTCTCTACAGCGGGCCACCAGACCACTGATCCATATTGGACTCTTGGTGATAACCGTTTATATCCAATGCAGGATTCTCGGATCGCTCCAGGTCCGACCGACCAATCGGCGCAACTGCCACGATGTTGCCTGGACTATAACGGTTATTCTGGCAACATGCTCGCTCCACTTGAGTTCCTTGTCCAGCGTCACTCCCAAATACTTAAGTTGTGATACCAAAGTTAAGGGCCGTACATTATGGGAACTCTGAATCCCTCTAGTTTTCTCTTTCTGGTGAATAGGATAATCTCGCTCTTTTCAGGATTCACTGAAAGACCGTTCTACCTATACCAGTCTTCTATGATTCTTACGGTTCTTTGCATTCTTTCGCAGATTGTGGTTTTGTTTTTTTTAACTTTTCGACCTCTACAGGGTTCATGCAAAGGGTGTTTATTAGTGTAATTCAACACCAAGCTTTACTTTACCACTTTGTCTGTATATTCAAGCACCACTTTTTGCACAAAATTCACAATTTTTTTCCTTTTTAAAGCACAGACCTAATGTTCATAAACTCGACTTTCTGTCCATTTTTTTTTAAAACAGATGCCGTAAACGTTTAAGAATAAAAGGTACAAAAATAACAAAATAAGGTTAGGTCTATTGTTTTGATCCAGCCCCAACCAATTTGAGGTTCACTTAATATTTCCGAATTAAAAAAAAAATATATATTGTTGGGGGGGGGGGGTTTAAGGGAGCAAGAGGAAGTTAATATGTTTGAAAACTCATAACTTTAAAAAAGATCCACTAATTATTTTCTAATTTTGAAGGCCTTATAAAGATCAACGATTAACGAAAATAAAAGTATATTTTTCTACTAACGTGGGGAAAATGCACTTTTCCGCTTCCACTAAAAAAATAAATATATTGCTATATTTAAAAAAAAATTCTTTCTTTTGTTAAACATTTTAGTCACGATAAATAAAGAGTAACATTTTCAAAATTCATTTATTGAGTTAATTTAATACTTAAGTCAAGCGACTAGAAAAACAATTGTTCCTAACACGTGCGAAAACCTTTTTTTCTGCACATAACTGCTTGACAGAACTTCGCTGCGCGTCATTCCGTCAACGGCAGTTGCGTGCGGAAAAATCGATTTTCCGCACTTGTTAGGAAAATAGCTGTTTTACAAGCTTTTATTTAACTTGGACTCTATGTTTTTTCTTTTTTTTTTTATACGGGGACTTTCCATCCAGTTTCAGGCAAGTTTTTGCAACTTTATGTATGTATGCATATGTTCGGGTCAAATCTTGCAATTTAATTTTGAGTAACTTGTTGATGTCCGATTTCATTCAAATTTGGTGTACGATTATAGTTCCGGTGACAATACAATAATAATATGGTATTATTAGGCACCGCCCTCCTCCTCTACGTGGAGAGTGGAAGGGGGAAAACGCCTAAGTTTGTTCAATTTCAGCCAAAATTGGCGGATTCAAGATGGATGATTTTTGGTCATGTTTTGCTAACCAATTTTATCTGACTTATACACATCCGATTGTCTTCAAATTTGGTATGCGTTTATAATTCCGGTGACAATAAAATAATATGGTATTATTAGAAACCCACCTCTCCCTAACGAGGGAAGTGGAGGGGGAAAAGAAATTAGTTTGTTCGATTCAATCAAAATTGGCATACATGGGTTTTTAGGGAAGGGGATTATGAATTTTTGATCAGATTTTAAAATTTTAATATGGCGGATTCAAAATGGACGATTTAGGGTACAAATCTAAATATTAAAAAATAATTTTATATAAAAAAAGCTTTTCAGATACTTACAAGCTTTTATAAAATATAAAGTTTACTAAAAAGCAAGCTAAAAGGTAGAAAATAATTTTTTGCATTCTGATATCCTACACCGAGAAAATGAGGCCAGCTAAAAGCCGTGGGCTAGACGTTTGGGGCTGCAAAAACTCATTTTTGTGGGTTATTCTAGCTATTTCATTGATTTACTTCATCTGGAACAGTTTTGGGGAGGGAGTCCACAAAATTGGGCAAAATATGTTTTTTTTTTTAAATTAAAATGCTGGCCTAGACCAACCATCTTGGTTTTACTAAATTACATAGCTGCCGCAAACCAGTTATTGGGTTGTGGCAAACATTAACCATGTGTAAACATTTTATCGACTGTTGCAAACCCATCGGAGGTAAAAACTGTTAGTTACAAACCAAACGTGAATTGTTTTAGCTACTTCACGTGGCTGCTTAAACCTCTATTAAGGATTGTTCCAGCCCAACTATACTATTTTATCAGATTTATTGCTTAAATTTGACCCTGTTCTGTTCATTATCGTTTAAGCACCCGAAAGGTGCACATCTCTTTGCCCGCACCGGATTTGTTCTGTTCCGGGACCCGGTCGTTTGACGCAAAACCTTCGTTTGACGTCGTCATCGGGCCTTTATGTCAAAGTTTTTCGCCGAAACATTTTACAAATTTAGATTTTGTGGCATGTTATAACACTGTGGGGAAAGTCTATTTTTAATAATTTCTTTAACTGATGTAGTTTTTGAGATATTCACATTATATCACAAATTTAATAAGATACCCTATGATGTCGGGTGTCATTTAAAATGATTTTTTAAGGAGAGTTTAGAAATGGTTTGTCTTTTGGAGATTAGACACATATATACGCATAAAACTTTTTATTTAAAAAATTTTGCTATTTGTAAGTGCTTTCACAAATTGAAATTTTAAGACTTTTGTTGTACCAGACCTCTCGAAAACTAGATCTGCATAAAAGCAAACTTTATGAGAAAAAAATTAGGTTTCCCTCAAAAATGCCTCTCCAAAAAAAAAGCTACGTCAATAAAGCTTTAAATTTTTCTATTAAATTTTGTTTGTATTTTTGTTTGTTCAATATGTATAAGTTTCGGCCAACTGTGTCAAAAATAATAAACTTTTAATTGCAGCTCTAAAATATGTGCTGTTCCAGCCCACCTAACTGGGCTGGATCAACCCAATCGGCGGGGTACCAAAAAAATAACCTCTTTATTCCAGCCCAAACTTGTGCTGTTGAAGCCCACCTAACTGGGCTGGACCAACGTAATCGACAGGGTACCAAAAAAATAAACTTATTCCAGCCCCAAACTTGTGCTGTTTCAGCCCACCCAACTGGGTTGAACCAACCCAATTGACGGGGCACCAAAAAATAAGGTCTTTATTCCAGCTCCAATTTCAGGCTGTTCCAGCCCAGCAGGTAGGACTGTCCCAACTATAGCTATTGATATTCACAGTCCTCGTAGTGGGTTGCTGTAACCCATTAATTTAAATTAAAAAAGTAACCCACGCATGTGGGTTGCTTTAAATCAAAAACTGTGGGTTGCGACAGTTAAAAAAAAATAATTGGAGTAATTCAAGCTGTGGGCTGTCCACTATTAGGTAAACTATTAATGCATCATTCAAGCGCCACATCTTTTTTGTTTATCGTTGATGGGAATGGGGCTAGCCAGAAATTATTTTAATCTTTTTAGTTCATTTTAAAAATGTAGTACACTCCTAGCGAAAAAAAAGTAGGACACTGAATTGAAATATACATTGTTTGTCATTTGTTAGTTATTATTAACCTCTCGTTAGTTATTACTATTATTATTAACCTCTCGTTATTTACCTTTATACATTTGACACTTGTGTTTGTCATAATAGTGAATAAATCAAAGGAAATTTTTTTAGAGTAATTTATTAAAAATTCCTTAAAATCCTATGTTACGATTTAATAGAGTTGCAAAATTCAACTTATAACTTGAGTTACGAAAAATAACTGGTCTATAAGAAGAGCGGCGAACCATTTTGGAGTTGCTGTAATAAAAACAATATCACAGAAAAAAAACAAGAATACAAAAAACGGCGGTAAAAAAACTTAACTTTTTGCAAATAAATAAAAACAATAATTTTAATACTTGATGGGCTCGCCGTTCTTGTCTAAAACAAGCAGCAAACGAGTCGGATTTGAAAACTTAAATTTTGAAAATATTGCTCTTCTTCTGAGATGATAAATACGGCTCTGAATTTCTGGGGAACCAATTTCGCTGATAAATTATCTTCACAATCCGTCCCCAAACATTTTCCATGAGATTTAAATCCAGGCTGTTGGATGGCCAAGGTAGAGTTTCAATATTGTTCTCTCGAAACCAAGTGTTCACTACATTCGCCGTGTGCACAGGGCAGTTACATGTTGACGGAAAAATGTCCTGCTCTCTTCATGTTGTGTGTGTATTTTGGATAATACCTTGAATTTAGTGGACGATAAACCAAAATTCTCCGACTATCTGACGATGACTGCAAAATTTTTTCGTCCGTAAAGACTAATTTCTCCCAAAAATCATTCTCTTCTAAAAGATGATTGGCCGCAAAAATTACTCGAGCCTGTTTCTCGAGCTGTTTCTGCTGATGCTGCGAGATTTGAATTTTGTATCCTACTACAAGCAGTTCGCCAGGACCCTAGAAACATGCTTGCAGTGGCAGCATGGGAGCATTTGGTAAAAGGATTCTGCCTTAAATGATCAAGGAGTCGTCCGTCTTTCTCCATTGAACTAATTTTGTTTCGTCCTGATCCTTCCTTCCTCTTTGTGGTATTGTTTTCGGTCCAGCGCTTGGTCCAGCGTAGTACTGTATTTTTGTTAACTACAAAATGGTTCACCACTCTTCTTATAGACCAGTTATCTTCCGTAAGTCGAGTTATAATTTGAATTTTGGTAAATTCTAAAACTTGAGGCATTTTTTATTTAGTTTGAAGTATACTCCAAGAAAGCGTCAGATAATTGTCAGACGTTTCAAAATGTTGACGAATGGTGGCCAAACCAATAAATATCTGAACGTATAGGGTGACATACTAAAAAAAGCAAATATATATTTTACACGTCCTACTTTTTTTTCGCCAGATCTGTACATTATTGTTTTAATATTTTTTAATAATTATTTATACTTGGCATATTAATCCCCCATTTTTCGACCCCAGAAACAAGGATAGCCGCTATCAAAGTTAGGCAAAATGTGTTTTTTATACGTGTTTAACCAAATCAAGTCAAAATTAGCCGATTTATAGTAAGGACTTAATCGTCCGCCATTGTAACTAAACTATTAAAATACAGTTTTTTTGACACAACAATTTAAAATTAATATAGCTTATCCTAAAACTGCTTTTGTTTGTGCAAAAATGATAACGCGCATAAACTCAGGATTATTTTCAATATATTCATGAACTCGTTAAAATTTCCGGAAATAATTTATCCTCTTGAATAAATTGACAAACAGATATCAAGACTTAAAAAAATATATAATAATATGACAATGACATACCGCATGGAGGTTAAAATTAACCTGCTTCCATAATAGATGAGAATAAAATCTTGGTAAAACGTTTCAGAATTAATCGTTTACCCAAAGTGTCTAGACATCCTATAGTATTATTGATTTTCCTATTTTTATTTTCTTTTCACCTCCCACAAAACTCATGGAGGCAAATTTATTAATATTTTTCACAATTAATCTTTGAAAAATGGAATCTGAGTCCTAATTAGGCTATAGGAATCTGTTTCAAATGTTCATATTTAGTAATAAAAATCTGTCATCTTTATTCTTGCCTTTTAGTAGGCATTACAAAATACATTTTTTACCGTCAGCTATGATTAATAATTTAATTCAATAGTCCCTTTAGTGCTACTTAAGTGGTAATTGTGATAACATCCACCTACGCTAGTGCTACACATGTAACTGATGCCCCTGTAACGCAACTCCAGCTAAAGGGAGAAGTCCGCCTAGATAAATGTCTTAATACTATTGAACGAGTACCTATAAAAGAATGATACCAACTAATACTTAGCACGTTGACCGGCACTATTAAATAATAGCGTAGAAGGGCCATATATATATTTTTTTTTATACCTTCATCAAAAACATGATTTTAGTAACTGTGTGCAGATAACTAAAGCATGGCTTTTTTGGTTACCGATGCAAAAAACTTTTTTTTTATACCTTCATCGAAAACATGGTTTTAGTAACTGTCTCCAGATAACTAAATCATGGCTTTTTTGGTTACCGATGCAAAAAAACTTTTTTTTTGATCACGGGTGCAAAAAAAGATTTCTTTCCGTTTTTACCCAAAATTAAAGAGAAATAACGGAAAATAGTAATATTA
The DNA here is from genome assembly GCA_963921995.1 of Oxystoma pomonae. Taxonomy (NCBI): domain Eukaryota; kingdom Metazoa; phylum Arthropoda; class Insecta; order Coleoptera; family Brentidae; genus Oxystoma; species Oxystoma pomonae. The sequence goes on from OY998165.1 coordinate 101,402,703, forward strand.
AAAAATTCTAATTGTGCTATGTTTTCACCAAGTATTTACGAAAAAATCTTTAAAAAACATCGTCAAAATATCAAACTGTCAAAGATTAAAATATCGCAACAATGAACGTCACTAAGTAAAAAGGCACATCTCTATGCAAACGATTGTTATTTCATTTAATTATAAAATATATCTTAATAATATAATATAATATAATTATAAAAATTCGGTCTGTTGTCTGTTGTCTATTGTCTGTTGTCTGTCTGTATACACGATAACTCAAGAAAGCCTTAATAGATTTTAACGAAATTTGGTACAAAAATCATCTATGGACTGACCATGAATTGATTAACTTGTGGGTAGGGTGGTGGGGGGTTGAAGAGGGGAAAAGAGGGATAAAATATTTAAAAAAATTGTAACTTTGGAACAAAAGCAAGTAGCGATATACGGTTTTCAGATTTAAGTTTCTATGAATATGGACTACAAATTTTGTTATTAAGTTCAAATTCGTGGAAGCTTTACTTTCTGAGTTATTTGAAAAATTGTTAAAATATATAAAAAAATCATATCTTTAGAAGTAAAGCAGTTATTGATATGCGGTTTTCAGAATTTGGTTTTCGAAAAATTTTGTTATAAGGTTCAAATCTTTCAAAACTACCGTTTTCGAGATATTTTCATTTTCTTACAACAGAAAGTAATTGATTTTATGGTGAACTATCCGTGCTCTCTAGCACCAATTTTGTTTAAATAACTTTCTAATATGCTGTGATTTGCGAAAATTCCCAAAAAGAAATTATATTTTTTCTAGAAATATATTAAAGAAACATTTATAAATCGCACATGAATCCGCTAAAAAAAAACCAGTAACCGGCAACATTTTTATGCAAACCGTTTTGCAAAAGAGACACAATAAAATTTGTCCAACGGTACCACTCCGTAAATAACGCGGTCCATTCAATTTTGGCGGATCTTTATTATATTTACAAAGGACCGTCGTAAATCAGTCCAAATAAACGAGGAAAAAAATTGCCAACTTGCCTGCCGGATCGCAACGTATGCGCGGCCAATAAAAAACGTTTCACAAACACCAAGGCGATACAATTTGCAATAAATTTTGGCCTTTTATTATCGGAACCCCCTTGGTACCCACTTAAATAAGGCACTTTGGGCTTTGGTGCGTTGAACCACTCGGGAATTTTAGCTCATTGAAAGTTTGTGGCATCTACTTAATATTACCAAATTAAATTTCGGATAATAGAGACCTTTTGCGCCTCTTACGAAAAATCCTCGCTAGGTGACTTTATCGTTTAATAAAGCGTTGTGTAGCTAACGTCACGTTATTATTAAGGCAGCATTTTTAGTTTTTGCACGCCGCCTTAGGGTTCCTAAGCAAATCCTTAGGGGGCCAAGTAGCCGTGTATAAGACGCAGACAAACGGAAAAGCACATTAGGCAGAAAAGGATGGGCATGGGGCGATGTTGTCACTACATCTTACACGTAGTAAATCCATTCCAGGTTGTTGTTTTCTAATGTTTTCCATTTTCCTACCTTTAGGACTGGAATAAAAATTGTTTTTGCTCGACTTTAATACCAAACTGATGAAAGATATCGTAAAAAAAATATTTTTCGGCTTTTCATTTTGTAACCATTGTCCTTACGCACTGTTTACAGGCTGGGGACTGAGATACATGCAAATGCCTAACCTAAAACGTTCATACACGGCCGGAGAAATCGACTGAGATATTTCCGTAGAAACTTTATCAAGCAAATAGGACTGGTTGTCGCCTTCGAACGTCCAACCCGGGTTTTGCACTTTGATTCGAAATCAAAAAGGAGGAACAGTCAGATGTGGGGCCGTGCACAAATTACGTAACAGTGATTTTACCAATTTTTGACCCCCTCCCTATGTAATGTTTTGTAACGGTTTGGCACGCCACTCCCCTAATATTACGTAACGATTTCAAGACCACTACCCCCCTCCCCAAAAAAAAACTTTTCACTTATTTTCATTCCAAATTTTCTTAGTTTCAGACAAATGCAAATGCTGTCGAAAACCCCCCTCCCCCTACGTAACGTTTTGAAACCCCCCTCCCCCCTATGACCATTACGTAATTTGTGCACGGCCCCTGTAGTCCCAGTGGAGGAGGGCAAGAAAATTGATATTTTTTTCTTAAAAATTATACTCTTTAGACCTATTTCTTTGCGTTCCCGAAATTACGTAATTTTTGAAAAAAAATTGTAATCGGCGCCATTTTTATTTCGTGCTTTATTTTTCTAACATTTTTGCGTTCGGCTAATTTAATTGAAAAATTTTTACCTGCGGCGCCCTTTATTTTCTCACTCGAAACCAAGATCCCCCGTTTTAGAAAAACTGATTTCGTCTCTGTTTCTAAATTTTTTCGAATAATATTCGAGTATGACCATAGGGGAAATAATTTTTTTCTACGGTATGACGAAAGTTTCGAGAAAGTTGAAGAACAAAATAAAAAAGTGGCAGAGCTCAAGTTTTTCGTAAAAAAAACGTTTTTTGTAAAGAAACAGATCAAAATAAATCTTTTCACCCCTTTTTGGGTGTTACAAATATTGGCAGCCCCTTATTTTTCCCTTTTACCCTCCCGCTAGTTTCGAAGAATTGGTTCGCTACATGTTTCGAGATCATGTCATAAAACACCTCGAAAATATCAAATGTAGTGTAGGGCCAGCTTTATTTAAAATCAATAATATCGCAAGCAAAAAGCTCTGCAGGAAAAACAGCGCCGTTTATTGATTTCTTTGGCTGCTAGTGCTAGCTGCATGGTTTGGCCGTTTCCGGATAGATGTCACTAGTAGAACAGAATGGAAAGAAATTTAATTAAAAGCGAAGATATTTCTTTCTAATGTTAACAACCTTACGAGTTTATCGCTCATTATTGTAAATAATGGACCCTGCCGCCTCCTTTAAGTAAGAAAAAGCTGAGGTTTGGACCTGAAAACATCTAATCTCATAGTGTGGCCGCCATCTAGCGGAATTTGCAGACATCTTGTCAACGGTTATTATTGCAACTATGATTTATGCTCACAATGAAAGAGTGGCGACAATTTTTTCTCATGAAAGCAGTCCGGAGATAATACCAAACTGGCACCATTGCTCAATATACCTGTTCCTTTTGTGCGCGCAGAACTTTCTATGCCATTTCTGTTTGATTTATTGAAATCCTATCCCTAAGGAAAACCTTAGGAACTCTGTAGATGACCTTATACGGTATTTCTTATTATCAAGATTTACAAAAAGAATTTTCCAAAAATATTTTTCATTTAAAATATCTTATTCTTGTGTTTTTTATCGTGAATTTTAATTATTAATTATTTTTAAAAACACAACGGGAAAAAGATAAACAGATCGAAATCATTTATCACAGATGCCAGGCAAGTCAATGTTTCACATTTCTAACGAAATTCTAGCCAAAGAAAATGCTACAAATAAAAAGAATACAGAACCTTGCATTCAAAAATTAATTTAAATATTTTGTTTTCCTACTTAAAGTTTTACTGTCGGCAACCATGTCAATTATAATAAGGGTATTCGGTATTCAACCGCAAATAACGAGTCAAAAAGAGACGTAACATTCATAACCCAGTGCACATTTTTTCTGGAAATTGAAAACACTGTTATTTTACGGCTTCGTGCAAAACCAAAACGAATACTGTCGGTAATATTATTGTTTTTCAAACGACTGGAAAATAGCCACTTTCCGTAGGATTTTTCATACGGAAAGTTCTACATTACAAGGCATTCTTTCGAAATATTTCCACTCTCCAGAAAGGACCTTTTTGTTCAATTTTCCGGTCCCTTGATCCTTTTCCGGTCCCATTTTTGGCTAAGTTGGCTATGACTTCTTGTTGACAGCTTTTAGCTTGGTTTTTTGCTCAGTTTTGACACTTCTAAAAAAGCTGTTTTAAATTTGTTTCAAACGTTTTGTTTACAAAAATGGACTCAGATCTAGGGAATGAGTTGAATCCGGAGGAAATAATAAAAGCTGCTTCAAGAGTCACATACACCGAAAAATCGACCACACATTTTTAATTGTCAAAGTAAGAGTATACTATAAATATCGATAAACGAAGAACAAACCTAGAAATCTGCCTTTTATGAGCTCTTTTATCATTATTTTGCTTGATAAGTTGGCCATGGTTGGCCATAACTGGTCGTCAGTCATCACTGATTTAGCTGTGTGAAGCTAATAGGCACTACACTATAATTTTTCTAATGTTTTATACAATTTTGCACAAGTTAAAAATACAAAAATCATTTCTAACCACAAAAATTTACTTGTTTTTCTTAGTTTTCATCTTAAAAACTACCGGCCTTAGCGGCAATGGCTATCTAGCCAACAAGAAGGAGAAAATATCAGGGGACTGTTCATAAATTACGCAACACGGCTAGGCGTCGACGAAAGTGATAGATACTAAAATGTTTTTTCTGATCGTTTGAAAAAAAAAGTACGTACGAAAGTGTCTTTACAAATCTCCGCAGGTTTACAGGACTCGCCTGCGGCTCGCCGTGTAAATTTCCTGCATTGACCTGTAAAGACCAATTTTCCGGTCTAGTGACGTAAATACCTATTTAGCGGGAGCGTCTACAATAGGCTTAGTCTACATCCCTCTTCTAAGCTCCATAATAAACGAACTTCAAGAGCGCTTATCTCCAGAGGTACTAACAGGATTGGCGCTTCTCCATGTTCATAAAAACGTTCCTATGGAAGTGGAGGAAGTAGTTAATCGTTTCGCGAAGAGAGAGAGAAAAATTAAAACCCCCCCCCAACGAGAATCCAGGTATATAAAATTGGTACAATCAAATAACAGCAGAAATAAAATATATAGGGAATAAAATACAAGAGCCTAGACTTTAATTTAAAAAAAAGATCTTTAAAAAATCATAAATTTCATTTTTACGAATTCGTTCGTTCATGACCGCTATAAAAATGTTTGATTTTGTTATTTGTTTTCCATTAGGATCACCATCAAAACATTTTGCCTGCGACTTGGTGTCAAAAATGGCATTGTAAGTGTAATTTTCGTAAAAATTTTCGCGTGCGGTTTACAAACAAATAACGGTAAATAAACAACTCAAATTCCCAAAACCTCATTAATATTTACGATTTTAGTTTAATTTAAAAAATTTGCCTGCGGCGCATTAAACCATGATTTTGATATCAAATTTTGGATAAATAAATAATTTTAAATTTGGGTAACTCCCCCTCCACATTTCAGCCCAGGTCCGCGCTTGTAAGCACCAGTTTCCTTGTATCAATTATGGTCACATTTTTACTTCAAATAAATAAACTTTTTTTTTCTCGTCTTGTAGGTCCGTCCTAGCAGGATGCAAAAGAAGATAACGTTTCTACTATAATATAACAGAATATTTCTGTAAGATAGTAAGTTACATAATAAGTACACCAGTACAGTTTTTTTAATTGACATAATTTCATTTCACGTATTTACAACTTGTAAAGATTATTTGAAATAAAGAAAAATCTAATCTAATCTAATCATGATTGGTACCAATACATCTTTTTTTCTGTGCGTGGCTACGCATAGATAGGAACCTGCTTTTAAATCACAGGGTGGCTACGCATGGACCACATATAGGTGGGAACTGGGTGTTATGACAGTCCCTCTAGGTTAATCGAAGTTTTCTTTTACGCTGGTTCAAATCATATTGCATTGTCTTTGGGTAATAAAAAAAAGTTTTTTAGTTCACCATACCAATATAGTATCCATACCAATTAATCGACGAAAAAAAAAAAGGTTGTCTGTCGGTCTGTCGGTCTGTTGACCCTCTGTATACACGATAACTCAAGAACAATTTGGTACAAAAATCCTCTATCGGCTGACCGTAAACTGAATAACTTTTGGGTAAGTGGTGGGGGCTTTGAAGGGAGGAAAAGGGGGATCAAATATTTAAAAAAAATTGTAACTTTGGAAAAAAAGCAAGTAGCTATACGATTTCCAGATTTAAGTTTCCATGAATATGGATTATAAATTTTTTTATAATCCAAACTCGTGGGAGCTTTAGTTTCCGAGTTATTTGAAAAAACGTTAAAATATATAAAAAAAAATCATAACTTAAGAAGTAAAGCAGCTATTGATATGCGGTTTTCAGATTTTGATTTTCGTAAGGTCTGTCGGTCTGTCGGTCTGTTGACCCTCTGTATACACTATAACTTAAGAACGCCTTAATCGATTTTAACGCAATTTGGTACAAAAATCCTCTATCGGCTGATCGTAAACTGAATAACTTTTGGGTAAGTGGTGGGGGCTTTGAAGGGAGGAAAAGGGGGATCAAATATTTTAAAAAAAATTGTAACTTTGGAAAAAAACCAAGTAGCTATACGATTTCCAGATTTAAGTTTCCATGAATATGGATTATAAATTTTTTTATAATCCAAACTCGTGGGAGATTTAGTTTCCGAGTTATTTGAAAAAATATGCGGTTTTCAGATTTTGATTTTCGTAAGGTCTGTCGGTCTGTTGTCTGTCTGCATACACGATAACTCAAGAACGCCTTAATAGATTATAACGAAATTTGGTACGAAAGTCCTCTAACTTTGGAACAAAAGCAAGTAGCGATATTCGGTTTTTATATTTAAGTTTCCATGAATATGGACTACAAATTTTGTTGAAAAGTAGAAATTCGTGGGAGCTTTAGTTAACGAGTTATTTGAAAAAACGTTAAAATATAATAAAAAAAATCATAACTTTAGAAGTAAAGCAGCTATTAATATGCGGTTTTCAGATTTTTGTTTTCGTAAATATTACCCAAAAATTTTATTATAAGGTTTAAATCTTTTAAAGCTACAGTTTTTGAGATATTTTCATTTCCTTTGAACATAAAATAATTGCTTGCTTTCTAGCACCAATTTTTTTCTATAGATAGACCTTCGACACCCTGTATCGAGATATAGGTACGACTTCAACCTAACAAATTAACGATCAATGTTGAGCTCTAGCAGAAACGTGCGCTATTTTGCTGTCGATCGTTATAACTACAAAACTATATATCCTACGAAATTCGAAGCGTTTGTCCGTGTGGGACCGACACTTCCGCACCCACGACACACTAGAGAAGGCTTGTAGATTTAAGTCAGTGGCTACCTTCATTAATTTTGAAAGTAATGCCGAGGAGACATTTGAACAGTTTGATGCAGCGGAGAATACAATAGGAAAAAGCCTTATTTTAACACTATACTGAGTAACAAAATTGGTATATCAGAAAGCAAATATGATTTGTTTTAACCCAGAGTGGTGGTTTAGATAGAGGACAGCTTAAGGCGCATTTACACAGACAAACTTTCCTTTGATGTTGAAATGCCGACAAACATTTACACGAGCCTCTTGAGCAAAATGTTCAAAGAAATGTTCGAGCAAAATCTCGTACAAAAAAACACACGTAAATTTTGGAGAGAATGTTGAGCAAAATTTATTTGAAGAATTGGGGGTATAAAAATTTCTTTACAAATTTAAATTTTATAGTTTTATGGGAATTCATTGAACTTAACTGAAAATAGAAAGACTAAGTTTTAAAACAAGGTATTTTAATTAAGTGCTTTCCGACGGAAAAATGATATGGTGTCGAAACTCACGTTTTACCTCATAAGCAACTTCGATTGATTTGATTTTTATAAGGGATATGCCAGTATACCATAATTGGCACTTATTTTTTGCTGATGCTGGGTTAGGAGAACGTAAAAACCGTAGACTAGTGAGAGGGGGTTTTGGTCAAATGAACATTGACACACAAAATTATATGACAACAAACAAGGGTCAACGCAGTTTTTTTATGAAAGTTTTAGAACAAATCTTTCCATAAATAAAGGGCTCTCCGACGCAAAACAAAGAAATTCGTTTTATTTTATTGACGCGTAGAACTTGCGTTTCCGATTTTTTAAATATTGAAATTTTTGGCGATTTTTACAAGCTTTTATTTATGTTTGTTTGTATGTTCGGCTCAAATCTTGCAACTCAAATTTGGTATTCAATTTCAGTTTTCGGTGTGTATTTATAGTTGCGGCGACAATACAATAATATGGTATTACTAGGCACCCCCTCCCGCTAATGAGGAAAGTGGAGGAAGAAAAAGATTTTTTTTTTTCGATTTCAATCAAAATTGGCATACAGGGGTTTTTAGGGAAGAGAATTATCGAAAGGATGGATTTATGATAATCTAAAAATTAAAAAATTATTTTAAATAAAAAGAAGCTTTTATAAAATATAAAGTGCACTAAAAAGTAGAAAATACATTTTAGCATTCTCATATCATAATAATAAAAGCGACGGGCGCAAACTAAAACTAAAAATGTCCATCCATATAGCAGAGAAACGTAGAGTAGTTTGGGTCGAGTTGGGTTGGATTTACTTCACAAAAAATTGAACTTACAATACCAGATAAAGAATATTGTCTTTTTGATACGTTAGTTATAAACGCCTTACCACTCATATCTCTTTATATTACTTCCTAGTTTAGTCGTTTACAATAATAATTAAGTCAAATGAAAAAACCTATTTATATTTTATTAAATCTCAAATATATGAACAAAAGCACGTTCGATTTAAATAATACCAGTTTATTACCCACTTTTACAACCCTACGATCCCGACCCTTGTCTAAAAAATATAATTTAGCAGTAATAGACTAGACTTTTGAATCGGAATGTTGCCCCTTTGCATATTGTTTGTTCAGTGTCAGTAATCGACCTTGATTATTACATTAAATTGACAGTAAATATCTATCTTCAGCATTTTCATAAACCTTTTGCTTTTTTAAGCAACCCTTGGGGCCTTAAACTAAGTAGGTAAATCTGGTGTGAGGAATTAAAAAAAAAACAATCAAAGCTAAGGTTAAAGTAAAGTTACAAAAATATGTTTAAAAAAAAAATCCCCTCCCCACCACTCCTCATAGTCGTGAGGCGCGGATTACCGCTTAAAAGTGCAATTTTTGAGTTTTTTGCCGATATTTGAAAAATTCAAACATTTTTTGGAAAATAAAAATTTTCCTGGGTTGTTTTTCGAATTTAGGAAAAAACCCTTGGAAATAAAAAAAACTCGCAAGAAAGTCCCAAAAAAACCCCCGGGCAAAAAAATCCGGGAAAAACCCTAAGAAAAAAATATTATAAGTAACCCTAATCCATGTGACAAAACTGATAGCCAATAATAATGTTTCGCTTGCCGTCGGCTTTTTTTCACAAAAATTTAAAATAAAAGTTGGTATTCCATTTTTTTAAAGAATTGAGATCACTGATCACTGATGTGAAATGTTATTTATTCTCATCTTTAAAAATATTTTTCCAAAACAGATAGCAATCATTTGCTCAAAAATTTACCCGAACAAAATTTTCAAAGAAAAGCTCACAAAAATGTTCGCGCAAAAAATTTGAAATCTTTTGCACGAGCTTTTGTTTGAGCATGTTCGTCTGTGTAATTGCGCCTTTAGACCTTGAATTACAGCAAGTAATTTTCTAAAGTTTCGAAAGCTTTGGAGTTACGATAGCCCACTTTATGTAATAGTTTTATGAATTATCACAGCTCACTTTTTGGGTATGTGAAAAAAAATCTTAACACACTGTAACTATTTGTGCCAATGCGTTTAAATGGGCTGGGGTAACCCATATAAATAGGCTAGGGTAGCTTTTGTTTGGACCTAGATCCAGGCTTTCTGGTTTTTGGCGTATTCACGAAAAATTTTTTGATTCGTTGCATGGGCGTATTTAAGGATGCCTTAAACTAAGTGATCTTTAGAAAGGTTCTTAGTAAATAAGGTCGTAGTCGTTCCTCAAGGCTCCCTCCTTCCTTCACCTATAAGAATTTATCTTATGCAAAGGTGGATTAAGCCTTGACAGTGAATATGAACAGCTGCATCACTATAGACAGTCATTGTATTGCAAAAAAAAGGGCATTGAACCACAGTTTTATGATTTTCGACGCATAGTCTACGAAAATTTTCCCTTTTGCGGTAACCGGAATATAATAACTCCAGAAAATTGGGAAAACACCCAACGCTACTGTACATTCATATCGGAGATCAATTTGGAAATGAAATACATCGGTTAATTTTGGTAAGAAGAGTCAGTCTTCGAAACTTTCGGCAAATTCCGTTGTTTTATATACACAATTAGGGCCGTTACCACTCAAAACTATGATTAGACCCGAAGGTGGTTAGAAAGGATATAAATGTGAATAGCCATTGCTTTCAATTTTACAGCCCAATAAAAACGTCTTGGGACAGCCCTTAAGGCGCATTTACACAGACAAACTTTCCTTTGATGTTGAAATGCCGACAAACATTTACACGAGCCTCTTGAGCAAAATGTTCAAAGAAATGTTCGAGCAAAATCGCGTACAAAAAAACACACGTAAATTTTGGAGAGAATGTTGAGCAAAATTTGTTTGAAGAAATGTTGGTAATAAAAATTTCTTACAAATTTAAATTTTATAGTTTTATGGGAATTCATTGAACTTAACTGAAAATAGAGAGACTAAGTTTTAAAACAAGGTATTTTTAATTAAGTGGTTTCCGACGGAAAAACGATTTGATGTCGAAATTCATGTTTTACCTCATAAGCAACTTCGATTTATCTGATTTTTATAGGGGATATGCCAGTATACTTGTAACTTTTTAATTTAAAATAAAAATTGGCACTTATTTATTGCTGTTGCTGGGTTAGGAGAAGGTAAAAACCGTAGACTAGTGAGAGGGGGTTTTGGTCAAATGAACATTGACACACAAAATTACAGCAGTGTTTGACAGCGCTGCGTTCCGACTGTCTAAACCTCCGTAACCTCTCCCCCCAGGGAACAACTAACTACTCTCCAGAACAGTTCTCTAAAAATATCCACCTGCATTTAAAAAAGTAATTACTTCGAAGACATTTCCGTTTTCTTTTTGTAATGAAAGAAAACCAAAAAAGTTAAAGAAAAGAATTAAATGTTATTACCTCCATCATTAACTATTTTAACATTGCATATGACAAAACTGATAGCCAATAATAATGTTTCGCTTGCCGTCGCCTTTTTTTCACAAAAGTTTAAAATAAAAGTTAGTGTTCCATTTTTTTAAAGAATTGAGATCACTGATCACTGATGTAAAATTATATTTATTCTCATCTTTAAAAATATGTTTCCAAAATAGATAGCAATAACTTTACAAAAATTTACCCGAACAAAATGTTCAAAGAAAAGCTCACAAAAATGTTCGCGCGAAAAATTTCAGTTCCTTTGTACGAGCTTTTATTTGAGCATGTTCGTCTGTGTAATTGCGCCTTAATATTTTGTTAAACCAAGATTTTATACCCAATTGTGAATCAAATTACTTGGGTCAATTAAAAAGGCACCAGTAAAACGAGTTTTCCGAGCCCCAATTTTGAAGCCCAGAGCTTTGCATAAGCTTGGTTTTCTCGGTGCAGCCGTTTTTTGTTCTTTGACAGAAAGAATTCGGTATTTGTCATGTATTTGTTAACTTTTTTTATTTTTTCGAGGAAAAAAAAATAAGTTTAACTGCAACTTTCGAAAACAAAAAAACCTACCTATATATTTTATTTCTGCTGTTATTTGATGGTGTCAATTGTAACCAGACTTCTCGGGGGGGGGGGGGGTTTAATCCCTCCTCTCCTCGGTGCGCTAATGCTACCAACCTCTGCACCTTTTCCACTCCATACCTCCGATGGTATCGCTCCTTTTTTGTTGTCTGATGTTCTTCATAAACACAGCATGTCTTTTTTACGGGGCGGCATCTTTTAGCTTCTTTTCACATTCTATGCAGGATATTCCAGGAATGTTGTGTGAAAGTCCGAAACAAGTAATTTTTTCTGACATTGACAGCACATTTAAAAAACATTCTTAGGATATCCTCGACAGTACATTCAGCGAATATTCCATGCAGAATATTCCCTAAATGTTCTACTAAAGTCCGGAAAATGCCCTTCCTTTTGGCTAATGAACAGCACATTGAAAATACGTTCTCTGGATATTCTGAATAGAACATTCAGCGAATATCCTATGCAGGATATTCCGTGAAAATTCTGCCAATTTCCGTAAAATGTCCTTTCCACGAATGTTCTACTAAGGTCCTAAAGATGTCCTTACATTTGCACATTGATAGCTTATTTGAGAGACATTCTGGGAATATCCTGGGTAATACATTCAGCGAATGTTCTAGTCAGGATAATCTATCAATGTTCTACCAAAGTTCTAAAAATATCACAAAATATTGTAGCGTTTTTTATTCTAACAGCTGCGGTAAAGATTTTTTTCGCGATATTTTTATCTGTTGCTGCAAGTTTTCTTTTTATTAAAAAAAATAGTAATATCAAAACTGCAGACAAAGAACATTCCCTGAACATTCATGGTATGCTTAGAGGATTTGAGGGAACATTCAGGGAATATTCCCAATATCCAAGATGAACATTCAGCGAATGTTTGGGGAATATTTCTGGGCTATTAGGGATATGGCTTAGACCCCTGGTCTATCGAAGAAATTTACTGTTAAGTATCTTGACCAATATCGAAGTACCGTATTAACAGTGGGGTTCTAAAAGTTTGACAAATTGCGTGCCAGTGGTTCTATTTCATTACTTGTCGGAAACTTAAAATTGGACACAAGAAGTAAATTTCAGGTATAGCTCGCAGATGCATCTCGCAATCATCCGATTAAATAGGTAACTATAGGTACGTACACTGTTAAAAAAGTGTGAAATGACAAAGTACAAAAATTATTCGGAGATTTTTTGACGGAGCGATATCAATACGTTAGGTTTGTTAGTTTTGAGAAAAATAATTTAATTGTTATTGACTCTTAAGGCCTCAATATATATATATATATATTATTACAACTGCGGAAATTGTTTTTTTATGTTAAATCAGGGGTAAAACGGTAAAAGTTATGGTCGAGTCTTGATTTTACAGTAGCAGGTAGATCCGAACTACTTTGTGCGTTCTTGGATAAATTTATCTTTATAATTTGGATGAAAATGGATTTTTTTCTCTAAATATATGATTAGTGGTTTAGGGTAGGTAAATTTAGTTGGTCCATTATAAACAGGAATTGGAAACTTAGCTCCTATGCGAGAAATTATTTTAAGGTTAAGCAGTTTTAAAAACGAACTTGTCGATTTTTTGAGGAGAAACTGAGGTTTTCAATCAAACAGTGCAGTGGCGGTCCAAAGGGGGGGGGGAGCGATCGCCCTTCCCTCTTTACTACAGAAAAAAGTAGACAACAAAGATGCTGGTGGTAACCTTGAAGTCTTTGGAGAAAAAACGAGAAATTGTAGAATGTTCCTTTAAAGCAGGGTTGGAAAAAACCCGGGCTTTTTATATAAAACCCAACTCACTGGGCTTTTTTGGATGTTACAAATGGGTTCTATTGGGTTTTTTATGTTTTTTTTTTAAAAATTATATACAGATTGTAGTTCTTCTTTAAAATTAGGACTTATTCTCCCGATCGTTTATCAACTACAAAATACGACATAAAAATAGGTGGAAAACAGAAGTCGATAGTTTGTTTGTTTGTTTGTTTGTTAATAAATCAAAGCAGTTTTGTTTTAGTTTGACCAGCGCTTTTTTATATACTTAATATAAACCAACCTTAAGAAAATTATTGTTGGAGTTTGTTTATTTACTACACTACAAGTACCTGCTTACTTAGTATGACATGAAGTATACGATTCAAGTTTTTGTTTTTTTCGAGGTTATTAATTCTAAACCATTTTTTTAAAAGGCCTAAGAATAGCGCTAGAAAGAGTGCTTCAGAATGGACTGAGGTTTTGAAATCCAGTAATAAAAGTAGAGTCTGCAAATACTGAACCCGAACCGTTTTTTTTTTAAATAATTTGCATTGTTGCCCAGCTAGTGCAGCATCCATTGAAAGACATGGTCTTATTTGGAATATAATAAAATAACAATGGTTTGGGATTAGAAAAAGATTTGCAACTGGTCAAAGTTTATCGAATCTTACTATCAGATTCAAACGAGTGGTAATAATATACTTTTTTTACGTTTATTTATTTTATTATTAATGAAAAAATCCACTTTTAAAAAAGCCCTACGTGTTTTTTTAAAGTGAGTTTTGCCCAAAAAAAAACCCACTGAGTTTTTTCGGTTATCCACTGGGCAGCCAACTCTGCTTTAAAGACATTCTATAATTCCTCTACAGTATTTTGGGACAGTTTGACCTTCAATTCGTCACATCAAGAATAAACAAACGCATGAAGTACTTACCGCAAAAACCCCACGATATCGGAAATACAAAACAGTTTTATAGAGTTTCTATTTAATTTATAAACAAGTTTTGGACAAAATCATTTCGGACATAAAAAAGTTTTGTACAACGTGAAGAAAAACACAAGGCAAAATTAACTAAAGTCATTTCTAAATATGATAAACTGTTGATTAATTCAAAACACAAATTCTTGAACTTTTATTTATTGGGAGAAATCAGCATTTGGAAACCATATTGTTCAGAAGTAGGCAAAAGCTTAAATCAAAACATACCTGGGGCTGTATTCTTGAAAGTGTGGGAAGGGAATGCTCCCGCGGGACTCTTTTCCTGTTCACACCTTTATCCGTTGGCATATCTCCATCTCACTTTTTTGTAAACCTCGCCCACTTCCCTAGCAAGTTCTCTTCCCGGCAGCTCAAGAGTAAAGGCCTTGATAACATTTTCGAGGCAATGAACAAGTGTGGAGATATTTTTCCAAAGTAGAGCATAAATGGCGGCGCTATAACACCTTTCATATTTACGGTATTAGAGTTTAATTTGGTGTTAAAAGTGGCATTTGTAGTGTCATTTTCTTAAAAAATTTTGCCTGCGGCGCTATGATACGATATTAATGTAATTTTCTCAAAAATTTTCCGCGCATTTAAACATTTTTTAAAATAAAAGATATATTAAATAAACAACTTAAAATTTCCCCCTCCTAGATTTGTGGTCAAATCCGAGCTTGTAGTTACTAAGTTTAGTTTGCATATATTGATATGTTCCTCATAAAAGCCATGCTTTTATCCTAGTTTTTTTTCGTATCGAAACCGCTCCCCCCCCCTTTTCAAATGGCTGGGACCGCCACTGAACAGTGTGTCACTTGTATGGATTTCGGGACATCGTGGTTATGAAGAAAAAATGCACATGCAGACCGACTAAAGCATAACTATATAAAACAATGGACTAGAGCTCCAAGTTGCTGTTAATTGATTGACAAAATCTTTTGTCAGCGAAATTCTGCAGCCATTTGGTTTTGACTTTTGTCCATCACAACTTATATGGTTTTAGGAACTTTTTCCCAACTACTTCTGCCCTACATTTTTTGGCTTTTAAAAGGTTTTGTATGGCTTTGTCGGCTTTTTTAAACCAAATAGTTTTTCAGATAAAAAAATGGATGATATAAAGATCTAAAGCATCGCGCGCATAAAATAAGTGCGTTACCTTGTCAAAATACACGCGCTTAAAAACATTGTTATTTTTGAAGTTTTTGGTAATGATTTGTTTAACGTTATGTTTCAGAAATTAGAAAAATATAACATAAAAACAAAAAAGTACTTAGACCTGAACTAATTTACATTTAATAAAGTCGAAAATTTCAAGTGATTGCCAACATATTTACGGATTTTGATTTTCATATAAAATATTTCATCAACAGCCTACGAACAGTCATGGCGCGGGCGTCTCAAGAAATTGGCTTAACCTGACTCTAGCCGATTTTCCAACCTTTGCTTGGCTCTAAAAACCAAAGGCAGCAGCGCGGCGTGGCGAATGAGTGAACAGCGAATTAATTTGTGGAGCAGCCATTCAGTTCGATGTCGGGCATACGGCCCGTCAATTATTTGTAGCTATAACTGCGGTTCTATCGGCGTGGAATAACATAACCAAATAATAATAATAATCCCTATGGTTTAGCAAACCAGGAATTTATCAGACCGTATTTAATAAAAAAATTCATCGTAAGAACGATTCACCATAGAAACTGCAATTCATTAAACCAATTTTTTATTCGAACCTTATTTCATCAAGCCCATTCAATAAAAAATTCGAGATTTAACAGACCCATTTTTAATCAAACCATTGTTCATCAAACTCATTCAACATCAAACCCGGAATTCGTAAAACCCGTAATTTATCAGAAAATTTTTGCTAAATTGATTGCGCATTCGCCAATAACACATGAAAGCAAGACGGGTGAATGCAAGTGACATCTATACACAAACTATTGAACGCAACCTGTACAAGTATGCGCGGGTAACAGCGACAAATGCATCAAAACGCCGCGCCGCCGCGCTACTTGCGTGTACGCCTCCGGTTCATGTGCTATTGGCCAATGCGCAATTAATTTAGCAAAAATTTTCTGATAAATTACGGGTTTTACTTCCGGGTTTGATATTGAATGAGTTTGATGAACAATGGTTCGATTAAAAACGGGTCTGTTAAATTTCGAATTTGTTAATAAATGCCATGGGTTTGATGAAATAAGGTTCGGATCAAAAATTGGTTTAACGAATTGCTGTTTCTATAGTGAATGATTTTATAATTGAACTTTCTTTTATTTACCGGGTTTGATTTTGCACACTCTGTGGGCGTCCGTAGGCACGCGTGGGCGCAAGCGGCCCAAATGGGCAAACTATGGGCAGGATTGGAACTCGAAAGGGTACTGACCACCACTGCCTATACATTCATTTATACAAGCTGCATCAAATTTTATAATCTGGTAGACAATTTTCCTTTAAAATGCAAAAAAAATCCTTCGAAGATTTTTAGAGCGTTACTAAATAAATCGGGAGAGCAATACAACATGTGTGACTACTCTAGTAACTCCATCTACCACTCTAGATCGCTAGAGAGTTTCCTGATATCAATTCAGAAAGACGACATCAAATTTTATGATTTGGTAGATATTTTCCATTAAATTTTAAAAAAAATCCGTTGGAATATTTTTGAAGTGCTCGCTCTGCAACTTGCACGTTTCAGAATAAATTAATGCAAATTTCACCTCCTAATAGAGTGGCCAACGTCCAAAAGCACCATTTCACGAAACAAGAAATGTTGAGTATTCCGTAACAATTTCTTTGATATAAAATGGGCATACTGCGCGCGGTGCAATATTTTCAAAAGTCCACTCTATCAAGCAGCGAAAATAACGTAAATTACATATTGTTATATTCCAATAACGCCTATGTGATAGCTTTAAGAAGTTTGGAAATACCAATTTGTTTATACTTACAAGGGCGCTAAAAAAATTTCCTTCAGTTTAGAAATAATGATGATGATAATGAAGCAATAATAATTGAAAAAGTCGAAACTATGTATTATAAGAGAGTAGTAGTAGTTATAATAGTGGCAGCAGTATATTTGTGCTAAAAAAAATCGCTAGAGAGTTTGCTGATATCAATTTAGAAAGACTACTTTTAAATTTTGAACAATAACTCAAAAAATTTTACTTTTAAACCAAACCAAAAATTCTAGTCTATAGAACCTAGCAAGGAAGCCTTAAGGTACACGAAAAAATATACTGGTACCCAAAGAATACATGTTGATCCAAGCTTAACTTTGTTTTGGTAGTCCTCAATATTAGTGAGTCGTTAGAACAGTATACACAACTACTTGAATGGATATTTAGGCTCTTCTTAAGGTAACCATAAGTTATTTAAAGCAAGTCCAGGTAATCCTTATGGGAAAGTAAACAGACTATTTAAATCAACAATTGTTAAACGTAATCCACCGCGCAATACATACTCCAATCATAATAGGTATTTACGTCACTAGACCGGAAAATTGGTCTTTACTATAGTTCGAAGCAGGAAATATACATGGCGAGCCGCAGGCGAGTCCTGTTAACCTGCGGAGACATGTAAAGACACTTTCCGGTCGTGTATCGCACGTACTTTTTTTTTCAAACGATCAGAAAAAACATTTTAGTACCTACCAATTTCGTCAACGCCTAGTCACGTAATTTATGAACATGAATGAAAACTAAAGAAGAACAAGTAAACTTTTATGGTTAGAAAATATTTTTGTACCTACTTTTAACTTGTGCAAAATTGTAAAAAACACTAGAAAAATGATAGTTTAGTGCCTATAAGCTTCACACACCTAATTCAGTGCTAGCTAACGACCATGGCCAACTTATCAAGCAAAATAATGATAAAACTACTCATGAAAGGCAGATTTCTAGGTTTGTCCTTTATTTACTTATATTTATAGTATACTTATTCTGAGCGTCAAAAATGTGTGGTCAGGCAGAAAATCCAAAGTTTTTCTTAAAGCAGCTTCTATTATTTCCTCCGGATTCAACTCATTTTATAGATCTGAGTCCATTTTTGTAAAAAAAACTTATGAAACAAATTTAAAAGAGCCTTTTTAGAAGTGTCAAAACTGCAAAAAAAAGCCAAACTAAAATATGTCAACAAGAAGTCACAGCTTACTTGGCTAAAAATGGGACCGGAAAATTCAACAAAAAGGTCCTTTCTTGGAAATATTTCAAAAGAACATGCCTTGTATTGTAAAACTTTCCGTATAAAAAATCGTACAGAAAGTGGCTATTTTCCGGTTGTTTGAAAAAAAAAGAGAATTACTTGAATCAAATAAGTAGTATCTTTTGTTTGACCAGGTTGCCTGCTTGGAACAATAATGGTTATATTTAATCCAACACCCAGCAAATTCGTTGTAAAGAAACTGAAAAATGGGTTGGGTTGGTCTGGTGGTGTAATAATTAGTATGTTTTCACATCGTATTCAATACGTATCGAAAATCAAGCATCTTGTTCTTCATTTGTCAGAACAGAGAACATGCTCTATGAAAGAAAAAGAAGACAATCTTTTCAATACGTATTGATTACGATGTGAAAACATATACTAAATAAATAGTCAGTTTTTATAGTTAACCAATTATAGTAGTTTTATTTGCCTTTTCCTCCATGCAATCATAAATCATAAATAAAATTTGCTTCTTTAAAACATCCTCAAATTTTATGTGTTTTTTTGACAGCTGACAAGTAATAATCATGATCACCACACAAAAAACACAAAAAAATGCAGATAACTGCAACGTTGCCAATAATTTCCTTACTTTTTCCAAGTGGAACATATTCGGAACTTTTGCAAACCAAGTAAATCTCAAGGGTCACCCTCAGTTCAAGCGGCACTTGAACAAGTGGAAGAAGTAAGGGGAAGTGGTGCACACGGGCATTAATGCGGTTGTTTTGGCAGGGATGCTGAAACTTATTTAAATTGTAATTAAGCTAAATTTAAGAGCACATATGCGTTTTTGCAAAACCCAAAAATTCCCTCTATTGAAGGATAAGTAATTTTTTACCTAAGATTTGGTTATATTTTTTTTATTAGTCCAAATATTCTTAAATGGAATTTTTGGTTATTATTGATTTTATTTCATAAACTACTATTTTAAAAACACTTACTCCTAAAATTTAAGAATAAGCAAATAGTTTTTTGAAGTATTAAATAATGTACATAGAGGAATAATATTATTCCGACAACAGTATTTTTTAAAGAATAACCCTAATCTTAAATACAGAATACATTTTCTTTAATGCCCGTGTGCACCACTTCCCCTTACTTTTTCCACTTGTTCAAGTGCCGCTTGAACTGAGGGTGATCCTTGAGATTTACTTGGTTTGCAAAGGTTCCGAATATATTCCTCTTGGAAAAAGTAAGGAAATTATTGGTAACGTGGCAGTTATCTGCATTTTTTTGTATTTTTTGTGTGGTGATCATGATTATTACTTGTCAGCTGTCAAAAAAAAAACACGTAAAATTTGAGGTTGTTTTAAAAAAATAAATTTTATTGATGATTGTATGGAGAAAAAGGCAAATAAAACTACTATAATTGGTTAACTATAAAACCTGACTATTTATTTAGTATATGTTTTCACATCGTAATCAATACTTATTGAAAAGATTGTCTTCTTTTTCTTTCATAGAGCATGTTCTCTGTTCCGACAAAGAGCGTGACATATGAAGAACAAGATGTTTGATTTTCGATACGTATTGAATACGATGTGAAAACATACTAATTATTACACCACCAGACCAACCCAACCCATTTTTTAGTTTCTTCACAACGAATTTGCAAAAAAACGGTGAATTATTCGCTTAGAGAAAAAAACATGACTTTTTTTGGACATTCTAAACTGTTTGTAAAAGGCATTTTTCGAAAAATCCTTCTTGGTAGGTATTACATTAATTACAAAGTCTAATTCTTCATCTTCTTCGTAATCCCAAAGAAGTTCCATTTTAAGCACAGACCACTATTACAATCACAGAAATATTTTAAGGCAACGGAACAGTTTTATAATCTGAATAAATTAATGGCTTTTGTTTAAAAACATAACCAAAAAAATACCTCCCATAACCTAAAAATGCGCTTAACGCGAAGTAATTCTACGGCTTATCTTAACTACAGCTTAAGTGCCACTTACATGATATTTCACACCCTTGCAAAACAAAACTAA
This sequence comes from Oxystoma pomonae, assembly GCA_963921995.1. Taxonomy (NCBI): domain Eukaryota; kingdom Metazoa; phylum Arthropoda; class Insecta; order Coleoptera; family Brentidae; genus Oxystoma; species Oxystoma pomonae. The sequence continues at coordinate 101,423,165 of OY998165.1, forward strand.
AGCTTAAGCTCGGCTTACATGTCAAGCCGAACTCGTGCACATGGGCATAAGTGTAACTCCTGGGCCTGTATTCTTGACACCCGTGCCCGTGAGTGTGAACAAATTTGGCTTTTCTCACCTGTTTAGATCCAAGTGAGAGAAGCAAATACTCACTGGTTACTACTTACCTCTCAAGCCTTCAAGAATACGGGCTCAGACCTACCTTGGCCCTCACTTATCCTTAAGCATTCCTTTGTCGACTATAAAATACATTTTGCGCTGAAGGAACTCTTAAGGCGCGAGGAGTCCTTAAGGCTAGACTATAAATTTCACCATAGCCATCCGTCTAGGCCTGTTGAGTTGAAATCACATTTAAAAATACAGACTACTAAATATTGATTACTAACCCCAATTTTTTGCGCAATTTTCGTTGACGAGATACAAATTACAAGCTACAAAATATACCAAAGTTTGTATTTATTATGTTTGTTTTATGTTGCGGCATTGATTTAACTGTTTTGACATTCTGTCTCCAAGGGTACGTTCACATTAAAACATCGGGAGACGACATATCGAGTGGATGACGTCAGGGATAAATCTCCGAATGTTGGATTAATGTGAACGCACTGGATGAACAACAAGATAACCTCAAAAATTCATTTTAGTTTTTTGCTAACTTGACTTTGGTGGGTTATACATGTGATTTTTATAAGAAAAGAATAGTTTGATTTTTTTTCAAATAAAGTTTTTTATTTATATAATAATAGTTATTTACATATTACAGTAAAATATAAAATAATAAACAGCAAAAAAAAATAACTACAAAACAAGCATAAAAACAATCACACTACCCAGGCATACTTACACAACAAAATCCTCTTCCAGGTCAGGGTCAGACGGGATAGTACCTAACACACTTGCGGCATTTCCGCATTGAATGGCAAGGCTGATCCTCTGGGTAATGAAGTTTTTTGCGTTTTTAGAATTTATTTTTCCACAGATCACTCATGAAAGTTTTTTTGCTTCGCCACTCCAAGGACCAAACGTCTCAATAAAAAAAGGTACAAAAATAAATCTATCTGTTAAATCTCCGTATTTAGATAATTTTGCTTGTTGACTCTACTCTGCTGCCTCCCCAGCCATTCTTGACGTTTTTGAAATATAGGTCTCGGCCGTCGTATCCTTGCAGGTAGCATCCCACAAAAGAGCCCTACCGGCCCTCCAGGGAAACAAAGACACCCCGTCAACCCGTTTTTCATCTCTCCTACTAATACCGGAAGGCTCCAATTGTGAAGGGATTCAAGGGCCAGAGCGTGCTTTAAAATTTGGTTAATTTGGCTGTGGCGAGAAAACCTGCCCGCACTTTTCCTGCAACAGAGCCCGTGAAGGCCATAAATGTCAACTTCTTTAACAAAGAAGAAGTTAAAAAACCTCCAAATCAGTTACTTCAACCGAAAAGAAACTAAAAAACACAAAAGATCAAAAGATCTTGGGTGGAAATAACGAAAATTCAAACTTGGATGAGTATCCCACAAGGAACACACAAAAGTGAAACTACTGATGAGCCCACGCTGGTTACCCAGGGCGAAACATCGTTTATTCATTTCTCTTTTCGCTTTGATCTTTTGTGTGTTCCTTGTGGGATACTCATCCAAGTTTGAATTTTCGTTATTTCCACCCAAGATCTTTTGATCTTTTGTGTTGTCAACTTCTTTGTTGCAGGGCCAAACGTATTTCTCAACCACAGGTTGTCCGTCACGAAGCGAGACAGAAATTCGGAAAGACGAGTCGTCCGAAAGGTTGCCCAGGGAAGAAGAAGGTATAGAGCTCTTAACCAGGCATTGCTTTTATATTCCTGCAGAGCAAAAAGCCGAGCCCTGCTTCTCGAATCTCCATTAGCAATCATTTGGCCTACTTTGAATTTGCAAAGTTTAATGTCAAAATCTCTCTGTGATTTATAATCGGAAATATTGATATCTATAAGATTAGTTAAATTTTTAAATTTTGCTATAGCTTCAATAAAGGATATGTCTTGGTAGTTGAGAATATTAGAAGGAAGAATACTCGATACTAAATGTGACGAATTGGAAAGTGAACCTCAAAACGCAGAAAAACATAAAGACGAGTCACGGATTTCTAGGCCCCCTAGTTTTACTGGTAGGTTACATTGTTTCCAGGCAAAATCGTTTAAAACACATTTAGTTATTTCCCCTAAAGTTGATTTCAGAAGATTATCAAAATTTTTAAGGCTATTACTCGGTCTCCAACAGGGTGCGCAACGTAGAATATATGTGATACGCGGACTGGCAAAAGAATATTTTATAAGATAATAGGCTTTTTGGAAAAAGTTTCAAAACAACGAATTTTCCTATTAAATTAATCAGCTATTTTCGAATTAGAAGAAGGAATCCCTAATAGAATTAGTTCATTTAATTCCGTAAGTGACATCTTACTTATTGTAGATATGTATTCTGAGTCTAATTTATAAAATTTTCGGTAAGAAAAATAACTTCGCATTTTTTTAAATTAACTTAAAGGCCGTTTTTTTTAAATTGTGTTTAAATCTTGTAGAACTATTTCAGAGTCGCGTGTAACCAGCCCACGCTGGTTACTCATACATCGATACATCGTTTAGTCTTTTCTTTTTGCTTTGGTCCTTTGTCTGTTCCTTGTGGATGCTCATCCAAGTTTGAATTTTTGTTATTTCCACCCAAGATCTTTTGATCTTTTGTTTTTTTTTAAACACAGTCTACCAAAGTGTTTCTGGTATATTACGGCCTCTATTAAACAAAAGATCAAAAGATCTTGGATGGAAATAACACTTTGATTTCCAATTTCGTTATTCTTTTCGGTTGATGTAACTGATTTGGAGGTTTTTTAACTTCTTTTTTTGACGGCCTCTATTATTAAAAACACGTGGTTTTAAAACGATAATTTTGCTTATACGGTTCTTTCATTTGCACCAGTAGAAGCTAACATACGACTTTATATCACTTTGGGTTCCGGCGTGAAGGTGTGGCGAATACGGCCACTATACAATATTATTTATGTTTCATCATGAATGCTCGAAGGAGTCGTAAAGTTGCTATAATATGGATTATTTGCACATAACCCGGTTGACAACGAGATACGAGCGAAATTTGTCATTGTAAAAAATAGAATTGCGAAATGCCCTCCGTCCTGCAGTTTAATATAATATTCTGCCTACACTAGGCGGGCTCAGTTACATCCAATTCAAACGGAAATGTCACCATGGTATACAAGGAAATACCAAAATTCTCCGCTGAAGTACACAAGGGATTCTTAAAAAAATATGCTCACACCAATGAATCAAAGAGTTTATACTTATTAAAGTAAGCAGCATGCTATTATTTAATTTAATTTCTTCTTCGACCCAATTAGATATTATTCATAACAAAATGAGTTGGTAAGGTGAATATAGCGTTTTTATTTAACTAAATAAATTAAATCTTAATCTAGAAATAATCGCACATATAAATACTACATTTATACCGGGGATTAGACAGACAAGCGTTTATGCTGTGGATGTAAGATTTGGATTTAATTTAATTTTTATTTAAAACAAAAATTTTAAAAATAAACATTTTATAACCTTAAAAAATGTCAGCTGGGTGAGGCTAACTGTCACTACTATAATCCAATTCTTTGATGAGCGGACTAACGTCAATTTTGCCTCTGAACACGTATTTCTTTGTTGTCAACAGTAAGTAACAGTTGAAACAATAAACAACATGACTTTTTTTATATATTTATTATCGCTGTCTAAAACAATGTATCAAATAGAGATCCAAAAAAATGACGTCAGTCCGCTCATCAAAAATTTTTACTATAGCCCCAGAAAGGCGTTAAATCTGATTTAACCGTTTTTGCCGTGTGTTAGTCGAAAGATAAGTCAATCTTAAAAAATTGTTGGATTGGATTATCTTAAATCGCAAGCGTCTATACCGTAGATTAAGGCAAAACTAATCTTAATCGGGTCAGTTAATCCTCGGTATAAACGTAGTAGTCACATCAAGGCATGTTAGATCTCATTGTAAGAATAAACCTTTATTGAATAAAAATTAATCTGAAAACGATAAAACAAATCAAGAGTCCTTTCAAGTCACGCTAAATATTATTCTTAAAATAAACTTTTATTGAGTGAAATCAAAAAATGTCTACTTGCTTATAGTACAATTAGTTTTTTTTTGATATTGTTTAATATTTATTAAGGAAATGTATCCCTGTGTAAATAAAAATTTGTTTTAAATTTTTTAATAATTTAAATTGTGTCTGCCTTACCACATACTCTATGTGCGACGCATACAATCTAACATTTCTCTCACCTGGTCCAATGCAAACTATATACTTATACAAGCTCAATTTTGTGTCATATGTGTAAAGCTCGTGCGAGTTCAAGGTGTGCTTATACAGGGTCGATTCTTTAATTGGAACGGTGCTTCTAGCGGCTTTCAGGAAGAGGTTTTAAAAAAAGTTAAAAGCGAATCTTTCATGATTTTTTACATTTTGGGGGCCTCCAACTGGATGCCCAGGGCCTACAAAGTTTTTTTTAAATAAGGAAGTATTACTCGTGGCCCTTTTTTGGAAAGCTTGTTAAAAAATAAACCTAACGTACTAGTTTTTTTTTTCACATCTGTCAACCGATGTGTCAAAAATTTAAAAATACTTATGCTTTGTCAATTGTTTTAGATTCAAAATAGACTACATATTTCTCTATTTACTAAGCGGATAAAAGCAAATACTACACTTGGGGGGTCCAGGGCCTTCCAATTTTTTTTTCATGAGGAGGTACCACTTGTGGCACCTTTTGGGAAGGCTGATCCTCCAGTTGGGGGAGAAGTCCGTAAAAAATGAATAAAGATTCGCTTTTAGCTTTTTTTTATTAGTGGTGAGGCCATCACAGTTTATAGATTATAGATTAGAATAGGTGTTTTGATTAAATTAATGTTAAGGCCCCAAAAATGGCATATATTTGATAAAACTGCTTTGCTGTTTTTTTGGGCCAATATTTACCGGGCAGAATATCGAAACCGAGAAAACGGAATCTGTTGAAATTTGACAGGAATGTTTATTTTTGAATTCCTCACAACCGTATCCAGATAGTTTTTTGCTGGACTCTCTCATTCCCGAAATAAAATAAACACGGCTAACAATAGTCAAAAATCTTACCTGGCTTTTTCTTTAGCCTCGTCGATAATACAGAACAACAATTTTTGGATTTTTTTATTTTTTGAAAAAAATATACCAAATTTTGAAAAATTATTTGGATACGGTTGTAGATTTTTATAAATCCCATTATCTGATAACAAAAAACTTATATTCTTTTCCTTTATAAGCGAGATTCTGCCGGAATTATCAAAACGCCAAAGTCACGGAATTTGGTAGGGCGAAGAAAACTGAGTGAGTTCGATTGGAGTATTGGAATTTAGGTTCCGCATAGCCACCGGCCACTTGTCTAATAGAACATTCGGGGAATAAATTGACATATGTCAAGTGATAAAAATAAGAATACGGAAATTTGTTACTTTCCCAATAAGCCCTAATATATTAGTGATGCCACCTATTGTTGATCTTTCAAAAAAATAGGAAAGCAGTGTTGTTACGTATTATATCGAGAAAGAAAGTATAAATTGAAAATCTTAATATTATTACTATTTACTAGAGATTCAAATTAACAAGCCTTTCAAATCTACCCAAAACTAATTACTCGTGTAAGTAAAGTTTATTCTTACAACGAGAATAACATAAATATAAAGTAACCCGGTATTTATTAAGTGTTTTGTTTCCTTCCTTCCTGACTCTAATTTATTCTTGGATCAAGACCTTGATATTACATAAGATTTCTTCCGTAAATGACTGAGAAATATGTAACCCGACCTGACCCGACCAGGCAGAACTTTGAGACATTACAATAAGTGCAAGATGCTTGATAGATCATAACTGGCGTAACAGATCAATTAATATACCTTCCGAAAGTCAGCGCTTGAATACTATAGGTATCATCAAGAACGTTAGAAGGTACCATAGACAAACTGCGTACCGTTGAGCGAATTAAAATAAAAACGCAGACCAACAGCAACTCGTGGAATAGTATATCAAATGAACTGCTCTTTCAGACGGGATGAACAATAAGTGCGGACACTACTAAAGGGAGTTTCCAGAATTGACACAATCCAAGGGCCGAGAAACTCATTTAGCTCACCAGATAATAAACCGAATTTAGTCTCTGTACACCGGAAAAAAAATGTATGAAAAGTACAAAATATATTTTGTAAAAATTTACGTATTTCGTTTACACTTTTCTTGCATAAATCCTTTGTTTCTTATTCTTACAAAGTAAACTTGTATATTTACACCTCTAGTTACGTTTTACTACAAGAGTTTTATATTACATGATGATTTATGTCAAATTAAAATACTTTTTAGCAATTTGGTCGATAATATTTTCTTGATAGAAATCTTATTTAAATAAATAAAGTTTTTTTTATTGTTTTTTTTTTTCTATTTTTGCAAGAAAATTTGTAATTTTTCAAATTACAATATATTTTTACAAACTCCAACCTACATAGTAATTTTACATAAACAGTTTGTAAAATTAGAATGTAATTTTACGAAAAATTTCAGGAAGTTATTGTAATTTTCCTTTGTCTTAAATTACAGAACATACTCTGTAAAAAACTACACTCTGTATTATGTACAGCACAGTTACCAACAATAAGCTCTTTAATTTTACAAATCCTTTTTAATAGTGTATGGAGGACAATGAGATGGCCAGTCTGATTGGCACAATCACAAAATATCTGTCAAAGAACCCTGCACAAATTACATTGGGAATGGCTTTCGGCTAAATGTCATAATTTTTTATATGTTGTTGTACTCGATCAACAAAGCACAAAAATAAAAAAAAAAACGAGATAGGTAGCAGGATTACTTTCTGAGATATGGAGCTTTAAAGTTGACGTGTTTTAAAGCTATATTTTTGGATATGGTCCAAATTTTTTTCCCACAACTTTGTTGATTAGCGCCAAAAAAAAACGATTCGTTTCTCTATTTGTTCTGAATGAAACATCCTTTCCATTCATATAAAAATATTTCTATAAGGGTTCTTTGGTACCACCAGAAGAGTCACTGATCTTAAAAACGAAAGAAAATTACCATATTTAAAAAAATTAAATACACAGGTTCCTAAGATTTTCCTTAGGGATAGGATTTCAATAAATCAAACAGAAATCGCATAGAAAGTTCTGCGCGCACAAAAGAAACAGGTATATTGAGCAATGGTGCCAGTTTGTTATTATCTCCGGACTGCTTCCATGAGAAAAAATTGTCGCCACTCTTTCATTGTGAGCATAAATCATAGTTGCAATAATAACCGTTGACAAGATGTCTGCAAATTCCGCTAGATGGCGGCAACACCATGAGATAATCGAGGAAAAAATTAGATGTTTTCAGGTCCAAACCACAGCTTTTTCTTGCTTAAAGGAGATACTGAGCGATAAACTCGTGAGGTTGTTAACATTAGAAAGAAATATCTTCGCTTTTAATTAAATTTCTTTCCATTCTCTTCTACTAGTGACATCTATCCGGAAACGGCCAAACCATGCAGCTACCACTAGCAGCCAAAGAAATCAATAAACGGCGCTGTTTTTCCTGCAGAGCTTTTTGCTTGCGATATTATTGATTTTAAATAAAGCTGGCCCTACACTACATTTGATATTCTTGAGGTGTTTTATGACATGATCTCGAAACATGTAGCGAACCAATTCTTCAAAACTAGCGGGAGGGTAAAAGCGAAAAATAAGGGGCTGCCAATATTTGTAACACCCAAAAAGGGGTGAAAAGATTTATTTTGCTCTGTTTCTTTACAAAAAACGTTTTTTTTACGAAAAACTTGAGCTCTGCCACTTTTTTTCTTTTTTTCTTCAACTTTCTCGAAATTTTCGTCATACCGTAGAAAAAAATTATTTCCCCCATGGTCATACTCTACTTTTATTCGAAAAAATTTAGAAACAGAGACGTGATCAGTTTTCCTAAAACGGGGGATCTTGGTTTCAAGTGAGAAGATAAAGGGCGACGCATGCAAAAATTTTTCAATCAAATTAGCCGAACGCAAAAATGTTAGAAAAACATAGCACGAAATAAAAATGGCGCCGCTTACATTTTTTTTTCAAAAATTACGTAATTTCGGGAACGCAAAGAAATAGGTCTAAAGAGTATAATTTTTGAGAAAAAAATATCTATTTTCTCGCCCTCCTCCACTGGAACTACAGGGCCGTGCACAAATTACGTAATGGTCATAGGGGGGAGGGGGGATGCAAAACTTTACGTAGGGGGGAGGGGGGTTTTCGACAGCGTTTGCATTTGTGTGAAAGTAAGAAAATTTGGAATGAAAATAAGTGAAAAGTTTTTTTTTTTGGGGGGGTGGTAGTGGTCTTGAAATCGTTACGTAATATTAGGGGAGTGGCGTTCCAAACCGTTACAAAACATTAAATAGGGAGGGGGTCAAAAATTGGTAAAATCACCGTTACGTAATTTGTGCACGACCCCACATCTCATCGTTCCTCCTTTTTGATTTCGAATCAAAGTGCAAAACCCGGGTTGGACGTTCGAAGGCGTCAACCCGCCCTATTTGCTTGATAAAGTTTCTACGGAAATATCTCAGTCGATTTCTCCGGCCGTGTATGAACGCTTTAGGTTAGGCATTTGCATGTATCTCAGTCCCCAGCCTGTAAACAGTGCGTAAGGACAATGGTTACAAAATGAAAAGCCGAAAAATATTTTTTTTTACGATATCTTTCACCAGTTTGGTATTAAATTCGAGCAAAAACAATTTTTATTCCAGTCCCAAAGGTATGAAAATGGAAAACATTAGAAAACAACAAGCTGGAATGGATTTACTACGTGTAAGATGTAGTGACATCAGCGCCCCATGCCCATCCTTTTCTGCCTAATGTGCTTTTCCGTTTGTCTGCGTCTTATACACGGCTGCTTGGCCCCCTAAGGATTTGCTTAGGAACCCTGTATATTGATAAAAATAATGCTAGTAAGTTAAAAAAACATTTTTGTTTGAGTGGTACCATTAATCGGGAAAATGGCAGTTACCTTTAATGCTTTTTAATATTTTTGAAATATTGGTGAAATACGAAAAGTGATTTAAAATAACTTATGGGTAGATTATACAAACTTTTTTTGGACAAGTTGAATTTAAGAGCTTGATATGAATATGTTGTTACCGATAGGTATCCATTGGTACCGGTATTTGACCAATCAAATTGCTCGTCTGTTATATGCTTTTAGGCTAACTTGGGGTTGCCGTTAACGAATATGATAACATTTTTCCGATTGTTTACACTGTGTTCCCAATACAATGCGTAAAATTATCTATTATTATATACATATTAAACATATCTTAAGAGTTTTAAATTTTGCACGCAAATGTATGCGTAAAAACCACTTTTCCGCACTTAATTACGAAAAACACTTTACCTACTTTTTTTTTCTCGTAGAAAAAAATTCGTTATCGGCGACCTAAAGGCATATACCACACAAGCAATTTGATTGGTCAAATACAATACAAATACAAATATTGGTATTAGGCTTTTAGATTGGATTTGTCCATAAAAAGTTTTTATAACCTACCTATAATATATTTAAAATCACTTTTCGTATTTCTCCAATATCAAAAATATTAAAAAATATTAAAGGCGCCTACCATTTTTGACATTTATGGTACCATTCAAGCTAAAAATTTTTTCTTTAGCCAAGTGGCATTATTTTTAATAATATATTTGAAATTTTTTAAAATCTGGCCGTTTGTTTTAAACAAAGTCAGAATTGTGATTTTTTTAAATATGGTTGTTTTCTTTCTTTTTTAAAACTTATAAATCAGTGACATTTCTTGTGGTACCAAAGAAACCATATAAAAACATGGGTGGAAGGGGTGTTTCATTCCAGACAAATAGAGCTTCGAATCATTTTATTTCGGCGATAATTAACAAAGTTGTGGAAAAAAACTTGGACCATGTCCAAAAATATAGTCTAAAAACACGTCAACTTTAAAGCTCCATATCTCAGAAAGTAATTTTGCTCTCGTTTTTTTTTATTTTTGTGCTTTATTAATCGAGTACTACAACTTATAAAAAATTATGACATTTAGCCGAAAGCCATTTCCAATGTAATTTGTGCAGGGTTCTTTATCTATATAGCTAAATACATAAGTTATAAAAAAATGTTTTGCTGTAAATCCCCTTGTAGTATTTGCGCGCTTATACGCAAGTGCATTTTAAATTAGTACCCGATACTAGTTTTACATAATACAATACTCATGCTCATTACATATGAGAATGCAATAGCCGTAGGTTAAATAAATATAGTAAATCGTAGAAAATGATATTTGCTTTGGCCATACTCGTACATTTTGATATCTCGTTAGGAAACTTAAATGGAAATTTTGATATTTATATGTGTTTTAATGTATGACTTTTGGGAATGTAAGTAAATTACATTAAGTGAGTTCAAGTAGGTATACAAGACACTCCGAACACCTCCAGGTCCACCGGGTCCACCTTTCCGTTTGAGTTTTTACTTGAAGTGTGGACCAATAGCAAATAGGCAGCTTTTCTCCTCTTCCTCCCCTTCATCTGTCGCTGGCTGCCGCTGGCAGAGTTAACTTTATTTAAACTTTTTCTCCTGTAGTCGCCATATTTAGAGAGTTTTTCCATGTTTTTGTTCCAAACTGTTACGTTTTTTTTTTAAATTTTAAATAATTTTAATTATGTTTCATTGACGTATTTCGGTTCATCGTTAAAATGGTTTTACTATTTAAACAAAAATCTAACCTCAAAAAACGAATGTTTTGCGGCACCCAGAGACAGTGGAAGACAGTCAGTTGCTGGATTCTAACGGGGAGAGTGGAAGGGCTAATCCCTTCACTCGAGACACGTTGAAGCTCTGAGAACGGGGCCCGAGATGAGCTTGAAGACAAAACAGCATAACGATAAAAAAAACAAAAGATCAACAAGATGTGAAAATGACGAAAATTCAAACCTGGATGAGCATCCCACAAGGAACACACAAAGGACCAAAGTGAAAAGAGAAATGATTAAACGATGTTTCGTCCTGGGTAACCAGCGTGGGCTCATCAGTGGTTTCACACAATACAACACCATCATACAGTTTTATTTGCAACTTTGAATCACTCACAAATAGGCATCGTTCCGCACTGGTACTTATCCAAGTTACCTGATACAGATTTATCCCGGCGTGTTAATATTTCCAATAGGATTATACTCATAAGGCAATTAAAACAAAAAAAAGAAGTTAAAAAACCTCCAAATCAATTATTTCAAGCGAAAAGAAACTAAAAAACAAAAGATCAAAAAGATCTTGGGTGGAAATAACGAAGGCTGGTTACCCATCATTTCTCTTTTCTTGGTCCTTTGTGTGTTCCTTGTGGGGTGCTCTTCCAGGTTTGAATTTTTGTTATTTCCAGCCAAGATTTTTTTGATATTTTGTTTTTTAGTTTCTTTTCTGTTGAAGTAACTGATTTGGAGGTTCTTTAACTTCTTTTTTTGTTTTAATTGTCTTAGGAGCATAATCTTATTGGAAATATTAACACGCCGGGATGAATCCGTATGAGGTAACTTGGATAAGTACCAGTGCGGAACGATGCCCATTTGTGAGTGATTCAAAGTTGGAAATCAGAGTGTATGATGGTGAGGGTGACCAGTGAAACATTGTTTAATCATTTCTCTTTTCGCTTTGGTCCTTTGTGTGTTCCTTGTGAGATGCTCATTCATCCTTTAAAATCGAATTTTCGTTATTTCCACCCAAGACCTTTTTGATCTGGTGTTTTTTAGTTTCTTTTCGGTGATTGGAGGTTTTTTAACGTTTTTCAAATGATCATACTTCTAAATGTTATTTTCATTTAATTTTTTTTTACAAAAAATTAAAATCGATTTTTTTTTGAGTTAGATACGCACGCCCCCCCAAAGGTTTATAATGGAAATATTACATAATTAAATATTTTTATCGAAGAAGGCGTGGCGGCTTATCCACATCTATTTCTGACGGCTTTTGAACAAATTTATACGGTCACCAAAACATCTCTCTCTATCTAGCCTGCTATGTGTATCAGATCTTGGACTTATAGTGCTCCCCCTTTGTTCTTTAAACTATGGAACCATCTTGTTCTTTCATATATTACGCTCTTTCTCAAAACAGAGAACATACTTTATGAAAGAGAAAGAAGACAATCTTTTCAATACGTATTGAGTATGATGTGAAAGCATATTATTTGATTGGTAATTATTGAAAGGCAAAGTAAAGTCAGTGGCGCACCGAGGAGGAGGGGGGTTTGGGGTTAAACCCCACCCCTCTCATCGAGAAGCCTTGTTATATACAATTGGCACAATCGAAGAACAGCTGAAATAAAATATGTAGGGAATAAAATACAAGAGCCTGGACTTCATATATTGCAAAATTTTTCTTTTGGATTTGGATCACCATCAAAATGGTATTTTTAATGCAATTTTATCGAAACATTTTGCCCGCGATTTGATGTCATAAATGACATTTTAACTGTCATTTTCGCACGCATTTTAGTGTTTTTACAAACATTGAATCATGATGTTGACATCAAATTTTGGGTAAATAACAGTGGCGGTCCCAGCCATTTGAAAAGGGGGGGGGCGGTTCCGATACGAAAAAAAAACTAGGATAAAAGCATAGCTTTTATGAGGAACATATCAATATATGCAAATAAAACTTAGAACTACAAGTGCGAGTTTGGCCTCAAATCTAGAAGGGGGGGTGTTATGTTTTATGAAAATTGCACTAAAAATGCATTTTTTTATTTAAAATTAATCAAACAGTTTATAGTATTTGCAATTTGGAAACGACTTTAGTTAATTTTGCCTTGATTTTGGCTTCACGTTGTATAAAACTTGGTATGAATTATGAATATGTTCAGGTCAAAAATACTTTTTTACGTCCGAAATGATTTTGTCTAAAACTTGTTTATAAAAAAAGAAACTTTATAATACCGTTCTGTATTTCCAATCTCGTGGTTTTCGCGGTAAGTACTTCATGCGTTTTTTCATTCTTGGTGTGACGAATTGAAGGTCAAACTGTCCCAAAATACTGTGGAGGGATTCTAGAATGTCTTTAAAGGAGGGTTGGCTGCCCAGTAGGTAACCCATCCACATAAAAAAACCCGTATTGTTTTTGTGGGTTTTTTCATTATTAATAAAATAAATAAACGTAAAAAAGGTATATTATTACCAGTCGTTTGAAGCTGATCGTAAGATTCGATAAACTTTGACCAGTTGCATAGCGTTTTCTAATCCCATACAATTTCCTGTTTTATTATTTCAAGTAAGACCGTAAGTTAAAAAATGACTTTCAATGGATGCTGCACTAGCTGGGCAACGAAGCAAATTATGAAAAAAACGATTCTGTTTCAATATTTGCAAACTCTACATTTATTACTGAATTCTTAAACCTTCTAAGGTTCTCTTTCTACCGCTACTCTTAGGCATTTTCCTGGTAAAAAAATGGTCTAGAGTTAATAACCTCGAAAAAAACAAAAACTTGAATCGTATAGTATCATATCATACTAAGTAAGCAGGTACTTACAGTGTAGTAAATACACAAACTCCAAACATAATTTTCTTTAGGTTTATTTACATTAAGAAAATATTATACGAATATCGCATCCGCATAAAGCGCTGGTCAAACTAAGCCAAAACTGCTTTGATTTATTAACAAACAAACAAACTGTCAATATCTGTATTCCACCTATTTGTATATCGTATTTTATAGTTGATAAACGATCGCAAGAATAAGTCCTAATTTTAAAGAACTACAATCTGTATATGACTTAAAAAGAAAACCATAAAAAACCCAAAAAAAGCCGAGTGGGGTGGGTTTTTTTCCAACCCTGTTTTCTCGTTTTTTCTCCAAAGACTTCAGGGTTACCACCAGCATCTTTGTTGTCTATTTTTCTCTGGAGCAAAGGGAGGGGGGCGATCGCCACCCCCCCCCCTCTGGGAGCCCGCGATTGTTTCCTTATGTCAATTTTGGTCCCATTTTGACTTCAATTTAATTTTTTTTGTATTATTTATACTTCACCCCCCTTCTCCCGATGCCAATTCCTGGTTGCGCCACTGGTAAAGTAAACAATATTATTCCTTTCGCGCCTTGTCAGTATCAATTATCATAAAGCTGCCCCAGTAATTGAGCTTAAATTCATGAATATGTAACCTTTTAAAAATTGGTAATTGTTTAAATAAATTAAAATTTTGGTCGTTTAGAATAATGATTTTTTTTTATATTTACGATATGTATAGATTTGACTTTAGAAGTTAATTAAAATCGATGCGCCCCCGAGTTCCGTCCCCCCAAAACCGAATTCCAAAGCAGCCACTGTTTGTGGTGATCTTTTCGTTTTTCTAGCCAAATTATATAAAATTGACTTGGCGGTACACATTTTTTGAAGACTTTGGGCCACTTTCCGCCTTTGGATTGTCTTAAGTTTTAACTTATGTAGTAACATCTCTTAAGTTCCAAAATCAGCTTGCCAAACTTTTACTTATCTTATACTTAATTTAAGTTCCAAACAAGCTGGCAACGCTGCAGACTGATGACAGAATGTTACAATTGTGGATAAAGTTTTTAATTAAAAAATCACACGACATGTCATAAGCTGAAATTATACTCAATAAATTATTAGAGATTTTATACAGAAAAAGAAACAGTATAAGCAACACTCATTCTTAAAATTTTGAATAAAATTCACAGCTAATATAGGCTACAGAAAAACCAAAACAAAAACAGACAAGCCTAAATTATTTACGTTTTATTAAAATGTTTTTCATCAAAATCTAAAATGTCCTTTATACTGTAGCGACAGGCATCTATTAAAATGTCCTTTAAAAATATTTTAAACTTCCACAATAGGTAAAGAATTAAATAAATGTATTCCCAGGTAATTATTCTTTTCAATCCTAAATTCCAGCTAATTATTCTTTTAAATCCTAAATTTGGGAACGACAAGGTTTTCTTTATTTCTGGTGTTGTATTGATGCTGACTGGACTACTGTATATGATTTTGAGTTTTAACCGTACACAGTTTGTTAAGAATTATCTTCCCGAACAGTCAGGATTCTGCGTTCTACAAAAAAAGGTCTGCAAGCCTCCCCTCTCTGCTGCACACTAGCGATTATTCTTATTGCTGATTTTTGTTTTAAGAATACTTTTTGAAGAAAATGGTGGGCAGGATTTCCCCACCCCACAATAACATATGTCATTATTGAGTGGAAAATTGCAAAGTAGGCAGTTCTTGCAGCTCCCCTGTTTATAATTGATACTATCTTTCGTAAAGCATACACTGATTTTGCCAACCTGTTACACATCGCAGGAAAGACTCCTAAGAACTTTGCATTATATTCTTCTTTATGACGAGTTGGCTTACACTAATTTGAAAGTCGAGAATCGCAGTCTTAGTCATATACAATGCCAAGCGATTTGCCGAAAACCACTGACCAGCTGCCCGCAATACCTTATCGCTTGCTGTGACAATATTTTGTTCTTTTCCCAATCTTGTTATGAAACCATTATCATCTGCATATTGTACTGCTATGCTGTTGTCGTTTTTAAGAGTGTCAGGAAGGTCAAGCAAATAAACTATGAAGACAAATGGTCTTAAGAAAGATCCCTGCCTAACCCCTCGAGTGATTGTTTTTCGTACTCACTAGTCATTGGGCTGCTCAATTTGAGTCTTGATCAAGTGGAGCACAAACAACGTGCTTTCTTTTGTAAGACGAAATCTCGTCCTAAAATTATTATCGTCGAAACTATTGAAATAGTCATAGCGGATAAATCTATGTCTAGGTATCCCATTGATGACAAACAAAAGTTCGTCGTTCTCTTCGTCGTACCGTACTAACTCCATTTTCTAAAAACTGCCTTCAGTAGCAATGTAAAATAATTTTCTATAGCGTAAACCCAGCCTAAAATTCAGATCCAAAATTTTCACTACAGATGTAAACAAAAACCTAATATAGGTGATGTGTCTATTTTCAGAATTTTCTTCCCGAATTGTTTGGCATGAGTCTTCGAATACTTTTTTTATAGTAAAAAAGACGATTCTAGGCCGAATAAACTTAAAAAAACACCAAAAATGGAAAAAATAGTTTAAGTAAAACTTAAGCAGTCAAATTATACCACTTAAGCCAAGGGTGAAAATTTGATACTTAAGTCGAACTTTGATAACACCTGCAACCGATTAAACTGAGATAAGTGTAATTTAGTACTTATAGAAAGGTGAGAAAGTGGCCCTTTATCTTTAACCGGAAAAACCCAAAATATACTTACATCGATTTTGTTGCAAATAATTGTTGATTCACAAGCTTTTATTTAATTTCACAAGTATGTTTGTAGCTAGTATGTTTGGTTCAAAATTATGATTGTTTTCCACAAACCAAAACTACACTTTTTTGCACTCGACGCGCGTTTCGCTAACAACGTTAGCATCATCAGGAGATGATAAACAAATCATTGTTTATCGTCTCCTGATGATGCTAACGTTGTTAGCGAAACGCGCGTCGAGTGCAAAAAAGTGTAGTTTTGGTTTGTGGAAAACAATCATAATTTTGATTTAGTGCAACCAAAGGTTCCAAATTTCCAACATAGTTAGTATGTTTGGCACAAATCTTGCAAGTCAATTTTGAACCAATTGCTACATATCCGATTAACTTCAAAGGTATGCGTTTATAGTTTTGGTGACAATACAATATTATATGTTGACGGAGGTCATTAAGGGTGGTAAGAGAGGCATGATGTATTTAAAAATTCAAAAATGAATAACTTTTGAACGAAATCTGCTACGAATGTGCAGTTTTCAATTTTATGTTTCACTAAATATTTTATAATTTTGGAAGTAAAAGTTACGTGGGAGGTGCTTAAGAGACTAATATATGAGCACAAAACTGGTTAACACAAAAACTATATTTCTGGGGGGGAGGGGATGGTTAGGTTAATCAAAGAGGCTACGAATATGCAGTTTTAAGATTTGGAGAGGGAGGTGGTTAAGGAAGTAATATTATGAAGCTGACAGTCTTGCCTCTTCGATGATGAAGATATTCTTACCATCTAAGTATCTCCGATTTCCTTTAAAATTGGGTTTTGTGGGTCGACGAACACGAATTTTGCATCAGATTTTAAAGGTTATGATTTTGATATCTAGATTTCAAAATTGGCGTACAGGGGTTTTTGGTGTAGAAGATTACGAATTCGTGATAAGATGTGGTAAAAACTATGATGTTAACAGCTCCCCCTCTTCCAACCCAAGCAATATTTTAGGTTCAGTAAACCAGTACTAAAGAAATCCTAAGTTAATTAGGTAAGGTGTTACTCTTTTTTACCTTTTAAGAAACCGTTGTTCATTTTGGAGCTTTAATTAGGTCTTTTTTACCAAGTAGTTTGCCTTTATAGTAAGACATTTTTTGGATATCCGCGGTAGTCACAAATTACCTACTTTTGACCTAAATTTTTGATGATTGAGTTAGTTAGTTTTTAACGTAAAAAATGTGTGAAATTCTTCTTGTCAGGTCAAACATCGATCGGTCGCCATAAATTTTATTATGTTGATTTTTTAGTAATTTTGTAAATTCAAAAAACAAAAAAAAATCTCTTCTTTTAATTTTCCACTGGTAAAAAGTGTCCCAAATCTTTATAAATATTTCAGAGCAAAAAAACTATTTTATAATTTTTAATTTTTAAACCTACTGTTTCAAAATTTACTTGAAGCCGGCATGGAAACAGATTGAACCCAAACAGAGTTAACAGCAGACAATCCAAAGTTTTTTTCAAAATAATTTATTCATGATATCAAATGATATTATTTTAAAGATGTAAAAGTTAATTAAAATATGCAAAATTATTATTATCGATATTTTTTCCAAATTATTAATTGAGAGTCGTAATTTAAAAAGCGAAAGAATCCAATTCTTGTTTAAATTATTTCTGAGTTGTATGGCGCTAAATCCTTTCAGTTTTCTCGAAGTATAGAACTTTTGACACGAGTGTAATCTTTTCTAAAAGAAAATAAAAGCTCTATAATAGACAAAATCGGGTTGCGAAAACACGTTATTACATTACATTACATTACATTAAGTTCGAATACTAGGGTTCGCTCATTTTTTCTTGTGAAGTGGGTAAGGTTTAATAAAATAACTCGCTTCTAAAGAAAATTTAACAGACACCTTGCTTGTAGGGGTTTTCACAAATTTTTCGATTTTTCTTTCGATGAAGTGGGTTAGGTTTAATACAATTCGAACCAGTCTATTTCAAACTAATTACCGTTCGAAAGAAAGTATATACGTAGATACGATTTTTACTTGTGGGGGGGGGGGGCGGTATAAAAAAATTCAACTTAACGCATATAAAAAAACTGCCTAAGATTAAACTAAAATGGTAGCAATCAATGGGTTATAGGGCCGCAGGCCATTTTTTAAAACAGGACGAAATTAGTACATAATCAGTAGCAAATTATGGCATAATTATATTTTTTTAAATATCTTTCCTAGGCAGAGGGGGGTGTGCCTTGATATCAGGCTACACACCCCATAAAAATAAAAAAAAATTAAGTTATCTTGAGAGCAGACAATTTTCTAGAAGGGTACGAAATTAGTACATAATTAGTATCAAATTCTGGCATAGTCACTTTTGGTCGAATCTCTTTTCTAAGTAGAGGGGGTGTACCTCGATATCAAGCTATACACCCCATAACAAAAAACAAAAATCTTGGGAACCGATGGTTTTTGTAAACTAAAAGTATCTTTCTTTAAGAGTACATAATTAGTGGAAAATTATGACATATAAACTTTCATTAAATCTATCTCCTAAGAGTGGGGGAGTGCAGCTTAGCGTTTAGTCACCCCCCCCCCTTTTAATTGCGAATAAATCCATTTTAGTACATAACTAATAATTTTTACAATATCCAAATTGAGTTTCGTTGAGGGGAGGGGTGCAGCTTGATTTAGCCGAATCGGCGCAGCACTTAATAGCAGAGTGCGATGCATTATTATTAATATTATTAAATTTCTTTATTTAGCAAATTGTACAAGTACAGCTTATTCACAGTTAATGGTAAGTACAAAAGTATAACTATAAAAGTAAGTTTGCACATAAAAAAGTTTTTAGAAGTTCCTAAATCTCTTCTAAATGTAACTCTTAAATATGATAAATATTAACTAACATAAAAATATTTTATAAATAAAAATTAAACATAAACATGACAAATACATATAAAATGACAATAACTAACATATTAAAAAGAATGTTACAAAACAAGCAAATAGTTAAAATAATTAAAAGTATGCAAGCACCATTACGAACATAAAAATATTTTATATATAAAAAGTAAACATAAACATGGCAAATAAATATAAAATGACAATAACTAACACATTAAAAAGAATGTTACAAAACAAGTCAATAGTTAGAAATAATTAAAAGTACGAAAGCGTCATTACGAACATAAAAAATTATAATTTCAACAGTTATTGTGGTAGAAATGGAAAAACATATTATCAATTAGGTACTGTTTGGTTCATGTATATCGCACCTCTTAAGTGCCGATTTAAAACTATTAATTGAGCTAGTATCCTTGATATTTTGTGGAAGTTTATTAAAAGCATCCAAACCATTATAAAAAAGAGAACTCTGTCCAGTTTTAGTTTTCCTTTTCGGCAGATAAAACTCGTTCCTTTGCCTTGTGTTTACATGATGTATTTGGTTGCTGTAGATAAGCTTGCTTTTTAAATAGGAAGGACAACGACCAACTTTAATTTTAAAAATCAACACCAAAACGGTGAATTCAAAATACTCCATCACTGGCAACCACTGCAAACATTTTTGCATGGCCTTAATGGATGTATATTTTGAGCACCCCAAAATTATTCTCATTGCTCGATTTTCTAATTTTTATAAACGTTAGATTTCATTCTTTCTTAGTGTACAAAGGAGTGTAGAAGCATAGTTAAAATGAGAAAGAATAAGGGTGTTGTAAATTTATCTTTTTGTCCAAAAAGTCAAGTAGTTTGAACACTTTGACAAGTAATTTATCAGAAAGCTAATTTTAGAGATTACCAGATTAACATGTTCTTTAAAACTCAACCTATCATCCACTAGTACTCCTAAATACCTAAACTTCTCAACACATTCGATTTCGGTACCCCCTATTTGTAGAGAATAATGGCTGAATTCTTGTTTTTGACGTTCATTACCAAAAACCATACATTTACTCTCGGAAGCATTTATTTTAAGAAGGTTCTTTTGAGTATAAACGTAAATTTTATTTAAATCTCTATTGATTGCTGACACTAATTCACTAATATTGTTACCAGTGATGTAACACAGTTTATCATCTGCAAACAGATGAATCTCTGACTCTTTAATCATCAATAACGTCATTAATGTAAACAATAAACAACAGGGGACCTAAAATACTTCCCTGTGGTATTCCATGTACATTCTCTCGTTCATCAGACACACTTCCATTCATTCTGACACACTGTTTCCTGTTTTTTAAGTAATTCTCGACCCACTTTAAAACCACACCTTTAATGCCTATTTTTCTTAGTTTCTTAAGCAAAATTTGTTTATC
Organism: Oxystoma pomonae; assembly: GCA_963921995.1. NCBI lineage: Eukaryota > Metazoa > Arthropoda > Insecta > Coleoptera > Brentidae > Oxystoma > Oxystoma pomonae. The sequence continues at coordinate 101,443,833 of OY998165.1, forward strand.
GATGGTTTCATAAGCACGTTGCAGGTCTAAGAATGCTGCAATTGTCACTTTATTACTATCTCTTGCACACTTCCAATTATCCAAAACCAGCTGTAATGCTGTTTCACAACTACTTTGCGAAAACCGGATTGTTTATCCGAAAGTATGTTATTTTCATATGCCAGATCAAGGCAGCTGAAGTGGGGATTTCCCACGATAGAGGAAGAAGAGCTGCACTCGCTCAAATGGGCCGACATACTGAACTTCGTAAAGAAGACAGGGAGGCCAGAAGAGAGAGGTGCAACGGAAGTAGGGGCATAGGGGTAAGGAACGGGGGTCTCTATTGATAAACTGGCCCCTAATCTAAGGATATTTTTAATTAGAAAAATTTTCGATTTGATACGGTTCTGGATGACCTTGAAATTTGTAAAAAGTCTAAACAACAAAATATTTAAAACTAAAATTATTATTTTAATCATTTTTTACTGTCAAAGTGAATAATAAAAGCTCGCTTATCTTCTAAGCAAAAACTTATACTTCTTCTGTGTATAGGTGCGATGTAGTATACAAAAGTCAATTAAGCACCCACTGAAGGTTTCGTCCTTGATAGGCACCGGGTTATTATATTCTCTCCAGGGGGCAGCATTGTGCGCAGCGTCTGCTCAAAAGGATTTACACCAATCTACTTACAAATCTTCAAAAAGTACGGGTGAAGAACGCAGGGCTTTCAAAGAGGACAAATCGGTAGTACAGAGTGTTGAAAAAGTTTCAATAACTTCTAAAAAATAGGTTTAAAATAAAGCAATGAAAAAATAGTACATAGGGACTAAAGTGTCACTTTTAATCCCGAGGCGAAAAGTTTGTAACCCGAGGGAGAGCTACAATTTGCTGAGGGGTTAAAAATAAATTTGGTCTTGTGGTTTATATATTATTTTATAAACTTTAGGACTGGAAGAACTAAAAATAAAATAATCATTAAAATAATAAAATGCAGTGGTGTATCGGTATACCTAACGCGTTCAAAACAAAGCCAAAATATACTTCATTTTTGACTTGTTCATACCATGTTTCGAACGATGCCTGCTTTTTTGACGGGTGCGATGACAGAACAGCTGATTCCACTCATTGTGTACGGACGAATTTAATCAGAAGTTTTGTCATCGCGTTAGGTATACCGATACCGATGCGTGGAAATATTTACTTTAAGTGTCTATTTACTTTAATGATGGGATTTACTAAAAGGGTTTAGTCTATTTTAGAACCGTCCTAAGTTTAAGTGAAATTTTTGGGTTTAAGCATTCTAAACCAGACCTTCTTGAGTTTTGGACATAGCTTGATTTATATGAAGAATTTTATTTAATTTGTTTATTGAATAATCATCTTAACACAATCTTTTGTTGGATTTAAAAAGAAAGTTTCAATTTAGAAGAAAAGAAAATTGAAAAATTTAAACCCACGCGGGGTTTAAATAGTAAACACTCTGTAGAACAAATTAAAATTGGGGTTATATATCACTCTAATTAAAAATTATCCTTGTTAATTAATTTTTCCAATTAATACTTGATGTCACACAACGATTTAGATGGGTAATGATAAAATAATGAGTAGATTACTTTTGTACTTATTTTAATGGTGTTTTTATTTATGAAATTTATTAAAAAACTTAAATGCAAGTTTTGTTTACATTTCTGTCACTGTCAAAACGTCAGTTTCAAAACATTAGCTGCGTTCAAATCACAAACAGCGAGTTCGGATCTCTTGCCTCTGCTTGCACCTTGGCTTGCGCCAACCTCTACTGATGAAAGCTACAGCTTTGAAATAAGTGGGCTTTGAGTAACGAAAGTTTTCTTGACTGAGCTTTTAGATAACCTCAATGTTTTAATTTCAGTTTGTAAATAAATTAATTTGTGTTGGGTTGTTGTTTTGGGTTTTTTTGTTTGGTATATTTTTCGTGCGTAATCAGTGACTTTCACTTATGTATGTTTTGCCTCGCAGTGCCCTCATAAATATATTTTTTGTGCTGAAAACGAGTTCAAAATATGGCGTTTTTATTGACCAAATTGGAGGTGTTTTATTGGTCAATGAACAACTTGTGATATTCAATAAGGTAAATTAATCCTTGAAAAAATGTTTACTTAGGGAAATTATAAACGAACTTATTACTAATTGCCACAAAACATTCCTTTTTGCGGGCTACAAGTTTAAACCACCCCCCCCCCCGAGGTGGTCTAAAAAATCACAAACTTTATGAACTCAAACACAAATAATGAAGCCAAATTTTTGGCATATTTACCTTTTGCCATTTTGAAACCTGTCAAAAAAAATTAGCTTTAGGACATTTTATATTTTTATTTATATAAATATTTTGAGAAAAAAAAGCAGTTTTTCGGTGGTATTTTCCAATAACAATACAAAATAAATAATCAATCACTTTGTGTCATTTCTGTATAGGTAAGTGTTTTTTGAAAATTTATTTTAAAATTTATTACCTTATCTTAGTAAATCTCACTGTAAGTTTCTATTAAGTAAGACTTGTACTCGTATCGTACTAGTTTTAAAATGTCAATTCTGCTGACCGATGGGTGGTTACCATATTGTTGTTGACATCGAAAAGTCATGTACTTTTGTACTTTCAATCCCTCAGGGATAAATTGAAAAAATGAAAGAATATGTAAATTTGGCGATAAATAAACTTTGGCCTAAAACTCTTTTTTTGCTGTTACAAAATTTTTGCCTCACGCCCCCCCCCCTCCTTTTGGGAAAGCTGCGACCGCCACTAGTTGGTTCTTACACTTAAAGGCCAGATAGTCAAGTGCATGGAGGCCCTGAATTTGTTTTGTTCAACCCCCACTTTTGGCCAATATTATGTATGCTGCAAAAAAGTTTTAAGGTCGTAGTTACAATCTGGGGAATTGTTTTTAGCAACACTGTACGGGAAATCAATTTAACTATGTCGACCTGATTTTTTTTGCAAAATTTTACGTCATTGAATTTGTTTTCCATGGCAACGCGGAGACTTTATTTATGTTTATCCACAGTGGGACACCAGAGATTTTTTAGCATCGGGTCAAAAATTTGGGGTTAGGTTGCTTATTTTGACTTTTCGCATTCTGCGCCGCTAAACACCAAGTAAAATACTAAAATAAAAGAAAACCATTTATTGCAGAATTACCTGTTAAAAAAACGCTACCCAACTACGTATTAAAGTAACTGGGTGTAATGTTTAAGGTTGCATTTACAGGTGCACTTATAATTGAATTGGAAACACTCCCGGTAGCTGATACCGACAACAGGTTAACTTAAAAGCATGCAGATTTAAAAATCGGCTACTGGTGCTAGACGAAATAATCGTATTCTATTTTAAACAGGAGCGTCAACGACTAGCAAGAGTCTTTCCAACCTCTAAATGGAGCTTTATCGAACTGCTTTGTTAGCACTCAAGTCCGTGTCCGTGTGTTTTTGAAACTGAGGTTCTAGTACAATTGCACATGACTATGCCGCAATAATTTAAATGAAAAAAAAAATGGTTGAATTAAAATAAAAACAAAATTATGTGGGGTTATGGGCGTCGAATGTTTCTATGCGAATGCAGTAAAGTTTCTTGGTTCTTTGGTAGACTTGGGGTAATGCCCGCGCAGTGCTAGGCCTTTTTCGGTGGGCGACCGCACACGCGGAGTGGTTTCATATTTGTTTTAGAACAATTTTTTTGAAAACACATTTTTAAAACACATTTTTTAAAGATAAACATAACCTCGAATGGTTTTCTGTCAGAAAACGTAAAAATACTCTTGTGTCCCACTGCGGCCCGATTTAAACTTGTTGAAAAAACACCTGCAGTTACCATGTAATCGTGTACATTCTGCGGTCTATCGGCCAACACTTGAACTGCGTGTGTCTCCCAAATTCAATGACGTGTGATTGATTGATCGGTTTTCTTTTCCGGAGTGCACAGGCATTTAGAAAAAAGGAAACTTGGTTTTTATTTTCACTAATGCAAGGAAATATAAAAAGGAAAAACGTAATCCAGAGGAAATTGTGAGTATTTCTCTATTTTTTTTGCAAATCGGGTTTGTTCTAAACCACAATTATTTTGAGGCTTTTGGGATAGATGACAGCACCATAGCTTTTAATTTGAAGAAAAAATAATTGAGAATTTTGAAAAATCCTTCAGATATTTTTGTTAAGCAGTTAAAAATTATCACTACTGCAAAATTTCAGCTAATTCTGATGTTTAGTATCCCTGTGCACTCTGGCAAAGCATTAAAAATTTAAAGAACAAGGCGTTACCAGTTGTACTTTTTTTACTTAAAATCTGGGGAGAAACTATAGCCTTAAATACTTACAGAAGTTGTATAACTTTTTGCGACCTTAAAGTTGTTCAATGTAATTACAAATGTCAAATTTTGACTCTAGCTTTCTTATTTTAAATACATCACCCTGTGTTTTATTGCATTTCTCAAAATCCTTTTTTTCTCCATTTTAAAAATTTATAAAACGTATGTGCTACTATAATTATTTTTTGAGATATAGCGCATTAGAATTTGGCCGCTAAGGTGGCTATGATCTTATCTACCATAATTTTTTCAAAAATGTTTATATAAATATTTTATATACAATTACAAAATACTAAAACTGTCACACACATAGTAGCTCGTATTTAGTAGTAGTGGGCTGATTTTGGTCAGGTTTTTTAACCAGTCTGCTACTCTTAGCTTTATTTTGTTTCCTTTATTAAAGGTAACCACAGGCGCTAATTATCTCCGAATAGCGACTACCGTTACCGTTAAAAAACCAACCATCCAAACGTAGCGTGATTCTGTGGTAGGAGATTTTAAGGTTAGAAAGTTTGTTTTGTTTGATGGAAATTCGTTAATTATTTATTTGCACTTTATTTTTATGTGAAAGTAATAGTGGGGGGGTTGATATGATTAAACAGAAACGCAAATATTTTACAATCAACAAAGAAAAAGACCACAAAAAAAGTAAGGTTGTGTTTACCGCCAAACGTTATTTTTGGGTACCTATGTTCAAAAGCACTATTTTTAACCTCTTGCAATTATCTTTGTTAACGGTAAAGATAACCATAAGAGTAACGGAATTTGCTGTTAAACCGACTGACCGCCCTAGTATCTAGTAGCTTGTATTTTTAATTGTGCCTTCAACTTTACAGAAAATCTAAGACAATGTTCTCAAATTTCATTACAAATACGGGAAATGAGATCATGAACAACTCAAAAAATATTTATTATAGGGCATATTCGTGGGCATATTAGATATTTTTGAAATAGGTAAAAAGAGAGGAACTCAAAAATACATTAAATTACAGGGTGTTGTATTTCAAATAAGAAAGCTGGTTTTAAAATTTGACTTTTGTAATGACATTTGACAACGTTGTTTTTCACAAAATGACCTATTTGTGAGGAGCTATTTAGCCCTACCCATATATGTGTAAGCTTAAATATACGCCCTTGCAATGCTTTCGGGGTGCACGTGCAGGATGTCCTATATATATGCCTATACCTTTCTCTTTTACTCTTTTATGACTCTTTATTGTCTCTTCCTGGCATCAAGGCGTAGCGGTTCTGCACATGCGCGGTCATCGTCAGCTGTGCAGTTGTCAAAATTTTTCTATTTGTTTACGTTTTTATAAAGTCAGTATTTTCTATTTTTAAATAAATAAATATATGAATAGAAATCATTTTTAGTTATTTTCATATTTTTTCCTTCAAATTTTAAGAAAAAATATGTTCCAACCTGTCGAACTTCACTTTTATTGTTTGGCGGCATCCACAAACACAGCATGTCTTTTTATGCGGCGACATCTTTAGCTCCAAGATATAAACAGTTTTTAATATAACTCCAAAAAACTTTCGCGTAACCAAAGATTAAAAATATTACAATAAAAAAATTTGCATAAACGAAAACGCGGAAAACGACTATGTGTGATCAAAACAAATCAACAAAAATGGCGTCTCGACTGAAGGGCGAAGACGAAGGTCGCGAATCCGGCCGTCTCGTAAAATTTTCGCGCATGTGCATAGGCGCGGAGCTAAGACGGCTCCATGGCCTGCGAGATTTTAGATCTTGCTTACAAGTTTGTCCTGGGAAAGCCCTATATTTAACCTTATACATATATGGCCCTACCGAAACTTTTGGCGCCCTCTGTATACTAAAAATTGGTACCCCGCCGAGGCGGCCTTCCATCAGCCGCCTAAAAGGGATGTGAAGATTTAATCTGATTTTTTTTAATTTTTAATTTTAGGAAAGCTGTTTTATTGTTCCATATAAAAAAAATCGTTATGCAAAAAAGCTATGTTTTTGTTATTTACGGACAATGAGTAAAATCGCGTTTTTGATGAAGGCAAATATCATTCTAAACCTAGATAAATACCCAACTATATTTAATTAGGGGAAGATATATTTTAGCGGGAGCAATAATTTGCTTGCTCCTTTATAACGTATAAAAAAACTGAAAATATAACTTCAATATATTTTATGTGATTCGAATTTTTTTTTTAAATATAAAAAAATAAAGTTTTGTGGTGCTAATATAGTAGTTTCCACAACTAGTAACTAAATTACTGCTTTTTTTACAAGCGTTGGTTTAAATAACGAGCGCAGAGTTGTTAACATTATTTTAAAAATACCTTTATAAAAAAATCCAAGAAAAACCAGAAAATACTTTTAAAAATCTTGAACAAACATCACTTCTCGCAACACACCGTCTTTACACTATAAATCAAGGCGGCTGGTAAATGATATAACAATCGTTTCCATAGCGATGTGCCTTTTTACTCGGTGACGTTTATTGTTGCGACATTTTAATATTTGACAGTTTGATATTTTGACGATGCTTTTACAGTAGTTTATCTAACTAGTGCAGAAATTGCCACTTTTCCGCACACGATTTCAGATGGACAAACGACGCGTCAATTTTTTTTTCTACAACCACTTTAATGTGCCGTCAAACACACGTAAAGAGAGTCAGGTGGACGTAAAGAAAAAAAGCCAATAATTAAAAATCCCCGTGCGGAAAAGTATGGGCGTAAACTCATTTCCGTAATGCGGAAAAGTGCAACTTTCCGCACGCAAATGAGTGCGGAAAGTGAGTACTTTCCACAAGCAAGTAGATAAAATGATTTTTTCGTTAATATTTAGTGAAAAATGGCGGAAATGGCTTAATTTTTAGGCAAGAATAATTAGATTTTTTTAATAGTACCATTTTCCGCTATTTCTCTTTAATTTTGGGTAAAAAACGGACAGAAATCTTTTTTTGCATCTGTGATCAAAAAAAAAAAAGTTTCTTGGCATCGAGAAAGCCTTAGTTATCTGCAGACAGTTACTAAAATCATGTTTTAGATGAAGGTAAAAAAAATAGTAGTTTTTACAACTAGTGGCTAAAATAGTGCTTTTTTTTTTACAAGCGTTGGTGTAAATAACGAGCACAGCGAGGTATTTAAAAACGCGAGTAAAAAAAGCACAGTTTAGCTGCGAGTTGTGAACACTATTTTTTTAATACCTTTATCAAAAAATCCAAGAAAAACAGGAAAATACTCTTAAAAATCTCGAACAAGCAGCACTTCTCGCAACACACCATCTTACACTATAAATCAAGGCGGCTGGTAAATGATATAACAATGGTTTTTCATAGCGATGTGCCTTTTTACTCGGTGACGTTTATTGTTGCGATATATTAATATTTGACAGTTTGATATTTTGACGATGTTTTTATAATAGTTTATCTAACTAGTGCAGAAAGTGCCACTTTTCCGCACACGATTTCAGATAGACAAACGACGCGTCAGCCGAGTTTGTCCAGAAATCAAGGGCGGAACAGTCACTTTACGCACATGTTAGGTACAATTTTTTTTCTACAACCCCTTTAATGTGCCGTCAGGTGGATGTCAAGAAAAAAAAGCCAATAATTAAAAATCCCCGTGCGGAAAAGTATGGGCGTAAACTCATTTCCGCAATGCGGAAAAGTGCAACTTTCCGCACGCAAATGAGTGCGGAAAGTGAGCAATTTCCGCAAGCTAGTAGATAAAATATTTTTTTCGTAAATATTTAGTAAAAACTGACGGAAATGGCTTAATTTTTAGGCAAGAATAATGAGATTTTTTTAATATTACCATTTTCCGCTATTTCTCTTTAATTTTGCCGATGCCAAAAAAAAAGTCATGCATTAGTTATCTGCAGACAGTTACTAAAATCATGTTTTTGATGAAGGTATAAAAAAATAGTAGTTTTTACAACTAGTGGCTAAAATAGTACTTTTTTTTACAAGCCTTGGTTTATATAACAAACACAGCGAGGTATTTAAAAACGCGAGTAAAAGAAGCACAGTTGTGAACACTATTTTTTTTAATACCTTTATCAAAAAAATCCAAGAAAAACAGAAAAATACTTATAAAAATCTCAAACGACAAGCACCTCTTGCAACACACCATCTTTACACTATAAATCAAGGCCGGTGATTCATTGTTGCGACATTATAATCTTTGACAGTTGGATTTTTGACGATGTTTTTAAATGATTTTTTCGTAAATACTTGGTGAAAACTGGGTGAAATGACTTTATTTTTAGGCAAGAGTAATTAGATTTTTAGATATTACTATTTTCCGCTATTTCTCTTTAATTTTGGGTAAAAAAAATGGACAGAAATCTTTTATTGCACCCGTGATAAAAAAAAAACAAAAAAGCCATGCTTTAGTTATCTGCAGACAATTACTAAAATCAATACTTTTACTTTTGATACCTGATTTTGATATTCAAGCACATAGTAAAAATCGCCTAAAAATTTTAAAACGGATGAATTGGATGTGTTGTAATAAAGTTTAATTTAAATTCATACTTGAAGGAAAATACCTCCTAGTGTAAAAAAATTGTGGCAAAAAACTTTTCAGTAGGTTTAGGCTCCCAAAAATATAATAAAAAAAAAAACGATATTTTATTTTGGTGCAAGAAGCTAATTTGCATTTTTTATGTCCAGAAGTGATCAAACGAGCAGGATAAATTTTTACCGAACCGCATTACCAAGTAAATTGATCAGGGTACTCTCTTTTATGGGATTTCTCCTAAAATGCCCATGTGATTGAATGCATGGTATTTTTGCTTAATTTAATTTGGGAGAAAGAATTTTAAATGTAAGGAGCCACGGGTTTTATTTTATGGGCGTTATTTTTTAATTAAATTTAAGGATCTCGATTTCTATTTAAAAACCAATAGGCGCATAAAGCAAATAATTTAATTTAGCACATTCGTGGACGTGCACGTACTTTTAACCAACTCGTTTAAAACAAATCCTAAAGTCGGGACTACACTATGTAACAAAACATATTTTTGCATATTAAGAGTAGAAATTCTTTTTTTTTCTGTCAGTTCAGTTCTAGTTGATGGCGCTGTCCTTCTATAAAGACAATTTGCCGGCTCTCCTCGGTTGACTCCAGAGTAGTCTGGCACTAAGCCACCAGAGTCAGTTCTTTTTTTTTGACAGTTGACTTTTGTTAATTTTTTTTCCCCTTTCTTTTGTCTTATGTCTTGTTTGATTTGTCTTCTATTTTTTTCAAAACTTTTTTACTTTAGGAGGGGGATCATTCATACCAAATTTGAAAAAAAATCCCTTCCTATTTCAAATAAAAAACACAAAAAAGAACTAAAATTGTGACATTAACATATTAGAAAAAAAATATTTTTCCTTCCCTTTTCCTTATTTCTTTCTAAACATTCATACTTTTTCCGTTTTATTTCAGTGACCTGACCTGACCGTTTTATTTCAGTGAATTGACATTCACAACGGGTGATGTGATATCCATAATTTTTGGAGTCAAATATTCATCAGAATTGGCTTTGAATGAAAGGCACATTTTGTAAAGACTAAGACATGGCTCGGAGGCACTTTATTGATTTTTTGCTTCCTAAGGCCATCGATTCAAACGTTTTGTCGGTCTGTTGTCTGTCGGTATACATGATAACTCAAGAACGCCTTAATCGATTTTAACGAAATTCGGTACAAAAATCCTCTATCGGCTATTGGGTAGGGTGGTGGGGGGTTGAAGGGGGAAAAGGGGGATAAAATATTTAAAAAAAATTGTAACTGGAACAAAAGTAAGTAGCGATATACGGTTTTCAGATTTAAATTTCCATGAATATGGACTACAAATTTTGTTATAAGGTTCAAATTAACAAGTCTGTAGGACTTGCATAAAAGAAAATGCATTAAAGAAATATATTTATCTCCAATGTAAAACTAAATTCGGTATAATCTGTAAATGAATATATTTAAATTTAAAAAAAAATCTTTCAAAGCTACAATTTTCCATATAAAATAATTGATTGTATGGTGGACTATTCGTGCTTTCTAGCACAAATTTTTTTTATTAGAAATACAAAATGTTTTGTAACGTCTACTTAAAGAACCCCGCCAATTTCTTGTGTAGCGTGGGCACCCGTTAAATTTTTTAAAATTTTAATATGTTATAGGGGAGGGTCAGACAAATATTTTTTATCATTGCCACCTCTCCCAATGGGTACAGGGTGAGCCAGATATTAAGGTTAAAATTCAACAATTGACTATTTTGTACCTCACTCAATTCTTGTTTTCACGAAAACTATGAAATGGAGAAAAATGTGTTTCGAGCGCGTTGTTTGATAGAGCACAAATTATATATTTTGAATTTACACTTTAGTCCGTATTTATATAGGGAAGCTAAAAAATTGTTCAAAATTAGTCAAAAATCATTATTTTTGCGAAATATTTTTGATGGTATTTAAAGCAATAAAACAATAAATGGTTGTCAATTTTAAGTCTATGTAAGCAGTGGCATACCAAAAAGTCTTTTCTGGGAGGGGGGGGGTTCTACCGGCTCATACGAAAATATTAACTTTTCTTTTACCTACTGGGGGATAATAAGTATATAGCTATAAATACAAACTTTACGTTGACTGCATAGTCATCTTTTCAAAAAACGTTAGTAAGGGAAGAAGACTCAAATATATTTAAGTCGGATCGTAATATTTAATTATTACGCAATGATATTACATCACGTACGTCTTAATAAACTTTAAGTACTATGGCTTGGAATTAATCGCGTTAACACTATCTAAGCTAATCATATTTGAGTCCCTCCTCCCATACTTAGGAATTTCTTAAAAGATGACTGCATTAAACGTAAAGTTTGTATCTATAATTACCTACTTATAATCCCAGTAGGTAAAAAAAAAGTTCATATTTTCGTCGTCGGTAGAACCCCCCTCAAGAAAAATATTTTTGGTATGCCACTGATACACATGAAATTGACAACCATTTATTGTTTTATTGCTTTAAAGACCATCAAAAATATTTTGCAAAAATAAAGATTTTTGACTAATTTTGAACAATTTTTTTAGCCTCCCTGTACGAATACGGGCTAAAGTGTAAATATACAAAAAATATTAGTTGTGCTTTACTAAACAACATACTTAAATAAAATTTACTTATTTCCATTTAATATTTTGCGCAAAAACAAGGATTTAGTGAGGTACAAAATAGTCGATTTCTGAACTTTAATCTTATTTTCTGGCTCACCCTGTACACATTGGGAGGGGTGGCAGTGATGAAAAATATTTGTCTGGCCCTCCCCTATAACATATTAAAATTTGAAAAAATTAAACGGGTGCCCACGCTACAGAAGAAATTAACGGGGTTCTTTCCCAACTGAACCTCCATCCCCCCTCAAGGTATCGCCGGTGATCGCGCATGGGTATTTGCGGACGGTGAATAAAATCATGTTTTTGATGAAGGTATAAAAAAAATAATTTATTAGCGCCAAAGAAACGTTTATTTCTTTCTTTTAGAATTAATTATCAACTGAAATTGCGAATGTTTATCTCAAACGCTTTTTAAAACCAATTAACCAAGAATCGTAATGAAGCAATTAGGCTGGTGCTAAAGATCGTACGAGAAAACAACGGAACCTGTTGCTTGTCTTGATGTTCGTTTTAACTCGTGTTTTGTTAATTTTAGTTTTTTTTATTAGCTACACAGAGCTGCTTGAATGAATTCATATTTTTTCTTTCTGTCAATGACAACCCCAGAATTTCGTGCTTTTATGTGGTGACCAAGATAAAAATAATCTGTTGTTAAATTTTGTTGCAGAAATGGCAGTGGAAAATTTAACAAAAATATTTTAAGTAAATATAGTCACCATCATAGGCAATCAATCGATACCGAGTATCATTTTCCTCTATTCTGTATCATCGCTATCTGTTGTGTGCAGGAGCGTGGTGTTGTTGTTCATCCATTCTTCCATTTTGTCGCTCCTTTCTACGTTCTCTCTTTTCCATCTCTAGTCTACGTCGTTTCTCTTCAAAAGTTTGTGCTCCCTCATGGACTGTTCGGCGCCATGAAGCCCTATCGTTTGCCGTGGTCTCGAAGTTGTTTATATCGATGTGACCCTTCATCATATTGCCTTTGAGAACGTCCTTGTACCTTTTTTATTGACCTCCTTGATTTCTCTTTCCCTCCTTCAGTTGTCCATAAAATATTTGCTTTGAGAGACGTGTTTCAGGCATGCAGATAATGTGACTAGTCCAACGAAGCTGGTGCTTGAAGATAAGGGCTTCTATACTAGTTGTTCTGGCTTCTTCTAAAACACTTATGTTTGTTCGTCGGTCTTGCCATTTGATTCTCAGTATTCGTCTTAAACAACTTTGGTGATATTTTTCTAGTCGTTTGATATGCCTTCTGTAGGTGGTCCACGTTTCGCATCCGTATGTTAGAGTTGGTATTATAACTGTGTTGTAGACACGAAGCTTGGTCTCCGCATTGATGTCGTGATTGTTGAAGACTCTCTCCGAAAGCCGTCCGAACGCTGCGCTAGCACATTTTAGACGATGCTGTGTTTCTACATCAATAGTTGCGTTTGATGATAGGTGGCTCCCAAGGTATGAGTAATGTTCCACTTTCTGCAAAGGATGGCCATTTATGGAAATGTTTGGAGCTTGGGGATTCGTACCTGGTTCTGGTTGGTGAAGAATTTGCGTTTTGGCAAGATTGACCTCTAGGCCAATGCTTTTGTAGGCTTGGTTAAATGCGTTGATTACCAGCTGTAGACCTTCCTCTATATCGGCAATAATGACGTTGTCATCGGCGTACTGCAGTTCGATTACCGAGGTCGTTGAGACCTTAGTTTTTGCTCGCAGTCTGCCTAGGTTAAGTAGGCCACCGTCGAATCTATATAGAATTTCCACTCCCGGCGGTAGATGTTCCTCAACAAGGTGAAGCATGGCACCTAAAAATATAGAGGGCGCAATAACATACTCTTGTTTAAGGCCTGTCGTAATCTGTAATGACTTTCCTGGTCCATCGTTGCTCAGGACTGTTGCATTCATATTGTCGTGTAGTAGTCTGTACGCGAAAAAAGTTGTGCCATCAAAAGAAATGAAATGCCTTATGGAATAAATAGTTGGGACATTTCGGAACACTTATTTGACATATCGCAGTGGCTTTGGTAATTACTGCGTCTGGGCAATAGCTAAACGTCATGCCATTGTGGTAATTAAACACTACCACTGACGTAAGCTACTAATCCATTGCGTTGTGGCTGTGGTTATTTTTTTGGTTAATTCTGAAGAATTTTGGTGCAATTAATTTTAAAAGCAATAAAATATTATCAGTTTGCAACTTATTAAAACAGTTATCCGGAAAATAAAGCCCAATTTTTTGTTTTTTCTCATTTCTAAATTTGACAGTTTAGTGGTTGTTTAACATACCATACTGCGGTTAAAGTTGTCCAAATTTTAAGTGTTTCAAAATTTCCCTAGTCTTAGGGAAACGGTGCTAAAATTTTTAAGATTTTTGATCTAATATTAGAGACCTTTTGCACCTATAATTTTGATGCCTTTTTACTTTATCGCTTCTTACGGGGTAATAACGGAATCCCTTGCAAACCGATAAAGTTTGACGTTACCTGCGGAAGAATACCGTATCCCTTATAATTGACATGGTTGCCGATAGTGAAACGTTAAAAGTAGAAAAACAAAAAATTTAAATTGATTTTTAAATGCAATTATGTTCTGTATTCTTTTTAATTGTAAAGATAAGTGCCAATTTTTGTTGAATCATTTTCTTTGCCTAGAATTTTGTAAGAAATGTAAAACATTGATTTGCACTGGCAAGTGATTCCGGTCTGTTTATCATAACCTTTCTTTTCTCTGTTGTGTTTTCAAGTTTTTAAAGATTATTAATAATTAAAATTCAAGAACAATTCTTTTTGGAAAATCTTTATAATAATAAATACCGTATAAGGTAATTATGCAGTATACAGTTTTCTGCCATTTTTGATTTTTTATGAAAAATTCTTTATGGGGGTACCTACTAGGGTGCCTAGGACCCCTAATCCGCCTGCGCCTTTTTTTTTAAGAGAAAAAAGGGCGCCGAGGGGGATTGTAATGTGTTTTTTTGATTGTATACTGCATAATTTCCCCGCATAAAGTCGGCCATAAACAACTCAAAGGCGGCGTGCAAAAACTAAAAATGCTGTCTTAAAAATAACATGACGTTGGCTACGACACAACGCGTTATTAAGCGATAAAGTCACCTAACGGGGTGCAAAAGGTCTCTAATAACAGTTAATAATTTTTCTTCCTTATTGGATGTCCTTGGCTTCTCCGAGGAAGGGTTAGTAATGACTATTACATTTAGTTGACTTGGGCTAAAGAGGGGGACAAAAATTGCAGAAACCTATAATTTACCAGGGGCCAGATTCTTGACGCATTACGAACATTTAATTTATTTTTGATAATTTTGTTTTTCTTCACTTCACAGATTCAAGAGTTCAGCCCCAGTTTTAACACGATAGGGTTATGCAGCGGAAATAAGCAGATATTCCTTGCGGTGTATCCACATTTAAAAAACGCATTTAATAGGGAAGGTCTAACGAATACTGTACTAAATAGAGGTGACAAAAGTTGACAACACATTGAAAATGATACGTCAAAAGTGCCCATTAGCAGATTCATGTTGTCGGCTTGAGCAAAATGGTTCAGAAAAACGAGTTCAGTGATAAAGCCCTAACAGAAAGTACTACAGATACAAATATTTGAAATTTTCGCGAAAATTAGTACGAAAATGTTTGTTTTTTGTATAAAATCAGTACTTTTAAGTTGGAAAGTTGCCAAATATGGATACAATTCCGCCAGTATCCATTCATTTTTAAATAAGTGCGCAAAATTTCGTTTCTCTAGCACAATTCGTTTAGCCTCCATTACTGAACTCGTTTTACAAGCGCTCACCTTTCATTCATTTGGAAAAAACTAAACATTTTTGCTTCGATTAGAAAAATGGTTTGTACAGTAGTTATTAAGCAGGACTGAATATTTGACTTGAGGTTGCAGGTTCATGATACCAACTTTAACAACAGTTGTCATGAAAACTCAATTTGGTTACCACAGAAACTTAATTAGTACTTTCTAGTAGATTTCAAGTATAGTATATTAAAAGCGATTTCCAAGTTACCTATCTGAAACTTTGAGATTTTTTTTTTATTGGAAGAATTAGAAATACAAAATGTTTTGTAAAATGTACTTAAATTTCCCAACTGAACCTTCATATCTCTCAACTGCAAGCAACTGAAAGGAACATTCGGGGGGGACCCCCCCTAACCCCACCCCCTCCCACAAGGAATCGCCGGTGGAAACAAAAGAAAACGTTATAAAAAAATAACGTTTCTCCAGGCAAATTTGAAATGTTCTTTATATTAATTTATCGTTCTTTATAAACTTTTTTGTCTTCGTATATAAATAATGTTTAAGACGATCATGTTCATGACCACGGACAATAACGTCTCCCGATCGTAGGTAATGCGAAAAAGAAAATAATATATTATACTTAGTTTTTTATATTTTGTTTCGTCTGATTTCCAGCTATTAATCTTTTTGTAATTTATGGCTGATGTCAGATATCGCATTCGATGACTAGCAAGGGGAAAGGCCGTAAGAGACAAATTTATACTTTATATCCTAAAGATCTTGAACTTCTCACACAGATGATTTAATTAAATTAAAAAATCGCTTACACTATTAAAAATTATTTTTGCTTCGCGTTAAAGTGTTGTCAACCTATTCGAACCAAATTTTACTAACTTTTTACCAGGTTGGCAGTAAAAAAACCCCAAAAAAATACCATTTTGTTATTGAAGGTTGGCAAACAAACGTCAACTTTGTTGGGGATTTTTCTACTATTTTATTACAAAAGACTGACAACACTTTTACGTGAACCAAAATGGTTGCTCAAAATATTGTCAATTGCCATAAAAATTATTACAATTATAACTACAATTATAACAATAAACAAACGTTAATTTACTAGCTAGGCCTGGGTAGGTAATGATTTTTACCCACGACCAACGAATAATAATAATTTTACGATCTCAACACGATTTTAATGGCTCGCTTACGGTCCTGGGATAATAATAAAGCTTAGACGTAAACCACAAGATGGCGTGACAAGCGATGAATCTTTATTTTATAAGATCACTGATTGGTGCAAAAATGTGAATTATTTTTCTATATTTTTAAGACAATAAAGATTTATTGATCGTGAAAAAAAACCTTGCTTTTAAAAAGATATATGAAAAGTTTCAGTAACCTTATTTTTTTTGACTTGTTTTGGTTGTTGACTTAAGAGTGAATTTGAATCCTAAAAACAGTTCGTTTACTTAAACAGATAAACGGCACATCAAAAATTAACAAAATTTTGCACAGCGGAGCCTTCTGGTATCACCCACAAACCATTCCTGTGGTTTTCCAAAAAAATATATATATCTTGTGTTTATTTAGTTTCTGAAAATAATCGATAATTTCTACCGTGAATTAAACATTTTTAAAATGGTTCCGGGATAATGCTTTAAACTTCCACTGTACAAAATTTGATACAAATTTGATTAACAGTTTTTTAGATTAAGTAATTGGAAGAAGCGCATTTTTTATTCAAATTCACCCTTAGGAGTGTTCGCGTTTGATATTTTCAATAATTTCTGATATTTATGATGACATTTTCATTGGTCGTAGGTAAAGTTATAGTACACTAACTCTCATGTTATGATCATTACACGTTCAGACACATTAAGACACTCGCCTGCGGCACTTCATCTTCGTGTTTAATGACCATGTTTGTTATGTAAACTACTATTAACCGACTTAAAAAAAAACGGTTTATAAGTTCGACGCGTATGTTTTTTTATTATTTTTTTAGATGTTTGTTCCAGCATAACTTCAAAACGGCTTAAGCGATTTTCATAACCCTTTATTTGTTCAATTCAACAAAAACAAAATATACTTCCTCCTCTATTTTCACGACAATACTCAAAAAATCATCAGAATGTACCTATATAGAAAATTGCCACTTTCGAGTAACACGGATTATTTGAAAAGATAAAAGAAAGTCGACGTGGAATGCTGAGTTTTATTTTTAGCATAACTTTTAAATTGCTCAATCGATTTTTATAATTATTTTTATATTCGATTCAGGAGGGAAAAAATATACTTTCCCCACCACATTTACAAGTCTTCACTTTGCTCTTTAATTTGGATACTTGGGCTGCCTCTCCGTGCCTATTAAAGGGTTTATTTTTCTGCAGCATGACTTTCAAACGGCCCAACAAATTTTCATAATTCTTTTTTTATTCGATTCAGGATAGCTTGGATTTGGTACCGTTTTATTTAAAAACGTACTTCCCCACCATTTTCACGACAATAATACACTCCATTCCAAATTTCTGCGGACCAGTTTTTCGACACTGACAATGACAGTTCCATTTAGCTTCTGTGTTTAACTGGCAGCCGCCATATTGAAATTGGTCCGGAGAAATTGGAATGGGATGTAAATGATCATTGGAAAAGCATAAAAGTCGTCAATTTTGGCTAATATGCGTAATATGACAAGAAAAGGTGAAGTCGAAGTGGCATGCTGCTTTTAATTTGGAAGATTGGGGTGTTTTTACGGGCCCATTGTTCCCCGTAAAGAATTTATTTTCCTGCATGATTAATTTTTATAGTTATTATTTTATTCGATTCATGAGAGCTTCAATTTGTTCCCATTTTATAAAAAAACATACCTTTCTCACCACTTTTAGACAATTATAAAAAAAATCTATATACCTAGTATAAAAGTGGTAGCTATATATATTAGCAGTTAAAATTGAAAAACAAAAACAATTCGAAAAGTATAAAATAAATTATATTTTTATATAAAATTCTAGTCCCAGGTATTATATGTACCGCCGAATTAAGTACATATACTAAATAAGTAGAATATATAAGTTGGATTTTATATACATTAAAAATTATTTTATTTATTTTTTAGTTTTCATTGTAGGTACTTTTTTTTCAGTTCAGTTTTTAAATTTTTATTAATTTTAATTTACATCCATCAAGATTTCAATTTATAAAAGACTCTGAAACTGTCACGAAATATTCGGAAACAGCCGAGCAATCTCCGTTCTTACCCGATTACCGCTTGGGAAGTAGATGAAAATTTAAAGCAAATTCAAAAAATGTGAGTTTTTGTATCTAGAAAATTCCTACCCAAAAAGCATTTAAATTGTACGAGTGCTCTTAAAGGCGCTTCTGGATGCGTTCGATGTTTAATTTGCCTACGCCTCAGAATTATAAAGGGTTTTTAAAACGCAAATTTTTATAATCATATGACGGGGCACCAGAATAATACGCCGACTACCCTCACCACTTTCTGCGAAGACTTCTTGAAAACCAACTCCGAATCTTCATAAAAATTGGTAAAATCTATAAAATCACACGATACTTTTAGAAAATTGACAAAGACCAATCAATTCCCAGGTTATTTACACTACGTTTATTACCAAATTTATCCTTGTCCGGAAAAAGAAATGGAAACACCTTCTACACCAGGAATGCGTTTACCATAACAGCGTTTGATTTCAAAAAAAAAAAGTTAAAAACCTCCAAATCAGTTACTTCAACCAAAAAGAAACTAAAAAACAAAAGACCAAAAGATCTTGGGTGGAAATAACGAAAATTCAAACCTGGATGAGCATCCCACAAGGAACACACAAAAGGTCAAAGCGAAAAGAGAAACGATTAAATGATGTTTCGCTCTGGGTAACCAGCGTGGGCTCATCAGTAGTTTCACTGGTCACCCTCCACTATACATTATTAAACACCATCATACACTTTGATTTCCAACCTTGAACCACTCACAAATAGACATCGTTCCGCACTGGTACTTATCCTAGTTACCTGATACGAATTCGTCCTGGCGTGTTAATATTTCCAATAGAATTATGCTCCTAAGGCAATTAAAACAAAAAGAAAGTTAAAAAACCTCCAAATCAGTTACTTCAACCGAAAAGAAACTAAAAAAACAAAAGATCTTGGGTGGAAATAACGAAAATTCAAACCTGGATGAGCATCCCACAAGGAACACACAAAAGATCAAAGCGAAAAGAGAAAAGCGTGGGCTCATGAGTAGTTTCACTGGTCACCCTCCACTATACATCATTACACACCATCATACACTTTCATTTCCAACATGGAACTACTCACAAATAGGCATCGTTCCGCACTGGTACTTATCCAAGTTACCTGATACGAATTCGTCCTAGCGTGTTAATATTTCCAATAGGATTATGCGCCTAAGGCAATTAAAACAAAAAATAAGTTAAAAAACCTCCAAATCAGTTACTTCGACCGAAAAGAAACTAAAAAAACAAAAGATGAAAAGATGTTGTGTGGAAATAACGAAAATTCAAACCTGGATGAGCATCCCACAAGGAACACACAAAAGATCAAAGCGAAAAGAGAAATGGTTAAACGATGTTTCGCCCTGGGTGTCGATTCTTGAAACGAGGGAGCGAGGGAGCGCTTACGCTCTCTTTCTCCTTTTTTCTATGTCAAGCAAGGAGAGCGTGAGCGCTCCCTCGCTCCCTCGTTTCAAGAATCGACACCCTTGGTAACCATCGTGGGATCATCAGTAGTTTCACTGGTCACCCTCCACTATACATCATTAAACACCATCATACACTTTGATTTCCAACCTTGAACCACTCACAAATCAGAACTCGCTGACCTTTGAACGGAAGGCAGATTTTGTAAAAACTAAAATTTCTTTCTAAGGCCACCGATTCAAGTTTTTGAATATTTGGAATTGGTGGCTTTAAAAAGAAATTTTAGCTTATTCGGCAAAAACTCAAAAAAGTACTCCGAGCCGTGTCTTACCTTTTACAAAATGTATTTTTCATTCAAAGTTTTGCCATTTTTTACGTTTATTTGACTCCAATAAGTCACATGACCCGTTCTGAACGTCACTCCGACGTTTCCTGCGCTAAGGTCACTGAAAGAAAAAAAAAAGAATCTTTACTCTTAAATCTAGTAAGAGTTGAAATAAAAGATTCTACGTGCTGGGCTCTAGTGAGAAATTTGGTCTTTACTTTAACTTTTTAAGAAAATGGCTAATTTATTTTGAGTTTATTTTATTCAAATATTTCTAGGATAGGTTAGTATCTTCTGGTATAAGGATGATGTTCTGTATTTGATTTTAAAATTATTTTGCATTTTTAAACTTGTATAAATGTACTTATACTATTACAGATGACAAAACAAAATTTTAGAAATTTTTATCAAAAAATCGCGTTCAATTATCTTCATCTTTCTCTAAAATACTGTCATCTTGAGTGGTGTAATGTGTGTGTGTGTGTGTAGTGTGTTAAAAAAAGGCAAAATTGTGGTTGATTCAGGCGTAACAGATACAAGGTAGTATTAATTTCTTTTAATCAAAGTTCTTTACAATCTTTAAGATTTTACCTTTAAACGTGTCCTGCCTTAAAGCATTATAGCATATCTAAAAATATTTTAAGAGTTATTTAACAAAAATATTTTACACTTCATCATGGCCCTACCATTATTGTGATAAAGACAAGAAGTTATTCATTGTCAATGGTTGCCAACTATTATTGCCAAAACTTTCCCTAACAACTGCTAAATCGAGTTGCTCACGACTGGTAAAACAATCACCGGCGTAAATAGCTCTCTGATCTGGGGGGGGGGCAGATGACAGTGCTTGATAGTCAGGAATAAAAGACAGTGATGTTTTTCTTAAAAATGTTTAATATTATATATTAATTCCTTAACTTAAATTAACTTCAACTTCCTTCTCTTTTGTGAAAATATTTCCAAACCGTAGTTTTTTGCGTAATCTTTTCTTTAATTAAATCATTCTTGATGTTAATAATTGACACCGGAAAATTGGGTTTGTCCCTATGTAGTTCTGGCAAAAGTCTTGTCTAATATACTCTTTAATAGATTTTAAATTTATTTCCAAAATTTTACAAGTAATCAAATTTTTTACTACCAACATCTCAGCTTCAAGCATAGATACATCCACACCTGCAATTATAGAGTAATTTTCAATAAAATCTTGAGTTTTTTTGATTTTTAACCTAAATAAAGCATCTACCGATTTGGCCAATGGCAAGTTTGAAAACCTCTTCCTAAAATTAGTGTTCAATCAATCAAATCAATCAAATCAGTGTTCTAATCAACTCACATCTGATGTCAATTCTATCATGCTTTCAGGTCCAAGAGTGCTTTCCACTATATAATCCTTAGTTTGTGCATAAATTTTCCGTTTCTGTTTTGATACCCTGATAGGTTCTAAAGAAATAACATGTTTATCGGCGAAGTTTTGGATTTAAGAATATATTATTAAGTTTTCTTTGCCGAGAGTAGCATCTTGACCCTGAAAGTACTGACTCAAAACGTTGATACATAATGAAACAATGCAAATGATAAACTCGGCTTTTTGAATACATGCTAATAGTCCAACAGCTTCAACGGCATATCAGCTACTTCACTTTCTAGTGCCATTTTAATCGTTCCAAAGTTTAATAAAACTGCTTTACAATTTTCCAGTCGACATGCCCAGCGAGTAGTAGAAAGGTTAGATACTTCCAGAAGTTTAATACCCAACCTCTCTGCTACCCTTTTAAGTTTTTCATGATTTCCTGGTTGCGAAAAATGCACATACAATGCCTCTAATGTATTAAAGAAAGAACCTGGTGGTGAAACTTTTGTCGACACTTTTGTACATGCGTCAACAACAACAAAATTCAGTTTATGTGCCAAAGGATGTTCTTGTCTTATTAAACATTGTAAGCTCTTATGTTTCCCAGACATTACACTAGCCCCGTCATATGACTGAAAACTCCTAGGCTATATTTTTCTAGGGGGGCTTGAAAGCCTCTGGATAGGCCGTGCCCTCGGCCCGCCCCCCTCCCTAGACCATCAGTCGTTACGCCGGTGAAAAAAATAACTGAGAAAAATTGTATACTTAGGCAAGGTCGCAGTCTACTCGCGCCCAGAAGAATTTTTGCCTCTGCATTTTTTCCAGGCTAACTTAATTGGGCTTTTTTTCGGGAAATGCGATGGCAGGACCGTTATAGTATCTAATAGTAATATGGTTTACTTACGACCAATCCATAATACTATCAAGCATCCTAACACGACTGTAATGGACCATTTACGCTCCTAGAATAATAATGAAGCTTAGACGTAAATCGTAAGCTATGAAACTTTCTTTCATAAGGACGAACAGTGATTGACGCAAAAATGTAAATTATTTTTCTATATTTTTAAGAAAATAAATTTTTATTAAATATATAAATATTCAAAATTCAAAAAAATTAAATAAAATGTATTAAAATTTTTAAAAATTGAAACATTTTCAAAATACTAAAATACCAAATATTTTCAAATTTCAGAATTTTAGGAAATTTTCAAAAACTTGTATGTCATAATATTGTATTCATTCTCTTAGAAACAGTAGTGTTGCATAAATAATAAGGTATGTACAGGGTGTCCCAAATTGGGCACTTTTGGGGGGTTTAAGGTACTTCCAGCCGAGTTAGAAAAAAACTGACCCCCACTTTCGAGGCCCGATTTTCAAGAGAAGTTAGAAGGTGAAAACCGCGTCTTCATATGTCAAGCCGTTTACAAGCTACGGGGGGGGGGGGGGTTTGAAAAAATCTGCATTTTGGGACAGGGTCTATAACTTCGTTATTACTTAAAATTTAGTTTTGATGTTTGAAAAATAATTTAACTACCTTTTCAGATTTTTTACACCTTCTTTATTTATTATTTTAATTAATATAGCATATGTGATAGTTTGGTGATATTTTTTTTCGCGATATTTAATATTTTGCATTTCTGTTTAGTATGCCATGGAATAGTCAAACCATTCTGACTTATTGCATTACTGCCATGGCCTACTGTAATTAAAGAGATTTCAATCCTTCTTAATATGGTATTTCTTGCTACATAGTAAAAATTAATTAGGCTTTGCTTTTTGGTAGCTTGTCAATGATTTCAATTGTTTATTATTTGACAGAAGCTTGGTTATTTATGATGTTAGAAGGGACAGAGAATTACAGGAATTAAGACTTCTCGGTAATAATCAGTAAGACGGCTAAAAGCCGGTGATAAACTAAATACCTACTTTTTTTAAAAGTTATTACCTGTCACTTGAAACGTGCTTCTATAATAAACGTTACATTGAAATGAAAGCTTTGTAGTTTTTAAAATCAGGCCATGAGAGGAAGCAGTTTTGACTTTTCTCATATTATGACCTATTTACAGAAATTTGATGACATAAATGACTAAAAAACTGTCAAGATTTCAAAATAAAGTCACAGCACACTAGATATTAAATATATCGAAAACAGCCCCACCAAACTATATTGTTTAAAAGGAAATGTCATCGCAAATTTAAAAATTGAATAAAATATGGGATGTTCCATAAGAAAAATATTAACTTTGGCTTATATCTTGCAAACTAAAGACGGTGGAAAAAATCTGAAAACAGTTAAATTCCTTGTCAACAAGTCTATAAAAAAGCTTTTTACATCAAAATTAAATTTTCAGTAATAGCGAAGTTATAAACCCTCTCCCAAAATGCAGACTTTTCATTACCCCCCCGTAGCTTGTAAACGGCTTGACATATGAAGATGCGGTTTTTACCTTCGAACTTCTCTTGAAAATCGAGCCTCGCAAGTGGGGTTCAGTTTTGTTCTATCTCGCCTCTAAAAGTGCCCAATTTGGGACACCCTGTACATAGGAGTGTTCAGATGTGGTATTTTCAATAATTTTTTAGATTTATAATGAACGAACTCGCATGTTATAGTCATTATCTTCATCTACTTCATCTTCGCGTGTAATGACCATCATAACATGCTTGATATGCAAACTACTATTATACAAAGTATTTAACATGAAAATTTATCATTAAGCATTATGTATTTTGTAGCATACAATCTTTTGATACGAATGTGAATTTTATTGACTTTTTATTTGGATAAAGAAAAGAAACCGACGGACTTTGATGTTATTTTAATTAAACTTAGCTATTTCTATAAGAGGAGGCTTTTCCGAAGTAAAACAACATGTTTTATTTATTTTTCCTCGGTTTTATTTATTAACCAGTTGATGGGTTGATATGCCCCTAATGCGTGATTGTCAACCGAGCATGGGTTTCTTTTTAATTAAATTACTTCTTGGATTTTTTAAACTGCTGCTTGAATAAAATCATAAATGGCAGCAACAAAGCAAGAGAAAATATACAAGGTTCCCACAAAAATATATGGATAGCTATGGATCAAAGTGGGATGGGATGCTTGACGTTGCGGGATCATTGTATCTTCGGAAAGAGATTTTACCAAACTGGCTTATGAGTCTCAGCATCACCAAAAAAAACCTTCCTCCAAACATTATATCCCCGAAAAATCACGAAACACAGCGCCTTGTTTATGTCAATCAGCTGTTTTGGCGGAAATAAACTTTTTTTCTACTAGCGAGGAGTTGCATTTTCGCACGCCGTGCGCCAATGTATTTACCGTGTGTCTTTTTCACACGGGTCGCACGGAAATAGTTATTTACCTAACAAGTGCTGAAAGTGCTACTTTTCCGCACGCGACGGCCGTTGCACGAACGACGCGGAGCGGAGTTTGGGCAAGCCGTGAAGGTAGGAAAAGCCATTAGGTACAATGTTTTTCCTACGAGTGTTTTTATAATAATGCTACAAAATGACACATAAGATAGAATAGTTACATTTATTTTTAACAATACAAAGATCGTGCGGAAAACTAACTTTGCAGCACGAGCGCGGAAAAGTTATTTTTCCACATTCCCGCACGATTTTTTTAGTAAAGTACCTGCATGTGACTTTTTAAGTTTAGTGGTTAGGGGTATGAATTTTCTGAATGAAAAATAGTACCTATAGATAGTAATTTTATTTAAAGTATTTCTTGAATTAAAGTAATGTCCTTTAAACTGAAAATCGTGTGTTACATTAAAAATCCTGCTTACAGTATAAATCGTGCGGAAAGGTACAACTTTCAAAACGAAAAATCGTGCGGAAATGTAACTTTTCCGAACGATCGTAGAAAATAATTTTTCGCGCACGGCGTGCTTAAAAAATACTTTTACGCACGCTCTTTTTAGATATATTTTTCAACTCAAATGTAAAGAAAATGCAAAAAAAACAGTTTTTTAATACCTAAAAATGAAAATATAATGTTGTCCAGACGGTTTCTGCGCAAGGAGGAAAAATTTTGGTACCTGACACGTGCGAAAAGTGTCGTTCGTGCAAATGTCGTCGCGTGCGGAAAAGTATCACTTTCCGCGCTTGTTAGGTAAATTTAATTATTATGCAAAACCTTGCGTAAAAGTGCACTTTAACTCCCGCATTTTCAGTCGTGAAAAGCTCTAAAAATGACTAGTTGTCCTGTGCAATCGTTTGTTGTTGCTTTAAGTGACTTGTCAAGTTTATGTTTTGATGTTTATTTGACTAATGTCATCACAAATTGTAAATTAATATTTTTAAACATTAAAATGAAAACATGCTCATAGTGCATAAAATGTTGTATGTACCTTGGTCAAAAAAAGCTTTAACGTCTTTAGCGTGTTGCCCTCGGATAACGTCTCAGTCTGTTAAAGACGGTAAAAACAAAGAGCAGCTATTTATGAATACAAATATTAGCGGTTTTAGGAAGCTAGAGTTTTGAAGACTACTATGCAATTAAAATACACATAAATCTTGTCAAAATCAACCAAAAAATTGGATGCTTGGCAGTGGCGGTCCCAGGGGAGGAGAAGGGCGATCGCCCCCCCCTTGCTCCAGAAAAAAGTATATAAAACAAAACATAAACAAGTTTTAGACTAAATCATTTCCGACATAAAAGTAGGCAAAAGCTTAAATCAAAACATATATCGTAACGTTTTCGACACAATGAACAAGTGTGGCGATATTTTTCCGTTGATAAAAAAATTCATGGATGTTTGTTAGTAAGTAATGCTTCATCAGAAAGAAGCTTCGCCTGCCTATCAGAAGATTGAAAAAATAAGTACTTAAAAACACTATGACGGAAATTCGTCTGATGGGATTAGCGTTGCTGTATATCAACAGACATACTGAAATTGACATTGAGCGAGTCATTGACCGGTGTGCCCAAAAAAACTGGAAACGAACTTTTTTTTGAGATAGGCATCTTATATTTGAGATATGCGATATAAAAGGTCATGGTGTTAAATGATGTCTGGATTGAAGGTGACTAGTGAATCCACTGACGAGCCCACGCTAGTCACCCCGGGCGAAACATCATTTAATTGTTTCCCTTTTCGCTTTGGACTTTTGTGTGTTCCTTGTGGGACACTCGTCCAATTTTGAAATTTCGTTCTTTCCTCCCAAGATCTTTTGATATTTTCTTTTTTATAAAAGGTCATGTTTCAACTTAAGCTTTTTAGATCTCAAAAAAAAAGTATTTAGCTATTAGGTTTTGTTTGTTATCTATGTTTTTTATAAATGAAGAAATTATACGTAGTCACTCAAGCGCGGATTTCAGGGGGGTTGGGGGAGTAATTAACCCCCCCCCAACCTGGATTTAAATTTTTTACGAAAATATTTAGAAAATCAAAGGTAGGGCATAAATTGCGGCGCTATACCGCCTTTGATATTTACGGTATTAGTTTAATTTTCTGTTAACAATGGAATTTTGTAGTGTCAGTTTCTTAAAAGTTTTCGGCTGCTGCGCTTTGAAACCATTGATATATTGACGATTTTAGTTTAATTTGAAATCAAAAAATTCATTTTTCAGTGCAATTGTCTTAAAAATTTTCGGCTACGGCGCTATGATACGTTGATATTTACGATTCTAGTTTAATTTGACTTAAAAATTGCAGATTTGACGCCAAATCCGCGCTTGTAGTCACTAAGTTTTGTTTGCATAATATGCTATTTTTTTTTCGCATCGAAACCGCCCCTCCCCCCTTTTCAAATGACTGGGACCGCCTGTGTTTGGGGAAAAAATAACTGCTAATTCAACTGCAAAATAGCAAAAGGAGAAAAATCATCAGTGCAGCTATTCTTGAGATAAGTGAAAAGAAAATAATTCCCCACAAATGCGCAGTTCCCATTGGTCTATGTTGATAGTCTATCTCAAAAATTTTAAATAGAAATTGTAGTCTTTTGTTTCTCTCTCTAAAGACTAGGATAATAGTGTCATTTTCGGGGGAATTTGTGGCGTCGACCAATAGGATCTTTGCGTTTGAGGGAAATAATTGTTTTCTCCCTGATTTTGAGAATAGCTCCACTGGGGTAGAACGCAACGGATAGAGAGCATTTAAAATGCTTACTTTAAGAATAATGCCTTCGAAATAAAGCCAAAATACATTACGATGACCGAACTGCTGATTGAAATCTTTGCGTAGGTTCGTGGGTCTGTAACGTTACGTACGCAACGAGTGAAATCAGCTGTTCTGTTATCGCACCCGTCAAAAAAGCGGGCATCGTTCGAAACATGGCATGAACAAGTAAAAAATGTAGTGTATTTTGGCTTTGTTTCGAATGCTTTAGGTATACCGATGCGTTGAAATATTTACTTTAAGTTTGCTGCTGACAACTCGGTAACAATTGATTGTAGTAGTATTGCTTAACTTCCAAAGCATTCCACCAATGACCTGCTTGTTTTAGCAGTAAACAAAAACAGCTGAACCGAGTTTGAGCAAGTTTTGTAATTGCATTTTTTGGATTGGTTTATTATACGGAGATGGACATTATAAAAAAATGTTAATGTAACTTTGTATACATTAAGGCTTCTAAACCTTATAGTGGTCAGGTCGTCCTATTTTATAGTTTAGGTTAGATTATAGTTTAGTTTGACCGAATTTATTCATATTATATTGCATCTACTACTGGTACTATTACTACCACTGCGAAAGTCGTGCCGTCATTTTGTATTTTATAATGTTGCAGGAATGCGAGCCGCAGATGAGTCCTGTAAACCGGCAGAGACCTGTAAAGACGCTTTCCGGTCGAGTATCGTACGTACTTTTTTTCAACTTATCTAATAAAATAATGATAAAACAAAGGCAGATTTCTAGGTTTATTTACCTATATTTATAGTATACTTACTTTGAGCAATAAAAATGTGTGGTCGATTTTTCCGAAAAATTTTCCGCCAATACATCTTCATTAATTTTCAAGTAATTCGCACCATTTTATAAACGCATCGAAGTTTGGCTGGTAGCGCTCTTTACATTTTTCAAGAAGCAAATCGAAAGTGACTCTTGAAGCAGCTTCTATTATTTTCTCCGGATTCAACACATTTTATAGATCTGAGTCAATTTTTGTAAACAAAACTTTTGGAACAAATTTAAAGGAGCTTTTTTAGAAGGGTCAAAACTGCCCAAAAAAATAAGAAGGCATTGTCAACTTGGCCAAAAATGGGACCAGAAAAGGATCAAGGGACCTGAAAATTGAACAAAAAGGTAATTTCTTGATGATGGAAATATTTAGAAAGAACATGCCTTGTAACGTACAGAAAGTGGCTATTTTCTGGTCTGTAATAAATCCTATTCTATCCTGTAATATATATCATAAATTTATATGAGCATAGATCATGAAATCTTATAATGTCTATGTGTTATTTTTTATAAACTTTTATGAGATTTTCTTTGCAATGGCTATAGTCTGGAGGAAATCAAAAAAAAGGTGGAAATGATGGTACAAGAAATTTTTTACTGATTTGGTTAGCACAGATGCTCTATTTCAAAAATCCGATTGATGCCACTCTGACACCCTTGGGCATCCAAGATGGCGGATGGATACCGCAACGGAGGGGGGGTTGATTTTATGAAAAAAATCGACCTACTAACATAAACATGTAATTCATGAATTTTAGGGTTTTTGGGTTCGCTAAATTCAAATATGTGTTTTTTTTGGGGGTAATCTGGAGTGGTGGGGAATTATTTATGGGGCAGACAGTAAAACTGTTTATGTGGGGACTTAATGAACAAAGTTTTTTTACATATTTCGACAGCTCTGCTCAACTCTATTATAAAAATAATTTAAGACATATAAGTATTTTCGCTAAGTCTCCATTTCGTGTTAACCCCATAAATTACCCCCCACTTCTCCAATTTACAGCCAAATATTTTTTTAACAACATATTTTGATTCAGTCGACCCAAGAACCTCATAATTGATGTATCTCATGCATATATGCTTCTCTTTTGATTTTTTGACCACTGGCCGTCACGGCCGCCATCTTGAATATTTCCGAATGGGGGATGATACCCAAAAATAATTAATTAGTTTTACAACAGGGTTGAGCGGAGATGTCGTAATCTGCAACAAAACTTGAATAAAGTAAGTTCGTTAAGTCTCCACATACACAGTTTTACAATTCTTCAAATTACAACCAATGTTTTTTTTAACTACAGATTTTTATTCAGCGGACCGAAAAACCCTAGAATTGATGTATTGCATGCCTATGTGAGTAGGTCGATTTTTTTAAAAATAAAATCAACCCCCCGCCTCCGTTGAAGTACCCCCCAGAATAAAAATAATACCGGATTTGGATTTAGACGACTCAAATCCAACTGGAATGATATTCCACGCACCAAAGGATGCCAGAGTGGCATCAATCGGATTCTTAAAATAGAGCATCTTGGCTAACAAAATCAGCAAAAAAATTTATTTTACCATTCATTTCCCACTTGAAGCAAAGATCGTGATTTGGCAACCAGACTACTAGGATGGATGCGTTTCCATAGCGGAAATTTTCAAAATTTCAGAAGCAACACAATAATTTGGAACCTAATTAAAAACACATACAATAATTACCATGCCAAGGCATTCCGTCTTAATTGGTTTAGACGATACCTTTCAATCTTCATTATAATTTATGAACCTAATCCATTATCTAGCCTCATATAATATTTGCAAAGAAAAGTGGTCTCATCGTTAAAATCAATTTCCTGCATCTGATATTGCGATGATAAAATAAAAGACCACCTCGTCGAGACTCTATAAATTATCAATTAAATGTTATATCTAAGGAAAGTAAGTCAGACTAATTAATCATAAAAGATTTATATGGAAAAAGGCAACGAGCAACAAAAACATATACATATAAAATATAAGTACATATTTAATTTTTTCTTTCACATTCAAAAACATTAAGATTCCCAG
This sequence comes from Oxystoma pomonae, assembly GCA_963921995.1. Lineage (NCBI taxonomy): Eukaryota > Metazoa > Arthropoda > Insecta > Coleoptera > Brentidae > Oxystoma > Oxystoma pomonae. The sequence goes on from OY998165.1 coordinate 101,474,343, forward strand.
AATATTAGATTCATATTAGATGATAATATTTTTTTAATATTCCTGTAAGATGCTAAAAACCTTCTGTAGATAAAAACTGTAATATAATATGATATAGAAGTATTACTTAATAATATAACCATTTAAGAGTGTTTATTTGTCAAAGGTCTGGTAGATAAAACTTAAAAAATTTTATCTAAAGAACGTTCTTACCATGTTACCGGAATATTAAAAGAAGAATATTCTATTCATATTAATAGTACATGAAAAACTCTCTCTCTGTAATCGATATTAAAAGGAACATTCACAGAATATTTCTGTGTATACTGGATTGCAGAAGATCGCTATCATATAGGGCAATATATTAATTTGTCAAAGTAAGCAGAGGGCAATCAAAAATGTCCAACAAAATCAAGTGAGCAATACATATTATGCTATAACGAAATTTATATAATTATTGAAAAAAAACTCAAATTTATATGTCTTCGAGTATATCTTGCATGGTTTTTCTATTAGTAAGACTTTATATTAGTGGAAAATTTGACAAAAGACTCACGCTGGTGTTATAACTTCTGCTACCGGATTTATACATATTTAAATGTGCATTAATTTGTCAGGTGTTATATTTATTACTAGAAGATATACATTAATTTTTGCGTAGGTAGGGCGAAACATATTTTATTGACGATATTATAATAGCATTGGTAATAATATTGTAATTGGAAATAATTTATTGTTTCAATTAACGGTATGTTTACTGTTTTATGAAAAGTTTTAAACAATAACAGTGGGATTTACTAAGATCTAAAATAGTACCCCTCACAGATCTAAATATTTACACCTGTGAGGGGTACTAAATTTTAAAACCAAATTTAAAAAAACACTGATACATACAGAAAAGACACAAAGTTATTCATTATTTTGTATTATTATTGCAAAATACCATTTAAAAACAGCTTTTTTTCTAAAAATATACCATATTTTAGAAGAAATGCCCTAAAACTAATTTTTTTTGACATGCTTCAAAATGGCATATGGTGAATACTTCATCATCTGTGTTTGAGGTTATAAAGTGGGTGAGTTTTTAGACCACCTCTGGGGGGTGGTTTAAATTTCTAGCCCCCAGAAAGGATTGTTTTGTGGCAATTGGTAATAAGTTCGTTTAAAATTTTCCTAAGTAACCGATTTTACAAGAAGTAATTTACCTTATTAAATATCCTAAGATGTTTATTAATCAATAAAACACCGCCAACTTTATCCAGAAAAACGCCATATTTTCAACCTGTTTTCAGCACAAAAAATATATTTATGAGGGCACTACGAGGCAAAACAAACATAAGTGAAGGTCACTGATTATGCACGAAAATTATACCAAACAAAAAAACCCAAAATAACTATATTAATTGATATCCAAACTGAAGGTAAAAAAGGTTATCTAAAAGCTCAGTCAAAATAACTTTCCTTACTCAAAGCCCATTTTAAAGCTGTAGCTTTCATCAGTAGAGGTTGGTGCAAGCCAAGGTGCAAGCAGAGGTAAAAGATCCGAACTCGCTGTTTGTGATTGAACGCAGCGTTAAACTGACATTTCGACAGTGACAGAAATGTAGAAAACACTTGCATTTAAGTTTTTTAATACATTTCATAAGTAAAAACACCTTTTAAATAAATACAAAATTAATCTACTCCTTATTTTATTATCACCCATCTAAATCGTTGTGTGACATCAAGTATTAATTGGAAAAATCAATTATCAAGGGTAAGTTTTAATTAGAGTGACATATAACCTCAATTTTAATTTGTTCTACTAATTTTTAAATTTTCTTTTCTTCTAAGTTGAAACTTTCTTCTTAAATCCAACAAAAGATTGTGTTAAGATGATAATTCAATAAAAAAATTTATTAAAATTCTTCTTATAACTCAAACTGTGTCCAAAACTCAAGGAGGATTGATTTAAAATGCTTAAAACCAAAAATTTCACTTAAACTTAGGACCGTTCTAAAATAGACTAAACCTTTTTAGTAAATCCCACCGTAAGATTTCAGTAAATCCTGGATGGACTCGCTTTTTATATATTTATAAAAAAAGAGCACACATTTGCTTGGAAACTCTGCACAAAATACCTCAGAAAATTTTAAAACTTTTTTGTGCTTCTTTATAATTTTTTATTAGTAAATTATACGTTTTCTACGTGGTACGTTAACCAAATTATAATGAGTCTTTTGATTTGATTTGATTTTGGGACATATAGATTAGCAACTTAAATTTAAAAAAAAATTCTTTGGGTTGGGTTTCACTCTACACAAGCTTTTCTGGTCTTTGGAATCCTCACTGAGCACTATTAAAACAACCGATTGCGAAAAAGCCTCATTTTGAACACTTACTGCACCGACTTTTTTTAAATTGACCTTTAGCTGAATCTCTCTTTAATAATGAGTGCAAGAGGGATACTAGATGATTCCATTACCCACCCATTGATAAAGAAAGAATTAGTTAAAGGACAATTAAAAAAAAGTCGGTGAATGTACGTGTTAAAAACTTAAACTTCTATGTGTGGGTTGTGTAACCTAAAAATGCTTGCACTCTCTATTATTACGTTGCACGACGTTGAATGCAGTTTGGTATATGACTTGAACATTCTGAGGGAGGCACTGTTCTTCAGATCCTTATCTTGAAATTGTTAATTTAAAAATATTGATTCATTGGTTCCGAATATCTTCAGGCGCAAAAGCAGAGTAACTTATCACTTTTACGCGTTGACAGTAACAATTTACACACAATCATCTTAAAGTCATAGACTATAGTACAGGTATAATGGTAAAAACTTTCCCGCAGGGACCCAATTCTTGAGTAATAAAAAAGCGCTCCACAAAAGAGCGCGTCACCAAAGAGCGATTACAAAAGAGCGCTGTAAAAAAAGTGCGCTAGTGACAAAATAGCGAAGGCGAAAAAAGAGCGCGTTATAAAAGAGTGCTTGTGACAAAATAGCGATAAAATGTAACAAACGAGAGATGGCTAGAGTGAAGAAGGTTGATAAGCGGATTCGCGGCTTGCTATGGTTGGCAGGGGTTAGTTCTAGTGTGAAGGATAGGCGCTCCCACCCATATGTGTGCTTCTAACCTCTTCTTTGTCCAACAACAACCCATGCCTACCTGCCTACCAAACATTTGAATCGGTGGTAAAGAAATTTTAGCTTATTCGGAAAAAAATCAAAAAATTGCTCGGAGAGCAACTGTTTCTAAGTTTTTACAAAATATGCTTTCCACTCAAAGTTCAGCCAATTCCGATGTTTATGTTAAAAAAAAAATTTTTGCCTAAATATAGGTAACTAAAAAGCAGGTTTGGTCATTTGCGAACAGTTACTAAAATCGTGTGTTGAACAGGGTATAAAAAAATTGTTAAATCTGCTCGAAATGCATTTGGATGTCACGAAGAAACAGAATTTTTAAAACTGCATGCATGTAGTCCGCACTGCTGTTGATGCACATTGAAGTAAGATCAAGTTTTTCGTCCGCGACGAGAATCCGTTACTGTAAGACAAGTTTTTGTCCCCTTCATGATGCATTTTACAACGGCAGAAGATCGAAGAAACATCATTTCTTTGCCCAGATACGGTTTTCAACTGCATTAGGTCAGATAAATTGAAAAAAACGCAAATATACGGTGTACAACCAAAGAAAGCCGCATCTCAAATTCTGACCTAATTTACGCCGAAAGAGCAAAATAAATTGGCAGCCCCACTCGTTTGGACGAAAATACAATCTTTGGAATTTATTTAAAAATTTTGCATCGAAAAGAATAATAAGTATTTTAATTTTATTTTATAATCAAAATTGATACATATCTTAGCTTCTGGCCAAAACTACCAATTTGAACAAAGGACAATCCATGTAAGAAAGTTTTGGGCTTTCAATACGTTTGTTTAAACGGGACTGGCCACAATTTAATGTTTCTGCAGTTTTATAGAATACTTGATTCTATACTTAACCCAATAATCAACAAAAAATTGCTATTATCTGAAATAAGGATGTATGTAATTTAGACTACTCTACCTATCCAATTCTATATTTATTTAAAACATAACTTTCTTGATTTTTGACCAGTTGGGATTAATATTGACTGTAGTTATTTTTGTAGACCTTTTGAGGGTTTTAAGGTCCTCAGAGATCTCATTAAGGAAAAAAAGCTTTTAGTTCCACAACTTATATAAGTCATATACCCAGCCCTGTTAAAGCCAGCTCATTTTTATATCTTTTTTTAGACAAATACAAAAATATATGCATATTAAACATTCACAAAAAAAAATAAGAAAAAATTGGCAGGGTATCTATTTGTCCCATATTAGGCGAAAGGTCCCACAATGACCTGCATAAAAAATAACTTATTAATCATCAACTGTTCAAAAAAACTTTGATACTTTGGAAATATGTATTCTTAATGCAACGAGCATTTCTGAAAATAGTGCAGTTTTCTTGGGAAATACCAGGAAGCTATAAGAAGGGTCGCATAAAGAGAAGGTTACCTGTCGCTCCTTCTTTTAGCGACGAACTCTTAACTTAAAAAATTATCATATTTAAAAAAAAATAATGTCACCAAAAGCTAAATATTATTTTTCCTAATATTTTCACCTGCAACCGTTATTTTCCCAATTGCCCCCCAGAAAATTATAATGATTTGTTTTATTTTGTATTTATATTTTAACCCGTCAGAGACGTCCTTATTAATATACATTGATCATCCTGATTTAATCCATGTTTTGTCCTGGTTTAAGACATCATGACTCTTTGAGAGCATTTATTTCAAAGTTTCTGGATATAGCTACTTTTGCTACACCCTATATACCATTCTTAGGCATAATCGGAGAAAAAAGCAGAAATATTATTTTATGTTGAATGGTTTTCTTTGGTGGATATAATAACCACAATAAACTGTATATTTTCTGGTCTCCATCTTATTAAAACTGGTATAATTTTTGCACTCAAACCGTTTTAGTTTTTGCGGATATTATTTTTGTTCCACGGCTTCTGATGAGAAAACATTTACTTCGGTTTGCTACTTTATTTTCACAAAAAGTGCGTTTTCAAAGAATGTATTGTTGATGTTATTACGTACATTACCAACCAAGCTATATAATGCCGTATAATTTTGTTGTTATTATGGTAATTACATTCCACATTAATAGGTATAAAATAATATGTATAACAATGCACTTCTCATTTATTAGGAACTTATCGGTACATAAAGTCGACATAGGCCCGATTGTTTAATCAAGGTTCAACTGCGGGTTCAAGTAAACTTGGTTCAAGGAAGAACTGGTTCAGCTTTAGTCTCCGGTTGTTCAATCAAAATTTGAACTGATTTCAGTTTACTGAAGTTTAACTGTCGACGACCTACTTTACTGAAAGCAATAATGAACTGGTCAACTGTAATATTTTGTGCAGAATACAACATAATCCTTAATATTTTGTTTTATTTTGTATTGTTTAAAAGAGCGTTTGATTTTTTTAATTTTCTTCGAATCTAGTTGGATGGATGAAACTTGAATATCGTAAACAGATTGCTGGAAAGACTCTTCACACTACTCTGCTGGCTGTACTTTGATATACGCCTATAAAATTACCAGTTGTGATTAAAAAAATTTCCTGTAGCACAATACCTGAGTTTTAAAAGCACCATCTCTGTTGGTGTAAAAAGCACAATTTCAGAAATAAAAAAAATTATGAATAAGGCTTTTGTAGCATTAACTTTTCAGATATCCTGTGACAAATGAAAGGTTAAAGGCGGCTTGTTATGGTGCAATAAATTACGAATTACATGCAATTTGTTTTATCTCATTTCATTAGACCAAAAAAAAAAAAAAATGCGAAAATTCAGCTTTTTGTAAAAGAGTTTTGCACTAAAAAGCATTTGACCAACACCCTGTAAATTTTCACTGGTCTAGAAAACTCCAGCGGTCATTAAACAAAAAACTAAACATAAATTAATTCATACTTTCTTCAATTTGGCCAATGAGAAACCTCCCCCTCTTTCGTAAAGCGTCACTATCACTATTTTCCATAAAAAATAATCTGGCCTTGCCTTCTAATATCTCCCTGAATCACCATAATCATAATCACAAAGTCTTCATCATCTGTTAGTTGGTCCATTTAATAAAAGTCAAACAACACATTAAATAACACATTTTTTTGGAACGTTAAAATTTCAGTTAAGTAATTATGCTTTTTTAATATCAAAAGGCTATTTTAAAACTATAAAAACATTTTTTTAATTTATATTTCTCCGTTTTAATAAAAAAAACTGTTTTTTTATACTGAACTTCCGCTTGAACCCTCAAAAATGAGCGTTTAAGTGAACCAGGTTCAAGGGCACGGAAAATTTCCGTTCAGGTTATGAACTAACATTGAACAACTCACCATTTTCCTTAAACCAGGTTCAAACACTGAACTGGCTTTGAACGGCCATTGAACAACCGGGCCTTAGCCTGACTTTAATAAAGTCGGTCTAAAAGCTTTCTGACATTGTCATCTAAACATGTCATCTAGACATGCTTATATTGTGCCATTCGTAAAGTCGACATAATTAAAGTTAATGCCGTCCTTTATTAGGAACTTATCGGTATATATACTCGGCGTAGTCTGACTAGGCACTATTTTTGACAGTTCCGCACGAAGTTTAAAAGGTTTCTGACATTTTTGTCATATAAACATGTCATCTAAACATGCTCATATTGTGTCATCCATAAAGTTGACAAATTAGAGTCAATGCGATCCTTTATTAAAGGCAGGCACAAACAATATGAAAGTCGACATTATTTTGATAGCAAAGATGACATATTTAGACAACAACAATGTCATTCTCCCTTTTAAACTTCGTGCGTCCTTTATTAGGAACTTATCGATACATAAAGTCGGCATAACCTGACTTGGCACTATTTCTGACAGTTCCGCATGAAGGTTGAAAGGTTTCTGACGTTTTTGTCATATAAACATGTCATCTAAACATGCTCATATTGTGCCATTCTTAATGTTGACAAATTAGAGTCAATGCCGTTCTTTATTAAAGGCAGGCACAAACATTATGAAAGTCGACATTATTTTGATAGCAAAGCTGACATACTTAGACAACAACAATGTCATTCTCCCTTTAAACTTCGTGCGGAATTGTCAAAAATAGCACCGTCTTTATTAAAGCAACACCAATCTCAACTAAAAGGCCAGTTAACTCTTATATCTTCAGTGCCCTTTAGCCAAAGATTGCCGCCATTTTTATAACCAAATTGACAGGTAAAACATGGATTTTCTGTTAGTTGGGTGTCAATATGAACGCTATAGTAGGCTAAAGGATACTAAGTCGAAAAAGAGTTAACTGGCTTTTTAGTTAAGCAGGTGTTGATTAAAGACAGGCAATGCCGACTTTATTTGCCGATAAGTCCCTATTAAAGGTAGGCACAAACATTAGTTAAGTGAACATTATTTCGACATCGCCGCCATCAAAAAAGCTTTGTCTGGCTAGCCAAAACGTAGGTTTGGGATAGCCCCGGCAAAAAAGAAGAGCGCCACGCCGCGCGCCGGCGCCGGCCGCGGCGTCCCATAACAGGTGTGTAAGTGTCTAAAAATATGTAGTAATGGTTTACCTTTGCGTGGAACTCTCAAAAATAGTGCCGACTTTGTTAAAGTCAGCCTATAATGTTCGATAAGTTCCTATTAAAGGCCAGCACTCTCTGCTCGAAGGTTTCGGATAGCCCCGGCAACCAAAAAGAGCGTCGCACAGTGGGCGAAATTTAATTTCTGGGAGGACAAAAACATTCTGAAGTATATGTTTTGATTTTATGGCGTAATTATATTATTTTCAATTCAAGTAAACAATCCGAAAGTGTGTGTGCTTGTTTGTGGCAAAAATGACTAAACAGATTTGGATAAAATTTAATAAGAAGAATTGACTTATAGGTTACTTTATTTGACATTTCGGTTACTGGCAGCTGTCAAGTGAAATTGTTTTTGGATATTTAAATGAAATATCTGTATATTATGAAGATATCGTAACTTTCTAGACTTTCTAGAACTAATAATAAAAAGTTTGCCACGGGGAAGGTAACATAAAATTTGAAGAAGACGAAAATAGGTGCTAATTTTTCACTTACGAACTTTGTTTTTAGTTTTTTGATCAAGGGTAAATAATAAAGCTACAAACCAATTTAATCACAGAAAGTTTATAGCCTCTAATTTATTATAAAATTATGAACAAATCTTTTATAAATGAACTAGCAAAATTTAACTAAAATTTGATAGACATTGTAAGAAAAACGCGATTTTTTTTTAGTTCTTAAATTTTCTACTCCAATATATGATTATGTAACATGGTGCCAAAAATACTTATATAACTTCGAAAGTCGCAAATAGACGCAAACGGTATTTTGCTGTATTAAAGAAGAAAATGTCGGCTTTGATTTTACCTTTTTTTTAATGCCTTCTAAAGTTTGACAATATAAAAAATTTGAAGGGGTTGTGATTTGAAGAAGTTGTCTTCCTTTTTTGTACTATTTTTTAAAAGTTCCAAAAAATGAGTTAAGTGAAATGAATTAATATGTTAAGATTATGTTAAATTAACCAACACCAACACACACCTCTATATCTCCCGACAATAATATTACAGTTAATTTTTGTACTGGAAATCCATAAGAAAATCTCAAACTTCATAGAATTTTATATAAAAAAACGACTCATTGATGCAATTTAAGTTGACTTGCAAGTTTGTGCTTCTTTTTCATCTCGGCATGACCTGCTGTGAGAATAATAATATAATTGTCGAACACCAGGAACATAGTACAATGAGCTTCAGGCTACTGCGAACATAGGGAGAATCAAGTCCAATTTACTCTCTGTGCCGTACGACCGAGGTGGATTCGAAGCACGCTGCAGTATTATCTTTTGGAAATTTATTTTATTTTTATTATTTTGTTTTATTTCTGCGTTGCTCGAGAAACAGATTGTTAAGTTCTTAATTAAAATAATACATTTTTAAAACTAAAAATGGATGTCTACGAAGTTGCCGAAAAAGTGCAGATGGTCAAATGGTACTATCAAGGCAGACCATTGAGACTTATTCAAGAAACCATAAAAAACCCACGGTTTTGAATGACGAGCAGGAAGTACGAGATGTGATGATTTGCGTTGCAGTGGAGGAAAATCGAAAGTTAACTAGCCACCAAATTGCCGAAGCAGTTGATACGTCTTCAGCCACTGTCTTGCGTGTTCTCAAAAAGAATGGTTATCATTCTTACAAAGCGTCAAAAACGCATCAAATTTTTCCGGAGGACAACTATCGTCGTATGGAATTTTGCGAAACAATGCTGGAAAGGGCTAATCGTTATAAAAACTTTCTGAGATCTATTCTTTTCACAGATGAAAGCACTTTTCCATTATTGAATCGTCATAACCTAACACACGTTCGATATTGGTCGAGGGAAAATTTGCATTTGTATTTTGACGTAAGAACAGAGTATCCCAAAAAACTAAATGTTTGGGGGGGTATTGTAGGGGAAAACGTAATTAAGCCATTTTTTATTAACGGCAATTTGAATGGTCCTTGATACTTGGATCTATTGTAGCAGCATATTATTCCAACTGCTAGGCGGTTGTTAGGTGTGAGATTTGGTGAAACATGGTTTTAACACCCGCTCACAATGTTGGCCTTGTTAGGGAATATCTTGATAATGTATTTCCTAATCGGGTTATAAGTACACGGGGAACTATTTTACGGCCAGCTCGATCACCCGATCTTGCTCCTAATGACTTCTATCTGTGGAGTTATATCAAAAATAAAGTTTACGGGCATGAAAGGGCTAATAATGTGGAAGAACTTCGGATTAAAATTGATGAAGCTTTTCAAACTATCACCCCTAACATGCTTAGAAACGTTAAAAGGGGTTTTTATAATAGGCTCAGATATTGTCTAGCCGAGCAAGGAGGACTTTTCGAACATTTGCTCTATTTTTTTTTTGACTGGGAGAATCTCTTTGGTTTTTAGAATGTATTATTTGATTTTGAAAACTTGCTTTTATTTTGTTTCTCCTTATTATTTTCATTGTAACAAGTTGTCAGTGATAAATCTGAGCAGTTGACAATAAAACGCTCTTATTTATCAGTGACAAAAAATAAGAAAATTACGTTATAAAAATTTGCGTATTTATCGACCAAATTCCGGTTTCATTGACCACGCTCCACACAGCACCGTGGTTAGAGGCGTACTAAATAACAAACGCAAGTGGTGATCGCAAGCCTGAGTATTGGTTGCTTCACTGATAGGTGTGCGGTGTCCCTGCATGTACGTACACTGGCAAATTGGACTTCTTCCGGCCTATGTTCGCAGTAGCTTGAAGCGGTCTGTATGTATTTAAAAAAATAATAAAAAGAATTATTGAGGTTTCATTTTAGGGTTTTTGTCCTCCCAGTTTCATCATTTCTCCCTCTGTGCGCCGTCTCATAATTGATGGGTAAAATGCCTAAAATATGTACTTAGTAGTCATGCGGAACTGTCAAAAATACTTTATTAAAGTCAGCCTATAATGTACCGATAAGTTTCCGTTGTCTTAATAAATAATAATATACAGGATTCTTTAAACGGAACGGTGCTTCTAGCGGGTTAGTATTTGGTTTTACAGAAAAATCCAAAAATACGTCAACTGATATTTTTAATTTTCTTTAATCGTGCTATCTTGGATTTTTTTTAAATAGGACACCCTGTATAGTTTGACATTTTATAATTTAAAAAAAAATTATCTTTTTCACATTCCACACACTTTATCTCTTATGGTTTCCAAGATCCCAAGCAGCATTTTTCTGACTTCCGACTGATTACAACCTAATATGACGTCAGTTTTGGCCCAAATTTAGGTCGACAGTTGGTTTGTCCTTTAAACAACGTATTTTTTACTAAGAACTGACGTCACCAACAACTAGTGCATCAGTTGTGTCGTCGATACTTACCAAAACTGACGTAGCCAAATGTTGGTGATACACGCTACTTATCAGCGACGTAAATTAACGTTAATTACGGCGACGTAATTTTTAGAATAAAATTCAAGGACGGGCCAAAGTGAAAACGGACGTCAATAAATTTAGTTGTTGCCAAGATTTCCTGTAAATGGAAACACTGCAAATACGAAAGTATTTTATAAATATACTTTACATGGACTTATGTTAGAATAGAAAGTTTAAAAGTTTCTATTGTGTAGTTTACAAAATAATCTTATAGGCCACTCACCTCGGGACACTCGGTATAACGTCCAATTCATGAGACGTTATATTTAGTATGAGTTTTAAAGTAGAATTGTAATTAAATTGACGTTGCCAAACATTTATTTATTAAATGTAACTATTCCGAGGTCCACCGACGTGGGTGCGTGACCTACAATTATACTACAATATTCTAGGTCGGGTCGTTCTACAAGGCGACGTCGCAGGAGGTGTTCTTGTCTGAATAGGTAAATAATGATTACAAATTTGGTCGGCGCCCGAAACGCCATTTTAAACGTTTAGCATTGATGCGCCATTACAACAGTACATTTTATTTTTTAATTTTAAAGGCTTGATATGTAAATTAACTCATTTGTTGGCAACTAAAATGCATTTTTTAAATACCTATAATGTTTTACTATAAGAAACGGGCTTCCTTATAAAGATTTTATTTTTAGGTTAATTTTTTTCAAAATTAATTTCTGAATATTTTTGAATTATTTTTGTTGGTTTCTGTTTTTTTAATGTATATTTTAATTATATTTATCAGTAAACTGACCTTCGTTGGAAGATTTGGATCCATATAATGTGTAAAACTAACTTTTTTCAGTTACCTACAATAACTAAGATAATAATTATTGTCATCCACAGTTCATTGGGATGTGTTTGTTTAGACAGATAAACGTTTTTACCTAATAAGTTTAAACTTGGTGTGCACAGTAAAACTTTGGGTCGTGGGTCTACGTAATTTGACGTAATATTTGACCAAAACATTGTGCGGCACCCGACGTCGAAACGACTCGAATTTTGATTCCCCACTTAGGTGCTAAATCGAGTCCTCAGGAAGACTGATGGACGTCGGAGGCGACGTCAGGTATTTCTTGCCCTACGTAACCATAAAATAATATAACGTCCAAATGCTTGTTGGGATAGTCTATGCCCTGTTTTACGAGGGATATTTGAATGAATATCGAAGTTTTCCATACAGATTTAGATAAAAAAATATCGTGATTATCGTAAAAGATAGATCCTACTGTGTAGTATTGCTGAAGAGAGAATTGTTTGCAGATTTCAAAAATTGCAAAATAAGCAGGGTGTCCTATTTAAAAAAAAATATTTTTTTGTCATACCTCGTAAACAAAATGACATAAAAAAAATCCAAGATAGTACGATTAAAGGAAATTAAAAAATTCTAACCCGCTAGAAGCACCGTTCCGTTTAAAGAATCCACGCTGTATTTACGCTGCTAGTAACTCTTCGTCCCTTCCTTTTTTTAATTCAACAGGAGTAACAAACAAAGTAGCACCTTAAAATTTTGCAAGTGATATGTCATTTTACATACATAACGTGTTTTCTATCATTGAAGAACGGTCTAAGTAGGTAACATCCACCTGGGGTCGTATTTTCGAAACCATACGAAATTATTCGCATGCGACTACTTCCGTCTCTTCCTATACCGTATAGAAAAGGAGGCAAAAGATATGCCGATATGCTGATTCATGGGTAGTACGTGCAAGAATAACCGGTTTTTCATGCGAAACAACACGAATGCCTCCACCCACTCGTGCAATATTGCGTTAAACCAGTCGAATTCGAACGCGGTCCACACATACCGGCTTATCTTTCGCCTCTCATTTCACACGGTATAGAAAGAGACTGACATAAAAATTGTTGATTATTCAGTATACGTATGCGGATATTTTCGTATGGATTCGAAAATCAGACCCCAGAGCTACATTTATTATTATGTTTTAAGAAGAAATTAATTTAAAAAATATTTAAAACCGAGCATGTACTTTACAAAGCAATTAGTAAAATGCAATCAACGGTTGCATCTAAATTAAAAACTACATAATAAATCCTACTTAGCGTGTAAATTCTTGTTAAAATAGAAATAATATTATGGAAATTATCTGATAAATTTATAGATATTAGTACAGCAGATAGTTAAACAATTCTGAAAAGTATCGTATTTAAGTTAAGGTACAGTTCAAGGTAAAACAAGATAGGTGTAAAAATGAACTCGAAATTTTGGGTAAAAATAGTGATTTTATTAAGACGAAAATAGGGTATGGGGATACCTACACGTTAGGTGAGTTCAGGGGTCTGATTTTTGAATCCATACGAAAATATCCGCATACGTGTACTGAATAATCGACAATTTTTATGTCAGTCTCTTTCTATACCGTGTGAAATGAGAGGCGAAAGATAAGCCGGTATGTGTGGACCGCGTTCGAATTCGACTGGTTTAGCGCAATATTGCACGAGTGGGTGGGGGGCATTCGTGTTGTTTCGCATGAAAAACCGGTTATTCTTTCACGTACTACCCATGAATCAGCATACCGGCATGTCTTTTGCCTCCATTTCTATACGCTATAGGAAGAAACAGAATTATTCGCAAGCGAATAAATTCGTATGGTTTCGAAAATAGGACCCCAGGCGCGGACCTGGACCTATTGGAAATATTCACACGCCAGGGTACCGATTCTGGAAGTCATAGGAAGTGATCGTACGTCTGAGAGAAGGGAAGCAGCTTCAACCAATAAACGCGCCTAAAAGCAGTGACGAGACGATCGAAGAATCACCAATCTATTATGGGCACGCGCAGAGCTGCCTCGAACAATAATTTTTGAGCGAAGCCGTTCTCTTGACTAGACCCAGTAGTATGGACTTGTAGGAAAGCTCGTGTGAAAAACGTCACTCGTATGATCTCAGACCACGCTATTGGATGAAACCATCACGTGACCGATGGAAATTTTACTCGCTAATGCGCATGCTACGGCCAATCTAACCTTCCACATTGTAATTTAATCGTACAAAATATTTAGTTTTAATAAAAAAATAAATAGTTTACAATATTAAAATAAGTAAGCATTTATTCTTTTTTAGCTGATACATAGGATGATCGTGTGAATTTTCACATTTACCTTAAGAAATTTTTAAGAAGGTAAAAGATACATATTTATTAATTTAGTTTAAAAGTAATTGACACAATATATGAGTGTTACAGTATACTAGTATATTGTTATGTATATAGGGTATATTAAAAAGAATGCTTTCAAATGAAACACCTAGTATATTATTGCATTTTTGCATTCTGTTTTGAAATTCTAAGCATTTTTATATAACATACCCTATGTGGATCTTCACCTGTTTTCGAGATATCAACAGTTGAATACTGTCATACTCTGGGTCTTCTATTTGAAATTTGATGTTGAATACTGATACGTAATATCAAACTCTTAAAAAGCATAGTTTATTCTTTGGCCAATTATTCGCCTAGTATCTTGAAAACCATATAAGGGGAAATTTAGACACATTATTTTGAATTTTTTAATTTCTCAAGTTATGTCCGCGTTTTTCGGAAAATTGACCACCGTGCGTTGTTCGCATGACTTTTGTGCGATAGATCACTTCTCAGGGGATGATCGTTCTATTACGCCCAGAATCGAGCCCCTGGAAGAATCCGTATCAGGTAACTTGGATAAGTAGCAGTGCGGAATGAGTGATTCAAAGTTGGAAATCAAAGTGTTTGATGGTGTTTAATGATGTATGGGGAGGGTGACCAGTGGAACCACTGACGAGCCTAGGCTGGTTGCCCAGGCGAAACATCGTTTAATAATTTCTCTTTTCGCTTTGGTCCTTTGTGTGTTCCTTGTGGGATGCTCATCCAGGTTTGAATTTTCTTTATTTCCACCCAAGATCTTTTGATCTTTTAAAGATAGCCATATCTCTATTTCTGAAACCAAGAATACCTTTGAACGCATAAGACTTTTGAATCTGTTCGAGTAAAAAGTTCGAACGCGCAAGTAGTGTCACGACCTGTGGTTTCGAGGCACCACAACAAAAGCAAAAAGTCATAATTACGAAAAAAAGTCATCGATCATTGTGTTTTCAGAATAAAAATTCGAATCTATTTTCAAGTTGCTGAAACTGATCATATAAACGTATTTTTAAATCTGACGTCAAAATTTTTACCGCAACTGATAGTTGCTTGTCTTTTGCATATATCCAATTTCAGATTATCTTTTTTTAGATATTTCTTTCTTTCTGAATTCTATCTCAATACTATTTCATTTCCTATTTGCATTGGGTAGCACCATACTGATGAGTACCATCAGTGCGAAACCGGCTCTGGGGTTATCCATATGTTTTTTGAAGGAGTCATCAAAATTCCATTATTTTTACAAAAACAAGATGTTAATAATTTGGTATAAAAGTAATCACAAACACTATTTATTTCAGAAAAAATTTGATTTATTTTTGTAAAAATTTTAAAACAATACTTTTATTGTCTAGTTCAAGTAAATTGTACGTCTGTGACTGCTCTGGGTTATTAAAAATTTATATTTATCACTTATTTGTTTCTTCGATATATTTGCATTAATATGCCATATATTAATACAATAGTTAGTTATTCAGGTTTTCATGTTTTTTTTGAAAATCTACTGTCAAATTATTGCTTAGAGCTTTGTTTTCAGTTATTTTAGGTTTGACATTTATTGGCAGCAGAGTAAAGGCAATTTCCGCAAACTATTTTGTTTTTCTTAAAAAGAAATGTACCAAGAATTTCTATCTTTAATGTTTTTATAGGATGCCCAAGTAGCACAGAGTGCTAAAAATCAGTTGTAGAAATGTTGCCACAGCCAAATATGTAGCAACATGGCTTTAGCTGTTGTCTGTGGCAACACTTGTACAGTATTATAGAAAGGTTGTAACAGCTGTGTTTACCCCTTATTTTTTGGTTGTTACAATTGTTGTGGGCAGCAATTTAGCTGTGTATTTTAAGCTTAAAATACAACTGAAATTCAGCATTTTTATACAGGCTACCATTGTATTAGAGAACATATTTTTATAACTAAATAAAAATTAGAGAAAGGTAATATGGTTCACAAAGTTTTAAATCATAATAATATATAAACTTACTTATTTGACATCATGATAATCCGTAAAAAAAGCCATTACACGAGTAAATTTGGGTGCCCCGGGCAGTTTATTGATAAAACCCATCATAATAACTCACTAAAACACACGCGCCTCAAAAAATCAGCATATTACTGTCTTTATTTATTAATTTTTTTATAGGTTATGTTTACCTTTTTTCAAGGACTTTTGTTCAAAAGTGTTAAAATGCCTATGTTATAGCAGGGGACCGTCGAAATTAATTAGTAATCAACATTTTTAGCAGCGCTTTTGCTCAATGTTTATTTTCCGGATATTCCATAGTACCTACTATCTTTCCATGCATTTCTATTCAATACATGCAATTGTGAGGCGCGGAGCGACCTGCAAAGTTACTGGTTATGACTATGAGCGTTCTTCTGCAAATTATCTGTAGCAGCACGGGGCAGCACTGCACTCTAAGCAGCATGCTAGAGGCGGCGCGGGGATTACTTTACTCTACTTAATTTGCCACAGAATTAGAAATCGAGGCAGTTTTCAAAAACGGCTAGACCGCGAAAAAAAGTGGGCGGATGAGCCAATCGAAGACCCAAAACAAAAATTTTAAGTAGATACTTGCATGGACTTACACAACTTTTTAACTGACAGAGATAAAAGCGATATAAATGGACTTGAACTAAAAGACGAAATTTCATCAATGGCAATAAATGCAATAATGTCCGGCCAAATAAATAAAAATGTTATATATCTTTGAATTATAAATGTCTCAGATCTATTGGGCTTTTTTCGTGGCCGACTCAATTTTTTAAACTACAAATCCGATTATTAGAACGTACTTTGGGAGTCTTTTTGTTTATGTCAAAAATTTGCTACGTCATAAAAATCCAAGATAGCGGACCATTTCAGAAATAAGTTATTTCACCTAATAAAAAAATATTGTGCACAATATGAGTTCTCTTTGAAATGTGAATTAATAAATATCGAGTTCAGGTAAGAAGTACAGGGTGTCCCATTCTCGATGGGATTCAATGGGAAACTCCGTTGTTATTGAAGATAGAGACGTGCGCTTTTCGCATTACTGTATTACTTTTTTGAGCTTAAAAAAATGATATTAAAAAATTTATTTTTTCCCTTGTAGTTTTGGAGCTACAGGAGAAAGTTGAAAAATGGTTATTGATGATATCTACCTTAATTCAAGAGATAACTGAGAAAATTGAGTTCTATAAAAACATGTTTGTGACAACCTTTTTATAGGTAAATAAATGGCTTGATAATAAAAAATATATTTTTTATTTTGAAGTTTCGATCCCGAAAAAAATCATCTTCAGTGCATTTTTTTTTCTGGTACAGCCAGCAGCGTATCCAGCCCAGACCTCTGGGGGGGAGGGGGGGTAATTTATTGTCCGGGGTGTAAGTTCACATTTTGTTGGCCGATCCAACTAAAAAACAACAAACACTTCTGCTGCTATTGTTGGCATGCCGCTTTTCGTAAAAGTCAAAGTGAAACTGCAATGCAAAAAAATGTAATTCTTTTATAGTTGGGCCATCTAACAGAATGTAAACTCCTGGAGAAAGCTTGAGCTAATTAGAGGGGCAAATTCTTTTAACATAATGTAAAATTATGATAAATATGTTCCGCAGGCAAAGATTTTCGACGAAAATTTTATAAAAATAAGAAAAATATGAAGTGGACCAGAAGTTGCACCGAGCTGCAGCTGGCGAAGTTTTTTTTTTTAAAGAAATGGCCATGGGTTTCAACAAAATATTTTAAAATGTAGCACAAGTTATGCCGCAGGCAAAATTTTTTGCAAAAAATCGCAAAAAATGTATCTTGTTTGTCCATTATTAAATAAAAATCGTGAGCTTTTAGAAGCTCATATCTAAAAGTTTTACCTGGGATCTTGGGGATTGGGGGGGGGGGATAATTACCCCCAGTAACCTTTCCCCTTGTATACGCCGGTGGGTACGCCCCTGTCCCATTTATTTTGTTAAGACCATTTATATTTAACTACTATATAATAGACCTGTGGTTTGTTCGGGTTCCGAATTTTAAAACTGTCCTAGAACGTTTTAGAACTGCGCGAGATACTTGCGCAATCGATAGGACTGTTCTTAACAGTTCAAAATTTTTGGACAAACCCGAACCCATTTTGCTTGCAGTAAAGTAAAAAAGAAGAAGCAGGGGAAAGCAAAAGAGAAGAACTTGGGTATGGTCAACCCTAAGCTAAATTTTTTCGCTGGATTTTCTAAAATTGGGCACCTGAAACACGACTCACGAAACTAGCTAGGGGCGCGTGGTAGCTACTAGGCCTCCGAGAACCACAAAGGATCTACCTACGGACTGTATATATGATGACGAGGTAGAATCTTGCCATAATTCTTCCAAAGTGAAATTCTTGCAGTTTTTGAAAGAACAGAAATTTAACACTCAAAAATGTGAATTTCTGGGTTAGGCAGGGATTCTTCTTTAGGTCACACCATACAAAACCCTTGACAAAACCTTTATAAAAATACACGCGGATAATAAAATAATACAAGATTACACTCTGGCTTTTTATTATTTTTCGTAAAAACCCATTTATTTGGGTTATTTTCAAGGAACAAATTATTTTTTCGCACAAACATGCGTAAATGAATTTGCGCATGCGTCAGAAAATAGTCCTAAACAGTTCCATTTAATTCCGCCTGGCTTCACGGGACTGTACAGAACAGTATTGAACCGGTCCTGGACAAATTTTCGGTAGTAACACGAACACAAAACTTTTCAATTTAGAACAGTTGTGGTCGGACCAGATGGCGTTTTTTTAAACGCGCTTGCTCCGGAATTTCGACGAACCCGAACAAACCACTGGACAACCAAGATATATATACCGGGTGAAACAAAAAATATGGACAAATTGTTTTTTGCTATAACTTCACCAATTTCAATAAAAAAAACTGTATGATAAGATAAGTAAGTCTTATGCTGGTCACCCCGGGTCACAACATCGTTTAATTGTTTCTCTTTTCGCTTTGGTCTTTTGTGCCTTCCTTGTGGGACACTTATCCAATTTTGAATTTTCGTACTTTCCTCCCAAGATCTTTTGATCTTCTCTTTTTTCCAAAAAAGTAAGACAGTAATGAGAAAACCCATAAAGGTATAGATTAAAATAGAGGCCTTTTGTTTACCAGAGTTGCGATCAGACATAAGGTAAACAATTTGGCGATGACGTCAGATTGCGCTGAAAGTTGTACACGTAGTATTTTTACAAACATATTATTTTATAACTTTTTTATCATTTACCTGCAATTATGCAAATTCTCCGGTTTGTTTTTTAAAACATGGAGGAACACCTTATTTTTATTCAAATATATGTTCACAATTTTAAATCAATAAAGAATTTATAATGTTCTTTTTATTTCCCGATATATATTGAGAATAAAACCTACAACAATGTGACAACCTCGCATTTGTGTCGGGTCAGTCATATAACCGTTTGTACGCTGCTCCATTCACAATTTCTTGACGACGTTGTAGCTTTAGCATAATCGAGATTTTGGTATATTTTACAGATTACTGAACAGTTTTTAATATTCTTTCAATAGTGTTTGTGTCAAAAGTGATATGACAAAGAGCGTAGTGTGACGAAAACTGGAGATTACATGTGAAAACCAAACATTTCACAGGTTAGTTATCATATGTTTTTCCGACGCCATCTTGTCATAGGCCGCCATAGGCGTGCAACTACTGATGCAGTAAATACAAAATTTAATTAATGAATATAGGAAAGAAATAAGTTTTTTCTGGGATATTTTTGCGAATTTATTATAAAAACAATATGATAATTAATTACACTATATCTGGTATAATGAACCAACCCCAGCTGCGACATTTTTAAATGTCCTATATGAGTAGAAAAAAAATGTAAGAGGTCCGTATGCCTGCGTATGATATTTATTTATAACTACATTCACAGTTTTGATACTATCTGTAGTCAGCTTATTTTTTCTGACGAGATTTGTTGTCTTTTTTCTATTTCTGTACTTTTTCTGCCGAGATTTGTTTATAAATAATACAAGCGTTTCCGCTATAAATATAAACTTTTACAACATTATATCAGACACAGGATAAAGAATGTATGTTTGTTACAACTTTTTATTTATAATATTTACATAGGTAGATACTCCACATAAGATTTTTTGTATTTATTAAAAATGTAAAAATACTTTTGTACGTATTAAATAAAAATTATAGTAGGGTGTATAAATTCCTTTTATTTTTACACAACTAAAAACCATCATGTAATACCTATAAAATAGGTATCTTCCTTTTTCAAAATTCTTTATAAATAATTTGCCTAAACAGTGCGGAAAGTGATACTTTTCTGCACGCAATGGTCTTAGGGGGAAAAAGGCACTTTTGACAGGTTTTTAGTACAACAATTTCCTACTTGCATAAAAAAACTTCTTCCTAAGGTTATATATATATTTGTTATTTTTGAAAATAAAACCAAAACATAATTTTGTTTCCATTTTTAATTTAATGTAATTTATAAATGCATATAAAAACTTCAATTAGACTTAAAATTTACGCCGTGTTAAAAAAGTACTTTTACCTATGTCAATTTTTTAATAAAGTTTTGCAGGTCAGTTGACATCAAATTGGTAAAAAACAACTTTGCAAATGCGTGTGAAAAAGGGTACTTTTACATAATAATTTTAATGTGGAAAGTTCCACTTCCCACACGCCGTGCGTAAAAAAAACAAGCACGGCGTGCATAAAAAACTATTCTAGCGTGCGTGAAACTCTTACGGAAGTGCCTTTCCCACCCGAACTCTTCGCGTGCGTAAAAGTATCACTTTCCGCACTAGTTAGGCAAGTAACTATCTGGAGAACATTTAAAAAATTAATATTTTCTATGTTATTTCTTTACATAAATATTTTCAGAATGACAAATATGATACCTTTTCATATTTAAATATTTGACAAGTCTGAAAATAAAGACCAAACCTTTTTACATTTATAAATAACGAACCGCTTCTGACCGCTGGTAAACATGACGTGGTATTGCCTGGGCCAGCATTGCCAGTGGAAGATAAAATGGTTTTCCCTAAGTCTAACGACTGATCGCATTTCAAAGTGATTTATGAATGACTTGATGGGTCTATTTTAGTTGGATATCTTTGCGAAAAGCGCATGTCTATCTTCAATAAGAACGGAGTTTCTCATTGAATCCCATCGAAAATGGGACACGCCCTGCACAGGAACGTCCTTTTTGGACATCCCAGGGATCTAGACTTGAGGTATCCTCTCCTATTCGTCGTTTTTTTAACCCATTATCGCGATTCACTCCATACAAAAACCTAGCAGTGGGATTTACTAATATCTAAAATAGTACCCCCCATAGGGCTAAATATTTACACCTGTGGAGGGTACCAAATTTTAAAACCATTTTTCAAAAAACACTTACCCATACAGAAAATGCACAAAGTTATTGATTATTTTTTATTGTTATTGCAAAATACCACTAAAAAACTGTTTGTTTTTTTTTTCAAAATATATCCTATTTTTAGAGAAAATGCCCTAAAACTAATTTGGTTTGACAGGTTTGAAAATGGCAAATGGTGAATATGCTAAAAATTTGGCACATAATAACTTCATTATCTGTGTTTGAGGTTAGAAAGTTGGTGATTTTTTAGACCACCTCTGGGAGGTGGTTTAAATTTGTAGCTCCCAGAAAGGATTGTTTTGTGGCAATTGGTAATAAGTTGGTTTATAATTTCTCTAAGTAACCGTTTTTACAAGGATTAATTTACCTTATTTAATATCCTAAGTTGTTCATTAACCCATAAAACACCTCCAATTTTGTTCAGAAAAACGCCATATTTTGAAGCCGTTTTCAGCACCAAAAATATATCTATGAGGGCACTACGAGGCAAAACAAATATAAGTTAGTGTCACTGATTATGTACGAGAAATATACCAAAGAAAAAAACCCAAAACAAGTATAAAAACGCACTCAGGAATACTTTTCTTATTCAAAGCACTTTAAAGCTGTAGCTTTCATCAGTAGAGGTTGGTGCAAGCCGAGGTAAGAAATCCGAACTCGCTGTTTGTGATTTCAAGGCAGCTAATATTTTGAAAGTGACATTCCAACAGTGACAGAAATGTAGGCAAAACTTGCATTTAAGTTTTTTAATACATTTCATAAATAAAAACAAATTTTAAATAAATACAAAATTAATCTACCCCTTGTGACATCAAGGATTAATTGGAAAAATTAATTAACAAGGGTAAGTTTTAATTAGAATGACATATAACCCCAATTTTAATTTGTTCTACAGAGTGTTTACTATTTAAAACACGCGTGGGTTTAATTTTTTTAATTTTCTTTTCTTCTAACTTGAAGATTTCTTCTTAAATCCAACAAAAGATTGTGTTAAGATGATTATTCAATAAACAAATATATTCATATTCTTCTTATAAATCAAACTATATCTAAAATTCAAGGAGGGTTAGTTTAAAATGCTTAAAACCAAAAATATCACTCAAACTTAGGATCATTCTAAAATAGATTAAACCCTTTTAGTAAATCCCACCGAAGTAGTCCAAGTGCAATCAACGATATTGACGAATTTTGGGATACTGAAACTATGAAACCTTTTTTTTGGGATTTCAACTACATTAATATAGTAATGATTTAATATATAAGTAGGTAGAAGGTAGGTATAACTTGTCACACCCTGATGTTACACGTCACCCCGTCAAATAAACATAGCCAAATTGCGAAAGCATTAGTGGCATGCGTTTAAGTCAAGTTTAAAATTGGTCATAATAGCAATTCAAATAACCTGCTTCATATTGTGACATTACAATATTTAAATATATATCGGCGGACATGAGTAATTATGGCACCAAATTTTGTTCTTTTGAATTTAAAACCATATACTTTGCAAATATTTACTTAATAAACGAATATTTTACAAAAGCAAACAAGTTAGAACAATAAAATCAAGAGTATCGCTTACGAATAGGAAAAATAAATGACATATTTTCATTTTCTTGTATGATGAACACCACAATATAAGTTCATATTCGAACTTGACCAGCGATGAACCTTTGGACACCTTTAAGATCAAAGAACTTAAATGTAAATCACTATTTTAATAACATTGTAGATAATTTAAGCATATACTAATAATGACTACGGCGACTTTTACGGGCAATAAAACACCAAAGCTAATTTCTATTTCGCGAATAAATTTTCAACTTACATTTATTTTAAGTGCAAACTTTTGCCTTTACGAAATTGTGGAACTAATGTTTAGTGTAAAGAGAATGGAATAATTACAGAAGATAAAAAGAAAACCGCATAGGTACTTAAGTGAATGAAAGTTATAGGGTTATTCAAGACCAAGTTATGTAAAAATTAAATTAAAAATAAAAATCTCCTCAAATAAGATTATTTTTGTGATTTACTTTTTATACTAAAATTACTTAACTGTTTTTTAAAGGGGAAGTTACCACTTGTGACACACGGTTGGAAAGAGCTTTAAAAAAAAACAGATAATTTTTTTTAATCTTGATAAACAATACTCGTCCAGAGATTTTATAACATATAAAGACCATTGCAAATCGTTTTATATACAACAGCACCCTCCTTTTTTTCCTAAACAGAAAGGAGAAGGCTTTTTTAGGTTTTGTCCTCGGTTCTTGTCTAGCCTCAATTGTTCAATTTGCATATGTTTTTTTTTATTATATATTACATTTAAAAATATATTTCTAATAGGTGGTATAACTCCCAAGGGTCAACAGGATGAAATTTGATGAAGATTTCGTTAATATTGATAGAATTAGATTCATACAGATGCTCACAATGCGATTTTTTGGCAATTTTTTTTTTAATCTCAATGAAAACAACATCTACCGGTTTTTAAAGCCGCAGTAGGCTTTAAAGATCACCCCAATACAAACAAATGAATCGGACGAAAGGATTTCCGAATAGGCAGTCAAAAACCTGAGATTCTCGATAACTCAGTTGGTAGAGCGTTAAACTGGTATTCTAGAGGTTTCGGGTTGAAATTCTGGTCGAGGAAAAACTTTTTTCCGATTTAGCCCTTCACAAACAAATTTTGCAATTTTGACTTACTATTAAATATGCGATCAACTTTGGTATGCGTTTATAGTTCCCGTAACACCACAATTACAACGTTTTCATGTAGAACTGAAAGCGTTTTGTATACCACTCAGTTTCAAAACTATCTTGAAAACGCGAGTCGTTTTTTTAGTCCACCATACCGATATGGTATGAGGGACTATTAAACAACAATTTTCTGACTAATGACCACGTACTTTACCTAAATGGACGTTAATTTGGTTGTGTAAATTAGTGATCTTCAGACGGTCTTACATATTACGACAAAATTCCGTTGCTTTAACGTTAGATAATACTGCAGTAACATTGTTACTGTCTATCCAACGTTTAGCCGACCTTTCACGCATTGGTGCATTTTCTAGTAAACCAGTGACGTCGTGTGGACGTTTTCATGAGACTCTAGTTACGTTATGCCGACGTATCAACGTCTAAACAACTCTCACATTACGTGAACTTGCGACGTTTCTGGCCGGTCTTGCGACGTTTTCCGGCCGGAGTTTTGACGGACTTATCTTGTAAAGAAGAAAAGTTTCCAAAGGAACTAATGGCATTATATTCTCCTTTTCTGCCGCACTTATGTACGGCAGATCGCCCTATCTCTCTCTATATTTTAAATAACTGGCTCAGCTGGCCAGGGGCCTAATTCTTGAATCTCTAGAAAAGGATCGATCCCTCAAGGGAAGGGATCAATCCCGGGGAATGATCCCATCCCTCGAAAACAATATGCTTTTCCTTGAAACCTCTTCAAAATTTTAGATTGAAAATTATATATTTTAAGCGCATGCTTGCCTGAGAAATGGGACTGATCCCTGGCTTTGGAGTCGGGGAGCGGGAACACCCAATTTTTGATAGAATGGAATGAGCGATCCCCGGTCAAGAATACGAAATGCGTTCGACGTGGGATCATTCGACGCAAATCTATGAGAGATGATATTATCCTACAAGTATATAGGCGAAAGAGAAAGACTGGTGCTCTTTAAACAGTAATGTATGATCCAGAGCTTCACTTCTTGCCGTCAATAAAAATATTTTTAGCTTTGGTTTCCAAGAAGTAGGATCTTTGAAGTGTCCTGCCATATTTGAAGAAACTAAAATTTATTTCACAGTTCACCGACCATTTATTTAGAAACATCGAATAATCGGTGGAATTGTTGGAGCGTTTTCCAGTCGCATGTTGGGTTAATAGTAACCAACGGTCGTGGCAAGTGGTTCATTTGAGAATGTTTGACGACTGTAGTCCATTTACGTATATTTTTTGGGATTCTCATAATATTCGCCATTTTTGATGCCGTCGTTTATGTTCGAATTGTTTATATTTACTAAACACGGCAAAAAATACTACAAACACAATTGAATGGCATTTTGGAGACGTTTTATGTTCCGGACGAGATAAGTGTATTTGACCACCCAAGCAACTGGAATGACCTCATACTTCACCTAGATGGACGTTAATTTGGGTGTATAAATTAGTGATCTTCAGACGGTCTTGCATATTACGACAAAATTCCGTTGCTTTAACGTTTAGTCGACCTGTCAGGCGTTGGTGCATTTTCTAGTAAACCAGTGACGTCGTGTGGACATTTTTATGGGACTCTAGTTACGTTCTGCCGACGTATCAACGTCTAAACAACTTTCACATTACGTGAACTTGCGACGTTTCTGGCCTGTCTTGCGACGTTTTCCTGCCGGAGTTTTGACTAACTTAAGTACCCTTTTCTTGTGAAGAAGAAAAGTTTCCAAAGGAAAGTCATTATATTCTCCTTCTCTGCTGCACGTATGTACGGCAGATCGCCCTATCTCTCTCTAGATTTTAAATAACTGGCTCAACTGGTCAGGGGCCTAATTCTTGAATCTCGAGAGAAGGATCGATCCATCAAAAGAAGGGATCAATCTCGGGGCATATGCTTGCCTGAAAAATGGGACCGATACCTGGCTTTTGAAGTCGGGGAGCGGCAACACCCAAATTTTGATACAATGGAATGAGCGATTACCGCTCAAGAATACAAAATACGTTCGACGTGGGATCATTCGACACAAATCTATGTCGTTCCCTGCTCAAGAATTAGGGTCCTGACAGAGAGATTCCACAGCTTCACTTCTTGCCGCTCACTAAAAATACTTTTTTCTTTTGCTTCCAAGAAGTAGGATCTTTGAAGTGTCCTGCCATATTTAAAAAAACGAAATTTTATTTCACAGTTCACCGACCATTTATTTTAGAAAAATCGAATAAAAAGTAAGGTTATAGGGACTGTCATCGTCGGAATTGTTGAAGCGTTTTCCAGTCACATGTTGGGTTGTTAGTAATCAACGGTTGTGGCAAGTGGTTCATTTGGGAATGTTTGACGACTGTAGTCCATTTACGTATATTTTTTGGGATTCTCATATTCTTCGCCATTTTTGATGCCGTCGTTTATGTTCGAAGTGGCCAGGGAGTCCTAAAAGGAGGGCTTTAGTAGCATCCATTTTTTTTACATTCAAAAAAAGCAATATTTTTCGTTTAAACACAAACAAATCAAGGGCGCGCGTGTTTTTTCATTCCTTTTCTAAGAATATTTATTTATATTATATATTTGTCAGTAAACCGAATTGCGTTTTTAAATTTTGCTCCCATAGTGGCCATATAAATACTATTTAATAAACGGTAGTTATCAAATTATAATTTTTTGTTTGCCATTTTCTAAAGTCTATAAAAATAAGTTCATTTTAGTAACCGAAAATCCCAAAGTTTGAGATGGGCAACATTTTAGGTAGTAAAACACCACTAAAAAATCAATAACACAGAGGGCGCTAGTGTCACAGTCACTGCACAACGACGTAAGAACTCAAAAATCATCCACCATTTTGGTGTAAATCCGAGTCGGCATGTTGGCTAAAACGACGTCGCATCATAACGTCGGGTCGCATTTAACAACGTCGCTACGCTGTTAAAATGCTGCTTGGGCATGGAATCCCAAAAAGAGGGCTTTAGTAGCATCCATTTTTTTTTACATTAAAAAAAAGCAATATTTTTCGTTTAAACACAAACAAATCAAGGGCGCGCGTGCTTTTTCATTCCTTTTCTAAGCATATTTGTCAGTAAAACGAATTGCGTTTTTAAATTTTGCTTCCATAGTGGCCATATAAATACTATTTAATAAACAGTAATTATCAAATTATAATTTTTTGTTCGCCATTTTCTAAAGTTTATAAAAATAAGTTAATTTTAGTAACCGAAAATCCCAAAGTTTGATATGGGCAACATTCTGGGTAGTGAAACCAACCAAACCAAAAAATCAATAACAAAGAGGGCGCTAGTGTAGTCAGTTTGCGTCGTATTTTACGACGTAACAAGAACGATTACTATTCCGACTCCAGTCACTGCACAACGACGTAAGGACTCAAAAATCATCCACCATTTTGGTGCAAATCCAGGTCGGCATGTTGACTAAAACGACGTCGCTACGCCGTTAAATTGCTGCTTGGGAAAACACCTTAATAGACGAAAAAAAAGTTGTCTGTCGCCCTGTCGGTCTGTTGGCTGTTGTCTGTCTGCTACACGATAACTCAAGAACGCCTTAATCGATTTTAACTAACTGATTCACTTTTGGGTAGGGTGGTGGGGGGTTAAAAAAGGGAAGAGGGGGATAAAATATTTAAAAAAATGTAACTTTGGAACAAAAGCAAGCAGCGATATACGGTTTTCAATAAAGTCCAAATTCGTGGGAGCTTTAGTTTCCGAATGATTTGAAATAACGTTAAAATATATACAAAAAATTGATGAATGAAAGGAAATGAAAATATCTCAAAAACTGTAGCTTTGAAAGATTTAAACCTTATAACAAAATTTTTGAGTAATATTTACGAAAAGCAAAATCTGAAAACCGCATATCAATAGCTGCTTTACTTCTAAGGTTATGATTTTTAGTCCACCATACCAATATGGTATGCGGAAGTATTAAAATAGTGAAATTTTGATTTTTCTTGGTCTTATCAAAAATGAATTACTAAGGTTCCAAAACACCTAAATCGACGAAAAAAAAAGTTTTCTGTTGGTCTATTGGTCTGCCGGCCTGTCGGTCTGTTGTCTGTCTGTATAAACGATAACTCAAGAACGCCTAATCGATTTTAACGAAATTTGGTACATAAATTCTCTATTGACTGATCATGAACTGATTCACTTTTAGGTAGGGTGGTGCGGGGTTGAAGGGGGGAAAAGGGGGATAAAATATTTAAAAAAATTGTAACTTTGGAACACAAGCAAGCAGCGATATACGGTTTTTAGATTTAAATTTCCATGAACATGGCCTAAAAATTTTATTATAAGGTCAAAATTCGTGGGAGCTTTAGTTTTCGAGTTATTTGAAAAAACTTTAAAAAATATAAAAAAAAATCATAACTTT
This sequence comes from Oxystoma pomonae, assembly GCA_963921995.1. Lineage (NCBI taxonomy): Eukaryota > Metazoa > Arthropoda > Insecta > Coleoptera > Brentidae > Oxystoma > Oxystoma pomonae. The sequence continues at coordinate 101,502,969 of OY998165.1, forward strand.
GGAAGTAAAGCAGCTATTGATATGCGGTTTTCAGATTTTGGTTTTCGCAAAATATTACCCAATAATTTTGTTATAAGTTTTAAGTCTTTCAAAGCCACAGTTTTCGAGATATTTTCATTTCCTTTCAACATAAAATAATTGATTGTATGGTGGACTATCCGTGCTTTCTAGCACTAATTTTTTAAAAATATATTTTAAAGTTTTTTCAATTTAAATTCAAAAGTTCAAATTCAAAACCTGTTTAAATCGCTTTATAAACACCGGAATCGTATTGAAAACGTATTCATTAACACGTAGTGAATATTAAATAAAACAAAGTTGGTGGAGGAGGCTAAGGGGGCGTTAAGTCATAACTTCTCAACCAAAGCCACTACGAATATGCAGTTTTCATATTGGGAGGCGGATGTGTTTAAAATATGATAATATGAAGATGCCTCCGTCTTTGCTTATATCAGTCTCAAAGTTTTTCGAAAAGCGTCTTTCTAACGATATTCACTACTTTGAAGTTAAAAATAAAACTTGCTCCCATCTTTTTAGTATGGTATTATAAGAAAGATAAAATGGTATTTTTCACGACCAATCTATTTTTCTTAAATTTTAGTGGGCTTTGTTTTGCGCAACAAGCCTCCTCCGGGGTGATTGTTGCTGAGCTTTAATATAAGGCGACGTAGTATAAACTCCAATTGGCGGTGAAGTTGCTGGGAACGTTGTAATTTGAACGTTGTAATTTGAACGCTCTTCTTTCACTAACCCTTGAGCATTTTGCTTTTCACTTTATTCCTACAGGTGGCGCGCTGCAATTAGCCCTGCCAACATTCGCTAGATGGCGTTGCTGATGATTTCAACCAAGGATGAAACAGGCCTGTAGGTTTTTGGACTATCCATTAGATCCACGGATGTAGCCTTGGATTGCTAATACCTATGGAAAATTTTCATGAAAATCACTGCCGCGTGTCTTCCGCCATTTTCGCCGCCATGTTGTGGAGATTTAGGTTGGCGACATTGGTTTCCTTAATTTTAAATAGTAGTGTGGGAACACTGTCAACAGTGTCAAAATATGTTTCTTTGAAAGGTTATTTTTGTTGTTGTTTTTTAATACAAAATCAAAAAAGTAAAGAAACAAGTCATAAACAAATGCTCCAACGGTCACGCCATTTATCTCTCTCATTTGGTCTAGAGTATGTGCAGGTTTCGAACAAATAAATCAAAATATGAAAACATTGTCCCCCAATTTATAAACTCAAAGGGTACTGTTAAGCCACACGTTATAAATTGTAATAAACGCTCGGTTCAACCATTGCTGCTGGCGCTCCCGCTGAAGATACACCTTGATTACCTTGATTTGAATCCGCACAGACTAAAACAGCTAAGAACAGATGCACCAACGTGATACAGTAATAAAAAATAAACTAATAGAGGGAGACAATAGCATATATGGCTCAGCTGAAAGCCAGAGCCATGGAAAGTCAAGCAACATTTAGCAATCACAAAAAAAGTACATTACTGGCACATGGAGTCGAGCATGGAGTTTTACAATATTTGAAGACCTTGGCGGAAAAACCTATTAACTAACATCTGTGTCGACCATACCTTCTTTAAGTTAACAAGTTATTACTAAGATATCTTTGAGTTTTGGTAAGTTTTCAGCATTCAACATTTTTTTTGTAGCTTTATCTTTCATAAAGGGTGTGGGATTTTGCTCAAAACTGCATATGTTGTAGGTTTCATTGTCCTGATAAAAATCTATCATTGCTCCCCAGTGATCTGGGCTAAAATTAGTTTTTTGCACTTTTTGTGAAAATGTAAATAATATTTATGAACCAAATTGTAGTCTGAGAATAAGTAGCACAAAAATATAGGTTACGTCGCACTGGCATCACAAACATAAAAAATATTAAATTCATATGATCAAGAAATTACTTTTTTAACAAAAGAAAAATTTCAATTGTTATGTTGCCACTTAGTATTTAACAAATGTGCTTCAAAACAAAAACTTTTATAACATTTTTAGCCATTTTTGTTGATTTTAGTAAAATGGGTATACCATCGAGGTACTAACTATACCTATTGATTGCTATGGGGCAATGATAGATTTTCATCAAGATAAGCAAAATCACACAGAAAGCCAGTTTCCATAAGGAAAGTGCATCGTCCTTAAAAGACGAATCTACAAAAAAAAATGTCAAATGCTGAAAACTTACCAAAACATAAGGATATCTTAGTAATAACTTTTTCTGCTGAGGTCTTCAGAATCAGAAAACTTTTATTTCAGAAATTGTTAACAAAAAACATTGTCACAATTGAATAAATAAGCGTCAAAATGTAGTGTTAAAAATTAACATTAAGGTAAATTTAACCTAAGAATATCTTCATAATGTCATTTAGATATTAAACAATGTTAACATTAAGGTTTTGTTAATAAAGAATAAAAAATAAATATTGATTTTTCTTTATTTCTAGTAAACTGGTAAAACGTCTTAAAATCTCAAAAAAAAACTGGCTACAATATCACAAAAATTGACAATGAAATCTTAAACTACTTACTTAAAATTACGTATAGAAAGTTAGAAGCACATGAAAGTGACAACAAGAAAAAGAAAAAAAAATATACTGAAAAAATACATACTCAAATTAAATTTTATAATGTTCTTTTTAAAACTCATGAAGTATTGTTCTAATTTTGTAAAACTCGATGTCCAAAAGATGTACTTTTTTGTGGTCGCTTGCCATCGCTCTGGTTTTCAGCTGATCCATATATGCTATTATCAAACTCCGTATCTCCCTCTATTAATTTATTTTTATTGTCTTCTAGACCTATAACAACCTCGGATTTATAAACTGATGGCGCATATCTGTCCCGTTTTAGTTCCTGTTTCAGATTCAGATCAACTTAATTAAGGTTTATCTTTAGCGGGAGCGCCAGCAGCAATGGTTGACAGTACCCTTTGAGTTTATAAATCATAGAAAAAAAATTGGGTTCGGTCTGGCTGACAAGTAGTTTGTCTATGTTATAAATTGGGGGTAATGTTTCCATGTTGTACCTTTCTTTTTCGCTATTTTTAACTTTTAGTGCCGTTTATAAAAGATTATATTTAAAAAAAACTTTTTCACTGATATTTATTTAAATTTAAATAACTCCATAACAGTTTCGTCCGCCTTTTTTTTGTTATAGGGCGTGCTCCGAGCATGTAATTTTCTCATAATTCATGCAACTTCTAGCCTTTAACATATTTCTGGGTCGTTAATCATGTGCCAGTGTTGAAAATGTAGGAATATGTTATTATTTTACGGCATCCGCTTTTACGCCCGATTATAGCGTTCAAAAAGGCTTGGTTCTATTATTTACTATGTCTAAACCTCTACAACATGCTCTTTACGTTTGATGTCTTACGCCAAAGGGTTTAGCCCTTTACTGGTCGTATGGTTTTATATTCACAAATATACTGTACAGGATGATCGGCTGTAAGTGTTCCCTGAAATAAATTTTTTTCTAATAGCCGCAGAATAACCAAAAAAAAACTGAGTGAAAGGGTACTTTATAGGGACCTCAAAATCATTAATAAAAATTATTCAGTTCAAATAGTATATAGGGTGTGCCAAAAAGTATTTTTTTTTATTATGAAACACTATATATTTCAACACTGTTGAATTCTCCAGAAAATTAAATTTTTAAAAATATTATATAGTGTAGATCTATATGCAACCGTTTCGTCATTTTTGCACATGAGTCTCTCGTCATTGTGATTTTTGTTTTGTCACCCAACAATACATTGGAGTTCCATAGCAACCGCCACGGGTCCTTTGTTTTGTTGATTAGATACTTTAAATAGAATATTATACATTTTTGAAATTAACTTTGTGTTTCGGACTTCCATTGTCTATATTTTATTTATACACGACGTTTCGATCAGTACAAACTCTGATCGTCTTCAGGTGCAAACTACAATCAATTCCTAAGGCTACGTACTTACTATATATATACTGTGAGAAATCACTCAACCTTGAAGTTTAAGATGTTGGCTCCGCCCAAGGAGGGGCTTCCAAATATTTGGGATTTCAACACTTGGTTTACTGAAAATACCCTGATTCTGCTCAATAAAGGCAGCTTTAAGGAATTTTCGTTTCTTCCAGTGTGACCCCTTGTGCAAAACCTTTGCTTCTGCCCACTTCATTCGGTGTTGTTTTGACCATGCATGTTTGTCGATTCCTGATTCGTTGTTTCACCTTTTTGGGTATTCGTCTGATGTTCCTTAAGCCTAACAGATAGTGGTCTTTTAGTTTCTCCTATGTACGATTTACCACACTCACAAAGAACTTGGTAAATGCATTCCTTATTTTGTTTGTTCTCCGGTTTTGTTTTACTAAGAAGGCTTCGAATTGTATTACTAGATTTAAAAGCTGTTTTAATATTAAAGTTTTTCGCTACTCTTCGAATTTTCTCTGATACTCCTTTAACGTATGAAATTGTAGGGAATGCATTTGCCTGGTTTTGGTCTTGTAATCTCTGTCCTGTTTGTTGAAATTTAGAAATAGTATCTGTTATAAGTTTAAGGATGTAACCATTCTGCTGCAGATCCTTCTTAATGTTTCTTATTTCGATTTCCAAGTCATGAGAATTGTTACAAATTTGAACGGCTCTGTTATACAAAGTTTTGATTATGCCTCGTTTGGATGTAGCAGAATGATTTGAACCTTGATTTAAATATTTTCCTGTGTGAGTAAGTTTACGATAGACTGTTGTTCTGATGTCGTTTTCTACTTGTGTGACAAGTACATCAAGAAAAAGGAATTTGACAATTTTGCTCCAACTCCATTGTGAATTTAATGGTGGGTCTTATGTTATTCAGGTGGTGAAGAAATTCTGAAAGTTGTTGGTCATTCCCGGTCCAGACAATAAAAGTATCATCAACATATCTCAGCCAGAGCTTAGGTTTATATGTTGCGGTATCAACTGCGTGTGATTCGAACCACTCCATGTAAATATTGGCCACCACTGGCGAAATAAGAGTTATGTAGGCAGCACACCAACAACTCCAGCGGTAGGCTGGTACGTTCATACAGGGATTCGTCATCAACCAGTCTCTTTCTAATAATATCTAGCGATTCCTTTATCGGGACATTGGTGTATAGACTTTCGACATCAAAACTGACAAGTCTATCCTCGGGTCCTAAAACAAAAGATTTAAGAATATTAACAAAATGGTTGGAATTTTCTACAAATGAAGGCGTCTTGCCTGCAAGAGATTGAATAATTTTCAAAAGGAATTTAGACAGGTTGCTTGTTGGAGAATTTCTGGAACTTGTAATTGGGCGTAAGAGCATTGCATCTTTGTGAATTTTGGGAAGTCCGTATAGATGAGGAGGCTTGCTATGATGTGGTGTAAGTTGAGACCTTGTATTGTCCGGAATATATCTGGAATACTTTTTCGGAATTCTATAAACCTTACTTTCGATTGATTGCGTCGGATCTTTTGGGAGAAGATTATAGTTTCCTTTAGCAAGTACCTCTTCATCTTTTTGGTCATAGGTTTCCGTGTCAAAAATCACTGTTGCATTGCCCTTGTCTGCCGGTAAGATTTTAACTGATTTGTCCTTTTGAAGATTCTTCAACGCGATTTCTTCTGTCTTGCTTATATTAGAGGTATGCTTAATAGGTTTGTCAATAATGGTCCTTATCTGATGTCTGAACTTGTCGTGGACGAGGATGACCTTCTATGGCGGTGATGATATCGATGGTGGGTATCTTCTTAGGAGCGATGGCAAAGTTAAGTTTTTTGGCAAGTAAGGTCCCTTCTATGTGTGTCAATGTCTTCTTTGACCCATTAACGATGGTTCTTACAGCGTTGGTGGTCGATTTACTTTGTAGCTGCTGATGGGCGAATTTCCTTTGGTGCTTCGCTTGCCAAGTCTGTCGCAGATGGTCGCAGGTTCGTGTGATTTTGTCCAGAATCGGTTGATAATCTTCCTCCATAGTATTTTCTCGAATCTCCTGAAACCGTTGTCCCAGTTCTTCTGTCAGTAATGACTTGTTCCAGCGATGAAAGCTGATTTGGGACCGTATAAGCGCTTTACTAGCGTCATCTAGAATCCGTTGAACTCTTTGTCCTGGAAATGATGCTTTAAGACGAAACGCAACAGGAATAATGTTGCTGTCTCTTCTTTCTTTCTATGGGATGTGTGGACCGCGTTCGAATTCGACTGGTTTAAATCAATATTGCACGAGTGGGTGGAGAGCATTCGTGTTGTTTCGCATGAAAAACCGGTTGTTCTTTCTCGCACTACCTATGAATCAGCATATCGTTATATCATTTGCCTCCTATTCTATAGGGTATTATACTATAATAGGAAGAGACGGAAATAGTCGCATGCGAACAATTTTGTATGGTTTCGAAAATAGGACCCCTGAACTGTGCTTTGTTGTCAAAGTCAGTATATAACTTTTTGACAAAGCTTAAAAATCTTAAAAGTAAGCTACTTATATACTAAAATATACATCAAATAAAATACAAAGTACACAAAAGGGTTAAACCGATATCTATAAAGTTTACACAACAAAAAAAAAAGACACTTAAAAATACTTTTATTCTTTGGTGATTAAAAAGAATCCGCGAAAAATTCATCAATGCTATAGAATGGTTTCTGCAAAAGAAAATTTTTAAGTTTTCGCCTGAATTCTTTTAGGCATTTTATATTGATATTCCTTATGATGCCTGGCAAATGATTGTAAATTTTTTTACTTTCACAAAAAAGAGAGTTTTTTGCGAGAGTGTATTTTGGTATTTGGACTCACATCGCAAAGAAAACGAACCGCCTTTTTTTGCAACAAAAAAAATCAGACCAGAAAGGTACCCACTACAAAATCCCCAAAACGCAACACAGCAAAGTAAACGTTTCGAACTACGGCGGCCCAAAGTTCCTTTACTTGTATTGCATAACACCCTGATGACAATGTCTTGCTCAAAGTAAAAATATGATTTTCATATTTTAAGGCACAATCAAGTGTTAGTCCTAAGAACTTAATAGATTTTCTTTGTTCTAAAAGATTCTCACCGATATGTATATTATCTAGGGTACACTTAAATGTTACTATGTTTGTTTTCTAAATATTAAAAACCACTTTGTTTACGTCACACCACTGTTTTATCTTTTCTAAATCTTTGCTGACCATAATCTGAAGCATATTTACATCTCTATGATGTCATAAAGCCGTATTATCGTCAGCAAAAGTGACCATTTTCCCCTCTATATCCAGTTTTAACAAATCATTTATGTAAATCCAAAACAAAATAGGGCCAAATACCGATCCCTGTGGCACGCCACAAGCAATGACCTTATTACCAAAAACCAAATCAGACAGAAAAACAGACTATCTCCGGCCAGACCAAATAAGTCCGATGCCAATTATTCGCCAGCAGTACTCTATGACCAACACAGTTGAAAGGTCGCAGAATACTGCGGCAACCACTTCTTTTTCATTAAGGTTTATATAAAGCGATTCCAAACAAGAGAAAACTACACCTGCGTACTTAAGCCTTCCCTAAAACCAAATTGAGGGTTTAGAATAATATTATAAGTGTCTAGATGCTCAAATATGGCTTTGCCCAGGGCCAATCTTGTTTTTACATTATTTTTTTCAAAGTTATTATTATTACACATTTTACGATTCTTGGGTCATTATAGTATCTCTTAGTTATATGGTTTCAACACAACGAATCTACTTTCGCATGGATATAAACAAAAAATAACGAACATAATATAAGCAACATTGTAAACAATATTAGCAATGGTAACAAATTACCGTGGAGTGTCAATGACCCCATAATATTAGCTGAGGGACTTGTTCTCTCGGCCCCTGGCACAAGTAAGCCTTGCGTTGAGAGGTGATTTTTTAAAGCAATATTTAGAAAGCAATCAAGAAGTAAGTAACTAAGCAAAACGCTTTACTTTTTAAAATGAAACTATAGGATTTGTCAAAATACCAACAGTTAAATTTTACTGTATTATGTCCAAAAAGAAAACAAAATTAATTTAACTTTCAAAATTTATTATATGGCTTTACCAGTAGACCGGTGTAGATGAAATAACCATTTTCTATTTGGGAATAATTCAATTTTTTTCTTACTGGGCCTTTTCATCCATTATAAGATCATTGCCCAGTGTTAGCCGAGTTTTTGCAAAGTTAAAGACAACACAAAATATCCATGCACCTAGCCGGGAATAATTCAATATTTAAAAATCGATTTTTAGCAACTCTGGGAGAGGGACTTGACCCACAGGCCCCCTTGCTGCGTACGTTCGATGGTAGATGAATTTAAAACACTTAAAAATCATTGTTATTGACACCATTTAAATCCACAATAGTTCATTGTTAAGCAAATATCCAATTTGCATTTGCTGCTACTGTACAGAACAAAAGGCTTGATTGGAAGTAGTGTAGTTATTTTTTCTCAAAATAAACAATACCCAAAGGCTTTTGTAAGGTGCCAATACTTTTTATCTTTTACAAAAACAATGGATGGGTCTTGTTAACAATTACGTCAGTGGTGTAGCTAAGGTGGGGCGTAAATTTTTGAAAATGCTCCAAATTTGGTAAAATGTCGAATAATCATATATAACCATTTCTGTACATTAAATATTTTTTTTTTTAATTTTTGGTGTGTGCTTCTAACCAAAAATACAGTTTTTAGAACTTTTGTCTCTTTGTCTAACTGTTTTTTCCAGCATCACGCAAAAATTACTAGACCGATTTTAATGACATTTATACTACTAAATTACCTGGACTCCTGGGCAGAATATAAGTTTTACCTTATCAAAATAGGTTCGCGGAATGGAAGTTATGATCAAAAAACAATATAAAAGGGAAAAAATGGGTAAAACCGGAGGCACTATTTTAAGCGAAAATAATATAATATTTCTTAAATTTAATTTTAATACTTATATCTTTTCATCTTTTATTTTAAATTAGACATTACAATGTGCTGTAAAACAGCAAGGACAACATTTTTACAGCAAAAACAATAACAATATTGCTTTTGCTGATTTCTGCCACAACATTTTGAAAACGTCATTAAAATGTTGCCACAGCTATTTTAAGGAATGTTTTTTGCATTTGAAAATGTCAACGGTAGCTAAAACATAGAGCATTTTTTCAAATGCGTGTATTTTACTTAAAATAAGATGAAGACATATAAAACAAATCTTTTCTGTAAATTTATTAGGGCGCTAATTTTCCCTTCATTAATGATGAAGCTTAAGTAAACTTCTAATCGTAAATAAGCAGGTCAATCAACCCACACCATCCCGCAAGATATTCGAGTTTTGATATGCTTATAATTTCCAACCAATTTCGAACTAATTTTAAACCATTTTTAAAAATTTTGAACCACACTACTTCCTGGTTTTTTTTATATTCAAAATGGTGAATGCAGCCGGACGTCAAGCTACACCCCTCTCATTTAAAGCGTAGAGAAAATTGAAAATCAACTATCCGAAAATTAGGAATTAATTTAAAGAATTTCGAAAAATCCATTAGTAACCCTGTTTTTTTTTTAAATGGTGGGAGTTGCAGGTTGACGTCAAGCCACACCCTCCTCCAAAAAAATTCGAACTTTCATATGCTTATAATTTTGAACTAATTTCGAACTAATTTTGTAGAACTTTAAAAAAATGTTAACCATTCAAAATAGGGGGTTTGAAATCCAGTTAGTTTGGAAGGAATAGAAATATACTAGAAATCACGTAAGAAAAAGTATTTCCATCTTTGTTGGACATTTATCGGTACCTCTAGAAATGTGTAAAGCAAGACCTGATTTTTTAAATATAAAAAAAACAGGAAGGGGTGTGGCTCAAAATTTTTAAAAGTCGTTAAAAATTTTGACCATTCAAATAGGGGGTTTGAAATCCAGTTAGTTTGGAAGGAATGGAAATATACTAGAAATCACGTAAGGAAAAGTATTTCCATCTTTGTTGGACATTTATTGGTACCTATGAAAATGTGTAAAGCAAGACCTGATTTTTTAAATATAAAAAAACAGGAAGGGGTGTGGCTCAAAATTTTTAAAAGTGGTTAAAAATTAGTTCGAAATTAATTCAAAATTATAAGTATATCAAAGTTCGAAATTTTTTTGAGGGGGGTGTCGCTTGACGTCAACCTGCACTCCCCACCATATTTAAAAAAAACGGGGTTACTAGTGGATTTTTAGAAATTCTTTTTGGTGATATATAGTTGTTTTTCAATTTTTTCTACGCCTTAAATGAGGGGGGTGTAACTTGGCAACCCCCCATTTTGAATATAAAAAAAACATTAAGGAGTGTTGTTCAAAATTTTTAAAAGTGGTGCCTCAAAAATTTTGGATCTTCACTGTTTTTATTTATTTTATTTTGAGGTTAAATTTACTTTTTTTAAAGATTATCACACATTTTATTTATCACCAATCAGTTTATGCATTATTTCATACTGTTTCTAAATGTTTTTTTAAATAATTACTGTGTTATTACAATACGAGTCACTTTTTCGATTTCTTAAAGCGATTTGAACGCGTTTTTAACATGATTTGAGTTTTTGACATGTTTCTTTTTTCGTGGTGGCCTAAAAATCAGTCCAATTAGTCCTAATATGGTATGGGGGGCTATTGAAATCGTGAAATTTTGAGTTTTCTTAATTTTACCTAAAATGAGTTACCAAGGTTCCAAAACACCTTAATTGACGAAAACCAAAAGTTGTCTGTTGTCTGTTGTCTGTTGTCTGTCTGTATACACGATAACTCAAGAACACCTTAATCGACTTTAACGAACTTTGGTACAAAAATCTTCTCTCGGTTAAACATGAACTGATTAACTTTTGGGTACGGTGGTGGGGGCTTGAAAGGGGGAAAAGGGGGATAAAATATTTTAAAAAATTGTAACTTTGAAAGAAATGCGAGTGGCGATATATGGTTTTCAGATTTAAGTTTCCATAGATACGGACTACAAATTTTGTTGTAGAGTCCAAATTCGTGGGAGCTTTAGTTTCCGAGTTACTGAAAAAAAATCATAACTTTAGAAGTAAAGCAGCTATTGATATGCGGATTTCAGATTTTGGTTTTCGTCAATATTACCCAAAAATTTTGCTATAAAGTTTAATTAAATCTTTCAAAGCTACACTTTTCGAGATATTTTTATTTCCTTTCAACATAAAATAATTGATTGTATGGTGGACTAACCGTGCTTTATAGCACCAATTTTTCTTATTTAATTTCGAAAATTAGAAAACACACACAAAAGTTTGGTTATCACACCCAAATTGTTAAATCCAGTCTAGTTAAAATTTTCATTTGTTTGCAATACGATCCGCGTTTTCACGACAGCTAAATTCCGATACGACCCCAGAAAAAGGCGTATTGAACTAAGGCAGGGCCAATGAAAAAAAAACTTTCGAATTTTAATGTGACGTAAATCATGTTATAGAGCGTTTACGTAATTTAAAATGTTTTATAACATTTTAAATGTAAACGTAATTTCTAAAATGTTTTTAAAGTGGATCATTTTACGTAACGTTTACGTAAATTACATTACTTAAATATTACACATAATTTTTTATGTAATATGTATGTCATATTGTTTATGTAAAATGAAAGTCCCACTATTTAATTAATATTTACGTAAATTTCAAAAATTTATTTATAAAGTCATATTCATAAATCATAACATTGCTTATGATAAGTTAAATTTACAGTCAAAGTTTTGACGTAATGTTTACATAATTTCTATTATAAAAATATTTTGATGTGAGATTTACGTAAATGTGATGTAACATATTTTACATAAATATATGAACCTTAGATTTATATAACTATTAGGTTAAAGTCACAAGTTTGTTTACTGGGTTCACAAGTGATTATTGAGAAAAATTAGGTCAACGATTTTTTTCACGCCCGATTCTTAGAATAAAACTAAAGCGCTGAAAGTTTCCCTAAACTGTTTCCTTGACAACGTTGCCTAGGCAGCATCTCTCTTTAGTGCATCTGAATTGAATAGCGTTCTTACTCAGACACATATAGGGTGTCCGAGTCCACTCCAATATCTCCAGAACCAAAAGAGACAGAGAAGTAAAATTTCACATAACTAGATGGTTTACAAAAAAGTATGCTGGAGAACAAAAAAAATGCAAAACCATGTATATGGATAATTATTTGAATGAAAGTTATCTCAAAAGAAATAACTGATAAATTTTTTGTCTTCTAATCTTTCTTTTTTTCACAGATTTTTTCTATTCATTTTCAAAAAGAACCAACACATAAAAGAGCTTTTCTGAAAATTTTAATCATTTTTCTTATAGTTTTTGGTCTCTTTGGGTTGCTTACAGTTTTACTTTCGCGGTCGCCAACAATATCATCATTCAAACGACTTCGAGAAAGTACGCATCGTGGGCATGAAAGAGGCTGGTTTTGGTTTACGGGAAATTGCAAGAAGTAATGCCAATCCATCAACAGCGTTAAGAGTTTGGAGAAGCTGGTCCAATGATGAGACTAATAGACGTCGTGCGGGTTCTGGACGCCCTAGATTATTACAATATCGTGATTTACGGCATCTCAGACTTCTTGCTCTCAGAAATCGACGGGACAGTATACGCCAAGTAAGATATGTTCTAGTTACAGCTACAGGACGAGTGATTTCAAAAATGACAGTTAATCGAAGATTGCTTGGTATGGGGCTCAGGCCTTACCGTCCCTTTTTATTCCTTTGATCCCACGACATAAGGCTCGCCGCTTGGAGTGGTGCAGAGCTCGGCAAAACTGGAATGATGAATGAAATATCATAAGCTTGAGCGACGAATCCAGGTTTTCTTTAGGCGGCCATGATGGACGCATGAGGGTTAGACGATTTCGAGGTGAGAGACGAAATTTAGACTTTGCTGTTGAACGTGATACAGCAAGACAGCAAAGTATCATGGTATGAGGTTATGTTTAGGAAGCAGATCACCTCTAGTCCTCATCAACGGCAATCTGATTGCTCGGCGATATATCGATAAAGTGCTGCAGCCAGTTTTACATCCCTACCTACAAACTATGCCAAATGCGATCTTTCAACAAGATAATGCCAGACCGCATATTGCTCGTAAAACAATGGACTTCTTACATGAACCTGGCGTAGAGACTTTGGAGTGATCAGCAAGATCGCCTGACTTGTCGCCTATCGAACACGTATGGGATATGATAGGGCGCAATCTTAGTCGATTACCGTGTCCCCCTGGAAACTTAGATGAACTCTGGCATGCCGTAGGGAGGATTTGGATGAGTGTTCCTCAATATGATATAAACAATCTTATTTTGTCAATGCCCAATAGAACAAACGAGTGCATAGATAACCATGGAGGAGCCACTCATTATTAATTTTTTGATGATTATCATGGAGGAATCTTCTTAGAAATGTAATCAATTACTAAGAGCAACCTAATGTATTAATATACAGGGTTCCTAAGATTTTCCTTAGGGATAGGATTTCAATAAATCAAACAGAAATGGCATAGAAAGTTCTGCGCGCACAAAAGAAACAGGTATATTGAGCAATGGTGCCAGTTTGTTATTATCTCCGGACTGCTTTCATGATAAAAAATTGTCGCCACTCTTTCATTGTGAGCATAAATCATAGTTGCAATAATAACCGTTGACAAGATGTCTGCAAATTCCGCTAGATGGCGGCCACACCATGAGATTAAAAATTAGATGTTTTCAGGTCCAAACCACAGCTTTTTCTTGCTTAAAGAAGGCGGCAGGGTCCATTATTTACGATACTGAGTGATAAACTCGTGAGGTTGTTAACATTAGAAAGAAATATCTTCGCTTTTAATTAAATTTCTTTCCATTCTGTGCTACTAGTGACATCTATCCGGAAACGGCCAAACCATGCAGCTGGCACTAGCAGCCAAAGAAATCAATAAACGGCGCTGTTTTTCCTGCAGAGCTTTTTGCTTGCGATATTATTGATTTTAAATAAAGCTGGCCCTACACAACATTTGATATTTTCGAGGTGTTTTATGACATGATCTCGAAACATGTAGCGAACCAATTCTTCAAAACTAGCGGGAGGGTAAAAGCGAAAAGTAAGGGGCTGCGAATATTTGTAACACCCAAAAACGGGTGAAAACATTTATTTTGCTCTGTTTCTTTACAAAAAACGTTTTTTTTACGTAGAACTTGAGCTCTGCCACTTTTTTTATTTTTTTCTTTAACTTTCTCGAAATTTTCGTCATACCGTAGAAAAAAATTATTTCCCCCATGGGCATACTCTACTTTTATTCGAAAAAATTTAGAAACAGAGACGGGATCAGTTTTCCTAAAACGGGGGATCTTGGTTTCGAGTGAGAAGATAAAGGGCGCCGCAGGCAAAAATTTTTCAATTAAATTAGCCGAACGCAAAAATGTTAGAAAAACAAAGCACGAAATAAAAATGGCGCCGCTTACAATTTTTTTTCAAAAATTACGTAATTTCGGGAACGCAAAGAAATAGGTCTAAAGAGTATAATTTTTAAGAAAAAAATATCAATTTTCTCGCCCTCCTCCACTGGGACTACAGGGTCCGTGCACAAATTACGTAATGGTCATAAGGGGGAGGGGGGTTACAAAACGTTACGTAGGGGGGAGGGGGGTTCTCGACAGCGTTTGCATTTGTGTGAAACTAAGAAAATTTGGAATGAAAATAAGTGAAAAGTTTTTTTTTTTTTTGGGGGGGGGTAGTGGTGTTGAAATCGTTACGTAATATTAGGGGAGTGGCGTGGCAAACCGTTACAAAACATTACATAGGGAAAGGGTCAAAAATTGGTTAAATCACCGTTATGTAATTTGTGCACGGCCCCACATCTGACTGTTTCTCCTTTTTGATTTCGAATCAAAGTGCAAAACCCGGGTTGGACGTTTGAAGGCGTCAACCCGTCCTATTTGCTTGATAAAGTTTCTACGGAAATATCTCAGTCGATTTCTCCGGCCGTGTATGAACGATTTAGGTTAGGCATTTGCATGTATCTCAGTCCCCAGCCTGTAAACAGTGCGTAAGGACAATGGTTACAAAATGAAAAGCCGAAAAATATTTTTTTTACGATAAAAACAATTTTTATTCCATTCCTAAAGGTATGAAAATGGAAAACATTAGAAAACAACAACCTGGAATGGATTTACTACGTGTAAGATGTAGTGATAACATCGCCCCATGCCCATCCTTTTCTGCCTAATGTGCTTTTCCGTTTGTCTGCGTCTTATACACGGCTGCTTGACCCTCTAAAGATTTGCTTAGGAACCCTGTATAAATAAATTACTTCTTGAATAGAGCTTTTTATTTAGTTTCCAAAAATACCTAATACGTTACCTTTTTCTCTAACGGTTTTTAAAGAAAATGAAAAAAACTTTTAAATAAGAGCAATGATTTAGAAAAAGAATCACCGAATATCTGTTTTCTTGTTTAACTCATTGCGTTCGCCTAGTATTACAATATTCTATGTTTACATTAAAAGCCTAGTGTGATAGAACATTGTAATACTAAGCCAGTGATTGGTCTTATGGAGATGATTTTTCCATTTTGTTTAAAAACCGTTAGAGAAAAGAGTAGCATATTAGGTGTTTTGGAAACAGAAGGAAACAAAAAGAAAAAAAAATGTATCGTCGCCGCCCTACCTCCGCCTCCCTAATGACGAGTGCGATGATTAGCATCCAAAAAGATACTTTTTTGTAAACCATCTAATCGTGTAAAATTTGATTTCTCTGCCTCTTTTGGTTTTGGAGATATTTGAGTGAACTCGAACTTTTGGCAGCCTAGACGAGAACTGTCGAACCCTGCATGCAAATGTAGAAAAAGAACACCAAACGAATGGCGGTGAAAACGTTGTCCATGCTATTTTACAGCACATTGTGTTACTTGGGTAAATATGAAGTGTTTTCGTTTTAAAATATTTTTTTTCTGAATTTTTTTTTATACCTTCATCAAAAATATGATTTTAGTAACTGTCTGCAGATAACTAAAGCATGGCTTTTTTGCTTACCGATACAAAAAAAAACTCTTTTTTTGATCACGGGTCCTTTTATACCAAATTAAAGAGAAATAGCGGAAAATTGTAATATTGAAACCAATACCCTCTCCACATAGGCCGATCAGCTCTTATCGTTTTAGTGTCCTTTTCTCCACCTTCGCCGCCATTTTGACAGAAAACTAATGGATTATCTGTCACTTTTGAGTGAAAATGGCGGCGAAGGTGGAGAAAAGGACACTAAATCGGTATGAGTTGATCGGCCTATCTGGAGAGGGCACTGATTGAAACAATCTAATTATTCTTGCGTAAAAATTAAGCCATTTCCGCCAGTTTTCACCAAGTATTTACAAAAAATAATTTAAAAACATCATAAAAATATCAAACTGTCAAAGATTAAAATGTCCAATCATTGTTATTTCATTTACCAGCCGCCTACATTTATAGTGTAAAGATGGTGTGTTTTACGAAAAGTGCTCTTCGTTCGAGATTTTTAAAAGTATTTTCCTGTTTTTCTTGGATTTTTTGATAAAGGTATTAAAAAAAATAGTATTCACAACTCGTGGCTAAACTGTGCTTTTTTTTACTCGGGTTTTTAAATACCTCGCTGCGCTCGTTATTTAAACCAACGCTTGTAAAAAAAGCACTATTTTAGCCACCAGTCTACTACCTGTCTCTCTGGGATACGATAAGTCACAAGCCTAAGATTATATTAAAATAGTCATAGCGCCGCAGGCAAAATTTTTTGCAGTTTAAGGAGAAAGTTCTTCAGATATTTTGATCTTTTTTAAGTTTTTTATGAAATATAAAAAAAACTAGATTGGGATCTGGTAGTAATTATAGATTTTTTGCTAAAATAATGTAATTATTGAGCCGCAGGCAAAAATTTTGTAAAGCTATATTATTTTTTTACTTAATCAATCAATCAATCAATGTGTTGTAGCGCCGTAGGCAAAATTTACTGTAGATCTAAACTAAAATTCTAACAATCAAACTTAAGGTGCAAATTTTAATTTTTTCGTGTTTTTTTTGTAAATTGTTTTAAAAAAATGAGGGTTGAGTCAGCTACAAAGAAGGGAAAACAGAACGAGCGAAAGCTACATATCAATATCTTGGCTGCTAAACCGATTGGTATCAAACTTGGCTAAGCTGATTGGTTTGTTTCTGCAGTTTTTACAGGTACAAGATTGTCCATTTCGTATTCAAAAATGGCGAGGCTTACCTATCCATCATAATTTGTACCTTGAACTCTTGCTGTATCTGCCAAAAATTTTAATTTTTGTACAGTAGACCGTCTTAAAATAAAAATGAGAAATTAATTAAATATTTGTAGAGTGGTGTGCCGAACTCTTATCCATTAATGATGTCCGGCACACTAGTTGATTTTTGGTCTGGGGGTACTACTGCATCATACATGTGAAAATGGTGGGGGTTACCCTACCCTCTCTAAAATTGTCCACCTTTGTATTGGTGTGCTGAGCCCTTATCCAGAATTTTGAGGAACAGGATTGTCCATTTCGTATTCAGGACGAAAAAATGCACATATTATCAAAAAATGACGAGGGTTACCTATCCATCATAATTTGTACCTTGAACTCTTGCTGTATTTACCAAAAATTTTACAGTGAGATTTACTAAGATCTAAAATAGTACCCCCCACAGGCCTAAATATTTACACCTGTGGGGGGTACTAAATTTCAAAACCAATTTTTTAAAAAACACTTACCCATACAGAAAAGACATTGATTATTTTGTATTGTTATTGCAAAATACCAGTAAAAAGCTGTTTTTTTTCCCAAAATACACCATATTTTAGAAAAAAATGCCCTGAAACTAATTTTTTTTTGACAGGTTTCAAAATGGCAAATGGTAAATACGCCAAAATTTTGGCACATAATAGCTTCATTATTTGTGTTTAAGCTTGTGATTTTCTAGACCACCTCAGAGCAACACCGTTCTCAACTAAAAAGCCTGTTAACTCCTACCGCCTCAGTGCACTTTAGCCTATTGTGGCTGCCATTTTTATAACCAAATTGACAAGTAAAATATGGATTTTCTGTCAGTTTGGTGTCAATATGGCACCGATCATAGGCCAAAGGATACTAAAACGAAAATGAGTTACCTGGCTTTTTAGTTGAGAAAGGTGTTGCTCAGAGGGGTGGTTTAATTTATAGCCCCCAGAAAAGATTGTTTTGTGGCATTTGGTAATAAGTTCGTTTATAATTTCTCTAAGTAACCGTTTTTACAAGGAGTAATTTACCTTATTTAATATCCCAAGCTGTTCGTTACCCAATAAAACACCTCTTATTTTGTCCAGAAAAACGCCATATTTTGAACCCATTTTTAGCTCAGAAAATATATTTATGAGGGCACTACGAGGCAAAACAAGCATAAGTGAAGGTCACTGATTATGCACGAAAAATATAACAAACAGAAAACCGAAAACAACTATTGGCCACTTGCACCAACGTTTTTAGGATACACCTAGTCCTAGGTAATCTCTAAATTTAGTTTTAGGTTTCAGTTTTCACTTGCTAAAGCGTTTAGGTGAGTCCTAAATGTGTTAGGTTATCCCTAAATCTAGGTAGCCGATTTTGGTTCCCTAGCTCCCACCTTACCCTTACCTATTGATAATATAACCTCAAAATTCAACTTACCACAATCTTTTTTTTGTGGTTGTGTTGTAAAAATGGATATTTTGGATATGGAATCGTGGGACGATAATCTGGAGCTATTAGAAATAATTGAGAATGGCTTTCCGCGTCAAGTTTATAACAGGTCCAATCATTTTGAGGATACGAACAACCTCTAACTTTTTTCAAAAGGTTTAGGCTAATTTTGGAGCAGATTGAAAATCAGCCGGATAATCCTCATGATCGGTAAGCCCTATACTATAAATAGGTCTCTTTTTGCCTTAGCAAAAGAAAAAGGGTCAGGGTTGCATCACCGTCTAAAAGTAAAGGCCCAATTTTTAATGCTTAATGAGTATTAAATATCTCTATCTGTTTCCAGCATACTAAAAGACAGAGGTTAAAAATTAAGCGCTATGCATTAAAAGTTAAGTAAATTAAAAGTTTTTAAATCCAGGGTTAATACGATATTGGTTTTGTTACCATACCGCACCAGTCGCACCACTTCGCTGAAGTAATATCAAACATATTGTAACTACATAGCAAAAATGTACACACACCCAGGCAGGCATAAAAATATTGCTTGTATGCATAACCTCTCTGTAACATTTTACATTGCGATAAATTAAAAAAAATTGAAAAATCAATGTCAGCCATATATCTTTGGGAAAACAATTTTTCACCTGTTTAAGTACTTGCTAAAAAATTTGGGCGACGGAGGCAGAAAGAAATGGCAGAAAACCCAAGGAATGACGGTTTTTTTGACAGAATTTGCGACGTTGCCGAATGTTTTGCTCACCTAGCCAGGGGTACGTTTAAAATTTGCCACGCAAGCCATTTCAGTTTGGGTGACGGGTTAAGGATTCCCTAGAACTAGGGGGCACCTATTCAGGTGTGCTCTAGGTTTGGGTTGGTGCAAGTGGCCATATATTAATTTATTCACAAACTGAACGTAAAACATTGAGGTTATCTGAAAGCTCAGTCAAAAAAACTTTCCTTAGTCAAAGCCCACTCATTTTATGGCCACTTGCACCAACCCAAACCTAGAGCACACCTGAATAGGTGCCCCCTAGTTCTAGGGAAACCCTAACCCGTCACCTAAACTGAAATGGCTTGCTTGGCAAATTTTAAACGTACCCCTGGCTAGGTGAGGAAAACATTCGGCAACGTCGCAAATTCTGTCAAAAAAACGTAATTCCTTAGATTCTCTGCAATTTCTCTCTGCTTCCGTCGCTCAAATTTTTTTGTAAGTACTTAAACAGGTGAAAAATTGTTTTCCTAAATATATATGGCTGACATTGATTTTTCAGATTTTTCTAATTTATCGAAATGTAAAATGTTACAGAGAGGTTATGCATACAGGCAGTATTTTTATGCCTGCCTGAGTGTGTGTACATTTTTGTTATGTAGTTACAGCATGTTTGATAATATTTCAGCGAGGTGGTGCGGTATGGTAACAAAACCAATATCCTATTAACCCTGGATTTATAAAGTTGAGGGTATCCTTAAGGCTTATTTATTTACTTACTTTTTGACCTCTGTCTTTTAGTATGCTGGAAACAGATAGGGATATAAAATTAATACAAATTAAGCATTAAAAATTGAGTTAATGAGCCTTTACTGTTCGACGGTGATGCAACCCTGACCCTTTTTCTTTTGCTAAGGGAAAAAGAGACATATTTATAGTATAAGTATATAATCTTGACCGTTGAGTTTATAAATCCGCAGGTCTTACCGGCCATGAGGATACTCCAGCTGATTTTCAATCTGCTCCAAAATTAACATCACGGTTGGTTTCGTTAACCTTTGAAAAAAGTTAGGTTGTCCATATCCTCAAAATAATTGGATCTGTTATAAACTTGACGTGGAAAGCGATTCTCAATTATTTCTAAGAGCTCCAGATCATTGTCCCACGCCTCCATATCCAAATCCACAAAAAAAGATTGTGTTTAGTTGAATTTTGAGGTTATATTATCAATAGGTAAGGGTAAGGTGGGACCTAGCTAACCTAACACGTTTAGGACTCATCTAAACGCTTCAGCAAGTGAAAACTGAAATTTACCTAAATTTAGGGGATACCTAGGGCTAGGTGTATCTTAAAAACGTTGGTGCAAGTGGCCATTAAAGCTGTAGCTTTCATCAGTAAATGTTGGTGCAAGCCAAGGTGCAAGCATAGGTAAAAGATCTGAACTCGCTGTTTGTGATTGAACGCAGCGCTAATATTTTTAAACTGACATTTCGAGAGGGACAGAAATGTAAAAGAAACTTGCATTTAAGTTTTTTAATACATTTCATAAAAAAAACACCTTTTAAACAAATACAAAATTAATCTACTCCTTATTTTATTATTACTCATCTAAATCGTTGTGCGACATCAAGTATTAATTGAAAAAATTAATTAACCAGGGTAAGATTTAATTAATTAATTTTCTTTTCTTCTAAATGGAAACTTTCTCCTTAAATCCAACAAATATTGTGTTAAGATGATTATTCAATAAAGAAATTTATTAAAATTCTTATTATAAATCAAACTATGTCCAAAACTCAAGGAAGTTGGTGTAAAATGCTTAAAACCAACAATTTCACTTAAACTTAGGACCGTTCTAAAATAGACTAAACCCATTTAGTAAATCCCACCTTTAATTTTTGTACGCTAGACCGTCTTAAAATAAAAACGAGAAATTAATTGAATATTTGTAATAAATTACCGCAATTCTAAATAAAATATTATCCACATTTAAAAACACTCGTAGTACATGTTCGCTAAGTGCCTAACAGCAAATCTTCTGGTTGGTGGTACCCAAGGTGCCATCAGAAAAAATTTTAACTCAGCCAGGTTTCAATCAATCATTTAAAGCAAACCGTTAGTGTTAATTAGAGAAGTTGACCCGGTGTCAATCAGTCTGATGGCTAACAGTTATTTCGTTTTAGATACTTAAAACACCCATATAATCTATCCTTGTCTTTCGATGTAGTGTAAATAGAGAGAGATGGATAAAAAGAAGCTTAAATGGCTTGCTAATTGAATCTTTGGTAAATTCTTAAAATCGTTTACTTTCACACAGTGATTTTGATGATATTACCATCTTTATTTAACCGTTGGTAATAAATAAGAATGTTGTTCACTAAGGAACTACATTTTAGTACCTTGTCCTTTGGCTATAGGAAATTTGAATTAAAATGTATGTGGTATGTTTCAAAATTAAAGAGTGCAATAAAATATTTAATATAAAAGCCCAGTATAACATGTTATACTCGGATGAAACGATGGTTTCTGAAAAAACGGGCTTAACATTCAAGACCTGAATAAACCAGTTACCTTTGATTATATAATCGCATCTCTAAAAATATGCACCGCCTAATGCTAGAGGCCCTGTATACAATTTTTGACAGTTATTGTTTTGCCAGAGGTAAGCAACTCGATTTGGCAGTTGTTAGGGAAATGTTGATGATTTTTTGGTTTGTTGGCAACCATTGGAAATAAAAATTTTTGTCAGTGTCACATTTTTGATTAATAAACGTAGGCACATCAAATTTTAAATTCTAAATTTTAAATTAAAAAGAAATGCATGAAAAATGGAAAGACATGCATTTGCCAAACTGGACATGATGTTTCGATCAGTACAATCTCTGAATTACGACGATCAGAGATTGTACTGATCGAAACGTCGTGTAAAAATAAAATATAGACAAATCCAAAACACAGAGTTGATTTCAAGATTAGTTATATTTAAGTAATATTATATATTATTATTATTTTAAGAAAATAGTAACCAAAAGATAGATCAATAAAATTTTTATATTTTACCTACTCCTACTTCATGTTTTTTTGTGAAAAGTTGACATATTTTGCTGACCAAAACAGTCATCTTCATTGAAACACTATCTGGGGAAATTATAAAAGGAGGCAACAAAACATAAAACACGGTTTTACATGCAAATGGGAAAAAAACTAGAAAGAGAGGGCAATATGAGTTGCCCACCTCTGGTAAAACAACCACTGTCAAATGTATAGACGGCCTCTACCTAATGTTAATTGATCATCACAGCCCGAGAACAGGGTTGAGGGTCGGAAATGAACGTGTATCATTTAACGAGACTTGATCACCATAGCGTGATGGCAGTGAGAGCAGTGCTAAGGGCAGAAAAAATGTGGACTGCTTATTATTATTAGGATGCCTTTCTTTACCAGTTATATAACACTAGGCAACAAATTTTAATTTTTTTTAAAGGTCGTTGGTAAAAATAGAGTTATTCGATTGTTTATGACTGAAATACAGCCAAAAAAATAGGACCACAATATTATATTACTATTTATACTTAATGATTACTCCAATCTAATTAACTTATAGCTAATTAAAATAATGGCAAATTTAAACTAATCACTTTCCTTATGTATTTGTGAGTTTCTCTTATATTAGATAGCCTCGTGTTCTCTGATGGGCAGCCAGAAACAAAAATGCCCTCCTAGGCATGATGGTGCGGGTCGGGATGCAGTGGATATTGCTATCTCCTAGAAAGGATTTTTCGTGTGGCCCTACTGGAAAATAAGAATACAATGACTGTGGCGTCTGCCTCCACGTGGCACACCTAGATGTGGCGGTGCCATAGTTTGTCCCCTTGTGACATCTGTGGCAACACCTAACCAAAGGCGTCTCATAAGTGTTAATGGGGGCTTTCGCAGTGACTTTCACGTTGGTTTGAGGGTTATTGTGAGACCTCCAGTAGTACTTGGATGGCAAACAATTGAGGTATCAAGTGGAATAACTTGATGCCGCTCAAGGATGGTATTTGCTCCAACTACCA
The DNA here is from genome assembly GCA_963921995.1 of Oxystoma pomonae. Classification (NCBI taxonomy): domain Eukaryota; kingdom Metazoa; phylum Arthropoda; class Insecta; order Coleoptera; family Brentidae; genus Oxystoma; species Oxystoma pomonae. The sequence goes on from OY998165.1 coordinate 101,526,399, forward strand.
TTCTAATTATTTAAGCAGATAAAGTGGGCACAAAGACTCTATAGTTTAGGCGCAGGAAGCAGTGCAAGACAGACATAAGTATAAAAATTATGCATTATCCCTTTTAAATTAGCAATTAAAGCTTTCGTAAACTAGAGGACAGTGAAACAGAGAACATGCATTTCTTTTAAACGCTCACCTAACCTTAAAAAAATAGGTCTGTGTCAAGTGAATTATTGTGAAGTATTTTGGTAACAGTATAGTATCTGGTTTTCTTTAATTTTTTTTAATGATTTTTTTTACACGTTTAAACCCCCTCCCCTTCCAACTGCCTACTGTTAGGAGAACTGTCTGACTGGAGGTGCCCTTGATGATGTATAACTCACTCCCATGAACTAAGAAATCAGCCTTTTTTGCAGTTTTTGTTCACGAGCTCTCCGACTTTAATGTAGGGACATAAAACTTAGGTCCCACTTTTACTGTTAACTATTTTTGATATTTTAGTTCAAGAATTATGCTGTGTACTTTTTGTTGAACAAGGAAAGACTATTATGTAACATATTAGGGACTTAAAGCCAAACCACCGAGTAAACGTAAATTTAGCGATCTCATTGGTAAAAACCGGCCGAGCTGGGCGTCTCCACCTCGACGGGTCAGGTGACTCGACGTAACGGTACACCACGCTAGAGCGCGCTAGCACCCGAGTCTCATGAAAATTAGTCTCGCTCGACGTGTGATTGACAACTTCTGTCGGATCTGACCAATGAGAACGCTGGATTTCCAGAGCTACGTTACGTTTATGCGGTGGATTGGATTTTCATCCCTAGTATCTACAATTTGGATTTTACAGCTAAGCTAAGCTGTAGGCAAATTGTGGACGCTACGTTTTTGCTGTAAAGTAGCTAGCTTAACTTAAGCTTAAGCCGCAGGCAAAAAATATTGCACTGAAGTACAAAAAACTCTTGTTTTTTCGTTAGATTTACAGTGCACACATCCATCTTCCGTTTGTTTTTTAAATCGTGCAGTGCGGCACCTATGGGTTGTTTTGCGATTTATAATCGCTTGCTTGTAGACAAAACCTGCATACAGATAGCGTAATTGTAGGTCTCTCGCAGGATCGATAGTACCTCCACCTACTGTTAACTGCAGTAGGTAGAGTAGATCGTTCATACAGATTGCGCCATCGGCAGGATTTCTTCCGCTTGAGCCGTAATCTTTGGCACATAAGCGCGACCGAAATTGTCTGTCATTTTGGTACACCTAGCTGATGAGTCCCTACTAAGGTACGAAACGGCGTCGTCCTAGGTTCCACACTCGTGTGTGAGCAATCGAAATTCAGGAAGTTCATTTTGCACTGAAGTACACAAAAGTCTTGTTTTTCCGAAAAATATTTCTCAATATAGCTGTGGCAATGTTTTCATGACTTTTTTAAAACGTTGCGACAAAAAAGAGCAAAGGCATTATCTTTGCTGTGGATGTATTACTTTTTATAAGTATTTTTAATTTAAAACAGAGTCTATCTTGGCGGCAAAGCGATAACTCAAACATTTTTTGGGGTGGATAAATAAATGCCTAGAAATAGCTGAATATTAATTAAAATTTAAAGACAGAAACGGTTAATACGATGCTGGCTGTATTAATAGCCTTTAGGATGTAATATGGGAATATTATTATTAATTTTAGTGTTTTAAAAGTGATGATCACACGAAGATCAACATTATCTCTTTACGGAAGAATATCATTAACATAGAGCGAGTTTACCATCATACCGATAATAATTATTTTCTTCATTTATATTAGTACTAATTTAAAGTAAATAGTACTTTTTATAACTATAATTACTTCACAAGCGCGGTTTTAAAGAACGAGTGCAGCGTTAGTTAAAAAAAAACATTGCTTAGCCGCGAGTTTTAAACACAATTTTTTTAAAAACTTTCATTAAAAACCATTTTACCCAAGTAGGAAAAATTTTGTGCCCTACAAGTACGAAAAATGTCTTTTTTACCCTTGACGGCTTGTCCGAATTCCGCTCCGCGTCGTTCAGTAATAGTTATTTATCTAACAAGTGCGGAAAGTTATACTTTTCCGCACGCACCGGCGTTTGCACGAACGACGCGCCAGCGGTGTTCGGGTAAGTCGTAAGTGCGGAAAATATTTTCCACACGCTTTAGGTACAACATTTTTCCTACGAGCGTGCGGAATATCAAAATATTTTGTTATTATTTTAGTTAAACCTAGCAGAGTAAAAATGAAAAAATGGGCAAAACTACGAATTTTATGTTTTATTCAGAACTTAACTTCAACAAGCTTAAAAAAATTAATTTTTATGCTAATTATTAATCAAGGTAACATTGAAAGTACCACTGCTCATGTTGGTAAATGCTATCGTCGACTTCAAGTCTTCCTGATTCATCACTGAGCAACAGCGTGCTCAACAAGAAGCGAGAAAACAGCGTACGTAAAAAATTATTTTCGCGCACGGCGTGCGGAAAAGTGGCACTTTCCGCACGGAAATGATTGCGAGAAAGCGTTTTTCCTCACGCTCGTAGAAAAATAACTATTACCTAACAAGTGCGGAAAGTGGTACTTTTCCGCACGCGACGGCAGTTTGCACGAACGACGCGGAGCGGAGTTCCGGCAAGCTGTCAAATGTTAGGTACAGTGGTTTTCCTACGAGTTTATGTATAAAAAAATGTTTTTAATACGCAATTATTTTATAATAATGCTACAAAATCACACATAAGGTAGAATACTTACATAAACTATTTAGTTAGTCCTAAATATCTTCATTTTTAACAATATAAAAATCGTGCGAAAATTTTACTTTTCCGCACGATTTTTTTAGTAAAGTACCTGCATGTGACTTTTTAAGTTAATGGTTAAGTCTATGAATTTTCTGAATGGAAAATTATATTGTCCTTTAAAGTGAAAATCATGCGTAACATTAAAAATTGTGGAAGACTAAAAATCGTGCCGGAAAAATAAAGAAATCGTACGGAAAAGTAAAATCGTGCGAAAAAGTAGAACTTGCAAAACGAAAAATTTTCTTTTCCGCACGCTTGTAGGAAAAATAGTTTTTCGCGCACGGCGTGAATAAAAAATACTTTTGCGCAAGTTTTTTCTTACCGATTTTTTTGGTCTAATTCGATATATTTTTCAACTCTCCCAGACAGCACAACTCTGTCCCAAGGATGTCCGGTGGACAACCAAATCTGTAAGAAATTTTGTCCAAGGCATATCCATTGGATAATACAATTGTCAAAACGTTGGACGGCTCTTGGACATCCCAAAAAAGTCCAAAAGTTTCAATATTTTGACTATTGTACCACTATACTAAATCCAATGGTTATCCAGTGGAACGAAATTCTGTCCAAAAGTTATCCATTGGCTATCCAAAAAGTATCTTTATGGTTCATTGTGTGAAAAAATTAATTATTACAATGTATATACGTTCCAATTTGTTCCAATGGATATCCAGTGGACAGTTTTGTCAAAACCATCATAAGTTTGATTGTCGACCCCCGAGGATGGAGTTCCTAGCAAAGGATGGGTATTAAAATACGAAATTATCAATTAGTCTAAAATTATAAAAAACGCTTAGCTATAATATACAAATGATTCTGCTAGATATGAGAGAAATGTTATTGTTGGTATACCATATTTTTTCTTATTCATTATAATGAATAAGAAAAAACATGATCCATCGGATATCGGAAACAGTCCGGACAAAAGACATATTTATTAATGTGCCAACCAGGCCAAGCCAATGTATAAAGTACATCACTTTTGCAGGACACAAAATGGACCGAGAAACATCACTATCCATTGGATATCCAAAAACTAACTGAAAAAAAGCAGTTCTTTATGGATTAAAATTGGAAGTCCTTTGGACTCAGTTTTTTTGTCATCCACTGTATCAGGAAAAACTTTTGTCCAATAGATGTTCATAAATGGTCTATGTACAATGCGGGCGGTTTTGGACAAAAAATGGCTGTCCGATGGACAATTTGTGATGTCTGGGCAAATGAAAAAGAAAAAGCAAAAAAAAAGTTTTTTGCTATTTTAATAACTAAAAATGAAAATATGATGTTGTCTAGACGGTTTTTACGCAAGTAGGAAAAATTTTGTACCTGACCGTGCGAAAAGTGTCTGTTTCCCACTTGCTAGGTAAATAGCTATGACATGTATTTAATTATTATATGTTGTCAAATTACTGTATTAAATAGCCATTATACTCTACAAGATTACTTTATTAAAAGAACGTTGCCCTATTTTTTTATTGACTTGTTTTTATTGACTTGTCTAGACAACTACTGTGACCTATTTTGCAGGGAGGGAGTGGTTTTTCTACGTCATTTGGTCCCTATTTAATTTGTATATAGAAAGAGTTCTATCCTATGATAGGGATATAATACCCAAGTTCTTATTTTTGGGTTATAACCAATATTTGATGAGAAATAGTCTCCGACTTATCTATATGAGAAATAAATATCTGATCGAAATGTGCACTGAATTAATTTCATTATAGCGAAATAAAAAAAATTACAGATGATAACATTTCAAACTCTTAATAAGAAAACGACAAGAAAACCAAGAAAGCAATTTTTTAAAGTAAATGGAACATGATCAAAAGGTTATATAAAGATCACGCGATCTCTTCCTTCAAGTTTCAAGTCTGTCGATTGTGTTTTAGTGGCTTTGAAGTAAACTATATGGAAAACTAAGTAGGTATAAAAAACTTAGTCAAAATTCGTTAAAAACAATTGCTTTGTTAATTGACAATGGAAATCTATAAATAATTTAGGTATTTTAATAGTAGGATTCGAAAAAATATATATAAATTATTTTAATTTGTAAAATTGTTACTCAACGTTATGCTCTTTTTTTCAAGAGACAAACAGGGGTGGGGGAGGGGTGAACATAAAAACGTGGACAATATTATTATTATCTTTCGTCAATGAAAAGAAGGAAAAACAGGGGGACTAGTATCTTATAGTATTACTATACTTAATTAAAATTAGAAAATTAACAAATTAATACAAAATGACTTAACATCAGTTTGATATCATTTTTTCTTTATCAAACTGATGGTAAGCTATTTTGTATTAATTTGTTAATATAAAGGTGTAGAAGGAAGAAAAAATACATATTTATTAATGTGCCAAACTAGGCCAAACCCGATTGTGTTTTAGTGGCTTTGAAGTAAACTATATGGAAAACTAAGTAGGTATAAAAAAACTTGGTCAAAAGTCGTTAAAAACAATTGTTTTGTTAATTGACAATGGAAATCTATAAATAATTTAGGTATTTTAATAGTAGGATTCGAAAAAATATAGAACCTTTCTGTTTTTTTAAATTATTTTAATTTGTAAAATTGTTACTCAACGTTATGCCATTTTTGGGGTTTTTCAAGAGACAAACAGGGGTGGGGAGGGGTGAAATAAAAACGTGGACAATATTATTATTATCTTTCGTCAATGAAAAGAAGGAGAAACAGGGGGACTAGTATCTTATAGTATTACTATACTTAATTAAAATTAGAAAATTAACAAATTAATACAAAATGACTTAACATCAGTTTGATATCATTTTTTCTTTATCAAACTGATGGTAAGCTATTTTGTAATAATTTGTTAATTTTCTAATTTTAGTTAGGTGTAGTAATACTATAAGATAGAAAAAAAAGACAAGTAGTTTGTCTATGATACTAGTCCCCCTGTTTTTTCTTCTTTTCAGATTGACGAAAGATAAAAATGTCCACGTTTTTATGTTCACCTCACCTCCCCCTGTTTGTCTCTTGAAAAAGCCCCCAAAAAGGGAGTAACCATTTTACAAATTAAAATAATTGAAAAAAACAAAAAGGTTGTATAATTTCGGAATCCTACTATTTAAATAACACACAACCTGTAACCTTTTCGTTAAATTAATTTAAGTAAAAACTGCATTTTAATAACAAGCTTTTATAAAAGGCACTAAAAAGTTAAAAATAATTTTTTAGCCTTCTGAAACCATTATAAAAGCGATGGGCACTAATTAAAATTCGGGTGCCTTTGAGTTTAATTAGTACCAAGATCATGATCAGTGTCTTGTTACTATTATTTACTCCTTTAATAATAAGGGTTAAATATCAAAATTTAATTTGCGCCCATCGATTTTATTATGGTATCAGAAGGCTACTAAATTAGATCTTATCCCAACCTTCCACATACGAAGAGGGGAGAGCTATTAACTTTATAATTTGTAACATCTTATCGCAAATTCGTAATTCTTTACACCAATAACGTTTAGATTCGCTTCACTCCGAAGAGAGAGAAACTGAAAACTGCATATTCGTAGCAGCATTTCATTCAAAAGTTATGAATTTAAAGGGGACCCACAAAAAATACGAATTCACAAAAACCGAAACAGAATTGAACAGAAAATAAAACGTCGATACGAATATAATTTTGTAGAATTTTAACTTACTCGATCCTTAAAGGACACGAGTATAATTTAACCGATTATAATTTCCCGAACCTTAAAATATGAGAATTTACAAAAGTATCGAAAATAATTGTCTAGAAACGAAAAACCCCCGACCCACAAATTGATAGAAAATAATATGCCCGATCCCTAAATGAGCAGAACCACAATCCAGCCAAATCGCTTTTGGGCATGCGTCAAATTTAAATCTCCAGAGCGCCGTAGGCCTTGGATTGCGGCGTTGACAAGTTTCTCTATTTGGAAGATGATACGGGAATTTTTTTATTACACGATTTTATTAAACTTTACAGTTTCTGGCTTTCTAACTGTCTATCAAATCTTGTGATTCACTTTTGTAATGTAGGTCCGATGACAATTCAATATTATGAAGAAATTTGGGGGTAGGGGATGCAGTGGTGTAGCTAAAAAATGGCTCTGGTGGAGGGGGGGGGGTTTGAACAGTTGAACAGGCTATAATTAAAAAAGAAATGATGGAAAAAGCGCCGCAGGCGAAAATGTCGTAAAATGTAATGGTGATTTTCGGGAAAAAAAGGAAATAGCAGCGCAGGTGAAACTTTTTTGGAAAAAAAGAAGAAAAAAACATTTTTAAGTACGTGATTGGATTAGAGAGTAGCTATTTGTGAGGCCTCTGGGGGGTGGGTAACCCCAAAAACCTGGGGGATGGTTGAAGAATGTAAAGGGGGTAAATTAATACAATATCACAACTTATTTCGACTCTTCCCTGCCTTAAGCGTGGCAACGTAGCAATTTAAATCGTGGATATCGGTTCAAATCATTTTTGGCCAGATTGGGGTTCTTGAATTTTGTGGTTCGGCATTATTATGTTTCTATCAAATTATTTTCGTTAAAAATATTTTTTAACATTTTGTGTTTTTATAAAAATATGTTTCGTTTAAATTTAATTATATTTTCTAGCTATCACGAGTTATCCGAAACCTATACGACCACGGCCGAACTTCACCCGATTATCGTGTATCGAAGGAACAATAATCTAGAGCGTTTGGATTTCTGTTAACTTTCATACCTGGTTTTGTTCATTGGGTAAATGAGGTTAGGTTTTGTCTAAATCAAAATGGCATGAACTTTATAAACGCATACTAAATTTGCTGTTGGTCGGATATGTAGAAGTTGGTCAAAATTTATTTGCAAGATCTGTGCCAAACATACTAACTAACATCCACATGTGAAGTTAAATAAAAGCTTGTAATAAAAACGGTTTTGTTTTTTGCGTTTTTATTACACATAGGTTTGTAATACCTAAAGTTTCGAAACTAAAGCAACCCGCACCCCACAGTTATAGAAAGTATAAAAATAAAAAGGTAGAGAAATACAAGCCTAATAATTATTATCTTAAAATCCGGCCCAAATGCCCTTTTAAAAAATCGCAAAAATTACCGACTTCTGTCTATTTCAAAAAATTGAACTGTCATCATTGTCAAGACGGGCTCCACTTGAATTTGGAATGAAGTGTACATACTATTGAAGAGTCAAAAATTACGTTTATTAAAAATCCTATAAATAGAAAACAAAGTCGTAATGCTTTAAACTGCATTTTTTTGTTACCAAATCCCTTTCAACATACTTCTCTATTAAATTTAAATCGATAACTGAAACGCCCCTCACATTAGCAAAGAGATTTACGAAGATGCTTAATTACTGAATTAAAAAAGCTACCGCGTTTTGTCTTAAGACTGCTTTATGCTCAAAGTGGGAAGATTAATTTATGTCATAGTTTGCCAACTTGCTAGCATTGAATTGAAACAAACCTGATTGTTAGTGTTATAAATAATATAAAAATTATATCGTGGGTCTCAATTTTTAAATTTGCCTGATTTTATTCCTTGTTAGTGTTTTTATTCAGTTTAGAATTTGTTTTTTCCTTATATTTTGTTTATTTTAAATTTTGCTGCCCTCTTGCGTACACTCTCTGGACGCTAAAAAACTTAATTTTATTTTTTAGTAGAAATTTTTGTAGGCTGTGGAGATATTGTTTGGTTGGTTCAATGTATTAATATAAATGTTATTATATTGTATAAGGTGAGCCAAAAAATTTGACACTTTTTGAACGCTTTATAACTTTGGACCCAATCGATCGTCCGATTTTCGAAATATTTGGCTGTTTTTATAGAAAAACGTTGAAACCTTAATGACCCGACTCAAAATTTGACATATGTCAAAAATCCAAAAATTTTTGTGCGACCCTGGACTTGATTTTTGTCAATGAGTCAAAAGCCCCATACTCGTTTACCGAGATATCAATTATCTAAATTGGTTATAAGATAACAAATTTTAAATTAGAAATATTTAGACCAAAAATTATAATATCTGTAGGAAGGTGCACTGTTTAAGGCTAGCATAAGACAAGACTTGAGTTCTTGCTAACCTGGCTCAAGATATGACATATGTCAAAAATAGAAGATGGCGGAGAGCTTTGAAAAATTGTGAAAAATTTGTGTATACCAGATAAAAAATTTATAAACATTTTAAATCAGGAGTAATGTCTGTAGGAAGGTGCACTGTTTAAGGCTAACATAAATTGCCACCTAGTCGTCCGATTTTCAGAATTTTAAGTTTTTTGGTAAAACGAGACATAAATCTTCACTAATTCTGTTCAAAATATGACATATGTCTAAAATTGGGTGACTGGGTCAAAAGTTTTTTTGAAAACAATACAATTTTTAATCTAAATACTCCTGGTCTAAAATTTTAAAGCTTTTATATCTCATAACCAATTTAGATAAGTGATACCTCAGTAGGCAAAGAAGGTACGGGGCTTCTGCCCCATTGACAAAAATCAAGTCGAGGAATGCACACAAATTTTTCATCTTTTGTCTATAAAAACAGCCAAAAATTTCAAAAATCGGTCGATTGGGTCCAAGGTTATAGCGCGTTCAAAAAGTGACAAATTTTTTGGCCCACCCTATATTTAACCTATTATTTGAAATACATACCTGAGATTTTGCTTTACTATTATTTTTTTTAAATAATTTTGCTAATGCTATTTTTTAACAATAATTGTTTCACTAGTACTTGTTTGCTTACTTGTTTAATTATTATTTAGTATAGCTTTTAGAATTTTGAGGGCAACGAAAGTTAAAATTAGTAGAGCAACAACAACTTTTTCTAGAGAGTTTTTAGATTTTTTTTGGAAAAAACTATCACAGCTTGCTCCAACCAAACCGCTTAACCTGGGTAATAAGCGGAAACCCTTCATTTATATTAGTATAAAAGGTTTTCTGCATACCTACCATTTAAAATAAAACAAAGTAAGTGCATGTTTTTTCTTATTATTTTTTAATAAGAAGGAAAAAAACTGACATTACCTACAGACACACCACTGGTTTGTCTTGGCGTACAGGTATAATTAATTGGAACTTCAGACGAATCTAAAGCCTAAAAAATGATAAAGCAGGTGTTATTTAGACAAATGCTTTTGTCTCTCTGGTCAACCCACACTTTACAATATACAGAGTGTAATTCTACTTTTGGGTGTTTGTACTACGATGTAAACGGCGCGCGTGATTTAAAAATTTTGAAGTACTGAAACAGTAACTCCATATTAATGATTATAATTATTATTAGCATTAACTAATAGCGGTTTCGATTTGACCTACCCTCAAAAACCGCTCCCGATCAATCCAAAAAGATTTGTGTGTTCGATTTAAAAACGGATCACGCTTCTACCGAGATCTGCGTATTCGATTTGTACCTGAAATATCGGACCGTTTTTTCTTGCGGATCTTGACGGATCAAGGAGTTGAATCAAAACAAAAGACATAACCCTACTTTGTTATTTTTTGTTCTTTTTATTTTTAAACGTTTATGACATCTTTTTTGAAAAAAAAATGGACGCAAATTCGAGTCTACAAGGTGACCAACCATACGAGATTGGCCAGTACAGGTTCAGGATTTTGGGCAAACGTACTGGAAAATCTACATGTACTGGATTTTTTATTTCGTCAAGTTTTATCTATTTCTACCTTTGATCAAATCCTGAAAGATTAAGTTACATTTCTGATCTTTTTTTTACTCTGTGTCACCTTAACAAGTCCTGAACGATTATTCTATGTCACCTTAGCCACGCGCTCCGCTCTGGCTGAAAACTCTTAGTCCAGTTCTGGCAACAGGTAGCCTCGCTAGAGGACTATGGCTGCACTCCGCTTTAAGTGGGAAAGAGAGCGCACGAACTCCTGAGTCCGAACAGGAAAAGTCAAGAACTTACGCAAGCAGGCGATGCTTGAATATTCTTGGTAGGTTTCATTCTATCTCACGGGTATATAAAAGGAGGATAAAGCGTAAAGAACTCAGTCTATATTTCAATCAGTCGCAATAGAATACAATAGTAGATAGAATAGATAGAGCACGTAAATCTTCAAGTAATATTTGGTTTTTATTCCTCAAAACTACTCCGAATAAGAAAATACTTTGTTGTTTATGTCTACAAAAAGGCGAAAGTGTGTGTTCAATCAAAATCTCTTTCTTACCCGTTTTTGAAAAAATTTGGACAAGATAATTCGAGGATTGTCAGCAGTTTATGCAGGTCAAATTTTTCAATCGAATATGAAGGTATTAGCGAAACTTAAGCGCATAAAAAATCCGCTAAGCATAATAAGACTGGTGCTGTTGCTGTTGCCGGTATGAGTATTATGGTAAACTACTTTAAATTTAGTACGTTGGATGAAAAAACAAGAAAAATATTAGCTGCCTGGAGGGCACCTGGGCTTATCACCATATACAGCATAATCATAGCTTTAGATCGGCGGATTGTGAGTCAAAATTAATTCAATCGATATTCGAGCCTAGGTACATAAGCGCACTGACAAAATCGGAAGCGAAAATTAAAGGCGTTTTTGAGAATTTAGGAAAAGTATCTTTTGCCACCGTTTGCGTTGATGCGTCAAACCAATTCTAATTAGATATCCAACTAGAAATTTTAGAGCTGAAAGATTTACCTGTCGAAACCTCAAATCAAGTCAGTGAATATTTGATTAACGTTTTCTCTCAACAGAATATCAGTAAAAAAATAGTTGCATTATGCGCTGATAATACTAATGCAAATTTTGATGGTGTTAGTCGGTTAGGGTAGAATAATGTGTACACCAAAGTAAAACAGGAACTTAATACCTACACGGTTAGAATTGAAAAATTAAAAGAATTCAGTAAATTTGTAGAAATTGAATTTTAAAAATCTTTTAGGCTACAGTAATACATGTTGGCTCGCCCTTCTTTTAGCTTTGGAACGCGTCGTTTAACTGTTTCCCGCTCTTAAGTCATACCAAATCGCCCTTTAATAATTAAAAATTAATTTAACGATCCGGAAACAGAATTTTAACTTTTCTTTGTGCATATAGCGGCCGCATTATTTGATAAAACAAGTCTACTTATACAAGGTAGGGAAACATCAGCAGTACATTACCTAAAAATTTATACAGAACTCAAGAGCAAAATTAAAGCTCGAAAAGAGGAGAACTTTATTCCTCTCATTGATTATATAAAAAAATTCTAATGCAAGAACGATAACTGAGTTTTATCAAACAGCCGAGGAATACCTTGTACAATGGGATGCACCATCTTCTCAAATATTGAATACATTTAAATGCATATTACTTCAAAGCATACCACAATTCTCAGAAATTCAAGTCTCAGAAATAACTGAAGCTGAACTCTTTGACGAAATACCTTTAATAATGGGATAATTAACTAACGAAAAGCCAAGATTGGCAAGCTAATAGTACTATTATTGGTGCTCCATAGCTTGAAGTTTTTAATAATATATACAAAAAACTAACTGCCTTTTAAAAACATATCTTTGCTAGTTGAATTTGCGTTGCACAATTAATTACAATAAATAGTCTAATTTCTATATTCTTGAAATTTTATTTTCTTTGCTTCTCCCTCCTCCTGCAGAGTGGGGCAATTTCTGCTTTGACACAACGGAAAAAATAAATTCTGCTGTTTTCAAAAAACACGTTTTTCCAGAGTTATTGGTAAATCTCCAAGCACTTATGGTATTAACCCGAAAATTAAGCGGCTCTATGGAGACATATAATTATCCTTACAGTTTTCTTAAGTTCTGGAGTTGATAAATTTAAAAAGGGATTTAGCGCGTCTGAATAAATAACAAAATCAATGAATAGCGAGCTTTTTCTCAATTATCATCTCTTATCTCCCATTTTCCTAGTACCGTACTGATGAGCAGTGTTTCAATTAAAGATATTTAGAAAATTTACCCATATTTATAGGAGGAGCACCTGGTTGAAAAACAATAAAAATATATGCATTATTTATATTTCTAAATTCTTTTAAGCAACTGGTTTATTGTAAAACGGTAAAGTATATAAAATTTAACGTACATAAAACAACACAAAATAAATTAAACGAACTCAACTCGCACACACCCACTCTACTTTCATAACTTTATCTACATAATAAGAAAAAATCTTCCAATCCTAACTCTTCTAGGATCATTCCAAGCACAGACGCAGCATTTCCACGCTGTATGGCAATTCCGACCTTTTAGGTGATGAAACTTCGAGCCTTTTTATCCGGTAATTTTGCGCCTTTTCAGCGACCAGGCTCTTTTCTTCATCATCACCATTTTTGCTCTTCAATATATGCAGCCCTTTCTGCATATTGAGATGTTTTTTCCAAGTATGAAGGAGCTAACGAGTGACTGCATGTGGCGTCCCAGAGCAGCTCTCTGCCCATTTTCCATGGAACAAGTGTCATTCTATCCACTCGCTTTCCATCGCTCCGAGAAACACCAAGCGGCTCCAATACAGCCGGGAATTTGGCTGAAATTCAAGCTCGCTTAATGATGTCATTAATCTTCCTGTGTCTCGAAACACGACCTGCGCTTTTTTTGCAGCTTAGCCCATGTGAGCCGTAAGCATCTGCTATTTCGCCGCAAATGCAGGTGTGTTCCACGCACACAGGAAGACCAAGTCTCAGAGCTATGGAAATTCTAAAAGTGTTGTTATTTAAAAGATTTTCGACGGTTGTGGCTGGGAGAGCACTTATCCAGGAGCTACTCTCAGGGGCTTGGAGAGCTAAAAAACGTGCTTTGTGGTGTACTGAGTCACAACTATTGAATAAATTAACGTAACGAACTTTGCATATTTCTAAATCCAAATCATGGTGTTTGAGAGAACAAAAATTTTCTGATAAATTACAAAGATTAAGCCATTTTGATGAACATTCATTAAAATCTGAATTAGTTAAAGTTGAGATATAGTCCGGAAGAACAATATTAGCCAGATCCTTTAAATGCTGCGATCTGAGCGAGTCGATACCCCCTGAAGAGTCAGGCTTGGAAGAAAAAATTGCATTTTTTATTTCATCTAAATTCTTATTTGTATTTTTGTACGATGTTATTTGAGGCTTAAAAAATACATCTACTACAGACTTTATATGTGAAAGCATATACAGTGTTCCAAAAGTATGAGTCCACCCTAATATCCCCAGAACCAAAAGAAGCAGAGGAAATAAAATACCTAATGTCATCTTTTTTCCAAACAATTTTTAAATGAAATGACAAAAAAGCTCTATTTAAATTTTGCAAAATGTAAAGGATATCTCATTAAAAAAATATCGTTTCCGGTCTAGCTTCACCCACTTTATGACTTGCGGGATAATCAGTATCCAAAAAATACTTTTTTGATCGAGATAATCGTAACATGTGATGATGTTTACGAACGTTTTGTCAGTATCAATATAAATTAATAAACTTTTGATTCTTTGGACGATTAACAAAGTACTTCTTAATTATTATTAGGAAGGAATAAAAATAGTAGTTTTCACAACTAGTGTCTAAAATACTGCTTTTTTTACAAACGTTGATTTAAATAACGAGCGCAGCGAGGTACTTAAAAACGCGAGTAAAAAAAGCACAGTTTAGCCGCGAGTTGTTAACACTATTTTTTTTAATACCTTTATCAAAAAATCCAAGAAAAACAGGAAAATATAGTCCAATTTTATGATAAGCGGAATGACGTCATCTTTTAGGATCTCTATTTGATACATTATATTTTAGACAATAAATATATAAAAATATGTCATGTCGTTGATTGTTTCAACTGCTACTTCAAATAGACAACAATAAATTATTTGACATGCGAACTGTTAACAACAAAGAAATACGTTTTCAGAGGAAAAAATGACGTCAGTACGCTCATCAAAAAATTGGACTATACTTTTAAAAATCTCGAACGAAGAGCACTTCACGCACCACACCATCTTTACAATATAAATCAAGGAGGTTGGTAAATGAAATAACAATGGGTTCTATAGCGATGCGATATGCCTTTATACTCGGTGACGTTCATTGTTGCGTCATTTTAATTTTTGACAATTTAATATTTTGACGATGTTTTTAAATGGTTTTTCTGCATATACTTGGTGAAAACTGACGGAATTGGCTTAATTTTTGAGCAAGAAAAATGAGATTTTTTCAATATTACTATTTTCTGCTATTTCTGTTTAATTTTGGGTAAAAAACGGACAAATCTTTTTTTGTACCCGTGATCAAAAAAAAAGTTTTTTTTGCATCGGTAACCAAAAAAGCCATGCTTTAGTTATCTACAGACAGTTAATTAAATCATCTTTTTGATGAAGGTATAAAAAAAAAAAACATTTTTTTAGCCTGACTTTGCAAAGTTCTGTGTTTTTTATATTAAGACGCGTGTACATTATCTACTTACCTTGATTCTTTTTATTAGAACTTAACACAAAATCGTGGGCGAGTACCGACATAGCAAACATTGTCAGCTCTCTCGTTAAAAAACGTGAAAACATGTTTCCAGAAATTTCTTTAACTCTAGTGTTGTAAGTAAGTTGTACGATTGTGGTAAAAATTGAAAACATTGTGAATTAGATGTTAGAGTAGGACAAAGCTTGTAAATGTAACTTTTTTGAAAAATGCATTTTATTAGTAAATATTTTAAGCTTTTGGAACGTAGTATTTAAACAAACAGCCAGAGGTTTATTTCAAATTTTAATTTTAAGATGTTAAAAATTGCTTATGTTCAAACCATGATGACCCTTAAAATAATTTTCTTAAATACCTGTTAAATTATTTTTAGATGTGCTAAAATGCCCTTTAGTAGGACACGTTTTTTGGTAAATTTAAAGAATGTAAAGAACTTTGATTGTAAGAAATTAATACCACCTGATGTTTTACATACTTTACACTTTGAAAAATTACAATGTTTGCTGTTTTTTTGATAAAAATTTCAAAATAAAAATCATATGCACGACACCACTCAAGATGATAGACAGATGACATAACAGAAATTTTTAGTAAACATTTGCCTTAAATTATGTCCATTTTTCTCTATAATACTTTTTTCTAGCCTGCTGTCTCTCTTCAACAACCTTAAAAATTTTTGTACGTTACTAAATTACCTCTCCATCTACCTTCTGCCCTCTCTCTCTAAATATTTTTCATTTTAACAGAGAGAAAAATTTTTTTGGCAGTACTTTTTCTGAACGCCTAAAAAACAGTGAAAAATGTTAATGTTTTATTCTAGAAATCGAAACTTTGGAAAGAAAGCTTTAAAATGTGAGCAATATCATGGCATAAAAATGTTAAAAACGTTACCTTTTATATTATGCTAAAATATTTTAAGCCTTAAATTACCATAATGGCTTAACCAAGTAATTTAAAAAAACTGCCAACGTCAAACTGAAAAATTAAAAAATAACGCAGACGGCAATAGTAAGTATAAATCAATAGTCAAAGGCATTATATTTTGTCAGATATTTATTTTGCATGGACGAAACTGAATATATGTTCTTTTTATATTTTCAACTATATCTTTCTGTCTGTATAAGTCATTTATCAGAACCAAAAGCAAAAGCTGTCTCCTTTGGAGCGAAATTACCACACCATTTTTTTTTTTGGTTGGTTGGATATAAAAGAGAGAAATAGAAAATAAAATAAGAACATAACGCCAATTTATAGTGGTATCGGTATTTGTTTGCATACCTATTCCTTCCATATTAACCAGCTACACTTTCAAATTTTTACTTCCCTTGCTAAAGGGAAGTAATGTATCATCGAAAAATCGCACTTCGAGATTTTCATGATCCTCCACGAATTTTGAGGTTTCGAATAGTGATAAGCACGAATCCAGACGCCGTCGCTCTGTCTGTCGGTCTGTCGGTCTGTCTGTCACCTACTTTATAGCCACTCTAACTCAAAAACTCCTTCACTAATCATAACAAAATTTTACATAGTTATTACTTATTGTTTTTGAGCATTCTGCTAGTAGACCCTTCGGAACTACCCCCAAAAAACTTTATCCCTAAAAAAAATATTTTTTTTTCTTACCGTGTTGGAAAGCTTATAAAAATTTGAGTTGAATAGCGCTAAAAAATTTTTTACTACATAAATATTCTGTGCCATATATCTCGAGTTATGAAACGAAATGTTAAATAAGAAGTAGCTTAGGATAATATCATACAAATCGGTTTAGCCGTTATTGCGTGATAAATGGACAAAAATCTTATGTATACGAGGATATATATATATATATAGCACATGTAAAACGAAATGTTTTTAGAAATAATAAAGTCTGAATCTATATATATATTGAAAAAGTCCGTGCACCCTGGAAAAGTCTGGATACACTCTGGAAAGTCTGGAACGACTCTGGAAAAGTCTTGAAAGACCCTGAAAAAGTCTGAATACACTCTGGAAAGTCTGGAGAGACCCTGGAAAAGTCTGGAAACACTCTGGAAAAGTCTGGAAAGACTCTGGAAGTCTAGAAAGACCCTAGAAAAGTCTGGATACACTCTGGAAAAAACTGGATACACTGTGAAAATGTCCGAGTACACCATGGAAAAGTCTGAATACACCCCTGAACAGTGTAGATACACCCAAGAAAAGTCTGGATATACTCTGGAAAAGTCTGATCAACCAAATCTAACCCATGTATATATGAGTAGCGGTTTTCTCGATTTATTTGTAAATGCATGACAGCCTCAGTTGATCAAAATGACAGAATTAGGCCTGCCTTGCGATTCGATGCGCGATCGAGAACCACTTAACGCTACGTAGTTTTCACCTACGGCAGCTATAGCTCGGTAAACGGAAAACTGTCATTTTGATCAACGGGCGTTGTCAAAAAAACGTACAACTGGATTTTTGATTGATTAATTTAAATTTAGATATTGTCCGGTGTGGGTTGGTACAGATGTGATAATGATAGAATATTTTTTGGTGACCAGAACGTCGTGAAATGGAAGCTGACGATTTTCTGCTTTTTCCATAGTAAACGATCCCGCTGACTTTGCATTGCCACAGGTTTTCAGTTGGAATAGGCTCGGCGTTTGATATGTTGTAAATCTCTTCTCCATGATTAGCGTTTGAATGGACCTCTTTTTAATCCGACTCAAGGTTTCAGAGATATAGGTGTTGGAAGTTGGAGGTTTCAGATTTTAGAGATTTTTCACTAAAATCAGTTTTTTGCTTACTTTGTCGTATTAGACTAGCTTACTTGCTACTTCCGGTACACCACTTTTTAGGTAGAGAACCAGGCTATTGAATCCAGTAGAAACACATTGACATGTTTCGTTTACGTCACTCTCAGTGGCGGCACAAACTTGAAAAACGTAAAAAACTTTTTTTTCAAAATGCAATTTTTTGTAAAATCGCTCTATCTTAAAATGGTACTTGAAAATATAACAAACACTTCAGTCGCTTTATATTTTTCTCTGAAGAATGCAATATTGATATTTAAAAAACATGGAAAAATATAACACTAGAAAATAGTTTATTTTTTGTATTCTATACAATTCAAGTTAAGCCTTTATTCGGGGAAGATATAAGTGTTCGAAAATAAACTAAAGTTTCCAACTTCCATTGCTCAAGTAGTATCCATCATCTTTAAGAAGATCAATAATATACTTAAACATTTCTTTAATCATGTCAACAGAAACTGGTTGGAATGGGCCGGGTGTTTAATATGTTGTAGATCTGTTTTTCCTGATGAACGTTCAAGCAGACCTCTTTTTGATCCGACCCACGGTTTCAGCGATATAGGTGTTGAAAGTTGGAGGTTTTAGATTTTAGGGATTTTTCACTCAAATCAGTTTTTGGTTGCATTCTAGTATCTAACTTGCTACTGCCACTACATCAGTTTTTAGGCAGAGAACCAGGGTATTGATTTCAGTTAAAAAAATTGACATATTTTATTTACGTCACTCTCAGTGGAGGCACAAACTTGAAAAAGGTAAAATTTTTTTTTTTAAATGCAATTTTTCGTAAATTCGCTGATTAAAAAAGAACAAACGGTGAAATATTTTTTATTTTTTGATATGTTATAGAAAAGTCTTCAGGGAAAAAAAAGATAAGCTATGTATGTATAAGCTCATTACACCTTGTGAAAAACGTCCCCATTTCCATTATATACATGTGTATGTCATGCTAGAGACCAGAAGGCTCAGCTGAGGAGGGGGTAGGGGGGACCCCGAAGTAGGAGAAATGGTATTGGGTGATCACTTCCATAGAAATCAGAGGGGAGACTAGAAAACGCTCCTACCTGCGCGAACGTTGAGATTTGTTGGTCGGCCATTTTGACGGTAGAAACGTCAAGATCGGCAACATAACCTCGCTTTCTTTAAGAGCAATCAGCTGTTGACTTTAATGTTTGTTTATTTTTATTTCTACGAGTTCTCAAAATTAAAAAGATTTATAAAAAATATTTAAGTAAAACTGCATGGTTTTCCCAAAATAATGCGCTTTTTTAGAACTATTAAAATCAAGGAGGTAATCACAAAAAAAAACCAGACACCCTAGGAAGTTGCAAGATATATCGACATATTTGCAAAGGATTTGTGACAAGACTAAAAATGTAGATAGAGATTACACATCTCTATCCACACTGAAAAACCCGATTTGTATTCTAATGATACCAGCTGTAGGTCCTACCATCTCGTTAAATTAATTTTAGTAACATTTTGCCTCAATCATAGAAGTAGAAGAAGTTGCCACAATGGTCCAATTTGGTTTTAATTTATATTTTCTAAAAACATAATGCAAAATGTGCACTTTAAAAACTAAGTAGGTACATGTGTTAGAGCAGCAGTAGTTTAAGAAACAGCACTGCATTTTTTTATGAATTTTATAGTACTACTGCGTTTTAACTTCATAATATTACGTCAGTTGGAAAGAAAGTCCCTCACACAGAATTTGTATTACACTCTGAGAAAAAAAAAGTTTATTTTTGCTTATTTAAATACTTTTAAATTCAATGTCTAAGAAATTATTAAGGGTGACTAAATGAAAATAATTTAGGTTGATTATGGTATTTTTTATTTGATCAGGAATAGAAAAAAAAATTCAAACAATTATTGCCATGTATACATGTGACCGAGTCCATTTTTAGTCGAGACTGAGTCCCAATGAAACCCTTATCTTTTTAGTATTCAAATCGATTTAAGTTTAAAGTCAATTACTAACATCTCCTAATTCAAATATATACGGTTAATTATATACAAAACAGTATTTAAAACGAACCTGGTCACATATATTTATTTATTTCAACGTCAGAGCCAATTACAAAAGTAAAAATACAAAAATAATAATTAAACTAAAAATAAATATACATAACAATAAAATAAGTATACTAGGACAGTTGATAAAAATTGCACAAAAACAGCACAAATAAATAACCATAAAAAATTAGTCTTATTGTATTTCTTTAAGCCTATTTTTGAAGGAACAAATACCACATGAAAATGGATCAATATTGTGAGTATAAGCTTTTATATCAACATCGTGTAAGCTTTCATTCACAATATTGGCTTTTTCTTCTCCCGAAAGTCCTTTTACAAAAAAGTAACCAATTGGCAATTTCCAATATCCTTGGTTACCAACCACCATGACAACCAACACCTCCGATGCAGGATGTAATTCGTCATTATCTGTGGGAACGCCAATATTTACATACCCCCCATTTTATTGTTGTCAAATTC
Organism: Oxystoma pomonae; assembly: GCA_963921995.1. NCBI lineage: Eukaryota > Metazoa > Arthropoda > Insecta > Coleoptera > Brentidae > Oxystoma > Oxystoma pomonae. The sequence continues at coordinate 101,546,838 of OY998165.1, forward strand.
AATTTGTTTCCGTATTGACATTTCATCCATCATTAAAGAACAAATGAGCTCATGGCCATTTGCTTTTGCCTCTTCGGCTTTTTGTTTCAAACAATTAAACACTGGAGCAATAAAGCTTGGTGAACAGTCAACATTTGCGTACCACTTTAAGGAAAACTTGCATATAAGGAAAACTCTTCGCGGACAAAATTATATGCTTTGCCGGGCCATCAAAAGTGCTGGAATGCTATCATATGTTTTTTGAACATGTTGCAAAGAATTTTCAGACAAATGATTTTCTTTTTTTAAAGAATTTATAACCATTCTTAAATTTGTCACCTTCTGTTTTAGTTTTTTAGTTTTGTACCTCTCTGAGTACAATTTTCTTTTGACAATCTTATGCTTCTGCTTCAAAACTTCAGACTTTCTTTTTAAAGTTGAGGGAGAAGCACTAAAAAAAATAATAACTAGAGAAAATCACTTTTTATAGTACATGGTGTTTCAATATATTTTACCACCCATACATTATCCCCATAATTATTATGTAAGGTAAAAAAAGGTTCATATTCAGAATATGCATAATTTTTTATAAACGAAATTACATAATGCAAAGTTGGCAACCGTCACTGGAAATGTCTCATTTTAAATAGAATGCTCCAATCCTGATTCAAAATTGTGTTGTAAATATATCAATAATAATACTTAATAATACAAAAAATTTTTTTTTTCTTAATGGAGTGACCAACAGTCCTTTCCAAATTCTCCAAACCAGTTTTAATATAATGTCTGACATTTAAACAAAGAAACTAAATGAAACTGTTTTGGTGAGTGTCAAAAAACTGTTCTAGAGAATTTGAAATGGAGTGTACTTTGTATGCAATATTTTCTAAAAATTAATTTGATCTCTTGAGGAAGCTTTGACCTAAAGTTATTAATAAGTTTGTTTTTTGCTAATAAATACTACCAACCTGTAAGAATGAAATTCTTTTACTATACTTATTCTCCTACTCTTGGTGCTGCTATCAGTAGCAATACTCTTATCTGAACTGGAAGTTTTTTTCCCAAGTGAGATTTTCTTTAGTCTAGGGCTACTATCAGTATCACTACTTTGTTCCAAGGCAGATGTTTGCTTTGTAGCCCAAGAAGTTTTCCTTTTTTTAGATGTTCCATCAGAGCTGGAACTAGAAGCTTTTCCTGTAGTGCTAAAAATTAAATAAAAGTTGGGCTTAATTCATGGCAAAAAAAATCCAACTACTTACAACCAACATCATATTTTTATGATGTGTTAAAAAAATAATATATATATGCATTTTTCTTATTCATTGAAATTTAGTGGCTTAGTCTTAATTCCACAGAAAAAAGGGTATAGACCCGTGTAGTGTGTATTATTGTTAACTTCATACCTTCTCATTTTTTAGTAGCCGCAAAGTTTTTTTCTGAGCATCAGATTCCACAGATAATGTTGACTGCTCTGAGGAAATATTAAAACTTGGGCTCATTGCCAAAGAGTGTTCTGATATATTTGATGTTCCTGCCTCAGAGTTCTCAATAATTGGCCTCAACTGGAAAGAGGGCACAACATTTCATTTTAGATCCTTCCTAGAACCTTGCAATTGTATGAAATCCTCTGGCTTAAAATGCCTCGAACACACAACTTTAGATTTTGTCCAAGTCCATTGGCTTGGGTCAATTTGTAAGGCAACCAGCCAATTTCTCTGAACTGTTAAATCTCGTGGAAATCTAAAAAAATTCGTAAATATATTTTTGCGGGAAAATAATAAAAATTAGGCACTATAGATAGATAGAAAAAATCTTTATTGAACTATTAGAAAATTACAAAAATATTCAAATTTGGTTCCACCACTACAAAGTTCTTAAGTGTCTGTAAAAGAAATAATAAACAATTCTAAATAACACTAAAAAGAAAAGAAATATTTCTCTCCTAAAATCAATAATTAGGAACTTGACCATGTAGCAAATAAAAATAAATAAAATAATGGATTTGTGGTGGCTACCTGCACTATCTTGAAATTGAAGATGATAAAGAAAAAAAGTCTATTTTGTGCAATATCTTTCAGATAATAATAAATTCAGATGGAGATCTTTCGCCCTTGGGGAATCATCAGCATCTATTTCAGGTTAGATAGCTATAGACCGAACATTTTTTCTTTGAGGGACAATGGTTTCTAAGGTACATTCGTTTCATTTAAAATTATAAAATATTTAGTTGCTTTATAAAATCAAAGATTTAGTAAGTATCATACTATTTTCATCAAAAATTCTTAAAACCTAACCTGATGTACATGCTGATGATGCCCCAAGGGCGAAAGATATCCATCTGAATTTTTAATAAAGATATTGCACAAAATAAATTTTTTTCCTTCAACACCTTCAAATAAAATAATACAATATAATAGCATTCAGAATATCTATCTATAGCATTTTCTTTTAAATAAATATATAATAACTTTATTGCTAACAAAATTATTAGACATCAAACCTGGATCAATATTTCCAATGCTTTGTCGAAAACAGTACTTTAAATCTAATTTTGTAAACCGTTATTTTAGTAGAGTTAAGTATTTCATAAGAAATGATTTATATAGGCACTTACTAGAATCCGAATAACTAGAGCTCAAGACTGATGATGCTGAAACATTTTTTTTCTGAAACAGGGTCCTACTAGGTTGGGTGATTTGAGTTTTTTTTTTGAGGTTTCTGACATTTTTTCAATAGAACCCCAAATCCATGTCCGGCAGGTTTTTTTTAATGCAAAAAAAGGTGCTGGGGGGGGTTGGTAATGTTTTTTTGTGTGTTTTGGGTTGGTCTGAGTTTGTTTAACTTAAATTGGGTTGAGTTTGTTAAAGAAAATAAACAAAAAACAAAAATCTAATTAAAAAAAATCTCTCTGAGGTGGCTTTGGGATCCTACAGACACAACAATTCATAGTCATTCCTCAGACCTTCCTCCTTCCTTCACCATAAGAATTATTGTGAGCAAGGAAGAAAGGATCCTTGCAGAGGATCTCTATGAATATGCCACTAAATGCCCCATTAATGGTAAAGCCATGATGATCCTTAAAATAATTTAGTTAAATACATGTTAAATGTTTTTTACACTTATAGTAGGACATGTTTTTTGATAAATAAGACTGTAAAGAACTTTGATTGAAAGAAATTAATACCACCTTATGTCTCACACACTTTATGCTTAGAAAAATTACAATTTTTGCTGTTTTTTTTATAAAAACCGCATAACAAAAATTTTTATTAAACAATTGCCTTAAATTATTTTCATCTTTCTCTAAAATACTTTTTTATAGCTGTCTCTCTGCAACAACCTTAAATATTTTTGCATGTCACTAAAATATCTCTCCATCTACCTCTAAGATTCTGCTCTCTCTCTCTTTAAATATTTTTCATATTAACAGAGAAAAAAATGCTTTTGCTAATTCTTTTTTTGAACGCTAAAAAAATGGTGGAAACTGGAAAAATTTGAGTGTTTTATTCTAAAAATCAAAAGTTTGGAAACAAAACTTTAAAATGTGTGCAAAATCATGGCATAAAAATGAGGAAAACATAGTAAAAACTGCTTAATTAAATTCGGTACCCCTTAAATTATGCTAAAATATTTTAAGAACCATGATGGTAATTTAAGCCTTTCTAGAATAAAACACTCAAATGGTTTTTTAGGCATTCAAAAAAAGTACTGCCAAAAAACATTTTTCCTATGTTAAAATGAAAAATATTTAGAGAGAGAGGAGATAATTTTAGAGGTAGATGGAGGGATAATTTTTAATTAAAGTTGTTGAAGAGACACAGCAGGCTATAAAGTATTTTAGAGAAAGATGGACATAACTTAAAGCAAATCTTTACTAAAAATTTCTTTTATGTCATCTGTCTGTCATCTTGAGTAGTGTCGTGCATATGGTTCTTATTTTGCCATTTTTATCCAAAAAACAGCAAAAATTGTAATTTTTCAAAGCGTAAAGTGGGTGTGTAAGGTGGTATTAATTTCTTTCAATCAAAGTTCTTTACAGTCTTTAAATTTACCAAAAAACGTGTTCTACTAAAGTGTATCTTAGCAAATCTAAAAATAATTTAACATATATATAAGAAAATTGTGTCATTATGGCTTTACCATTTAAATTACCATCATGGCTTGACCATAAGAATATTTCATCAAAGACCAAAAATGGCAGAAACCTGTATAGGAAATAATTACCTAATTTTAGTTGAAATGAAATTGTTAAGAAAATAAATTAAAAAAATGTTTCAACCCCAGCAAATTTGCCTAGTGCCTACATAACAATATTCCACTAAAAAGTTAAAATAAAAGAAAGGGAGGGTCTAAAGAGCCGACAATTCAGCTAAATAGTCATGAGGCTAAAGAGCCAACAATAATTATTTATGTGTTTTTCATATTTTCAATTTTTTTTTAACTAAATTTACCCAACCTAACCTAAACACACTTAAACCAACTTATTCAAAGCCAAAACAACCCAAAAAAAAACACACTACAACCCCTACATGTTTTTTTTGGCATAAAAAAATGGAGGCACCTTCTAGGGCCCCTAAAGGACCCCGAATCCTTGTCTGGCGTTTTTTTAATGCAAAAAATAGGTTTAGGGTGGGGTTAGTGTTTTTTTTTGGTGTTTGTTTAAATCTGTTTCAGTTGGGTTGGGTTCATTTAGTTAAAAATATACTAAATAATTACTGTTGGATTTTTAGTCTAAAAGAAAACCCTATACGGTATTGTTACCAAAAAAATAACAAGAAACTTACGTATGAAACGAAATATTATACAATAACAGGCGTCTTACGCTCTTGCACCCCTTTACGGAACAAGACATCTTCTGAAAAACGGGGCCCTAAAGACACAATCCACAGCACAAAGTCAAAGTATATAAAATGCACAATAAACTTAACTAAAAAAAGTCAAAAAACGTTTAAAAAACAGATGAAAATCACAAAAAAATATAAGAGTCGCTTTTGTGGCCAAAACAAAACAAACCAAAATCGAGGTTAGTCCCGCGCGAGTGACAACTGACAGAGAAGTGAAGTCAGTAATTGAATCACAGATAAAGGTTGGTTGGTTTAATAAATGGCGTCCGGAGGAGAATTTCAGGGGAGGCTACCAGCAAAATGGCGGCACTGATGGTGTTCCCAAAAATTTGGATGCGCAGTCGTCGATAATCGTTCTATTCCCCTCTGATTTCTATGATCACTTCAAAGAAACCAAAGAAAAAAACATTTATATTATCTTTAAATTTCTGTAAGTTATATCTCAAAAATATAAAAAAAATAGAGAATGGCGGCTTGCATCCGCCATATTGATTTTCTTCTTGAACAATATATGGCATATAGTACCTCTGAGACTCAGAGCACTCCAGCGGTACCACTTTTGTCAAAATCGGCTGAGCCTTCTGGTATCTAGCATGGCATACACATATACATATTAGAAATGGGGACAATAGCCCGAGCATTTTTCAGGTTCACGGGCGTTTTTCACAAAGTGTGATTAGCCTATATATATGTAGCTTACCTTTTTTTTCCTCGAAGAATTTTTTGTAACATATCAAAAAATAAAAAATGTTTCACTGTTTCTTCTTTTTTAATCAGGGATTTTACAAAAAATTGCATTTTGAAAAAAAGGTTTTGTAAGTTTTACGCGCGTTTTACAAAAAGAATGATCAGCTTGTACATGTGCAGAAATAAAAATTATTTCGCTGTTTGTTCTTTTTTAATCATCGAATTTACAAAAAATTGCATTAAATTTTTTTTTTACGTTTCTCAAGTTTGTGCCGTCACTGAGAGTGACGTAAATAAAATATGTTAATTTTTTCAACTGCATTCAATAGCCTGGTTTTCTACCTAAAATGTTGTGTACTGGAAGTAGCCAGTTAGCTACTCGAATGCAACAAAATAGGCAAGAAAACAGATTATAGTGAAAAATCCCTAAAATCTGACACCTCCAACTTTAAACAACCCTTCGTAGGCCCGTTTAAGCGTTGATCAGGGAAAACAGATCTACGAACACTTATATCTTCCCCGAATAAAGGCTTAACTTGATTTGTGTAGGATACAAAAAAGAAACTATTTTCTAGTGGTATATTTTTCCATTTTTTTAGCTGCATACTTCAGAGAAAAATAAAAAACGACTGAAGTGTTTATTATATTTTCAAGTACCATTTTAAGATATAACTATTACTTTATATAGGACGTTGCTTGCCAAAATTAAAAATTAAGCTGAGAAAAACTAGTAGTAATTTGTGGCGCGTATCTTCCATATGATAGCGAAGAACTTCCTCCTTCAGAGGAACTGGCGCAAGTCGTAGCATTCGCAGGGGTCTGATTTTCGAATCCATATGAAAATATCCGCATACGTGTACTGAATAATCGACAATTTTTATGTCAGTCTCTTTCTATACCGTCTGAAATGAGAGGCGAAAGATAAGCCGGTATGTGTGGGACATTCGTGTTGTTTCGCATGAAAAACCAGTTATTCTTTCACGTATTACCCGTGAATCCGCATAACGGCATGTATTTTGCCTTCTTTTCTATACGGTACAGGAAGAGACGGAAGTAGTCGCATGCGAATAATTTCGTATGGTTTCGAAAATAGGACCCCAGAGGTGAAAGATTCCGAGTAATCACTGCGTGCGACGTGAACTCGCACCACGTAGTTTGAGGCAGCATAGCTGCTGCCTCAAACCCTCAAACCCAAGGAGCGAAGCTTTATATGAGTTTCTAACCACGACCAACTTGGAAATCGTTGATTAAAAAAGAACAAACAGTAAAATATTACGTTTTCTCATGAAACTGCGAGATAAGGCTCTCACTAATTATAAAATTACAAAAAAACCGTCTTTTTCGACCGAATATAAACAATTTCGTAATTACATTACAATGGCGCTGCCGAACGAATAAAGGGCATATTTACAGCATAAGTTTAAATCAGATCCCAAATCATTTTGGAAAACATTAAAATGGCTTGACTTAGGTTCACACGCTCAAAGTCCTCCAAGTAACATGGGCGATGCTGATACTTTTAATTCCTATTTTGTCAACTCCGTTCCTCAAATAATCACAAACAACAAACAGTTTCTAAAAAATATTTATAGTGGTACCTTTCCAAATGTGTATTCAAAATTTAATTTTAAATTGGTCTCATCCCAGGAAGTTGAATCTTTAATCACTAAAAAAATTAAAACTAATGCTGTTGGTACTGATGGTCTTACTTGTTATTCCTTATCCCACCGAGCATATCACTTACATTATCAACCAGTGTTTATCCACCAATCAATTTCCCTCTTCTTGGAAATGTGCAACAGTAGTTTCAGTTCCCAAGGTCACCAATCCCAATTCGGTCACAGAGTTTCGCCCAATAAGCATTCTACCCACTCTTTCTAAAATATTAGAAAAGATTGTGTATGGCCAGCTTTTCGAGTTTTGTGTTAAATTCAAAGTTTTACCTCCAACTCAATCTGGCTTTAGGCCGCGTCATAGCACTAGCATAGCATTACTTTATTTTCTAATGAAATTCTAAAGGCTTGTGATCAAAGTAAAATTACCTCGTTGGTTCTTTTGGATTATAGTAAGGCCTTCGATACTTTGGATCATACGGTGATGTTACTCAAATTTCAGTACTTTGGGCTAGAACTAATACCAATAACGCTTTTTCAAAACTATTTAAGGGGACTTCTTTGGTCAGTCAGGTGTCCCTCAAGGAAGCATTCTCAGACCTCTTTTTTCTCAATTTACACATCTGATTTTTCAAACTTTGGCTCTCATCAGTATCAGTATGATGATGATTTCCAATTGCACTTTTCCTGGAAATTACCTGACCTGCTAAATGCCCAAGGTTGCATTAATAGGGATCTAGAAGTTATTGAAAACATTTATGACTATTGGTATTGGCCCGCCCTTGTGCTGGAGGACAAACAAAGTCTACAAAAGCTGCAAAACGCATGCCTTAAATTTTGTTACGGTGCCCGCAAGTTTGATCACGTTTCACCCCTGATTAAGCCCTCAAGCTGGTTAACTCTTGAAGAACGTTGTTCAGTACATTTAGCGACCACAACTTTTAAATTTCTAACTGCGAAACAACCAAGCTTTCTTTATAGCAGTTTTGTTAAACATAGTCACGTCCACAGTAGAGCAACCTGAAATAAACAAAAATTTGTAATACCTAAGCACCGTAGTGCTATATTTCAGAGATCTTTTTTGTACAATGCCCCTAGGTTGTATAACTCCCTTCCACCAGATATACTTTCTTGCACGTCCGTACCCAGTTTAAAAAAAAAGATTAGGCAATTTATGTTTAATAACAGAGTGTAATTGTAATTAATGTCCTTTTTTTAACAGGTTTTTACCTAATTTTATCAAACTTAATCTATTCGCATCACTTTGTATTTCTCTTGCTTGTACTTTACTCAGATTTTAAGAATACATTTTTTAGGTTTTTACTTTTTTATATCTTTTATCGTTCATTTACAACTTGACGGTTAGATTAGAGTAGCTATGCTAGACCTCGCCGTCATGTTAATCTCTTGCCTGTAATGTTTGCTGAATCTAAAATAAAGACATGTTGAATTGAATTGAAAATAGCAAACACAGGTAATGAGCCAACGTTTTCTAATAATGACCAAGAGGAAGTTATGGACATTGGTGTCAAGAAAATCATTTCTTCTGATAACTGAAACTTCAAAGGAACCCACGATCTACGGATTGGTAACGCTACCAAGTAGGCTAGACCGCAAAACTTAGAAGAAAAGATGACAAATACTGGCCAGCTCCGAAGATGCCTGTCTCTTAAAGTCAAAGTCCACGCGGAGGGTGCCTTGTTGAAACACCGTAAAACCCAAACAACAAAGCGATGACAAAAAGAGACGAGGTAATTTGGGAAGATTAAAAGGAAGAGAGAAGAGAGTTCAAAAAAGAGGTACGACGTACCAAGACAAAGCGCTGGAGGACATACTACGTTGAAATTACCTCAATTTTGGAGGCCTCTAGACTTTTCAAAATCTTAAGCAACAAAATAAGTTCATTCAAAAAGCAAGATAGGAGCTAGACCACCTCCGTGGAGGTACATTTCCCAGGGTTGTAGCACCAAATTGAGAGCTGGTCGATCACATAGTCACGAAAGACACAATAACCTGGGTAATAAGAATCTTTCGCCGCTGCTGAAGCGGGGCCTAGAGACACTGCTTTATCACAGGAGGAGGATGTTTAGGGCCAGCGTAGCACCGCATGGAGGAACGCCAACGTGGTGTTTATTCATAAACCGGGAAAAATGGACTACACCAAGTTTTTTAGATCAATAAGTCTGACATTATTAATGATGAAAGCAGCCAACAAACCTTTTTACAAGGACCAGCACGCATACAGAGAGAGTAGATTTACTGATTCAATCCTTCACGCAGTAGTGAAAAGGCAGAAAATGCACTCCAATACAATGGGTATGTACTAATTGTGTTCTTTGACATGAAAGGAGCTTTGGACAAGGCAAGAATGCATATTATACCATGAGCACTTCATGAACGAGAAGCAGAAGCTCGACTGACTGAATGGGTCAAGTTTGCGTTAATAAAGAGGAAAGTAGAGGCCAATTTAGGAGAGTCTAAAATGAAGGTAGAAGTAACGGGAGGCTGCCCACAGGGCAGTTGTCTTTCTCTCCACCTGTGGTGCCCAATAATATGGTGCCTAATAACGTGTTTATGCAGGGGACCTCTTCTAAGGCATATGCGGACGACGGAGTGGTGAAAGTGATTGATTGCTCTCTTGCCACCATCAGCAAAAGAATGCAAAAGGCGGTCACAATCATAGAAGACTGGTGCAGGAAGAAGGGTCTATCAGTCAACCCTAAAAAGACCAAGATGATCCTGTTCACTAGAAAAAGAAAATTGGAGGAATTCAGAAAACCTACAATGTGCGGTAGACTCCTAACTTTGGTATCATATCAGAAGTAACTGGAAGTTATACTGGACAGAAGACTAGTGGTAGTTGCGCCGTGTGATCGGTCAAATCTGGGGGATTAACCTGAGGATCTTACACTAGAAATACACGGCAATCATAAGACCAAAAATCCAATATGGGTCAGTGGTTTGGTGGTCAGCAGTGGAAGAACTGACTACATCCAATAAGCCTACAAATCTACAGGAGCTCTTTTGCAGAGAAATAATTGGCGTAATGAGGACTAACCCCATTTATGCCCTGGAAACCATCCTAGGTCTCCTCTCGCTCCCAACTTGGATTAAGAAGGAGGCGAAGGTAATGTACCTACAACTGGAAATCGAGGGGCTGCCGACAAAAGCTGCCTTTCCTAAAGATACCAGTTGAAACAGTTCTGAAACCATGGAGGTTCGACAAAATGAATCACTTTACCAGAACGGAAAATGTGGCAGAGGGAAGAATTCCAAACGTAACTAAGTAGAAAATCGACAGTTTCCTACAAGTGTCGCTGTAAACTGTCAACCAGTTCAAGCCAGTTATCTACTCTGTGAACACGTTACGGTCTTCCAAGGAGAGGTATACGCCATTATTATGGCAGCGAGTATACCGGAGGTCAAAAACGGCAGAAAGGACATATGCATATATGTTACGACAGCCAGTCTGCCCCCAAGTCTCTAAGTGCACCCAAAATAGTCAGCATTTATCGAATATAACGAACCGGAACCTCTTCTGGAAATGACCAGCAAACATGATCAAAGTGAGCTCAATAAATGGGCGGACAATGATTTCAGATCGTCCTGGAGACAAGAGTCAGGGTGCAGACAGTCCAAACTATTGGTGAATGGCCAGGACACAGCCAGAACTAAATGGATACTGAGGAAAATTTGAAAGGATATTGAACTGCTGATAGCAATCCTGGCTGGACACAATCGGCTGAACCAACATCTGTCGAATGTCAGAGTAGCAGGAGATCCCTACTGTCCAGCCTGAGGGTAGGAAGAGAAATCGACCCGTCATAAGATAGGAGAGTGTGACAAACAGACCGGATTAAGGCAGCGGACGTACTTGGGGTTGCCCCACGATAGAGGAGGAAAAGCTGCATTTGCTTCAGTGGCTGATATATTAATCTTAGTAAAGAAGACAGGAAGGCCCGGAGAAAGAGTGCAAAACGAGGTATGGCAGAAAGGGCTCAAGAAGCGGCATAATTGCGACGTCCCTCTGCTACTACTGCTTTGCGAAAAATATTGTAGTGTGGTAAATAAAGTTCGAATATAAACAGTCACCATTCTTCCTCGCTGTTACGTTTAAATGGAAGAAAATATCTGTGTTGTGGCCAGTTAAGGCACCTGTCAGTTAGGTAGCTACTAGTAGTTTTAAAACGTTGTCTTTCAAACCGCATCCTTTCAATTTTAAAATTTATATCTTATGTGAGACGGTACAAAATGCTTTAGAAGGCGTTGGGTCCGGTCAGGTTTGTTTGTTAGATGCTTTCGTCTAATGCAGTCAGTCCACCCTTTTTCACTTATTTTTCTCTTAACGTTCGGGGATTCAATTCGATATAATTGGTGCCTTTTTTCGTTAGCGTGCATAGAGTTTACTCAATTTTTATAGATGCAGATTTAAATTTAGGCAATTGATAATTTTGGGTTGATCTCATACCAGCGTCACGTGACCACTGGTGGGCTTACAAACTTTTATTTCCAAAATAAGTAATAAAAACGAGTATTGTTTTTGGTGTATTCTTTGGAAAATTCCTGAGGCATTTGTGTAGTGGTAGAGGGTTTTCAGATGAAGAATAAAATAAATAAAAAACTTTTTTTACGGTAAACGATTTTATTAAAAAATTGCAATAAAAAGTAAGGCAGATCTCTGTTTACTACAGTCGCGCCACGATTTTATATCAAACTTAAAACTATATAATGTGCTATTAACGCTATTATTAAATCGAGACCGTAGTAAAATGAGATCCACCAAATTATTTTTTATCTTGGGTCCCTATAAAAAAATCCTGAAACCAAATTTGGCCGAAACATAATTTGTCAGAATTTAAAAGATAAAAAATTAACGAAAATAATTTAATAGAGACATAATGATGCCGAACCACAAAATTCAAGAACCCCAATCTGTCCGAAAATGATTTGAACCGATAGCCACGAATTAAATTGCTACGTTGCCAGGCTTACGGCAGGGAAGAGTGGAAGTAAGTTGTGATATTGTATTAGTTTTCTCTCTTTACATCCCTCAGCCATCCCTACCCTTAAATTTTTTCATAATATTAAAATCGGTTCACGGGAAGTGTGTCCAAAATGAATCGCAAGATTTGATAGAAAGTTAGACAGCCAGAAACTCTGAAGTTAAATAAAATCGTTCAATAAAAAGATCTGCGTGTCATCTTCCAATAGAGAAACTTGTCAACGCCACAATCCAGGTCCTACGGCGCTCTAGAGATTTAAATTTGACGCATGCCCAATAGCGATTCGGATGGATTGTGGTTCTGCTCATTTAAGGATCGGGCATATTATTTTTTATCAATTTTTGGTTCAGGGGTTTTTGTTTCTAGAAAATTATTTTCGATATTTTTGTAATTCTGACATTTTAAGGTTCTGAAAAATTATAATCGGTTACATTATATTCGTGTCTTTTAAGGATCAGATAAATTAAAATTCTTAAATTAAAATTATATTTCGTTTCGGACGTTTTATTTTCTATTCAATTGTGTTTCGGTTTTTATAAATTCGGCTTTTTTGTTGGCTCCCTTTACCTTTTAGTACAATTTTTTAATAAAATCGTTTAAATTTAAAAAAATATATATATTTATATTATTTTCTACTTTTTAGTTTTCTTCACGATACTTTTCCCTTGCTTTTTCAAGTCTTCCTTTTTTCTGTTTCGACGTTTGTTTATTCTGAATTTTCATTGTTATTCCCAAACAAATATTTGGTTGTCTCTTCCAGAGGTCCGAGTAGAAAGGAAAGGCTCTTATACTCTTATACCCTTATAAAATTATCGCTTCGGCATCCCACAATCTTTAAAAAAAATACAAATTTAACAGAATATAACCACACAATTTTAGAGCGCTTTTAATCCTTCTCGCGGATTTTTTAGAGAGGAAACATTGAATAATAGCTATAACTATAATCAAATATAATTTTTGGTAATATCAGTTCTGTGTAATAATGACTATTTTTTTGTAATATAAAAATCTGCCGGAAGCGAAAGAATATTTATATTTTGAAATGTTGGTTTTATATCAGTCATGGTTGTCGTACACTAACAAAAGATCACCCTGTATTTTATTATTACAGATTAAAAGCAAATTGCACTCCACAATAGTATAAAAAAACTTATTTTTTAAATTTCCTTTCAAGTTTCATTGTCGAATTACATGCAACAAAAATAACTTTAGCATGATTCTAAAAGTTTCGTTAATTTCGTTATTTTTTGTGTCTGTGGTAAGAGAACATAATAGTATATTTCGTAACTAGTGCTGAAAGTGCTACTTTTCCGCACTCGATTGAAGTTGGCCGAACGACGCGTAGCGGAGTTCGGCCATACAATCAAGAGCGGAAAATACACTTTCAGCACGTGTTAGGAATGCTATTTTTTTTACTAGCTTGAGGAAAACGTAAAAAAAAAGTTTTTTTATTTTTTTATAAACAATACATTACTACACCACTATACTTGCTACTCGCTACTTATTATTAATATTAATGGTAAACGTACAATTTGTCGCATTCTGCAGATTAATAGCGGATTGCAGTAGTTTTTTTGTTGTGGAAATATTGTCTCCGGAATCTGCTTCAACAACCTCTTGAGTTGGTAGTTCGACCAAAGCAAAATTTTTGCTTGAAAATGAAGTGCGTGGACTTTCTTCATGACGAGTCTCTAATATTTTGTTCGACATTTTTCTGCACATTTCCGTGGATTCTTCCAGATATCCTTCAGCCACCGCAGTTGACTTCCAACTACCTAGTCTTTTTATGTTGGCAATTCCCTGTCCACTATCTGTCAACATCGTGGCGGATGATCGCCAGAAACTATGGCTCGTGTATAGTTCAGGATTAGCAAGTTTCAGATAACTTGCGATTTCTGATGGATATTTGATAAATAGATTTATTCCAACACATTGGGAGTGCCAGGTTTCCGCGGATTTGCATATTTTTTGTAAAGCTCTAGATGTTTTCCGTTTTTTGCCTTTGATATCTGATATCTTCACAATCATGAGTCCCTCTCTTTCTGTAATATCATCCGTTGTCATTTTTGCGAGTTCAGCACGACGACATGCGCCAGCCAACCCGAAAATAGTTGCCACTTTTATCATAAGATATGTGTTATCTGGTGCTTCACACATAAATTTAAAACTTTGTTCTTTTGTAAAAATTTTGGCTTTCTTGGGTTGGAATCCTACGTTTTGTTTTTCAAGGTAAGACGTAAGCCGAAAATATTTGGCAATGTCGACATTTTTCTGAATTTTAATGACATTTTTAAGCATAAAATATCTGGACCACATAGTGTTAGGTCAGCAAGTTTTGCTTGAATGCATAAAATAAGCCAAAAAAACTTCTTCTTTAAACTTTTTACACGCTGGCCGTGGCACCCTTATTGAAAACTAGATATTCTTTTTCGTACCTTTCTTTAGATTTTTCGGGAAGCAACTCCACATTGTTGGCTGCTTGTAGGATAGACTGAGGTAACTCTTCATCCGATGAATTCATTTTGCTGTCCTTTACGAAGAAAAGTTCAAATCCGATTGGATTATTAAAAATTGACGTTCTTCACTCTGACGTTTTTTGAGTTTTTGACAACTCGTTGGCAAGGCGATAAAATTGAAATTTTGATAGGACATGGTATACGAATTGCTGTTTGTCAGCGACTTGACAGGCCAAACACTAAGCCCACTGAAAAAATTTATAGATGTAAGGTACTAATTTTAGACATTTTCACTTTTCCGCACTAGTGCGAAAAAGTAGTGCGGAAAAGTGCCACTCTCAAAACTAAAATGCGTGCGGAAAAGTGGTGTAGTAGGAAAAATTATTTCAGCATTTGCCCACTGTCAGTTCAAAATGACAAACGCTTTTATATATATTATATAAAAAAATATTCGTACATTATTACTAACTAGCCATTCGTTCTGAAACGTTTTACCACTTCTACAAAAGTTTTTATTTTTCGATCATTACAAATATTTTGCTAAAGTTAGTATTTTTGGCAGAAGACTAGAGAAAGTTTTAATCTTGTTCTGAAAATGCTAACTTAGTTAGCAAAACACGTTTAAAGAGTGAAAAATATTTAGTTTTGGTAAAGCGGTTAAAACAATTTGGAAATAAATATTTTTACGAAACTTGTTGGTTTGCTCATAAATTAAGAAGCATTTTTAAACAAAAAATCGAATAAATACTTTTTTTTGATACCTTCATCAAAAATATGATTTTAGTAACTGTCTACAGATAACTAAAGCATGGCTTTTTTGGTTAACGATGCAAAAAAACTTTTTTTGATCACGGGTGCAAGAAAAATATTTCTGTCCGTTTTTTACCCAAAATTAAATTGATATTGAAATTTTAAATTGAATTTTGAAAAATCTAATTATTCTTGCCTAAAAATTAAGCAATTTCCACCAGTTTACATCAAGTATTCACAAAAAAATCATTTAAAAACATCGTCAAAGTATCAAACTGTCAAAGATTAAAATATCGCAACAATAAACGTCACCGAGTAAAAAGACATATCGCTATGGAAACCATTTGTTATTTAATTTACCAGCCGCTTTTATTTATAGTGTAAAGATGGTCTGTTGAGAGAAGTGCTCCTCGTTCGAGATTTTTAAAAGTATTTTCCTGTTTTTCTTGGGACTTTGAATAAAGGTATTAAAAAAAATTGTGTTAATACCTCGTTATTTATTATTTAAACCAACCTCGTTATTTAAACCAACGCTTGTAAAAAAAGCACTATTTTAGCCACTAGTTGTGAAAACTACTATTTGAAATATATCCGCATTAGTATCCTCATCCGTGATATAACCGGCTACGTTAAGAACAATAAAGCCTTTAAGAGCCAGGACCCCTAGGGCAAATCATATTCTTTAAAATTAAATTTTGATTTTATTTTCTAGATGTAAAACTTCAATTTTTAAGCGAATTTCTTATTTCAAATTCACTTGGTTTGTCTACACTTTTATTTCAACCATAAACAAAAATAAATAAAATCCAGATTATCAATTTACTTAACATGATAGTTCAATACCTGCTTAACTAAAGAACGGTGTTGGATAGTGGCTAGAAATTTTGTGAATAAAGTATCCTTATTCCTGAAGGTGTCACCAATGTGACATCAGTGCGACTTTGTCAGTAGTGGATAAAATAACCTAAATGTTAATTTTTTAAACAAACGTTGCCATATTGTGGTTGTGCTACATAGTGAGGTTCTCTTCTCTTAAACCTCGCTTTAAAATTATGCCTTGTTAACTAAACATATTGCTTGACATTAAAATATTTTAGAATCTAATGTTTTGGGATTTTCATTACCAAATTAGGGAATTGTTTAATATATATATATATATACTACTGCGGGTGTAGGCATTATTCAATGTGGGGTTTTAGTCGGTAAGAATCCGACACTACTCGGGCTGTCCTGACAGATGGATGAGACTCTGTCGGGGGAGTGGATTGAATGGTTGGACCGGGCGTTTTATGTAAGAGTTTTCACTCGATACCCTTAAAAAAAAATATATGGGCCTCACAACCCTGAGTTTGAAAATGCCCAAATTTTTTATTTAAATCGAACAAACTAAATCTTTTTCCTCCTCTAATTCCCCCGTTAGAGGGAAGTGTGTACCTAATGATACAATATTATTGTATTGTCGCCGGAACTATAAACGCATACCAAATTTTAACACACACCCTTAGTTTTTAGATTTGTAACCTTAATCGAAATTTTAAAATTAAAAAATTCATAATCCCCTCCTTAAAGACCCCTCTATGCCAATTTTGTCCCCCTCTACTACTAAATTTGAACAAAATCGGATGTGGATAAGTCAGTTACAATTGGGTAGCAAAACATGATCTTGAATCCACCGTATTGAATTTTCAAAATCTGATCAAAAATTCGTATTCTATATCCCCAAAAGCCCCCGTATACCTTTTCTTTTTAAATTAGACAAACTTAGGTGTTTTCCCCCCTCCACTCCCCTCATAGGGGAAAGGGGTGCCTAATAATAACATAATATTATATTGTCACCGGAACTATAAATGCATGCCAAATTTGAAGGCAATCGGATGTCGGAAAGTTGGTCAAAATTAGGTTGCAAGATTCATACATAAATAAACATAAATTGCAAGTTAAAACAAAGCTTGTAAAAAGAAAATTACCAAACGTCTCTGACAGTTGATGTCAATTATATCTGTATAAATTTCGGGTGGAAAATACTGTACCTCGTTTAAAATTTTTAAATGATTGATTATTTTAGTTGGCCTTAGATGTAGAACCAGTAATCCAATTATCAGACGGATGGATCAGGGGTAACATCATAGAAAGCTACAATAAAACTTATGCAGCTTTTCAAGGCATCCCTTATGCTGCCCCACCAATCGGTGATTTAAGGTTTAAGGTAAGTTTCCTTTTTCGTCCTTGGCATGAGAGCATTTTAAACAATATCGTTGATTAAATAAAGGAATTAATTTTTTTTAACACAACATAAGCATAACCTTTGATTTAAACCCTAACCGCGTTATGCGTATCGTGTTTGCAATAATAATAATCTAAAAACCAGCAAGCTTTTACCTATAACTTTTTAATGACTGAGACTGTTAAATTCTAAATTCAACAAATTAAGTATGGGGTAAGGCTTCATTAAATTAAATTAAAATATACAAGCTTTTAGATACTAGCAACAGACTTTCAAAGCCGTTAAATCAATGCTGTAAGTTAAAATAAAAATACTAAATACAAGCTGCTAGTAACAGATACAAAATACCAAAGTATGGATATTTTGTATTTTGTAATTTGTATCTTGTGACGCAAAAAAATGAGGTTAAAAATCACTGTAATCTGTATATATTCTCTTGTATTTTCAACTGTGCCTCCAGCTTAAGCTTCTCCCCAGATTTTAAGTAAAAAAAATGTACAACTGGCAACGCCTTGTTCTTTAATTTTTTTATCATTTGCCAGAGTGCACAGAGAAAACTAAACAACAGAATTAGCTGAATTTTCAGAGGTGATCACTTTTAAATGCTTAACAAATATATCTGAAGGATTTTTCAAAATTCTCAATTATTTTTTCTTCAAAATAAAAGCTGCGGTGCTGTCATTTATCCCAGAAGCCTCAAAATAATAACCCGATTTACAAAAAAAGAATAAAGAAATACTCACAATTTTCTCTGGATTACATTTTTCCTTTTTATACTTCCTTATTTTAGCGAAAATAAAAACCTAGCTAAAAGCCTGTGCACTTCGGAAAAGAAAACCGATTAATCAATCATAAACGTTTACACTTCATTGAATTTGGGAGACACACGCAGTTCAAGTGTTGGCCGATAGATCGCAGAATTTATACGATTTCATGGTAACGGCAGGTGTTTTGTCAACAAACTTTAAATCGGGCTGCAGTGGGACAGAAGAGTATTTTTACGTTTTCTGACAGAAAACCATTCGAGGTTTTATTTATCTTTCAAAAATGTGTTTTCAAAAACATTGTTCTAAAACAAATATGAAACCACGCCGCGTGTGCGGTCGCCCGCCGAAAAAGGTCTAGAGCGCTGCGCGGGCATTACCCCGAGTCTATCAAAGAAGCAAGAGAACTTTACTGGCTAGCTGGAATTATTAGTAATTCGTATAGAAACATTCGGCGCCCATAACCCCACATAATTTTGTTTTTATTTGGATTCAACCATTTTGTTTAAAATTTAAATTATTGCAGCATAAAACAAAGCTATGATTGTTTTCCACAAACCAAAACTACACTTTTTTGCACTCGACGCGCGTTTCGCTAACAACGTTAGCATCATCAGGAGACGATAAACAATAAACTAAATTAACCTACGCTATATCTTATATACAATCTTTAAGTGGGCGGAGATAAGACTAATAATTTGTGATTGATCATGATTTTATAATCCTATCTCCCCTCAACTAAAGAATAAAGTGTACTAAACGGGATGGGTCCTCTATCTTTATTTAAACTATTTCTGGATTTAATGATTTCCATACTTTCATATGCATTCAAAAGTCTTTTGTTTGGTACATTTTTTAGAAGTTTTAGGTTATCTAATGTAAATCTAGGGTTGATTTCAAAAGCATGCTCGGCCACACTTGACTTTTCCGTTCTTCCGTATTTTAAGTGTGCTAAGTGTTCTTTAAAACGTATTTGAATAGAGCGTCTCGTTTTCTAGAACTGCAGTTTTATCCTTGGGATTTCCTAGTAAACTTCTTATTGTTTTATCGGATTGATATACTAATTTAAGACCGGTGTTATTAAATACTTTTTGTAATCCTTTCGTATAATTAGGATTATAAGGAATTGATACAAATTTTGAGTCGCTGGTATCTTTTTGTCTGAAAAAAGTGGAATTTCGAAAGGTCTTTTGAAAAGAATGTCTATTTATCAGCTTATTTATTAAGCCTTCGTCGTAACCGTTTTCGCCAGCTATATTCCTAATCCTATTCTTTTCTCCTTCAAATCTTTCTTTGTTTAAGGGGAAATTTACTAATCTATATGTTAAAACGTGCAAACTTGCAAGCTTATGTTGTAAGCAATGAAAAAGAGTATAGGTCAAAGTACAATTTATTTTTATTTCTTATAACTAAAGTGTCCAGAAATGGCAATGTACCGTTGTTCTCTGTTTTATAAGTAAATTTAATTGTGGAAAATTTGTTATTTATTTTTTCCATAAAATTTTCAACACTAGTTACTTTAGTGTTGAATACTGCAAATACATCGTCTGCATACCTGAACCATACTCTGGGGAAATACTCAAATTTTTTACTTATATCTGATTCAAATTTGCTCATAAAGAGGTTTGCGATAAAAGGTGATAAACTATTACCCATTGTGGTTCCTTCTAATTGTTGGTAGTAGTTATTTTTATATTGAAAGTAATTTTGATTCATGCAGAGTTTTGTTAAAGATAGGTATTTTAAAGTCTGTTTGTCTTCTAGATTGTTTTTCTTAGTAGCTGCTCCAGGTATTGTAAGGTATTGGGGATCGGCACACTAGGAAACAATGAACTAACATCAAACGGGATTAAAATTTCACCTTCTTGGAGTGAAATATCTTTAACTTTGTTGATAAATTCAAGGGAATTTTGAACAGAAAACCCTTTTTCCTTTATAGGTAAATTTTCAAACTCGTTTGCTAGCCATTTCGAAATGTTGTAAGTAGGTGATCCTACAACAGAAACTATAGGTCTAACCGATTTTCTAGGCTTGTGGATTTTCGGAAGACAATACAGTTTCGGCATAGTGGGATTGCTTACTTGTAGCTTATATTTGATATTGTCAGTAATAATATTGTTATATTTTTTAATTGTGTTTTTTACTTCGTTAATCATTTTTGGTAAGGGGTTCTTAGGGTCTTGTTTGTAGGGTCCATTTTTTATTAGGTTATCTACCCTTTCGAAATAATCTGATTTATCTAATATAACAATTTTTTACCCTTGTCAGCCTTTAGATAGAAAACATCTTTTTCTCTCAAACTTTTAATTGTTTTATTGTGATTTGATGTACTATTTTTGTTGTTTTGAATGATGTTTTTAGAGATCTGATATCGGCAAGCATCTCGCACATAGCCCTTTGTGCCTTCTGAAAGATTAGAGATTGAACTTTCAATATTTGCAATAATATCACTTGAATTATTTTTTTGTGGGGGCATAGCAAAATTAAGACCTTTGTTTAAAAGTGATATTTCTTTGTTATTAAAAGTTTGAGAGGATAGGTTTTCTACAATGTTTGCGATTTCCTTCGACTTTTTTGGTTTTGGTTCAGAATGACTTTTGTAGCTTTTTATTAAGTGAAGACATCTTCTTCGTATTTTTTTTTCTCAATTATTGCAGTATAGCTATGTGTAAGTGTACTAGTGAAATCTTGGGGTGCAAAGGATAGATTTTAGATCTCAACCTCAGTTTCAAAAAGACACGGATACTTGAGTACTAACAAAACAGGTTAGTAAAGCTCCATTTAGAGGTTGGAAAGACTCTTGCTAGTCGTTGACGCTCCTGTTTAAAATAGAATACGATTATTTCGTCTAGCGCCAGTAGCCGATTTTTAAATATATATGCGTTTAAGTTAACCTATTCTCGGTATAGCCGAACGACGAGATTGCTGTTATCGGTGGAAGATCAATTATTGAAATGCCATCATACCATTTATAAACTTTTTAGCGCTGACCACACACACTTTAGGAAAAAGCGAAAGTAAAAAATACTTATGTGCTTTAGAGGCACAGAACGCGAAAAGTCAAAATAAGTAACCTAACCCCAAATTTTTGACCTGGTGCTAAAAAACCTCTGGTGTCCCACTGTGGATAAACATAAATAAAGTCTCCGCGTTGCCATGGAAAACAAATTCAATAACGTAAAATTTTGACAAAAAATCAGGTTGACATAGTTAAATTGATTTCCCGTACAATGTTGCTAAAAACAATTCCCCAGATTGTAACTACGACCTTAAATCCGGCATTCCACTGCGCGGGGATCGACGAGCCTGAGTTTTTGTTTGAGCTCGCCAAAGCTTGGCTCAGGTGGAAAGCTCGGGTAGCGATACCAGAGGCGATGAATTTCCACGACGCGATGCATCCATGCTTGGATTCAGTAAGCTCGACAAACTTGTCTTTAGTATTCACATTGTTGTGGACAAGTTAAGTTGCAGTACTTATTTTCACTTCGATCCTCTTCGATGCATCGTGGACTGAGTTTCTATTTTTGTGGTTTTCGTCTTTCGGGTTTCATATTGCTGTCTTACTTTCATACAACGAAAGAAATTTTAGAATTATCAACTAACGTTTCGGGTGCTACTGACAATGCAACTGGAGGTGTAGGCGCGAAGAAGCCGATACGCATATGCAAGACGAGCCGAGATTGCGAGCTCGCTATTTTTTGACTTGTGTCAATTTTACCGACAAGGACGGGAAAAGTCAAGCCGCGCCAAAAAGCATGAGTAAACCATTCCTATATCTCCGCGTCGTGGGATGCAAGCTCGGCTGTTAAATATTTTTTATTTATGTTACCTTTTTTAAAATACCATATACTTTTTATTTACTTATTTTTTTTCCAGGAAGCTCAAGCCGTTCAGTCTTGGTCAAACGTTCTTAACACAAGACAAGACCCGAAACGCTGTGCTTCTTTGGATTATGTTTCTCAAGAAAGCCTAGAGAGTGAAGACTGTCTCTATCTTAATGTTTATACCCCGGAAATTAATGTAAGTGGGAGTAGGGGAAACCTCTCAGTTATGGTTTTTATTCACGGAGGCGCTTTTACTGGAGGTTCCTGCGAGAAAGATATGTACGGACCTGAGTTCATTGTTCTACAAGGTGGTGTGGTGCTTGTTACCATTCAATATAGATTGGGACCGTATGGTTTTCTTTCCACAGGGGATGAAGTGCTGCCTGGAAACTTAGGTTAGCTTATGATCAGATTCTGTATACTATTGTTTTTGGGTATTTTAGTCTTAACTAGTTCAGATTTTTATTATCAAGGCCCAGCTGTTCATAGAAGCGTGAATTCTATATTAATTTAATTAAGTCAATTTTTTTTTACGAAATTCTAAAAATTTAGTTGACATCATATGATTTACCATATTATTTAATAGGGTTGGGCCGAGTTGTTTTAGGAATTTTAAGGAAAAAAACTACTTTTGAATAAATAAACGTTTTAGAAAAAAAATGATTAATCACTGCATTTGCATGGAATTTGGTATATAAGATTGGTAATTTAGATAATTAAAGGATCAAATTAAATTCAGTTACTGTAAAGCTAAGAGTTAGTAAAAATAATTTTTCTGTGACAAACTTGTACACTTGATTTCAGAAAAAACTCATAAATGCCACAAAAGTTAGCTTTCCATTAGTGTATACTATTATAAGGCACCAGCAGCCAACACTGTTCTCAACTAAAAAGCCTTAACTCCTACCGCCTCAGTGCGCTTTAGCCTAATGTGGCTGACATTTTTATAACCAAATTGACAAGTAAAACATGGATTTTCTATCAGTTTGGTGTCAATATGGCATCGATCATAGGCCAAAGGATACTAAAACAGAAATGAGTTAACTGGCTTTTTAGTTGAGAACGGTGGTGCACCAGCTTAGTATGCCTGACAGCTTAAAATTCAGTGTGACATCCTTAAAAATGCCACAGATATCAACATTTACAAAAGTTCAAATTATCACTCGAGTTATAGAAGACGGCTGGTCTATAAGAAGAGCGGTCACCCATTTTGGAGTTGATAAAATGACGATAATGCGATGGAAATAGCGCTGGATTGAAAATAATTCTACGGATAGGAAAGATGGAGCAGGACGACCAAAAGAAGTGCAAGATGAGAGACTTATTGACCATCTCAGACAAAATCCTTTTTCAACGTCGGTTGTAGCAGCTAATGTAACATTATTTCCGGGTTCTTTAGCAATAGTAAATAGAAGAGTAACGAAATCAGAAGTCTCTTGTCGAGTTTCTGCAAAGAAGCCTTTTCTAACAGAAGAACAAAAACAGGCCATAGTGATTTTTGCACTGAAGAACGTTCTTCGTGATAATGACTTCTGGGAGAGGGTGGTTTTCACTGACGAAAAAATTTTTCAATCGTCTTCAAGCAGCAGGAGAATTTTAGTTTATCGTCCACCAAATTCTAGATTTGAACCCGAATATACAAACCAAATTAAAAAAGCTGGACATTTTTCTGTAAACATTTGGGGCTGGTTTAGTGCTAGAAGTTTGGATTTTTTTTGGAGAATCGAAGGAAGATTCAATAGTGAACGATATATTGAAATCCTTGGAAACGTTATGCTGCCATCTGTACAAGCTTTACATGAAAATAATGGCTTCGTTTATCAGCAGGACAACTGTCCAGTACACACGGTTAATGTTGTTCGCCAATGGTTTTATAATAATAATATAGAAACACTTTTTTGGCCAGCCAACAGCCCTGACCTTAACCCAATGGAAAATATATGGGGTCGAATCGTTAAAATAATATACCAAAGGAATTGGAGACCACGAAATGCTGAAGAGTTAAGCGATGCTATTTATCGCGCATTGGATCAGCTCTCAGAAGACCATCAGTATTTTCAAAATTTAACCTTTTCAATGCCCAGACGTTTGCAGCTTGTAATAGAGAAAAATGGTGATCCTATTAAATAATAAATTACTAATTTTAGTTCCTTTTTAAGTTAAAATAATTAGTTTAAAGTTTACCATCGTTTTTGTCCTAATCCAAGTTTCCTATTCGTCAAATTGTTTTCAATCCAGCGCTGTTTCCATCGTATTATTGTTATTTTATCAACTCCAAAATGGGTTACCGCCCCCTTTATAGAACAGCCTTCGTCCGTTACTCGAGTGATTGATATTGTTCAATAAAGACTTACTAAAACATTATTTTTGCTGATTTAATTTATTTTAATTTATTATTAATTATTTTTAATATAAAAATAAGGTTGCCTTTAATTTATGTAAAAAAATATTTTCAGTTTTAGAGACCTTTTTTAAACAATATAACAAATTGTCGTATTTTTGAAGTTTTAAGGCATTTTAGCTGGTAGTCCTTATATATTATACACTTTTAGAAGGGTCAATTTTGTGACTGCATGTATGCGTTTTTTTAAATCAAGTGTACAACTGAAGGTTGTGAGATATTTTGTTAATCTATAGAACATTTTCGGCAATTATCATATTTTGTTTAATACAGCAAAGAAATGTTTAATAATACACATAGACGCTTTTTATCTATTTTCTTTATTAGGTTTGAAGGACCAAACCTACGCCCTTCAGTGGGTTCAAAAAAACATTCGCCAGTTTGGAGGTGATCCCGAAAAAGTCACAGTTTTTGGTCAAAGTGCTGGTGCCGCCTCCGTAGGACTGCATTTAATTAGCGAAAAATCAATAGGTTAGTAGCGAATTAATTTAATTGCTCCTATGCAATCTTTAGTTGGGCCATATTTTCAAACATGCAGTAGTTCAAAAAATTAAGGTACACTGTTAGTTTAAAATTTTTCGGTCTTCGGTGTAAACTTGTGTTTCTTCTCTTTAATAAAATTCTTCTCAAAAAAAATATCACCTTCTAAGAATTTTGCATTAATTGAAAATTATTGTTTAATAATCTCCTATTTCCTCAACTTTAGGACTTTTTAGAGCTGCCATATGTCAGTCTGGTTCTGCTCTAAACTATTGGACAGTTGATCCAGATCCAAAACAATACGCATATCAACTAGCTAGTTTGGTGGACAGTACGTTCTCAAGAACCTCTAACAGTACTTTGGAATTAAAGGAAGTGTTGCTCAAAGCTAGTTTGGAGAATATTTCCAGGGCAGCTTGTGCTTTGCAAGCTCAGAATGTATATAATTTAATATAGAGTAGGCCTATACTCACTAAAATTAAAACTCGCGTCTATCTTGAACTATGATAAAAGCAAAGAAGTGGCAAAAAATTTTATCCGCCCGTCTTTAACGCCGTTTCCCTTAAAGTTTTCACATTTGTGATGCCGTCTAAGCATCAATTTTGTCTCGAATTACTGGGGGTAGGACAAATAGAGCTTTAAAATTACTGGCAATTTTTGACGATTGCCTGTTTTCTATAATTTTCAAAGAATGAGTAAAACATTGTTTAAATTAAAACAACTATGGTCATTCTCCAGTTAATGTTTCGGCAGTGTAAACTGTCATCATCAGAGTTTTTTTTCGAAACAAGTTGGTTTTAAATGGTTTTCATTTCAGTGAATTAAGAAGAGAATTACCATAGTTGTTTTGATTTAATTATCATCTCCACCCAAGATTTGAAGTTCGAGTGGTAGATATTTAGGGGATTATTTTCTCTAAAGAAAACACAAAAATACATAACATGAATAATTAATTTACTAACCGGTTTAGTTTTAATAACATTTTATTGATTTCTTTCTCTGTAATAGCTTCAAAACAATTCATTTTAATTAAAAAAATAGAGACTATCAAAATGTTGGGAAAAACAATTCAATAACAACTCGGTTGCCAATACTAATTCAATTTTTGTAATAGTAAAGTACCACTTTGGACGAACACAAAACATTTGATTCTATAAAAAATTAGTATAGTTATCAAGTAAAAAATAATCAGAGTAATTTTTAAACAAAAATATTATCGGTGTAATTTTCCAAAATTATGCTTGTCTAATGGGATTTTTAACAAAAAATGAATCTTAAATCCATTTATTTTAGGCCAAATCCGATTGGCCAGTAATAGAACCAGAAAATTATAAAAGGGCCTTTATCAATAAACCACACTTTGATTTAGTGGGTAAAGTTAGCAAGGTACCATTGATGATCGGAGTAACTTCAGAGGAATCTTTGTTTTTCTTTAACAGTAAGTATTTTTTGACGTTCTAGAGTTCGATTGTTATTTCTGTCTAGTTCTCGCTGTTCAGTAAGCAGATTGGTTTGTGCTACAGGCTGCATGCTGATAGTGGCACTTTATGTACACTTGATTTAAAAAAAACGCATACACGCAGTCACAAAATTGACTTTCCTAAAAGTGTATAATATATACGGACTACCAGCTAAAATGCCTAAAAACTTCAAAAGTACGACAATTTTTCATATTGTTTAAAAAAGGTCTCTAAAACCGACAATATATTTTTACTTAAATTAAAGGCAACCTTATTTTTATATTAAATTTTGCATAATACTAAAATATTAGCAAAAATAATGTTTTAGTAAAGTCTTTATTGAACTATATCAGTTTATCACTCGAATAACGGACGAAGGCTGTCCTGTAAAGAGGACGGTAACCCATTTTGCAGTTGATAAAATAACAATAA
Organism: Oxystoma pomonae; assembly: GCA_963921995.1. Taxonomy (NCBI): domain Eukaryota; kingdom Metazoa; phylum Arthropoda; class Insecta; order Coleoptera; family Brentidae; genus Oxystoma; species Oxystoma pomonae. Next base: position 101,573,755 of record OY998165.1, read on the forward strand.
TACGATGGAAACAGCGCTGGATTGAAAACAATTCGACGAATAGGAAACTTGGATTAGGACAAAAACGATGGTAAACTTAATACTAATTATTTTAACTTAAAAAATAACTAAAATAAATAATTTAGTATTTAATAGGATCACCATTTTTCTCTATTACAAGCAGCAAACGTCTGGGCATTGAAAAGGTTAAATTTTGAAAATACTGATGGTCTTCTTAGAGCTAATCCAATGAGCGATAAATAGCATCGCTTAACTCTTCAGCATTTCGTGGTCTCCAATTCCTTTGGTATATTATTTTCCATTGGGTTAAGGTCAGGGCTGTTGGCTGGCCAAGGAAGTGTTTCTATATTATTATTCTGAAGCCATTGGCGAACAACACTAGCCGTGTGTACTGGACAGTTGTCCTGCTGATAAACGAAGTAATTATTTTCGTGTAAAGTCTGTACAGATGGCAGTGTTTTCAAGGATTTCAATATATCGTTCATTATTGAATTTTCCTTCGACTCTCCAAAAAAACCCAAACCTTTAGCACTAAACCAGCCCCACATGTGTACAGAAAAATGTCCAGCTTTTTTAATTTGGTTTGTATATTCGGGTTCAAATTTAGAATTTGGTGGACGATAAACTAAAATTCTCCTGCTGCTTGAAGATGATTGAAAATTTTTTTCTTCAGTGAAAACCACCCTCTCCCAGAAGTCATTATCACGAAGAACGTTGTTCAGTGCAAAAATCACTCTGGCCTGTTTTTGTTCTTCTGTTAGAAAAGGCTTCTTTGCAGCAACTCGACAAGAGACTTCTGATTTCGTTACTCTTCTATTTACTGTTGCTAAACAACCTGGAAATAATGTTACATTAGCTGCTTCAACTGACGTTGAAAAAGGATTTTGTCTGAGATGATCAATAAGTCTCTCATCTTGCACTTCAGAACTTACTTTTGGTCTTCCTGATCCATCTTTCCTATCCGTAGAATTATTTTCAATCCAGCGCTTTTTCCATTGCATTATAGTCATTTTATCAACTCCAAAATGGGTGGCCGCTCTTCTTATAGACCAGCCGTCTTCTGTAACTCGAGTGATAATTTGAACTTTTGTAAATGTTGATATCTGTGGCATTTTTTAGGATGTCAACTGAATTTGAAGCTGTGAGGCATACTAAGCTGGTGGTGCCGTATAATAGTATACACTAATGGAAAACTTAATTTTGTGGCGGAAAAAATGCATGTATGATTTTTTTTTGAAATCAAGTGTAGCACAAAAAACTTATTTACACCATTTTTTTAACATATTTTAGCTCTTGAAAAGGTTCAAGCCCTTGCCATCGCTTATGACAAATTTCCCAGCAACCTCATACCAATAAATTTTCTAGCCAAGTCAAATATATCAGCAACTGATTTAGCTAGACAGATTAAAAATATTTATCTTAACGATGATGAAAAATTCATAGACAATTTGGACAAAGTTTTAAAAATAACCACTGATCAGTCCTTTGTTAGGGGCAATATGGAACACGCGCTGTTACATTCAAACAGTTCATCAGTTTATTTTTACGAATTTTCGTATGAAGGAAGGACTTTTACTGATTTTACAAAAATTCCAAGTAAAACTTTGGTACATTCTAATTTAGTCTTGGAAAAATTAATTCTAAAAGCTTTTACCACTTTGCCAAAAAAGTTCTTACTACATTGAGTTTAATTACTAGTTATGTTCACTAGAGCATATAATTGTGGTCAGGGTCTTTCCTGTGGATAAATTGTATTTTTTTGCTTGCTACGAAAGCCTTATTTTAGCCACTAGTTTGTAAACAATTTTAGGGGCCGGAGTAATTCCACATGCAGCAGATTTGCCATTTGTTTTTAACTTTGAAATATTTGAGAATGATTACACTGAGAAAAATGTGCTAACTCAACAGAGAATGACCAGGCTATGGACAAATTTTGCCAAACATTTGTAAGCCTTTTGTTCCTTTTTATATATATATATTTTTATTGAGCTTCTCATTAAGTTAAAAAAGTGCTATTATTTTCACTTTAAAGATTATGAAACTTTTAGTTGTTTTAAAATAAATAAAACAAAAGTTTTTTTCAGGAACCCTACTCCAGTAGAGGACAGTCTCCTCCAAAACATAGTTTGGCCAATAGTTGACAGATCTAATTTTACAATTCTAAATATCAATGAGACGTTGTCTCTTCAAACAGATTTTAAAAAAGAAGTTTTTAGCAAATGGAGTCACTACTTTTTTGAAAATGGCGTTCCACCATTTGTTACTTTTTAAGATGCAAGCTTATTTTTTTACAATGTTTTAGTCTATGGAAAAATCTAGTATTTTATATTATATGGCCCTTTCATGAAAGCAAATTTTATTTTTTATCCAATATGGAGTTTTATTACTTGGCTTGTAATATATTTTAAGGTATCAAATTAGATTTTTTTTTAAATTTGTTATAAAAAAAGAAAACTCGAAGAAACTTAAAAAAAATTTAAGTTTTTTTTTTAAAACTAATTTAAGAAAACAGTTCGTGAGTGTTAGCGATTTTGATCCTGAGTTCAAGCATTCCGGTCGGATTTCGGCTGTTTCGCCTATCTCCGGAACTCTCCGGAATTTGTAAACTTTTTTTTTGTTTTGAGCAAAGCATCAAATTGCGCAACTTTGTCCTAATTTCAACATTTTCGTATATTCTACGGTTTAGGAGACTTTCGTCATAGAAAAAAAATTGGGTTCGGTCTGGCTGGCAGAGTTTGTCTATGACCCCCATGGTGAACATCGAATTTGGAGCACCCTGTATACATACTATGTGTAAATAAGCCTTTATATCGTAAGAAATTAAGTAAAAATTTTGTGCAATTTTACTTTACTGCACACCATGCGATAAAATGAAAATGCAAAATATTGCAATATGGTTTTATTTTCGAAAATTCCCAAATTATATAAAACTACTCTGTATAAATAAGCCTTGATTTTATAACCAATTATGTAAAAAAGTTGAGGCATTTTACTTTAGCGCATAGTGTGAGGTAATGTGAACATGCACAACAGTGCAAAATGGTTTTATTCCTTTTAAATAATTATTTTAAAAATGTTGCTAAAATAAAATTTTGAGAGATTAAGTAAGCCCTCATGTCAGCCATTGTATCAAAACAAATTATGTGTAAACTTTGTGCAACTACTTTACCGCATAGCGTGCGGTAAAGTGAAAATGCACGAAATTGCAATATGATTCTATACTTTTTAAATAAAGTGGTTGTATTTTTTTTTAGTTTCCAAAACAAACATTATTTTTGAAATAGGGAATGTGCTTTCTCGTATCGTGGTTTCGATTTAGGAGGACTCAGCTGATCGTCTGCCTCTTTTTTTTTCAAGGTATCAAGGGGAAATCTTGCATAGGACGCCCGAACTATTTTCCTGCCAGAGTCATTTCTCCTCTACCAGTAGAGCCTGGGTAATGTCAGATTCCTACCGACTAAAACCCTCCGATTGTGGCTCCGACCAGCCTGATGGCTGGCCAGAGTCACTGCACTGCAGCCATTACTGGCTTATTGTGCACCCTTTGATTCTAGTTTAATCACTCCACTCCAATGTACGAGTTTGTACAGGTCCCTAATGGAGCAGTTTCTAGTGTTGATTCTAGTTTAACCACACCATTAAATTTTCCACCGTACGAGTTTGTACAGGTCCTTAATGGAGCAGTTCCTAGTCGTTAGTAGATCTAGTTCAACTTCCCCATAGGGCTATACCGGCCATATTCGGTCGCCAGAGCCTCGTCTGTTTTAGACAGGGAGCACCACGAGAAGGTGAAGTTGGCATTTGGATGTGAGAGGCTAGATGCATTCGCATCATACCGATCGAAAACCTCTAGTCACATGCCCAGTGGGGGTAAGCACGGTCTCCAACTGTTCCGAGCAAATATGAAGGTAACATTGTATTCGCATCACTACAACTTACTCCCCGTCTGCCATTTTTGCTGCATCGATTATTTCTTGACGATAACTTCTTTGAATGAATCTATATTGTAAAAGTTTTAGTGGTTTTCAAATTCACATATTTACTGTGCTTCTAAAAGCGATAAAACAACAACAATTACTTTTAAAAAAGAAGTTAAAAAACATCCAAATCAGTTACATCAACCAAAAAGAATCTAAAAAGAAAAGATCAAAAGATCTCAGGTGGAAAAAAAGAAAATTCAAACCTGGATGAGCATCCCACAAGGAACACACAAAGAAATAAAGCGAAAAGAGAAATGATTAAATGATGTGTCGCTCTGGGTAACTAGCGTGAGCTCGTCAGAGGTTCCACTGGTTACTTTCCCCATACATCATTAAACACCATCACACACTTTGATTTCCAACTTTGAATCACACACAAATAGACATCGTTCGGCACTGGTACTTATCCAAGTTACCTGATACGGATTCGTCGGCGTGTTAATATTTCCAATAGGCCTTCTAAGGCAATTAATTTTTGGTTGGAAATCAAAGTGTATGATGGTGTTTAATGATGTATGGGGAGAGTGAACCACTCACGCTGGTTACTCAGAGCGAAACATCGTTTAATCATTTCTCTTTTCGGTTTGGTTTTTTGTGCGTTCCTTGTGGGATGCTCATCCAGGTTTTTATTTTCGTTATTTCCACCCAAGATCTTTTGATCTTTTGTGTTTAACAATTACTTTGTTTATACGGGCCTCTTAAAGCACTAATCTAACACACCACTAAAATCGAATTAAGGAAGCAGTTTATCGCTTAAATACCCAATTTAGGGTCGTTATAAACACTTTAAAAACATTTTAGCTCATTTCTTCCAACCCTGGTTTTCCGAAAAATCTGTTTTGATGAAGGACGTATAAAACGTAGGAGAAAGCGATTTTATTTAAAACCGTCTTTATATAAAAGCGATTTTAGTTGCATATAAACGAAGTAAATGACTCTGTAAGGTTGACATGCGATGGTGTCAATTAAAGATGCGCTGATAAATACACTTTATTACAAATTCAAACGAACCAGTGTTTTTGACCCTAACAATGAGAGTTCCATGTAGTTTCAGAGTAAATGTCAGCCGCGATATTAAAATTGGTCCGGACGGTGCCTCCGATATTTAATAGGCCTTCCATCTACTCGCGTTTTAGTGAGCTTGGAACGTAGGTGGCAGCCATTTTGACAATTAACCAATGTAATATCTGTCAACAGTGTCAAAAATGGCGGCGGCATACGTGTAAAAGGGTCCTAAAACGGAAGGTGTTGGCTGGCCTGTCGGAGGTATCGGTCCGGAGTATTTGGAATGAACATTAGAAGTGGGTCGCCAGCTTTCAAAATTTGGCATTGGTTTACTAAAGTATCTGCAACGTCGTTTGAAAAAAAAATATTGTTTATTAAAAATATGTAAAACTACACCGCACTTGCGTATAGTTTTACTTTACCACATCCTATGGCGTAATAGTTATTAACCTAACATGTGCGGAAAGTGATACTTTTCCGCACGCGACGGCAGTTGCACACAGGGCAAACCGTCAAGGTCGGAAGAGACACTTTCCGCAAGTGTTAGGTACAACATTTTTCCTATGAACGTAGAAATCGTCAGTTTTGTAGAAAAAAAAATAGTTTTATCGGAAAATTTTTTGGTCTTTTAGGTTGGAACACACTAAACACAAAAAATAAGGAATGAAATTGATGCATTCTCTAAAATAAAAAAAGTTTCAAAAAATAAGTGCGGAAAAGTTACTTTTCCGCTCTAGTGCGGAAAAATTACTTTGCATCACTCAAAACTATTTTATGTCATTTTGTATGAAATTAAATAAGAAACTAAGGATTTGTTAATATTTTCTTTATTTTACACTAAGAACAGAAAAATCGTAAAACTTTAAACTAATTAAGCTATTTGCTATAAAAATTAAAGTTTAAGCTACAATTTGTAGCGCATTGCAGGTTCACTGCTGATTGAGCTCCTTTCAAATAAGCTTTCATTTCACTGGTGTTGATGATTTGACCCGTTTTTGAAGCAAAAGCATCAAAAACTATTGCCACTGTTGAATGATGCAGAAGAATAAATATTTAAACTTTTTTATTCATTTGTTGTGATGTTGCTGGATATCCATGGATTTTATGACACTGGAACTTTCTTCTTGGCCTTAATAAATGGGAGATGGTGCCTTACTTTCATTGCGATCCAGCTGCGGATTCTGACACACGTTATTTAATGGTTTTTTTGATAAAATGCTTTCCGCAATTTTTCTATTATTTTGTAGGGAATCCTCTATATAGGATTCGGCTACAGAAGTGGACTTCCAGACCCCATGCCTTTTAATATTTGTGATATTGCTTCCTGCGTCAGCTAGCATTGTGGCCGATGATCGTCTGAAGCAATGGCCGGCGTACATTTCAGGATTGTCGAGGCCCAGATATCCTGCAATGTTACTTGGCATTTTTCCAAACGTATGAATGCCGACGCATTGATTAGCGCACTTTCCATCTTTGTAGTTTACGAAAAAGCGATTTGTGGTGCAGTTTAAGGGACGTAACGACTTGTATTTTTTATACATATATACCTTTGTTTTAGTATCTGGTATGGTGATCAGGAGAATGTCGTCTTATTCTTCAATGTTGTCGATGGTTAGTTTAGTTAGTTCTCCCCTGCGACACGCCCCATCTACGCCGCAGATGATGGTAACTTTCATCATCAGATAAACCGAGTCTGGCGCTTCGCTCAAAAATTTTTCCGTGTCCTCCTTCTCAAATATTCTGGATTTTTTTGGTTTAAAGCCTTCATTTTTGCGTTTTATAAAGGCTGTCAATTTACAAATTTTTTTTATATCGATGTTATGCTTGACGTTAAGGACCATTTTAACCATAGAATATCTGGAGCATCAAGTAGAAGGAGAGAGTTTCTTCGACAAATATTAAAAATAGGCCAATATTACCTCCTCTTTTGAAGCAGCCACTGCTAAGGTCATACTATTGCTTTTATACCATGATTCCAGAGCTTCGTATTCTTTGTTGTATCTTAGCGAAAATTTCTCCGGCATCAGCTATAGTGTGGTCGAATCCGCAGCCTCCAAAATCTCCTGGGGCATTTCCTGTTCGGAATCTGAGTCCATTGTGCCAAAAATAGTGGATACTACAACGACGCTGCAACTCAAAAAGCTATCAGACAGTTATGTTTGTATTGTAATTTTTTGCTATGGTATCTAAACAGTGATGCTATAATTACTCACAGCCACCTTAAAAATAATTACATTTACATGTTGGGTGTCACTTCTGTTATTCTGTTAAGTACCTATGAGAAACAATAGTAATACCCACATAATAAAAATTGCAAAAAACTGTTTACTGTTATTGCAGTTCCATATTTTCATTGAAATTTATGTAAAAAAAATTCAAGGGCAATGCGGCAAAGTAACTTTTCGCACTAGTGTGGGAAAGTGCTACTTCCCGCACTCAAAACAGTGCGGAAAAGTACACTTTTCCGCACGCTCGTAGGAAAATTAACTTTCCGGTGCACTATGTGGTGAAGTAGCCGTTAAAGTATGTCATAGTTACATATGAGCATATAACTATGATACTAATAACGACCCTGCCCTTGCGATTTCCGAAAAAAAAAGCCGTAGCGATAATAACTCTCCTAATCAAGTTAGTCTGGAAAAAATGCAGAGCCAAAAACTATTCTGGGCGCGAGTAGACTGCGTCAGATATGCGCAGTAGATTTTTTGCCTTTGGCCTTGCCTAGGGCCAACCATTGATCTTTACATTATTTATTTTATGTCATACCTTGTCAGAAAATGATATTTTCGACCCGCATATGAGGGACGAAAATACCACTTTACCTCCCTAGGGAGTTTTACATATTTTACCTCCCGGCGGGAGGTAAAGTGACAGCATTACCTCCCCTTACCGCCCAGAAAAAAGAATAACTGTTTTTTCTCAAATAAATATTTATTATTATTATTGAAAGTAATGTTACAGTTTGTTAAGCTAGTGAAGGATAATTCTGAACCAGAATTGCTATTGGCACTGTTGAATGATGCAGAAGAATAAATATTTAAACTTTTTTATTTATTTGTTGTGATGTGCTCGGGGTATCATTTTTCCATGTCTCACTGCAAGTGGGATTGGTAGGTATATTCCCTGATATTATGCGGCTAGCAATCTCGCATTTTTTCGATAGAGACTCGCTTATGTATCCTTTAACTACTGAAGAAGAATTCTTGCCTCCGTGCCTCCGTGTTGCTTGAGTGTAAGTAAATCTCCATCTGCATTCAGTAATAGGGTGGCAGAAGTTCTGCGTAATGCATAACCATTATAGCTTTCCTTTTTCAAAAATTTTGCTATTTTACCAGGTATTTGTGCCATGGTATTTTTCCCTATAACCAGGGACGAGCACCTCCCAATTTGATAGGTAAGGAAAAACCGTTAATGACTCACATTTTTCGGTCTTAGTGATGCGTATTTTCTATACAGATCTAGCACAGGAACCCCTCCGAACGTATCATCCGCGATCGTGAACGTTCTTTTGGTCTTAATTTTTGAATTCGGTATTCTGACTCTCACCATCATGTTGATCAATCGCAACGGCAGGCTTCCGCTATTCCAAAAAGTAACGCCACCTGAAAACAATAGAAGATTGAGTTAGTTTCCCAATAATATGCAATTTTATAGCCCAACATTTTACGAAAATAAAAACTAGTTTAGCTTACCTTCATGTAGAAGAAATATTCTTTCGAAGCCTGGCTCATGAATGCATTGATTTCACCCCTTGTGAAAGTAGAGGCTTTCTTTGAATGAAAACCATGAGATTGGCGATTCAAAAAATTTTTTATGTCAACATTTTTCTTCAAGCTAATGCAGGACCGCAGCATGCGGTATTTGAACCATAATGATGACGGCTTCAGTTTTTCCCTCATCTATTTCTGAAACAGGCTATATTCCTTTTCGTACCTCTCTCTTGATTTTTGGGATAGCAAATCCAGAGCGATAAGTTTCGCTTTTTCTTCCATATCTTAGTATTCTTCAGAAAATTCCATTTTTTAGAGATCGACGAACTAACACAGACGAGTAAACAACGCTCTTCTGTTTCAAATAACAACCATTAGCGTCCTAGGTTTAGGTGCATAAAGGACAGATTCGGTAACCAAAAACATAAAGGTGGGTGGATTGGCCTGATTGGTCAAGCGCTTTAAGAAAGATCTAAGTTCATTCGGTCAAAGGTCGCTGCTTGGGCTGTATTTACAGTGAAATACAAATACTGCAGAAATCGCTTATAATTGATAGTTTCATGGTCGTGACCAAAACGCCCGACGACTGACGTTATTTGACACTGTTGATATTTGAACGTCATATATGGTTAAGGGCTGCTGCAAACGTACGGACGGTTAATATAAGAATTTGAGGTATAAAGGAATCATATCATCAAACTCATTAAGTCCTGGCTCACCGCTTATATGCGCTATAATTTTGCATGGCTTATAGAAGTTAGTTTAGATAAAATTAAGAAATTGCTTAGTAGAACCCGCTTTCCATTACAGCTGCTAATCTGCTTTTTAGCCAAAAAAAAAATCCATAAATAAATCATTCATATAAAAGTATTTAATGCTTAATGTCTAATTGAATTATATTTATGTTTAAAAAAAAAACAAAAAAAAAACAAAAAAATCTGCCATTGGTTAAATAAAACAGCAAAACTGAAAAAGTGTAGTAAAAATAACAAGCGAACTATTTTATATATATTCAATTAAAAAATAAGAAATATTAAAATAAAATAATAAATAGCTTGAGGGGCATAAGTAATCCTAGACGTGGATGTTAAATCCGCACCTCCAAGTTTCATAAACCCATGGATGCAGGTGATCATTGGGCCCCAAAGTCCATTGTAAAAGAAGAAGAAGAAGACATAAGGATTTGTGTTTTGGCGAGCTTCCACTAAATTCCGCAATTCCGCGCCCATTTGCGACAGGGTGGCGTTGCGCTCAGTATACCCAAGACACACCCAAGCGTGCTTTTCTATTTGAGCGTTCTCAAATAGGGACCTGCTTTAAAATGCATTTAAATAAAAGCAATAAATTTGGGCAATTTTTATCCTCTACTTTCTCGGCAAAACCACAAGAATCTAATTTTATTTGGAAAATTAAAAATAAAAGCTAATAAAATATCCCAAACGTCAAATAACCGGACTGTCAACGTAAAATCTGTACCAAAAAGGCTATTTTGAACTGTCAGATAGTGTTAGTTTAGGTTAGTTTAGTTTCCTTATTTGTAGTATGAATAGAGGCCATATAATGATGGATGTACACGTCAAATGTGTCTTATAGTAGGGGCACAATGGAAAGTATACAGACCGCTTCAAGCTACTGCGAATATAGGGCGGAAGAAGTCTAATTTGCCAGTGTACGTATATGCAGAGACACCGCACGCCTATCAGTGAAGCAACCAACACTCAGGCTTCCGATCGCCATTCGCTGCCGGTCGCCGCCGTTCGCCTTGTATTTAGTACGCCTCTAACCACGGTGCTGTGTGGTTTCGATTTTCTTATTTTTTTTGTCACTGATAAATAAGAGCGTTTTATTGTCAACTGCTCAGATTTATCAGTGACGACGTGTTACAATGAAAATAATAAGGAGAAACAAAATAAAAGCAAGTTCTCAAAATAAAATAATACATTCTAAAAATCAAAAAGATTCTCCCAGTGAAAAAAAATTAAAGCAAATGTTCGAAAAGTCCTCCTTGCTCGGCTAGACAATATCCGAGCCTACTATAAAACCCCTTCTAACGTTTCCAAGCATGTTAGGGGTGATAATTTGAAAAGCTTCTTCAAAAACAGATAGAAGTCATTAGGAGCAAGATCGGAAGATCGAGCTGGCCAAGATATTCCCTAACAAGGCCAACATTGTGAGCGGCACAACCATCTTGTTGAAACCATGTTTCACCAAATTTTACACCTAACAACTGCCTAGCAGTTGGAATAATGTGCTGCTGCAGTAGATCCAAGTATCTAGGACCATTCATATTGCAATTGCCGTTAATAAAAAATGGCCCAATTACGTGTTCCCCTACAATACCCCCCCCCCAAACATTTAGTTTTTGGGGATACTGTGTTCTTACGTCAAAATATGAATGCAAATTTTCCCTCGACCAATATCGAACGTGTGTTGGGTTATGACGATTTGACCATTTGACCATCTGCACTTTTTCGGCAACTGCGTAGACATCCATTTTTAGTTTTAAAAATGTATTATTTCAATTAAGAACTTACCCATCTGTTTCTCGAGCAAGGCAGAAATAAAACAAAATAATAAAAACAAAATGAATTTCCAAAAGATAACACTGTAGCGTGTCTCGAATCCACCTCGGTCGTACGGCACGGAGAGTAAATTGGACTTGATTCCCCCTATGTTCGCAGTAGCTTGAAGCGGTCTGTATATAAATATCGAATACCAGAGGTAGATATACTTGTCGAATGTGTATGCACTTACCATTAGGTAAAAGTATAGTAACGAAACACTATTAAAACTTACAAAAAACAAGTATAGGAAGCGGTAATACTAATAAAAAATAATGATTTGTCTTAAGCTAAATATAGTGATACAATGAATAAAAAAAAGTTATTAATAAAATGGGAGAAACCTACGAAAAGAAATAAATAATAAGCAGAACAGAACAATTACATTTATAGGAACTTTGTGATAAAATTGATACCCTGTACATATTCACCTATAGAATGAAATTTTTTGTAAAGAACCCTGCACAAATTACATTGGAAATGGCTTTCCGCTAAATGTCCTAATTTTTTTATATGTTGTAGTACTCGGTCAACAAAGCAAAAAAATAAAAAAAACGAGATAAGGAGCAGGATTACTTTCTGACGTCTTTAAAGTTGACGTGTTTTTAGACTATATTTTTTGACATGGTCCAAGTTTTTTTCCACAACTTTGTTAGTTACTTTGGTACCACCAGAAAAGTCACTGATTTGTAAGATTTAAAAAAGAAAGAAAAGGACCATTTTTTAAAAAATTACAATTCTATTTTCCTTAAAACGAACGGCAAGATTTTAAAAATTTTCACATATGTTATTAAAAATAATGCCAAATTGGGCAAAGCAAAAATTTTTAGCTTTAGTGGTACCATAAATTTCAAAAATGGTAGGCACGTTTAAAGTTATTTAATATTTTGGATATTGAAGAAATACGAAAAGTGATTTTGAATATATTATAGGTAGGTTATGAAAACTTTTTATGGACAAATCCAATGAAAAAGCTTAATACCAATATTTCGGTACCAATTAGTACCCATTGGTACCTGTATTTGACCAATTAAATTGCTCGTGTGGTATATACTTTTAGGCTAACTTGGGGTCGCCGGTAATAAATTTGATAACATTTTTTCCGGTTACTATTACCGTTTTCCTACGAGAAAAAAAAGAAGGAAAAGTATTTTTCTTACTAAAGTGTGGAAAAGTAATTTTTACACCTGCATTTGCGTGCCAAAAGTTAAATCTTTTAAGATATGTTTAATATGGCGGGATGGGGCGGCCTTGCATTTAAAAAAAAATCAAGGTAGGCTTGACAACGTCAAGCTTTTGTTTAAGAATTGGCGTCATTTGCTGCCAGATAATTTTACGCATTCTATTGGGAACACAGTGTAAACAACCGGAAAAATGTTATTATATTCGTTACCGGCAACCCCAAGTTAGCCTAAAAGCATATAGCACACGAGCAATTTGATTGGTCAAATACAGGTACCAATGGATACCTATCGGTACCAACATTAAGTATTAAGTAAGTATTACGCTTTTAAATTGAATTTGTCCAGAAAAAGTTTGTATACCTACCCATAAGATATTTTAAATCATTTTTCGTATTTCCCCAATATTTAAAAAAATATTAAAAAGCATTAAAGGTACCTACTATTTTTCCATTTAATATTTTTATAATTAATTAAACCACTCAAGCAAAATCAAAATATTTTTTTTAGCTTAATACAGTATTTTTATTAACATATGTGAAAACTATTAAAATCTGGCCATTTGTTTTAAAGAAAATAAAAATTGTAATTTTTTTAAAAACAGTTATTTTCTTTCGTTTTTAAAATTTACAAATCGGTGACTTTTCTGGTGGTACCAAAAAACCCTTATAGAAACGTTTTTACATGGATGGAAAGGGTGTTTCATTCAAAACAAATAGAGAAACGAATCGTTTTATTTTGGCGGTAATCAAATATAGCCTAAAACACGTCAACTTTAAAACTCCTATTTCGTTTTCTTCATTTTTGTGCTTTGTTGATTGAGCACTACAACATATAAAAAAATTCTGATATTTAGCTTCAACAATAAAAAATAAAAACAATGACGAACAAAATGCCACAGACTAAAAAAATACAACAAATGTTGTTAACAACAACAAATTAACAAATTATAGAAACTGTGTATTAAAATCCCCAACAGAAATGGAGTCCTGTAGAAACTCATCCACAGAATAATACACTTTTTCCGTCAGTAATTTTTTTATTAAAAATTTAAATTTATTAAAAGGAACCTCAAGCAATTCTGTAGGCAGCTTATTTAAAAGTTTTATACCCGAATATTCTGGACTTTTTTCAAATTTTGAAACTTTTTGTCATGGGTCTTCAAATTTGTTTTTGTTTCTTGTATTGTACGAGTGAAAATAAGAATTTCTATGATATTCATGGCAGTTTGTTTTTATGTATAGTAAGGTTTTGTACATGTATACAGATGAAAAAGTCAAGATATTGTTGTTAGCAAATATATTCCGGCAAGTATCCTTGTATCCTAAATTAAATATAAGCCTTAAAATCTTTTTCTGCTTTCCGTTTAAAGTTATCGTTGTCGTCGAAGTTATCGGGCTGTAAATTAACAAGACCAAAAACTCTCTCATGAAACCTCTTATATAATAACGTATGACGTCTCGGCCAGTTTCCATAAGAACCTATGTACTAAAAAACCGGATTTAACGACATCGTTTATGAAAACATATCGGTTATAACGACGGAAATCAGCTCAGTTTTGGACCAAAACTATCGTACAAAAATCAAAAATCATTTTGAAAAAAACAGAAAAAAAAATGGAGAAGCAATATAAAGTCAACTGCAAGAAACAGAAGAAAATAACAGATTCGTCAAATCGTTTAGTTATATACTAACTAGCGTTTTTGTTAAATGTACACTTAACAAGACTTGCGTGTTTTGTTTTCCTACTTATGATTTCCATGTTGTTTTAGAAAGTTTATAAGTACATTTATTATTATACAGGGTTCCTAAGCAAATCCTTAGGGGGCCAAGCAGCCGTGTATAAGACGCAGACAAATGGAAAAGCACATTAGGCAGAAAAGGATGGGCATGGGGTGATGTTGTCACTACATCTTACACGTAGTAAATCCATTCCAGGTTGTTGTTTTCTAATGTTTTCCATTTTCATAACTTTAGGACTGGAATAAAAATTGTTTTTGCTCGACTTTAATACCAAACTGATGAGAGATATCGTAAAAAAAATATTTTTCGGCTTTTCATTTTGTAACCATTGTCCTTACGCACTGTTTACAGGCTGGGGACTGAGATACATGCAAATGCCTAACCTAAAGCGTTCATACACGGCCGGAGAAATCGACTGAGATATTTCCGTAAAAACTTTATCAAGCAAATAGGACGGGTTGACGCCTTCGAACGTCCAACCCGGGTTTTGCACTTTGATTCGAAATCAAAAAGGAGGAACAGTCAGATGTGGGGCCGTACACACATTACGTAACGGTGATTTTACCAATTTTTGACCCCCTCCCTATGTAATGTTTTGTAACGGTTTGGCACGCCACTCCCCTAATATTACGTAACGATTTCAAGACCACTACCACCCCGAAAAAAAAAACTTCACTTATTTTCATTCCAAATTTTCTTAGTTTCACACAAATGCAAACCCTGTAGTCCCAGTGGAGGAGGGCGAGAAAATTGATATTTTTTTCTTAAAAATTATACTCTTTAGACCCATTCCTTTGCCTTCCCGAAATTACGTAATTTTTGAAAAAAATGTAAGCGGCGCCATTTTTATTTGCGTTCGGCTAATTTAATTGAAAAATTTTTGCCTGCGGCGCCCTTTATCTTCTCACTCGAAACCAAGATCCCCCGTTTTAGGAAAACTGATCCCGTCTCTGTTTCTAAATTTTTTCGAATAAAAGTAGAGTATGACCATGGGGGAAATAATTTTTTTCTACGGTATGACGAAAATTTCGAGAAAGTTGAAGAAAAAAATAAAAAAAGTGGCAGAGCTCAAGTTTTTCGTAAAAAAAACGTTTTTTGTAAAGAAACAGAGCAAAATATATATTTTCACCCCTTTTTGGGTGTTACAAATATTGGCAGCCCCTTATTTTTCGCTTTTACCCTCCCGCTAGTTTTGAAGAATTGGTTCGCTACATGTTTCAAGATCATGTCACAAAACACCTCGAAAATATCAAATGTAGTGTTATTTAAAATCAATAATATCGCAAGCAAAGAGGTCTGCAGGAAAAACAGCGCCGTTTATTGATTTCTTTGGCTGCTAGTGCTAGCTGCATGGTTTGGCCGTTTCCGGATAGATGTCACTAGTAGAACATAATGGAAAGAAATTTAATTAAAAGCGAAGATATTTCTTTCGAATGTTAACAACCTCACGAGTTTATCGCTCAGTATCGTAAATAATGGACCCTGCCGCCTCCTTTAAGCAAGAAAAAGCTGTGGTTTGGACCTGAAAACATCTAATTTTTAATTAGATTAGATGGTGTGGCCGCCATCTAGGGGAATTTGCAGACATCTTGTCAACGGTTATTGCAACTATGATTTATGCTCACAATGAAAGAGTGGCGACAATTTTTTCTCATGAAAGCAGTCCGGAGATAATAACAAACTGGCACCAATATACCTGTTTCTTTTGTGCGCGCAGAACTTTCTATGCCATTTCTGTTTGATTTATTGAAATCCTATCCCTAAGGAAAATTTTAGGAACCCTGAATAGGTAGGTATGCTAATACAAATAATATATTTCGGTCTTTATAACAATAATAATAAAAATTGGTAATATTTTTTTTTACATTCTTTTGTAAATCGCATTTAACGACTATCGTACGACGAAAATTTACATTCCCTTGAAGGTGGTTATAAACGATTTCTACTATATAGTCGAGGGGCATAGAGTCGAAATTCGGCCTCCGTGGGCCTTTTAATGATGATTTTACGAAACCTGTTTTAATTGGTTACTAATAGACCACTTAACATCACCCTGCCTGTGAACAGCCTCAAAAGTGCTGCAGTTAAAAAGTGAGGTTAGGCCGACAAAATATTTTTTTAAATCTTAACGGTTTGACCTACGATGATGAAATTTGGTACACATATTGGCCTTCTGGCCAGATTAAATAATATAATTTAAAAAATAAAATTTAGTGCATCCAAGGGCCTATAAAGGGCAAAATGTGTTTTTAGATTTTTCTCTGTATCTCCTGAACGACTTACCCTGCACACTTGAAACCATGTGGCTTTTAGTACATACTATTACCAATCAGCCTGATATCACAAAACAATTTTTTAGCCTGTGAGCGGAGGACCCTGAACAGACGCCATTTTTTGACAATTTCGAAAAAAAATCTATTTACGCAAACTTACCTTAAGGGCATCAAAAATTTATATAAATCGGTTATTTATAGACCACTCAATATTTCTCCACCTATGAATAGCCTCAAAAATGTTGCAGTCCAAAAGTGAGGTTATGGTGACAAAATACTTTTTAAAATCTTAACGGTTTGACCTACGATGATGAAATTTGGTAATCATATTGGCCTTCAGGCCAGATTGTATTATATGAATAAAAAAATAACATTTAGTGCCTCTAGGAGCCGGTAGAGGGCGAAATATTCCGAGTGCATATAGCAAAAGTTGTAGATTTTTGTACGGTCTACAACTTTTTTATTGAATGAAGGTTTTATTTGTTGACGTTAGGTTTTGCCGGAAATTGCACGCATTTTTTGTATTTTTATTTATGTTGGTAATATAGGAAATTTACAGGGCGTTTCGTAGCGGAGTCCTGTAAAGAGGCCTGTTGTTAAAACTAATTTATTTAGCTTCTTTTTGTCGATTGTTTTTGTTTGCTATGTTTAATTTGTTTATTAAAAAATATATAAAGACGACACAAAAAGGCAAAGAAAAACAAAGTTAATATATCTGCATTTTCCTGAGTTATTTTCCAGAAATACCAACCGTATATATAAAGTAAAGAGTAAAGAAATGGCCTTAACGTTTTTGCGCATTGTTCAGAGGTTAAGTCAAGACATGTTTTTTCTTGTTAAAAAAATATATAAAGACGACAAAAAAGGCAAAGAAAAACAAAGTAAATATATCTGTAACTTACTGAGTTACTTTCCAAAAATATTAACAGTAATTATAAAGTAAAGAGTAAAGGAATGGCATTCCCGTTTTCGAATATTGTAAAGGGGTTAGGTCAGCCATAAATTTGCTTGTTGAAAAAAAATATATAAAGACGACACAAAACTTTCCTAGTTTGTGACCAGAAGTATTAACAGTAATTATAAACTGAAGAGCAAAGAAACGACCTTCCTGTTTATGCATACTGTAAAGGATTTGGGTCAAACCATTTTTGCTTGTTGAAAAAATATCTTAAAACGACACAAAATGGTAAAGGAAAACAAAGTAAATATCTGCAACTTGCCCAGTTACTTCCCAGAAATACCAACAGTAATTATAAACTAAAGAGTAAAGAAATAAATAACTACGGACACATCTCGCACTTGGGGTTGATCGTATCACCGCGGCCTTTGCTAATTCTTCACTGTTTTCAAGCACGTTTTCTTTGAATATTCTTGGTTTATTTTTACTCGAAAACTGTTGAGGATAGTTATTTGAATAATACATATCCTATATATAATAAGTACTTTAAATTTTTGAGAATTATGCAATTTTTCTCTTCTTGATAGATATTTAAATATCCAACGATAGGATACCATTACGTTAAAATGCATGAATATTTTCTTTTCTAATGCAATGATTAATCCTTAGTTTAGTAGTACTGTCCTATAACTTTTTTGACCATGTGCAGCATTGCTGAAGTTATTTAAAATAGACGTTAACAAACCAATGGATTCCTTATTTAAGTAGTCATTTAGAGATGGATATTTGCTAGATTACAAAAAGCTTAGCTAGTACGAGCCAGATAACACAATGCAATACAGATAATCTTGACCGAAACTATAATAACTATTTGTATTACTAGTACAGTATGAGCTATATTACGGTAACGAGTGGAGAATATGTCCACGACGAGGATAGAATTTTTGTGACCCTATTCGTACCTATGTACTTCTGTTTCTGCACTGAGGGGTAAATATGTATCTCGATAAAATGTTTTACGCCCTTCCAATTGAATATCATTAAATTACAAAATATTTTTACTTAAAAAAAAATGTTTTTCTCTTTTACATGCAGATATAACAATTAACAGTATTCTATAACATAAGGCTTTAAGTTACTCATTCATGAACATTATGGTCCTTAAAGAAATGTTAACAATATAGCATATTTCTGCCCCTATCCTTATCCATATCCAATAGCTTCTGCAGTCTGCACATAGTCGCACATATTTATACCTAACAATTAGATATTAATAACATGTTTCAATGTTTGAAGATAACGATGATTTGAATCATCTGTATACCAAAAGTATAGCCTTCATCTATGCCAGAAAAATCAAAATAACATATATATTTATGCAACATCTTAGTAAAAGTCACCTAGGTAAAAAACTTGAAGGAGTCAACTCGTGGAATAAATCACTGCAACATGCGTCCGCCATACTGACACTGAATTACAAATGGCAGATCGCGTATATCTTGCTGGCATCAGTTGTTTTGTTATGATCACGTGATCTAAAACAATAATTTGCAAGAAACAAGAAATAAAAGGAAAGTTTGGATTACCGATGAAATCCTGAAGTAAACGCAGTGAAAAAGGCAGCGATCATTACCATGAAATCAATAGAGCAATAAAAAACAAGATAAGGTCAGCAAAACAAGACTGGATAACATAAAAAAATTAAAAAGAAGATCTAGATGATAAACATGACACTTTCAATTTGCACAAACGCATAAAGGCAGCGGCCGGATTATTTAATAAAAGACAAGGTGGATTCCTTGTGGATAATCATCGGATACCAAACTATGAGAATAGTGTAGCAACATACAACATCCCTTTACCGATAAACGATCCGAACAGCCAGAAGAATTCCTAAACCAAGGCATAGATATAACACCAGACGAAGTACAACATGCAATATCTTTAGCTGAAAAAAGAAAAGCGGCAGGGAAAGACGAAGTATACACTGAGGTTTTAAAGCTAATCAAAAACGAAGATTCGCTAAATACGCTGGTCAAACTTTCTAACTTGATTCATCGCAGCGGTAAAATCCCTGCTGACTGGCTAAAATCAATCTTTGTTATGCTTGCTTAAAAACGTTCAGCAAAGAAGGGTAGTGATTACCGACTAATCAGCCTAATGAGCGATATTTTAAGATATTTCTAAAGATTATTCATAAAAGAATTTATGGAAAATGCGAATCCTCTAGGGGCGGCACGCAGTTTAGATTTCGTGGTGCGTTCGGGACAAAAGAGTCCTCGTTTGGCATTATATATCTGTTTCATAGATTATGAGAAAGCATTTGATCGAGTCCAATACGAGAAGCTCATAGAATCGCTAAAAGAAGTTGGTCAAGATGACCGAGATCTAAAAATAGTCGCTAATCTATACCGGAATCAGACTGCTGGCAAAAGTTAAAATATGGAATCAGATATTAAGAACAGACATGCCTTTGCCTGTTGACAGCACGGGCTTTACTCCTAGGGTTTTCATCTACGACGTGGTGAAAGTTAATTAGAGTTTCATTTTTCAAATGTCAATAGTAAGCAACACAGCTTCCTAAGCTTAGGGTTTTAAGGAAAAAAATACGCATTCCTCAAATTTGCGTTTCTTATAATCTTCATAATAGCCTTGATCAACAAAACTTGTTTTAGAAATCGTCTATGTGGAATTGTGTGTACAGTCGGCTGATCAATAATGACTATACGGCTTACATTCATCGTATTGATCAAAGTTAACACTCTTGTTTTCTAATAACGTCAACAGCTTGCCACTAATTTTGTAGTTGTTTTACGGGCTTTACTGAAACAACAAAGGTAAACTGATTTTCTGCACTCTTCTTGAGAATTTAGCTTCACCAACAATAGTTGGTCTAAACCAATTTGCACGCTGGTAAAGGAAGAATGAAACCTGCAGAATTGAACCTGTCATTGTAAGAACAATTGCTTTTTAACTTCAAATCATGGCCAACTTTGGTAAGCTTTTAATATTGGAAGCAATAATAAGCCACGCATAATAAATATGCTGAAATCATCTGAAATTCATAAAGGATAAGCATTTATAGTTGATGAATAGTATCGAGGGTACCCTTCCTGACTATTTAGCGGGAAAAGAGGGCACGTTGGAAGGGGGGGAATAGCTTTTTTTAGCAGTAGTTAGTATACTTTTTGTATAAAATTATGTAGTTTAACATTTTCTGATTATTAAATCAATAAGAAAGTACGATTTTTTTATAATCATTATTGAGCAGCCAAATGTACACTCAATTCCACATAAACGATTTCGCAAAACAACTATTGTGGAGATTATAAAAAACACAAATTTGGAGAATGTATATTTTTTATGTTGAAACCCTAAGTTTAGGAAACTGTGTGTATGGACGTTCAGTAACAAAAGGTTTTAGGTTACTCAGCTACAGAAGTGTTAACAATATAATATTTTTTGCCTTTATCCGTATTCACGAACGTTAGTTTGTGAACTGAGTAGAGAATATCTATTTTATAATTATATTATAAATTATATTAAATTAAATTAATTAAATTAATTATATTAATTATAAAGTATTTCACCCTCTCCTAGTATAACAGGCCTGTATATCGTATGTATGTAACTGAAATTTTTAAATCATCACCTAACCTACAGAAATAAAATAGAGACCACTTAATTGAAGTTTCATTTATCGAAGTTCCTAAGTAAGCAACACTGTATGAACGTTCATTCAATTCAATTACAAAATATTTTAAATGGAAAAAACAGTATTTTCATTTACAGATATAAAACTTAACAGTATCCCATTACATAAGGCTTTAGGTTACTCATTGGTGAACATTATGACCTTAAAGAAGTGTTAACAATATAGCATTGGCTGTTAATTAACTTAAAAAGTTTCTCGCATGCGTCGTTAAGCTGCGGTGGTCCTTTGCAGGCTTCGCAGTTTGATACCAACTCGAGAGTGTCCATTAGGTACTGGGTATATGATTTTATGGAGATCAGGTAATGCTTGTGATGATCATCACGCGTTTTTAATATGGAATTTAAATTAAAGAGTTCTTTTATCAATCACTTTAACATAAAAACAGTCCGTTAAATTTAAGGACAATTTCGTTTTATACATCGTGTGTTTGTGTTTCTGATTATTTTGTAAAATGTCTTATTATTATTAGTCCACCATACCAATGTGGTATGGGAGACTATTAAAATCGTGAAATCTTGACTTTTCTGAATTTTATCAAAAAAGAGTTACTAAGGTTCCAAATCACCTTAATCGACGAAAAAAAAACGCCTTAATCGATTTTAACGAAATTTGGTACAAAAATCATCTATCGGCTGACCGTGAACTATTTAACTTTTGGGTAGGGTGGTGGGGACTTAAAGGGAGGAAAAGAGGGACAAAATATTTAAAAAAATTATAACTTCGCCGAGTTATGATAAAATCATAACTTTAGAAGTAAAGCAGCTATTGATATGCGGTTTTCAGATTTTGGTTTCCGTAAATATTATTCAAAAATTTTGTTACAAGGTTCACATCATTCAAAGCTATAGTTTTCGAGATATTTTAATTTTCTTTCGACATAAAATAATTAATTGTATGTTGGACTATCCGTGCTTTCTAGCACCAATTTTTTGTGTTGTCTTTATGGAAAAAATGCCTTTATTTTATTTCAATATACGAAAGCCTACGGATCCAAAGGTTTCCATTAAAATTTTCTTTAAAATTTTGGGAATAATAAAGTTTTTTTTTTTGGGACGTTTGGTTCATAAAGGGAATTTCTATTTGGTACAGTAACATTTTGAAACACTAAGGTCAACTGGTGTAAAAAATGAGACAGAAAAAGGGCACAACAATATCTATATGCTTGTAAATGATGTACCAATATTTAGGCGAGTTAATAATTTTATTTTTTTTAATGTTTTGCAGAATAAGCTAATTTTTTTTTAAGACCACCAATTTGAAATGTTGTATCTTAGTTTTTACAAAATGGGCCTTCCAGCCAATTCTGATGTTTATTTGACTGTGAATTGAGTTATTAATCATCAAAACTTCAATTTTGAATTAGAAAAGAAAGAGACCAAAATTTAAACCTTTATAAAATGTCTCATTTTTACACCACTCGACTTTTAGCGCGCATTTTCTTCTTGTTCACCCTGTCCACTGTTTTTCGCAAAAATGTCGTAGTACTAACCGGACCTCTTCTGCCTTCAATTTTGCCTTATTATCAATTTTAAAAGTTTATATTTGTCATATCTCAAAATATGGCCAAAATATTCAAGTTTTCGTTTTTTGATGGTAAATAAAACTTTCTTAGTTTATTCCATCAAAAAACATGTCCATCCAAGATATCCTTAGTATTCTACGATAACACCACATCTCGAATGTCTCTAACTTTTTGCACATGGCCACAGTCAGTGTCCGTGCTTCCATGCCATAATATAAGATGCTAAAAACATAACACCGAATCACACGAATTCGGAGAGTGGTATTAAGATCGCGACTACACAACACTGGTTTCATTTTGATAAAAGATGATCTGGCCTGGTCAATTCTTGCATGGTTTCACATAATTTTGAATTTTTACATATTTCTGGTTACTTAAAATACTTTGCAGACCTTAAAGAATTATGAAAGACTTATTTAAATTCCCTAAACAACAAACCATACAACCTACCAGTTGGGTTGGGTTGATGTAAAATTTTTTGTTAGTTTTTGATATGGTTTATACTTTTAACTTATTTAAATGTTTTTAGCAATAACATTTCTTTTAGATATGCAGATACACTTTCTCAGAGATATTTTACCGTAGCCCACCTATACATGTACTCGAATTTTTAATATTTACTCAGAAATTAAAAAATAGATTTTTATATTGGGGTACCTTGATGATTATTTTTATTGTTGGGCCCGAATTAACCTACATTTACATTAATAAATAAATCATTTTAAAACTATTAAATATTGAGTACAGGGTATAGGGTACGCATAATAATTTTTAAATCGATCTGAATGCTAAATTTATTTTGCGCTTTTTGCCGTTTCTTAACAAAATATAAAAATATTGGGTTAACTTGTTTTAATTACGTGATTCTATTAGCTTTGTCATGAAATCATTGGAATACGATCTTGATTGGTTCCCGATACAATCCCAAACTGTTCCGAATCGACTTCGGACTAAAATGGATCTGAATACTACAAAAATACGTGCCTACATGGGATTCAGTTCCTAGTCAAAACATATATTGGTACGTAGTAATAATTACTGGATAAGTCGCGGACTCACTCATAATAATATAATCTCTATTATAATAAATATTCAAAATATTTATTGTAGTTCAAACAGCCAGCAAAATCGACCCTCACGACATCTAACTGTACAGTTCTATTTTGTTGACCACCTACACTGAAAAAAGTGGTATTCTGTATTTAAGAATAGCCCTATACTTAAAAAAATATAGTCAATGCAGAAAAAATATTCTTCTATAAACATTATTATTAAATACTTTAAACAACTATTTGTTTGTTCTTCAATTTCTAGAATAAGTGTTTTAAAATTAATAATTAATAAACTTAAATCAATACTAACACAAAATTTGTTTTAAGAAAACTTGCACAATTAAAAAAAATATAACCAAATTTTAAACTAAGAAATACTTCAATAAACGGAATTTCTAGATTTTGCAATAAGGAGTCTGTGCTCTTAAACATAGTTTAATTATTATTTAAATAAGTTTTAGCATTCCTTCCAAAAAACTGTATTAAATCTCATAAAGTAATATCTCTCTAATAATTACTTATAGGAGAACAATTTTCCATTAGATATGTAGGGCTTGAGCGAGTCCAAGATGCTATTATATTAGTGATTGGGTAGTCGTAATTTAATATGTCGTAGTTTAATTTAGGTAGTATGTCATAGTTTAGGTTAGGTTATAGTTTAGTTCGATTTGCTGGTTTAAGAGTAAAATCTGTTTGAATGGGAAATAGGAGTCCTTGATCCAAAGATTGATTGAATGATTGATTGATTGATTTAATATATATATATATATAGCAAAGTAAGGTTTAGGGATCCCCTCACACTTTCAATTTTCAATTTCAATTTCAAAATTAGCTTTATTGTCCAAAATAATACATACTTATTGTCAAAGTCTTGCTTAATTTTATCTAAGGTGGTTACCCTACGTAAATATTGGATTAATATCGCTCTTAAAACTTAACTAAATTAAAACTAAAAAATATCAAAAGTGGTTTTTATTCAGAAAGTTTGTATTAAGAAGGTACAAAATATAATTAATAAAAAAACAATAAGTAAGAAAACACCCTTAAGTACAGGCAACATGAAATTTGAACAAATAAACAAAAAGTACAGATTTAAACTAAAACATTTCTAAATTAACAAAATAAAATTAACATTAATAGGTATTGCCACATAGTTTCAAAATAGTGAGGACTAAGACAAAATAAATACTGAAACAGAACAAAAAAATCATTAATGAATTAAATACCCAATCAAGGAAAATAAAAAATAATCTAGTCGAGCATAGTCAGCATAAAATTTCAAACAGAAAAGAGCAAATAAAAAAAAGGTTTTTTCCTGAACTTCTTTTCACTTTCAATTTCTCTTAGCATGAGTGGAAGTTTCTTGAATAATTTTCTGCCCTCATAAATAATACAGTTTTTAATTAGCTGAGAGTGAGGGATTGGAAGCCTCATTAACAAAGGCCTTCTTGTATTATAATTTCCATAAATTAGATCATGCCTGTATTTCTTATGTACTAAACAAACCGTCTCCAGAACAGAGAGAAGACACAATGTTAATATATTTTATCTAAGGAACAAAGGACCACATGGGTCTTGCCATTTTGCCTGACAAATATTTCAAACCGCTCATTTTGAACTTTAAAAACTCTTTAAAACAGGTAGTCTCTACAAAACCCCCTAAAAAGAAATACTATAACGTAAATGCGGCAAGAATAACATGATCCTGCTATGGCCAGTCCCAGATTGTCAGAAATCACCTTAAGTGCAAAGCACCTTGATGAGATTCTGCTGCAAAGCGTTTCAATAAGTTTTCCGAATTTAAGAGACTCATTTATAAAGAAACCTAAAAATTTTGTATCAGTTGATTTAGATATCCTTTTATTATCCAGAAGAATGTCATCAAGGCAACACTTAAAATGTAAGATTTTTTTTTGTCTGAATTAAAACTTGGCCGGTTAACATCACACCACTGCTTTATTTTAGCTAAATCCGACGGAACAATGTGAGCTAAGTTCTCTGTGCCATTTTTCCTGAAATTTTCAAACAAAGAAGGTCTTCTACATAAATTCTAAAAAGCAATGAACCAAGTACTGATCCCTGTGAAACTTCTATGTCTGTCACTATTTCTCAGGGGCTGTGGTTGTCAAAAACTACCGTCTGAGTTCTGCCCCCAAAGAGAGACTGGAACCAACTCAGCGCCCTCAAATCCTTACATCTCCAATTTTCGCTGCAGTATTCCGTGATCCACGAAGTCAAATGCTCGAAAGATCGCAGAACACTGCCGCGGCTTTCTCTCCAAAGTTTAGTTTTAAGTATAGAATCTGAAGAAAACTAAAAATTGCATCAGCAGTTCCGCTCGAGGCCAGAAAACCAAACTGCTGCTCCTACAACAGGTTATCGGACTCCAGGAAGGAATCAACGCGTATCTGAACCAATTTCTCCAATATCTTGGATAAATTTGGAATAAGACGTACTGGACGCAAGTTTGTTGGACTATCCCAATCACCTCCTTTATATAATGTCACAACTACTGCCTTCTTAAGACATGTAGGAAATTCCCCAGTCGCAAATGTTTTGTTAATGCAAAATGCCATTGCTTTTAAAGCTGTTGTTGGTAAGTATAAAAAGATTTTAAGTGAAAGTTTGTCCCATCCTGACGCTTTTTTATTTTTTATTAGGCTGAATACTCTTTTAAATTCAGATATGTTTGTAGGGATGAAAGAAAATCTATTTTTTACTGATATATGTATCAAGTAAGTATCCGGATGTACAGTCTTAGGTATAATATCAGATAAGATTTTAGCAATGGTACAATAAAAATTTTTTAGATCCTCTGCATTCAATTTACTTGTTGATGGATTGTAGGAAGTTTTTCCCCTAAACTTGTTTACTATATTCCATGTTTCCTTGTTTTTGTTTGACAATTCGGCTATTTGTTTTTTAAAATACAACCTTTTAGCTGCTTTTACTGTAGATCTAAATATTTTTCGTTATTTCACGTAATGAGCAAGGAAAGTACTAGAACTATTTACACATTTTTTATGTAGTTAATTGAACAAAGATTCCTACCAGACCTGCAGTGTACCAGGGTCCCTTTTTTTAATTTTTTAGTTTAATAATCCGAAAAGCGGTATTAAATTTATTTGTTATCAACCAATGGAAATGCGAGACTGCATCTTGTGTAAAATAGACTACTTCAGTCTGTTTGATTACACAACAATTAAAACTTACGATAATTTTTTTTTTTGAATAACATCTTCCACTTCTAATTTTCGATGATATTTGAATGCTACCAAAAAAGTGACAATATATTTCATGATTATCGGAAAGATCTGTGTTAAATATCTCATATTCAACCTCAGTAGCATCAAACCTAGAACAAACATAGTTAATACCCGTGGATGAGGTGAATAGAGGATGAATACTCTCTAGGTCCCGGAAACATCGACTTGTTGATGTCAGAAAATTTATGTTGAAATCTCCGCATACCACCAGTGCCACTCTACTTGAAATTCCAGAAAACAAGGTTTTTAGTATTCTAAGAAATTATTTTTTATTAGCTCGAGGGGACCTGTAAGTACCCAAAATAAAACAATTCAGCTTTTTACAGAATATTAAAGAAAATTCAAATACTTTCTTGTGCAACAAGTAGTCAAATCGATCTACTGGAAGAAAGTTAAAGTCATGAAAAAAATTATTTTTAACCATTATTATAGTACCTCCGCGTCTGTACCTTGTCCGTCAGTAATCAGATACCAACGTATGCTTATCTAAGAAAAAAGGTTCAGACACTCTCAAATGATGTTTCGTGAGTAAAATAGTTTTTGTGAAATTAAAATCATTTAAAAGAAGAGAAAGTTCATTTGTTCTATGTCTGATTGAAGAAACATTACTAAACTGATTCCATTATAATTAAGGTACGATTTAAAACAAAATTGAGATGTAAGTGTTTTCGAGGTGTCAGTCATTATTATTCATTCTATATATCCTAATTTGTTTTCACAAATTCTGATTATTTTATTTAGAAAAGTTTCAATTGCATTATTGTATTTGAAGATTTTTTGATCCAATTCTTTTATAACTAAAAAAGGACAACCCAAAACTAGAATATTGGTATGTGAGCAGTTTCTGATTTTATCTAAAATTATCTTAAAGGATGGATATCTATTACAATAGAGATTACTTTCTCCACATTTCAATATACTCACTACTTATAAAATTATCTGAAAATTACTCCAACTCACTCAAAACTTGGTTTAAGCATGCGCCAGGTTTTCTGGCCATCAAAACCTCAAATTTTAGTTTGTATTTAATGAAACTAGTTTTTAAAGCGTCATCGAGATATTTTCCGTGGTCATCGCTTAACAATAACAGTCTTCTTATTTTTTCCTCCTTTTGTACTTTATTATATTTTCTTACCCCTATACTTGTACTTTTCCTGTCATTTTCAGTTTTTTCCTTCTCACGTGTTAAGTGTCTGGTTGATTATACCACAACTAAATAATTTTTAATTCCTGTCTGTTGCATCTTTGAAGATCAAGTTCCAAATTAAGGTTTATTTGGAGCAGAAATTTTAGCGTTTAATTTCTTAATATCTTCCTTGAGTGCCCAGATTTCTTCTCGCACATCCTTATTTCTTCCTCTGTTTCAGCCGCCTTCTTCTTCGTTATAAACGTCTGTTTTTCCTCACTAGGATTTTTGTTTTCTTTTCAATGTCTTTATTCTATTCTTGAGTTTTAAGCTTTCTCTCTCTAGTGTTTTATTTTTTGCTTTTAGAATTGTATTCTCCTGGGAGAGATTATGAACATCTTCATTCTTGTGTGATTTTATCTCAGTTTTTCACTTACACTAGATGTATTTAGTTCCTTTTGAAGATTTAAAATTTGTTCTTCCATTGTCTCAATAGTCGACGCCATATTTGTGTTAACGAAGCTTAGATCAGTAAAACAACCTTTGCGTTCTTTGTTGTCAATTTCAAGTTGTATTATTTTCCTCTGAACATCCTATTTTTTTCTTTTAAGTCTGCATTCACTACTTTTTTCTGGTATATTTATTCTGTTTAGCACCTCGTGTATTTTATTATTTTTTTGAGATACTTTAGCCAATAACTTTTCTCCGCATATATATTCGAAAGTCTAATGTCTCTTTTAGTTTTTTTATTTCTAGCTCAATGTCTGCTTCCTGAGAAAACACTTCGTCTTGAAAATGTATGGAATTTTTTAATTTCTGTTTTTTTCTTTAATTTCCTTTGAAAGACTCTCAATTGTTTTTAAGAGATCTATTTCATTTCTTTCACTAAGTTTCCTATTATTGCGCCAACTTAAGCCTCTTCAGGATATAGTTTTACTACACAGTTTTGACAGAACTACGGGACTTTCTTGGAGATCAAAGTAGTGAAGCGAACTTCTGTTGCGCCCCATTTTTCACAGTTTCTACATGTAGTACTTTTGCATTTATCACAAGCGCCTCCAAATATTTCATGGGTACCTTTTGGTTCTTTTAGGGTGCAAATTATATTGCATTTTGGGCAGATCCCAGGCATTGTAAAGTTTTTGCTGTTTTATTCCTTTGTACTCGAACCCAAAGGCAAGAACACAACTCTACTAATGGCAAAGAAAGAGAAAATTTACACTTTATTTATGCGAGGCTTTTTTAAGCATTCTAGCAGGCGGTGCAAATATACATACAAACATTGAATGCAGGCTAACTTTAGTTCTTTTAATGGATTTGTGAACGCGTCCCACGTTTATTGGCCAGCTGTCCACAGAAAACACAACACGACCAACGTAACCTCACTATCTGTTAAAATTTTTGGAGGGATAAGTTATGTCAAACGCACAAAAAATAAGAAAAAATCGTTTCTATAAAATTTTTGTTGTAGTACAAATGTGTTCTTCCTGGAAAATTCCCATTATGTGCAGGTGCTTCCTCAGTGCGCAGTGACCGGTTGAGAAGAGTTCTGTCACTATTATAATCTGAGCTCTCGAGAGCTTAAGTATCTCCTCGGCCAATAATGCCTATGGATATTTTACCATTGTGCTATGTGGTTGTCCTGGTATCTAGTTTTAATGGTTTTTGTGTTCCTTTCTTGTCCATCGCTTCAGAAGGCCACGCACTGAGGTTTTTGGTATACCGAACCCAGGTTCCGGTCCTATGAAATGTTTTACAGATCCTCTCCTAGCTAGGATATCTGCATTTTCATTGCCAGCCACCCCCGTATGCCCCGGCACCCACGCAAGTGTTACCTTGTTCTGGTTGGCTAGGGTTATTAGGAGCTGCAGGCAGTTCCACACTAGTTTGGAGTTTATTTGTTGACATGCTAAGGCTTGTGATACTCTTGTTGGAATACCTCCTTCTCAGGTTCTCCTGCAGGCACATTTCGATTGCATGTATTTCAGCTTGGAATACAGTGGTATGATTCCCCAGTGAAGCAAACCAGTTGGATCACGGGGTTAGGCCATACATTCCTTCATTCTTTTTTTATTTTATCTCAGTTTTTCACTTACACTAGATGTATTTAGTTCATTTTGAAGACTTAAAATTTGTTTTTCCATTGTCTCAATAGTCGACGCCATATTTGTGTTAATGAAGCTTAGATCAGTAATACAACCTTTGCTTTGTTTTACTAAGAATAAGATCCAAAGGACTTTTATTCTTAGTCTGATCAAAAATTGCATGTTGGATTAAGTATCACAATTATTACCCCAAGTAGGCAATCTGATTTAATAAAGGATGCTATTTCTTTAATTAAAATAGTTTTTTTCAGGTTGCATTAAGTTAAGCATTCTTTGCCCTAAGTATTACCTGGATTTGCTATAAATAACTTAAGCTGACCTTAGTTGTCCCAAGGTCTCAGCAATATTGAGAACTATTAAAACGAAGTATGCTTGTATCAACAAGTTATCCTCTTGGTACCATTATATATTTTTAGTTCGATTTTGATTCGATTGCGATTTTAATAGTCCCCCATACCAATATGGTATGGGTGAGTACTAAAATCGTGAAATTTTGACTTTTCTTAATTTTATCAAAAATGAGTTACTAAGGTTCCAAAATACCTTAATCGACGAAAAAAAAAGTTGTCTTTTGGTCTAATATCCGTTGTCTGTCTGTATACACGAAAACTCAAGAATGCCATAATCGATTTTAACGAAATTTGGTACAAAAATCCTCTATGGGTAGGGTGGTGGGGGTATTAAAGGGGGGAAAAGGGGATAGAATATTTAAAAGAAGTGTAACTTTGGAACAAAAGCAAGTAGCAATATATGGTTTTCAGATTTAAGTTTTCATAGATATAAGGTACAAATTTTGTTATAAAGTCCAAATTCGTGGGAGCTTTAGTTTCCGAGTAATTTAAAAAAACGTTAAAATATATAAAAAAAATCATAACAGCAGCTATTGATATGCGGTTTTCAGATTTTGGTTTTCGTGAATATTATTCAAAAATTGTGTAATAAGGTTCGGATCTTTCAAAACTGCAGTGTTCGATATATATTTATTTCCTTTTAACATAAAATAATTGATTATATGGACTGTCCGTGCGTTCTAACACCAATTTTTTTTAGTGTACCTATTATAAACAAGATCGCTAGATAAAAAAAATATCAAGTTTGAAGCGAGCGTGGATTATGGTTTAAACTTTTACACCGTTACTATTGGCGATCGTCATGATGATAATTGAAATCGGAACACCTACAACCGATCTGTTGGTAAGGAAAATAATGTAGTTTTATTTGGTATAAAGCGAAAGAAATATTTTTATAACGTATGCTATAACTTTAAACATGTTGAGACTGAAAAATACAGACAGAGAGGAAAGAGGGGGTAACGCAACCATTTTTAGCAATCCATACATAGAATGGTGGCTATTGGAATCGTCAAAAAAAAGATTTTTTATTTTCACTAAAAATAAGTTATTTGGGTCAAAAAAGACGTAAATATAAAATTTTGTCATGGTGTCAGTCTGTCTGTCTGTCTGCCTGTGTGTAACACGATTCCTCAATAACCCTTTAACCGATTTTTATCAAATTTGACACAAAAATTCTCTGGCACCAGGTAGTTTAGTTTTTGGTGGTGGGGGGGTTTGCGAAGGGGATAGAGATGGGAGTTAAGAAAAACAAAAATATACTCATAAAAATCGTAATCTAAGAACTGTAGCAACTAAAGCGCGACCAGCATAGGAAGGCATCCGGGGAATCTGTACGATCCTCGATAAACTATTACCAGGATCTAACATATAAAAACTTAAAAAACAAAAGATCAAAAGATCTTGGGTGGAAATAACGAAAATTCAAACTTGGATGAGTATTCCACAAGGAACACACAAAAGATCAAAGCGAAAAGAGAAATGAATTAACGATGTTTCGCCCTGGGTAACCAGCGTGGGCTCATCAGTAGTTTCACTGGTCACCCTCCACTATACATCATTAAACACCATCATACACTTAGATTTCCAACCTTGAACCACTCACAAATAGGCAAACCAAGTTTGAATTTTCGTTATTTCCACCCAAGATCTTTTGATCTTTTGTTTTTTAGTTTCTTTTCGGTTGAAGTAACTGATTTGGAGGTTTTTTAACTTCTTCTTTGTTTTAATTGCCTTAGGAGCAGAATCCTACTGGAAATATTAACACGCCAGGACGAATTCGTATTAGGTAACTTGGATAAGTAAGTACCAGTGCGGAACGCTGCCTATTTGTGAGTGGTTCAAGGTTGGAAATCTAAGTGTATGATGGTGTTTAATGATGTATAGTGGAGGGTGACCAGTGAAACTACTGATGAGCCCACGCTGGTTACCCAGGGCGAAACATCGTTAATTCATTTCTCTTTTCGCTTTGATCTTTTGTGTGTTCCTTGTGGAATACTCATCCAAGTTTGAATTTTCGTTATTTCCACCCAAGATCTTTTGATCTTTTGTTTTTTAGTTTCTTTTCGGTTGAAGTAACTGATTTGGAGGTTTTTTAACTTCTTCTTTGTTTTAATTGCCTTAGGAGCAGAATCCTACTGGAAATATTAACACGCCAGGACGAATTCGTATTAGGTAACTTGGATAAGTAAGTACCAGTGCGGAACGCTGCCTATTTGTGAGTGGTTCAAGGTTGGAAATCTAAGTGTATGATGGTGTTTAATGATGTATAGTGGAGGGTGACCAGTGAAACTACTGATGAGCCCACGCTGGTTACCCAGGGCGAAACATCGTTAATTCATTTCTCTTTTCGCTTTGATCTTTTGTGTGTTCCTTGTGGAATACTCATCCAAGTTTGAATTTTCGTTATTTCCACCCAAGATCTTTTGATCTTTTGTTTTTTAGTTTCTTTTCGGTTGAAGTAACTGATTTGGAGGTTTTTTAACTTCTTCTTTGTTTTAATTGCCTTAGGAGCAGAATCCTACTGGAAATATTAACACGCCAGGACGAATTCGTATTAGGTAACTTGGATAAGTAAGTACCAGTGCGGAACGCTGCCTATTTGTGAGTGGTTCAAGGTTGGAAATCTAAGTGTATGATGGTGTTTAATGATGTATAGTGGAGGGTGACCAGTGAAACTACTGATGAGCCCACGCTGGTTACCCAGGGCGAAACATCGTTAATTCATTTCTCTTTTCGCTTTGATCTTTTGTGTGTTCCTTGTGGAATACTCATCCAAGTTTGAATTTTCGTTATTTCCACCCAAGATCTTTTGATCTTTTGTTTTTTAGTTTCTTTTCGGTTGAAGTAACTGATTTGGAGGTTTTTTAACTTCTTCTTTGTTTTAATTGCCTTAGAAGCAGAATCCTACTGGAAATATTAACACGCCAGGACGAATTCGTATTAGGTAACTTGGATAAGTAAGTACCAGTGCGGAACGCTGCCTATTTGTGAGTGGTTCAAGGTTGGAAATCTAAGTGTATGATGGTGTTTAATGATGTATAGTGGAGGGTGACCAGTGAAACTACTGATGAGCCCACGCTGGTTACCCAGGGCGAAACATCGTTAATTCATTTCTCTTTTCGCTTTGATCTTTTGTGTGTTCCTTGTGGAATACTCATCCAAGTTTGAATTTTCGTTATTTCCACCCAAGATCTTTTGATCTTTTGTTTTTTAGTTTCTTTTCGGTTGAAGTAACTGATTTGGAGGTTTTTTAACTTCTTCTTTGTTTTAATTGCCTTAGGAGCAGAATCCTACTGGAAATATTAACACGCCAGGACGAATTCGTATTAGGTAACTTGGATAAGTAAGTACCAGTGCGGAACGCTGCCTATTTGTGAGTGGTTCAAGGTTGGAAATCTAAGTGTATGATGGTGTTTAATGATGTATAGTGGAGGGTGACCAGTGAAACTACTGATGAGCCCACGCTGGTTACCCAGGGCGAAACATCGTTAATTCATTTCTCTTTTCGCTTTGATCTTTTGTGTGTTCCTTGTGGAATACTCATCCAAGTTTGAATTTTCGTTATTTCCACCCAAGATCTTTTGATCTTTTGTTTTTTAGTTTCTTTTCGGTTGAAGTAACTGATTTGGAGGTTTTTTAACTTCTTCTTTGTTTTAATTGCCTTAGGAGCAGAATCCTACTGGAAATATTAACACGCCAGGACGAATTCGTATTAGGTAACTTGGATAAGTAAGTACCAGTGCGGAACGCTGCCTATTTGTGAGTGGTTCAAGGTTGGAAATCTAAGTGTATGATGGTGTTTAATGATGTATAGTGGAGGGTGACCAGTGAAACTACTGATGAGCCCACGCTGGTTACCCAGGGCGAAACATCGTTAATTCATTTCTCTTTTCGCTTTGATCTTTTGTGTGTTCCTTATGGAATACTCATCCAAGTTTGAATTTTCGTTATTTCCACCCAAGATCTTTTGATCTTTTGTTTTTTAGTTTCTTTTCGGTTGAAGTAACTGATTTGGAGGTTTTTTAACTTCTTCTTTGTTTTAATTGCCTTAGGAGCAGAATCCTACTGGAAATATTAACACGCCAGGACGAATTCGTATTAGGTAACTTGGATAAGTAAGTACCAGTGCGGAACGCTGCCTATTTGTGAGTGGTTCAAGGTTGGAAATCTAAGTGTATGATGGTGTTTAATGATGTATAGTGGAGGGTGACTAGTGAAACTACTGATGAGCCCACGCTGGTTACCCAGGGCGAAACATCGTTAATTCATTTCTCTTTTCGCTTTGATCTTTTGTGTGTTCCTTGTGGAATACTCATCCAAGTTTGAATTTTCGTTATTTCCACCCAAGATCTTTTGATCTTTTGTTTTTTAGTTTCTTTTCGGTTGAAGTAACTGATTTGGAGGTTTTTTAACTTCTTCTTTGATATAAAAACTTATTTTGTAAAATAGAGGCCAATTTTGTGTTTTTTTTTCATCTCTAATTTTCTTTACAAGCGACAGTTTTTAATGTGTTCCAAAAGTTGTAGTAAACTCGGCGTATGGTAGTCGTAATGGTGTGTGGTAACGGAGGTCAAAGTTGACAAAATCTTAGACGTTCCAAAATTATATATTATTATTATAATAATTATATATATATAAATATATTAGATGTCATAAGAGTTTTGGTACAAAATTCATTGACTTCAAAATTACCTGTCGAGGTAATAGGTTTTTATGAAAATTGGTAAGTTTTTATTTTGTTTTATAGGGTTTTATAAAATTCTATGAGCTATCTCGTAAAAACTGATAGAAAAAAACTGTACTTTATAAGTCTTGATTTTTCAAAGTTTGTGCAAATCTTCTAAGAAACATGTAAATGCCATGTCGTAATTTAAACGACCGGAAAATAGCCACTTTCCGTACGATTTTTTATACGGAAAGTTCTACATTGCAAGGCATGTTCTTTCAAAATATTTCCAATCTCAAGAATGAACCTTTTTGTTCAATTTTCCTGTGTCATGATCCTTTTCCGTTCCCATTTTGGCCAAGTTGGCTATGATTTCTCGTTGAAAGCATTTAACTTTTGTTTTTTTTTTGGCAATATTGATACTTCTAAAAAAGCTGTTTTAATTTTTTTTCAAAAGCTTTTTTTACAAAAAAGAGCGCTACCAGCGGAACTTTGATACGAAATTAATTAATTTATACTAATGGCATATTTTTCGGAAAACTCGACCACACATTTCTAATGCCTAAAGTAAGTATACTATAAATATAGGTAAGTAAAGGACGAACCTAGAAATCTGCCTTTCATGAGTTGTTTTATTATTATTTTGCATGATAAGTTGACCATGGTCGGCCATAACTGGCCGTCAGTCATCAGTGAATTAGCTATGTGGAGCTAGCAGTCACTCCACTATAATTTTTCTAATGTTTTTTACAATTGGCATAAGTTGAAAGTAAAAAAATAGTTTCTAACCACAAAAGTTGACTTGTTTTTCGTTAGTTTTAATCTTAACAACTACTGGCCTTAGCGGCAATGGCTATCTACCAACAAGAAGCAGAAGGCTAACATTTTCTTATTAGGGGACTATTCATAAATTACGTAACGCGGCTAGACGCTGACGAAAGTGGTAGGTACTAAAATGATTTTCTGACCGTTTGAAAAAAAAGTACGTACAATACACTACCGGAAAGTGTCTTTAAAGTTCTCCGCAGGTTTACAGGACAAATTTCCTGGGTCGACCTGTAAAGACCAATTTTCCGGTCTAGTGACGTAAATACCCATTACTTTTGTAGCTTCATAACCACGAGTAGTTTAAAATGTTCCATAATACATACAGACCGCTTCAAGCTACTGCGAACATAGGGCGGAAGAAGTCTAATTTGCCAGTGTACGTACATGCAGAGACACCGCACGCCTATCAGTGAAGCAACCAACACTCAGGCTTCCAATCGCCATTCGCTGCCGTTCGCCGCCTTTCGCCTTGTATTTAGTACGCCTCTAACCACGGTGATGTGTGGAGCGTAGTCAATGAAACCGGAATTTGGTCAATAAATACGCAAATTTTTATAACGTAATTTTCTTATTTTTTGTCACTGATAAATAAGAGCGTTTTATTGTCAACTGCTCAGATTTATCAGTGAAGACGTGTTACAATGAAAATAATAAGGAGAAACAAAATAAAAGCAAGTTCTCAAAATAAAATAAAACATTCTAAAAACCAAAAAGATTCTCCCAGTCAAAAAAAAATTAAAGCAAATGTTCGAAAAGTCCTCCTTGCTCGGCTAGACAATATCCGAGCCTACTATAAAAACCCCTTGTAACGTTTCCAAGCATGTTAGGGGTGATAATTTGAAAAGCTTCTTCAAAAACAGATAGAAGTCATTAGGAGCAAGATCGGGAGATCGAGCTGGCCATAAAATAGTTCCCCGTGTACTTATAACCCGATTAGGAAATACATTATCAAGATATTCCCTAACAAGGCCAACATTGTGAGCGGAACAGTTGAAACCATGTTTCACCAAATCTTACACCTAAGAACTGCCTAGCAGTTGGAATAATGTGCTGCTGCAGTAAATCCAAGTATCTAGGACCATTCAAATTGCAATTGCCGTTAATAAAAAATGGCCCAATTACGTGTTCCCCTACAATACCCCCCCCCAAACATTTAGTTTTTGGGGATACTGTGTTCTTACGTCAAAATACAAATGCAAATTTTCCCTCGACCAATATCGAACGTGTGTTGGGTTATGACGATTTGACCATTTGACCATCTGCACTTTTTCGGCAACTTCGTAGACATCCATTTTTAGTTTTAAAAATTTATTATTTCAATTAAGAACTTACCCATCTGTTTCTCGAGCAAGGCAGAAATAAAACAAAATAATAAAAACAAAATGAATTTCCAAAAGATAACACTGCAGCGTGCTTCGAATCCACCTCGGTCGTACGGCACGGAGAGTAAATTGGACTTGATTCCCCCTATGTTCATAGTAGCTTGAAGCGGTCTGTATAAATAAGAGAATCATCAAGTGTTGTACACCGTATGTATATTTCAGTTCGTTTGTCTATGTGGGAGATAAAGGCTCTGACACGCTACACACCAAATGCAATACGAAAGTGCCACTCGCACACCGTAACTCTTATCAATTCATGGATCGAGCCTGACAAAGTTCTGCACAAGCAATTCGATTTTGCAATTTATAAATTTAAATGTCAATCACTTCGGATCGACGAAGAAGAAGAAGAAAATTCCATTCTCGAAGGAGATTAACATACATTTTATTCAGTACCGATCAGAAGTTATGGCGTGCCATTTGCCATCTACTTTGTATCAGGAATACATTATCTCGTGAAGTACGCAGCATAATGATGTGTGCCATGTGCCGAAGAAGAAAACAGACGCTAAAAAGTTACCTACAAAACACTTAGCATTTAGTTTTTTGTTTTAATTAAT
Source organism: Oxystoma pomonae (assembly GCA_963921995.1). Classification (NCBI taxonomy): domain Eukaryota; kingdom Metazoa; phylum Arthropoda; class Insecta; order Coleoptera; family Brentidae; genus Oxystoma; species Oxystoma pomonae. The sequence goes on from OY998165.1 coordinate 101,611,681, forward strand.
GGCTAATTTCATGATGAGGTTTTAATCGCTTTTTTCTCTTATTTTTTCCAGGAATTTTATACAAAATCTTAATTTTGTAGGAAATAATTATTTAAAACTCCTTATTATTGTATTTTTCTTATACTACAAAATGTTGTACAAATACAGATGTACATTGTCAGAAAATAAATGTGATATATACGCGGAGTACTTCAACAAACAGAAAAAACACATACAAATTTGAACCGCATTCTGTAGTAACTAGACCATAGTTACAATAATTACATAAATCAAGACAAAAGAAGTGTAATAAATAGAAAGAGAGAGAGAGGTATAATAAGGTAAGAGAAAATAATAAAATAAAAACAAACAATTTAAAATTTATCATTTAGAAGCTCCTGTGTCGAATAATATCCTTTTGCTCCTAACAATTTCCTTATTTGTTTCTTAAACTTTATGAAAGGCAAATTTGATTTTTTTTTACTAAAATTGTTAAAAAGAACTTTTCCAATATAGGAATTTTATTTGAAGGTTAGAGATAATGGTGTATTGTATACATGACGTTTCGATCAGTACAATCTCTGATCGTATTCAGGTGAAAACTACAATCTATTCCATTCCTAAGGCTACCCACTTATATACTATGGGAAATCACTCAATCGTGAAGTTTAAGAAGTTGGCTCCGCCCAAGGAGCGGCTTTAAAATATTTAATATTTGGAATTTCAGCACTTGGTTTACTGAAAACACCCTGATTCTACCCAATAAAGGCAGCTTCAAGGAATTTTCGTTTCTTCTAGTGTGACTCCCTGTGCAAAACCTTTATATTGGTCCACTTCATTCGGTGTTGTTTGGACTATGGTTGGTGTACTATTTCGTTGTTTCACCTCTTTGGGTATTCGTCTAATGTTCTTTAAGCCTAACAGATAATGGTCTTTTTGTCTTACCTATGTATGATTCACCACACGGAACTTGCTAAATGCGTTCCTTATTTTGTTTGTTCTCCGGTTTTGTTTTACTAAGAAGGCTTTGAATTGCATTATTAGATTTAAAAGCTGTTTTAATATTAAAGTTGTTCGCTACTCTTTGAATTTTCTCTGATACTCCTTTAATGTATGGAATTGTAAGGAATGAATTGGCCTGATTTTAGTCTTGTAATCTCTGTCCTGTTTGCTGAAAATTAGAAAAGTTTCTGCTGCAGATCCTTCTTAATGTTTCCTATTTCGATTTCCAAGTCATGAGAATTATTACAAATTTGAACGAATTATACAAAGTTCTTATTATGCCTCGTTGTAGCAGAATGATTTGAACCTTGATTTAAATATTGTCCTGTGTGAGTGGGTTTACGATAGACTGTTGTTCTAATATCGCTTTCTACGCATTTGACAAGTACATCAAGAAAAGGAATTTGACAATTTTGCTCCAACTCCATTGTGAATTTAATATGGTGGGTCTTATGTTATTTAGGTGGTGAAGAAATTCTGAAAGTTGTTCATCATTCCCGGTTCAGACAATAAAAGTATCATCAACATATCCCAGCTAGAGCTTATGTTTATATGTTGCGGTATCAACCGGGTGTGATTCGAACCGAATTCGTAAATATTCGCCACCACTGGCGAAAGCGATGAACCCATTGGCAGACCTTCATCCTGAGCATAATCTTTCACCTTAAAATAAGAGTTATTTAGACAATACTCCAACAACTGCATCATTCCCTCCAGCGGCAGGCTGGTACGTTTATAAAGGGATTCGTCATCAACCAGTCTCTGTCTAATAATATCTAGCGATTCCTTTATCGGGACATTGGTGTATAGACTTTCGACATCAAAACTGACAAATCTATGGGCGGAGCCAACTTCTTAAACTTCACGGTTGAGTGATTTCCCGTAGTATATAAGTACGTAGCCTTAGTAATAGATTGTAGTTTTCACCTGAAGACGATAAGAGATTGTAATGATCGAAACGTCGTCTATAAATAAAATATAAGCAATGGAAGTCCAAAACACAGAGTTAGTTTCAAAGGAATTTTAGTTTCAAAAAGTCCAGGGTAATCATTTATTAACGTACACCTTCTTAAGAGTATAGTCTTCATTGGCAGCTTTTCTTGTCTCACTCGTGCAGAATTTCGCATGCAAGGGTATTTTTGGCCCAACATTTTTTCTTTCAAATACAAAAATTTTTTTAGATATTTTAGGCTCATTTTAAAAATAAAGGCTAAGTCAGATACATATTTCACAAAAATGAAAGTCAAAAATTTAAACACTATTAAGGGCTAAAATGTTAGCAAAAATTTGAAGTTCGTGGATAACTCCCCAGAGCGCGCATAGTCGCTTTTGGACAACTCGACTGTCATCAACCCAATGCATTTCGCCGCATTGAAATCTGTAACCATAGAGGATATAATCAAGTTTCCTTTGCAATCTGTAATAAATTCCTCCAATGTTTCACTTGGTGTCGTATAGGTGGCGCCATTAACTTCCATGCGCCAGATAGCGGAGAAAATAGAAATATCACTGCCATTATTAAAATTTGGTTGAAGCTGAGAAATTAAATTTTTATGACGACATAGAGAATATTGTTCTTGTTTTCATCAGTACTTTTTTTGAGTGATTTAGTGTTAGAAAAAGAAATATCGTATTGATTGTGTGATTTTTTAAACACAAACAGTTTTTTTCTTGTGTTTTATTAACGTTTACAGGTGAGTGTTCCTTATTTTGCATGTTTTTGTTTTATAGTAACAAAAAATTGTTGGTAAATGTTTTTTATCATGAATAATTAAGTAGGTAAGAACTATTTAAAAAAAAACATCCGGCAGTTCGGAAATTTCCTAGAATACTTCTGTTATAAACAAAATATTAAATATAAATAAATTTGGCTTAAAATATTTTAGCATAATTAAAGGGGTAACGTTTTTGTTTAAGCAATTTTTACTATGTTTTCAGATTTTTATGCCATGATTTTGCTCCCATTCTATAGCCTTCTTTCCAAACTTTCGATTTTTAGAATAAAACACTCAGTTTTTTCAAGTTTTCACTGTTTTTTAGCGTTCAAAAAAGTACTGCAATAATAGTAGTTTTAAAAACTAGTGGCTAAAATAGTGCTTTTTTACAAGCGTTGTTTTAAATAACGAGCGCAGCGAGGTATTTAAAAACGCGAGTAAAAAAAAAGCACAGTTTAGCCGCGAGTTATTAACACTATTTTTTTTAATACCTTTATTCCATCCAATCCAAGAAAAACAGGAAAATACTTTTAAAAATCTCGATGAACAGCACTTCTCGCAACACAGCATTTTATCACTCTAAATCAAGGCGGCTGGTAAATTAAATAACAATGGTGGTTTGTTGCGACACTTTAATCTTTGACAGTTTGATATTTTGACGATGTTTTTAAATGATTTTTTCGTAAGTAATTGGGGAAACAACTTTTTATATTAAATTGGTGTCTCATTATTCTTCGTCTTTTTATAACTAAACATACTCTATATTTTTACCTGAAATATTCGTCACTGTCATTCAATAACATAAATTCCTCAGTGTGTTGTCAAATTAATTTTTTTAGGAAAGAAATGCCTCGAAAAAAATATAATAGATATAATGAGCAAAAGCAGCTAATAATTTTAAATATATTAGCTTTTTTTCAACTGAAAAAAGACTGAGTCCGCATCAGAACCGCCCTTCAAGTTAAGAATGTAATAGTAAAGTCATGATGATAATTTAAAGCCTTGATGACCCTTAAAATAATTTAGTTAAATACCTGTTAAATGATTTTTAGATGTCCTTAAATACACTTATAGTAGGACACTTTTTTTGGTAAATTTAAAGACCGTAAAGAACTTTGATTGAAAGAAGTTAATAACACCTTATGTCTCACACACTTTATGCGTTGAAAAATTACAATTTTTACTGTTTTTTGTATAAAAATGGCAAAATAAAAATCATATGCACGACACCACTCAGGATGACAGACAGATGACATAACCGAAATTTTTATTTAAAAATTACCTTAAATTATTTTCATATTTCTCTAAAAGACTTTTTTATAGCCTGCTGTCTCTCTTCAACAACCTTAAATATTTTTGCACGTCACTAAATTATCTCTCCATCAACCTGTAAAATTCTGCCCTCTCGAATAACATAGTAGCAATTGCTTGATCAAAAACGTTACCCCTTAAATTATGCTAATCAAAAACTATAGGCTCTAAGTGGAACAAATTAAACAATTGAAAATATTTCAGGGACTACCAAAAAAAAAAATAACTTTTTAAGGGAATACATTAAAAATTAGGTCCAGGAGGTTTTACTTCAGTTTTCATAGACGAGACGTGGATCTTTAGCAAGGGATAATTTCGTAGTACTGTGACGAGACCAACACACTAGCTGGCAAGATGACACCAAGCACACGGATTAAAAAAAAAAAACAGTGAAGGTAAAAATTGTAATTTTTTTAGAGTTTCCTAATAAAAATCTGCGCTTATAAATTAAGATCCGCCTGTTTTATATAGCTAGAACCCTTTTCGAAGGCAAGTTCAAAAGTTAAAAATGTTTTATCGATCATTGGCAAAATTATGTTGTTCATATCAAAAAGGTAATTCAAGAAGCTTGGGAGGCAATACAAGTATGTAGTTCCTCCGAAATTCCGTCACTTATAATTAATACAGACGAAACTGACAGTCTGATCAATAGCTTTTTTAACTATATAATAAATTTTAGTTTGAGATTTTTTGTTTAAGTATTTAAGCCATTTTGTTACAACTACATTAACTTGACAAATTTTTAGGAACTGTATTCTTTTATTTATGTTAATTACTTAAGAAGATGTGATTTTTGTCTTAAACAAGTTTTTTTTTGTAAACAACTGATTTTATAACATTCTTAGCTTGTAATTTTGGTTTTGACTATCTTTTGCTTTGAAGATTTATTAGATGCGTAAGTTTATCCCTTCATCTTAATATTTCCAATTGTTTTGGGACTTTATTTTGTTTCAGACTTATTTATTTTCCAGTTAAAAAAAAACTGACATATTTAAAATTATAATCTGATGTGCAAATAATGTTTTGTAAAATATAAAATTCTAAATAATAAAATATACAATTTATTGTTTTTAATATTCTTAGGGGCGTCCTTTTTTAATGCGATAATTTACCTATTTTTAATTTTATATATTCTTTGTGATCATAAACGCACAATCTCCCTAAGTTTTTTAGTAATTGCGCAGAGAGTTAACTCAAAAAGCGCGTGTTAATTCTTATAATTTGAAGCGTATTTTTGGTCAGTAAAACATTATTTTCCGAGAAATTTTACTTTATTTACAAATTACGTCTTTATCAGGTGAGGGTGCCAGGGAAAAGAGGATTGGTTGGGAAATCATGGTTGTCAACTTACTTCTGGTAGTTCATTCGCACATCATGAAAGCGGTGTGTACCGACTATTTAACTGCAATTTACTTAACCCGAGGTTTAAGTTAACAACTCGTCCAACCTGACTACTATAGTCGGCTCAATCGGATATTTTTAGACTTTCTTTTTACTAATTTTCTTTTTTCTTTTCGAATTGATTATAATAAACCACCAAACAGAATAATACATACAAACTTATACAGACCGCTTCAAGCTACTACGAACATAGGGGGAATCAAGTCCAATTTACTCTCCGTGCCGTACGACCGAGGTGGATTCGAAGCACGCTGCAGTGTTATCTTTTGGAAATTCATTTTGTTTTTATTATTTTGTTTTATTTCTGCCTTGCTCGAGAAACAGATGGGTAAGTTCTTAATTAAAATAATACATTTTTAAAACTAAGCAGTTGACAATAAAACGCTCTTATTTATCAGTGACAAAAAATAAGAAAATTACGTTATAAAAATTTGCGTATTTATTGACCAAATTCCGGTTTCATTGACTACGCTCCACACAGCACCGTGGTTAGAGGCGTACTAAATACAAGGCGAAAGTCGGCGAACGGCACCGAATGGCGATCGGAAGCCTGAGTGTTGGTTGCTTCACTGATAGGCGTGCGGTGTCTCTGCATGTACGTACACTGGCAAATTAGATTTCTTCCGCCCTATGTTCGCAGTAGCTTGAAGCGGTCTGTATATTATAAAATTACATTTCGTATTGTTATATACTAATAAACAAGTTAAAATTGAAAAATACACTAGTTTTAATTATAATATTAAAATCTATTGCGAAAATTGGTTTATGATAAAAGTCACAAAAATAAATCCTATCTAGAATATTCGAAATTAACTATGTGAAATTGTAGGAATTAACTAGCAATGATTGATATTTGATTAAAACAAAAATTGTTGTTTTCCATTTTATATTTTAAGCATAAAAATATAAAGCTGACAATGAAACTTTGACATCCTTTTCTTTATCCAATTTTTCCCCTTTTCCCAGATAAAAGATTTTTTAGTAACCAATATACAAGTCTAAAAATGCTAAAACCGTCTGAATATCTCTATTTATTTTTTTTCGTCAGTCTTCACTTAAATTCTACCTCTTTGGTTTCGTTAAATATAAAACTTAAACGACGCCATACAACATTAAAAGTCACATTTAGTCAACATTGAAATTAACAGTTTTAAGTCATAAAAAATAGAATAAAATTACGAAGATTTCTATGAGTTTCAGTTTTTTTTTGTAAATCACCCGGTACATGCAGGGTGGCCGTGAGGTTCTTCTTTTTCAATGGAACAGCTTAGATATATACTAGAGAACAAAAAAATTTTTAAATTTATATTAATACATTAGGATGCTCTTAGTAATTGATTACATTTCCAACAAGATTCCTTCATGATAATCATCAAAAAATTAATAATGAGTGGCTCCTCCATGGTTGTTTATGCACTCGTTTGTTCTATTGGGCGTTGACAAAATAGGATGTTCTATATCATATTGAGGAACACTCATCCAAATCGTCCTTACGGCATGCCAGAGTTCATCTAGGTTTTCAGGGGGACGTGGTAATCAACTAAGATTGCGCCTTATCATATCCCATACGTGTTCGATAAGCGACAAGTTCGGCGATCTTGCTAGCCATTTCAAAGTCTCTATGCCAAGTTCATCGATATATCGTCGAGCAGTCAGATTGTCGTTGATGAGGACTAGAGGTGATCTGCTTCCTAAATATATACAGGGTTCCTAAGCAAATCCTTAGGGGGCCAAGCAGCCGTGTATAAGACGCAGACAAACGGAAAAGCGCATTAGGCAGAAAAGGATGGGCATGGGGCGATGTTGTCACTACATCTTACACGTAGTAAATCCATTCCAGGTTGTTGTTTTCTAATGTTTTCCATTTTCATAACTTTAGGACTGGAATAAAAATTGTTTTTGCTCGACTTTAATACCAAACTGATGAAAGATATCGTAAAAAAAATATTTTTCGGCTTTTCATTTTGTAACCATTGTCCTTACGCACTGTTTACAGGCTGGGGACTGAGATACATGCAAATGCCTAACCTAAAGCGTTCATACACGGCCGGAGAAATCGACTGAGATATTTCCGTAGACACTTTATCAAGCAAATAGGACGGGTTGACGCCTTCGAACGTCCAACCCGGGTTTTGCACATTGATTCGAAATCAAAAAGGAGGAACAGTCAGATGTGGGGCCGTGCACAAATTACGTAACGGTGATTTTACCAATTTTTGACCCCCTCCCTATGTAATGTTTTGTAACGGTTTGGCACGCCATTCCCCTAATATTACGTAACGATTTTAAGACCACTACCCCCCCCCCCCCAAAAAAAAATACTTTTCACTTATTTTCATTCCATATTTTCTTAGTTTCACACAAATGCAAACGCTGTCGAAAACCCCCCTCCACCCTACGTAACGTTTTGTATTACCACTCCCCCCTATGACCATTACGTAATTTGTGCACGACCCCTGTAGTCCCCGTGGAGGAGGGCGAGAAAATTGATATTTTTAGACCTATTTCTTTGCGTTCCCGAAATTACGTAATTTTTGAAAAAAAATTGTAAGCGGCGCCATTTTTATTTCGTGCATTGTTTTTCTAACATTTTTGCGTTCGGCTAATTTAATTGAAAAATTTTTGCCTGCGGCGCCCTTTATCTTTTCACTCGAAACCAAGATCCCCCATTTTAGGAAAACTGATCCCGTCTCTGTTTCTAAATTTTTTCGAATAAAAGTAGAGTATGACCATGGGGGAAATAATTTTTTTCCACGGTATGACGAAAATTTCGAGAAAGTTGAAGAAAAAAATAAAAAAAGTAGCAGAGCTCAAGTTTTTCGTAAAAAAAAATTTTTTGTAAAGAAAAAGAGCAAAATAAATCTTTTCACCTCTTTTTGGGTGTTACAAATATTGGCAGCCCCTTATTTTTCGCTTTTACCCTCCCGCTAGTTTTGAAGAATAGGTTCGCTACATGTTTCGAGGTCATGTCATAAAACACATCGAAAATATCAAATGTAGTGTAGGGCCAGCTTTATTTAAAATCAATAATATCGCAAGCAAAAAGCTCTGCAGGAAAAACAGCGCCGTTTATTGATTTCTTTGGCTACTAGTGCTAGCTGCATGGTTTGGCCGTTTCCGGATAGATGTCACTAGTAGAACAGAATGGAAAGAAATTTAATTAAAAGCGAAGATATTTCTTTCTAATGTTAACGAGTTTATCGCTCAGCATCGTAAATAATGGACCCTGCCGCCTCCTTTAAGCAAGAAAAAGCTGTGGTTTGGACCTGAAAACATCTAATTTTTAATTAGTTTTTCCTCGATCATCTCATGGTGTGGCCACCATCTAGCGGAATTTGCAGACATCTTGTCAACGGTTATTATTGCAACTATGATTTATGCTCACAATGAAAGAGTGGTGACAATTTTTTCTCATGAAAGCAGTCCGGAGATAATAACAAACTGGCACCATTGCTCAATATACCTGTTTCTTTTGTGCGCGCAGAACTTTCTATGCTATTTCTGTTTGATTTATTGAAATCCGATCCCTAAGGAAAATCTTAGGAAGCCTGTAGGACCCCATACCATGATACTTTGCTGTCTTGTTGCATCACGTTTAACAGCAAAGTCTACATTTCGTCTCTCACCTTGAAATCGCCTAACCCTCATACGTACATCATGACCACTTAAACAAAACCTGGATTCGTCGCTGAAGTTTATGGTATTCCATTCGTCATTCCAGTTTTGCCGAGCTCTGCACCACTCCAAGCGGCGAGCCTTATGTTGTGGGGTCAAAAGTAGTTCCAAAAGCGGACGGTAAGCCCTCAGCCCCATACCAAGTAATCTTCGATTAACTGTCATCCTTGAAAACACTCCTCCTTTAGCTGCAACTAGAACATCTATTACTTGGCGTATACTGTCCCGTCGATTTCTGAGAGCAAGAAGTCTGAGATGCCGTAAATCACGACATTGTAATAATCTAGGGCGTCCAGAACCCGCACGACGTCTATAAGTCTCATCATTGAACCACCTTCTCAAAACTCTTAACACTGTTGATGGATTGGCATTAACCCTTCTTGCAATTTTTCGTAAACCAAAATCAAAACCAAAAAGAAGTCGTTTAAAAGATGAAATTTTTGGCGAGCGCGAACTCTTGGCATTTTTATTTTTTAAGTAAACTGTAAGCAATCCAAAAAAACCAAAAACTACGAGAAACATGATTTAAAATTTTCAGAAAAAGTCTTTTATGTGTTGGTTGTTTTTGAAAATGTATAAAAAAATCTTTGAAAAAGGAAAGATTAGAAGACCAAACATTTATCAAATATTTCTTTTAAGATAAGGTATATAATAAATAAATATAAATAATTTTCATTCAAATATTTATCCATATACATGGTGTTGCATTTTTTTTGTTCTCCAGTACATATTGAATTAACTTTCTGTGATAGATTCTAAAAAGTTAAGGAGGTGTGCGTTTATAAATTTTTTGCCCTATTATAAAAAAAAAATAAAAATGAGGGTTCGTGCTAGAAACCCACTATTCATCAATTTTAGTTTTCACAAGATAAAAAAAGACATAGCGAAAAGTGCCGCTTTTCAACTTATCCTTGGTAAAATTGATGCATGGAAAAGTTGCACTCAGTTTTATGGTGTATCCGTGGTGCAAAAGGCACCAACAGGCTTCTCTGCTTTTACACTTTATATAAATCCATTCGGCTTGATCGTGATGGAAAGAAATATCATGAAGTAAAATGAAAGAAAGTTTTATATTATTTATAATGTTATAAAATTAGATCGTGTTTTTTCTGGTAATTTAAGTAGGCACCTAGTCTTAATTTATAAGGTCACGGATAAATAGATCATGACATTTTTTATTATAGATGATAGATAGATTATAGATTCACCCTATAGTAAAAGTATTAATTAGCCACCAGTCATTAGTTGCAAAAGAAATATCGGTAGACATATGTTTTTGGCTGCCATTATGACGTCACTACAAATGGGTATAATTTCGACTATATCTCTGACTTAGTTCAGGATTTCTTTTTGAAAATATCCCAGAAAAGTCGTCCAGGTAGAGTTTATTGCCTGTATCACTAAGTGTTCAGTTATATAAAGTTTTCATGGTACAGTCAGCTCCTGACTATTTTAATATAAATATTTATTAAAAAATCCATTTAGAGGCTAAATAGTTTTCTTCTGATAGTTGCTTTTATACTATACTATTCTGATATACACTTAGCCCATTTTCTAGTTCCCACTGAACTAATGAACTTCACTAACGACATCCAATCAATAAACATCAGTTAATTTCAATTTCCCATTAAAGAAAGTAAAAAATTATAGAAATTAAATTCCTCTCTGATCACTTAGGAACCCGTTACTTAGCCCGTATTAGGCCTGCTCGACACGCAAAACTAACTAAACAATGGTCGATAACTAGAAGGCAACTATTTGCAAACAATGGGGATCTGCAAGGAGACATGTGATCTGAGAACACTAGCAGAACGCAGCAGGAGCGCCCCAGTATCACCGACAATAAAGTGGATAAGTATTACAAACAAGATACAGCTCTACTCACTAAAATGTAGAATTAAACTTAATAAAGCATAACATGAGTAGTAGAATTTGTGCTAGGCCCTCGGCTGGGCTACAGTCCCTCTATACATTTGACAGTTACTGTTTTACCAAAAGTGGGCTCATATTGCCCTCTTTTTCTATTTTTTTTTCATATTTACATGTAAAACAGATTTTATGATTTCCCCAGACAGTTTTTGAAAGAATGTTTTTTTTTTGGGTAGCAAAATATGTCAACCTTTGACAAAAAAAAACAAAAAAAAAACAGTGAATACACACGGTAAATATTAAAAATGAAATATTAGGTAAAATATAAAGACTCCTATTATGATCTATATTTTTGTTACTCATTTTCTTACAATAAAATATGGAAACATAATGTGTTATTTATTAACGAAGTACATGCTAAATGCGTATGCTTAGAACATTGAACTACTAGAAGGAGTCTGGTCTGTCTGGTTACACTGGTTGTTTGAGTGCAATATCTACAGTGGGGAAAGGGGATAAAGAAATCTGTCTTATCAATTTTAATAACAGAATTATGCAACAAAAAACTTATTAGATTTGGATTAAGTTTTGACGCTTATTTATTAATTAATTAATGAGGTTAAAGATATATGTTAAAAAAGCTAATACACACAATATATAATACTCACAACCTATTTAAAACTTTCGAAGTTTTTTGAAAATTTAACATGTGTTTTCCTTAAACATCTTCTTTTGTAGTCAACGTGGCAACATTGACTGTTTATTGTGGTCTCTCGATTTTTCCTGGAATGTCATTATTGTTTTGAAAGTGAAAGTTTCAGCACTTGTCAATAGTGTTTTTTTGATATTTTTGTGAAAAGTTTGTGGAGGAAAATGGTTCCGAATTGTATTATTATATGCAAGTTGAAACAGAAGCCAGAGGACTGCAGTATTTCGTTTCACAGGTACATTAAATTAAAATATTAACTAAATATTGGGTTAGAACCTGTGATATTTGGCCATTCTTGGTAACCAAAGTTGCCGGCTTGTCATTAATTTCAGTGTAAATAGGGATTTCCATAGCACCTTTCTCTTATTTTTATAGTTGTATATCCTACTTGAATACATTTTTAGGTTTTGTTATAGAAACATAGATTTTTTTACTATATCTAAACCATTTAATTAAACGGAACTAAAAATTATTGAAGGTATTTTAAATAATAGCGACATAAAGCTATTTGTAACTCATCGCCGTATACGTATTTGCATCTAGCGAGAACCAAGCACATTAATTGGTCAGAAACTTGTATCACGTTCGAAAAGAGCAGATATATGCTAATCTAAGGTGTTCTTGAACGCGATAGGTGTTGAGATCCGTTAGGTATCACGTATCGTTACGACACACGTATCGTATATCAGCACCTATTGCGTTCAGAAACACCTTAAATTAGCATATATCTGCTCTTTTCGAACGTGCTACAAGTTTCTGACCAATCAATGTGCTTGGTTCTCGCTAGATGCGGATACGTATACCGCGATGAGTTACAAATAGCTTTATGTGTCTAAAATATTAAAAACAACTCAAACACCCTGTTCTAGGTCTGAAAAAAAGCTCATTCTAGTAATTCAATGTTCTAAGTGCGTCTGTTTGTGCCCACTGCTTGTAGCTTACTTACCTCGCAAATTCGGCTATTTTTATTAATTTTACAGCATGGTAAATGCATGTTTTCTTTTCACTTTTCCTGAGTTTCTTTCTCCATTGGACAAAGGAACAATACAAATTCGCCGAGGTACGTATTTTTACAGTTTTGGATACAGCAAAATTCCATTTTTAAACCTCACGTTTATTAATCAGAAATCTGACAGTGACAAAGTTATTTATTGTCAGGGATTACCAACCATTATTGCCAATACACAATTTCAAACATTTCCCTAACAAACTGTCAAATCCAGTTGCTCACCTTTGGTAAAACAATAACTGTCAAAAATCATATACAGGGCCTTTAGGCTGGGCTAACCGGAATACAATTCATACATTGAGCGAGTTTGTAAATTCATCAGATTTTTTTCATCTATGTCATTGGTTTTTTGACAAATGAAATATAACGTTAATCTGATATTCCATGTCGTTGAGTTTGATGAGCCATCGTAAATTGAAAAAACGCGAAAAAAATGAGTCAAAATTTAGCTGTAGCCTAGATTTTTTTTTCAATTGAGAAATACCATAAAGTCAAACGAAAAATCCTCGTAGGGCTTCAGGAGGATATGGCGAGGACAAAACTTATGTCCACGTTATACCAGCCTAAAATGAATAATTATTTACTTCTTATAATGGGTTTATACAGCAAATAAAATAAAACAAGAAATAAGAATTAGCCCTGCGACTGGTCAAACGTGGGTATTCTTATTATTATTTTATTTTGTTTTGCTGTATAAAGCCAGCATTAGTCCTTGAAAACTCTCTTTCAAATAGTTTTAACGCGACTTCTTATCAAGTCGACAATGTTTATTTAAAAAACATCAAAAAATTTTAAAACAAAATAATATCATTAAAAAACAGCTCATTAAATGACGTTAATAATTTCATTCATCGGGAAGGCTTACCGTCCCCCAGAGTCGATGAGCATCGATGCCTGATGAATATCACCCCGATTGTTTTCAGCTCATCGGGGAATTTACAAAATCGCCCATTTGCTATAACGTCCCTCGTTAGAAAAATAACAACTTTTTAACCAAAAATTGAAACGACTTCAAAAAAGCACACCAAAAAGTATAAAGTAAAATATATTTTAGTGAAATATTTATACAGGGTGTAAACAAAACCAAGGTCATCCTTTTAACTAATGAAAGGGGGGGTCAAAACATGTCAAAAAGTTCATATGACTGATGGGGCAAAACTCAACAAAGACAGAAAAATGTGGGTGCTTATATCTACAAGAATTTTAGAAATATTCATGTTTAGCTTTAAATATTTTACGTTAGGGTCATTTCCAAATAAATAAAAATAAATTGTTTCCTCTAAATCCTTTAAATTTAAAAAAATTAATAAAAAAAATAATAATGATTTCCTTTGAGTTAAAGATTTAAAAAAAAACTTGGCAACAATGCAATTCTCTGCATACGTGAGTCTCTGACCTTCGACCCTCTCTCCTATCTACAGCACAGTGCATAGTGCATCTTCCGGTGTTCTTTGTGAAGGTTGTTAGTCACGCGAGTCTACCTGACGCCATTATTTTCGCGAGTTTTTTACAGTTTGGTGTGAAATTAAACTAAATTAAAAATGTTCTCCAATCAGGAATACGCTGACATGCTATTAGTATACGGTGAAACTCGTAGAAACTCAAATCTTGCAGCTCAAATGTATCGCGACAGATTTCCCCAGCGGCTTAAAAGAAGTGTTTTAGATCGGTTTTTTTAGTGTTTTTCAAAATAAAGAAAAGAGTTTTTACAAATTAAAAACAGTTTAAACGCTGTGTGATAAGTGTTTTTAATTTTTAAAAAGGGAGTGTGCTCTACAAGTGTACAAACAAATGCTTAAAAGAACGGTTTTTTGAGTGTTTGTCAAAACGAAATAATAAAAAAATAGTTTTTACAAATTTAAAAGAGCTTTGGAAATTGTGTGACAGGTGTCGTACTTTTATTATTTCGATACCGATAAAGACTTTTAAATAAACTTTTACAACCAGGCGAGACGCTAAAACACACATTTTTTTTTTGCTTTTTACTATTTTTATGTCTCTAAAAGCGCATTGTTGCCAAACTGTGTTTAACTTATAACAAACAAATAAATTTGTTTATTGAATAATCATCTTAACATAATCTTTTGTTGGATTTATGAAGAAAGTTTTAATTTAGAAGAAGAGAAAATTAAAAAATTTAAACCCACGCGGGGTTTAAATAATAAACACTCTGTAGAACAAATTAAAATTGGGGTTATATGTCACTCTAATTAAAACTTACCTTTGTGAATTAATTTTTCTAATTAATACTTGATGTCACACAACGATTTAGATGGGTAATAATAAAATAAGGAGTACTTAGATTAATTTTGTATTTATTTAAGAGGTGTTTTAATTTATGAAATGTATTAAAAAACTTAATTCTTTAGATTTCTGACACCGTCGAAATGTCAGTTTCAAAATATTAGCTGCATTCAAATCACAAACAGCAAGTTCGGATCTCTTACCTCTGCTTGTACCTTGGCTTGCACCAACCTCTACTGATGAAAGCTACAGCTTTGAAATGAGTAGACTTTGAGTAAGGAAAGTTTTCTTGACTGAGCTTTCAGATAACCTCAGTGTTTTAATATCAGTTTTGTAAATACTTGTTTTGGCCTTTTTTGTTTCGTATATTTTTCGTGTATAATCAGTGACCTTCACTTATGTTTTTTTTGCCTCGTAGTGCCGTCATAAATATATTTTTTGTGCTGAAAACGGGTTCAAAATATGGCGTTTTTGTGGACAAAGGTGGAGGTGTTTTATTGGTTAATGAACAATTTAGGATATTAAATAAGGTAAATTAATCCTTGTAAAAACGGTTAATTAGAAAAATTATAAACGAACTTATTACCAATTGCCACAAAACAATCCTTTCTGGGGGCTATAAATTTAAATCACCCCCCAGAGATGGTCTAAAAAATCACCAACTTTATATCTTTAAACACAGATAATGAAGCTATTATGTGCCAAATTTTTGGTGTATTCACCATTTGCCATTTTGAAACCTGTCAAAAAAATTAGTTTTATGGCATTTTCTCCTAAAATATGGTATATTTTAAGAAACAATACAAAATAATCAATAACTTTGTGTCTTTTCTGTATGGGTAAGTGTTTTTTAAAAATTAGTATTAGAATTTAGTAGCCCCCACTACTATTACTATTTTAGATCTTAATAAATTTACTGCAAAGTGGTATTTTTGAAAAGCTTATTTTTTAAGGATTCAGAAAATGAGATAATATACAATAAAAATTCATACAAAGATAAGTTTGTGTCATATTTTATTTTTGGGACACCCTGTATAAAAGGGTATAAACTTTTCGAAATATTTTTTTTTTCGAAAAATAATTCTACAAAAATTTTTTTTTTTTAAAAACTAATAGTTCTTCCAAAAAATTCATTATTCCAGACGCAGTATTTGTATTAGCTAGATAAATGTAAAGTGATTCTTCTGATTTTCAGAGGCATTTGTACCAACGATTTAAGTGGCCATTGAGTTAAGTCGGCGGTTAGGATGGTACTTTCTGAATTTTGGTGAGATGTTGCAAGTCACATTCAAACCGCCTACTTCACTAAATGGCCACTTAACTCTTTGGTGCATTTGCCAATTAGTCTTTGCAGATTCGTCGAATCAGATTTGCAGGGAATTTGCCCATTCAAAACACAGATTTCAATCATCTAAATTCATTTTACATATTATTATGTTAAAAAAATAAATAGCTTAAATATTACATTCTAGAATAGTGTTTTAGACTGACTTATGCTTAATAATTTATTGTTTACATTCACTATTAAATGTAAAAGCTTTATTTTTTATTTATTGTTTTATTTATACTTTGGCTTTATATAATATTAATGTGTTTAGCTTTTTGAATTTGACAACGGAGTTGAAATATGTTCTAGAAATTAAGTAGGTAGAAAATTAGTTTTAAGCCCATCTGCTTTGTTAATTAAATTTACAAGTTATGACAATAAAGCACAGTAAATTGAAATCTGTCCTCTTCTTTTCCACGAGCACGAGTGTGGTTTAGTCAGGGAAAATACAACATATAGGGAATGAATATTTTAACCGACCAATCTAAAAAATTAGAGGTAACGATGCGATTGACAGTTTCATAGCTTAAAAGGCATAACGGTTGAGGAAACGTCACTTTTTATATGCTGTTCTCTTCTTTTGTGAGCACGAGTGTGGTTTAGTCAGGGAAAATAGAAAATATAGGGAATGAATATCCCAACCGACCAATCGAAAAAAATATGTTCTATGCTTTGACACAAGGGGTTGAAAACGGCTTTTCAAAATGGCATATTTTATTGTTGTTTTCACCGGCGTAACTAGCTCTCTGACCTGGGGGGGCCTAGGGGAAGGCCTAGCTGACACTGCCTGATAGTGATGTTTTTCTCAAAACTGTTTAATATTATGCATTATTACCTGGACTAAAACTAACCCTAACTCCACTCGATTCAACCCAGCTGCAACTTTCTTGTCTTTTGTGAATATATTTCCAGAACGTGGTCTGCTGTAATCTCTTCTTTAATTAAATAATTCTGGATGTGATTAATTGACACACTGGAAAATCGGGTTTGTTCCATTGTAGTTCTAGTCCAATTTTTTATTCTACGCATCGCAGAGAAGCTTAGTTAACAACTGAATAGAAAAAAAAGAGCAATCTGAAATAATTTCTAGAGGTTAGGACAAAAATCTTTTCAAATATATTCTGTGGTAGATTTTCCTATAAGTTTTGGCACAAAATAAAAAATCGTATACTTTTTGAAAAACAAACTTTTATTTAAACTCTATATATTTTTTTAATAAGTTGATTTTCTATGAATATAATTTATCTATTTTAGTATATGCAGCGGTCCATGTTCCTCAACAAGCCACAACTTTGTTCGGACACCTCTCTTAAGGGTCTGGGCGGTGATAATATTAATTTCTCTGCACTTGATTAAAATTTTGTCGGCGAATTTCGCTTTTTCTTTGAATCTTACGTTGTCCGGAGTCTCCTCTATATTATCGGTGTAAAATCCTTGATTGCCTGGAATTTCTGCGTTTTCAAAAGTGAAGTACTTTTCATCGTCCATTATGATAGATTTGTTGTTCGCAAAATGAACACATCGAGGTATCCGGGCAAGCTAATTAGGGGTGTATTTTGGACATTTTTTCCTTTTGCGGTATTTTTGACCATTTCTGCTCAAAATTCTACAAATAGTACTTTTTGAAGTTTGTTTTCTTCTCGCTAGCTTCCTTACAGACACTCCGACCTTGTTTCTAGCCAGCCTTACCACTCTGTTGCTCTGAGGGAGGTTCATACAAGGAATACCCTATTCGCATTCCAATATGGTTCGATAAATGGTTCTCCTGGATATATCTTGGTGTTGAAAGATTCGCATTATTTCAGCTTTGGGCATTTGCTTAACCAAATTATAAATAGATTTTCTTATTTCCAATTTGTAAGATATTTTTTACAAACTGACTTAAAACATAAATATGTTAAATTGAAACCTAGGAAACAAGGAAACTTTGGTTACCAAAGCCAACGTGGTAAGTAACTTAGGTATTTCTTTTGAGCTCCTTGAACTTTGTGCCAAAACTTA
Organism: Oxystoma pomonae; assembly: GCA_963921995.1. Taxonomy (NCBI): domain Eukaryota; kingdom Metazoa; phylum Arthropoda; class Insecta; order Coleoptera; family Brentidae; genus Oxystoma; species Oxystoma pomonae. The sequence goes on from OY998165.1 coordinate 101,629,923, forward strand.
TTGGACACCCTATATGTTCTAATTTCCCTGGTTTTAAAGGCTGGTCTTGATTTTTTCATCTAAGGGGTTATTTTTGCCCCTTGATAGAGAAAGATTGCAACTAAGGCTCTTTAGTGGTACTTTTTATTTTTGCCCTAAAATACACGAAATATTGTTTGATTTGCTAAAGGAAGCTTAATGGTACTTTTTTTATGTTTCCGATGCCAGGTATAAGCTCTTAAAAGGCATATTTACACAACACCAATATTGCAAAAAACTACCGCTGAAGAACCTTAAATTTAATCATTATCTCTACACAATTACCTTGTGTCAAATTCAAACAATCCATGCATGATTAATGCATTGTCAAAGCTCATCCTTTTCTTAAAAATCAAGCGCAATTGACAACGGATATTAAGCTAACAAGGTTTTGTATAAACATTCTTGAACTTTGCTTTGTATTTTTCAAAATAAGATAGGTCACCGTTACACACGCCTTGACTTTGGCGAACCCCACATAGCATAAGACAAATAAAAATAAATAACGTATTGGCATCGTGATGTGATGTGAAGGTGAAGACCAAGGCTGGGTGAAAATATTTTGGATTTTAGTTGGTGTCTACTTTGATGGATTACTTTTGGTCCAACCATAACTTCCTAAAATTGTGACACAGGCCTTGCGTCAAACTAAATAAAACTTACAGAAGATGCTTATAGCATAAAAGGCGAATAAATAAATCGGAGAAAAGTTATTGTTTGATTGGTATTTGAACCCAAAACATTTAGAATACCAGTCTTTGGGTTTACCAACTGTGCTATCAAGGACATATTTACCGGAATAATTTCCTCCAATTTAATGGCTAGTAGAGGGGTGATTTTTGAAGCCTCGGGTAACCTCGAAAACCAATAAAGTGTTATAAAGAAGAGTATGTACACATTTACGATTACTATCTTCATTAAATTTGTTTTTATCGTGAATAATACATAGATATAAAGTTTTGTTAAGAATGCCAACTAAGAAAATCGAATAAAGAAACAAATAAAGAAAAATTCTTGCACTCTGCAAAACAAATTTATGAATATCCGGTTAAGGTTATTGTTATTGTGGAGATTATGAGTTCAAATCTGGGTCGCAGAAAATAGTAGTTTTTAAAATTAGTGACTAAAATAGTGCTTTTTTTACAATCGTTGGTTTAAATAGCGACCACAGCAATAAAAAGCACAGTTAAGCCGCGAGTTGTTACCTCTATTCTTTTATACCTTTATCAAAAAATCCAAGAAAAGCGGGATATACTTTTAAACAAAGAGCATAAAACACACTATCTTTACACTATAAATCAAGGGGGCTGGTAAATGAAATAACAATGGTTTCCATGATACAATAAAAGAAAGGTATGATACGTAGCGCTTCAAAATTCGTCTAGATCTGCGCATGACGTCACCTGGTGAGATTTTTGTGGTGCGAACAGGGAACTACCTACACAAACATGAAAATGTGAGGATAGTTTGGGTTGATAACGGAGGGGCTCACCAAAAAAAGATTTTATATTATTTTATCCCTGAAAGGGTAAAAATAGAAGTTGAAATTTTAAAAGGATTTTCTGTATCTCAAAAACGAAAAGCAACACAAGTTTGAAAATTGGTATGTAGACTCTACTAATAAAATAAATAAACACGTACTTGGGCATTTTTAAAAATTCAGACAGGGAGTTGAGATATAGGGGTGAGTCTCTTTTGAAGGGGGTGCAAATAACTCACAATTACTTGGAGTTCTAAATCAATGTAAATTTGAACGGGAAGTTGCAACCACCCCCCTTATATCTGATAAATATTTTATTCTGTAAAAGCATTGGTTGAGGGTTATCAAAGTAAAGGAAACAAAGTCAGGAATCTAAAACAATGTTTTTTTTTTCAAAAGTAACAATTTAGGGTGGGCGAGGGGGTTGCAGGTAGAAATGGTTTTCCGTCAAAAAGTACTACAAGGTTTTAAATTAGGCAGTCTGGATAACAACGAAGGGGCGGGGGATTGTGAGAGAGTGTAGGCGCAAGGAAAATAAATTACTGGGTGGGGACTTTAAATGTTTTTCATAAAAATCCAAAAACAAATCTACAAAGATTTTTAGCAGCTAAAATTTTCGGTAAAATTTTTTTGTGAACGGATCCTCAGAAAGGGATCTATTCACATACAACTTTTTTTTCAAATTAGAAGAACCCACCTTGCTGCCAGTCTTTCGTCCATTCTTCACCCGTTACGTTCCGTTCTTTCCAATTTTTGTCATTTTGTTTTGACTAAAATAATTGTAACTTTTGTTAGTCTGGCTGCCAAACCACGATTTTTGCCCCAAGTGGGAAATGAATGGTACAAGAAATTTTTTTCTGATTTTGTTAGCCAAGATGCTCTATTTTAAGAATCTGATTGATGCCACTCTGGTACCTTTGGGCATTTTGAAAAATCCAAGGTGGCTGCAACTTTTAAGTGAAAAAACTACAGAAAAATATATCTAAACAAAATATTGGCATATCATTTTAGTCGACTTTGAGTCGCCTAAATCCAAATCCAGTATTATTTTTATTCTGGGGGTACCCCAACGGAGGGGGGCTTGATTTTATGAAAAAAGCGACCTACTAACATAGGCATGTAATACATTAATTTTAGGGTTTTTCGGTCCGCTGAATAAAAATCTGTAGTTAAAACAAATTGGGGGTAATTTGATGGAGTGGGGGGGAGTATTTATGGGTTAATGAGTAAAAATGTTTATGTGGAGACTTGGTGAACAAACTTTATTCAAGTTTTGTTGCAGATTTCGACAGCTCTACTCAACCCCGTTATAAAACTAATTAATGACTTTTGGGCATCATCGACCTAAAAACCTAAAGAAGACGGTACAAAGATGGTATACAAGTTTTGCAGTTACCTGAAATTTACAATGCTGAAAAATATGTTATGAGAATCATTCTCAGGTTTATATAATCCTGTACCACAATCCTTAAAAGCAAAAATAGATGATGATGGTATTTTCAGGTTGGAAACAAAAATCATTGACATAGAAGATACAGAAAATTTTAGATTACCATTTATACTTCCACACAATCATCTTGTTGTCACCAGATTAGTTCATTACTGCTATGTGAAAAATTATTATATTGGTACTCAAGCTTTGCTGTCTTTACTCAGAGAATTTTTTTGGATAACTCGAGGAAGAAAACCGATTAAATCTGTTATTGACAAGTGTGTAATTTGTAGAAGGTATGAAGTCAAAAATTTTGAAACACCCGCATTACCTTTACCTAAGAATCGAATCGCTGATGCATCAATCTTTGAAATTTCTTGTGTTGATCTGGCTGGTCCACTCTACGTACGTAAAGAAGATAAAGTCTGGGATTGTATTTTTACATGTGATGTCTACTGCTCTGTACACTTGGAAATTGTTTCAAGTTTGTCAACAGATAGTTTTCTCCACGCATTCCGAAAATTTATAAGTAAAAGAGGAAGACCAAAAATTGTATACAGCGACAACGGAACTAATTTTATTGTCACAGAAAATGCTTTTAAGAACAAAATTTTATTTTAGCAATATTGAAGGAATTTTATGAAAGTTTAATCCTCCTATCGAAGCATGGTGGTGAGGATGGTGGAAACGCCTTATTCGTCTCCTAAAACAGTTACTACGCAAGACACTGGGAAAAACATCCCTAACCTATGACGAACTCTCAACAGTATTATGTGAGTGTGAGGCACTTATGAATTCAAGACCCCTTACTTATGTGTCAGAAGATAATAAAATAATGATTTGAGACACCAACTCCAGCGATGTTTTTAAATGATCTTCAATCAACAGAAATTCATCAGTAATTTGTTGACTTCAGTAATTTTGGCATCAGTAAATCGACACTTCAAATACAGAATTAAATTGAAAGAAGATTTAAAAAAAAGATTCAGGGCAGAGTACTTGGGTCAATTAACCATAAGACGAAAAGCTAAAGAATCACGTTCCATTGAAGTTGGAGATGTTGTTTTAGTGACCTCAGAAGTTAAAAAGATAAATTGGCCGCTCGGGTTAGTAATAGAAACGGTAATGTTAGAGTTGTAAAAGTAAAAACTGCCGTAGGAACCTTAATTAGACCTGTTCAAAGACTATGTCCTTTAGAAATAAAATCTGCAGATGAAGTTAAAATTTTACAAACAAAGAAAATGACGCCAGAAGAAGTTTTAAATCAAGATATTCTTTCTATCAATAATCACTTAGAAGTTTTCGATACACCAGATATTGATATTCTTTCTACCAGTAAGCAACCGATTAATGAAGAAGGTGTAACTACAAGGAGTGGAAGAAAAGTTATCAAACCCAAGCGATTCACTACACAATAATCATTATCACGTGTCATTGTGATATGGTGGGGAGGATGTTAAAAGTCCCTTTGAAGAAGGGACCTTCCGATTATTTTGGAATATTGTCAACCTATTTTTATTAGTTTTGATGTTAACAATGAAAATGTTTTTGATTTTGTCAAAATAATTACGAAAAATACAGAAATTGTCAAATTTACTAAATACAATTATTACCATTTCAAAGTATTCGGACCATTATTTACTAACTAATATCAAGGGTATTGATATTGTTACAAAAGCAACTATTGATATGCGGTTTTAAAATTTTGGTTTTCGGAAATATTACCCAAAAGTTATGTTATAAGGTTCAAATTAAAGCTACAGCTTTCGAGATATTTTAATATCCTTTCAACATAAAATAGTTGATTGTATGGTGGACTATCCGTGCTTTCTAGCACCATTTTTTTTTATATTGGAATGGAACTCACTATGGTTGTTTCGTTTTGCCAAAACTAAAAAGATTATTTGTACGAACAATACTGTTTATAAATACAGAACATTAAACATAAAAGTTAGTTCTTGCATAGTTATTATTTATTTAGAAGAAGCACCAATAAAATGGTAATCTGAGACTCCAGTCTGTTACCCAATCCCCCTTTTGCAGGAATCTCAAGGTGCGTCCGAAACAATTTCTGCCGACGCCACTGACACTTGGCAATGTATCTTGCAGAATATATAACATTTGCTTCCTTGTTTACCAAAATATGAGTTACCTTTATGTAGATGTTTATTTTGCACATTTATATGAGCACCCCAACACAACAAAAAATAATAATAAACTTGCCAAGCATCTGCTATAAATTTAGGCGACACATTGAAAAATACCAACTTCAATGGTAGGGTAATGTATCGACTGGTATGCGACGCAAAAATATGGAAGCTAAATAAACGCGGGCGGCCTTCAAAAATTTTTAAATGCAACGTATCCTGAGGCGTTTTCGCATATGCAACTATTTCAAAAAATTTAATAAATGTTTCATTGGCACCATCTTAAAAAACCAAAAATATAGAAGGAATCTTTTCACAAATATATTTATATAAAAAATCTTTATGGAAAAGGTGGAAAAACAAAAATAAAGACGCTAAGAGTTGACGAGAAGTTAGCCACAGTATTTGCCAGTTAACTAATGCCTGGTCTACAGTCCAACGTCTTGCCACTGATTTCTATTTCTCTCTTTGTCGAAAAGATTGAGAAGAGATAGATGACAGCGGCACAAAATTTCAATGTGGAGTCTAGGCAAAAGACGCATGCGCTAGTTCGAAACGAACAAAAAGCTCGCTTCGAAACCATTCCAATTGGTGGAAAAGTGACGTCCTTAATAACGAGCGGGAAAAATTGACATTTAAATTGATTCCATAAATAATAAAAAAAACAAAACCTTTATAATTTTATGCGGATTTTACTAAATTGTTGGGAAGAAATACAGAATTGTCTAGGTTGTAAGTGGTTTTTAAGCACTAATAAAAGGAGATTTAAGAGTTGTGACGTCACTAAGCAATGACGTATTTATTGAAAAAGTTTTTAAAACGGGTTCAATGTAAGAAAACGTCTCGGTTGGTCAAGTTTGGGGAATAAAGATTTAATAAGCCTCTTCAACTGAATCTTTTCTCCTGCTTTTTTTATCACGCTTATTTTTTTTGTTGTCGATTTTATTTAGTTTTTTTTTATACTGGAATGAAAGTCATTTTTGTTTCGTTTTGCGGGGATTGTGTAGATCATTTATACAAACAAGTTTTGTGTATAAATGTACAACAATTATCTAAACATTAAAAAGTTGCTACCTAAAATTGGTAGCTGCATTAACTATATTTTTATTTTCATCTTACATATATTTAGAGGCTCTTATAAATTCTGTGCTAAGTATGTCATTAACAAAAATAATTCAGTAGATAGCTCGCAACGCCTTCATAATGAAACCAATAAATTTATTAAGCCGAACGAATCGCCGCCGTTTCGTTCACGGTATGCTTTATAAATTTTTAGCCGGTTGTTTTTTACCTCCAAAGATAAGATCTAGATTGTCATTGATGGGATCGACACATTTTTTGATACTCACTGTCTCGGTAGTTTCTTTGTTGAAATAACATTGAGTTTCTTATAAATATTGAGAGGAAAGGTATTCACGAAAAAAAAATGTCGGATTTTTTTTACACAAATTTCACTCAGGAAACCATCCCAAGTGAAGTGTCTACTTAGCTTGTTTTGTTAGTGGTAAGTGAAGTTTCTATTAGCCCCAATGGATGAATTCAATAGCTGAAGGTAAAACGAGCTACTTAGACCCGAGTTTTTTAACCCTTAGTGATTTATCTACTTACCAATATACGACAAGTCACTTAACTTTCCCTTCACTTAGGGTTAGTAAATTTTTCTACTATTTTGTGAACCCTTGGTGATTTATCTACTTACCAATATGTGACAAAGTGACTTAACTATCCCTTCACTAAGTTTAAGTGAATTTTTCTACTAGTTTGTTAAACCCTTGTGCTTTATCTAGTTACCAATATGTGACAACTCACTTAACTTTCCCTTCACTTACGGTTAGTGAATTTTTCTACTAAGAACAAGTGAAAGCATCAAATATTGATAAATCATGCCTATAATGATTTGTTAACGTACTGCCAGTATAAGAATTCGACAATCTCATTTGCAACGATTATTGTTCTATTTATAGGGAGATCATGATAGGAATAAGTTAAAAAAAATCTCAAAAAAAAACGGTGACCGGAAACGAACCCGGTAACCTTTGGATTAGATATGCTTGTCCATATATATCAACCAAAACGTGAAAATTCTCTGATTAAGCTTTAATCATGATTAACACTTTTCTCAGTCGACTATAAGCGCATGGTACAGTGGATGAAGCATTGGTCTATCAACCTGTAGGTTGTCGGTTCGAACCCCGTCGGTACGTCACACTTTTTTTTATTATTTTTTTTTATTTTTGTCCTAGGGTGTATTGTGTATATATTTTTTATTTTATTTAAAGCCATTTTTTAGAAGTTGTACTGAGTTTTGCGCTACTATAGATTTGCTAACGGTTAGTAGATACTTCACTTACGGTAAATAAGTTTTTACTTATGGTTAATATGTTATTTTATAACATCAAGTACGTGGGAAAATTTATGGTAAGTAGACAGTTCAGTTGTACTTGGGGCTAATGAATTCCTACTTAGGATTAGTGGATGTTTTTCTCAGTGTGCAACTGGTGACAAATATGTGTAACAAAATTACTTTCAATTGCATATTTTACACACAGTTGTGTATATTTTATACACAATTGTGTAATATGTCTAAAAAATTTTTAGCAACACAACTCAATTAAAAAAATTAAAGAGGTATATTTTTCCATATAGGGTGGGAGGGCACTGCTGCTCATTTCTCAGTAAAAGAGTGTGAAAACTTCCTTTTGCCGCATTTTGGTTTTATCTTAAATAATAAGAAAATGTATTGGAGTTGTAGTAGAAGTAGAGACGGGGTGGCACGCAGCCTGTAAAGTAGGCCTCTTTGGGTCCTTTTATCCTTACCCTGACATTAGAGGCTAATGTTCCACTTGTACTACCTACCAGTCTAGCATTTGGCTTTTTGGGCTCTCTGTTATTTTTACAAAGTCCAGTATTTTTTCCCGTTTGAGTATTTGCAGGTCCTCTGCGTTTATGTTTGGGAATCCAAAAACTGCGTCCTTCGGTTTTGAGATGTCTTCTTGGCCCTGAGTTTCCATTTGAGTATTCGCTGGTCCTCTCTTCGGGAATCCAAATACCACGTACTTTAGTTTGCATCACAGTCCTCTATGATATTTTAGGATGTCTCCTTGGCCCTGAGTCAGTTGTGACCTCTTATGATTCCTGTCAGGAATAATGTTCTTCCTTATTCGCATCTAAATACTTCCAAAGTCTTTGGTCTATCTGCAGCCTGTTTCTTTTCTCCAGGTGGGTGATTTTATCGTTTGCCTAATTGTTGAGTCGACTCTGTATCTGCCTCCTGGAGGTAGCTAACAGGAGTCCCGGTCCTATATACTGGGTGCTTGCCTTGGTCCCGGCCATTGCATCGTTGGCTTAATTGTTCAGTCACTTTGCATCTGCATTCTGGTGATATCTGGCAGGTGTTCGTGGTCTTGATACTATTTGCTCCGTTCCCCGGCACTTCCAGTTTATGTCCTTGTATCTACATTAGAGGCTTGTTTTCCTCCTCCCAGGGATTCTAGTGCTTCGGCACATTCCTATACTAGGTAGAATATTGGTGATCTTGGGCGCCATTAGTGAGTTTAGAGCCTCTTAAATAATAGAAAGCAAAACAAAAAAAAGGCAGAAGAGGGTCGTAGAGGGATATCATGTCTTAAAGAAATCTTTTTTGAAAAGCAGCAGACAGGGTGCAGATCGCGCTGATGATAGCCAGCGTTTGAAGAGAGCATGGCACTTGAAGAAGAAGGAAAAGGGTAGCTGCGATTATTATGGTCTAGTGCCTGGAAAACCAAGGCTTGCTCTTCGAGCGAATAGCTCTTTTGAATTTCCTGGTCTTTTACATTGCTTTTCGGAAAAAGTCGTAGTACTGAAAAGCAGTAGACAGGGTACAGATCTTGCTGATGATAGCCAACGTTCTAAGAGAGCATGGCACTTGAAGAAGAAGGTCTTTTACATAAATCATGGCACATGTCCTCTGCCTTTCAGACACTTTAGAATCGTCGGTTAGCAGATCACAGGGTTTCTTTCGAATTGTTCGAGGAGGTTTTCAATCTGCCATAGTTTCCTGTCTGGGATGGCTACTTTACAACTCTTGATGAATTCTTGCAGCTTCCCCTCTTTTCTTCTATTGCTCTATGTCTCTGAAGCTGGGTCGCCATATTGGAAGCCGTGGGAGTCCCCTTATAGCACCCGTTATCCCTCTATATATTGTTTCTTGTAAGCTTAAGCGTAACTTAACAGAAATTTTTGCAACAGACCTGTCAAAGTTTTTACCAATTCGTTTTAAAAGCTGGCCAACCTGCAAAGCTGGTTGTTTTTAAGGTAGCTTTTGATGTTGTTTGCCGAGAGTTTAGATAATGGTTGTGTAGTTTTCTCTTTAAAAAAAAGAAATGCAGCAACACCTACATTTCTTGATATAAAATGAAACTTTCGAAAAAATAGGTCCAAAGAAAAATATCATCTCTTAAATACAAATTAAGATGATTAAGATAAGTTGTATAAAGTGCAATAAATTAAAGGCACCTTCACGCTAATGAAACTAAGAAACATAATGACAATTTGACTGTTATCTACATTAACAAACTTTATACGCATTGTTGGATGTAATGAATTTTGCCACACACAGTGCGACTTTATCCTAGAGTGGACTGATGTCATAACAAGTTAGAGAATTGACAAAACTCAAAAGAGAAAAAAACCTTTTTAGATAAAGTGGCCTTAATATAGAAACATTATAAAGTCAAACAACTATGGTCTTTCTCGACAAATCTACTGCGCATGCCTGATGCAGTCTGCTAGCGTCCAAAGGATTTTTTGGCTTTGCGTTTCCTTCCAGGCTAACTGGATTGGTAGAGTTATTATCGCTGGGGCTTTTTCTTCGGAAAATGCAATGGCAAGGCCTTTATATTACCTTATAGTTATATGGATTTTTTAGAACTCCTGACGATGGTAGTCTAAACTGCCGAAATATGACGGGTTTTTACCAGTTACTAAACTAAATTCAGTGGAGAAAGACCACCATCATGGACTACTTCATCAATTGAAAAGTTATGAAATTTTACATCATCATCATCAGCCTCTTAAAGCGCTTTTATATCAGGACGGTATAAAAATTTTGTCGTATAAACACCACTAATTCGAAGCACTAAATCTATTTTATTTTAAAGCGAGATTAGAAAGCGGTTTTTTACTTTAAAAAAGGATTTTAGGGTCGGTATAAGCACAGTTCTTCCAACCTATACTATACTTGATACTTGATACTCAACCCTGGTTATACCAAAAAACCTCTTTTTAAACATATTCTTTTAACGTGCATATACATTTGTATAGAAAAATTATAAAATCATAATTGGAGGACAATGTGGGACAATTGATGATATGTTGGATGATTTGCGGGACAGTACAGTATATATTTTTGATAAAAATTTTACAAAACCTGTTTTAATCGATTACGAATGGAGCCATCAACATTCTCTAAGCTGTTAACAGCCTCAAATATGCTGCAGTCAAAAAGTAAGGTTAGCGTTTTTTTTATTAAATTCAGACGGTTTAAGCTAAAGCAATGAAATTTGGCGCATACGTTGGCGTCCCGGCAACGTACCCTCGTCTGTCATAAGAGATTACACATGATGCCCCTAGGGGGCAACAGGGGCCAAAATGTGTTTTTAAACTATCCCTCATACCTTCCACACTAATGCACCTGCACATGTGAATCTCAGTCTGTTGGTAGTTCATATTATTATCTCATAAGTCTATTATACCGAAATCGTGGCTGTTAACAAGGCTCCTAGGTTAAGAGCTAAAAATTTCGTCGATTTCAATTAAAAAATTATATTTTACTTATCTGTCATCCAATGTTAATAAAAATGCACCAACATTGGCAGTGGACCATTTCTTAATTTCAAATACCACCAACTTTTCCCTAGCCCTTAGGGCTGTAAGAGGTCGAGATCTAATTTTCACCATTACAAGTTCGCGTCAACACTTAAATTTTAAGCCCTAGGGGCTGTACGGAGGCAAGATTGTTACTATTTCTCTATTCCAGAAAACCACTCAATATACACATCTAAACCTCATCAAAAAGTGTGCATATGTGCATATGGTCCAGTGTTTTTTGGAATATGAAAATGGTGGAAATTGGATTCCGACCACTTACAGCCCCTAGGGCAAAGTTGAGGGTATTCAAAAAACTGTTGCCTCCTAGAGGCCACATATGTAATTTTTTATGACACACGAGGGTACGTTGCTGGAAGGCCAACATATGTGTAAAATTTAATTTCTTTAGCTCAAACCGTCTGAATTTAAGAAAAAAAATTGATACCCTAACCCTACTTTTTGACTACAGCATTTTTGGGGCTGTTAAGAGGTTCGGCAGTGTTGGTGGATCCAGTAGTAATCGACTAAAATAAGTTTCGTAAAATCTTCATCAAAAGGCCGACAGAAGCCAAATTTTCTACATATACCCCCTAAGTAACAGGACATACAGGGCAAAAGACACAATAATTGTTATTATTTGAAAAAACGATGCTTAAAGTCGTAAAAGTTATTATTATTATCAAGTCCGCCTAATTTTTAGCCTTTCCCGCCCCCCTTGAACGCTGGTTATAGCGGTGTGTTTGTAATTGAGCTCGTTGTGGTAAATGGCTTCTTAATTTTGTTACCTTAGAATTTTGCTTAAAAAATAGTACAAATCCAGCATGAGGTGGGTCTGAATGAAGTATCCGCTAAGCCAGTGGGTTTACTTCTCTTTATTTCTTTTCTCACTGTGGCGCTACCTTATGCCTGAGATCTTATCACAGAACGGTAAGTAGTCAGCATGTCATGTGATCCGGTCATATCTCACAGAAGCTTTTTGTTCTTCTGTTCTTTTATATTATTATACACCGGCTCGGGTTTTAAAGCAGTAACCTATGAATGTATTTTGTTGCATCCCACAAGCCTTGGCTTAAGGCGCAATTACACAGACGAACATGCTCAAATAAAAGCTCGTGCAAAATATCTTGAAAATTTTTGCGTGAACATTTTTGTGAGCTTTTCTTTGAACATTTTGTTCGGTTAAACTTTTGAGCAAATTATTGCTATCTATTTTGGAAACATATTTTTAAAGATGAGAATAAATAAAATTTTACATCAGTGATCAGTGATCTCAATTCTTTAAAAAAATGGAACACCAACTTTTATTTAAAATTTTTGTGAAAAAAAGCCGACGGCAAGCGAAACATTATTATTGGCTCTACTATCAGTTTTGTCACATGGATTAGGTTTACTTATAATATTTTTTTCTTAGGGTTTTTCCCGGATTTTTTTGCCCGGGGTTTTTTTTGGGATTATCTTGCGAGTTTTTTTTATTTCCAAGGGTTTTTTTCCTAAAAAAAAACCCAGGAAAATTTTTCTTTTCCAAAAAAATTTTGAGTTTTTTAAATATCAGCAAAAAACTCAAAAATTGCACTTTTAAGCGGTAATCCGCGCCTCACGACTATGGGGAGTGGTGGGGAGGGAGATTTTTTTTAAACATATTTTTGTAACTTTACTTTACCTTTAGGTTTTATTGTTGTTTTTTAATTCCTCACACCAGATTTACCTAGTTAGTTTAAGGTCCCAAAGGTTGCTTAAAAAAGCAAAAGGTTCATGAAAATGCTGAAGATAGATATTTACTGTCAATTTAATGTAATAATCAAGGTCGATTACTGACACTGAACAAACAATATGCAAATGAGCAACATTCCGATTCAGAAGTCCAGTCTATTACTGCTAAATTATATTTTTTAGGCAATGGTCGGGATGGTAGGATTGTAAAAGTGGGTAATAAACGGGTATTATTTGGACCGAACGTGCTTTTGTTCATATATTTGAGATTTAATAAAATGTATATAGGTTTTTTAATTTGACTTAATTGTTATTGTATTGTGTTTTAAACTAGGAAGTAAAATAAAGAGATATTCTTTTAAACGTAAATTTTTATCATTACATTTTACAGGCAACAGCAATAAATAAGTGCCATTATTATTTTTTTATTCTCGTTTTTCTACAACACCAAAAAAGTTACAAGTATACTGGCATATCCCCTATAAAAATCAGATCAATCGAAGTTGCTTATGAGGTAAAACGTGAATTTCGACATCAAATCGTTTTTCCGTCGGAAAGCACTTAATTAAAAATACCTTGTTTTAAAACTTAGTCTTTCTATTTTCAGTTAAGATCAATGAATTCCCATAAAACTATAAAATTTAAATTTGTAAGAAATTTTTATTACCATCATTTCTTCAAACAAATTTTGCTCAACATTCTCTCCAAAATTTACGTGTGTTTTTTTGTACGCGATTTTGCTCGAACATTTCTTTGAGCATTTTGCTCAAGAGGCTCATGTAAATGTTTGTCGGCATTTCCACATCAAAGGAAAGTTTGTCTGTGTAAATGCGCCTTAATATTTTAAAGAAGAATCCACACAGAACGAATTGACTCGTGCAAAAAGTCTAAAATTTTGCTCGCGAACATTTTCACGAGCTTTGTTTTGAACATTTTGTTCGGGTAAATGTTCGAAAATATTTTTTACTTTACTTCACTCATCTCAATTCGTTAAAAAAATGAAACACCAAAAATACTTTTTTTTATTTTTATCAAAAAACAGCCAACGGCAAGCGACACATTATTATTGGCTGTCGGAAGTACCAAATAGGTTTGTAATTTTTGTCACAAATGTTATTAGTTTACTATCTTTTGGGTTTGTTTCATTAAAATGAAACAGAATAATATAAAATTACAATAAGTTACTTAAAACTACAAAAAGGGAATATTTCTCAAAAAAATTAATGAAATCAAAAAACAGACAAAAAGAAATTTGGAAAATTATAAACTCGCAAACCGGTAAAAAACTAAAAAAACAAGACTTAGGGTCTTTTAGGTTATCAGATAAAGTAATCAAAACACCAGAAGATATAAGCGAAAACTTTGCAAAATATTTTTCTACAGTGGCACAAGACAGTCTGGAGAAACATTATAAAGGAAAATCGTCAGCTAACTGTACCCTATCTAATCTAGTAGAATCCTCCTTTAATATGGCACCAGTAACCCCCGAAGAAATAGAAAAAAATCTAAAATTATTAAAAAATAAATCATCAAAGGGTAAAGACGGAATTCCTATGTTTGTATTAAAACGAGTTTCAAAATATTTAATAGAACCTTTGACGTTCTTAATAAATTTAAGTATAAATAAGTGTTCGTTTCCAAGTTGTCTAAAGGTTGCGACTGTCACCCCAGTTTATAAAAATAAAGGCTCTCCGCAAGATTTTTCAAATTACAGACCCATATCAGTTCTTTCACCGTTTTCCACGCTTTTTGAAAAAATTATTACAAATAGATTGTTTAGTTTTCTGGATCGATTTAATATACTAATACCAAACCAACATGGATTCAGAAAAAATAAATCGACAGAAACTGCGACAAACGACACCTTAAATGTAGTTTATTCTGAGCTTGACAAAGGTAAACATGTTGCTGGAATATTTTTTGACCTAAGTAGAGCTTTTGACACTTTAAATATTAATTTTTTATTAAGTAAACTTTATAACTGTGGTGTTAGAGGAGAACTTTTAGACTTTATAGCGACGTTTCTTAAAAATAGACATTTAAGAGTAAAGATGGAAGGGAAATTTTCAAAGGAGTACAAATGCGACACGGGTGTACCTCAGGGGTCTGTTTTGGGACCGCTGTTATTTTTGTTGTACATAAATGATCTTGCTCAACATAATAAACTGGGTTTCTGCACTATTTTTGCTGATGACACAACTATAATTATATCAGCAACTTCCTTAATAGAACTTGAAAATCTAATAAGTCAAGTAGTGTCTGATTTTTTAGATTGGTGTTTCAAAAACAAGCTTATTTTAAATGCAAGTAAAACAGAAATTGTTTATTTTTCAAAAAGGCGAGCAAGACCAGAATTTGATTTAGCAAAAAATATTAAATTTACAAAGTCTGTTAAATTCTTGGGTACATATACTGATGAGAATCTATGCTGGGATCTTCAGATTGATTATATTTGTAAAAAACTTGTAGGTACATGCTATGCAATACGCCAACTTAAAAACTTTGTTACAACCAAAGACCTACTCACTGTTTATTACACATTAGGCTACTCATATTTAAGTTATAACATACTTGCATGGGGAGATTCCTCAACTGTAAGTAGGGTCTTCATTCTACAAAAGAGATTAGTGAGAACTATATTTAATATAAATCCTAGGGAATCCTGCAAAAACTATTTTATTAAAAATAATATCTTAACAGTCTACGGTATATATATATATAAAGCAATAAAATATGCTAGGTCAAAAATAAACAACTCTCCATCTCAGTTTACAAAAGTCTCTGATATCCACGAGCACAATACTCGAAATGGTCAACTTTTGCGCTTGCCAAAACATCAAAATTCATTTTTTAAGAAGTCTCCATACTACATAGCCATTAAATATTACAATACCTTACCAAATGATTTAAAATCTATAGTTAAGGACAGTATGTTTTATAAAGAAATTAAGAAATATTTAGTGGCGAAAGCTTTTTATTCATATAATGAATACTTAAAACAATAGCGCTTTTTTTCCCCTAATATTTTCGTTCTTCGTCACTTCTGCTTCTCTTGTATTTTTTTTAAATAATTACTGTGTAGGTGTTTATGAAATTAAAAAAAAACTCTTGTTATGTGTATTTAATTATACGAAAAAATAATTATGTTTCTTAAGCATGTAACTGTTAGTGCTGACTTTAAAAAGTGTATTAGTCTATTTACTCATTTACAATTATGACACGGGCACCCTGTGCTTAAAATTTAAAATATAAGTTTGACATGTATATTCTATAACATTTATAGGCCAAAGTACAGAATAAATTGAAAAAAAAAAAAAAGTAAATACTTATTAAAATCCAGGTGGATATTTTTAGGGAACCGTTCTGGAGAGTAGGTTAGCCTAAGCACCGTAGTACTCTTTTTACATTCCACAGCGCCATTAATTATTATTATTGCTTCTCTATCCTGTTTTAACAACCCCAGAAAAGTTACAAATAAACTGGCCGTTCCTTGGTTACCGTTGGGTTTTAAAACTTAAAAATTTAAAAATTTAATTTTTAGTTTTTTGGTTTTCAGTTAAGGTCAATGATTTTTGATAAAAAGATATATTTTGGATATTGAATAAATTTTTATACCAACTTTTCTTCAAAAAAAATTTGCCCGAACATTCCCGCAAACATTTCTGCGAGCTTTTCGGCGAGCTTTTTCTCGAACTTTTGCGCGAGATTTTCCTTGAACATTTTGCCACATAGGCTTGCGTAAATGTTTGTCGGTATTTCGAACATCAAAGGAAAGGTCGTCTGTGTAAATGCCCCTTAAAAAGTAAAAAACTGTCTTTTAGAGCCCAATGTTAGAAATTAGATTTAGTAGAAATCGAATATCAGTTTTGTGTAGTTCTATTCTATTCTTTGGCTTTGGAACAATTCTAGCAACTTAAGAAGTTTGAACAAACATTTTCAGTTTTGATATTATATCTGCTTCTTTATTAAATTTTAATTTTTTTAAGACCATATTATCTCAGAAGCCAAACGAGATAACCCTAGGATGTTCGGTGTTATTTTGGGAAGTAAAAATTATCAGGTTCTCACAATTAGCCTTTTCTTTAAAGTTAAAATTAATAACTTGCACATACAAATACAATACATTACTATTTGTTGTTTATTATTTATATTGCTTGCTTGCTTGCTTCGTTTGTCAAATGTATATTTTTAAGAAATTTAGCATTTTGGGAGCTATCGTAAGGTAAACAGACTGGCTAGTAAATAAAACTTAGCAAACAAAATGATTTTTTTTTTAATTTTAGGGAAATAATGGAGCATAAAAGTCTGAAGTTAGGTTCTTGGGATTTTGTAGATTTACCCCCAGATGCACCGTAAAAATATTCGGATTAGTTTAGCTAATCCATGCTTCCTCTTTGTTCATTTATCAATCGCGATTAGTTGCCTACGGTGCATTTAGGGGTCAATCTTCTTTTTTTAAAAACTTTATGCTGCATGTGCCGGACCCACATGCTTTGTTCGCGTGGTATAATAATCTTGAAGCTTTTAGTTTTTAAAATGTACTTCATTTAGTCAGTAGATACTGTCTTAGATTTAGCTGCTAGCATTCTATATTATAAGGCGGACTCTATAAAGGCGCCTCTCTTAATATCAAACTAAGAATCGCTCATTAACACTTTACAGCTGCATTTATTAAAATGTCTTGTTAATGTGAAAAATTGAGCGCGTTCCGTACAAAACAATTTACATTATTTCAAAACAGCTTCGAGGGGCCACCCAAGCCCTAAAATATTAGATGATCATGACAGATATTTAGTTATTTGACAATTTTCTTTCTCTGCTAAGATGATTAAAAAATATTATTTATGGCTGTATTGCACATTTTATAGCAATTTTGGCAAAGAAAGTTGTTAACAATAAAATAATTAAAGAAATTCGCATTTGAGGTTCAACCTCTTTTGTTGTTGATACTTGATTTGTGGTCTGGATGTTGCCGCACTTACACCCAGCAAATACAGTGGACGCGGGCCGATGTTGGACGTACGTCAGTTACTGCAGCCCTCGACATCTCCGCGAAATCAATAACCGACATCGGACCATTAGCCGACGTGGCAAAATCCATCTCCGAAAAGTACGAAAAATTAAAAATGTGTGCACCGTTATAATAGCGGAACTAGCGGAAGTAAGTGCAGTAATATCGAGAATATGCATTTGTATTCACAAAGTAAATTTAAACAACACCTAAGTATACTAAACTTAACCTCAACTAAACTATTATGACCGAACCACGAATTATACAATAGCACACCTCACATGCGTACGAGCTATACATACACATATCTAATAGAATATTACACTCGTATAAGTAGATATTTTGCATAGGATAGGGTAGGAGAAATGAATGTTTGCATGCGTCGCACAGAGAGTGCGCGGCGCGTTCGCGGGGAATATTCAGTATTATTCCTGTCTTTAGAAGGTAGGCCAAGTTTATTGAGGATACTACACCGGGCTTTCGTCGGGCCATGCAAATTAGTTTTCCTGAGCTTAACGACTGAACGGTGATGGAAGTCGGTATTTGGTCCAACATCGCTTCACATTTAACGGCTGATGCCGACCTAACGCCGACATTGCCAACGTCGGTCCGTGTTTGCTGGGCATGTTTTGTGATTAGCCTTACTTATTTTTCTGTGGCGTATTCGAGTCAAACAATGACATTACTTACTACAAAAAAAGGAAGAGGAGTTAAAAAATTTGTTTAGAAAGAATAGAATAGAATATAATAGATTATTTAGTGCCGGCCGCTGTATCCCGGCTAAGTGCATGGATATTTTGTGTTTGTCTTTAACTTTGCATTAAAATTTAATTTTTTTTTAAAATCGGTGTATTACTTACAGAGTTATGAGCATTTTTACTATAGTTTGCGCAACTCTCCTCTTACTTTTGAACGAATTCAGTTGACTTTAAATAAATTTTTTAAGATAAGACCTTAAGATCGCTAGCAACTTAAAGTTTTTATTATTGTTGAGTAATTCTATGCGTAATACGTAAACTATAGTCAAAAAAAGGTCATAACTCTGCAAACCGATTTCTAAAAAAATTAAATAGGGAATTAAAATACCTTTTAAACAAGGTATCACTCACTATTTAAAATTTTAAAGTAGTTAGTGACCTTACAGACTTACGTCAATAAGGTGAGGTGCGTAAACTATAGTCGGAAAAACTTATAATTCTGTAAGTCGAAAATCGATTTTTAAAAAAATTAAAATTTAAATAGGGAATTAAAAAACCTTTTAAACAAGGTATCACTCGACCCCCCTTTTAATATAAAGTAGTTAGTGACCTTATAGATCTACGTCAATATGACGCTGATAAAGAATACTTCAAAAAATAGCAAAAGTGTTATCATTAAACATGGTTTTTATTTGAAGTCGATACCTCAATCCGTTTAAGAGTTAGCAGGGGGGGGGACTTTTTACGTCCGCAATGGATACCACCACAACCCTTCTCTTCTTGGGATCTAACCCAATCTACTTTTTCAAAAATATTTAACAAAAACCTAAAAGATCAAAATTTTTAAAAAATTTTTGTTTTTTTTTTGTAAAAATATTTGCCTGGGGCGCTATACCAATGTTAAATATTATTACAATGTTGTTTAATTGGAGCAATTTTTTTGTAAACAACATTTGAAACGCGTAAAGAATAGAAATTTAGTGTAAATGAGACTAGATCAGACTTGCTTTTAAAAATAAGTATTTTTGTTCCATATAAACTAACTTAACTAAACCCCTCCCGTCAGTTCAAGAGCTCAAGCAACAGGCACCTACTTAATTTTTAAAAATTTCACGGTTGATTTTTATTAAATGATGAAACTCCCCTATAGTCGGCTTCTGGCTACGCCACTGCTTAAGAGCAAGTTAAAAAAAATTAACACAAGTTTCAGTTTACAAGACAAAGTTTCTGTAATATCTAAATTTACAAAATTTAATCTAATTTTTCTAAATAAATAAAAAAGATTAAATAATAAAAATTTAACATGTTAATAAATTATTTTTAATTTGGACATATTACAATAGTAGTAAAATAAGTGGGTCATAATCGGAGAGTTGAGTCATAAGTAATAGGGAGCCAAAATTCATTACAGTGAAAAATTATCTTGTTTCTGTAGCCAAGCTTTTAGTTTAAACTTAAAGGTTTTAAAATATCTCAAAGCTGAGAACTCCATTGATAAATTTGCATGGATTTTGGGCAATAAACCTGTTTGTTATTTTGATCTCGTGAGATTTGAGTGATAAATGGTTGAGAGAGTATCCTTTTCCTTGAGTTGCCTTAGACCGATGGTTTGTATAAAATGTCAAGAGTTTCACTCTCTCGGTGTAGTTTTTCTATCGGGTATCATTTGTGTTTATCAAGTATAATTTTAAGTAGGCATTTTTGTATGGTTTCTAGTGCCCTAAAATGAGTTTTTAATGCACCCCCCAAACTAGCAGACCTTTTTATTTTAATTGATTCAAAACAAACTTACGGCTTTCCTGCAAAATGTTTTATTTAATTAATTATAACAACAGCCAACGTTTCGCTTCTAGGTCTATACCATCATCAGTGCTAGCAACAAAACAAAGAACATTATATTATTACACAGAGCTAAAAATATCCAAAACATTTTTAGCTCTGTATATTAATATATAATGTTCTTTGTTTTCTTGTTATACCTGATGATGGTCTCAATTTTCAGAAGATTTTCGGTACACTTTCAATTTTTTGATTCGCCAATTTAATCTATTAATTACTGTCAACTATCACCTTTTAACAATTTTTTTGTACAACTACTCCTGAAAATGAAGGTTTTAACACAGCGTGTGAAAAACTTTTTCGCACGCTGGGCAGTGTGTATTTTGTATGAGTTTTACACTCTAAAAACAAATTAAATTAATTAAAAATAGACCTTATCTTATTTCATATTTATACGGTTTGTGTTTTATTATTGTAAACCTTATTTTCTTGTTTTAAATATTAGTTGTCTTATATTTTAAATTAATTTTTCCTTTTGTTTTTTAAAATAAAGCGAAATAGAAAAAGTATTCCGTTTATTTTTGTTGGCAGAACGCGACTAAGCTAAATAGACATATTTTTTAGCCAAGAGATTTAACCGATATATACATGAAGAAAATTTTCGGCACTAAAAATCCATCATCGGTAATTACAAAGTTAGCGGGACCCAAGTTTAAATTCATATTAAATTTTAGGAGACATATTCGACAAGATTTTATCTATAGCTGGTTTTATTTGCCTTATTTTTATTCCTTCGAGAGTGTGACTTGAAATAAAATGCGTAAAATGCAGCATTTGGAAAAGTAATTACTTTTATTTTCAAACGACCGCAAAATAGCCACTTTCCGTTCGATTTTTTGCACAGAAAGTTCTACATTACAAGGCATGTTCTTTCGAAATATTTCCACTCTCAAGAAAGAACCTTTTTGTCCCATTTTTCGGTCCCTTGATCCTTTTCCGGTCCCATTTTTGGCCAAGTTGGCTATGACTTCTTGTTGACATCTATCAGCTTTTGTTTTTTTGGCAGTTTTGATACTTCTAAAAAAGCTCTATCTATAAAATGAGTTGAATCCGAAGGAAATAATAGAAGCTGCTTCAAGAGTCACTTTTGATTTGCTGCCTGAAAAATCTAAAGAACGCTACCAGCGGAACTTTGATGCGTTTATAAATTGGTGCGAATGAAAAAACCTTAAGAAAATTAATGAAGATGTATTGGTGGCATATTTTTCGGAAAAGTCGACCACACATTTTTAATGCTCAAAGTAAGCATACTAAAATGTTTTTTTTTATACCTTCATCAAAAATCTGATTTTAGTAACTGTCTGCAGATAACCAAAGCATGGCTTTTTTGGTTACCGATGCAAAAAAACTTTTTTTTTATCACGGGTGCAAAAAAAGATTTTTTTACCCAAAATTAAAAAGAAATAGTGGAAAATAGTAATATTGAAAAAATCTAATTATTCTTCCTAAAAATTAAGCCATTTCCGCCAGTTTTCCCCAAGTACATACGAAAAAATCATTTAAAAACATCGTCAAAATATCAAACTGTCAAAGATTAAAGTGTCGCAACAATGAACGTCACCGAATAAAAAGGCATATCGCCATAGAAACCACCATTGTTATTTAATTTACCAGCCGCCTTGATTTAGAGTAATAAAATGCTGTGTTGCGAGAAGTGCTCTTCGTTCGAGATTTTTAAAAGTATTTTCCTGTTTTTCTTCGATTTTTTGATAAAGGTATTAAAAAAAATAGTGTTAGCAACTCGCGGCTAAACTGTGCTTTTTTTTTAATCGCGTTTTTAAATATCTCGCTGCGCTCGTTATTTAAACCAACGCTTTTAAAAAAAGCACTTTTTCAGCCACTAGTTTTTGAAACTACTAGTTTTTTAATCCTCCATCAAAAACATGATTTTAGTAACTGTCTGCAGATAACCAAAGCATGGCTTTTTTGTTTATCGATGCAAAAAAACTTTTTTTTATCACGGGTGCACGTTTTTTACCCAAAATTAAAAAGAAATAGTGGAAAATAGTAATATTGAAAAAATCTAATTATTCTTCCTAAAAATTAAGCCATTTCCGCCAGTTTTTACCAAGTACTTACGAAAAAATCATTTAAAAACATCGTCAAAATATCAAACTGTCAAAGATTAAAGTGTCGCAACAATGAACGTCACCTAATAAAAAGGCATATCGCCATGGAAACCACCATTGTTATTTAATTTACCAGCCGCCTTGATTTAGAGTGATAAAATGCTGTGTTGCGAGAAGTGCTTTTCGTTCGAGATTTTTAAAAGTATTTTCCTGTTTTTCTTCGATTTTTTGATAAAGGTATTAAAAAAATAGTGTTAGCAACTCGCGGCTAAACTGTGCTTTTTTTTAATCGCGTTTTTAAATATCTCGCTGCGCTCGTTATTTAAACCAACGCTTTTAAAAAAAGCACTTTTTCAGCCACTAGTTTTTGAAACTACTAGTTTTTTAATCCTCCATCAAAAACATGATTTTAGCAACTGTCTGCAGATAACCAAAGCATGGCTTTTTTGGTTATCTATGAAAAAAAACTTTTTTTTATCACGGGTGCACGTTTTTTACCCAAAATTAAAAAGAAATAGTGGAAAATAGTAATATTGAAAAAATCTAATTATTCTTCCTAAAAATTAAGCCATTTCCGCCAGTTTTCACCAAATACTTACGAAAAAATCATTTAAAAAAATCGTCAAAATATCAAACTGTCAAAGATTAAAGTGTCGCAACAATGAACGTCACCTAATAAAAAGGCATATCACCATGGAAACCACCATTGTTATTTCATTTACCAGCCGCCTTGATTTACAGTGTAAAAATGTTGTGTTGTGAGAAGTGCTCTTCGTTCGAGATTTTTAAAAGTATTTTCCTGTTTTTCTTCGATTTTTTGATAAAGGTATTAAAAAAAATAGTGTCGCAGCTAAACTGTGCTTTTTTTTACTCGCGTTTTTGAATATCTCGCTGCGCTCGTTATTTAAACCAACGCTTGTAAAAAAAGCACTTTTTCAGCCACTAGTTTTTGAAACTACTAGTTTCTTAAACCTCCATCAAAAACATGATTTTAGTAACTGTCTGCAGATAACCAAAGCATGGCTTTTTTGTTTATCGATGCAAAAAAACTTTTTTTTATCACGGGTGCACGTTTTTTACCCAAAATTAAAAAGAAATAGTGGAAAATAGTAATATTGAAAAAATCTAATTATTCTTCCTAAAAATTAAGTTTTTAAATATCTCGCTGCGCTCGTTATTTAAACCAACGCTTTTAAAAAAAGCACTTTTTCAGCCACTAGTTTTTGAAACTACTAGTTTTTTAATCCTCCATCAAAAACATGATTTTAGTAACTGTCTGCAGATAACCAAAGCATGGCTTTTTTGTTTATCGATGCAAAAAAACTTTTTTTTATCACGGGTGCACGTTTTTTACCCAAAATTAAAAAGAAATAGTGGAAAATAGTAATATTGAAAAAATCTAATTATTCTTCCTAAAAATTAAGCCATTTCCGCCAGTTTTTACCAAGTACTTACGAAAAAATCATTTAAAAACATCGTCAAAATATCAAACTGTCAAAGATTAAAGTGTCGCAACAATGAACGTCACCTAATAAAAAGGCATATCGCCATGGAAACCACCATTGTTATTTAATTTACCAGCCGCCTTGATTTAGAGTGATAAAATGCTGTGTTGCGAGAAGTGCTTTTCGTTCGAGATTTTTAAAAGTATTTTCCTGTTTTTCTTCGATTTTTTGATAAAGGTATTAAAAAAATAGTGTTAGCAACTCGCGGCTAAACTGTGCTTTTTTTTAATCGCGTTTTTAAATATCTCGCTGCGCTCGTTATTTAAACCAACGCTTTTAAAAAAAGCACTTTTTCAGCCACTAGTTTTTGAAACTACTAGTTTTTTAATCCTCCATCAAAAACATGATTTTAGCAACTGTCTGCAGATAACCAAAGCATGGCTTTTTTGGTTATCTATAAAAAAAACTTTTTTTTATCACGGGTGCACGTTTTTTACCCAAAATTAAAAAGAAATAGTGGAAAATAGTAATATTGAAAAAATCTAATTATTCTTCCTAAAAATTAAGCCATTTCCGCCAGTTTTCACCAAATACTTATGAAAAAATCATTTAAAAAAATCGTCAAAATATCAAACTGTCAAAGATTAAAGTGTCGCAACAATGAACGTCACCTAATAAAAAGGCATATCACCATGGAAACCACCATTGTTATTTCATTTACCAGCCGCCTTGATTTACAGTGTAAAAATGTTGTGTTGTGAGAAGTGCTCTTCGTTCGAGATTTTTAAAAGTATTTTCCTGTTTTTCTTCGATTTTTTGATAAAGGTATTAAAAAAAATAGTGTTAGCAACTCGCGGCTAAACTGTGCTTTTTTTTACTCGCGTTTTTGAATATCTCGCTGCGCTCGTTATTTAAACCAACGCTTGTTAAAAAAGCACTTTTTCAGCCACTAGTTTTTGAAACTACTAGTGTCTTAAACCTCCATCAAAAACATGATTTTAGTAACTGTCTGCAGATAACCAAAGCATGGCTTTTTTGGTTATCGATGCAAAAAAACTTTTTTTTGTCACGGGTGCACGTTTTTTACCCAAAATTAAAAAGAAATAGTGGAAAATAGTAATATTGAAAAAATATAATTATTCTCCCTAAAAATTAAGCCATTTCCGCCAGTTTTCACCAAGTACTTACGAAAAAATCATTTAAAAACATCGTCAAAATATCAAACTGTCAAAGATTAAAGTGTCGCAACAATGAACGTCACCTAATAAAAAGGCATATCACCATGGAAACCACCATTGTTATTTCATTTACCAGCCACCTTGATTTACAGTGTAAAAATGGTGTGTTGTGAGAAGTGCTCTTCGTTCGAGATTTATAAAAGTATTTTCCTGTTTTTTTTTTGGATATTTTGATAAAGATATTAAAACAAATAGTGTTAACAACTCGCGGCTAAACTGTGCTTTTGTAATCGCGTTTTTAAATACCGCGCTGCGCTCGGTATTTAAACCAACGCTTGTAAAAAAAAGCACTTTTTCAGCCACTAGTTTTTTAAACTACTAGTTTTTTAAACCTCCATCAAAAACATGATTTTAGTAACTGTCTGCAGATAACCAAAGCATGGCTTTTTTGTTTATCGATGCAAAAAAACTTTTTTTTATCACGGGTGCACGTTTTTTACCCAAAATTAAAAAGAAATAGTGGAAAGTAGTAATATTGAAAAAATCTAATTATTCTTCCTAAAAATTAAGCCATTTCCGGCAGTTTCCCCCAAGTACTTACGAAAACATCGTCAAAATATCAAACTGTCAAAGATTAAAGTGTCGCAACAATCAACGTCACCGAATAAAAAGGCATATCGCCATGGAAACCACCATTGTTATTTAATTTACCAGCCGCCTTGATTTAGAGTGATAAAATGCTGTGTTGCGAGAAGTGCTCTTCGTTCGAGATTTTTAAAAGTATTTTCCTGTTTTTCTTCGAATTTTTGATAAAGCTATTAAAAAAAATAGTGTTAGCAACTCGCGGCTAAACTGTGCTTTTTTTTACTCGCGTTTTTGAATATCTCGCTGCGCTCGTTATTTAAACCAACGCTTGTAAAAAAAGCAATTTTTCAGCCACTAGTTTTTGAAACTACTAGTTTTTTAAACCTCCATCAAAAACATGATTTTAGTAATTGTCTGCAGATAACCAAAGCATGGCTTTTTTGGTTATCGATGCAAAAAAACTTTTTTTTATCACGGGTGCACGTTTTTTACCCAAAATTAAAAAGAAATAGTGGAAAATAGTAATATTGTAAAAATCTAATTATTCTTCCTAAAAATTAAGCCATTTCCGCCAGTTTTCACCAAGTACTTACGAAAAAATCATTTAAAAACATCGTCAAAATATCAAACTGTCAAAGATTAAAGTGTCGCAACAATGAACGTCACCTAATTCTGTGTTGCGAGAAGTGTTCTTCGTTCGAGATTTTTAAAAGTATTTTCCTGTTTTTCTTCGATTTCTTGATAAAGGTATTAAAAAAAATAGTGTTTACAACTCGCGGCTAAACTGTGCTTTTGTAATCGCGTTTTTAAATAACTCGATGCGCTCGTTATTTAAACCAACGCTCATAAAAAAGCACTATTTTAGCCACTAGTTTTTGAAACTACTAGTTTCTTAAACCTCCATCAAAAACATGATTTTAGTAACTGTCTGCAGATAACCAAAGCATGGCTTTTTTGGTTATCGATGCAAAAAAACTTTTTTTTATCACGGGTGCACGTTTTTTACCCAATATTAAAAAGAAATAGTGGAAAATAGTAATATTGAAAAAATCTAATTATTCTTTCTAAAAATTAAGCCATTTCCGCCAGTTTCTCCCAAGTACTTACGAAAACATTGTCAAAATATCAAACTGCTGCGCTCGTTATTTAAACCAACGCTTGTAAAAAAAGCACTTTTTCAGCCACTAGTTTTTGAAACTACTAGTTTTTTAAACCTCCATCAAAAATATGATTTTGGTAACTGTCTGCAGATAACCAAAGTTATTAAAAAAAATAGTGTTAGCAACTCGCAGCTAAACTGTGCTTTTTTTACTCGCGTTTTTGAATATCTCGCTGCGCTCGTTATTTAAACCAACGCTTGTAAAAAAAGCACTTTTTCAGCCACTAGTTTTTTAAACTACTAGTTTCTTAAACCTCCATCAAAAACATGATTTTAGTAACTGTCTGCAGATAACCAAAGCATGGCTTTTTTGGTTATCGATGCAAAAAAACTTTTTTTTATCACGGTTGCACGTTTTTTACCCAAAATTAAAAAGAAATAGTGGAAAATAGTAATATTGAAAAAATCTAATTATTCTTCCTCAAAATTAAGCCATTTCCGCCAGTTTTCACCAAGTACTTACGAAAAAATCATTTAAAAACATCGTCAAAATATCAAACTGTCAAAGATTAAAGTGTCGCAACAATGAACGTCACCTAATAAAAAGGCATATCACCATGGAAACCACCATTGTTATTTCATTTACCAGCCGCCTTGATTTACAGTGTAAAAATGGTGTGTTGTGAGAAGTGCTCTTCGTTCGAGATTTATAAATGTATTTTCCTGTTTTTTTTTGGATATTTTGATAAAGATATTAAAAAAGATAGTGTTAACAACTCGCGGGTAAACTGTGCTTTTGTAATCGCGTTTTTAAATACCGCGCTGCGCTCGGTATTTAAACCAACGCTTGTAAAAAAAAGCACTTTTTCAGCCACTAGTTTTTTAAACTACTAGTTTTTTAAACCTCTATCAAAAACATGATTTTAGTAACTGTCTGCAGATAACCAAAGCATGGCTTTTTTGTTTATCGATGCAAAAAAACTTTTTTTTATCACGGGTGCACGTTTTTTACCCAAAATTAAAAAGAAATAGTGGAAAATAGTAATATTGAAAAAATCTAATTATTCTTCCTAAAAATTAAGCCATTTCCGCCAGTTTCCCCCAAGTACTTACGAAAAAATCATTTAAAAACATCGCCAAAATATCAAACTGTCAAAGATTAAAGTGTCGCAACAATGAACGTCACCGAATAAAAAGGCATATCGCCATGGAAACCACCATTGTTATTTAATTTACCAGCCGCGCTGATTTAGAGTGATAAAATGCTGTGTTGCGAGAAGTGCTCTTCGTTCGAGATTTGTAAAAGTATTTTCCTGTTTTTCTTCGATTTTTTGATAAAGGTATTAAAAAAAATAGTGTTAGCAACTCGCGGCTAAACTGTGCTTTTTTTTACTCGCGTTTTTAAATATCTCGCTGCGCTCGTTATTTAAACCAACGCTTGTAAAAAAAGCACTTTTTCAGCCACTAGTTTTTGAAACTACTAGTTTTTTAATCCTCCATCAAAAACATGATTTTAGTAACTGTCTGCAGATAACCAAAGCATGGCTTTTTTGGTTATCTATGAAAAAAAACTTTTTTTTATCACAGGTGCACGTTTTTTACCCAAAATTAAAAAGAAATTGTGGAAAATAGTAATATTGAAAAAATCTAATTATTCTTCCTAAAAATTAAGCCATTTCCGCCAGTTTTCACCAAGTACTTACGAAAAAATCATTTAAAAAAATCGTCAAAATATCAAACTGTCAAAGATTAAAGTGTCGCAACAATGAACGTCACCTAATAAAAAGGCATATCACCATGGAAACCACCATTGTTATTTCATTTACCAGCCGCCTTGATTTACAGTGTAAAAATGGTGTGTTGTGAGAAGTGCTCTTCGTTCGAGATTTATAAAAGTATTTTCCTGTTTTTTTTTTGGATATTTTGATAAAGATATTAAAAAAGATAGTGTTAACAACTCTCGGCTAAACTGTGCTTTTCTAATCGCGATTTTAAATACCTCGCTGCGCTCCTTATTTAAACCAACGCTCATAAAAAAGCACTATTTTAGCCACTAGTTGTTAAAACTACTATTCCTGATCGTTTTTAAAAAAAAGTACGTACAATACACGACCGGAAAGTGTCTTTATAGGTTTCTGTAGGTTTATGCGGTAAATTTCTTGCGGCAACCTGTAAATTGTTCTAGTATTAAAGTTAGATACCCAGGTACTTATTAATGCAGTGGCACACCCAGGAATTGACTTCGGGGGAGGTGTCTAGTGACATAAATACCTATTTCTTTTTGCGAAAAACTAAAAAGTCGAGGAAATCGGGTGAACGTGGAACAATCTCATATTTCTCTTCTTTAGAAGCACAAGTCTATTGGGATTTTTATTCTTTATAGTTCGATTTAGCATGACTTCACATTACAACGTCACACAGTTTACACGTGCATTGGTTCGACTTTAAATTTTTCAACCAATATAGGATATAAACTTTCACATGTTTTTCTTTTACTTTTTTGACCAACAATAGGGTTTATTTATAAACTAAGCAAATGCAAAATATACGCGCAAACAATGTTACTAAACAATAAAACTTAATTTATTTTTTCATACCAGCCCCATGTAAACATAAGCCCTCAACGCGCTGTGGTTGATAGAAGCACCCTTCAATGTTATAAAATATTTCCTCTGGAGATATTTTATGAAATCGTGACGTCATGGAAAAACTAAATCTAAATGTAAAAGCTACGGTGGCCCCTATTCGCCTGCCCACTTCTCACTTCTCGGTTCGCAATTCTGACGTCAGAATTGCACTTCTGACGTCACAAATGGGAAATTTCTCGGTTGTTATGTGCCCCTATCCGCCTGCTCACTTCTGACGTCATAAATGAGAAATTTCTCAATTCACTGGTTCTTACGTGCCTTTACCTGCCTGCTCACTTCACAGTTCCAAATTTCTTTTCCGTTTTCCGGTTGCAATTTTTAACGTGGTAGATGAGTTGCATAGAAATAGAAGTTGAGAATGGGCAAATTGCCTATCTTGGGAATCAGCCACGTCAGTTTTTCAATGTTGTTTTATTTGAAATATTTAAGTTTATTTTAAAAGTATATTTGTGGAAAGTAACTACAAAATGAACAACATATTTTACTCAAATGTAAAAAAAATATTCCTGGTAATAATGGCTTTTAAAGGCTTATTATTTAGTTATATTTTTAGAGAAAATTGTTTTATTCAGTTTATTAAAATCTCTAAAAGCTTCTATCCGTTTGAACTCCAAAATAATAACTTTTTGTTTAGTTTGGAAAAGAAAATAGAAATATAATTTGGTGTTGTACCTTAAAAAATCATTGCCTATTTAAATTTTCTTCTTGTTAAGTAGACCTACCCTTGTTTACAAACGAACTACAAATAGAATTGAACTTTTCAATTAACTACATAAATTAAAGTAAAAATTGTAAAACTTCACTTTTAGTTAAAGCTTGAAAGAACAAATTACAAAAGTTTGCCATTTTTGATATAATAAAACAACACCATTTATTAATTGAATCATTTCTATATTTTTAATTTGACTATACAATCAATCAACTATTTTTCTCTCACAGTTGCAAATGGCTGCCCTCCTTATTGATTCTGTTGGGAAGGTTAAAGTCCGTTTTTCAAACCCTTTTATTTCTATAGTGGGTTGAAACCCCCAATTCTGTGATTTATATATAAAATGGAATAAACCCCGGTTTTGCATCCAGCTGAGAGTTAACCTCAAAATTAATTAATTCCAGACACTTTTTTTTCAAACCAACACCTCATTTAAGTGCTATTTGTCCTCAAACGTGTCCAGCGAATCCAATTTTTAAGTTTTTAACCTCAAAACATGATAAAGTAACGAAAAGAAATAAGAAGTTAGAACTGTGAAGTGAGTAGGCAGGTAGAAGCACGTAAGACCCAGTGAACTGAGAAATTATCCCATTTATGACGTCAGAAGTGCGATTGTGACGTCAGAAATAGGAAGTGAGAACTGCGAAGTAAGCAGGCAGATACGGGCACGTAAAAACTGAGAAATTTCTCGTTTGTGACGTCAGAAGTGCGATTCTGACGTCAGAATTGCAAACCGTGAAGTGAGAAGTGGGCAGGCGGATATGGGCCCCAGAACGAATCCATATCAAATATAAAAATTATGGGGGTACAAGTAGCGCGGAACGATGCCTATTTGTGAGTGATTTAAAGTTGGAAGTCAAAGTATATGATGGTATTATAGTTATTCACATACCAAGGGAGGAAATGCATTTTACTCTTGAGGCATGTATTTAATTTTTTTTACTGCCCTTCGTAATAATTTCAAAAATTAGAACAATATTTTTTATTCTGTTGAGAAACATTCGTTTGCCAAACTATTGTAATCTGAAGCTGTCTGAAGATAGAATAAAATCAAAGTGCCTGGCGTTGCTATGGTAGCAGGAATCTGTGCTCTTTACAAATATCAGTATCCACGGAAGTAACAAGCCGCTTCTTTCTGAAAGAAAAATGGATTTTGTAAATTCGGAAGATGACGGTGGTATCTCACCAAAGATTATTCAGTCAGCAAAAATGGTATCTTACCAACAAGTATATCAGTTGTTTAAAATTTGGATGGAGAAAGAAAACATCCAGAAAATTACGGAAGATGTTGTTGTGGCATATCTATCATTCAATATGTTCAGATACGGTACGGGAAGGAAAAATTTTCCTCCCCGCTGGCCGGGAAAAAAAAATTTCCTACCTGTCTCCGGCAAAGCGCCATTTTCTTCCCTATTTTTCGGGTCGAAAATGCTATTTTCGAAGGAGGTAGTAGAAAAAATAATATTTGGGAAGGGTGTCAAGTGGAACCAATGATGATCCGATGCTGGTTGGCCGGGGCGAAACATCGTGTGGAAATTTTCCTTTTAGCTTTGGTCCTTTTAGTGTTTCTTGTGAGATTATTTACAATTGCCACAGTTTATCAATTTCTCCAATATTAAATTTGTTTAGTAGTGTGGTGTCCTGTAGGCAGTTATATTTTCTGTCTGCTTCATAGTAAAAATCTTTGCTTTAAAGTACAGTTACCTCACTCACTTTGGAATGTAAAGGCGCTTAAGTATGATCTGAATTAGTTGACGAGGATTTAACGACTTTTTTATTTTTTCCCATTTTCAGTCAAGTGGGCTATGACTTGTGTTGACAGTTTTAAAACTTTTTTAATTTTGTTTTATTTTTTTTATTTATTTTTTTTTCTTGGATTTTTTTTTTAAACTATGAAGTTTATCAATGACCTCTGGGTGTAAAAATAGGCGAATATTAGTTGTACCCGAAATAAAAAAATTTGTTAACTGGTTGTTTGTGATTGTCCTATTTACAAACTCGACGTATCTTTGCAATACTATATAGGCCATTGATCCTCGAGTTGAAGGAAAACTCTCAGCATATAAAAAAATAATAAATTACCATAAAGAGTTAAGTCTTTCGATGTGTGAAAAGCATCGAGTCTAAATTCCTAAATTACTTCCAGTTGACGGCCAGCTGATACCCATAATAAGATTATATTTTGCTGTCTGCATATCATCATTATCTAGCATTAAAATCTAAAAAGTAAACAAGCCAGTTGGCATACCAAAACTTTTATGGTTCACATAGTTCAAATCTCTTTTTGTTGATTGACAGTCGACTTTTTGGTCGTCACAATCATATTGCTTGGAATTTTTACACATTTTTTTTTAAACGTGTACGTTACATTTTTTTATTAATTGATTGTAAAATAGTAGTTTTTTTTATCCTTCGCTATTCATTGATTTTGTTTTTTTTATACCTGCATCAAAAACATGATTTTAGTAACTGTCTGCAGATAACTAAAGCGCGATGCAAAAAAACTTTTTTTTTGATCACGAGTGCAAAAAAGTTTTCTGTCCGCTTTTTACCCAAAATTAAAGAGAAATAGCAGAAAATAGTAATCTAATCTTTCCGCCAGTTTTCACAAAGTATTTACGAAACAATCATAAAACATCGTCCCAATATCAAACTGTCAAAGATTAAAATATCGCAACAATGCGCGTCACCGAGTAAAAAGACACATTGCTATGGAAACCATTGTTATTTTCTTTACTCTTTTCGTTCTCTTCGTTCGATATTTTTAAAAGTATTTTCCTGTTTTTCTTGGATTTTTTGATAAAGGTATTAAAAAGAATAGTGTTAACAACTCGCAGCTAAATTGTGCTTTTTTACCCGCGTTTTTAAATATTTCGTTGCGCTCGTTATTTAAACCAACGCTTGTAAAAAAAGCACTATTTTAGCCACTAGTTGTGAAAACTACTATTTTACAACAAGATTTTTGCGAGTGTTTAGGCAATTCAATGAAAGCGCTGCTGCCCGCCAAATCAGAAAAAATATTCGAAAAACAGTGCAATCATTGTAACCCAGGAAAAAGTGCTTCTGGCATATTTCTTTCATCATGCTAAAAACTTCAAGGCTTCAACAGTTTAAAGGCTTTTTTGAAAAGAAATGGGGATGGCTAACGCCCAAAAAAGTCAAAAATACTGGACATGGAACATACTCGGGAACACATCCCGAACCGAACCATGAATATTTGACGATTAAGGTAAAACTATTGCTTTTAATTTGAATTAATTTATTTCGAACCATATATTGTTAGGGTCACTGATTCGAAATGTCGTCATTTGAGTCGTCGGGTTTCTTAGGTACCTAATCACTAAAAATATTTTCTTTACAGGTGGCGTTAATAATGGGAGTTGCAGGTGCATGCAGGGGAATTGAACTGTGCCAGCTCCAAAATGAAGATGTTCCAGACCTTGATTTCCATCTTCTGGTCACACTTCGCAATACGAAAAATATGACTGACCGTTGCTTCATTGTGAAAGATGCGGATCTTTCTTTTTTAACTTTCTGTTTTCTACAGCCTTTCTATACTTAAAAAAATCACCCGGTTAACCCACAAACAAACAATACAAAATATTTAGTTCAATAATAATGTAGGTCGACAGCTGAACTTCAGTAAATTGAACTTTGATTGAACAACCGGACCTAAGTGGACGAACACACAGATAAAGTTCTGATGAGTCTATGAACAATACTTATATAAAGATGCCTTAGAGAAGAAAAAAGTTCGAGCTTAATTTTGGATTTTAATAATTTGTAAAAGACATATGCTACAACCTGGAGCAGTCAAGAAAACTGTAGATTCAGAACGCTATTAGACTTTTCATGCCTTATATAACTGACTGGTTTTTTGCACACTAATTTATTGCTTTTGTTTTGATCGAAATCTCTAATCGTTATCAAGCTGTGTAGTCGCATCATAGCGACCATTTGCAGAGGCTGCTGACTTTAATTCTCCCGCAATAAAAATGGTAATTTTTGTAAGAACCGTAATTTGATCCAATCCGTCTTCCTACGGACTGTCACACTGTCAATTTCCTAGATCTTGTGTACGGTATTTTAACAGTTAGGCTTTTTTCTCGTATGGCAAAACGATCAAATTTATATGTGCATGTTAACCTTCTGCTGGGGCATTACAACCTGTTCCTTCCTAGATGAAATTTTAAAGACAAAGTTTACTCTGCAGGTACTACTAGTTTTTAAAACAATATTACATTTTCAAACGCTTAAAAGCTTTGATAACTTTGACAGCCGTTATGGTTATTTTCCGCTATCGTTATTAACGACAACCACAAAATCATGGCAGTCAAAAAAAGAGTTTTAGAAACGTCTTAAAATTGACATTTGGCGAAGGAGTTAATGTAGAAATTTATTTTTTCTTGAATGTCAAAAATAGTTCGCCTAAGTTCGCCAAGAAAAAATAGTAATTTATGTATCAAGATCTTAAAGACAATGTTTAACGCCCGCGGTGTGAAAATAATGACCCAATCGATGGGCGGGGGCTTTTGTACGCTGAGGTCGTTAACCGAAATTAAGAACGAGATATATACAATCTTTTATTCACAACCGTGTTTTTTAGGAGAAAAAATACTTCATGAATTATTCCACAAAGAAATTTTTTGGTCTAAAGCTTTCTAATATTTTGACAACACACGAATCACTATCAGAAAGCGGGCGGCCAGTCTATTCATGTCACTTTTTAATTAAGCAATCTGACAAAAACATTGAATATTGCTCCTAGCAACACGTAGCAACCAAATAACCAAACTGAGCGTCACCTAAGACACAAAGCATATACCTACGGACTTAGAGAAAACTCTTACAAGGGAATCGCAAAAAACAAGTTACAGCGCCTCTGGGGACTCGGTTCCGAAGCTCACGCGACAAATGGCGCGGATGACATCTATCTTAATCAATCTCCATCAATGTCATCGTGTTTTCGTTCTTTTCATGAGGTTTTTTTTGAAGTTTTTTAGTTTTATGTGTTTTTGGCGTTTTTTTAAACTGTTACAGTAATTTGTTGGATTTTTGTAATAAGTACAATTGGAAAATTATACCCAAGCCATGCCATGTATTGTGTCTCAGTGTCCCAACGATCCTCTGCTTTATCGGCTTCCACATCCTAGAGATCAAGCTCGCCAAAGACAATGGTTTGCCATGTGAAACGCTTTATAGGTTTAGAGTATGCACCCGATATTTTAAACCAGAAAACTATTCAAAAAACTGTGGACGAAGCTTTCTAATTCGGCATGCAATTCCATCCTTGCATTTACCGCCAGAGTCTGAAACAGATTTTAATGGCAAGTACCGGGCAAGGTTTCTACATACCAGAGGAAAAACAGCATATTCAATAATAGAGAGTTCATAGACCACTAATTTATCGTCACCTTATTTGCTTACCGTAACTGAGATGCTAAAAAGAGTTTTAAAACCACAAGCATAAATTACCGTAACCGTATTTTTTTGCCCACATACAAACTGTCAATGTTAATAGAATACAAAAGAAAACAACAATTCCTGTTTTTGCAAATTCCCTTTCACAAAAAAATTAACAACCTATAACTAAACAAAAAAACGAATTATCATTTACCAGTTGCAGCTTTTGCTCAGACATAAATATGGTTGGTTAGAAAAAATAATCAAGCAGGCCCCGTTAAGCCTCCGTAAGTAACGTATTTCGGTTCGGTTATTTTTGGATACGGGAGAAAAATAACCGATTTTGCCTACGGTATCACCAATTTTGATGTCTATTAACACTCTAATAAAACTGATTTCATTTATTTAGCCTATTTGTTAATTAGGTACATTTTTTTTTAGCCCATTCCGTTCAAAAATGCTTATGGGTAACCAGTTGCACCAAATTTTTTAAAACGAAGGATAGTCTTAAAAGACACTGCTGCTATTGAGGCCGGGGAAGCAGAACAAATAGTTTATTATTGAATACAATGGTTTCTATATGTATATTATCATATCTTCTTAAAAGAATAATATAATATATTAAATAGATACGACGAATTTGGTTTATTTCTTAAATTTAATTAGAATCAACAATACTTTGGAAAATAAAATTAATTATTGATGAAGTAGGTTTTCTTTTTTAATGAATTGAAATACTTAAAAAAATTTCCGAATTTAAATTTCCCGGCGCCGGCGCCGCTACCCTTCGGGACCGAGTCACTAGAGGCGCAACAGTAGCAAAAAACTTATAACAGGGCATTAAGTCGTCAGATCGCCTTCTATACCCGTAGGTACATATTTTGTGACTTAAAAAGTTTCTTCTAAATTTTCATACAAACTGCAATATTTTCGCGATTTTAGTGGATATCGATGAACAGAGTTCACCAAGTCTCCCCAGGGAAATCCTGAATGCCGCCGAAGAGGCAAAGAGGGACCTTTTGTTCGCGAAATCCAGAAAACTTTACGAAAAGGTATATAAGTACTATTTTTTTGTGGTGTTCAGAGTAGAATATTGCTAAAAGTGGATGCCTAAACCTAAAAGAAGACACTTTGCTGGCGTACTTCAGCGAAAAGAGGCAACGAAACAAGAAACTACAATTATGTTATTTATAAATTGAAAAAATAAAACAAAATCTTGCTTTTCATTGCTGTTACACCTATGTAAAAATTCAAAAAAAAAACATATCTAGGAAAAAAATCTCTTTATTTTGAACGAACAAAATGCAAGGCAAACAGAAAAAACAAAATTACTATCAAATTTCAGCAAAAATTTTTTTATTGCCAGTGGACGTTAAGTGAGCTCTAGGGCGTTAACGTGACAGTTGTCGCTCTAATGGTCAAGTCATGATGGTAATTTAAGCCTTAAAATATTTTAGCATAATTTATGGGGTAATGTTTTTGAGGAAACAATTTTTTACTATGTTTTTCACATTTTTATGCCATGATATGGCTCACATTTTAAAGCTTTGTGTCCAAACTTTCGATTTCTAGAATAAAACACTCACATTTTTTAAGCTTTCACTGTTTTTTAGCGTTCAAAAAAAGTACTGCCAATAACATTTTTTCTTTGTTAAAATGAAAAATATTTAAGGTTGTGGGAGAGAGACAGAAGACTATAAAAAAGTATTTTAGAGAAAGATGGACATAATTTAAGGCAAATGTTCAATAAAAATTTCTGTTATGTCATCTGTTTGTCATCTTGAGGTGTCGTGCATTTGATTTTTATTTTACAATTTTTATCCAAAAAGCAGCAAAAATTGTAATTTTTCAAAGTGTAAAGTGTGTAAAACATAAGGTGGTGTTAATTTTTTTCAATCAAAGTTCTTTACAGTCTTTAATTTTACCAAAACACGTGTCCTACTAAAGTGTATTTTAGCACATCTAAAAATAATTTAACAGGTATTTAAGAAAATTATTTTAAGGTCATCATGGTTTGACCATAGAAGGAATTTTAACGCCCGGTTGTGCATAAATTTTTTTTTTTATAGCTTCATCAAAAGCTTGATTTTAGTAACTGTTACCGATGCAAAAAAACTTTTTTTTTGATCACGGGTGCAAAAAAAGATTTCTTTCCGTTTTTTTACCCAAAACTAAAGAGAAATAGAGGAAAATAGTAATATTGAAAAAATCTAATTATTCTTGCCTAAAAATTAAGCCATTTCCGCCAGTTTTCACCAAGTATTTACGAGAAAATCATTAAAAAACATCCTCAAAATATCAAACTGTCAAAGATTAAAATGTCGCAACAATGAACGTCACTGATTAAAATAGCACATCGCTATGGAAACGATTGTTATTTCATT
This sequence comes from Oxystoma pomonae, assembly GCA_963921995.1. Taxonomy (NCBI): domain Eukaryota; kingdom Metazoa; phylum Arthropoda; class Insecta; order Coleoptera; family Brentidae; genus Oxystoma; species Oxystoma pomonae. The sequence goes on from OY998165.1 coordinate 101,667,625, forward strand.
TACTAGCCGCCTTGATTTATAGTGTAAAGATGGTGTGTTGCGAGAAGTGCTCTTCGTTCGAGATTTTTAAAAGTATTTCTCTGTTTTTCTTGGATTTCTTGATAAATGTATTAAAAAAAAATAGTGTTAACAACTCGCGGCTAAACTATGCTTTTTTTACTCGCGTTTTTAAATAACTCGCTGCGATCGTTATTTAAATCAACGCTTGTAAAAAAAGCACTATTTTAGCCACTAGTTGTTAAAACTACTATTTTAAACTTGGTAACTAATTAATAGGTAACTTTTTTGTAACTTGCATTAACAAAAATGATTCAGAAAAAATTCTGTGTTAGTTAAGTTACTTCACCGGACTAGTGATGTAATGTACCATTTCTCAGACTCAAGCCGATAACGCAATGGAGTATACAGGTTCCTAAGATTTTCCTTAGGGATAGGATTTCAATAAATCAAACAGAAATGGCATAGAAAGTTCTGCGCGCACAAAAGAAATAGGTATATTGAGCAATGGTGCCAGTGTGTTATTATCTCCGGACTGCTTTCATGAGAAAAAATTGTCGCCACTCTTTCATTGTGAGCATAAATCATAGTTGCAATAATAACCGTTGACAAGATGTCTGCAATAATTAAATTTCTTTCCATTCTGTTCTACTAGTGACATCTACCCAGAAACGGCCAAACCATGCAGCTAGCACTAGCAGCCAAAGAAATCAATAAACGGCGCTGTTTTTCCTGCAGAGCTCTTTGCTTGCGATATTATTGATTTTAAATAAAGCTGGCCCTACACTACATTTGATATTTTCGAGGTGTTTTATGACATGAATTTTCGTCATACCGTAGAAAAAAATTATTTCCCCCATGGTCATACCCTACTTTTATTCGAAAAAATTTAGAAACAGAGACGGGATGAGTTTTCCTAAAACGGGGGATCTTGGTTTCGAGCGAGAAGATAAAGGGCGCCGCAGGCAAAAATTTTTCAATTAATTTATCCGAACGCAAAAATGTTAGAAAAACAAAGCACGAATTTTTTTTCAAAAATTACATAATTTCGGGAACGCAAAGAAATAGGTCTAAAGAGTATAATTTTTGAGAAAAAAATATCAATTTTCTCGCCCTTCTCCACTGGGACTACAGGGGCCGTGCACAAATTACGTAATGGTCATAGGGGGAGGGGGGTTACAAAACGTTACGTACGGGGGAGAGAGGTTTTCTACAGCGTTTGCATTTGTGTGAAACTAAGAAAACTTGGAATGAAAATAAGTGAAAAGTTTTTTTTTTGGGAGGGGGTAGTGATCTTGAAATCGTTACGTAATATTAGGGGAGTGGCGTGCCAAACCAAAAACATTACATAGGGAGGGGGTCAAAAATTGGTAAAATCACCGTTACGTAATTTGTGCACGGCCCCACATCTGACTGTTCCTCCTTTTTGATTTCGAATCAAAGTGCAAAACCCAGGTTGGACGTTCGAAGGCGTCAACCCGTCCTATTTGCTTGATAAAGTTTCTATGGAAATATCTCAGTCGATTTCTCCGGCCGTGTATGAACGCTTTAGGTTAGGCATTTGCATGTATCTCAGTCCCCAGCCTGTAAACAGTGCGTAAGGACAATGGTTACAAAATGAAAAGCCGAAAAATATTTTTTTTACGATATCTTTCAACAGTTTGGTATTAAAGTCGAGGAAAAACAATTTTTATTCCAGTCCTAAAGGTATGAAAATGGAAAACAGTAGAAAACAACATCCTGGAATGGATTTACTACGTGTAAGATGTAGTGACAACATCGCCCCATGCCCATCCTTTTCTGCCTAATGTGCTTTTCCGTTTGTCTGCGTCTTATACACGGCTACTTGGCCTCCTAAGGATTTGCTTAGGAAACCTGTATTACAATACAGTATGAAATAAATAATTTTCAGGTACCATACTTGAATTCAACAAATCAAGCACTAAAACCTTTCTTTTATTTTCTTGGACTAAAACCAACCCTCATAAACTTTGTATTGAAAAATCTGTCAAGAATTTACCAAAGAAGATGAAATCTACTTTTTTAATTTCCAACCTTCTTTTGATGACAAATTATTCTAAAATGTCATATTGGAAACCGATTATACAAAGGCGTATGGAAATCTAACATACATAAAATAAACAGTGTCCTACATGACATCTGCAAGAAGTGAAACGGCATTGGACAGTGGTTGATACTATCTCAGATGATTACAATAACAAATAAGAACGCAGGATCTTTCGTATGTTCTTAAATGGTAGAAACATAAATCGACGTAACAAACGTGGAAGGTGTAAAATTGGACAAGAATTTCGGCAATTGAAATAAATTATACAGTGTGTCACAGAAAATTTTGAATAAAGGACTTTTTAAGGGAACTATGGGTTTATTCAAAAAACACTTATACAGGGTTCCTAAGATTTTTCTTAGGGATAGGATTTCAATAAATCAAACAGAAATGGCATAGAAAGTTCTGCGCGCACAAAAGAAACAGGTATATTGAGCAATGATGCCAGTTTGTTATTATCTCCGGACTGCTTTCATGAAAAAAATTGTCGCCACTCTTTCATTGTGAGCATAAATCATAGTTGCAATAATAACCGTTGACAAGATGTCTGCAAATTCCGCTAGATGGCGGCCACACATCTAATCTAATTAAAAATTAGATGTTTTCAGGTCCAAACCACAACTTTTTCTTGCTTAAAGGAGGCGGCAGGGTCCATTATTTACGATACTGAACGATAAACTCGTGAGGTTGTTAACATTAGAAAGAAATATCTTCGCTTTTAATTAAATTTCTTTCCATTCTGTTCTACCAGTGACATCTATCCGGAAACGGCCAAACCATGCAGCTAGCACTAGCAGCCAAAGAAATCAATAAACGGCGTTGTTTTTCCTGCAGAGCTTTTTGCTTGCGATATTATTGATTTTAAATAAAGCTGGCCCTACACTACATTTGATATTTTCGAGGTGTTTTATGACATGATCTCGAAACATGTAGCGAACCAATTCTTTAAAACTAGCGGGAGGGTAAAAGCGAAACATAAGGGGCTGCCAATATTTGTAACACCCAAAAAGGGGTAAAAAGATTTATTTTGCTCTGTTTCTTTACAAAAAACGTTTTTTTTACGAAAAACTTGAGCTCTGCCACTTTTTTTAATTTTTTTCTCCATGGTCATACTCTACTTTTATTCGAAAAAAAAACGGGGGATCTTGGTTTCGAGTGAGAAGATAAAGGGCGCCGCAGGCAAAAATTTTTCAATTAAATTAGCCTAACGCAAAAATGTTAGAAAAACAAAGCACGAAATAAAAATGGCGCCGCTTACAATTTTTTTTTAAAAATTACGTAATTTCGGGAACTCAAAGAAATAGGTCTAAAGAGTATAATTTTTAAGAAAAAAATACAGGGGCCGTGCACAAATTACGTAATGGTCATAGGGGGAGGGGGGTTACAAAACGTTACGTAGGGGGGAGGGGGGTTTTCGCCAGCGTTTGCATTTGTGTGAACCTAAGAAATTTGGAATGAAAATAAGTGAAAAGTTTTTTTTTTGGGAGGGGGTAGTGGTCTTGAAATCGTTACGTAATAATAGGAGAGTGGCATGCCAAACCGTTACAAAACATTACATAGGGAGGGGGTCAAAAATTGGTAAAATCACCGTTACGTAATTTGTGCACGGCCCCATATCTGACTGTTTCTCCTTTTTGATTTCGAATCAAAGTGCAAAACCCGGGTTAGACGTTCGAAGGCGTCAATCCGTCCTATTTGCTTGATAAAGTTTCTACGGAAATATCTCAGTCGATTTCTCCGGCTGTGTATGAACGCTTTAGGTTAGGCATTTGCATGTATCTCAGTCCCCAGCCTGTAAACAGTGCGTAAGGACAATGGTTACAAAATGAAAAGCCGAAAAATATTTTTTTTTTACAATATCTTTCATCAATTTGGTATTAAAGTCGAGCAAAAACAATTTTTATTCCAGTCCTAAAGGTATGAAATTGGAAAACATTAGAAAACAACAACCTGGAATGGATTTATTACGTGTAAGATGTAGTGACAACATCGCCTCATGCCCATCCTTTTCTGCCTAATGTGCTTTTCCGTTTGTCTGCGTTTTATACACGGCTGCTTGGCCCCCTAAGGATTTGCTTAGGAACCCTGTATAGGATCCTTTAAGGTAAAAAAGCGGTTTCAAAATATGTATACTTTTTTATACACGAAGTCACAAAAGTAAAATATGGCACAAACTAAGATATTCAAGTTTAAATTTGTGTGGAAGAGATAGAAAAACAAGTATAATAGATAGTAATATTGGGTGGTTGAGTATCTTGGAGGGGCTAAAAGATAGACCCAAAATGTTTGGTATTTTTGAAAAGATTATTTTTCATAGGAGTATACGGCATGTCTAATTTAAAAAAAGATAAGTTTTAAAAATTTTCAAAACCGCCTTTTTCACCTGCAATGATCCTATATAAGTTTTTTTCGAAAAAACCCATAGTTCTCCCAAAACATCCATTATTATAGACTTTTGGGACACGCTGTATAAAACAATGCGTCATCTGTGAAGCTATTCTTGAAATCAGAGAGAAAACAATTATTTTCCTGAAATGCACAGATCCTATTGGTTGACGCCGCCGATTCCCCCGAAAATGACACCAAATGATGATATTTATTTGTACTGGTCTTTAGTGAGAGAAATAAAAGACACCAACTTCTATTTATAATACTGTCATTAGAATCATTTGTGGAAGAAATCAGCGACATCGACCAATGAAAACTGCGCATTTGTAAGGAATTATTTTTTTCCCTGCACGGAATAAGATTCTTGGTCCAAGAATAACTGTATCTTCGATACGCTCTACTCTAGTTATTCTTTATGCAATTAGTACCCTATTCTTAAATATAATGCATAAGTACCGTTGAGGCAAAAGTAATTTATATTTAAATCCAAGTATATGTCTATACTTACTTGAAAAAAAGGTATTTTCTTAATTTAAGCAGACGCTATACTTAATTTAAATGATTTGTTTGCTTGTTTCGAATACTGCTTTAGGTTGTATTGACACGAAAGTAAATAATTTTTTATGATTCATGGAAGCATAAAAAAGTATTTCAAGAGAAAACTATACTTACCTTAAATAGATCTTACACTTGATTAAAACCGACTTTAGTTTTACTTAAAAGAAGAATAACGTATTTTTAGATGAACACATATTTTTAGGTCAAGATTTTTCTTTTTCTTGTGGCAAGTTTTTTTTCTACTTGGTTTTAATAGGTTTTCGCTTTTAAAGAAAAATCTATAGTCCAAGTAAACTTCCTGTTTTTTGAAACAATAATAAGCTATTATCGATTTACTCTAGAAGCTATTAGATTTTAGAATAGGTTTGGTTTTGATTTAAGTTATCACCTTTTCTTATCCCAACTAACATTTAAAGTCGTGACGTGACTGGCACACATAGGATTTTCTGAAAGTAACCGCAACTTGCCACCTTTAAAATAGAGAGAGAAGAGAGTACTAGTGTGTGATAATGTCAAAAAGATAATTTTTTTTAGAATTAAAAAATGTCAAACTATAAAGGGTGTCTTATTTTCAAAAAAATATTTTTTTGCCATACCTCGTAAACAAAACGACATAAAAAAAATCCAAGATAGCATGATTAATGAAAATTAAAAATCTCAGTTGACGTGTTTTTGAATTTTTTTATAAAACCAAATTCTAGCCCGCTAGAAGCACCGTTCCGTCTAAAGAATCCACCCTGTATATGCGATCAAAAAGTGTGAATTTTTACAAGTAGAGAGTCAAAATACAACTGCGAAGGAAATTTTAATGTAAAATATACCTCACGTTTATTGCAAGAAACAAGCGCGCCCTCACAATTCTTCTGTTTTCTTGTAGCTGATGAAATATTTTCGTTGTGGTTTTTGGTGTTATGTTTTCATAACCAGCAGCTGGACCTCTCAAAATGTGTTGAATATTGACGTTTGCTGGTCATAATTTAATTTCGGTATAAAGCAATTTATTCTTTTAATATTAAGCCTCAAAAAAACAAAATAAAAGAAGGCAGATTTTCTGTCTCACGAAAAACATGGCCGACCGATAGCAGGAAATATTACTTCAAAAGAGTTCCGACTTACAAGTGGTTATAAAAAGGTATATCCTCCACACTGACACTTTATAATGCATTTATGATGTCGCAAACTTTTTCAGTGAAATTTAAAGTAATTTCCTAGTTGTGGCGTTCAACGTCGGATACTTCAATGAGGCTTAAATTTATTAAGGCAAATAATAACGAATAAAAGTCGGGGCTACTACAAATTCACGAATGAGAAGGAACCTTGGAGAGACGGGAACTTGGTATTGTCCCATGATGGTAAGGCATACGTTCAAACGACACTAGAAAATGATACGGCTTAAAAGTCGTTTCTGGGGGTAATCATTACGTAAGTAAGTAACTTTTACGCAATCCTAGACACACACACACAACTATGCCGCAATAATTTAAATTAAAAAAAAATGATTGAATCAAATAAAACAAAATTATGTGGGGTTATGGGCGGTTATGTTTCTATGCGAATTTTCGGCGGGCAACCGCACACGCGGAGTGGTTTCATATTTGTTTTAGAACAATGTTTTTGAAAACACATTATTGAAAGATAAACATAACCTCGAATGGTTTTTCTGTCAAAAAACGTAAAAATATTCTTCTGCCTCACTGCGGCCCGATTTAAAGTTTTTTGACAAAACACCTCCAGTTACCATGGAATCGTATAAATTCTGCGATCTATCGGCCAACACTTGAACTGCGTGTGTCTCCCAAATTCAATGAAGTGATGATCGGTGAATCGGGTCAATGTCGACAACGTCGGCAGTGTGTCGGCATCGGCGACTACACTTTGGCCCGATGTCAGATTGCGATTTTCAGTTTTCGGTCAATAATCGGCAACTGACGGAGGTCCACATTACTACAGTCGACTTTATGCCGACACCACTTTAGATCCGACTATGGTCCAATTGGAACTTTGTTTAATCCGTCGAAAATCGGCAACTGATGGTGGCCCGATTTACTATAGTCGACTTTATGCCGACGCCTGCTTTATCTGCTTTAGGGCGATCCAATTGGAACTTTGTTTAATCGGACGGATTGGCAACTGACGATGGTCCGATTACGTCATCTTAAAATTTTTAAACTGCTTAATAGTTTCTTCCTAGTATGTAGAGATGGTGCTAATATCACTATGTTTCCTATGCAGTGGAAGATAATATTACATATATAATGAGCAAATATATTTCAAAACTAGAATGCAGACTTGACAAAATGGTAGTACTTATCTACAAGAATCACCGCTTCTGGCACTTAAACTAGCCCGACTGGTTAAGCACCCGCATTATCGAAACTTTGTAGTTTGCCAATGTCGGGCCGCTTTAAGCTACCACCTACGGACCTCCGTCAATCGCCGACGTTGGACCGCTTTAGGAAACCAATGTCGGACTTGAATAGTTTACCGATGTCGGACCGAGACCAGCTTGCCTACGTTAGACCGACCAAATTAAGCAGTTATGAGCGGATGGTCAGTACCATGTGGTTAAACCATATCGGACCTTAATCGTACGGCGACGGTATGCCGATGTTAGCAAAAAGTAAAATTTACCATTGGTCCGACGACAGGTCACAGTCTAACGCTGCATCGGCAAACATACATTGGGCCTACATCGAAAAGCGGACAAAAAATACTGCTGGTCCGATGTCGTAAATCGACGTCGTGCCGATGACGACAAATTCGGCAATCGACATCGGACCGACGAAGGCCCGAGGGAACCGTGTTTGCTGGGCAGGCTTTTAGAAAAAAGGAAGCTTAGTTTTTATTTTCGCTAAAGCAAGGAAATATAAAAAGGAAAATTGTAATCCAGAGGAAATTGTAAGTACTTCTCTGTTTTTTTGTAAATCGGGTTTGTTCTAAACTGCAATATTCTGAGGCCCTTAGGATAGATGATAGCACCAGAGCTTTTATTTTGAAGAAAAAATAATTGAGAATTTTGAAAAATCCTTCAGATATTTTTGATAAGCATTTAAAAATGATTACCCCTGCAAAATTTCAGCTAATTCTGATGTTTAGTTTTCCCTGTGCACTCTGGCAAAAGATTAAAAAATTAAAGAACAAGGCGTTACCAGTTGTACTTTTTTTACTTAAAATCTGGGGAGAAACACGTGCCTTCAATTTTAGCAGATTTTTTTCTCCTGATAGCGATAAGCGATCTGATTCAAGGCATTTTGAAAGCAAAGGTATGTAGCAAGATAATAAAAATGAAACAGTTTTTCTTACATTGAGTCTTCCAAGCACGTTCTGAAGTAATAATCCGTAAAATGTAAAATTTGATGCTGTAAATCATGTTGTAGAAAAAAAGGACAAGCAAAAAAGATGTCAAAAAACTAATTGCAAAAGTAAACTTCGCACCTTTTGTGGAAAATGTAATGCAACTCTTTGTATACCAGAATGTTTCAAAAAATTTGAAACATTCTGGTATACGTGTACGTAACATTTTTTAACATTTTCACTTTATTTAAATTTTACTATCATATTAACCCAATTCAAAAAAATGTGACGTGACAAAAATTAAAAAATATTTTGTTTCCTAGAGGACGTGTACTAAAAATGTACTAAAAATTCGAAAAAAAAGAAAATGAGCGTTAATGGGTTAATGGCTGGTGCGATGATTAGTATCCAAAAAGATACTTTTTGTAAACCATCTAATTATGTGAAATTTTACTTCTCTGCCTCTTTTGGTTTTGAAAAAATTAGAGTGGACTCGAGCTTTTGGGACACCCTGTATATTAACCAATGCTAGGATGGCTATTAAAACACGTACCATTTTGTATATTAAAACTCCGGCAGATCATATCGCAAGGCATCAAGTTATTTCACAAGATACCTTTTTTAATAGCCGTTTAAGCTTACCACCATGGACCTCCCAACAATTACTCTCAAACCAATATGAAGGTCACTACAAAACTCCGAATACCTTTTGTGAGGCGTCTTTGGTTAGGTTTCACCACAGATGTCTCAAGGAAACAAACTGTGGTTTCACTGCATACAGGTGGAGGCAGATGTTACAGTGATTTTAATTGTGAGAAGGAGTTGACATCTTCGTTGCTTGTCCTTTTTTTCTACAACATGATTTACAGCATCAAATTTTATATTTTACGGATTATTACTTCAGAACGTGCTTGGAAGACTCAATGGGCGATCACAGTTTACGCTTCTTCTGTGGCCAATTTTTAGATATGATTGCTACATCCATTCTAAACTGTTTTATTATATCTTTTAGTAACTCTTTTTCTTTTAACAAAACTGGAAAAGGTAAGATCGTCTTCTTAATCCTGTTCGACAACTTCTGTCCTGTCGTTTACGCTAGAGCTAGGATCATTATTTATCATTATCAACAAATTGGATCTCCTCTTCCTCGGGATTCAAAGAAATAGCGACAACTCCTGGAATATCTTTTACACGAGCCTTGCTAATTCGTTCTCATTGATATCGTCTTCATCTGTTAGCTCATCAATCTCTGGAGGTAATGCAGCAATATCAGCATCTATTTCGTTCGACTAGAGGTATTGTGCTGCATCTTCCAAGTTTAAAAAGAAAATTCTGTCCATCTTTCTCTAACATTTAAAAATAAAAAAAAACTTTAATCAAATGAGGACACCTAAATTTCCCGACAGCTGGCCAACTGACTAAAACCGTAAGAAAACCTGTTTCATTTTTATTATCTTGCTACATACCTTTGCTTTCAAAATGCCTTGAATCAGATCGCTTATCGCTATCAGGAGAAAAAAATCTGCTAAAATTGAAGGCACGTGTTTCTCCCCAGATTTTAAGTAAAAAAAAGTACAACTGGCAACGCCTTGTTCTTTAATTTTTTAATCTTCTGCCAGAGTGCACAGGAAAAACTAAACATCAGAATTAGCTGAAATTTTGCAGGGGTGATCATTTTTAAATGCTTAACAAAAATATCTGAAGGATTTTTCAAAATTTTCAATTATTTTTTCTTCAAAATAAAAGCTCTGGTGCTATCATCTAGCTCACAACTGGCGAAGCGTGCTCATAAAATTGAATTAAATTTACCAATTGAATACGCTATCAGATTAGCGTAATTAGTTCACCGTATTTATCTGGAGCTAATGCTTACACGTTTGCACCTGGGTCAGGTTAAGAGTTTATGGGCCACTTTCTCACCTTTCACTTAAGTCCTAAGTTACGCTTGTCTTAATTTAATCGCTTGCAAGTGCTGTTAAACTGGCACTTACGTCTCGGTTTTTGTCCCTTAACTTAAGTGGTAAAATCTGGCGACTCAAGTACAATTTAGCGTTAATTTCTTAATTTCTAATCATAGTTTGCAGTTATCTTTAATTCTGGAGACATTCTTATGTACCACCAAAAGGATTATAGCAAAATTTGCACAAAAATTATTTCATTCAAAAAATAAAAATACCTAACCTTAAAGTGATTGTTTTGTTGTTAGAATGATTTCTTGGCCTGGCTGGAATTTTATTTTGGGAATGTGGTAGGTGTACCTTTATAGTCGCCTATTTAGTTAGTTATAGGTAGGTAGGTAGTAGTAGTAGCAGTTGTAGCCAGCGGGGGCTGCCCAAAGTCTGGTGGAAAGTAGGCCCTAGAGGTCCCTTTTTCTCAACTCAGCTTATGATATCTGCGCATCTGGTTGCATTATCCCAGGGTAAGTATATTCTGCAATATTTAGAGATAGACGTTTTTGAGTCAGTTGTACCTGGTTAGATAGATATAAAGTCAGCTTAAATAAAGTAACTATTTAATTTTTCTTTGAATTTTAGCTATAGAATTTCTTCGAGATGATGATGAACTGGAGGAACTACAGTTTGTACTCAACAGTATCCTAAGGGAAAGATACAAGTAGGTACTTTAATAGTTACTATGAAGAAGACAACAGTGAATAGAGCATCCACTTTTGTGTTTGAAAGAAAGAAAAATTATTAAAACCGGAATACAGAAAAAAGTTTCATGTTTTTTTTTTAATTTTCTACCATCTTAAATTTTAATGACATTATTGACACTTGTTTCCAGTTGTGTATTTTTTTAAATCAGAAAATTGGTTTTAAAATTATAAACAATTCAAAAAGTCTAATTATTTATTGCTATATTAAGGACCTTTTGGTCAGCATACAAAAATAAGAACCTCTGTGGTTGTCATTGTTTGACAAGCTCTTAAAAAATATCAATAAGCTTTCTTTTCGCAAAATTTGCCAAAAACATAAACACTTTGACGTGGATGGACAGAAGTATATATAAACAAAATAAAGATAGATTATTTTTGTGGATATCTTTATTTTGTTTATATTTACTGCTGTCAATCCGTGACAAAATGTTTGTCTTTTTTGAAAAAAAAAGTTTAAAATTGATTTTTGATTAAGGAAGATGCAGAATACATTGTTTTATGGTTAAGCGTAGAAATAGTTACAAATATAAATCGAAATAACTTTATTCTTGACGCGGTTTCAAATCGCGATAACCACAAATATTGTTATTTTTGTATGCTGGTCAAAAACTCCCTATTTTAACTGTTATTTAGTGGTTACCTAGTTATTTAAGCTTTGTATATAAAATGCTTTGTTTTAAAGCTAAATAACAAATAAGATAATTGAAAGATTTTCTTAAGACAAACTAATTTTTATTTTGTTTTTCTTTCTCATGTTTTATTTATTTTTTATTGCCTACCAAAACATTTTAGTGTAGGTAATTCTCTCTTTTAAATCATATAATATTTAAAAAAATAGAAGGAACTAACATAATCAATCAAAATAAAATTCATTTAACATTAAATGTCAAACTTGGGGATAAAGCAAAGCAATACCCTCTCCACATAGGCCGATGAACTCCTACGATTTTAGGGTCATTCACTTTCTCTGCCATATTGACATAAAATTAATGGATTTTCTATCACTTTTAAGGAAATGTTTTTTTATTTTGCAGGATATCTCCTACCATTAGATATAGGGAAGTCGTTTGAAAGAACTTTCTAAAAAATAAAAAGCCAAATAAATAATGCAAAGAGTTTATGGAATTTTTTAAAAATATTTACTAAATTAAAAATGAAGGCAATATTGACATGCTCTTTAAATGATGAATCAAGATTTATTGATCTATCAAAAATTTTATGTAAACAACGTGAATTCATAATGCAAAAATATGTCTATCAAGATCTGTTAGTACCTTTTTTGTAGTACCAGATGATTCAGCTCCACCATAAGATATTCTTATTTGGTATGTACCTTTTTTATGAATATGATCATCTTGCTTCCTTATTCGCAATCTAAAACAAAGGAAAAATATTTTTAAATGTTTCTGTGAGGGGAAAACATGTAAACCATCTTAAATGAGCAAGTTTTTCCACAGAATTAAGTAAATAAGTTGGACACCCAATTTTAATTTTAACGAAATTAGGTACCTACACCACATGGTGTCCATAGCATTTTTCTGAAAAATATCTGACTGTCCACGACCAACTTGTTTAAAACATAGCTCCTACCAAATATTTTTATACCTCCTGCTAGATTGGTTCACCTCTTGGGGCCAACCCATTAATAAAATAGAAACTTATTATGTAACTAGAAACTTACCAAAGGATAGAATCCAAATCACCTATATCCTGTCTTCTGCAGGTTTGGGGATGGTGAATCGGGAACCCCTGGTGAATCTCCTCTGCTTCCAACAGAAATTGACAGTAAAGAAAAATTTGGGCTCTAGCTGTTTTCCAAATCGCTTATTTTTTCAGACAATCAATTTTTGGAAACCACAAATAATAAACAAGTAATTTTATAATTGACACTGAAAGACTGCAACTAAAAACACAAAAAATGCGACGCCGCCAATTGTAATTTAAAGCATCAACCCAATTTTATATTCTCTGGTCCCACTTATCCAAGGTTGCCCCTCTGCAAGAGAAATAAGGATAAATTGAATTTATACTTAAGTTTTAACTTAGTTTGTGTAACTAACCTTTTTAAAAATTGATGCAGTACCGTAGTTCGTTGATAATTTCGTGACCACATTGCTCGTTCTAAGATAAAATAAAATGAATTAAAAAAAAAAAAATGAGAAAACACCGGAAAAGCGAATTACTACTGCGCAACTTAAAGGTTGGACTTTCAGTACTGGTAATAGCAATCCGTACACTTATGCCGGTATCCACCAACGCATTTTTTCTCCAATTAACTTTTAATTGCGGTTAGCGAGTAAATTCGGTATCCACCAACAAATTTTTAGCGTTAATCGCGCCGTTTACCAACCCGGACGATGTTGGGCGATTAAAGCTTAATTGAGCAGTTAAGTCGCTGTCATATGAATTTTGTTGGTTATGTTTTCTGTTTATTTTGATTTCCAGTTTGATTTGTTGAATTGTTTTTTTTTTAAATATGGAAGATATATTGTATCATGACGATTTGGATGTGTTAGACATAATCAATGACTTCCTAGGCGATGGAACGAGAGACCAAATTATTTTGAGACTGGACAACAGGGGGTTCTTTGGAAGGTTTCGGCTCACAAAGCTTTCAGACTTCAGACTTATTTCACTTTCATAAGCTTTTTTTAAGTTTATTTTTATTTGTTTCACCTTTTATTTAAGTGTTGATTAACATTTGGGTAATTATGCAGTATACAGTTTTCTGCTACACATTACAACCTCCCCCCCGGGCACCCTTATTTCTTAAAAAAAAAAAAAAATTGGGCGCAGGCGGATTTGGGGTCCTAGGGACCCTAGTAGGTGCCCCCAAAAAGAAGAATTACCAACGTTTGTAGTTAATAATTTTCATAAAATAAAAACAAATACAATTAATAGTTAAGTAGATGTTTTATTTATCTAAAAACAAAATAAATATATTAACAAAACTAAGAGCAAATGCAGACAACTATTGCACATAGACATGCCTAAATAAATCACGTTGGTCAGTTAGATATTCCATATCACAAAAAACATTGTCTTTCAACAGCAGAAAATACACCTAAATTAGTAAACTCATCAATTAGGATCATAATAAAAAACAATGGTCCATCTCAACCAATTTTGTTTAAGTTTTTAAAACTGTCTATATGGTTTAATGGTATTACATATAGGCTTTTTGCTCAAGGACAATAGTAACTTGTTTGGGTTACTTGTCATGACATCACGGTTACTTTCAGTGAGCATACATAGTTATGACATCATCATAGAAAAACATGAGATTTATAAAAAAAATAATACAAATTAAAAAACCATAAAAAATCGGTAAACCACACTTTGAACCTTACATTTTTTAAGTAACCATGTCCCATAGGCTGGTAACATAGTCTGGTTACTCGTGACGTCATGACTTGGATTGCTGTACGAAGAAAAACTGAAAATGAGCAATTGGTTTACCTGGTAACTTGTGGTTACTTTGAGGTCAATCACCAGTCATCATAAAAAGTCTACCCTACCTAAAATTTTAAAGTAATGAGAATGAAAGAAAAAAAATTAAAGATCCTGAAACATTCTAATCTAAAACTTTTAGGGTTTTTTTTCTCTTTGTAATATAAAAAAAAAACATTTTTTTGAAAGACAGTGTGTACTAAACTTCATTGCTGCAACCTTTAAGTCGAGGTCCTATAAAACTTGATTATTCTAAATTCATATTTTATAATTTTTCTTTTTAATTATTATAACTTTAAAGCCTTTTTTTTCTTAGAGTGGTTCTGTCACCTAGGGCATAATTTTTGGTGATAACAGTTTCAAAATAAAACTATCAAAAAATGTAGAATTTAAATAATTTCAGTAAAATTTGGAAGAGCAACATGTTTTTCTTGATATAAAAAATATGCCTTATGAACTACTTTCTTAATTATAAGGTACTCAATATATCTAAAAATTAACAAACATCCTAAATAAATCACTTTTATGCTGAGAAGATTATTACCCACAGACCTTCCAGGTCGGTAATAACTGGAAACAATCTTTTTTGACATTTTATTAACAAAAGTGGGTTGTGCTCCTCTTCAAGTAAAAAGCCCCATTGCAGCACCTACCATATAATGTTGTTGTTGCAGTAAACAATGATGTAGTCTTGCTTTATTAAACATTTTTTAAGTAGATTTTGCAACGGGGACCTGTCAAATAATACAAGGGAATAAGTATCCTATTCTAAAACTATACAAATACTGAAAGTAACTTTAAAAAAAAATAAAAAATAAACATAACAAATATTTTCAAACATCTAGTCTGATAATTCTCCCATACATATCATATCACAATAAAATTCCCATTAACGAACCGTCTAAACTATATTTTTTATTTGTTTGTAACGACTTTTTGGGCTGATAAAATTTAAGGCACTTTTACTTTAACTTAACCCTCTTATCTGAACGCATGTGAGTTACAAAAAGTCACTATGTTGACTTCGTTGCAAAGAATTTTGCAAACGTTGGGCCATTATAGGTAGTATTTTATAGTTATATGCACCCAGCATACTGTTCAATGCCTACTTTTGTTTATCACACACTGTGTTAAAAACAAACTTTAGGCAAATCCACTTTTTTACACTACACGACTGAAAATGAGCAGTTAATTATTGGAAATGATGCTGGCGACAATAAACTGATCAGCTCCAAACAGCACCGATTCGGCCATCCCCGTTTAACTTGAGAGTTTCAGTCGCAACAGCTGGGGAATATATTTTCTTATAGGTTTTAAAAATAAATAAACAAAAACTGAAAGAAAATTAAAAAGGAAACAGAAAAGATAACCTTTTACATCAAAATTTTTTTGACATATCCAGTGTTACCAATAGATACACACCAAATATGCTGCGTTGCCAGATCTTTTTTTTAAATCGAGTTACTTAACCCTGATTAGGTAATTATTTCATAAAAAAAGTTGGTGGATAGGTAAACTTGTTTAGCCGCGATTAGCAACTTAATTCCAATTAGCTAGCCCTGATTAGAGTGTTTAATGGCGGATATGGGCATTAAAGTATTAGTGTATTTCCTGAAAAAAATAGCCCAAAAAAGATTATATAACTGTAGTATTGTAA
Source organism: Oxystoma pomonae (assembly GCA_963921995.1). Lineage (NCBI taxonomy): Eukaryota > Metazoa > Arthropoda > Insecta > Coleoptera > Brentidae > Oxystoma > Oxystoma pomonae. The sequence continues at coordinate 101,683,693 of OY998165.1, forward strand.
TTTTCAGTCCAGACAAATGATTAATTTAAGTAAAGCTAGCTCTTCTTCTGAATTATCTCTACTGAACGCAGTCATTACCATGCTAATAATTCTTAAAATTTAGTTTCTCAGTACTGTTTCAGGACCGGTATTCTCGTAACTAAATACGCTCGGCGTTTCGTACTCGCTGACCGTATGATAACGTAATATTCGCATACCACGTGACCAAAGTAAGAAAAATGGTATTCACGTATATTGAACGCAAGGCGTCGACGAAGTGCGCTCAGCGCGTGGCGACCGTTTGAGAAACATCTACCATTTGCCAGCTGTTTTGCCCTCCGCGCGTACGATTTTCCTACCCTACAATACTTTGTAGAGTGCTGCAGAAAATACAGTAGTTTTTTCAGTTTGCGTTTTTATTAATAATTAGAAAAATAAAAATCTCTTATTAGTAGCTTGGGGACGGGTGACAAACACGTACACATCAACCTTACTATTTGATGCTCGATGTAAGACAACTTTTTTTTCCAAAAAATTGCAACAAAAACTTTTCTTATCAAAATCTACATCGAAATAATGGAGCATCCGTACAATACTAGAAATAGAAGCAATCAAAATTCTGTAAAACCAAGTGTAAAAAAAGCCATTGGTCAGCGGTGCTTTTTGTATCTTTCATCGGATGTGTACCAAAAAATATCTGGTTTTGTTAGGCTCCTGCCCACATTAATTGTTTTCTTTCAAAAATAAACTAAAAGCTTTCATGAAATACGAAATTAGCAAACATGAAATAAATAGCTTAATTGATATAAAAAATAATTAGCAAACAATATAGGTAACTACCTTTATTTCTGTGTTTTCGTCTGTATTTTCTTTACTTTTCTGAAATATCACATTTTTCAGATTAATTACCATTTTTATGTTTTTTATCTTTTGTCATTTTATTTATTCATAAATGTACTAAAAATTATTATTTTCTTTTTTTAATTCAACACTTCCATGAAAATATAAATTTTTCCACGCGCGAGGTTTCTCTTGTGGATGTATGAATTCTGTGTTTGTTGTTCAATTGGTTAGGTTATTTTTTGGGTAACAAATACCTTAGAGTTTTATTTTCTGTTTCTTAAAATGTAGAATACGCATGTTTACTATAATTATAAGGTATAACTTACTAGATATATAAGTAACTATTGTGAAACCATTTAATATATAATATAATATATATCAATATCAATATACGACCGTACCGGAAACACCACTTTCCCTGACTGAGTGCCGGAATAAATTTAAACTTTTCCGCACTGAGTGCGGAATTTTTTTGTAAGTGTGCGGTTAGGTCTCGGGGTAAACTTTTTCCCGCACACTGGGCAGGAACGTGCTACGAGTTTATATCACAGGGTCAAAGGGCGGGTTTAACGGAGATAAACCAAACCATCAAGTAATTTTTTAAAGGATCAACACTTGTACAAGTCACATTTGATTTACCCTTTCTGAAATACGGCTCGAAATCCATAACACAATGGCCTCTTTCTTACACATAGAAAAAGAAAAGGAGCAACAAGGCTAACAAGAAATAAAAATGCAAAATTCGATGATGCCAAGATGTGCTAAGCGAATTTGATTCTGTCTGCTCGCAGGGCAGCGCGTTCGGCAGAGAGAATACGAAAAGTCATAGGTCAGCGTGCTGCTGAGCGCGCTGTTCGCTATTCGTTTCGCTTAGCGACTTCAAAACGTTACGTCCAGTAAAGGACAGATACGTCAATTTTCATTTTTGTAGACAGTTTTTGTGAAAATCATTTTTTTGTATTTAAAAAATGTATTTTAATAAACTTATTTCTGTGTGCAAACAAACCTTTAAAACTTTAAACATAGAAAACCATAGATATAGTCAAATTTGTTGTCAACAGCTCGCATGTCAAACAATTTATTGTTGTCATTTTGACATATGTGCGATTTGTCACAATTGAATTTGCTTGAGTCCTTGAATTGTTGATAAATTAAGGATACAAAAAGTAATAAATAAAGAACAGATTGTTTATCAATATAGCTTTGATTTCCGTTCAATAAAAAATAAAACTACAACAAATTATAACTTACGTACTTTGCACAAAAACCAGTTCCTGAGTTTGATAAAAGGTCAGAAAAAAGGCAAATAGCTGCGGGAATCCACCTGGATTTTGGAAATGTGGTAGAAAGAGTTTCGTCGGCAGCAAAACAGAGCTTAACAGGGAAAATAAAACGGAAGAGTCAATAGTCCAGGGGCCTAATTCAATCACTCGAGTTTCAGTCGACATATTTGTTATCTGAATTAGTAAATATCGACGTGTTTTGTCGACAATTTTTTGCTAAAATGTTATTCGTATACGACTAAAAGTGAGGTGTTTCAATAATTGGGTCCCTGAATGGGAAGTTGGTATGGTATACTGATGGACCCAAAATGGACAGTGATACAGGTGCAGGTGCAATTACACCACTGTATTACAAGCCGAAATATATGCGACCGAAACGTGCCTGCAGGATTAGCATGTCAACAAATAAACTCCAAACTAGTGCGAAACAGCTCCTAATAACCCTAGCCAACCACACGGGGGTGACTAGCAATAAAAATGCAGATATCCAAGCTAGGAGAGGATCTGAAAAACAGTTCATAGGACCTAAACCTATGGTCGGTATAACAAAAACCCCATTTCTAGTCCATATACATTGTTGAATAGGGTCAAAACATAGTAAATGAATATAATTAAAATAAAACTAAAACAAACTAAAATATTATATATAATTGTAGATACACATTTCACCATTACGTTTACATTTAGTCAAACCATTTTACAATAAATATCTATGTACAATACATACATTAAAGACACTTGTAAGAAAAGACTTTTAACTTTATTGAAATTGGTAATTTTTTTGATATCCAACGGTAAATTATAAAACATTTTTATGCAGGAATATTCGGGGCATTTTTCGGTTATAGTTAATCTGTGAGAGGGTATATTATAACCAACATTTCTAGATGGGTATTTATGTTTAGGTAGGTGCCTCGCAAATTTATGTTTATTTTTACATAAAAACAAAACACATTCGAATATATACAATCCGGACAAAGTTAATAGATTTAATTGCTTGAAACGCCCTCTACATGTTTTGTTCCATTTTAAATTTAACAGCAATCTCACTGCCCTTTTTTGAATTACAAATACTTTTTCAAACTGAGAACAATCACCCCAAAAAATAATTCCGAACATTAGTACTGAAGCGAAGTTTGCATGGTATACAATTTTTAGCGTTGCGAGATCAGTAAAGTCCTTAAGTACCCTTAAACAAACAGAGTTTAACTTACTCGAAACGTGTTTAATCTGTTTTCGCCAATTTAAATTTGTATCAAGATAAACACCCAAAAACTTCGCCTCAGCGCTGAAGGTATCACTATCTGAAAACAGTTGACAACTTGGAGGATTTTCATGATGTGACCGTGCTGTTTTGAAAAGGAGAAACTTGGACTTGTCAGTGTTCAAAACCAATTTGTTTTTTGTAAACCATTTTTTAATATTTTCTAAACAAGTTTTTCCCTTTCTCAAGACCTCTTCTATTGTGTTTGCTTTTATTAAAGCATTCGAATCATCTGCGTAATTCACAAATTGAAAATTTTTACAGTTCACATGTTCTACTTCTTGCCTTGCGCTGTTCATATACAATACAAATAAAAGAGGACCGATAACGCTTCCTTGGGCAATGCCCATCTTAAGATTTAAAGCATCTGACAAGTACACCTCCCCTTCTCTCTCCAGCATCACACTTTGTTCACGACTGGAGCGGCGGACCAGAAACGAACACAAGGACCATTGGGACCAGATACCAGAACAACAACATAGCAAAACAATGGTAAAAATGTCCATCGGCATCACTGGCCGAGGAGATATTTGGGCTCTCGAGAGGTCAGATTAGAAGAGTGATAGCATTGAGGATGCACCTGCACACACTGGGAATTTTTTTAGGGAGAACTCATTTGTAGGATATGTGATGGGGACGATGAAGCAGCCTCTTACATTATATTTGAGTGCCTGGCACTTCACTACTGAACAACTCGGCACCTTCTCGAAGAAGCATCTTCTTAGGAAGGAGGCTCTCAAAGGACACTTTTGTAAAGAGGGCGCGGAACCTAGCGAAGGCACCAAACCTCTTTTAGGTGAAATAATACAGCAAGGGATAAAGCAGTGTCAGGGAATCCCTAAACCATTTACCTTGCTGTATATAGTAAATTAATCAATCAATTAATCAATGTCATATGGCGCGTTAAAGCCTTGCGCGGTTTTGACGTTCGCGAAAATTGGTATGTAGTTAAGACCTCGATTTAAAAATAAACTACCCCCACAAAGCAAGCAAGAATGTGACCTCATGTAAGTCTGTTTCTAATGGCCTTAAGCAACTAAAGACCGATCCATACTACCATCCCACAAACTTTTTATATTTTGGGCAAAAACTGTTCCTGCCTGTTTCACTCTTTTTTTATGAATTGAGAGAAAATCTCGTACAAAATACAGTGTGAACCCAACTAACTAGTTCCCATAAGTTGAAAACGCCATCAGATTCGATGGTTCGAAAGGCGGTCATTTTTTCACAGGCATTGCTGGCTCGCAGGTCGAGACCAATTATATTTCTATGGTCGGCAAGATCTAGTCGGATTGAAAATGCAGAGCGTTCTCTTTTAAGTGCTGAACGAGCGCCAAAAAAGTAGTCGTGAGCATGTTTTTCGTCGCCTCGCCTGTTGAGCTGAATTTCAGCGATAAAAACAACAGATAAAATAAGAAAAAGGATTATTTGTTTTATGGTTATATCGCGAAGTAACAGAGAATTATTTTGACATGTTTTTAATGTTGGTTTCTACGAGCCTCTTAAAGCGCTTTTAGGGACGGTTTAAAAATTTTATCGTATAAACTCCACTAAAACCGCTTTAAGCAGTAAATCGATTTTTTTAAAGCGATTATGAACGCAGTTTTTTGTTTTAAAACCGATTTTTTGGGTCGGTATAAATACTTTAAAAACGTTGCATTGCTTCCAACTTAAAGAAAAACTCAACCCTGATTATACCGAAAAGTCTGTTGTTAACTTTTGTGTTCTCATATCTCATGACAATTAATGAGAGACGTATAAACGCTGGGAGAAAGCGATATTATTTAAAACCGTTCTTATAAAAAAAAACGGTTTTCGGCTCACACACTTGTGGATCTAGGACATCTATTTCAAAAAAATCAAAAAAAAACTTTCAAATCCAAAAAAACGAAAAGTCACACACACACAGCTGATTATTGTGATTTAATAATTGTCATTTTAGCGATCAGTGGCGATGGTACACTTCTCTCCACATAAAACTGGTACAGCAGAAGTTAGCAGCCTGTTTAATTTTTAAAATTTTTATAGTACTTCCTATAATGGACAATGTCACAGAGTCCTGACAACATAATGTTTTGCATGTCAGAGTCATCCAAATTTAAAAAATGCCACCGCATCTTTCCGAATTTGATAAAGCTCAAATTTTAACAAAACTAGATGTTGGTTGGTCTATTAGGCAAGTAGCTGTTCATAGTATCTCTAAGATCGGAAGAAGCAAGTCTTCGATAGTAAACATAAAAAACCGATTTCAAGAGGAGGGATCTATCCACCGAAAGGAAGACACCGGTTTGACGAAAGTTACTAGCCCATAGCCAAATCATTCGTTTGCCAAAGCGAAAGAAGTAAAAATGGAATAACATTTTGCAGGATCTATAATATTTGCGTTAAATTATTCTCTGAGGGACGAAGAATTTTGGCAGCACGTGGTTTTTACAGATGAGAAGATCTTTAAGTCCAACAGCGGTAAAAAACAAATTCTGGCTTATTACTGGAAACGAAGACCGGGTGGAAAGATTTTCAGTAAATGTTTGGAGCTGGATATCGGCTAGAGGGCATTGCGCTCTATTTAGAATTAATGGGCGATTTAAAGTCGAAGTTTACGTTAATATGCTGGAAAATGTAATACTTCTAGAGGTGAGAGTCTCTTATCCAGATCATTTTGTATTCCAACAAGTTAACTGTCCAGTTCATACGGCCAGAATTGCGCAGCGGTGGTTTCAGGATAATAATTTTTGAAATGTGGTTTTTATTTTTAATTATTAAAAAATTAACAAGCCGTCTCACAGGAAAATGTAAAAAATCGTATTTGCAGCTACCTTCTGCTGTACCAGTTTTATGTGGAGAGAATTGTATGTTTTTAAAATGTGCTTTCGAAATCATCGGTCACGAAAGGACGTCTATAGTAATTGTCTTTTCAAACAGCAGCGTGTAAAAGCCTCCTTGTGTATGCTGATCTGTAAACGACAGTTTTTATCTCTTTTTTAAAGATTATTTTCAGTAACTTTGGTGGCCTTTGGTTATTCATAACTTATTTTTATGGTGTAAGAAATTGTTTTAGAATAGGTTACTAATATTTTCATTTTCTTCCTACCTTTAATACTCGTGTAAACGAGTGGCGGACTGGGCAGGGGTGCTGGGGTGCGATCGCACCCCGAGCCCCTCTGTAAAAAAATAATCTCACATAAATAGTAAAATAGGTATATCAAATAAAGCAATATTTTTTATTGGGAATTGATTTATTATTAGCGTTTTCACAACTACATCTTTTCCAATGTCTAATAAAATATTTCCTGCGGTTGTATTTTCTGGTTGGTTGATCTTATGTCCAGCATTATTTTTTAGTACCATCGTTTACAATTAGATTTATATTTATTTCTGTGTTATAGTGTTTTCCGGTGAATAAATTTTAACATTAATTCTAAACAATTTACCCGTACTATATTAACATCCTATTTATATATAAATACCCACATTAATCTACGGAAATGGTTATGGATAAAAACAGGGATGGCGTTGTTAGATAGCCGGTTATTTGCGCACTCGGGCTATTTATGCTGGCCACTGTATCCCGGTGAAGGGTTCTACAAATTTAGTAGACGAACTTTAGTAGTAGCATAAAAGGGTAACTTTTACTTTATGGTAATAATGATCAGTTTTCTGAACAAATTTCATTCCGTTTTGCAGTTTTGTCGTTTTTCAAGCATTCTCTGCGGGTTGGATTGGCGAGGGCTCCTCTGCGCCTTCTTGTTTCTCATGTCTTCATTTTGACCCTATTTCCACCAGGAAACCCTACTTTACTCTATTATGTACTAAAGCACTAATGGCTTCCATTATATTGAATGCTTGTGCTATCAGTTTGGAACAAAATAGTCTTGCATGTTAGCTAAATTTGTGTATACCCCTTACGTTTCAGTTTGGAAATTTATAAACCCGTCAGTTTTTAAAGGTGGTCTCGTGTCCTTGGAATTATTTATAATTTTCTTAGCTCGACAGGGAGTTTCCTCTGTCGCTGTATAGTTGTTAAAATAAATTGAGATAATATAACGGCCCTTCCCAAGTTGACCTGTAAAAAACCCCGGAGACGAGGAGTGTACTGGGCAGGCGCGTCGATTGCGTCAGTAGTAAAAACAACTGACAACCATCTGACAGCGAAAATTTAGGTTTATGTTTGGTATTTTTGTTTACTTTTGGAAAATTTATGGTAGACTCTTGGGAGAGCGAAATAGGATGCAGACAGTCCAAAGAATTCATCGACGAACCGGACGCGGCCAGACTCAAATGGCTCCTGGGAAGGACACGAAAACATATTGGAGTACTGACAGGAATACTGACCGGCCACAAGCGACTCAGTAAGCATTTGACTCCCATCGGGAATGATTCTGCTAGGCTTGAGGGAGGGCGGATGAGACATGCCGGCAACTCGTTGCGGAGTGCGATGCATACCTAAGGATGAGGCATCAGGTACTCAGACAACCGAACCTGGATACAGAGGATCTACGAGCTCTCAAGAGGGCCAAAGTACTGGACTTGGTGAAAAGAACAGGAAGGCCCGGAGAGCCCACTACCGTACAAGCGGTACAGGTGGTGGATTAGGGGGATGGGCTGGGGTAAGGTAAATAGGGACCGATTGGTCCTACTTTTCAGGTTTTGGTTCGCCCTCTAGTTACTAATACAACTACTATTAAAAGAGTGGACACTACCGTAAAAAAAATAAAGTGTTGTCCAGTGTTTCCCGTAATTTTGTATCAATAGAAAATTGGATTCCTCTAGATTTAAACATGGACAAAACAAGATTAGGAAACAAAAAGCAGGTTCTTTGAGGCTTAATTATTTATTTTTGCAGGGGAGGTCTAAGATGCAAAAAGAGGCAAACGGAAAATATCACTACAACATTTTTAAACACAAAAACACTACAATAACATAAACAAAATGCAAAACCACACCTCGTCAAAAGTGTAAACTTTTCGATGATGCCGAGTTTTCTCAGGAAGTGGGTTCGGCAATTGGGCGCCATATCCTCATGTAACGGGTTTACCTTGTGGATTGAAACCCTCGAGTAAGGTTAAACTTGCGGTTGGAGACGCTTTATCCATAATGAAACAAATAAATTTAATTAAATAAAATGAAAGTTTTCGGACAGATGATATCGTAGTCACTGTTACTCAAATTAATATCTTGTCGTTAAATTATCGTAAGGTCACTACGACACTAGTATGGCTTTATTAGTGCATGTGCAGCAGATTTTTCGGCTTTAGCCTGGTAGCCCACACAGTGCCAAAGCCAACCGCAATTTTGAATTTTCTTTCTTGTTTTTCAAAGTTATTTTCGTTATATATTTTGCGACACTTGGGTCCTTATAGTATCTCATAGTTATATGATCTAAACATTATCTATTACTATTACTTACTTAACATATAGTATTGTTTTAACTTTTTATTTCTATATGTAGTTAGAATTCTAGAGATTGGAATAGGATGTAGGCGACGTACAAATGCTTTTACCAGTACAGTTTATGTATCTTTGTTGATTAAATCTTCTTCGTAGAACGAAACATTTAATTTATGTAGAATTGGCTTATGGTTATTTAGTTAAAACCTATTAACGGTTATGTTACTCAACATAAAAAACTTTAGTACAGTCTGCATGGTAAAATATTTATATTTCGGAAATGAATCGGGACTTTACCGTACTGAACTACTAAGAAATGTGGAATAAAAAAATGTGATCATACTAATTCAATGTGGTTAAATAAAAACCAAAAGCAGAATATTAAAATTTTTTGGATATGCCCATGTGTAATTTATGCATGGCAATATCACCAAAAGATTTTAATTCTGTTCCTAGGTGGTGATGTTACTTTTTTGTTACACGACATTCGAAATCCTTACATTATTTGAAACTTCCGTACTTGTCCCTTTCTTTATTATACTGCTGTACAAAAGAGAGACAATAATATAATAAGATCTTGGCAAAACTGATATGAATGTTGTTAAAGCATTTAAGTGGGTAAGAATGGAAGTGTCTAACGCAACGGGGATCTTCACGATTTTCTGAACCTCGTTTGCAGGTGTCTAATCATAAAAACCGCAAAAAATATACTTTGGTTGATTCATCTTATGTTCTTGAACTTGCCTTGTCAAATTTGAAAGGCTAACTGTGAAACACAGTCAAATAATCTAATATGTCGTCTTGTTGATTTTCAATTTTATTTTGTAGTTTGGTAGCCACTGAAGGTTGTATGTTGTTCTTTCATCTGTGCGTTTATTTGGTATTTTCTGCTACTTTTATTTAACGTCAACCTATTTAAAACAAAGAGAAAAATAAAATAAAATATTTTATAATTAATAGAAACTTTATGGGCAACCTACAATTACATTTTTTATGCTTTTATTTGTACGGCTGCTCAATAAGCAAAGAAAGGCGAGGTTAATGAAAGAGACATAACGATAAACATTATTAGTCACGGCCTTTATGCTTAAATTTTTTAAGTTAATTTGATTTTAACAAGGTTTTTGAAAATTTGCGGAAACAACTTGTGTTACAAAAGAAGAAATAAAGCTCGTAAATAAATTCTATTCGACAGATGACAGCGCGTTATTTCTAACTGCCCAAAATCTCTTAAAAATGTGTTCAGTGTTATCTTTAACCTGAACAAAACTACTACTGTCAAATGTGATTTTCCCTGTTTCAAAAACTTCCTAAGGTCAAAAATCCGACTTATCAGATTTTAGTCGACTATAGAGACTGATATCTGAAAGAATTCTTTTGATTCTGTCAGTGACCTTAGCTCAGGAAATGTCGAACTGACGTTCAAAACAGATCATCTGATACTTTTTGGAGCCGGATAAATGTGACTGAATTGATTTTTTGCCGAATAAGCTAGGATCAAAAAAGTGCTCCAAACTTTGTCTCCGTTTTTACAAAATGAGCCTTCAATTCAAAGTTCAGCAAATGCTTATGTTTATCTTCATAAAAGGTCGGTTGGAATAGGCCGAATTTGCCCACAGAACTAAATAACCTAACATTTAGTTACTTTGTTGAGAGCCCATCGTCAGCTGAGCGGGGACATATTCTCAAAAATTGGTAAAATACAAACATTTAGTAAATTTTAATTTGCTTAAAATCACGGTAAAGGTTCTTTGTTCCATCGCTAATAGACGTACGAAAAAGAAAATTAAGTAAGCATTACACATTTTGTTTTTTTTTTTTAATTTGACAAAAGTTTGGCAAAATAAATTTATATTACTAAAGTGCCTATATCTCTATTTCTTTTTTTCCAGTCCTCTAACCCACGAACTTCACCATCATTTAAACAAAAGATACGAAATGGCCACTGTTAATTATTTAGTATGTAAAATAATTGTGTTTGTAATTAAGGAAAACGTATTATTAAAACAAGAATATACTCGATTTAACACATACCGGTATTTACTTGAGCACATTGATTTTTTTAATATAAAGCTCGAAGTGGGTAATTATAAAATACCAATTATTCTAAGAGAGTTAATTATATGTGTTTTAAATTTACATATATTTCAAACAACGAAATATGGGTCAACTAAATGATTTACTGGCCTGTCACAGAGATATTTTATTCTGTGGGGTTTGTTGTAAGCTTTAGAATCTCAAATGACAGTGTAGATGTCGAAGGGAATTCCACCATAGTTTAGCTGTGCTTTGCATCGGTCATTAGCAGCCAAAAATACCAAGGGTTCTATTATTCCTAATAGACATAAATAGTGGGATTTACTAAGATCTAAAATAGTACCCCCCATAATTCTAAATATTTACACCTGTGGGGGGTACTAAATTTTAAAAACAATTTTCAAAAAACACTCCCATACAGAAAAGACACAAAGTTATTAATTATTTTGTATTGTTATTTCAAAATACCACTGAAAAACTGCTTTTCTTCGCAAAATATAACATTTTTTAGGAGAAAACGCCCTAAAACTATTTTTTTACAGGTTTCAAAATGGCAAATGGTGAATACGCCAAAAATTTGGCCGATAATAGCTTCATTACCTGTGTTTGAGGTTATAAAGTTAATGATTTCTTAGACCACCTCTGGGGGGTCGTTTAAATTTATAGCCTCCAGAAAGGATACTTTCATTGCAATTGGTAATAAGTTCGTTTATAATTTCCCTAAGTAATCGTTTTTACAAAAATTATTTTACCTTATTTAATATCCCAAGTTGTTCTTTAATCAATAAAACACCTCCAATTTTCAACCCGTTTTCAGCACAATATTCATGAGGGCACCACGACGCAAAACAAACATAAGTGAAGGTCATTGATTATGCACGAAAACTGTTTCCAATGAAAAAAAATCCAAAACAAGCTGCAATGGCCATTTTGTATGAGGCTAAATATAGGCCTTTCCCAGGCCAAACCTGTAAGCAAGATCTAAAATCTAGCAGGCCATGGAGCCGTCTTAGCTCCGTGCCTATGCACATGCGCGAAAATTTTACGAGGCGGCCGGTTTTGCGACCTTCGTCTTCGCCCTTCGGTCGAGATGTCATGTTTTTCTTGATTTGTTTTGATCACACATAGTCGTTTTCCGCGTTTTTGTTTATGCAAATTTCTTTACAGGTAGCCATTTTTTCTTAAAATTTGAAGGAAAAAAAGTGAAAATACCTAAAGATTATTTCTATTCATATATTTATTTATTTAAAAATAGAAAAGACCGATTTTCTAAAAACGTACACAAATAGAAAATTTTGACAACTGCACTGGATTTTGGTTGATTAACCGATGACGATGGCCGCGCATATGCAGAACCGCTAAGCTTTGACGCCAGAAAGAGACAATAAGAGTCATAAAAGAGTAAAACAGAAAGGTATAGGCATATATATAGGACATCCTGCTTACAAAGTTGTGCACGCCGAAAGCATTGCAAAGGCGTATATTTAAGCTCATACATATAAGGTTGAGACGATATGACTCTTATGTGAATGCATCAGTTGGATTCAGGTCTGTTTTTAGCTGCATTTGTTTCCATGACCTCCTTCGATGAAATATTTTTATTTGGGGTTTGCGATTCGATGGGTTTGTGTTTGTAAACTTTTTTCATACTTTCGATAAATAAAAACCCGTTTTAAACAAATACAAAGTTAATATAATCCTTATTTTATGATAACATATCGAAATGGTTTTGTGACAGTGAGTATTAATCGCGAAAATCAATAAACAAGGGTAAGTTTTGATAAAAGTGACATAATGGTCGCGATTCTTCAGAAACGACAGAAAATCTCAGCCGTCAGAATTCTGGAAAGTGGCGATTTTTACTTATCGTCTCATTTAAAATAAAAACACAGCAACCTTCATATTTATCCTAACGTTGTAAGAGAAACTGCGTCTTTTTTTTATTAATATTTTGTAAATTTCATATTTTAAAGATATTCTGCACAAATAGTTTATGGCGGAACTAAATTGTTACTACGCGTACCAATAAACGTCAAAAATTCTCACCATGTAAAGGAAAAGACAGAATATTCCAAATCTAGCGAAAAAGCGAAATATTCCAAATCTATCTATGGTTTTGTATGTTAAAAGTTTTAAAGAATTTATAGGAAGGAAGGAATCTTAGCAAATAGTCCTGACAAAAAAGCATTAAGTGTAAACTTATGTTCAAAAATCGTCAGATTTTTTTGTAAGGGCGAGATTTTCTGACGGTTTTTGAAGAATCGCGACCATAACGTCAATTTTAATTTACTCAACAGAGTGTTTACTATTTAGATCCCTCCCTAGGGTTAAGAAAAACTTCTTTTAAATTGAAATTTTCTTCCCAAATCCAACAAGAAATTGTGTTAAGATGATTCTTCACTAAAAAAAAAATATTAAAATTATTCTTATAAATCAAACTATGTACAAAACTAAAGGAAGTTGGTATAAAATGCCTAAAACCATCAATTTCACTTAAACTTAGGACCTGTCTAAAATGGGCTAAACCCTTTTAGTAAATCCCACTATAAACTATCTTTCTGATCTTTGCCTAAGGAAGGCGTCTGCGATTAGTGAATTATTGAAATACTACCCGCTACTACTATTGCCGACTTGACACTAATAGTGAATGACTTTATCCAGTAACGTAAAATTTCTCCGATTAAGCTTTAATCATGATTAACACTAATCGGAGTTTGGAATGAGTCATGGTAAAGAAATTTGCAAGGTAAAAGACCACATTCGAAATTCTGATTAGCAACTAATCACGATTAAAGCCTAATTGGCGAATTTTTGGCTTGGTGGATACGAGCATAAGTTGATTGCAAAATGACAGTTATTGAAGCTACGTGCTATACCTTGCTTTTTTCTGATTATTTTATTGTATTATATTTACCTTTTTATGGTTGGTCAGAGTTACAAGGAATTGCAGGCTACCTCACTAATTTTGAGTTTATCTAGGATCATATTGGTCAGCATAACAGTGTTGCTAAATTAGGGTAAATGGTACTGACTAATTGCTAAGTTGTACTTAAGCAAGAAAACCTTTAAGTTAGCCCAAGTTCTTTTTTCCTGTTGTTGTTAATGAAATCGTTTTTTTTTATTTGGAATTTCACCCCGTGTAAAAAGCAGAACATTATCTGCTTTTGCTTTTATATCTTTACATAAGCCACTTTTTTTTTAAAAAAGAGCCTACTTTATGCAGCAGACTACTTTAACTCAACGACAAAATAATAATGCAGTATGTATGTAAAACCTCCATAAAGCAAAATGTGTACCTACCTATAACCAGACTCTATTAGCGTACAATAATAGTCCAATAAAGATGGTGATAATAGCGACTATAAGTAAAATAATGTGAATATATTAAACAATTTCCATAACTAACAAACTAGCTCACGATAAATTAGCATCTAGTTAAAATAATCCTATGAAAGCTGTTTTGCATAAATACTTATCTTATCTTCATCAAAAAACTGAAGTGGGCACATCGTTTGAATATTTTAAAGGCTTCTCCGAAATTTAAGCCTGTGTTTTTGTTTTTTTTTTCTATTGAATTAAGCACCAGAAGATCTGAATTTATATTTATATTAGGCGAAGCGATAGAACTGGATTATAATCTTGTTGATTCTTGATGGATTTAGCAATTATGAAAAAATAACTATCCTATTGAATGACTTAATTTGGTTTCTCCAACAGCTGATAGTTATGATAGTAATAATTACACTAGGATACAAATTTTAATTTTTTATCGTGAGTAAAAATAGAGTTTTTTGATTGTTCATGACTGTAATAGAGCCAAAATGTTTTTGAAAAACTTTCTTAGATCGTAGATAAAAACAGGACCACCATATTTTAGTGCCATATATGGCATAGACACGATATTTGAAAATTTTAGTATGACATGTCTTTTCAAATTTCTCTTATACACAGCCTCTCTTTCCTCTCCACAAAGCGTCCAACAGTAATCGGCTAACATTGAAACATGCAACTTCCCTTGGCATCTTTTTTCCATATTTGCAATTTCTTGATGGAATCGGTCTTCGTGTTCGTCACTCACATCTCCACAGTTTTCAAGGAAATAGTCTAAGATAGTGTATTTCTAAGGACATATTATACATCCTATATTTTCATATGATTGTAGAAGTTTGTTTATAATCTCTGGACAATTTTCTGCTCTTTTATTTTCTTACAATTTGATCAACACCATTTTAAAGGCTTCCCATGCCTCTTTTTCGTTTCCTTCAAGTACAGCTCAAATCCCGTCCCACAAAAATTCCCTCTGTAATCTTGGCTGTTTAGAATAACAATATCAATTAAAATCCAAAAGAAAATACTATTGATATTTTTTGGGCGGAATTTTGTTATACTATATACAAAAGTTATACGACAAATATTCCTCCTTAATGGTTTGTTCTTGGTATGTGTGATGCATGTCTTTGTAAGTGCCCAAATAACATTTTTCCGTCTTCCGACTAGTTTTGTAAGGCATCTAAGGTCAGAGGGAGTATAAAATATAGTCAGTTGACGACATTAGTAGTTTAAGTCAAGGATTATATTCCATCTTTCGTTGTTACGACGTCTGAGCTTATATATTCGGACGTAAGTCGTCGAGATAACGTTTGGAATCGTTGTGTGTAGTCTAGTGCAGATTCCCGATAACGCTTTGACGTCGTTAAGGAGAACGGTGGCATGTAGTACAGAGTAAGACGTTAGCCCGACGTGTGAACTTGTAGTACTGGTGTTAGTAAAGTTTTCTGACGACGGCCCAACGTCTGTGCTGGCAACGTTGCAATCAGTAAAAACTACGACGTCCGTCCCACGTCCAGAATGCGACAAATGTACCCAATATATGCGGTGATGATATTAGAATTATACCTGACGGGTTTTCAACGTTAGGGTTTGGAATCGAACCCAAAGTAGTGAAAATTAGACTTCCTTTTTGTATTTTTGTGCGTGCGGTACATTTTTGTGTTATAACTAATAATGCCAACGAAAAACCATTTCGAATATTCAATTCAAAAAATCATTATGAATAGCTAGCACAGGACCTAACAGAAGGTATAGATCAAGCTTTATGATTAATTTTGGTAGAAGCTTAACTTTAAACTTACCTAAACTAGACCTCAAAGCAGTTTACCACAAACCGTTGGGTGTTGTGTATCACTTATGTTGATCACTTAGCGTCTTATATAAACGTGGTTGCAAAACATAAATTGGAAGAAAAAATGAAAGGCAGTTGAAAAAGGCGCAAAAATTGTCACAAAATTTTGCAGGTTTGAATTTTTGACATACCGTTAAAAGTCACTGCTGACACCTTTCTGGATCTTGTTCCAATGCCGGACACACGTAGTGGAGAAATCTTTTTTGAAGCAAAGCTCCCTAAACAAATTAAGTTAATCAAACACCACCAGAGTTCAGACCCACCAGATCGAGACAAACTTACACGGCTGGCAACCTCCAGGATCTTGTAGTGGCGTCACTGTAGATGAAATCAACGTTTTGCCAGAACGGGCGACCGATTAAGTCAACAAAAATTCACTAGGGGTCAGAACTAGTCAGATTTTAAAAATAAAACTGGAGTTTCAGTAAAAATCGGGCAAGTTTAGCCATCTTTCCCTTGCGGTAGTTGTGGATAAATAATAAAGCCGATCGGAAATTCTGTATTTTTATGTGAAATAGCATGAAATCCCATGAAATTTGCAATAAAATATTGTTTAAATGTCTAAATACATCATTTAGGTATATTCTAAAAAGAACGGTGAAGTTGTTTTTCAATAAAATCCCATTTTTTATTAAAAAAGTGAGAATATTCATGGATATCGTGTATTTTCGGTCATATGTGTCAGTAAAGTGAAGTGCGTTGGTAATTTTTGGTGTTTAGCCTAGTTTTCAAGCTCGCATAAGTTACAAGTCTTAATTTTCTCATGGGATATGTAATAATTTTAACCTAAAACACTGATGACATCTTATTTATATCTGCCAACGGCGGAAGTATGAAAATCTAGAAATATTTTTTTGACCTTTGATTGTTATTTCGAATCAAAGCGTAGGGGTTTCCTAAATTTGGACGAAAATATTAACCAAGTTTGTTGTCCAGGCGTTGAGCTATTTGCACTAAACACGACTTAGTTTGTAGCACAAATTTCTGTATTCCCTCTATGGAACCCACGTTTGGTGACGTCGATACAACCCAGATTTGTATTCCCTATTTTGGTATAAATTTGAGTCGGTGCGCGGTTGATCTGATGTAGCTTCCTGACGCCAGGTTGTCTACGCCAACGTCGAAACGTCGTCGTCCAAATGCTAATTGGGGGCATCCTTAAATGGTATGTACCCAGCATATGCCAAAGAGGTACCGTAAAAGACATTCTGTAAAGGATGCTTATCATGTAAATGTTCTTTTAATGCTATGTGGGAATCTTCACATGAATTTATTTCCAAAATTAAGACCCAGGGTTACAACACTTGCCCAATAAATATTTGTTTAAATACGCACCTGTTACATATACTTAAAGATTTTTAAATTACGCCAAAACACAATGAGTGTAAACTACAAAAAAATACATTCTTGTTAATACTTGTTAAGCTCATTACTAAGGGGTTGTAGAACCAGAGAACAAACACAACAAGACAAAGAGCCTGTTCACATAAAATTAAATTTAAGAGCAAAAACAGACATATCCTTTGACTGAAATGTTCCACAAATCCCCGGGCTTTTATAAATATTAATATGTTCTTAATTAATCCGGTATAAGTACATATAAAGTTGTCTAGCAGACCGGCCAACCTGATGATTTAATTGTGCACGGTCTTCTTTTTTGGTATACAGCAGCTTTTTTTCTGTTGAGGATTTATGTCAAGAGCCGTTACTGTTTAAAAATGCTTAAGCCGATTTGGAATCTAGCCTATTTTTTGCCTTAGGTTATTGTTTTTCCTTCATGTTCGTTTTGCAGATGACTTTTTCATGTTTTGTACACTTTGTGTACACTCATTTTAAGGATTTCCCGAATTTAAACTGGAAACAACTTTGTCAGATATTTTAAAATCTTGTTTAATGATTATTTTAAGCTGGGCTCTAGAAATGTCTTTACTTTTTTTTCGTCAAACTGATTTTTATCAAACTTGGTACCAGATAATGAGCTTATTTGTTTTTGATGGGAGTTGGAAACTGAAAAGAGAGGTCAGTCAAGCCACAACCTCCTCCCCGAAAGATATGCCAGTTTTGATATGCTTATAATTTAGAACCAATTTCGAACTAATTTTGAACTATTTTTAAAAATTTTGAACAACACTTCTTTCTGGTTTTTTTTATATTCAAAATGGGGGGTGCAGCCGGACGTCAAGCTGCACCCCCCCCTCATTTAAAGCGTATCCCAAAATTAAGAACTAATTTCAAACTTCTAATATCACCAGAAAGAATTTCGAAAAATCCACTAGTAAAACGGTTTTTTTTTTTAAATATGGTGGGGGGGGGGTGCAGGTTGACGTCAAGCCACACCTACCTCAAAAAAATTTCGAACTTTGATATGCTTATAATTTTGAACTAATTTTGTCTAATTTTAAAAAAATCTTAACCACCCTAATTTTCATGAATTTCTATATTTATTCAAAATACAGACAGTTAGGAAGGCATAGAAATATACTAGAAATCACATAAGAAGAAGTATTTCCATCTTTGTTGGACATTTATTGGTACCTATGGGCATATGTAAGCAGGACGTGATTTTTTGATTATAAAAAAAAACCAGGAAGGAGTTTCGTTCAAAATTTTTAAAATTAGTTCAAAATTAGTTCGAAATTAGTTCAAAATTATAAGCATATCAAAGTTCGAAATCTTTTTGAGGGGGATATAGCTTGACGTCAACCTACACCCCTCTACCATATTTTTTTTTAAAAACAGAGTTACTAGTGGATATTTAGAAATTATTTTTGGTGATACTAGAATTTCGAAATTAGTTCTTAATTTCGGGATAGTTTTTTTTTTCATTTTTCTCTACGCTTTAAATGAGGGGGGTGTAGCTTGACTTCCGGCTGCACCCCCTATTTTGAATATAAAAAAAAACAGAAAAGTGTGGTTCAAAATTTTTAAAAGTGGTTCAAAATTGGTTCGAAATTATAAGTATATCAAAATTCGAATATCTTTGGGAGGGGAGGGGGGTGTGGCTTGAATGACCTGAACAGAGAGAAGGAAGAGGAGTCGAACTTTTCAAAAAATCCGAAGGCTTGCTATGGAAAATATATTTTCAACAGCTTTAATTAAATTAATTTATTCAATTATTTCAGAAGATCTTTTAAAGGTTTACGGAAAAAAAATCAAGATATTAGGGATATTTTGGAATGCTTATTTGACACTTCGTAGTGGTTGTGGTAATTACTGAGTCTGCGTAATTACTAAACGTCATTCTGTTGTGGTAATTAACCACTACCACTGCCGTAAGCTACGAATCCATTTCGTTGGGATTGTGGTTATTTTTCTGGTTTATTTTGGCGCAATTAATTTTAAAAATAATAAAATATTACCAGGTTTCAATAACACTTACTTTGTAAAACGAAGACAAATTTTTTATTTTTTCTCATCTGTAAATTTTTTACAAGTGACTGTTTTTAATGTGTTCCAAAAACTCTGGTAAAATCGATGCGTAGTAGTGGCAGTGGTTGTTAAACACTACCACAGCGGCTGTCAAAGTTGTCAAAATTTTAGGCGTTCCAAAATTTCCCTATTAGTATTGATTTAGGTAAAATATGACTTAAGCGAATATGATATATAAAATAGTGCATCAACCCATGAGCATATTTTATGACGCCATTAGTTTACAAATCAAATAAGCAGTAAAAACTTACCAAATATTAAAGTTCTTTTATGAACCTAGTCGAAAACAACTCCTTTCAAAATAAACGCAAAATTAAGCAAAAATTGGCAAAAACACTGTTGGGTAAAACAACAAACACAAACTATCATCTTTATTTTGACAGCAGTCCGCAACCAGTATTCCAATCAAACACGCTGTATTTAACAATCGACCAAGCGTATGATGACGTCACTGACATTCATTGTGACGTCACTTCTATTCGTTTTGGAAATTGCTAAAGCCACTAAATTTGGAGGTTGTTTAACTTCTTTTTTGTTTTAATTGCCTTAGGAGCATAATCCTACTGGAAATATTAACAGGCGAGGACGAATTCGTATCAGGTAACTTTGATAAGTACCGTGCGGAACGATGCCTATTTGTGAGTGGTTCAATGTTGGTAATCAAAATGTATGATGGTGTTTAATGATGTATAGTGGAGGGTGACCAGTAAAACTACTGATGAGTCCACGCTGGTTACCCAGGGCGAAATATGGTTTAATCATTTCTCTTTTCGCTTTGATCTTTTGTAGGTACCTTGTGGGATGCTCATCCAAGTTTGAATTTTTGTTATTTCCACCCAAGATCTTTTGATCTTTTGTTTTTTAGTTTCTTTTCGGTTGAACTAACTGATTTGGAGGTTTTGTAACTTCTTTTTTGTTTTAATTGCCTTAGGAACATAACCCTACTGAAAATATTAACAGGCGAGGACGAATTCGTATCAGGTAACTTGGATAAGTACCGTGCGGAACGATGCCTATTTGTGAGTGGTTCAAGGTTGGTAATCAAAGTGTATGATGGTGTTTAATGATGTATAGTGGAGGGTGACCAGTGAAACTACTGATGAGCCCACGCTGGTTACCCAAGGCGAAACATCGTTTAATCATTTCTCTTTTCGCTTTGATCTTTTGTGGGTTCCTTGTGGGATGCTCATCCAAGTTTGAATTTTCGTTATTTCCAACCATGATCTTTTGATCTTTTGTTTTCTAGTTTCTTTTCGGTTGAAGTAACTGATTTGGAGGTTTTTTAACTTCTTTTTTGTTTTAATTGCCTTAGGAATATAACCCTACTGGAAATATTAACAGGCGAGGACGAATTCGTATCAGGTAACTTGGATAAATACCGTGCGGAACGATGCCTATTTGTGAGTGGTTCAAGGTTGGTAATCAAAGTGTATGATGGTGTTTAATGATGTATAGTGGAGGGTGACCAATGAAACTACTGATGAGCCCACGCTGGTTACCCAAGGCGAAACATCGTTTAATCATTTCTCTTTTCGCTTTGATCTTTTGTGGGTTCTTTGTGGGATGCTCATCCATGTTTGAATTTTCGTTATTTCCACCCATGATCTTTTGATCTTTTGTTTTCTAGTTTCTTTTCGATTGAAGTAACTGATTTGGAGGTTTTTTAACTTCTTTTTTGTTTTAATTGCCTTAAGAGCATAATCCTACTGGCAATAATAACACGCGAGAACGAATTCGTATCAGGTAACTTTGATAAGTAGCGTGCGGAACGATGCCTATTTGTGAGTGGTCCAAGGTTGGTAATCAAAGTGTATGATGGGGTTTCATGATGTATAGTGGAGGGTGACCAGTGAAGCTACTAATGAGCCCAAGCTAGTTACGCAAGGCGAAACATCGTTTAATCATTTTCCTTTTCGCTTTGATCTTTTGTGGGTTCCTTGTGGGATGCTCATCCAAGACCAAATTACTATATACACATAAACAAAATATTTCTTTTTCCCATAGAGAAACTAAATTTTTCGAAGATTAGCTTGGTACTTACCTATAAAATAGTAATTGATAAAAATTTTAAAAAATAAATTTTACTATCATCACAATGGATAAATATGCTAAAAATAAAGAAATGTCAAAATTCCGAAAGTTAAAGTTATAAACAAATAAAATTAAAACAAAGCATTCAAATATTAAGAAAACAATCAATGGCTTCATGTCTGGCATGGTACTATTTTATGGCTAGGCTAATGTGCTGAACCAAAAATTTATTTTCCAACAACATTTTTTGCATGTTTCCTAAATTTTGAGTAATGTCGGGATACTTATTAATTTTGTTTCTTTCGGATAATTTTATTTTCTATAAAAAAAATATTTTCTGGATTAAATTATGAGTTACGAGAATGTACCAATCAGGAATTTTTTAAAATGTGCACAAACCAAAAGTACACAAAACAGACTTATGCCTTCCGGTTTGTACGAAACAACATCGACGTTATGTTGGACACTCTTTTAATCAACGGTTGGGCTGATTTGAATAATTTGTTAACAGATGACTGAGTTTTGGTGCAATAACCTTTCAGAAGGAAAAAGGTTTAGTTGTAAGTAACCTAGGACCCTAGATTAGAAAAACAAGGATATAGGTAGTGGCAAAAAGTAGAGATATTAGGGACTTATTACAGACTTATCCGTACATTATAGGCTGACTTTAATAAAATCGGAACTAATTTTGATAGCTCCGCACGAATACTACATACAGGGTTCGACAGTTCTGGTCTGAGTCAATTCAGGTGCACTAAAGAGAGATGCCGCCTGGACAACGTTGTTAAGCAAACAATTTATAGTCCATTCATAAAGAAAAGAGAGTAATAAAACGATTTAAAACCCATTTTTTCGAGCGTATCATTGGTGTAGTTGTTTTGCCAACATTTAAATTTTTTAAAAAATAGAGAAAAGACAGCAGTTAAAAATATATATTATATTTCAACCTGTTAGAGAAATTCTTTATTATGCGTGTTCTGTTTTTGCACTACAATACGTAGGTATGAAGATAATGCCATGATTGCTTCAGGTGCATAATTAGAGGATTAAGTTTAAGTGAGGGTTAAATAGAAATTTAATAATATAATTTTATGATTTTAAAAATTTTAGAATATTAGCAATTTTTGTTTCTTCCTGGTATTATAGGTACTTATGAGTTGGTTCTAAATATTATTTTTATTAGGTAATTAAGAGTAATATTTCTGAAATATTAAAGTTGACTACAAATCTGCTTTGCTTTTTATTATAGTTTTAACTTTTAAAGTGTGTGCAGTTTGTGTATCTAGAAAGTAAAAGAATATGGCTTCTACTACGAGTACAAATAAAAGTCGTGCGCATTTAACGCTTACAGAAAAACAAACAGTTCTTAATGTGTTCGATAATCTGCAAAAAGACTATAAAACATTGACAGTGGATAAGTTGGTAAAGAAGTATTCTTATTTTACCCAATTTGGAAAATAAACTATTTATAGAATACTTTCAGCAAATGTCAGACCTAATACCTCCTGGTGCAGTAATAGTAATGGACAACGCCAGTTACCATTCCAGAAATCTTGAAAAACTACCAACCACAGGATGGAGAAAAGCTGATATTTGTAAGTTGCTTACAGAAAAAAACATAAATTTTGAGGCAGATATGGTAAAAAAAGAACTATCATTGGTAAATAGCCACAAGAAAAAATCAATAAGAAAGTTAAATAACAGTATTAAGACTGCCGCCTTACCATTGTGCACTTAATCTAATAGAATTAATATGGGCTCAAATGAAAGGGTATGTAGCAAGGAATAATACTACCTATAAATTAAAGGATCTGGAGGAGCTCTTTCAAGAATCAGTTAAAAAAATAACTCCAGATAATTGGCATAAATCTGTACAACATGTTTTAAAAGTAGAAGAAAAAATGTGGAAACTTGATTCTTTAATCGAAGAAACTGTGGAACCGTTAATTATTTCTTTGGAAGAAAATGAGAGTGATGATAAGAGCATTTACTGTTCTTCTGAAGAAACGAATCTACCTTCATTTCATTTTAATTATTTTTGTAGGCATAATAATTGACAACCGTAACATTTTTTTTTATGTACCAACCATTTGTTTAGCCTTAATTTAATTTTTAGGTGTGTTTATTAATTATAGTTAAAACGCTAGGTAATCCGTTTTTGTATATATATTATAATATTATTTTTATTCCTAAAATGCATTTTTATTATTTAATTTATAATTTTTTTCTAAAAGAGTAATTTGTTTTATTTAATTTCATAGAACTTTTCACATAATTACTATTTTTTTTTCTTCACTAATACCTGTATAACACGGTACTTAAAATGTAAGTTTCCCCCAATTGCGGCACCTGTGAGAATAGTTTATCGCTTGCCTTTTATTGTTCTCGGTTTTGGGTTCTATTTTATTCTCCGGTCGAACAGGGTGAGGTATATAAAAATAAAGGATCTTTACTTAAGGTACATTAGAAAAATTTTAAAAGAGAAAAAGTGATTGATCACTCAGTACAAAATTTATTCAAATTTGCATTTTTATTACTCTCTCTTCTTTATGAACATACTTTAGAGAAACTTTTAGCGCTTTAGTCTGTTTTGTTCGAAGACGCGGCCGTGAAGGAGATCGTAGACGCATTTTTTTCAATTAATCGCTTAGAAAATTATTTTTATTTATTTGGTACTTAAATAATGCAACTAAAATACCAAAAAATATTTTTTATGTAAGACCTGAAGAACAGGCGTCCCTTCGCGACTCTGTACATCTGAGGAGGGGAGAGGAGCTTCATTTCCTCGGAAATTTTTGTAAAATAAAGGAGTCTGCAAGAGTCAGAATTAAAAAAAAAAAACACCCCTCTGTTATTAAATTTAATAACAGTTTTAAATTTTTTTTTAAGTTAAAAAAGACGTGAACACGGTTACAAACAGTATTCTAAGTAGAAAAAGTAGAGCGTTGCGTTGTTTTAATTTTTATGTTCTTTTAAAAAATTTAATTTTGTTTTAAATTTATTTTAAGATATTTCGTGAGAACGTGAGCTTGCTACGATAAATTTTCTCGTGGAGTCGGGACTTTAGTGTAACTGGTTATGGGAGGTCAGTCTCGGACTTCGTAGCTTTATTGAAAGAGCAACGCCAATCGGTAGTAAAAGTTTGTGGATAAATGGGCATTTTAGTTAATTTAGCGGATACTAATATCAAACTAAGATAAGCAAAAACCTCATACTCACTGTTTTACGCCCTTTAAAGGCAACATTTGTCATTAAATTTGAAAAGATCTTCTTTGGGAATCTTTTAGTTAAATGTGGGTCAAATCGGCACCAGCGTATCGGTTTCTCAAGTTTATTGTCTGTAACCATTGCGCGTCTTTTTCAAAACACGCTATTTCGGCACTCTAGAAAAGAACTTTTTCCCTGTATATTAGGCGCTTTAACTATCTGTTATGAGACGGCGCTCTTCCTGGTTGCCGGGACATTCTGAAACCTACGTTAGGGCAAAGCTTTCTTGTGCGTGTTGCTATCAAAATAATATCAACTTTATGAGCATGTCTAGATGACAATAATGTGAGAAACATTTTAAACTCTGTCAATCGGCGTATATACATTCATCCAACATCCATTGGATGTGAAAATGATATTCTTCCTATGTACAGTCCAAATTCGAGGGGCCTCTATAGCTTTGGGCTTTTGCAGCATAGTTAGTCCAAAACTAATATACATGTTACGGGCTTGATTTTCAAGAGAATTCGAAAACTAAAAACCGCATTGCGATATGTCAAAGCGTTTCTGAGCTACAGGGTGAGTCTCAAAAATGTGCGTTTCTGAAAACCCTCTACAACTTTTTTATTTGTAAAGATAGAGATTTTTATTAAAAACATTTTTTGAAGATTTTTTAAGGACAAATCTACCTGTTTCACCGATTTTGTCTTAAAGCCTTTAGTTCACGAGATATAACACAAAGATACATTTTTTTAAATGGAATACCCCATTTTTTCTTTTAAGTTAGTTTTTTAATAAAATTAGCTATGATCAAATAAAAACAATTGACATGATAAACGAGCCCAAGTGTCAAAAGTGGCGTCTTCGTCAAGATATAAAAATGTTTGAAAACTTTGAAAAGTACGACATGATAAAATGTTATATTGAAAGTAACGAAAATTGACAGATGGCGTTAAATCTATATTTCCAGAGATATCCGGACAGAAGGTAACCTAGCTCAAAAATATTTTTGAAGTTAAAACGTCATCTACAAGAATACGGATCCTTCACAAAACCGCGGCCTAGGACGTATAGAAGGCTAGCCAGAGATAGAGAGTTGGAAGAACTAACGGTTCTAGGAGAAATAGAAATTAACCCGAATACTTCCACCAGGGCTATGGAGAGAAACACTGGAATTCCACGCAGCAATGCCATTCGGGTGCTTAAAAAACACAAGTTTAGGCCCTATCGAACCCGACGGGTGCATCAATTACGGCAACGAGACTTTGCTCCAAGACGTGCATTTTGCAGGTGGTACCTAAATAAAAGCCAAGAAGACACCGATTTTACCAGAAATGTTATTTGGACGGATGAGGCGACGATTTCTAGTGATGGAATATTCACCAAATATAACTGCTATTACTGGAAACAGCAAAATCCTCATATTATGGTGGACCAAGCGAATCAGGGAAGGTTCAGTTTTAAGGTATGAGTAGGTATCTACAGAGGACAAATTATTGGACCATATATTTTTGATGGAAATTTAAATTTCGAAAGATACCAACAAATTTTAGAAGAGCAGGTAATTCCGTTTATCGACAATTTGCCATTTCAGCAAAATAATGAGCTATACTTTCAACATGACGGTGCACCTCCTCACAATGCACGAGACATTACTAATTTGCTAAATATTGTGTTTGCCGAAAACTGGATCGGAAATAAAGGTCCTATATATTGGCCCCCCAGGTATCCAGACCAGACCAGACCCTTGCGACTTCTTTTTGTGGGGAGAGTCAAAGACGTTGTATTTCGAAATCGCCCAACTACTAGAAGGAAATTGGAAGAGACACTTCGTACTGCATTCTGGCAGCTTCGTGCGGTAGAACTTCTTAATGCAGAAAATAGCTTAAAGAGAGATGTAGGATATGTTTACAAGAAAACAGCCGTCAATTTGAGCATTTTGCATTTTTGGTGTTACATAGTTTAATTAATAAAAATTTTAAATAAATTTTAATAATTTTATTTTTGTTTATTATTTTAGGGTTGGTAATTATAGTAAACTAGAAGTTAAAGTTCGAGGTTGCTGTGTCCCCTCGTTAAATAAAATTTTGTTTACACATTTAGGGCGCGCACAGCGCCTACTATGGTAAATATCAAAATATGGAAATATCTTTTAAACTATTTAATAAAAATAGGTGTGTGGCACATCGTTCGACAGGAAATTTTATTAGAAAACTGATTTTTTAGAAAAATTGGGGGTTTCCCATTTAAAGAAGTATAACTTTGTGTGATATCTCGGGAACTAAAAGCTTTAAGAGAAAATCGGTGAAACAGGTAGATTTGTCTTTAAAAAATCTTCAAAAAATGTTTTTAATAAAGATCTCTATCTTCACAAATAAAAAAGTTGTAGAAGGCCTTTAAAATCGCACATTTTTGAGAATCACCCTGTAGCTCAGAAACGCTTTGACATATCGCAATGCGGTTTTTAGTTTTCGACTTCTCTTGAAAATCGAGCCCGTAACATGTATATTAGTTTTGGGCTAACTATGCTGCAAAAGCCCAAAGCTATAGAAACCCCTCGAATTTGGACCACCCTGTACATACATGAAACGTACCTCCAATGGATATTCAGTCACGTATATGCATACATGAACGTACCTTCATTGGACATTCAATAATGTACATGTACTCCATCAATGTTACCCACTGGGTTAGCCATATACAATGGATATACATTGATGAAGTTGGAATGGTCATCCAAGTGTAATAAATAATCACTTTGAATGAATGTCTATTATATATATATACACGTGACATCCAATGGATGTCTTTGTAATATACATGATCCATTGGTTGGTTGGTTGCCGGGTCCTACATTCGGGCTATCCGGCTAGACCTTTTTTGAGCACGGGACTGTCAAAATAATATACACGTTTATAATGTTTGTGACTAGGATTGTGCAGTCCTTTATTAAAGGTGTTTAACTTTAATGATGTCATCTTTATAAGTGGCGCAATATGAGGATGTTTAGATAATAACAATGTCATAAATAAGAGAAAACTAGAGTTTAGAACTTCCATTGTCTTTATTTTTAACTTTTTCACAACGTTTCGAATGCTTATTTATCCGCAATCGTTATCAGGTGAATACTGTATTCATCTCTGGTTTTGACAGTAAGTTTACTATATTGTTTATTTTTGATTTGTTACTTTCTCACAGGCTGTTTTTTAAATTTTAGTTCCATAAAAAGGTTAAAATTCAGTTTGTTATTAAAATATGTAAGTAGGTACAAGTACAAGTATCGCAATTTTTGAAATTATTTTGTTTATACATATATGCATTCAAGACGTTTTAAAACCTTTTTTGGATTGGCATAATTTTATAGTTATCAAAGAGTAAAATGGTCAAAAGTAACATAATATTTTTGATCGAATTTCCTCACTCTTACGGAAAATCGTCACCATCAGTACAAAGTTGAACAATTTTTTAAAAGAGTGTAAATTTGATCACTGATCAAGGCACGGGTTTGAAGCTAATGAATATTTCGAATTATCCCGAGTCGAAGATGAGGGATAATTCTTTAAAAATATTCATCAGAGAGAAAATATTTCAGGATTCAATTCAACCTAATTATGTTTAAAATAAAATAATTTTAGTAATAATTTTTTGAGTTTTAACAATACCTATTTTTCTTCTCTGAGAAGACATCCGCAAAACGTAAACGTTTGACTGACTTGGTTATTCATTTGCCATGGTAACTAAGTAAAATCTTATTGCCAGTACTACAAGTGGTAGAAAAAACTTCTTTTTATACCTTCATCAAAAATATGATTTTAGTAACCGTCTGCAGATACCAAAAGCATGACTTTTTTGGTTACCGATGCAGAAAAACTTTTTTTTTGATCACGGGTACAAAATAAGATTTCCGTCCGTTTTTTACTCAAAATTAAAAAGAAACAGCAGAAAATAGTAATATTGAAAAAATCTGATTATTCTTGCCTAAAAATTAAGCCATTTCCGCCAGTTGCTACCAAGTACTTACGAAAAAATCATTTAAAAAAACATCGTCAAAACAACACTTGCTTAACTAAAAAGCCAGTTAACTCTTTTTCGATTTAGTATCCTTTATTAGTATCAATTTGGTTATAAAAATGGCGGCAATCTTTGGCTAAAGGGCACTGAAGAGATAAGAGTTAACTGGCTTTTTAGTTGAGAACTGTGTTGGTGAAAATATTAAAATGTCGCAACAATAAAGGTCACCGAGTAAAAAGGCACATTGCTATGGAAACCATTGTTATTTCATTGACCAGCCGCCTTGCTTTATACTGTTTAAATTGGTGTGTTGCGAGAAGTGCTCTTCGTTCCAGATTTTTAAAAGTATTTTCCCGTTTTTCTTGAATTTTTCGATGAAGGTATACAAAAAATAGTGTTAACAACTCGCCGCTAAACTGTGCTTCTTTTACTCGCGTTTTTAAATACCTCGCTGCGCTCGTTACTTAAACCAACGCTTGTAGAAAAAGCACTATTTTAGCC
The DNA here is from genome assembly GCA_963921995.1 of Oxystoma pomonae. Lineage (NCBI taxonomy): Eukaryota > Metazoa > Arthropoda > Insecta > Coleoptera > Brentidae > Oxystoma > Oxystoma pomonae. The sequence continues at coordinate 101,712,848 of OY998165.1, forward strand.
ACTAGTTGTGAAAACTACTACTTCGCGTTTAAGAAGAAAGAAGGTGGGAAAATAATACACACAACTTAATACTTAATTATGTAATAAGTTTATAAAAACTTATTTTGTTCAACTGGGTTTTTGCGAAGTGTGAGCACGTTTAAATAAAAACATTAAAACTAACTTTAAGTAAAAAAATACTAGTCATTACGTCAAAAAATTTCCGATTTAATCCGTGTTGGTTACCTACCAATCAAAAAAAATACATGTGCCGACTCTAGTAGAAGCAAACTCAATCCAATTGCTGCTAGAGGCGGCTATGATAGTGGAAGGATGTTACAACAAAAACTAACGTCTTCTGAGGCTTGATAAAGTGGTAGTGGGTCACAAGACGTTGCCAAAAGAAAAAATAGAGTTTTTCTATGCAATCCCTTTCCTACAACTAAGATGTCCAACCAAAATATCAGTCAAGGCAAAGAAAGCATGAACAACAATTTTAATTCGTTTCAATTTTATTGTTTTAATAACCAAAAAAATAATGATATCAAACTGTCAAACTTGTCAAAATTCTAAACGGTTACAAAAATTCCTTACATTTTAAATTAAAGCGGTACTCAATACTTCAAAACGGGAGATGCCCCTGAGGTCACGAAAAATAAATACCCACCACTTGTCGAGTGGGTACTTGGTACTTTTTACGAGTTTTTTATTTGGTACGCCCTCCGCGGCTCGTACTCCGTCCGTTCTGGTAAATATAACTTTCTATAGCTCGTATTTATCTGTCGATTTCGTGCTTAAAACCAATTTGGCCTGTGAAAGGATTACCCGGGCCCCCTTAAACAAGGTTGGAAGGGAAATAAAGAAAAAAACACGAGTTGTAGATACTCTAAGTTGGAGTGGATCTATTTGCTCCACAGAAAAGTAGGAGATATGATTAAGGGCCCAAATATGAGTTATGGACACCAATGTAATACATAGCATTTTTTTCTTAAGTAGTTTTAAAACTTGCTGTTTTTAAAAAATGTGATCAAACTCCATTGTAGAACGAGTATCATTACAACAAACAATATTCTGAAGAATTTTGGGTTTTTAAAATCCTACAAAAGTTCAAATTGTGTTGCCTTTAGCAGATTGTTTTATTTTTTTTATTTTGAACACACATGTCTTTTAAAGCTTTTTCATTTTACTTTAACATAATATATATTAGTTAGTCTTTAAACATTTAAAATCCACATTATTTTTCTTAAATTTATTATTACCTGAAGCGCCAGTTGAAAACAAAACATTTTTTGTTTAAATTATCTTAGGCCCAGGCAGTACTAAAACTTTGGTGATTTGTCATGTCAGTGTCGTTCTGATAGATTGACCCGCTCGGAACCATCGGTACCACATTAGCATATTGAAAGCTTTGATTCATGCCCAAGGATATTTTCAGTTTAAGAATTGGTTTTCTACATTGTGTTGTTCGGGAATATTTTGGCTGTTTAATAGTTTATCGGATAACAAGATTTTAAGATAAATGCGAATATTTTGTCAAAATAGCAAAAAGGCATAGCTAAATACACTGCTAAACTACAAAAATAGTTAAATACTTAGTTGTAAAATTAGCTGAATGATAAAAATAGTTAAATGCATTGTTATAAAAATAGATAAACTATAAAAATAGTTAAATACATACATACAAAAGATGTTGTTAGATTGCATATGTGGCGGTCATCATCCTTTCGGAAGTCAGCCTTGCACTGCTTCCTGTGCCTAAGCCATAGAAATTTTGGGCCCACGTTATCATCAAGTTATTTCACTTGATGCCTCATTTGTTTGTCATCCAAATACCACTGCAGGTCTCACAATAACCCCCAAACCAACATGAAGGTCACTGCAAAACCCCCAATATCACTTGTGAGGCATCTTTGGTTAGGTGTTACCACATATGTCACAATGAGACAAATTATGGAGGCAGACGCCATAGTCATTGTATTCTCATCTTCTAGGGGGTCACACCAAAAGCTCTTGTTAGGAGATAGCAATATCCACTGTATCCAGACCCAACCTAGCCTAGGAAGGCACTTTTTTTTCTGGCTACCCATCAGAGAACGCAACAGCAAGCGCGGCGACGAACTATGCAGTGTGAGCAATAACTGCCACTCTAGTTAAATACATAATTATAAAAATGGTTAAACTAAAAAAGTAGTTAAATACATATTCATAAAAATAATTAAACTATAAAAATAGTAAAAGACACAGTTAAATAATAGTCAAATACATAGTTAAATACATAGTTAAATACATAGTTACATACACTGTTAACTACAAAAATTCTAGGGTGCGTTTAGCAATCTGAGATTATTTTCTTACTCAAGCCCTCTCCTCTCCAGGAACCTTAAACCCTCCCCAGGAATAATTTCTGCGTACGCCACTAGATTAATATTTTAAACAAGCCTGCAAAAAAATAACAAAATTTTATAATCCTAAAAAAACTTTTACCGAAAGTCTTATACTTATATGGTTTGACCCTTACTGTCGCCTATTAATTATTAGTGGCTTTACTGATGACGTTATCGATCAATTAAGTTTTAACTGAAATTAACGTGCTTGCAGAGGCCGTCAAAAATTGCAACTTAGGGTTAAGTGTTTGTAGGCGATGTCAAAATGATCCCTGAGTAAGTTTTTGGTCCTTATACCAAAGAGCTCGAATTTAAGGAATTAACACCCGATCCGCACCTAGCGTGACCACCCTGCATTAAAAAAGGCCTCACGTGGCTATATATTTAATAAAACTGGCCAGCCATGTAGCGTCACGTGATGCATTTTTTGAAGCAGGAGCGTGACGAGTAACTGTGCACAGGGCCTAAGAGACAAAAACGCCTATTTTCTTTTATAAATATTTAATTTCTTAGGTCACAAATGTGAAGTAAATTGTTTACCTTCTGACATATTTATTTTTTGGCACACGGTTTTAAGGTCGATTTATAGAACTTAAAGTATTGTTTTTTTTTGTGCAAAAAGCGAAGGTCGGAGCGGATGACCTTAGGTATTTTGGTTTGTAGAATGTGTATGCCTTCGTCGATTACTAAGACCATATACTTATAAACTTAATATAAACGGTATTGCATGCGTGTAAGCAAGATTAATCATATAAATCCAGAAAGCTATGAAAATTTTTGAAATTTCAGCCGTTTAACGCATGCGCAATGCCCTTCACTGCTATGGCCGATGGCACATGAATGTCACATTTCACGTTGGCAGAAGTAGTGTTTACTTTTTAAAAACCAAGCAGTTTTCATTTTTTTACGTAAAATATGTGCCGCCAAAACAAAAATGTAATAAGGTATGAAAGTGCTAAGGCATATCGTCAGAATTACAAGGTTCTATCTACAACATTTTGACATTTTAACTTTTTTGCAAAAATGAATGTATAATTATGAGCTTTATGAAACAAAAAATAAATAGAAAAAAACCGGTAGGTAGTTTCAGATTTATTAAGAAAATTACAAAGTTCCAAGTAGATAATTTTAAATTATTTTAGAATTACAAAGTTCTATCGACCAAAATATTTTTAGTCGCGATTTTGATTATACTTTTTTCCTCTGCCATTCCTGACTTTTAAATTATCTTTTTGCCGTTTTTAAATAAAAATGTCCCCGCCCTTTTAAGGTACGTTTTCTATGATGCGGCGGACGCATCGGGCGTCTGACGCAAGTAATCGTTTTCTTTGGCCCGTCTGCGTTTCGTGCCTATATTCAACCGTATGAGTCAGACGCAATCCATCAGCCGCATACGTCCGCCGAATCATAGGAACCGTAACTTTAAGTAAGTATTCTTTTTTGCAAACTAGTGCATTTAAAAGCCATAAGAATTTATTTTTTTTATTAAACTTGTATTCATTCATTTAATTTTCTTGAATTAATGCCAATAAAATTATTTGGTTTGACAACCTATTTTATACAAAAAAAAAATTAAATTAAATTATGTTATTACGTTTATTTATTGCATGCAGCTCAAGTTTTTTTTTATCGTTAATCTCCACGGACACAAATTACTTTATACTTTTTAGTCCGTTTTAAAAACGGAGAGCTTTATTAAAACTTATTTTTTATTTAATTAATTTCTGCTTCTTAATGTATTTTTTTTTGTTTGGGAAATACTGAGTAAATTTAAATCTAAAAACTGCAGCTTTGGTTGAAAAGTTACGAATTTTTAAATATATCAACCCCTCTCACCCCTTCAATCACCCTTTTTTATTCATTATAAGGACATAATTAGTAAAAGTCAAATCTAAAAACTGCATATTGGTTCAAAATTTATAGATTTTTAAATATATCAACCCCCTACTACTCCCTAGAGCACCCAACAATATCGTTTTTTTGTTATAAAATTAGAAAAAAACTTAGGGAAACTTAAATCTAAAGACTGCATATCCGTAGCAGCTATGATTTAAAAGTTATAATTTTTTTAATTTTTAAATAAATTTACCCGCACTCACCTTCTTAAATACCCCCCACCAACGCAGTTTTTATTGTAATATTATAATGTAACTGCAATTACATAAGTTTACCAAATTTTATTAAACTCGGTTAACGAGAAGTTAAAACTTTTCTATCTACCAGTTTCTTAATATAAAAAATATTTTGATGTCTATAAAATATCATCGATGTTAAAACATCGATACTTTTTAAACATCGGAACATCGAACATCGATCCAAAAAATATGTAGGAAATAAGTTAATTGCACTTGTACTATATACCCACTGTGGCTCAAAAAACAGGAATTGCCTATTTCTGAGATGTCGGTCGGCTTTCCGCCAAATAGGTGTCGCCACCTAATCTTTATTATTCATATTTTTTGTGTTTTTTAGCGTAGATATTTAATATAGCTTGTGTATATCATGTACCGATTATTATTATAAATCTCTTATTTGCAAGTTTATTACAAGTATTGTGTGTAAAATTAATAATAATTAAGTCTTAAATAAAACAGTTTCTTTGAATAACGGAATACTCTCTAAAAAAGCAAAAAAAAATTCGATGTTGACATCGATGTTCAACATCAACAACAACAACATTCAACACGACCAGGCCTCCAATGTCTAATGGAGAATCCAGAGACCTACAGACCTATTCCTTATTAGGAATCACCAGGAAGTCACAGGATTATACCTAGCAGTTGAAGCTACACGGTGACCATACACACCTCTCGAATTTAAAACAAAAAGTTTGTAATCCTTGGGGACGTAGTAACTGTGTGCGCCACCTGTCGAATAAACCGAGAAACAAAAACATCAAAATTGAAAAGTGCAGGATACCGTAAATACAGAACCCTGTACCTTTCAGCAGGTTATAAGGTAGAAACCTGTAAAAGTATAAGGTCACTGTAACATGACTCTTAAAAAGAGGTAACGTTCGCAGCGTCACCGCCCTCAATTGAAGCTTCATACTACGTGGCCCTAATTTTAACGCATCAGCAAGCAGGCGCTCCGAAGGAGGCTTGTTGCGCAGAACTAAAAAGCCAAAATATTTTAAAAACAACAAAGCGTTTTTGTTTCTCACTTCATTACAACAACAAGGATTACAAACTTTTTGTTTTAAATTCGAGAGGTGTGCATGGTCACTGTGTAGCTTCAACTGCCAGGTATAATCCTATGACTTCCTGATGATTCCTAATAAGAATGAAACAGGTCTGTCGGTGTCTGGATTCTCCATTAGACATTGGAGGCCTGGTCGTAATAAAGTGAGAAACAAAAACGCTTTGTCCGATATGCCACGAGTGTTACTTTAATTTTTATTTGCGGACACGAGATTCATTTTGTTATTATTATTATTTTTATAGTATCTGCAAAATATATAGTCTGACCTAACCCTATAATCTATACACAAATTGTACAAGTTTTCGAAGGCTTTTAAGGTTGTATGAAGGATATTTCTTACCTTTTAAATATCCATAAAATTTTATGGGATTTAATGGTAATCGGGCGCGATATATCATTTATTTTATAAAAATTGATATGAAGTTTATGAGGCGAATTTTTTAAGGATATGCCGTACAAACTTTTATAGTATTTTATGATTACAATGTTTTTAATGAAACCCACAAAAAAGCCGAATTTACAAAAACCCAAACACAATTGAACAGAAAATAAAACGCCCTAAACTAAATATGAATTAAATTAAAACGCCCAGAAAGTAATGGATACAAATATAATTTTACAGAATTTTAATTTAACCGACTATAATTTTCCGGAACCTTAAAGTATCAGAATTACAATAGTATCGAAATTAATTGTCTAGAAACGAAAAACACCCGACGCACAAATTGATAGAAAATAATATGTCCGATCCTTAAATGGGCATGCGTAAAATTTAAATCTCTAGAGCGCCGTAGGACCTGGATTGCGGCGTTAACAAATTTCTTTATTATGATATTATTTTATTTAACTTCACAGTTTCTGGCTTCTAACTGTCTATCAAATCTTGCGCTTCATTTTTGACACACTTGCCGTGAACCGATTTTAATATTATGAAAAAAAGGTTGAGGGATGTAAAGGGGGTAAGTTAATACAATATCACAACTTACTTCGACTCTTCCCTACCAATTATTTTCTTTTTTTTTAAATTCTGACAAATTTTGTTTCTGCAAACTTTGGTTTCGGCTTTTTAATAGGGACCCGTTTTTAATTGTCTCGTTTTTAGGAGATTTTATAAACATGATTTTTAAAGGATTTTACAAGGAAACGGCAATAATTTATACAGTATTTTGTGATAAAGAACTTATTCGCTGTCTCTTTTTAAAAGATGAAATGGGATTTGGTACGCATGAGCTTTAAGAGATTTTATAGCGAAACATCAATAATTTTCCCATATAATTTTAAAAATTTTTGTGGTGTCAAATATTAAAATTAAATAATTAGAGGGAGTTATTTTAAAAATATTTATAAATAAATAATAAACAAATAAATATTTGAGAATTTTGGCATAAAAATGTTTTATTTTACTATAAAAAAAAGCTTAATATGTTAGATTAGGCAAAGTAGTAAATAGAAATAAATATTATTAGATAATTATTAAAGATAATGCAAAAAGAATAAATACATATTTATTTCATATATAGTGAAGGGGCATGTGTAACTTCGTGGGATTTTGAATGAATAGCTCTTTAGTCACATAATCAAGTGTTACCGGGTGTTTTGTTCGTATCCATGTAGAAGGGGTTGATATGACGTCATCTTTTAGTATAGGGGCCAAAAATCATAAAAAATACAACTTTTGCAACAGAGGCATGATTATACTCGATTCCATATAACTCAATGACGAGGATTCCAAAAAATCCGAGCTTAAATGACCTTGAAAATTGCAAAAAATATTTTTGCGATTTTCTCTACAAAAAATCTTAACTTCAAATATACCTCAAACTCTTAGGCATATATGCTAAATTCGAGCCTTGGAGTTTCATGCAGTTTAAAGCTTTATGACCTTGAAAAATACCCAAGTAAATTTAACATATTGAAGAAGAAGAAGAAAGACCAAATTTGGTAAGAAAGATAAGATGGTCAAGTCCAACAATATTGTTAAAAAAAATTTAGTTCAGCTATGACGCGTTTCAATAAGGCGGCCGATATATCAAAATGGTGACCTATAACCCAATTTTATTTTATCCAATTTCGTAAAACAGCAAAAAAGACAAGGTGGTCATTAATTCTTGTTGACTTATTGCCGCTTACCAAGAAAAAAAAGTTTCCTTTATGCATGATCTTGATTGATCTTGAAAATACCATCTATAAATGAAAAACCAGCTGCTTGTGGTAATTTTTCCAATTTACCACTACGCAAAAACTTTAAGTGCTGGAAATGAAATTAACATCTAGCCGTAACTAAAAACTTCATTTTGAACCTCCCTACCATTTTTTTTTGATCTGGCGTCTAAGATGTTTATGCTATACTCCGGTCAAAATTACCAATATGCATGTCGTTTTTATTAAGTTTAGGAACTTTCTACATGGATGTGAACAAAACACCTGGTGGTACTTTAATGTGTAACTAAATAGCTGTAACTTCATTCTTGAATTGTATTATGAATGATTAGAATTTTTTATACTTTTCTGACCGCCATTTTGGAAAATAGTATCTAAAAAAGCTGGTCCGGTGTATGGTAATGTATATCTAACTTCTGCTAACTCTCCTATAGGTTATTTAAATGACTTTATTGGCTAGACAACAACTGAGTAGAACACAAAATTCACAGTTCCGAAACTTAATAAACACGACATATACGTCATTTTTACCGGGGTTTAGCATAAACACCTTGGACGCCAGATCAATAAAAAATGATAGGGAGGTTTCAAATTGTGTGTTTAGTTATGGCTAAGATGTTGCACTGCCGCCATATTGAAACGCATCATAGCTGAACCAATTTTTGATAATATTACTGGACTCGACCTTTTTATCTTTCCCACCAAATTTGGTCATCTCCGCTTTAATAGTCGATTAATAGCGCCCTTTTGTCATAAAGCTTCAAACTGCATCAAACTCGAAGGATTGAATTTTATAATAGTTTGAGGTATATTTGAATTTAGTTTGAAAAAACGTCTAATTATTAAGATTTTTTTAAGAGAAAATAGCAAAAATCTTGTTTTTGCGATTTTCAAGGTCATTTAAGTTCGGATGACCTTAAATGGTAATTTTTTGGAATTTTCTTCCTCGAATTATATGGAATCGAGTATAGTCATGCCCTGCAAAAGTTGTATTTTTGATGATTTTTGGCCGCCATCTTGAACGATGACGTCATATCAACCCCTTCTACATAAATGCAAACAAAACACTCGGTAACACTTGATTGTGTGACTAAAGAGCTATCAATCCCATATAGTCACAAAACTCCTTCATTCAAAATCCCACGGGATAGAAATTATTGACATATGCCCCTACACAAATAATTTTTTAATTTTACAAATAAATTAATTCGTAAAAATTGTATGATCTTTTACGACGGTTTTTGTTTCATCTTAGTACGTACCATTAATAAGTATGAGGTTTCTTTCGTTTTTCTTTATATTATATATTATGTTATGGGAACATTAACCTAACTTTAAAAGTGAGTAAAACAAAACGTTAACTTCGTTAAATTTGGGGCTATGTACAAAATGTAATATTATTCCTTTGTTAGCTTTGGATGATACACATACCAAATTTTTCGTCGTACGTAGGTAAATATATAAAAAAGCGTTAAGTTAATGATCAGGATGGTAACACAAATGAGAAAAAAATGGTTTTAAATTTAATTTCGGATAAAAGTGCTAGCCTGTGGCTAAAAGAACTAGAACCAATAATAATATTCTATTTAACATTTTCTAATAAATAACGGTTTCGAGAAGCTTTGCATATAATTACTCAACTATACTATAAATAGTGAATTTATTATTTATAACTGAATCAAGTGGGCATCCGAAGACTACTCTATCTCGTTTAGATCTCTTAATTACTTGCATTTGTTTATCTTTACGTCAACAGGAATTAATTGCATGAAATTTATAACTGCAAACGAGCGCCTTTGTTAGTAGATTTTAAAGATTATTAATACATAATTTACATAAAATAATACTTTCTTCGTCTATAAATGAATGCGCCTGTTCTGTCTCAAAGCAAATTGTGATTTAGCATTGATTGAGCAGTCATGAGTTCGTTTACAATAAAATTTTGATTTACTTATAACGATCCAAAGGCCTCTTTCTTAAATAAATTTGACAAAGGGGGTAAAACCGATTTTAAGTCTTTTTAAGTACACCATACCAATATGGTATGAGAGACATATATTAAAATCGTGAAATTTTGACTTTTCTTAATTTTATCAAAAATGAGTTACTATGGTTCCAAAACACCTTAATCCACGAAAAAAAAAGTTGTCTGTCGGTCACTCAGTCTGTCGGTCTGTTGTCTGTCTACATACCCGATAACTCAAGAACGCCTTAATCGATTTTAATGAAATTTGGTACACAAATCCCCTATCGGCTGACTATGAACTGATTAACTTTTGGTTAGGGGTGGGGGGCTGAAGGGGAGAAAAAGGGGGAAAAGGGGGATAAAATATTTAAAAAAATTGTAAGCAAGTAGCGATAGACGGCACAACAATTGGGAACCAGGGAATATGTAAAAGAAAACGGTAGCCAACTATAGTAGCTTTTATTTAGATCCCACTTTTAACAGCTTAAATTTAAAAAATCCAATAAGCAACAACGTTTGGCGACGTTCTTACATTTTTTTTTAGAAAATTTGTGCCCTCATTATTACTTACGTAAAATGGTAATTGGAGCACATACCATCCTTAGAGTTCAAAACTCCTGCAGATCATAAAAATATTATATAGGCTTCAAAATACAGCATCAAGTTATTCCACTTCCACGTCAAGGTAGGGCCACACGAAAAATCCTTTCTAGGAAAGAGCAATATCCACTGCATCCCGACCCGACCCGCACCATCATGCCTAGGAGGGCGCTTAGTCAATCACTCAAATATAGCAAAACCTTCCCACCAATATAGTAAGGAAAAGTAAATATTATAACTCAAAGGTTGACCACGTTCACCTATCTTGGGATATAGAATATAGAATAGGGATAGATTATGAGAACGTCGAACGCTTTAATCAAGTCCAACTCGAACATCTCGTGGGAAGTTGGTCTGGATCATCAAAATTACTGGGATCAGATAGCTTCAATAGTTGACTCTCCAAAGAATGTCGATCAAGACGAGGTGTTCGCCAAGGATGGGTTGGGTTTGTCTTCTGTCCGCTATTGTTTAACTACAGTAATACAAGAAGAGAGAATTATCTTAAAACTTAACTAAACTAAAGCGTTTTTAAAGTGTTTATACCTACCCTAAAATTAGTTTTAAAGTGATAAACCGCTTTCTTAAATAGCTTTAAAATAAAATGTATCTAGTGCTTAAAACGGTGTTTATAAGACAACATTCTCAAACCGTCCGTATATAAACACACTTTTAGAGACCCGTATAAACAAAGTAAATATTTTCATTCACGGTCAACTTGGCCTCTCCTCCCCATTTTGCACACATTTTGCGCAATTTTGCACACCTTCCTACGGGTAACTGTGGTCATTTTTCTATGGAGGGTGCTAACGTGATCGTAGTCCCCCCATATAAGGTTTTTAAAAGTTTTGGCATAATTTAAAAGGTCCAATTTTGCACACGTATTTTGAAATGGGAACCCGCAATAGGGTTCTGGATTAACGAGGTTGGCCCCCCAGATGATATTTTTTGAAAATATTGGTATCATTCGAAAGGAAAAATTTTTAAAAAATATCATATGAGGGGGCCAACCTCGTTACTCTAGAACCCTATTCCGGGTTTCCATAAGGTGTACAAAATTTCAAAATAGACGTGCAAAAATGTACAAAATTGGACCTTTCCAATGATACCAAAAAACCTTATATGGGTGGTCAATCAAGTTAGCCCCCCGATAGAACAATGACCACACTTACACTAAGAAGGTGTGCAAAATTATGGCCTAAAAATTTGTAAGAAACCGTATCTGGGGGGGGGGGAAAGTTAACGGACCCATATTTTCAACCTTTTCTAATCAAATTTCACTAACTATCTGCTAGTTTGATAGTACGAAAAAAGTTGATATTTGTTGCCAACTTTTAATAAAAATTAGTAACTTTTAAAAAAAATTTAAATTTAGTTAGAAAAGATCTGCTTTAGTATTTTTCCAAAACCTTTGACAATTTTTTGTAGAATTTTATTTTACTAAAATAATTCTCAATTGCTGTAATAATACTTAGAAGGCATTATTCCTTAATATTTTAGATTTAAATATTGTTTCAACTGCGATATTACTTTTAGACAAAATAAGTAATGAAATTAACCATTATCGTTTAGAAGTAATATTTTATTCCCAAACCTGTTCTTAAATTTTCGTTTATAAATGATGTGTAGTTATATCCTATATTCTTTTATTTTTCCTCTCATCCTTGGTCCCTTCTTGTATTTTTGTTCAGTCTGTACCACTGCCTTCTAGCTAGATATTCTTCGGAACCAACCCAACACATTTAATCATCAGTATCAGATTTCATTCTTTCTTCTCTGATAAACCCAGCGACCATTTTTTAACGTCGTCACGTTTAGTAATCGATACCTTTTTAGGAATACCAAATTACCATAAGTTTTCTAAAACGTGTCGATGGTGAAAACTACGAAGCCCGAATGAAAAGGACAGATTTTTTACCCATTTAACGTAAAAAATACTTTCCAGGTTGATTCTAGAAAGATTGATAGAGGGATTTAGGTTCCGCTGGATTCCCACAACTAATCCATGGCATTCATATAGGCCTTACCCCTCCAGGCCAAACTTGTAAGCAACATCTATAATCTAGCCAGTCACGGAAAAGCAAAACAAAAGATATTAGCTTAGCTCCGCCCTTTTGCACATGCGCAAAAATTTATCGATCCGAGGAGTTTCGGCCGGCTTCGCGGCCTACCTCATACGTCTTTGATCGAGGCGATGCAATTTCTCTTGTTTATTTCTTATGATTCCGTGTTTTCATTGATGCTGCGCTTATCACTGTTAAAAATTAGAAATAACTAAGTTAAAAAATGCAGCAGGAGATCCCGTGTGTCCCGCTTGCGGGCTCGGGCACTGGTAATTATCCAAGTTACCCGATGCGGATTCGTCTGGTGTGTTAATATTTAATAATATATAATAATAAAAAAAAAAGAAGTTAAAAATCCTCCAAATCAGTTACTTCAACCGAAAAGAAACTAAAAAACAAATGATCAAGAGATCTTATTAACACACCAGGGTACCGATTCTGGAAGTCATAGGAAGTGATCGTTCGCCTGTGAGAAGAAAAGTAAATTCAATCAATAAACGCGCTTAAAAGCAGTGACGAGAGGATCTAATAATCACCAAACTATTATGGGCACGCGCAGAGCTCCCTCGAACAACAATTTTTGAGCGAAGCCGTTCTCTCGACTAGACCCAGTAGTTGGGAGTTGTAGGAAAGCTCGTATGAAAATCGTCACTTGTATTATTTCAGAGCACGCTATTGGACGAACGACCGATCGATATTTTACTCGCTAATGCGCTGATACGGCAAACTTGACCGTCTTTTAGAGTAGGACTCGCACAGTGGTCGATTTTTGTAAAAACGCGGACATTAAAAAAAACAACAAAGTGAATCTCGTGTCCGCGAATAAAAATTAATTATAATATATAATTATTAAAAACAACTTCCACATTGTAATTTAATCGTACAAAATATTTAGTTTTAATAAACAGACAAGATGATCGTGTGAATTTTCACATTTATCTAAGACATTTTTAAGAGGAAAAATATATATATTTATTAATTAGCTAAATTAAAGTAAAAATGTTAGTTAAGAAAAAGAAAATATATTAAAAATAATGCCAACCGAAACTTTAAAATGAAACATACATATACTGGATATTATTACATTTTTGCATTTTGTTTTTAAATTCTAAATATTTATACCCTATGTCGATCTTCAACTGTTTTCGAGATATTAACAGTTGAATACTGTCATACTCTGGGTCTTCTATTTGGAATTTGATGTTGAATACTGATGCGTAAGGTCAAACTCGTAAAAAGTATAGTTTATTCTTTGGCCAACTATTCGCCTAATATCTTGACAACCATATAAGGGCAAATTTAGATACATTTTGTATTTTTTAACTTTTCCATTTATGTCCGCGTTTTCCGGAAAATCGACCACCGTGCGTCGTTCGAATGACTTTAGTGCGATCGGCCGGTCCCAGAATACGGAATTTTGGATTTTAATAGAAGTGGTCGCTTCTCAGGGTATAATCGTTCTATTACGCCCAGAATCGAGCTCCAGGACGAATCCGTATCGGGTAACTTGGATAAGTACCAGTGCGGAACGATGCCTATTTGTGAGTGATTCAAAGTTGGAACTCAAACTGTATGATGATGTTTAATGATGTATGGTAGAGGGTGACCAGTGAAACCACTGATGAGCCCACGCTGGTTACCCAGGACAAAACATCGTTTAATCATGTCTCTCTTCGCTTTGGTGTTTGGTGTGTTCCTTGTGGGATGCTCATGAAAGTTTGAGTTTTCGTTATTTCCACTCAAGATCTCTTGATCATTTGTTTTTTAGTAACTGATTTGGAGGTTTTTTAACTTTTTTTTTGTTTTAAGAGAAATAAGTGATAAAAAACAATTGAAACGCGATATTTTGTCACTTGATACAAAAAAAGTGATATTTATCGTTTATACCACCCTTCTTGAACGTGGGTTTTTAAAATTTGCTGCAGTGAAGGATGCGGTAGCTTTACTATAAAGATCGGTAAAAACAGTGTGGCGTGTAGTAAATAAACCGATAGTTGGGAGAAGAAAAAGGAAGGATTCTAATACCTCTAAGAAATTGGACATGGGTGATATGGATATCATTCGTAGAAAAATATATCAAATGTATAGGGAACCAATGATTCATATTTTACAAACATTAATTCAAAGATTAAAAAAAGATGATACAGGTATACAGTGTTGCCGTGAGACACTGAGAAAATGTATTTTAAAAACGGTTTTAAAATAAAAAAAAATTAATACACGGCAAGTGATTATGGAATCGGCCCGTTTAAAAAAATGGAGGATGGAATATTTAATTGCAATACACGAGTGTAGAGAAAGTAATAGGGATATTGTTTATCTCGATGAAACTTAGTTTGACACCCATGAAGTTCCAGATAAAGGTTGGGTAGATTCGCGCGTCTGGTCACTGTACAACTAAAGCTCCATCAAATAAAAGAAAGCGTATCACAATAATTTATGCTGGAACAAAAAATGGGTTTATACCAAATGCGTTGGCGTTATCAGCCAAAAATATAAAGGATTGCCATACTGACTACCATGACGATACAACAGCGGAAAAACACAAAACTTACCATTCAGGACTACATGTTAGAAAATAATATGTATTTTAAGGATAGCTACACCAAAAAACAATTGCTTGAAATAATTAAAGCATTTTCAGTACAAAAACAATACTATTGTGATACATTTCTGGAAGAAATGGGCCATACAATGTTGAGACTTCCTCCTTACCATTTCATGTTTAATTCAATTGAACATATATGGTATGAGCTAAAAGCAGCGGTTAAAATAAATAAAGTTTCGCCAACTTTAAGTTCTTCTGTGGTAGCTTTAATTAGGTCGGCGGAACAAAAATATTTTAAGTAAAAGCTGGGAAAATTACGTAGCTCATGTCCACAAAATAGAAAAATCATATGTAAATATAGATTTGCTACCCAGAGAAAAAATTATCATAGACTTTGATAACGACAGTGAAACTGACTTGAGTTAAAATTTGTTAATTTACTATCCCGTAATTTTTTGTACTATATATGTATGTACCTGTTAAACTCAATTTTATAAATTTAACTTATGTTTGTGTTTTTTATTTTATAAGCAAATATATTTTGTAGGTGTAGGATGTGTCTATTAGAATAAAATAATATTTTTAATTAAAAAATAATAAAATTGTTAGACAGAACCCTCAATAAAACATATTAACTTCTTCACCTTTAAGGTGATCCGAGGTAGAAATTCACTGATCAATAATTACAACACTAAGTGCATCCCTGCTTCCATTCGAACACCCATTATCGGCCATGAATAATAATGAGCCTCCTAGATCGATGGTCAGACTATATATGATTGGCACCGAAGCTCAAGTCTAAGACTCAGTGGAAAATCTTTGATGACTGTTAGTTGTCATTTAAATTACCTGACAATTTAATTTAATTTTTAGGATTTCTCTATACTTATTTTTTGATAAATGATGTGCAAAAAACTGAAAGCACTTGAGATATCGGGTTATCGTAGAATGTTCAGAATAATTTACGGCCAAATTTTCAGCGTGAAACATAATCGGCGCGAAGGCATTTTAGCGCAGAATTTTTGACCGTATACCTAGTTTGCGGGCAAACTTTTTTAGCGCAATAAATGTTTTTGACAAAAGCACGATTTGGAGGTTTAGTGAGGTTGCTTTTAATTTGAAGGGTTAATGGGGGTGAAGGCGCCCACAGGCGCATTAACACGTCCTGTCCCTTCCCTTCTTTTCTTTTTTTGCAATAAAACGAACCCCTGTCTACCCCAGCGTGTTGCGAACTCTGCTGTCAACCCCAACAAACCTCAGAAATTAACGTAATGGGATAGGCAGGGGTTAGATTTAGTATGCGGGGGTGGTTGGAGAAAGGGCGCCACCTGCTAAGTCTATACGGTTCCCTAATACTCCGCCCACTTGGCAATTAAACGAACCCCTGCCTATTCCATTACTTCGCAAATTCCGCTGCCGTAATTTGCGCGACAAGTGTCTTCCGCTAAAAAAAGCCGCGTGGATATGACTCCGCGCGCAAAACATTTACGCCGAAAATGTTCGCGCTGAAAGCGTTTTGCGATATAAGTGTCTTTCGCTAAGAAAAACCGCGCGAAAATGGCTCTGCGCGCACAACTTTCGCATCGAAAATATTCGCGCTGAAATATCCTTGCGGAGATTTTAAACTCTTGATTTTAAAATCTTGACGGCGAAATTGGCCATGCCACGGATGTAGAAACCTTGGATTGCCAATACCTATGGAAAAAATGTTCATGAAAATCACTGCCGCGTGTCTTGTCGTGGAGATTTAGGTTGGCGACATTGGTTTCCTTAATTTTAAATAGTAGTGTGGGAACACTGCCTGTCAGCAGTGTCAAAAGATGATTTTTGAATTTGACATTTCTTTGAAAGGTTATTTTTGTTGTTGTTTTTTAATACAAAAACAAAAAACTAAAGAAACAAGTCATAAACAAATGCTCCAACGGTCACGCCATTTATAAACTCAAAGGGTACTTTTAAGCTACACGTTATAAATTGTAATAAACGCTCGGTTCAACCATTGCTGCTGGCGCTCCCGCTGAAGATATACCTTGATTATGTTGATCTGAATCCGCACAGGGACTAAAACAGCTAAGAATAGATGCACCAACCAACATGATACAGTAATAAAAAATAAATTAATAGAGGGAGATACTGACTTTGATAATAGCATATATGGCTCAGCTGAAAGCCAGAGCCATGGCAAGTTAGGCAACATTTAGCGATCACAAAAAATTACATCTTTGGCACATGGAGTCGAGCATGAAGTTTTACAATATTTGAAGACCTTGGCGGAAAAACCTATTAACTAACATCTGTGTCGACCATACCTTCTTCTTTAACAAGTTATTACTAAGATATCCTTGAGTTTTGGTAAGTTTTCGGCATTCAACATTTTTTTTGTAGCTCTATCTTTTATAAAGGATGTGGGATTTTGCTCAAAACTGCATATGTTGTAGGTTTCATTGTCCTGATAAAAATCTATCAGTGCTCCAGAGTGATCTGGTATGTGGTTTTCGAGATACTGCGGTCAAAGTTAAACATTTTGGTATTCTGGATTTTCACTAAAATCAGTTTTTTGCTTTTTTTGTGAAAATGTAAATAATATTTATGAACCAAATTGTAGTCTGAGAATAAGTAGCAGAAAAATATAGGTTGCGTCGCACTGGCATCATAAACATAAAAAATAAATTCATATGACCAAGAAATTACTTTTTTTAACAAAAGGCAAATTTCAATTGTTTGTTTGCACTTAGCGGGAGCGCCAGCAGCAATGATTGACAATACCCTTTGAGTTTATAAATTAGGGTAATGTTTCCATGTTGTAATTTATTTGTTCAAAACTTGCACTTTTCCCAGACCAAATGAGAGAGAGATTATCATGGCGTGGCCGTTCAAGAATTTGTCTGTCTTTTAAATGGTTTTTATTGCTAGGTTCCTCACTTTTTTGTTTTTGTATTAAAAAACAACAACAAAAATAACCTTTCTAGAAACGTCATTTTTTGACACTGTTGATAGTCAGTGTTCACACACTACTATTTAAAATTAAGGAACCAATGTCGCCAACCTAAATCTCCACAACATGACGGCGAAAATGGCGGAAGACACACGGCAGTGATTTTCCCACAAGGGTATTATCAATCCCTTTCTTTTTTACATCCGTGGGTCACGCGGAACTTGATTGCGCTAAAAATTTTGCGACGTGTTGGCCGCAAATCGTTCAGAATATCTTGGATGGACAGAGTAAGTGATGTGGGTGTTCTGCTGAGATTAGATAAGGAACCAAGGAAAATACTGAAACATTAATATCTTTGCCACATTTTAAGAAAGGACCAAAATAAACTCTTAAAATTAACAATAGAAGGAAAAATTAAAGGGAAAAGAGATTTGGATCGCACTGATCGCAGATGAATATTTTTACCCTGAAATTTTGAAGAAAAAATAATTGAGAATTTTGAAAAATCCTTCAGATATTTTTGTTATGCATTTAAAAATGATTACCCCTGCAAAATTTCAGATAATTTTGATGTTTAGTTTTCCCTGTCCACTCTGGCAAAAGATTAAAAATTGAAGAACAAGGCGTTGCCAGATGTACTTTTTTTACTTAAATTCTGGGAGAAACTATAGCCTTAAACGGCCATCGGTCTGTACAGGGTTATTCACCAAATTTTCCCAGCTACATAACTCGTTTATTATTAAAGATAGAAAAAGATTTTTAATAAGAAAGTTGCTTAGTTTTTTAAAAGTTTTAAGAAAATTTAACCAAAATTCTCAAAATGTCATGCAAAATGTCAAATTTTACCATCAACTTTCTTATTTTAAATAGAACACCCTGTATATTTTTTAAAACTTCGATAGATCCTCTCTTCCTGATTTCAAAAACATATCATATGATACTGACAATCATTGAACAAATTTAGAAAAATGTTGCCATAAGAGCAATATGTTAAAGAAAGAACCACCTAAACTATTTTTTCTTGGCAAACACATCGCCTTTGTAGCAAATTAGTTTTTATTTCACTCAAGAACCACTAAAGATAAACCGTACATATGGCATATTTTTGGAATCAGGAAGAAGAGGTCTATCGAAATTTACATGGTATTCAATTTTATATAAGAAAGCTCATATTATCTAAGTATGACATTTTGAATGACATTTTGAAAATTTTTGGTTGAATTTTGGTAAAATATGTGAAAAACTAAGCAACTTTTGTATTTAGACTATTTTTCTCGAATAATAAATGAGCTATGCCACATTTTAAGAAAGTAGGACCAAAATAAACTCTTAAAATTAACAATAGAAAAAAAAATTAAAGGGAAAAGAGATTTGGATCGCACTGATCGCAGATGAATATTATGGCTTAAAAGTCTTGAAAATGGTATGAATTGCAAATAGACCGAACCCAAGTTCATATTCTGTGACTCTGACACTTTTTAACCAACATGCGGCACTTAAAGAAGGAGAAGGTTAGGGATAAGAAATAGCTTACCGATACCACATATATGTCATGGTCATTGCATAGCTCCTTCGAAAAGCATGATGGCCATTAACCAAAATTGTTTAATGGCGGCTTTCATCCAGTGAACTCGAGTTAATTTTTTAAACAGGCGAGAAACAAGCCACGATTTTGTTCTGTAAAATGGTAGGTTGACAAAATGAAAATGGATAACTTTGTATTCACACATCATTTGATAATAGTCAGCATAGCTTAAGTTTGGAATAGTTCAATCATAGCAGCGGCGTGCGGTCCACAGAAACAAGAAAAGCACTACTTCCCGCAGAACAAATGCTAAAAATTATTTTAAATATCAAGCCCACGATACACCTAACACGGTATGCCAGTACGCAGTGTCTTGCTATCTCTCCAGCACAATGTGACGTCACGTTGGAATCATAATTTGATATCTTCAATATCAAGTGTATGCTTTATATGATCTTTTATTTAGAAATATAAAATATTTAGTAACCAACTGAATTTTGCAAATGTAAATTAAATTATGTACATCTTGACTTTTAATACACTATACACATATTTTTATTGAATTTATCAGTTAAGGTAGGGAGTAATTTACAAGGAAGTAAAATCAGATCTTTTAAGTATGATTAAAATGATTTGATTTAAAAATATTATTTGAAAGATCAAAGAACCTATCACATGTATACAGGGTGAATTTCGAGTTGTAACATTTTTTTCAACAGCGCAGCGTGTAGAAATCCATTAGACCAACCTAATATTTCCAGATTTATCAATAGTCAAAAGAAAACTAACAGAAAGACTACTGTGAATCAGTGGCGCACCGAGGGGAGAGGGTTTGGAGCTACCCCCTTCCCCCCCCCGAGATTTATTATTTAACCTCAACTCCCCCCCACCGAAGTCAATTCCTGGGTGCGCCACTGTGTGAATTATGACATTTTCCATTGTTCACATTTTCATTTTTGCACAGCTTATTATTACTAAGTTTTGATTAAACAAAAAGCTGAGATATTATTTGCCTATTCAGTGGCGGTCGTAGGAGAGGGGCGGTGGGGGCGAGCGCACTCCCCCTTTTTTCGGGAATTTATTTAAGAAATTGCCGGTTTTTCATAAAAATAGTAAAACTTTTGATAGTATTTCAAAAATTTTCACCTGCGGCGCCCTATTGGGGCAAAAGTTAAATTATTTTAAAACTTTGTGTAAATTTTTTTTCTGGATTTTACAAAATTTTAACCTCCCGTCCCTCCCTTTTGGGAAAGCTTCGACCGCCAATTAAACCCAGCCTGTATTTACTTTTTTAAAACAGATAAAGACAGTATCTAGGTAAATAAAAAGCTCTAATTCTATTACCTTGTTATAAGAATCCACAATATAGGAAATTTCTATTAAATATATGGAGTTGGAGAGGAATAAAAAAAATTAAAAATAATATACACTAATAATATAATTATTAATATCAAATTTTATTCAGGAATTAGGTACGTATATTAAACTGTAAGTAAGTAGGTATTCAAAAATATATTAATATATATCGCCCCTCCCCCTTTGTTCCAGAAAAAAGTAGACAACAACAACAAAGATGCTGGTGGTAATAACCCTGAAGAAGAAAAAACGAGAAATTGCAGAAAGTTCCTTTAAATACATTCTAGAATCCTTCCACAATATTTTGGGATAGTTTGACCTTCAATCCGTCAGACCAAGAATATACAAACGCATGACGAACTTACCGCGAATACAATTGAAAATACAGAACAGTGTTAAAGAGTTATAAACAAGTTTTAGACAAAATCAATTCGGACATAAAAAAGTATTTTTGACCTGAACATATTCATACCAAGTTTAACATGAAGCCAAAATCAAGGCAAAATTAACTAAAGTAGTTTCTAAATACTATAAACTGTTTTATTGATCCAAAACACAAATTCTTGAACTTTTATTAGGAGAAGTCAGTATTTGGAAACAATATTTGTCAGAAGTAGGCAAAAGCTTAAATCAAAACATACCTGATAACGTTTTCGAGGCAATGAACAAGTGTGGCAATATTTCTGTTGATTAGATCATTCTTGAATGTTTGCCAGTAAGTAATGCCTCCTCAGAAATAAGCTTCTTATGCCTCAGAAGATTGAAAACATAAGTACTTAAAAACACTATGACGGAAATTCGTCTGATGGGGTTAGTGTTGCTGCATATTAACAGACATATTGAAATTGACACTGAGCGAGTCACTGACCGGTTTGCCCAAAAAACTGGAAATTATTTTTTTTTGAGATGGTCATCTTATGTTTGAGATATGCGATAAAGATAATGTTTCAACAAAAAGCTTTTTAGACCTCAAAAAAAAAAGTATTTAGCCATTAGGTTTTGTTTGTAGTTTGTCTGTTATCTATGTTTCTTATAACTGAAAAAACTATACGTAGTTACTCAAGCGCAAATTTCAGGAGGATAGAGGGGTAGTTAACCCCCCCCCCTACCCTGGCTTTAAATTTTTTATGAAAACATTTAGGAAATCAAAAGTAGGGCATAAATACTTTCGGAATTCCACTTTTTTCAGCCCATAAAAAATATGGCCTTCACTCAAACTGAGTCACAGTAGAAAGTCTGTCCACGAGTCATGTGCGTACGATTTTTCACTACTCTAGAAAAATCCAATAGAAGTTATCTCCGCTGCTAGCTTCTCTGTAGCTTGCAGCTATAGTATGCCTGCTTTCCCGTGCATCGAGAGGTCATTGAACCTGCTAAATGCATTGAGCATCGAGTCGCGGTCGCGTGCTTTAGGCGAGCGTGAAAGCAATGCGGCTGACCCATCTCAAAACACAGTAACTGACATTCGTTTGAAAATCGAGTTTTTTAGTAATTTAAGGTTACGGGGTTTCGCTCTATTTTTTGGTGTTTTCATAACTAAAATCGGTTTATAAATAAGGAACATACGTTAGGTCAGAAATCTCTTATCCAACGAGATGCGACAGTCGGCGCGGCACCTTTGAAGTTGGGGGTCCCGTTTTTCGTGACCTTGATTTCGTATCCATCGCTGTAAATGAGTGTTAGCTCCGACCGAAAAAGCAAACGGATTTCTTGGAGAAGGGAACAGAAAGATATGTCAAATAAATTTCAAGTAATTTTTTAAATTCGGTATATTATTATCATTATTAAAAAGAAAATAACAAATTAACGATAATTAAGTATTTTTTTCAACATCCTTCACTTTATAAAGAATGTAGAGTACTAAAGTCGACAAAAGCAAAAAATTCAAGATGGCGGACACTTACCATATGCAGGGAAGGGTAGAAACATGATTTCCTCATCTTCGTGGAAGACATTAAACTGCTTCTGAATTTTTCTGTTTCTTACATGGAATTTAATCTAAAGTCATGGCGATAAGTGGCACTACAGGTGTTTGCTTGGCACGTTTTTTAGGTAAACAATTTCTCGTCATAAAATTTCATGAAAGGAAAGATTCTTACTCTGCTAGTAAACGTGCTGAAATAATTACTATAATTAATTTAATTAAGTACTTAGGTAAATATCACAACGAAAAAGCTTACATATCATACTCTCAAAAAGTTCTTCATAAATTCGATACCCACCTTTTATAGCTTACGTAAAATGTTACCTATAAGATAATAAACATTATTTCTTATTTTACCTCGGAGGCTTTTATTATAAAATATGCTATTAAATCCTAATAATTATAATTAAATTTCTGATTTATAAAACTGACATTTTCAGTCCCGTATAAGGTCTACTTAAATGACTTTGTTAACGTTTGTTTAAATAAGATTTCTTGTTTTGTGCCTTTACTGTTTTATATACCTAACGACCTGTACACCGGTTTAGCAAAAATATTATTTAAAAGTAACACTCGTGGAATATCGGATTTGTTTCTCACTTCATGACGACCAGGCCTTCAATGTCTAATGAATAATCCAGACACCTACAGATCTAAAAAACAAAAAAGAAAGAAATTAAAAAACCTCCAAATCAGTCACTTCAACTGAAAAGAATCCAAAAACAAAAGATCCCTGGGAAACCAGCGTGGGCTTATCAGTGAAACCACTGATGAGCCCACGTTGGTTATCTAAGGCGAAACATCGTTTATTCATTTCTCTTTTCGCTTTGGTCCTTCGTGTGTTCCTTGTGGGATGCTCATCCAAGTTTGAATTTCCGTTTTTTCCACCCAAGATAGAGATGTGTGATTCGTGAATGATTCGTTCACTATGATCGAATCACTTGCGAGTATTGAGTGATCAAATCATGTTGCTCGATATGATTCAATCAGTCAAATGAGTGAAATGACCGACGAAGACAGAATGAATCAAACGAGTGAATCAAATCTGAATGGATCAACGACTGACTGATCCACTGTGGCGATCGTTTCGTTCATTCGTTCCTTTGATTCGAATTCCTGCGCGCGGGGTAAACTGTATGAGAATATAGATCTTTTGGTTTCCAGTGTTGCCAGGAGGTTGGAAAGAAAGTATCATTTGCAATTCGAAAACTTATCAATTTTAGGGAAAAATTATCATAGTTTTTATTTTTGCATGACATGCGCTTAAAATGTATTGTTATTTTTGAGTGGAAAAAACATACGTACAGTTTTTGTGCTTTTTGTTTAGCAGTAAAGGAGAAAGTGAGAGAGAAGATCATCATATGACCGATGTTGATTAATCAAATTTATAGATCGGGAGTTGATGTCAACTATTGTTAATATATAACTGTTCTAATATGTATAAACCTACTATTAATTCGAATTTTCAAAAATTAAAAAAAAAATGAAAATAGTTTTAACAATAAACAGCATTCTCTTTTAAATCTGTGGTTGGCGTTGTTAAAAAAGTCGAGTAGGACAATACTATGCAAGTATAATAAACAGGATGGTTGCCTGACTACAATGCACCTATTTTAAAATAGTGGATGGACCAGGCGCACGATGTAACCAGATTACTTATTATTTTTATTATACAGTTTTTTATTTCAATTTTAAAAAAAGTCTTTACTGTGTGGGTTGGATGCATTATAAGAATAAATGGCGTTTTAAAAGGATTTTTTAAATTATCATAGATTTAGGGGTTGATAATAGGTCATTATTTATTATCATGTTTCACCAGGAGATCATAAAAACAGAAATCCTTTCAGTAAGTAATAGAAAGAAACCTGCAGAAAAGAAAGAAACATGACTTTTAAAAAGAGGCAACATTGGCACACCCATGCAATTGGAGCTTCATATTCTGTGACCTTAATTTTAAGGGATAACGAACCTTTCGTTTTAAATTCGAGAGGTGCGCTTGGTTACCTGTGAAGCTTCAACTGCCAGGTACATGTTTTCCTGACGATTGCTAATAAGGATGAAACAGGTCTGAAGGTGTCCGGATTCTCCATGTTAGATATTGGAGGTCTGGCCATAACAAAGTGAGAAACCAAATCGCTTTGTCCGATGTGCCACGAGCGTTAGTTTTATTTTTTATTTACGGACACGAGATTCACTTTTTTTAAAAATATTATCAGTTGAAATTTTTTTTCCGAGGACCATAAAGTAGCTTAAAGAGCACATCTAAATTTTACGGTTCTTGTTAAAAGGGAATGTGTTGGGTTGGGTCGGGTTGGGTATTTTTACAACCATGCTATTGCCATGTTGGCAATATGCATTCCCTACTGCTTCAGAAAGGTTCATATTTCACACGCATATGAATTTGGATTTCTTACTCTAGAGAGGAAAATGTACAATAGGAAAAAATTTCTTTCTGGAACTAAAAAGTACTACAGTTAACTAAATATTATAGCCCTAGAGAGAAAATAGAGTTTAACAGAAAAAAAACAATGATTTGTGATTATCTAAACAGTTCGTCAGTCGCCCTTCACTCGCATGAAATATGTCATTTTCCACACTTGTTGTAGTGGAGTACGCAGAAATAGTTTCTGGAGCTTGAGTAGCACCATACTCTTACCTAATTTATTGCTGATTTTTTAAAAGATGCACTTTTGAGGAGGCTTAATGGCTCTGGTTGGGTGAGGGGGAGATCTTAAGCCCTTAATAATAATAAAACTTCTTGTTTGTGTATGAAACATTAAACCCAAAACAACGTTGATAGTTTACTTTCTCCTTTTAATAATAAAATTATTATGTGCTTTAATGAAAAATGTGGAGCAGGAATTTTTTACATGATTTTGTTCTGAGATGCAGTAATAATAATTGAGATATATAACTTTAACATTTCTGCGTGACAGAGAAAAAATTACATATTTACAAATCAAGTTTTATGAAACTGTAATACATCAAGGTAGTCAGGTGCTGAAACGTTAAAAGCTGTCACAAAAATATGCTTTGTAGGTAAAGATACAAATATTTGAGAGTAAAAGGATTGACATTTATTGAAAATGGGATTTACCAGTCGAAGACTGTATGTGTATAATATTTTATAGGATCGTGGAAAAAATAGACACTTAAAGTAAATATTTCATCGCATCGGTATCTGTATACGTAACGCGTTCGAAACAAAGCCAAAATATACTACATTTTTGACTTATTAATGCCATGTTTCGAACGATGCCTGCTTCTTTGACAGGTGCGATGACAGAACACCTGATTCCACTCGTTGCGTACGAAAGGATGTACGTAACGTTACGGACCCACGAACGTACGCAACGATTTTAATCAGCAGTTCTGTCATCGCACCCTTCAAAAAAGCGGGCATCCTTCGAAATATCGCATAAACCAGTCAAAAATGTGGTGTATTTTGGCTTTATTTCGAACGCGTTAGGTATACCGATACCGTTGCGTTGAAATATTTACTTTACTTACGACCAACGAATAATACTAGTTATACGGCCCTCTCAACACGATTGTAATGGCTCATTTACGGCCTAGGATAATAATAAAGCTTAGACGTAAACTACAGGATGGCGTGACAAGCAATGAAACTTTAATTTAGAAGAGCATTAATTGACGTGATGTGAATTTATATTGTATAAGACAATAAATATTTATTAAACGTAATTAAATCCAATATAATTTTGGTACTTAATCTAAAAAATAAGTCCCGTTAAATGGACATATTAGCATTTTTAAGAAAAAAAACCTTGTTTTTAAAAAGATATATGAGAAGTCCCTTAGTGACCTTATTTGTTTTCACGTTTTAGATAGAACGTCATTGAAACTTCAGGTTATGAAGGTTGTTCACTTAAGAGAAGGCAACCCTACTATATAGCATAACCACAATATGGCAACGTTTGTTTGAAAAATTAACATTTAGGTTATTTTATCCATCACTGACAAAGTCGCACACCTTCAGAAATAAGGATACTTTATTCACAATATTTCCAGCCACTATCATGTTAGTAAACTGATATCCTGGGTTTTATTTATTTTTGTTTATGCTTGAAATAAAAGTGTAGACAAACCAAGTGAATTTGAAATAAAAAATTCGCTTAAAAATTGAAGTTTTACATCTAGAAAATAAAATCAAAATTCAGTATTTCAGATACCTTAAACAGTGGTTGCCATATTGTGCAAAATAGCAATTTTGGTTTTATGGAAATCATAGCCAAATGAAGGACAACAGAGAAATTAAATTTTGCATACGAGGCTAAAATTTTACTTCCAAATGCGCTACAGAGAGCTTTTTTAGAAAAAAAACTGTTGGGAGTCATATAATTAGTATGTGTGCAAAATTTCAGCGCTCTAGCACTTTTTGTTTGGCCAGGATTTCCAGAATACGATTTGCCCTTGGGGTCCTAGCTCCTAAGAGTGTTCGCGTTTGATATTTTTAATAATTACTGATATTTACGATGACATTTTCATTGGTCGTAGGTAAAGTATAGTACACTAACTCGCATGTTATGATCATTACACGCTCAGATAAATTAAGACACTCGCCTGCGGCTTGCGTCTCAAGCTTCATCTTCGCGTTAAATGACCATCATAACATCTTGTTATGTAAACTTCTATTAAGTGTCTAATGATATATTTGAATTCATGAAAATTAGTTTTTGTTTTGTACGCTGTATCTTTGACCTTAAATCTTCTGGAATATCTATTTTCCATTACCTGTCATAACAAAAGAATTATTAAAGTTTTCTTACAAAAATTGTTTTTCTACTTTACTTATTATGAGGTCTCAGTAGCCTTCTAATGATTTAAGCAATTTTGTGAGCAAATCTATTAATCGTTACGTTGTAGGCTATTACTGCCATACTTCAATCTAATCCTACTTATCTCTCTGCGCGCCTTGTTGCGCCCTTATCCGTGCCTCCCAATGCGGAAGCCCAGTCGGGTAGTGCCTATTTCATTTCAGTCAAGCTACACCCCACCCCCCGAAAGATATTCGAGTTTTTATATGCTGCTAATTTCAAAGCAATCTCAAACTAATTTTGACAAACTTTTAAAAATTTTGAAACACGCCTGCCTGTTTTTTTTACATACACCCCCCTCATTTAAAGCGTAGAGAAAAATAAAAAGCAACTATCACAAAATTAAGAACTAATTTCGAACTCCTAATATCACCAAAAAGAATTTCGAAAAATCCCCTAGTAACCCTGTTTTTATCTGCTCATATAGTCCATATCAGCTAAGAAGCACTATTGGAAAAACCAGGTGCTTTACACATGCACTTATTAGGTACCAAAAGTCCAACAAAGATGGAAATAGTTTTTCTCCCCCCCCCCATCTTGAATAAATATAAAAAATCACAGAAATTAGAGTGGTTAGCATTTTTTTTAAATTGTACAAAATTAGTTCAAAATTATAGGCATACCAAAGTTCGAAATTTTTTTGAGGGGGGTGTGGCTTGACGTCAACCTGCATCCCCCACCATATTTAAAAAAAAACGGGGTTACTACACTGAACCAAAAAAGGCACAGTTTTCTAAAAAAAAATACATTGACCCATAGATTTTGTATATGAAAAAAGTTGTTGCAATATAAAGAGCCTTTAGAAATGATTTTTATGAATGCTGTTAAGAAATCAAGGATCAAGAGACATGTTTTCATAGCTTTTAGTTACACCTAAGAATTAATTTAGTAAAAAACTGTTATGTACATAAATTTCATAACCTTGTTTATGTATTTTGTATGCCCGGTTCATAATTTTCATAAAATGGTTTATACATTCCATAACAACTTTTAAACGATAGTCAATGATCGCTATCTATGAAATTTATTTAGGGCATTGATTAAAATCGTTAACATGTTTCATTTATTTCATATGCTCTTTTAATATCTCCATAACCTGTAGGGTGGTCCAAATTCGAGGGCCCTCTATAGCTTTGGGCTTTCGCAGCCTAGTTAGCCCAAAACTAATATACATATTACGGGCTCGATTTTCAAGAGAAGTCGAAAACTAAAAACCGCATTGCGATATGTCAAAGCGTTTCTGAGCTACAGGGTGATTCTCAAAAATGTGCGATTTTAAAGGTCATCTACAACTTTTTTATTTGTAAGAATAGACATTTTCATTAAAAACATTTTTTGAAGATTTTTTAAAGACAAATCTACCTGTTTTACCGATTTCCTCTTAAAGCCTTTAGTTCCCGAGATATCACACACAAGTTATATTTCTTTAAATGGGGTATCCCCAATTTTTCTAAAAAATAAGTTTTCTACTAAAATTTCCTGTGTGTGCCACACACCTATTTTTATTAAATAGTTTAAAAGATATTTGCATATTTTGATATTTACCATAGTAGCGCTGTGCGCGCCCTAAATGTGTAAATAAAATTTTATTGTTTTTTTTTCATACAAAATCAAGTTGGCTACGACACGAAGGGACGCAGCAACCTCGAACTTTAACTTCTAGTTTACTATAATTACGAACCCTAAAATAAGAAACAAAAATAAAATTATTAAAAGTTTTTATTTAAAATTTTTATTAATTAAACTATGTAACACCTAAAATCTACATCTAACAATTTTCTTTAATTCTAAAACAAATTCTCAAATTGACGGCCGTTTTCTTGTAAACATATCCTATATCTTCTCTTGATACTATTTTCCACATTAAGAAGTTCTATCGCACGAAGCTGCCTGAATCAAGTACGAAGTGCCTCTTCCAATTCCCTTCTAGTAGTTGGGCGATTTCGAAATACAAGGTCTTTGACTCTCCCCCACAAAAAGAAGTAGCAAGGGATCAGGACTGGAGACCTGGGGGGTCAATATATAGAACCTTTATTTCCGATCCAGTTTTCCGCAAACACAATATTTAGCAAATTAGTCATGTTGAAAGTATAGCTCATTATTTTGCTGTCGATAAACGGAATCACTTGCTCATCTAAAATTTGTTGCTATCTTTCGGCATTTAAATTTCCATCAAATATATATGGCCCAATAATTGAACCTTCCCTGATTCGTTTGTTCCACCATAATCGAATTCCAGTGTTTCTCTCCATAGCCCTGGTGGAAGTATTCAGGTTAATTTCTATTTCTTCTAGAACCGTTAGTTCTTCCAACTCTCTATCTCTGGCTAGGCTTCTATACGTCCTTGGCCGCGGTTTTGTAAAAGATCCGTATTCTTGTAGATGACGGTTTAACTTCAAAAATATTTTTGAGCTAGGTTGCCTTCTTTCCGGATATCTCTGGAAATATAGATTTAGCGCCGTCTGTCGATTTTCGTTACTTTCAATATAACATTTTATCATGTCGTACTTTTCAAAGTACAAAGACGAAGACGCCACTTTTGACACTTGGGCTCGTCTATCATGGCAATTGTTTTTATTTAATCATAGCTTCCTAGATAGATACCCTAAAACTGCATAGGTCAGAGTTAAACACAGTCTACTATGGTAATTTTTAAAAATTGCAGATATCTGTTTAACTACTTAATAAAAATAGGTGTATGACACATCGTTTAACAGGAAATTTTATTACAAAACTAATTTTTTTTTAAAAATTGGATTATTCCATTTAAAAAAATGTAACTTTGTGTTATATCTCGTGAATTGAAAGCTTGAAAACAAAATCGGTGAAACAGGTAGATCTTTACACATAAAAAAGTTGTAGAGGGTTTTTAGAAACGCACATTTTTGAGAATCACCCTGTAACTCAGAAACGCTTTGACATATCGCAATGCGGTTTTTATTTTTAATTTTTATAACTTTCCTCCGACTTTTGTAACAGTCACGTGTTATTGATGTACAAATATCTATAAAAAATGAATAAACGCCTGTTATAAATACTATGTACGATATCTTTTTCAGTGTAGAGGATTTTTCGAAATTCGTTTTGGTGATATTAGGAGTTCGAAATTAGTTCTTACTTTTGGGATAGTTGCTTTTCGTTTTTCTCTATGCTTTAAATGAGGGTGGTATAGCTTGACGTCCGGCTGCATCCCCCTTTTTGAATACATATAAAAAAAAACAGAAAAGAGTGTGGTTCAAAACTTTTAAAAGTAGTTCAAAATTAGTTCGAAATTATAAGTAAATCAAAATTTGAAAATCTTTGGGGGGGGGTGTGACTTGACTGGCTTCCTATTTCGCAATTCACACTTTCCGTTTCTGATGCCCAACCGCAATGTATGCTGAATTTGGTCGTAGATGAAGAATAGGGTAGTCTCTTTCTACGATTTGGCAGAAAAGGAGTATCTAATTGTGGTCCCTTAATCACTGCAGAATTATTTTGACACTTTGTAAAATAAAAATTAAACCCCATTGTTTTCTTACAGTTTGACAATTACGAAATTAGAACTTTGATTTTATCATATACAGTGCAAGCGTTCCAACAAAGACGAAACAGACGTTTAGAATCTGATTCGAGGGGTAAACTTTACCCGAGACTTTACTCCTATATTTTGAATAGGGAAGGTGGGTCCAGTGATAACTTGTTTTGAAGGTCTCTTGAATGTCTTCGAAAACGTGTAAAAATTTTGAAAATCCATCAATTTGTTTGAGATATTTACTTTTAAGCTAAGCTGAAGGTGTACAGGCAAATTTCCTCCCTTGTAGGAATATATCCTAGAAGAAAAAATTAAATGATAACATGTACTATTAACGAAAACAATATAGTTGTGTCACCGAATTTCTCAAATATCAAATTTAAATTTCGTTACCAAATTGATCCATACAAAGTGAACATTTTGCAATTGTTAGACTCAGAAAATTTTAAAACCTTTGTAAATGCATTTAAAAGACCTTTAAACAAGGGATCACTCGACCCACTTTTCCCAATTAAAATATAGGAGTAAAATTTACCCCTCGAATGAGGTGCGTGCTGCAAAAATTTTAACATAGCTTAAACAAGAAATCGACGTATTTGAGGATTTTTCCAAAATCGGACTCTAAATACGTAACAAGGCCCCCTATTTTCGTTGCAATACACTTCTATCTTCTTCTAGTCTTCTATCTGTCAGTAAAAGTTTTCTCATAATTTCTATTTAAAAAAGTAGATTTTTTTTTCCGTGAAAAATATATGTTGTCCGATAGCCACGAACCTTTCTTTTTAATAATTTCTATATTAGGTGTTTTAGATAACTAAGACGTATAAAGGAAAACCCAATAACAGTAACGTGACAAACCCGAACTAAGAAATATGGAATAAGTAAAAGAGAAAAAAAAAGAAGTTAAAAACCCTCCGAATCATTTATTTTTTACGATTTTATACTTATTGAAACAAAAGAAAAAAAAGTTGGAAATCAAAGTGTATGATGATGTTGAATGATGTTTGGGGAGGGTGACCAGTGGAACCACTAATGAGCCCACGCTGGTTTCCCAGAGCGAAACATCATTAAATTATTTCTCTTTTCGATTTGGTCTTTTCTGTCTTCCTTGTGGGATACCCTTCCAATTTTGAATTTTTGTATTTCCACCTAAGATATCTTGATCTTTTCTTTTTAGATTCTTTTCTTCTTAGATTCTTTTCAGTTGAAGTATGATTCAGTTTTTTTTTCTTTTGCTTTAATTGCTTTAGGAATATATCTTTATTGGAAATATTAACTCGCCAGGACGAAACCGTATCAGGTGACTTGCATTAGGTACAAGTGCGGAACGATACCTCTTTGTAAGTGATTTAAAGTTGGAAAACACAATATATGTTGATGTTGAATGATGTTTGGGGAGGGTGACCAGCCGAACCACCGATGAGCCCACGCTAGTTTCCTAGAGCGAAACATTATTTAATTTTTTTGTTTTTTCGCTTTGGTCCTTTCTGCGTTCTTTATGGGATACCCATCGAATTTTAAATTTTCTTTTTTCCACCCAAGATCGCTTGATCTTTTCTTTTTAGATTCTTGTCAGTTGAAGTAAATGATTCGGAGTTCTTTTTAACTTCTTTTTCTTTTTCTCCTCTTCTTTTAATTGCTTTAAGAACATATCCTTATTGGAAATATTTACACGTCAGGACGAACCCGTATCAGTTGACTTGTATTAAGTACAAGTGTGGAATGATGCCTATTTGTGAGTGATTTAAAGTTGGAAATCAAAGTGTGTTGAATGATGTTTGGGAAGGGTGACCAGTGGAATCACTGATGAGCCCACGCTGGTTACCCAGGGCGAAACATCGTTTCATTATTTCTCTTTTCGCTTTGGTCCTTTCTGTGTTCCTTGTGGGATAGCCATCAAATTTTAAATTTTCGTTTTTCCACCCAAGATCTCTAAATCTTTTCTTTTTAGATTATTTTCAGTTGAAGTCTGATTCGGAGGTTTTTTTAACCTAATTTTCTTTTCTGTTTTGTTTGAATTGCTTTAGGAGCATATCCGTATTGGAAATATTAACGCACCAGGGCGTGTATGATGATGTTGAATGATGATTAGGGAGGGTGACCAGTGAAACTACTCATGAGCCCAGGCGGGTAGCCCAGGGCGAAACATTATTTCTTTTTTCTCTTTCGTTCTTTGTGTGGTCCTTGTGAGATGCCCTTGAAATTTTTAATTTTCTTTTCTTTACCCATGATATTTCGATCTTTTCTTTTTATGGAATAAGAAGTAAACAAAAAAAAGTCGCGGATGCGACGTCAAAAAGAGAAAGTGTGAAATAGGCAGTGCCCAACCGGGCTTTCGTAGGTAAACCGTCCGCTAAGAAAGTGCTTGCATATTTCATTCTGTTTTGACTCCTAGGCAGAACTCATGATGTCTCTGCGAATTCTGCCAAGGAGTTTGTTCTCCAGTTCATTGAACATGATTTTTAGTATACAGAAACACATTTTCATACATATACCGTTGCATTTAATGGCTGGTTGCTAGTTCTTAAGGACTAAAACGTCTCCAACTATCTAAAATGTAGGCAATTTTTTTCTAAAACCAACAAGCAGATACCGTGAGATTTAGTTGCTTTGCTTTTATACTTTGGCCAAAACTATAGGACCCTTATATGACAATAACAGATAACGAGGACTTATAGACAAAAGCACTTGCGTTGACTTTCTTTAATGACTTTTTGGGAATATGTAAGGTTTCACGTAAACGATCAATAAAAAGTACTTTTTAAGTGATTTCAAAAATTTTTTAAAACTGGGCTTTTTTCAAATTTTTAAGACAACTGAAAATAGCTATTTGGTTACAATTTTAATGCTGAAATAATACTTGAATATGGTCAAATTTAGTAAATTTTATTTACCATGCTGATTTGCTCGAAAATGAGGCTTCTTGTATTTTGAATTGATTATTGTTATTATTATTAATTTTACAGCCAGCTAAGAGGTAACGCAATAATAAATTGATAATAATAATTTGTGGAAAAAATTTTTTGGTGACGTTTACATCCTTTATCACGGCCAATAACGATTAGTCACACAAGAGAACTTTCCTACAATCCCTTTTTTACTAGTTATGTGGTAGGAAGCAGGAATTCCTAAAAGGCGGCGATCGAGTGAGCTTCATAAGAGGTTGAAGTCTAGTGACAGCTTTTGCGGTAGGGAAATGAAGAACGTAATTAAGAATCACTCACCCCCCCCACAACTATAATAATGATATTATTATTATTATTATTATTAATATAAATAAAATGAATAGGAGAAAGTCCCTGAAAAGCAATAAATATTCTTTTCAAAGTCCAGTCTTTGTGGTTAAACAAATTGACTTAAAATTAACTACATGCATTCTTAAAATTTTACTAGTTTTTTTTTAATTTTTTTTTAATTAAAAAGATAACCTAAAAAAATAAATTGTAAGAGGACACTTTTTAAATACGAAACAATTTTATGGTAGACAACAATTAAACATAAATGTAAAGTAGGCCGAGTTTAAATTACAGGGAAAGAAAGATTTATCAAAATTTAATTATTATTTGTTAAATATGTTTTCTAAGAGCCAGTAATGGTAACTTAAGGGTGTTAACCTTTTTTAGCTGTTATTAAAAAATATTTCTTTAATTTCCTATGAGAAGCTCCTTTGAAACATAACAGTTGAATGTGAAGGTGGATTTATCAGTTCCTCGAATCTTAAACTCAAATTATGCACATCTGTTCGGTATTTTATTTTTTTATCAAGATATTGATGTGATTTGGCGGTAATTTGTGAAAAAAGAACAGCAGATATTTTCGTTGTCGCATATTAAGCCATTTTTGTTTCTGATACCATAAGTGAATATGAGGTGAGACTTTTGTATCTTTTGTATCCTGTTCTGATGTCTTTGATACAAGCATGGGTCATAAATTACATCACCGAAATCAAAATTGTATCCGTTAGTTGAGTTTTTGTATTTCGTTGACAGTAAAATGTCGATGAGAATATACCAATTAGAAAGTTGAGATGAGCACTACGGACTTATTTGGATTAAGCTTTAAAATTATCTACTAGACGATGTTTTGCCTCTTTTACACCGTCATTCGTCTCCCTGGAAAAGATGGAGTGACAGTTCTGAGACTAATATGATGAATGGAAGAATTGATTTTAACCAATAAACACGTTTAAAACCTATCGCCGATTGGGACAAACGTTAGCTTGCCCATAACCAGAAGAAAATTGAAGAAGTGATCGCAGAATCGGCACCCTGATGTTTTTTTCACGAAAAGATATCCCGCTGGTCTACGCAGAGACTGTCTCTGCACAAACGACCTGCAAGCGCAACTATGTGGCTTATAAGCAGACATTCCAATTCTTAAGGGGATGAAACTGCGGAGGCAGGTGTAATTAAGAAGGCTCCCTTTAGGTGCTGGAGTATCAGTGTCAAGAGACACGCGCCTTCTTTACTTTATAATTCAGTATATAGAAATAGAAATGCTTTTGTATCTTTTGGTTGGTAATTTGAAAATATTTAAAAGTAAAATGTCAAAGTCAATAAAACTATAACCCTTAAAGGATATTTAGATTTTCCATGGCAAACCAATTTTTAAGGATGAAAATCGATCAGATGTAAAATTTTTTAGAGCAATATCAAGAGTTGCGCTAATACCCAAGGTCTTTGAAGCTAACATAGCAGAAAAAATTATTTCACTGTTTCCAAGCATTATTACTGAACAGCATGGCCTTATGAAATAAAAATCTACCATCACAAATCTACTTATTTATTATTATTTATTGGAGAAGCGGTATCAGACTGATGCTATCGATACCGACATCTTCAAGGCTTTTCACAAGGTTGATATTAATATTTTGAACAAAAATTAGATGCATTAAGGTTTTTTGGAAGCTTCTTTGTTTGGTATAAAAGTCTATTAACTGTTAGGGAGCAGGTAAGCATAGTTTTTTCAGTTAAAATATATTTTTTTATTTTTCTATTTCTATTTTCAGCAGATGATCTAAAACAGTAAAACACTTACAAGATTTACAAGGCTTGCAGGAGGAATTAGATAGGTTTTCCATCTGGTGTTTACAAAATAATTTTACTTTAAACCCAGAATTATGTAAAATACTTTCGTTTTACAGAATGGTTAACCCAATTTTATATGATTATTGCATTAATGATTATTGAATAGATTAAGGTAGGGATTTAGGATTGTGGTTTGACTTTGGCCGAGCAAGAAGGATGCTAGGGTTTCTTCAAAGAATAACCAAATAATTTAACAATATTGGAACTCCTAATAATAAAAATAAATTATATATATAAATTTTAAAGATTTACTCAATATAAATTAAAAATAGCTTCTGATTTGATGGTTTACTATAATTTACCTCTAATATTCCAAATTAATCTTTTAAAGGGTGTAAATTTGTTTCCTTTTTTTTTAGGTATAATATAGATCCTGTTTTCCTTTCTAAAATTGTTGTGTTGTTGCTCTAATTGAGATAAAAGTATCTAACACAATTTTTTCCTAAAAAACATCATTAAAACAATTATGCTTTCTTTCTCCTTTAACAAGAATGTATTGTGATAGTAACTTTATCTTAGTATATAGACAAAATGTATAAATAGATTCTAAATATCCGTTTATTACAAATAATTATGTTCCTTTTACTGTGATGGTAATAAATAACTTATAAAATCTAATTTTTATGTAATATTTTTGCAGTTTTGAAGACCTCCAGATTTTATTGGACAATACCGTAGGATTTCCCAATGCTAAAAAGTCTTCTTATGAGCGCTGTTAAAATTATTTTAACATGATTTAATATGATTTAAAATTTATCATTGAGAAAATAAATAATTTTATTTGGTTAGGCGATCATATTGTTGTTAAAAAAATTTCGGGTTGGTACTAGAGAACCGGTACTGTCATTGTTACTTTTAACCAGCAAAAACTACCCACACAGACAGTGGATATGTCAGGCCTTTTAAGCACACATATTTTACCATTCTAAGGTTAGCCTCTGCTTAAACCAGAAGGTTGGTGTTAGGCAATAACAAAAGACACAAATAACAATGGATTGTAGCTGCGAAAACCATTTACAGAACCTTAGGAGATATTAAGCATTAGCCTTTGATACAGGGTGATCAAGTATCTACAAAATACGGTATGTGCGTATTCTGAAGTTCTCCAGTGCATCTACGTTAGGGCCATCTCCATCTGTCAAATGAACATGTAGGTGAATAATTATTTTGTGATATCCTGTTGGTCAAGTTCTTAAAGCGACAAAAGTTATCTAGCAATGTTATCATGAACGGTATTTGGTTCAAGTTAAGGGCTTTTGTCGCCTTAGTGCTTTGTTAATTAACCGCCCTCGAATTTTCCTACTCCGTTGCTTACAAACTGAACTCAGCTCTGCCTTTTCACAACATAAACATGGCTTCAAACTGCACTTTTTTGAAAAATTGTGTCGTAATTACCAAAATTTAAAAAAAAACTGATTGAATATTAAAATAGATTGATACGAATTTTTAACATTTGGTAATCAAAAACTTGAAATTTCATATGTAGTATACATATAAATGCAGTGGCGTACATGAAAAATCTCCTAGAATACTAACAAAAAACTAAGACTAAGTACTCAATCTTATATACTAGCATCTGTTCAGGGAACTATAAAACTAACATGTATTCAGTAAAACATGCACATTACACTTGGTTGTTTTCGCCCTTTCGCGGTTGAAATCTGTTACCTCGGAAAAGTATGGGTATACAAATATTCTTGATGGAATGCTTTGTTGAGAAAATTCATTCCTCTGTATCAATGCTGTTTCTTGGAATTTCAGCTTGAATAGATTTTCCTCCTTGGTGACGATTTTTGCCTCTTCCCATTCTATATGATGTTGATTTTCTTAGCCATCTTCAGCTATTTTTGATTCAGTTGTGTCCCTTTTCGAGTTTTGCGGTTGTGTTCTGTAAGGCAAACTTCCATGGGTCGGCTGGTTTCTCCGATGTAGATAACCACACACTCGCATGGTATCTGGCAGATGGTGTTGTTGCGATATGGTTTAGTTTTTGTTAAATGACTTCCTATTCTTGTGGCGGTTTTGAAGGCGGTCTGAAGATGGTATTGGTTGCCAATTCTTCTTATCTTTTCTAAGATTTCCTTGATGAATTGAAATTTAAGAGTCGTCTGTCTTTCAGTCTTTCAGTCGTCCTTTGTGTTGGTGTGATCTGAAGAGTTTTATGGATCGTGTAGTTGGAAAAATAGTTCCTTCGTAGATCGCATCGGACCTTTGACTTTTCTTTATTTAAAACTTCTTCTGTATTTCAGTATGCAGATGTAGGTTTGATCTATAGGAGATTTTGCAATTCCCAGTTCGGTTGATGTGGAGTGGTTTCATTTGAAGTTTAGATATGTTCCAGTATGAGTTGGATTGCGATATACAAAAGTGATTATAGTTAAATTATTTTTGGTTACTAGAACGTGGTGTAAAGAGGGCTGACAAGTTTCCAGAGTGACTTTGATGTAGTTTCTTATGCTGTTGATATGATTAAAGAATTGTTCCTTTTTCCAGATGATAAATATGTGGTCCATGTATCTTAACCATAGTTTGGGTCTCTGCCATGATGTTCGCAGAGCTTATTCCGGCGAAAGTGGAGATCCCATGGATAGACCATCTTTATGTCGAAAATATCTGTTCTTTTCCTGGAAGTAAGAATTTTGCAGACGGCATGTCAACAAATCCATAATGATATATACTGTTTAAATCAGATTTTATGAGGAAGACAAATCTTCAGAATTTGCTCTTGGATGTAAATTTTTAAAATAAATTTATAAAAGAGAAAGCAAAAATAAAATTGGAAGAGTATATGTATGTTTAAGTTATGTGGGGTGATTATTAAAAAGTTTTTGTGAAGATTTTGATATTTTAAGGCAGAAGAAAGTGTAAATTAAAACAATCTTAACAGAAAAAAAAGATTCATAATATAATATAATATAATTTAAGCGCTCAGACTCCAAAAATAAACTCAACCGCTACTACTTTACCAATGATACCTGCTACTTACCTACTTGAATATGACGTTTTTATCAAGTACAGCAAAATAAAAAAAAATCTACGATCATGTGGGAAATGCCCTTTCCACACTAGTGCATTTTGTACACTTGCATTTATTCAAAAAAAATATATATTCACGTAGCTGGTAATCTAGGTACAAAAATCGACCCCTAAACTAATTTGTAAATTTTTTCCTGCGAAATTTTTATGTTATTTTTCAAATATTTTAAATAAATTTTTCATCTCAAGTAAGCTTGTAGAAAAATATAGTTCGTAACACCTGCGGAAAGAAGTATCCCGCAATAGCTATTTTTATTTGACCAATAATTATTATTTTAGAAAAATCAGTGATTTTTAAAAATACAAAAATTTGAAAACAAATCTTAATTCGTTTTTTTCTTAATTGTTGGTGATAATTTTGATAAGACGATAAAATCAAAAAAAATCGGACATATTACATGATATGACCTGTTAAATAAGACAAATAATCTTATATGAGCTCTGTATAGCTAGAATTTTGGTGTACATCAAAATTTAACATCAGCGGTTTACTGAAAGTTCTGACCTCTGCAAGATATTCACCGTGTTCTTTATTCCACCTCGCCCTGTACATAAATCTGCAGAAGAACGCACGCACCGATCCGCAAGGTATAGAAGGCGCACAAACCTCGTTCTGCATCTGACACGGCCAATTAAAGTCGGTAAACACCCCGGTTTAGATTCCAATCATTAAATAAGTAGGTGGCCGTTTCGTTTTCAGATCAAATCCAGCCGCCCTTGGGTACTCTCATAAAATTTGCCAATGCTAAAAAGGCTGTGGAGTAAAGTGGAGATATTTAAGTATATCAATTCGAGTAACTTTTCGTCAGTGGTTAAGCTGTTATAGTTATAAGGGGCGAGGTTTGAGAAGTTGCGATGGATACTTTTAAGGGGTTTGGTTGAGTCAGTAAACACCTCGGTTTAGATGCCAATAATTATATAAGTAGGCGGCGGTTTTGTTTTCAGATCAAATGCAGCCGCCTTTAGGTACTCTCATAAAATTTGCGAAGGCTCGGAAGTGAAGAGTGGATATTTACGTTTGGACCGTTATAGTTCACTGGTTGAAACTGTGAGCTTATTCAGAAATAGGCTCTAAAAGGAAGGGAGGAGGTTGGAGACGTTACGGTAAGTAGTTGGCCGTTTGGTTTTCAGATCAAATCCAGCCGCTTTTGGATACTCTCATAAAATTTGTGAAGGCTGTGGAGCGAAGAGTAGATATTTACGTTAGGCTGTTATAGTTCGCTGGTCGAAACTGTGGGCTTATCCAGAAATTGGCTATAAAAGGAAGGGGCGAGGTTTAAGAAGTTGGGGGGGGGGTTAACCCCGATTCCCTGTTCCCACGGTCGGTAAATACCCTGATTACGATTTTAATTATTAAGTAAGTAGGTAGCAGTTTAAGTTTCAGATCAAATCCAGCCGCTCTTGAGGAATCTTATAAAAATTTGCAAAGGCTGGTGGGGTGCATAAAGATAAACGTATGCCAACCCAAGTATCTTGCCAGTAGTTAACTCTGGGAGAGGGGGTTGAAAAGTTAGGTTGGATATTCTTAGGGCACTGCCATGGAAAAGATAATTAAATTTTGTTTCTGCAAGAAAGTTGGGGTGGATATTCTTAGGGCACTGCCATGGTTAAATTTTGATTCTGCAAGAACCACCTAATTTTCACTGTTTGAATCTCGTCTTGTGTATGGCCTAGCATATTGAGGTTTCTGTTCTAAAATTTTTTTTGAATCTGTTTTTATCCTACAGAAGCGGCAGTGTGAGCATTTTTTAAGGCAACACCAAGAGAACATTGCAGACCATTTTTTAAATCATCCAAAATACTATTTATACTAGAAATAGTAAGTTTAGTTCATAAAAAATATCTAAAAAATCAGGAAGTTCTACATCCAGCTAGTCGCTATGAATGGATGGGATGAAGCAATTTAGAGGTGCTGTTAGATCCTGTTTTGAGGACAAGGCTTTTACAGTTTTATTGGAGACATTTTAGTGTTGTTTTGTAAACCACTATATATTTCTATTTGTTATTTATTAAGTTTGGCTCAGCCATGTCCTGTTGTCATTTTTTCATTTTATGATTTTGAATTTTATAATTCTTTTTAATATATCAACAATGAATCTTTTAACATTAGTTAAAACCTTACTTCTTCTTCTTCAAGGCTATGCTCTCTTCGAACGTTGGCTATCATCAGCGCGATCTGTATCCTGTCCACGAAAAACTGTCGTAGTACTAACACCATACCATTGTCTAAGATTTTTAAGCTAATATATCCGTCTACGACCCGGACCTCTTCTGCCTTCAATTTTGCCTTCTTTTATCAATTTTAAGTTTATATTTGTCATTTATCAAAATATGACCAAAATATTCAAGTTTTCGTTTTTTGATGGTAAATAAAAGTTCAAGATCTTTATTTATTCTATGCAAAACATCCACATTAGTTAGTCTGTCCATCCAAGATATCCTTAGTATTTTCTACGATAACACCATATCTCGAATGCCTCTAACTTTTTTGCACATATGACCTCAGTTAGTGTCCATGCTGCCTATTTACTTCTAACATGCGTCTGATGTTGTTTTCCTTTTAATTAGTTAAGCCCGAATTGAGGACTTTTGGCAGCAATTTGATTCAACATCTCTTGCATGCCTTCCAGCGTGTCTGCTATTAGGACAGTGTCGTCGGCATATAGTAGGTTGTTGATTTTTATGCCGTTTATCGTTAGACCCGCAGTTATTAAGTGCTCTATTATTTTGTTACTATAGATATTAAACAACAGCGGCGATAATATACAACCCTGGCGTACACCTCTTCTTATTTGGACAGTTGGCCATCAACCTTGATTTGAGCAGTCTAATTCCTGTATAGATTAGCAATTATCTTTAAATCTCGGTAATCTAGACCAACTTTTTTTAGCGATTCTATGAGCTTTTCGTGTTGTACTCGATCAAATGCTTTCTCATAATCTATGAAACACGCATATACTGGCACCGACACATCCCTAGACCGCTGAACTAAGACTTAAATTTCAAACAGGGCCTGCCTCTCTTGAAACAACCTTACTTTATTGTACAAATATGTAGAAAATATAGATTGTTAAAATGCCTTTTTTTAAAAAAAAATTCTGACTATATGTAGTTAATATTAGACTTTGACCAAAATTTAATCTTATAATAAGTAGGTAGTTACGCATAATGAATTATTTTATTGACTTTTATATGTACTTCTAATAAGGATTAGTAATTTAGGATTTATGTAAGTTAATCACTAATTTTTTGCTTTGTGTTCACATAATAAAGCACAGTTTGTTCTGATTTGATTATTAAATAAGTTAGGTAGCCGTTTGGTTTTTCAGTACAAGTATAATAATAACTAGTTTAAAATAAAAATCGCACCCCCCCCCTCAAAATCGGCTGTATCTGCCCTCTATTTACGTAATATTAATTCGAGTAACTGGTCACTGACTAGGTACTTATAGATCATTAGTTTAAACAGTGGCCTAGCCAGAAACTGGCTCTGGGAGAAGGGGTTTTAGCAGTTGAGGTGCACAAAAAAAATGGCTCTGCGACACACAAGCAAGTAAAATTTTCTTACTCCAAGTAAAATAGTATTTTTAACTAAAATTGCTAATTTATTTGAACAGCGTTTTATTAAACGAAAAACTTATATTGTTGAGTTAATATCAAATACATGAACTTTTAAGTTTAAGCCAGTGGCGGTCCCAGCCTTTTGAAAAGGGGGGGGGAAGTTTCGATACGAAAAAAAAGAACATATCAATATATACAAACAAATCTTAGTAACTACAAACGCGGATTTGGCCTCAAGTCTAGGGGGAAAGGGGGGGGGGAGTACTCAGATTTTAAGTTGTTTATTTCATACATTTTTTATTTTAAAAAAATGTTTAAATGCGCCGAAAATTTCAAAAAATTACATTAAAAATGCAATTTTTTAGTCACATTAAACTAAAATCTTAACGTATCATAGCGCCGCAGATGAAAATTTTTAAGAAAATTGCATTGAAAAATGCATTTCTTCATTTAAAATTAAAATAAAATTGTAAATATATCAATGATTTCAAAGCGCCGCAAGAAAGTGACAGTACAAATGCCATTGTTAAGATAAAATTAAACTAATACCGTAAATATCAAAGGTGTTATGGCGCCGCAACTTATGCCCTAGTTTTGATTTTCTAAATATTTTCGTACCTACCTCCCTAAAATCCGCGCTTGAGCAACTACGTATAATTTTTTCAGTTCTAAAAAACATAGATAAAAAACAAAACACAAACAAAACCTGATAGCTAAATACTTTTTTTTTTGAGGTCTAAATAGTAGTTTTTACAACTAGTGGCTAAAATAGTGCTTTTTTTACAAGCGTTGGTTTAAATAACGAGCGCAGTGAGGTATTTAAAAACGCGAGTAAAAAAAAACACAGTTTAGCCACGAGTTGTAAAAATTGTTTTTAATACCTTAATCAAAAAATCTAAGAAAAACAGGAAAATACTTTTAAAAATCTTGAACGAAGAGCGCTTCTCGCAACACACCATCTTTACACTATAAATCAAGGCGGCTGGTAAATGAAATAAAAATGGTTTTCATAGCGATGTGCCTTTTTACTCGGTGTCGTTCAATGTTGCGAAATTTTAATCCTTGACATTTTAATATTTTGGCGATGTTTCTAAATGATTTTTTCGTAAATACTCGGTGAAAACTGGCGGAAGTGGCTTAATTTTTAGCAAGAATAATTAGATGTTTTCAATATTACTATTTTCTGCTATTTCTCTGTAATTTTGAGTAAAAAACGGATAGATATCTTTTTTTGCACCCGTGATAAAAAAAAAGTTATTTTGCATCGCTAACCAAAAAAGCCAGCTTCAGTTATGTGCAGACAGTTTTTGATGAAGGTATAAAAAAAAGCTTTTTAAGTTGAAACATTACCTTTCATATTGCATACCTATCTCAAATATAAAATCTCTA
The DNA here is from genome assembly GCA_963921995.1 of Oxystoma pomonae. Classification (NCBI taxonomy): domain Eukaryota; kingdom Metazoa; phylum Arthropoda; class Insecta; order Coleoptera; family Brentidae; genus Oxystoma; species Oxystoma pomonae. Next base: position 101,756,914 of record OY998165.1, read on the forward strand.
CCTCAAACAAAATTTCGTTTCCAGTTTTTTTGGGTAAACCGGTCAATGACTCGCTCAATGTCAACTTTAATATATCTGTTATATATATATGCAGCAACGCTAAGCCCGTCAGACGAATTTCTTTCATAGTGTTTTTAAGTACTTATATTTTCAATCTTCTTTCTGACGAAACATTACTTACTGACAAACATCCAAGAATGTTTTAATCAACGGAAAAATATCACCACACTTGTTCATTGCCTCGAAAACGTTATCATATATGTTTTAATTTAAACTTTTGCCTACTTGTGACCAATATTGTTTCCAAATACTGACTTCTCTAAATGAAAGTTCAAGAATTTGTAGTATTTGGAAACGATATTAGTTAATTTTGCCCTGATCTTGGCTTCAAGTTGTATAAAACTTAGTATGAATATGTTCAGGTCAAAAATACTTAGAATCTCGTTATTGAACCTTGATTTTATGTCCGAAATGATTTTGTCTAAAACTTGTTTATACAGTTTTTTTTATAAACTCTATAGTATTGTTCTATATTTCTAAAATCGTGGTTTTCGTATGTTTCAAAATGTCTCAAAATACTGTGGAGGGACTTTAGAATGTTTTTAACACCTCACTCGACCCCCCCCCACGCCCCCCCCCCCCTTCGGTATCGACATTTTTTCTTTTGCTTTTTTGATGTTCATAATTCTATTTCAATTAAAGTATGTCTACTCCGCCTTATGTTTTTGCTATATTCCTAACAATTTCTTCAATTCCGGAAATACAACTCGATACTGTATTCTTCGTTACAAAACCATAAACAGTTACCTAGAAACAAGAAAAAGCTTTTCATCTTACAAAGCCTCAGTCAAAGAAGTCTATAATTATAGTTACATATTAATTAATTTTGTGTTTTTAGGTTCGTTAATTACTCTCACGATACTATGGGCAAAAAGATTGTGGTTATGAATGCTGTAATATTATGCGATGAACATGCTCTTCCGGAAGATAGGTATAATTTAAAATATAGTGCAAGCTTGTTTTAACAATCATTCCTTATTAAGTAGGTAATTTTCAGGGAAATGAACAAAAAACTGATCATAGAACAGTGCCCACCCAGCTTAAGCTTAATTGAGAGCAAATATTGACTGCACTGGACGAAAAGACAAGTAAGAAGAACCTATTATAAAAAAAAAACATTAAAAAACTAGTCCTAAGTGGTCGATCTTCGATTACCACTATTGTTCGTATTTCTGTCCTTACACTCCTTTTTAAAATTCTTTTAATCTTCTGGGTTTATGTGTATACATGGTGCGGGTGATTAACACATATTTCACCACCTCAATACATATATAAATATTAATAGTTTATCGAACCACAACAAACATGTCAGTAATAAGACCGTTGACTGCAAGATTCAGATCAATAAATAAAATTAATTAGGTACGATGATCTAAGTACTTATATTAGATTCAGAACTGTTAATGACAAAACCACTTTTTTGTTACTTGGCTGCACTGCCACTCATTAACCAGACATCGCTAATATCCATTCATTCTATGAACTGGTTACATAGAAGTCTAGTTGTTCTCATAAAGTATTACTGTTATTATTGCTTATGAAATTATACGAATCACTTCATTCATTTCAATCTTGCAGCTTCTTGTTTATGTTTTGCTTCGTAGGTTTAACTAGAATAAAATCGACTTGAAGAATGGATTAATTAGTGGAAAGATAAGATTTATTTATTTTCCTAAATTTCTGCATTTTCTTAGTTTAATACCTACAGTTATCGGGGTCGTGTTTAGGATATTCAGTAATTTCTGGGCACAATGGGCCCACATGAGGCCGCAGTGCATGATAAAACTTTCGTTGTTGTACAGTTTCGAATACATACAAAAAATTTGCATAGGGCCAAATTTATAATCTTCTTTCAAGGCACCCTTGTTCCTTCCAAGAGGCCTTCGGGCCAATTTGGTATTTATAGAGGTGAAAGGCACCCTTAAAGGAATCCTTATATCAACCTTCGGCCTTCCTTGACAAATAATTTGAGGTTAAAAAAACAAAAATATTTTTGGGTTTGTTTTTATAATAATTGTTTTTTTGTCATTTTCTAGGTTGCTTTTGAAGATAACCAACTCAATTTTCTTCACATGTAATGTTGCAAACTTAAACAAAAAGGTGGGTAGCGGGTGCTATGCCATAAGAATTATTGCAAATGAACTCTATCTATCCTGAAAATAATGGATGATTTATTGGAACTTATTGATCGTGTGGAAGAATTCCCTGATCACCACACTGCACAATATTACCCATGATCGAAGATAAATTTAATCACCCAAACAACCGGAGTCTTCCCGTGTCCACAATTTTGGCCTTGCAACATACCGTATGGTATTATGGCACTGAAAGTATTTAAGTAGGTAGCTAGGTAATATAAGTATCTTTTATTAGTTGGATTCATAGTTCTGAAAATTATGAAGTAGGAAGTAAGATGCAAATAAAATAAACTATCTTACATACATTTTTTTGTTCGTAAGTAAATAAGTATTCTTATATATTGAATCAGTTTAGCGAGGAAAACCTTTTTCTGGCTAGAGCAGATTCAGAGTTCCATAAGGTAAGTGGTATGAGGTAAGACAGCAAGGAAAATAAACTATAATAAACGCATGTTGCTGTTTATAGTGTTCCGTAATCCGCAAGAAGAGCAGCCAGAGCCATCCTCCATTTGCTATTGCTTATTTTCCTTGAGTCTTACCGCATATCTTATACCGCTTACCTTACGGAACTCTACATCCGCCTTTATAGTGCCCTCCTTTTCATTCATATTTTCGTCAAGAAAAATTGAAACATTTTAAAAATAGCAAAATGAAGTTATCAGTAGTTTTTAACCCTACCTTGAAATATTCCTTCCCGAAGGAAGAGACTATAAATAAGAAATTAACCGACGCCTTGAAGAACACCTTCGCTAAGGAGGCCTTGAGGTTTCCTTCGACGTTAGACTATAAATTTAGCCATTAATGTTAAATCTTTAGAATCAATCCACATAACATTGGAGGAATATTCATGTTACAAAAATATTCCCGCAAAGTGATTTTTCGAATATTCTATTGCGAATATGACAGTATTGTTGCAGACCTATTTTTTGTTGAATATTCTTTAAGAGTTTGTGATAGTTATATTTCTTTGGTAATAAGATAATAATATGCCCATGATAACCTGATAATCAAGTTATTTTTATAAATATTCACAAAAAGAATGTTTTTGTCAGGATTTTTGCCTGTTTTCTGAAAATATTTCTATGTTGTGAAAAGAACGCGATTTACATGATTTATAATTATAATTTAGTTTAATGTCATCTATTGTACGTAGATGGCACTGGAATCAATATGTTCTCTATGTAGCAGGTTATTATACATATAAAACAGCCAAAAGTTATTTAGATAAATTTTGATAACTAATATCAAGTACATCAATGGTAATACATTGATATATCTACAGACCGCTTCAAGCTACTGCGAACATAGGGCGGAAGAAGTCTAATTTGCCAGTGTACGTACATGCAGAAACACCGCACGCCTATCAGTGAAGCAACCAATACTCAGGCTTGCGATCACCACTTGCATGACTTTCTTTTGGTATTTAGTACGCGTCTAACCACGGTGCTGTCTGGAGCGTAGTCAATGAAACCGGAATTTGGTCAATAAATACGCAAATTTTTATAACGTAATTTTCTTATTTTTTGTCACTGATAAATAAGAGCGTTTTATTGTCAACTGCTCAGATTTATCAGTGACGACGTGTTACAATGAAAATAATAAGGAGAAACAAAATAAAAGCAAGTTCTCAAAATAAAATTATACATTCTAAAAACCAAAAAGATTCTCCCAGTCAAAAAAAAACCCCTTCTAACGTTTCCAAGCATGTTAGGGGTGATAATTTGAAAAGCTTCTTCAAAAACAGATAGAAGTCATTAGGAGCAAGATCGGGAGATCGAGCTGGCCATAAAATAGTTCCCCGTGTACTTATAACCCGATTAGGAAATTTATTTAGGAAATACATTATCAAGATATTCCCTAACAAGGCCAACATTGTGAGCGGAACAACCATCTTGTTGAAACCATGTTTCACCAAATCTTACACCTAACAACTCCCTAGCAGTTGGAATAATGTGCTGCTGCAGTAGATCCAAGTATCTAGGACCATTCAAATTGCAATTGCCGTTAATAAAAAATGGCCCAATTACGTGTTCCCCTATAATACCCCCCCCCAAACATTTATTTTTTGGGGATACTGTGTTCTTACGTCAAAATACAAATGCAAATTCTCCCTCGACCAATATCGAACGTGTGTTGGGTTATGACGATTTGACCATTTGACCATCTGCACTTTTTCGGCAACTTCGTAGACATCTATATTTGGTTTTAAAAATGTATTATTTCAATTAAGAACTTACCCATCTGTTTCTCGAGCAAGGCAGAAATAAAACAAAATAATAAAAACAAAATGAATTTCCAAAAGATAACACTGCAGCGTGCTTCGAATCCACCTCGGCCGTACGGCACGGAGAGTAAATTGGACTTGATTCTCCCTATGTTCGCAGTAGCTTGAAGCGATCTGTATATCCATAGGCTACTTCCTACTTGCACTTTAGTGGAAGGCTAATGCATATTTGGTGGATATTCATGTGGATATATATCCACTGATCTTAGGATATCCATCTCGTGGCCATTTGGACATGTTTTTAAATCACAAAATCATATACATGATCCATGCAATATATAATGTATCCAGGTATATCACTATAATTCTTTTTAAAAAAAGTTCTGGTCGTATTATAGTCACGTTTCTGTCACATTTATATCACTTGTATGAGTTAGAACGTAACTTATTGCCGGCATGTGTTAGTAATATTCCCAATGGTAGAATGTAACATTTCTATCACATTCTTTGTTTCTAAGTTTATGACTAGTACATTACAGGAATGTTTAATTGTTATGTGGGAAAACCCCCATAAAAATTAAATAACACTGCGAAACACGATTTCGGTACCGGAAAAACTGATTGCCATTATAGTTTTTTATTGGTCATAATAGTATGTAAGTAGAAGATAAAAACAAAAGGATGTCTTTTGTTTTTATCTTGTTTTACCGATAACCTTTTTGTTATATATTAGTAAATTAACTATTGCCCGCGACTTCGTTCGTGTGTTTCAAATTATTGCTTTCTTTTTACCCTCTCCTTCTGCTTTTCAATCCCTTCCATCCAGTCGAATACCGGCTTTGTTCGCTATTTTTTTCAGGTTTTACTTTAAATAGTCATAACTTTTATTTTCGTTTAATATTAGGGACATTTTGGACCACTTAAAATAAAAATTTTTGTGGTTACATATATTTGTGCGTCTGTGCAGTAGGAGAAAATAGGGGAGGCTAATTGTAAGACCGGATATTTTCCGTCATTTTCTAATTACTATTTATAATTTAACATTTCCTATCTGTACATATATTCTAAATAAAAAGAAAAAATCCACAAAATTCACACCACGCACTGACCTCACAAAAGTTAGGTTATGTTTCATTTAACGAAATTTTTCATTATCTCCTTTTACATTTCAAAAACTCTTAAATTTGACAGTGGTTATTCTTATCGTTGATTAGTATAACCACAAAAGTAGTTATTTTTGCTGATATTTTAGATGATCTAAAATGACTTTATTAGTAATAGAGAAAGAGATAAAATTTAGAGATTTGTTTTATGCATAAATGTAATAATTGTTGAGAAAATACGTTCATTTTACGTGGTTATTTTAGTTTTTGGTTGGATATTCATTAAGTAGGATGATGAGTGATTCATTAAATGTATATAAAAAGATTCTCTTTTTATTATCACAAGCTTTTATTTAACTTGCAATGTATGTAAATGTGTCTTCGGGTGGAAAATTGCAACTTAATTTTGACCAACTTCCCGACATCCGATCGGCTTCAAATTTGGCATGCTTGTATAGTTGCAGTGACAACACAAGAATATCAGACGTCTTTTCATGACCGATGATTTTGAAACCGCTTTAAAAACACGCGTAAAATGTTATTTTGGCGACGAAACGATGACGTCACGGTTCAAAACATTCCAGAGGATTTCGAAAGCGCCTTGGCCGCCCGCTGTTTCGAACATGGTTCAATTTGGCGGTACTTGTCAATTTTAAGCAATAATGAAAATAGGCCAAAGTTATCTAGCGGCGACAAAAAAAATGGCTCACTTGTGGATCTAGGACACCCATTTCGAAAAATCACAAAAAAAATTTTCAAATCCAAAAAACGAGAAGCCACACAAACACAGCTGATTAATGTCATTCAATAATTGTCATTTTAGCGATCAGTGCCGATGGTTCGAAACGGTGATGTTGCGGTTAAAACGGTGACGTATGTTTTCAAAATGTGCTTTCGAAAACATCGGTCGCGAAAAGAGGTTTATAGTATGATGAAATTGACAGCCCCCTTCTTACTCGAAGGGGGTTTAGGGAGGTACAGGGGAAATACGCCCGATTTCATTGAAATTTGGTGTGTTGGGGCACTTGGGGATGGAGATAACTAATCAGATTTTGAAAATTCAATATCAAATTTGGCATGCATTTATAGTTCCGGTGACAATACAATAATAATATGTCATTATTAGGCACTCCTCCCCCCTACGAGGGGAGTGAAGGGGGGAAAACACCTAAGTTGGTCCGATTTCAACCAAAATTGGTATACGGTGGCTTTTGGGGATAAGGAATACGAATTTTTGATTAGATTTTGAAAATTCATTATAACGGATTCAAGATGGACGATTCTCGGTCAGGTTTTGCTAACCAATTTTAATTGACTTATCCACATCCGATTGTGTTTAAATTTGGTATGCCTTTATAGTTCCGGTAAAAATACAATATTATGGTATTTTCAAGTACCTACCTCCCTCTAATGAGGGAAGTGGAGGGAAAAAATTATTTAGTTTTTTCGATTTCAATCAAAATTGGCATACAAGGGTTTTTAAGGAGGGGGATTTTGAATTTTTTATCAGATTTGAAAATTTCAATAAGGCGGATTCAAAATGGACGATTGAGGGTAGAAATCTAAAAATTAAAGGTGTGTGTTCAAATTTGGGATGCGTTTATAGTTCCGGTGACAAAACAATAATTATGGTATTATTAGGTACACACTTCCCTCTAACGAGGAAGGTGAAGGAGGGAAAAGATCTGGTTTGTTCGATTTAAATCAAAATTGGCATACAGGGGTTTTTCGGAAAGGGTATGTGAATTTTTGATCAGATTTGAAAATTTCAATAAGGCGGATTCAAGATGGACGATTGAGGGTACAAATGTAAAAATTAAAAAATTAACTTTTATTAAAAAAAAAACGTTTAAAGAACAAGCTTAAAAGTAGAAAATAATTTTTTATGTTTCTTATAAATTTTAACTTTACGGTGACAAAGAGAGAACTAAAAAAAAACTAAATTCTTCTTCTATTCGAATGATAAATATAATGCTTTCATCAAAAAAGCTGAGAACGGGTGAGATTGCTGTGCTTGCCGAACCTTCGAAAATGTCGTTAGATTATAGAGTAATACAACTGTTTCTTAGGTGAATCGTCGATGTGACCGATATACGATACCTAAAGTTGCATTGCAGGAAGATAAAAAATTATTTTCTACTTTTAAGTGCATTTAGTAAAAGCTTGTTCTTTAAAAGTTTTTTTTATACAAATTTTTCCTTGCGAAATGATTTATATGTAATTATAAAAAATCCAAAATTCCAACAAGTTTTACTCAAATTTAAATAAAAACTCACAAAATTTGAATAAAAAACACATGGGTCCCATAGTCCTAAACCCTAACCCATCTTAGTAATTATCGCGCTAATGCTCGTATCCACCAACGCAAAAATTGCCCGATTAGTCTTTAATCGTGATTAGTTGCTAATCGGCGTTTAGAATGTGCTGTTTTACATTAAAACTTTGTTAGACAAGACTCATTACAAACTCCGATTAGTGTAAATCCTGATTAAGCCTTAATTGTAGAATTTTCACGTTGGTGGATATGGATATGAGCGTCTATTCTCTTTTTTTCGTTCAAACCTTGGGGCTGTGAGTGACGAAGAAAAGGAATGGTTTCATCAGGATATGAAACGCTTGCGGAGCGATTTCAAGGTCGTTGGGGCGCAATATTGTTGTTGGCGTTTAAAGGGAGAAGATACTTTCCAACGAAAAAGGAAAACTTAAATATATTTTATATTTTTGTATAATATAAACTTTTGCCATATCTTTTATATTTTAATGTGGGCAAATATATTCATAAGAGGTTTAGCTGGCAATTTTATTCGAATTACATTGATAATAAAACAAAACTATGTGTATATTGGACGTTTAGTTCTTAATTATTTTTTCAAACCACCGGAAAATAGCCACTTTCGGTACGATTTTTCGTACTGAAAGTTCTACATTACAAGGTATGTTCTTTCAAAATATTTTCACTCTCAAGAAAAGCCTTTTTGTTCAGTTTTCCGGTCATTTGATGCTTTTCCGGTCCCATTTTTGGTCAAGTTGGCTATGACTTCTTGTTGACATCTTTTGACACTTCTAAAAAAGCTCTGTTAAATTTTTTATCGTCTTCTGATGATGCTAACGTTGTTAGCGAAACGCGCGTTGAGTGCTAAAAAGTGTAGTTTTGGTTTGTGGAAAACAATCATAACTTTGTTAAGTTAAAAGTACAAAAATCATTTCTAGTCACAAAAGTTTACTTGTTTTTCTTTGGTTTTGATATTAAAAACTACTGGCCTTAGCGGCACTGTCTATCTAGCCAACGAAAAGCAGAAAATTAACATTTTCTTATTAGGGGGATTGTTCATAAATTACGTAACGCGGCTAGGCGTTGACGAAAGAGGTAGTTACTAAAATATTTTTTCTGATCATTTGAAAAAAAGTACGTACGATACACGACCGAAAAGTGTCTTCGCAGGTTTATAGGACTCGCCTGCGGTTCGCACTATAAATTTCCTGCGTCAACCTGTAAAGACCAATTTTCCGGTCCAGTGACGTAAATATCTATTTTTTTTTAAACGACCGAAAAATAGACACTTTCCGTACGATTTTTTGTATGGAAAGTTGTACATTAACAAGGCTGTGTTCTCTCGAAATATTTCCACTCTCAAGAAAAAACCTTTTTGTTCAATTTTCCGGTCCCTTGAGCATTTTCTGGTCCCATTTTTGGCCAAGTTGGCTACGACTTCTTGTTGACAGCTTTCAGCTTGTTTTTTTGGGCGGTTTTGACACTTCTAAAAAAGGTCTTTTAAATTTGTTTCAAAAGTTTTCCTTACAAAAATGGACTCATGTCTAGAAAATGAGTTTAATCCGGAGGAAATAGTAGAAGCTGCTTCAAGAGTCACATACACACAAAATCGACCAGCCGTTTTTAATTTTCAAAGTAAGTATACTATAAATACAGGTAAATAAAGAACAAACCTAGAAATCTGCCTTTTATGAGCTCTTTTATCATTACATTACTTGATAAGTTGGCCATGGCCGGCCATAACTGGTCGTCAGTCATCACTGAATCAGCTGTGTGAAGCTAATAGGCACTACTCTATAGTTTTTCTAATGTTTTTAGCATTTTTGCACAAGTTAAAAATACAAAAATAATTTCTAACCACAAAACTTTATTTTTTTTCATTTTAAAAACTACCGGCCTTAGCGGCAATGTCTATCTAACCAACAAGGAGCAGAAAACATCAGGGGACTGTTCATAAATTACGCAACACGGCTAGGTGTTAACGAAAGTGATAGATACTAAAATGATGTTTCTGATCGTTTGAAAAAAAAGTACGTACGATACCCGACCGGAAAGTGTCTTTACAGGTCTAGTGACTAAAATACCTATTACCTACTGTACCTGAAAAACAACACGTAATAGAAAAAAAGTACTTATGTGTTCTTATTTAGTGATGTGCTCGGTGATGTGTATAATTGAATAAACAGGAAGAATTTAAGTGGTTACCTATTTTTTTTTAATTTGTTACGCAGTGAATGAATTTTATTATTTACCAAAGTCGCACTACAATACGTCCTCAGATTTCCTAATCAGGATATTAAAATCAAATCTTGTAGCCCAATTCAACATGTTTTGTCTTTGTTTTTATATAATTCTACCAATTTAATAGTAATGATATTAAATGAATGAGGAGAATCAGGCGAAAAAGGGATTGACTCGTCTAGTTCAAATAATGACAATGGCTTTAAAAAGCTTTATTTAACATTAATTTTTTGAAAAAAAAAAAGAAATTAAAAATCTTTAAATCAGTTACATCAACCGAAAAGAATCCAAAAACATAAGATCAAAAGATCTTGGGTGGAAATAACGAAAATTCAAACTTGGACGAGCATCCCACAAGGAATACACAAAGGCCCAAAGCGAACAGAGAAAGGATTAAACGATGTTTCGCCCTGGCCAACCAGTGTGGGCTCATCAGTGGTTTCATCGGTCACCCTCCCCAGACATCAATAAACAACATCATACACTTTGATTTCCAATCTTGAATCACACACAAATATTCATCGTTCTGCACTGGTACTCATCCAAGATACATAATACGGATTCGTCTTGGCGTGTTAATATTTTGAATAGGAATATGCTCCTAAGGCAATTAAAAACAAAAAAAGAAGTTAAAAACCTCTAAATCAGTTACATCAATGGAAAAGAATGGGTGGCAATAACGAAAATTCAAACTTGGGTGAGCATCCCACAATGAACAGAAAAAGGACCAAAGAGAAATGATCAAACAATGTTTCGCCCTGGGCAACCAGTGTGGGCTCATCAGTGGTTACACCGGTCACCGTCCCCACACATCACTAAACACCATCATACAATTTGATTTGAAACCACTGATGAGCCCACACTGGTTGCCCAAGGCGAAACATTTTTCATAAAATTAAGAAAAGTCAAAATTTCACGATTTTAATAGTCCCCCACACCATATTGGTATGGTGGACTAAAAACACATACAAAAAGCTAGGATACAAAATCCATTGACAAAATACCATTTTTGTCTATAAAAAAGGGACCTCTTTTGACCGTAAGTTATTTATTATTTAAAAATAAAACAACGTTTTGAGACTATTTTTGACCATTGAAATTGCTGAAAAATTGCGATTTTAAAGTGGGCAAATATATTCATAAGAGGTTTAGCTGGCAATTTTATTCGAATTACATTGATAATAAAACAAAACTATGTGTATATTGGACGTTTAGTTCTTAATTATTTTTTCAAACCACCGGAAAATAGCCACTTTCGATACGATTTTTCGTACTGAAAGTTCTACATTACAAGGTATGTTCTTTCAAAATATTTTCACTCTCAAGAAAAGCCTTTTTGTTCAGTTTTCCGGTCATTTGATGCTTTTCCGGTCCCATTTTTGGTCAAGTTGGCTATGACTTGGGTGAGCATCCCACAATGAACAAAAAAAGGACCAAAGAGAAATGATCAAACAATGTTTCGCCCTGGGCAACCAGTGTGGGCTCATCAGTGGTTACACCGGTCACCGTCCCCACACATCGCTAAACACCATCATACAATTTGATTTGAAACCACTGATGAGCCCACACTGGTTGTCCAAGGCGAAACATTTTTCATAAAATTAAGAAAAGTCAAAATTTCACGATTTTAATAGTCCCCCACACCATATTGGTATGGTAGACTAAAAACACATACAAAAAGCTAGGATACAAAATCCATTGACAAAATACCATTTTTGTCTATAAAAAAGGGACCTCTTTTGAACGTAAGTTATTTATTATTTAAAAATAAAACAACGTTTTGAGACTATTTTTGACCATTGAAATTGCTGAAAACTTGCGATTTGTTAATATTTTTACAAATTTTCTTGGCTGAAGAATATTTGATTTACCTCCTGTGTATCTGTCACGGTGCTGTTTGTGTTTGATATGTAAAAATTTATTTGGTCTTTAGTTATGGGCGTCAATTTATATTTTAATTGGTGTAAGCTTTACCTACCCAAATTTTGATGGGCGGCCATTCGTTAAGTGTCCACTGTAATTAATATTCAAACAAAATTTTTTAAATTTAAATTGAGAAAAGCTTGCAAACGCTCTGTTTTAAAATAAAATCATACGCAGTACGACAAAACCACTGGAAAACAATCATGGAAAAACTCTCTGGATATTAACAGAATGAGAAATAAAATCTTGATATTCCTTCAAAATCGTCGCTTGTTAATATTTTTACAAATATTCTCTGGTGAAAAATACTTGGTTAAACTTCTGTACTTCTATTGCTTTGTGTTTGATATGTACGAATTTATTTGTTATTTGTCCATCATATTGTGTTTCCGATGAATCTGTATTTTTTACTTAAAAATTTGAAAGAGATGTTTCACTAGTGTACTGCTACCACGATATAATAAACTGTTCATTCTAAATTCCCCTCATTCTCTATCAGAAACTAAACAGAACTGTTATTGTCTATGTGTAAAAACTGATTCGATTGAATTTAGAATGAAGTACCTAATAATACTCAATATTTTTTTCAATTATATCTTCATCGGCAGCAACTCTCTAAATATAGTTCAAAAATTACGACTTGTTAACATTTCTATACATACATTGTTTTTGGCTGAATAATACTTGGTTTATCCTCTGTCCATCTGTCGCGTTGTTGTTTATGTCAACTAACCAAAAGGCTTGTTTCACTAGTATAATATACTGTTCATTCGAAACTCTCCTCATTCTCTCTCAGAAACTAAACAGAACTGTCACTGTCTATGTCAAATCAAATCAAATCAAATCAAAAAAACGTTTATTAAATATAAATATATTACAGATTACATAATTAAAAACCAATAAATTTGCAAAAAAAACGTTTTGAAAAAATCACTGAAGCATTGTCATGCTTGTGTGTGATTTAAGACTAAGTAGGAATATATTCAATATTCAATTATTGCTAATGCGTCACAATCTATAGTTAAGAATCCTTAATTCGGATAAAATGTCAAATTTTAGGATGATATGTCACAATCAGGAAACAAAGTTAAAATCTTATAATAAAAATAGTTTCAACTCACAAAAAGAAATAGGTTACAAAATTAGAAATCTGAAAAACAGCAGTTAATTTATTGCATATATCTTAACTCTATCAAATCATTAAATAATTTTCTTCCACTCTCATATATCCAGTTTTGGGTCGTTGTTTTAAATTTATAAAAATTTTTTATTGATCTTATTTCTCTTGGCATCATATTATACAACCGTGGAGCAAAATACTTCGTTGATCTTTGTCCATGAGTTTTCTGTCTAATTGTTGGATATGCTAATTTGTTTCTTGTGTTTTTTTGATGTGTGGTCATTTCAAGGAAAATCTTATTTTTAAATATGTTCTTGTAAATTTCGAAAAAATACAACTAACGTACATCCAACAACCTGACCTCTTGGAAAAGACTTTCAGTTGGAAAAAGTCTATTTTTACCATGCATGATTTTTATGAACCATTTTTGTATAATATTTAGGTATTTTACATGGCTTTCTGAGACTCCTCCCCGTGCTAATATACCATAGGTTAGAAGACTTTGTATTACAGAAGAATATATTATTTTCATATGCTTAGGGGTAAGAAAGTCCTTAAGGTACATAAATTTTGGCAGGAGACCTCTAATTTTTTTAACTAGATTTTTAACATGTGTGTAGTTTAGTTGGTTATCAATTATGCCTAGGTATTTTATATTTGCCGTTTCTGGAATTTCACTTTCTTCAATCTTTAGGTTACCCAGCCGTGGAAGTTTATTTTTATAATAAACATAAACATATTTCGTTTTTTCGATATTTAAGGTTAACTTATTAAAACTAAACCATTCTTTCAATAAATCAATATCGTCCTCCATCCTCAATTTAAGGTCCTGCCAAGTTTTCGCGCTGCAGAAACAACCAGCATCATCAGCAGAAACAACAATTTTTCCATTTAGCTTCAATTGAAACAGATCGGTCACATATATAATAACTAGCAATGGACCCAAAACAGTTCCTTGCGGGACAACATAGGTTACTTCTCTCTCCCCACTTTTAACACCGTCAATCTCCATAAACTGACTCGATTGAATTTAGAATGAATTACCTAATAATACTCAATATTTTTTTTCAATTATATCTTCATCGGCAGCAACTCTCTACATATTGTTTAATTATTAATAGACACTTAAAGTAAATATTTCAACGCATCGGTATCGTGTAGTGTATCAGGCCGGAAAGTGTGTCAGGTCGGACAGATCAGGCCACTGTGGCATGAATCTGTCCGCTATGGGAATTTGGGCGAACCATACTGCCTGTAGCCTGTAGGCGGGGGGATCTGGCGACCTCCCGCCCACGATTCGAGTATAGTGCTCAATCATGCAATCAGCTGGCCTAATCTCGAGGGATCCAATCGTCGTATTCCTTACGCCATTGGATCGTCACTCGTTATTAGGGACCGTGGGCTTGCTGACTGTGCATCAGCATGTCCACGTTAATAAAAGTCTCGCACAGGCATTCTTTACTCTGAGATCCTATACTTTCTAGGACACATAAGACCATGAAGTCCACGCACACCAAAGTCTTTCGGCGATCGGCAAGTTGCGACGGGAGCATGACAGTGTAGTCTGCAAGCTCTTAGTGACAAACCGGCACGAAAGCGGCGGAAGTGTGATCGCCGTTTTGCTCAAGAATTGGCTGTAGAGCAACTCGTGTGCTGCATCCGTGACTGAGCAGCCCTATTTAGGAACCACTCTGCTCACCCTGCAACAACTGCCCGACTGGACAACCGCATCCAGAGGGTACACCATATGCGGTCAAAACAAAAGAAAAAGAAATCCAATGAACTTTGCCACATGGAATATCCGTACACTTATGGATACAGACACAACCACAAGACCACAAAGAAGAACGGCAATAGTGGCACGTGAACCAAGGAAATATAACATCGATATCGCTGCTCTCAGTGAAACTAGAAGAGCAGGCGAAGGCCAACTTAAAGAATACGGAGGAGGCTACACATTTTTCTGGAAAGGAAAAGAAGAAGATGAACCACGTATTCACGGAGTTGGTTTGGCTATAAAAAATGAAATTGTGGACCACCCAACCGAATTTCCATCCGGAATAAGCGAAAGATTGACGAAATTGCGCCTAAACCTTAGCAACCACCAACACGCTACTATAATCCGCGCCTACGCTCCAACTCTTGCAGCTGATGAAAACCAAAAAGATGAATTTTATTCTCAACTTAGTGAAGCCATAACATCTGTACCTAAATCCGATAAACTTATCATCCTAAGTGATTTCAATGCTCGAGTTGGTACGAATTCAAACCTATGGAAGGGTGTCATTGGCAAGGAAGGTGTTGGAAACATGAACTCAAACGGACTGCGCCTATTAACATTATGTTCGGAATATGACCTCACAATCTCAAATACAATTTTCCGACAAAAAGAAAAATTCAAGACCTCCTGGCAACACCCGAGGTCAAAACACTGGCATCTGATTGATTACATTATTGTACGTTCCAGAGATTAAAAAGACGTAAACATTACAAGAGCAATAACGAGTGCAGACGACTGCTGGACAGACCATCGCCTGATACGAGCCAAAATGAACTTGCACATTCCACCAAGAAGTAGCCGTCAAAAAAAGCAAATCAAAAGAAGATTCAATGTAGAACGTCTTAAAGATGATCAAACCAGAGCAAAATTCCAAGTTTCTCTGAATCAAAAGTTGGGTACTTTAGAATACCCGGAGAATATTGACGATCACTGGAGAATTTTGAAGACAGCAATAACATCTGCCTTCGAAGAAACGGTCGGCTACACACAAAGAAAACATCAAGACTAGTTTGATGAGCACGACAAAGAAATTCAAGACCTTATTGAGAGGAAGAGAAAAGCCCATAATGCTTGGAAAAGCCACCCTAACTCTAACAAAAGGAAAAGGCAATATCAAGAAGCTAAAAGCAGAAGTACAAAGGCAAACACGTAGATTAAAAAACCAATGGTGGACAACAAAATCACGTGAAATGCAACATCTAGCTGAGTCCAACAACACCAGAGCCTTCTTTCAAGCTACTAAGATGATATATGGTCCCACTACACAAGGTATTAATCCCCTACGATCCAAAGATGGAACAAGGCTGCTTAAAGACAGATCCTCTATCAATTCACGATGGAAAAACACTTCCAAGAACTACTCAACAGAGAGTCTCAGGTCGATAATGACATCTTCGACAAAATTCCGGAGAAAACTACACAACAACACCTTAGTAAGATTCCGAGATTAGAGGAGGTCGAAAAAGCAAGCAACACAGCTAAAGAATAACAAGTCAGCAGGCACAGTCTACAAAGAAGGGGGTCCCGCACTTAATTCTCAAATGCACATTCTAATAAGTAAAATATGGACCACTGAGACCATTCCTGCCGAACTCAGAGACGCTTCTATAGTTAACATTTTCAAAAAAGGCGATAAGTCCCAATGTGGAAACTACAGAGGTATATCTCTGCTTTCTGTTGCTGGAAAGATACTTGCCCGCATACTATCAAACCAATTAATTCCGATTGCTGAACAAAATCTGCCAGAGACACAGTGTGGATTTAGGCCCAATCGAGGCACAGCTGACATGATCTTCAGTGCCAGACAAATGCAAGAGAAATCTAGGGAACAAAATCGCCCTCTCTTCATGGCCTTTATAGATCTAGTCAAAGCATTTGATTCGGTCAACAGAGAAGCTCTTTGGAAAATACTGGCAAAAGCTGGATGCCCTCAAAAATATATTCAAATTCTTAGACTACTACACGACAATATGAATGCCACAGTCCTGAGCAACGATGGACTAGGAGAGTCATTCCAGATTACGACAGGCGTTAAACAAGGGTGTGTTATTGCGCCCACCCTATTCTCTATATTTTTAGGTTCCATGCTTCACCTTGTTGAGGAACATCTACCGCCGGGAGTGGAAATTCTATATAGATTCGACGGTGGCCTACTTAACCTAGGCAGACTGCGAACAAAAACCAAGGTCTCCACAACCTCGGTAATCTAACTGCAGTACGCCGATGACAACGTCGTAATGGCCGATACAGAGGAAGGTCTACAACTGGTAATCAACGCATTTAACCAAGCCTACAAAAGCATTGGCCTAGAGGTCAATCTTGCCAAAATGCAAATTCTTCACCATCCAGAACCAGGTATGAATCCCCAAGCTCCAAACATTGGAGTTGTTTAAAGTTAAAAGTTGTTTAAGACGAATATTGAGAATCAAATGGCAAGACCGACGAACAAACATAAGTGTTTTAGAAGAAGCCAGAACAACTAGTATAGAAGGCCTTATCTTCAAGCACCAGCTTCGTTGGACTGGTCACATTATCCGCATGCCTGAAACACGTCTCCCAAAGCAGATATTTTATGGACAACTGAAGGAGGGAAGGAGAAATTAAGGTGGTCAACAAAAAAGGTACAAGGACGTTCTCAAAGGCAATATGATGAAGGGTCACATCAATATAAACAACTTCGAGACCACGGAAAACGATAGGGCTACATGGCGCCGAACAGTCCATGAG
Source organism: Oxystoma pomonae (assembly GCA_963921995.1). Taxonomy (NCBI): domain Eukaryota; kingdom Metazoa; phylum Arthropoda; class Insecta; order Coleoptera; family Brentidae; genus Oxystoma; species Oxystoma pomonae. The sequence continues at coordinate 101,774,502 of OY998165.1, forward strand.
GGAGCACAACCTTTTGAAGAGCAACGACGTAGACTAGAAACGGAAAAGAGAGAACGTAGAAAGGAGCGACAAAATGAAAGAATGGATGACCAAGAACACCCGGCTGCTGCCGGAGACTGGGTGTGCCAGGACTGTGGAAGGGTATGCGGCTCGAGAATTGGCTTACACAGCCATCAAAAAACGCACAACAGATAGCGACGATACAGAATAGAGGAAAATCATACTCGTTATCGAGTGATTGCCTATGATCGGTATACGTAACGCGTTCGGAACAAAGTCAAAATACAGTACATTTATGACTTGTTCATGCCATGTTTCGAACGATGCCTGTTTTTTTGACAGAATATCGTTGCGTACGGAAGGATGTACGTATCGTTACGGAGCCACGAACATACGCAAGGATTTCAATCAGCAGTTCTGTCATCCCAACCGTCAAGAAAGCGGTCATCGTTCGAAACATCTCATAAAAAAGTCAAAAATGTAGTTGCGTTGAAATATTTACTTTCATTGTCTAATATTTTAATATACATTTTTTTTGGCTAAATGATACTTGGTTTATCCTCTGTCTATCTGTCATGCTGTTGTTCGTGTTTAATATGTAATATGTACAAATTTATTTGTTATTTGTCCATCGTATTGTATTTCCGATAATTCTGTATCTCTTTGCTTAAAAATTTGTAAGTCAAACAGCCGATGGCTATTCCATCTTCATGACAAAAAATGCTAATTTGACATTACCATTTACACAGCGTTACAAGCACTAAATTTTACGCAGCCCGAACCGCGCTTCTTGTCGGACATGTTTATTTCCAGTTTTATGACCAAATATGTGAATTGTGAAATAAATAAAAAATCGTCTTGGTCTTGTTTTCCACCCAGAACCCAGATCGTCTTAGGAATTGCGTCTCGTAGGCTCTAGACGGGCCAATTGATTTCATTGCACCAGTCGAATATATCGACAATTTTTTTGTGTTTTAACCAATCCACTTTGTAAAGTAGTAAAATCCACACTAAATTTTAGTCAAGTGTACAAATCCGTCCTATCTATTGAGTATTTCACAGGGAAAGTAATTTTTGGACACATTTTAGTGAGCTAGGAACCCAAAAGATTAATTATGATTTGATAATTAATTGATTGGTGACAGAAAGTTCGATTATTATGATATTTTACACATGCACACAACCTCAGCTATAGCTATTAATTACAATAAAAACTGCGTGCTTAGCATATCATAACGACTGTTTATTTGCAAACATTGAAAAAAGCAAAACAATAAGCGCAAGCGTTGGACATATACCGGGTGTCCCAAGATGAGTAACCTATTGAAATATTTTGGAAAATATACAATGGAAACTTTTCAAACTTTCTATTCTAACACAAGTCCATGTAAACTATCTTTATGAAATACTTTCATATTTGCAGTGTTGCCATTTGCAGGAGAACTTGGCAACAAATTTCTTATTTTAAATTGAACACCCTGCGTATTTTTGCATTTTTGGATTCTACAGAATATTTTAGTTACATTTTATTTATAATGTCTTATACCTGTTCAACTATTTTTCAAATATTAATAGGTGAAAATTGAAATTTTTTAACTTTGACAGCCCGTAACATTAAAACGGTTAAGTATAGAGCAATTTTATATCTAAACCCAGGGTTAAAATATCCCAAGGTTAGTTTAACCCTGGTTTAAAAATAGTATAAAACGATATCTTGTAAAAAATCAAGACAGAATATGACACCGTTTTGCTCTATCCTTAACCGTTTCGATGTTACGGGCTGTCAAAGTTAAGAAATGTAAATTTTCACCTGTCAATATTTTAAAAAAAGTTGAACATAAGTACAGGACATCATACATAAAATGTTCTAAAATATTTTGTAGAATCCAAAAATGCAAGAATATACAGGGTGTTCAATTTAAAATAAGAAAGTTGTTGCAAAGTTTTCCTGCAAATGGCAACACTGCAAATAGGAGAGTATTGCACAAAGATAGTTTACATGGACCTATGTTAAAATGAAAAGTTTCCATTGTATAGTTTCCAAAATATTCTAATAGGTTACTCACTTTGGGACACCCGGTATAAGTAGTTAATTTAAGAATGGGTCAAAAATCTTTTTCAGATTCTCAGCGGTACGGAATAAATATGTATTTTGGCTTGGCGCCTTTATTATGTAGTAAATAGAAATGTTTGTTCACAAAAACTTCTAAAGAAGAAGTTTTATTAAATGCCCTGAAAAGTAGAAAATATTTTTTTATCTTTCTTATCCATAATAAAAGCCTTGGGCGCAAATTTTAACTTTAGGTATCGTATATCGGTCACATCCACGATTCAAGTTGTGTTATTCTATAACAGTTGTGTTACTCTATAACCTAAGGACATTTTCAAAGGCTTGGCAAGCATGGCATTCTCACCCGTTCTCAGCTTCTTTAGATGAAAGCATTATATTTATCATTCAAATAGAAGAAGACTTTAGTTCTTCTTTTGTAGTTCTCTCTTTGTCACCGTAAAGTTAAAATTTTTAATTTGCGCCCATCGCTTTTATTATGGCATGAGAAAGATAAAAAATTATTTTCTACGTTTGAGAGCATTTAATAAAACCTTGCTCTCTCTTTTTTTTAATAAAAATTTATTTTTTAACTTTTAGATTTGTACCCTAAATCGTCCATTTTGAATCCGCCATATTGAAATTTTCAAATCTGATAAAAAATTCATGTCCCCTTCCCGAGAAACCCCTGTTTTCGAATTTTGATTTAAATCGAACAAAGTAAATCTTTTCTCCCTCCACTTCCCTCGTTAGAGGGAAGTGTGTACCTAATAATACCATATTATTGTATTGTCGCCGGAAGTATAAACTCATACCAAATTTGAATCCACACCCTTAATTTTTAGATTTATACTCTTAATCGTCCATTTTGAATCCGCCATATTGAAATTTTTTTTGTATGCCAATTTTGATTGAAACCGAATAAACTAAATCTTTTTCCCCCTCCACTTCCCTCGTTAGAGGGAGGTGGGTACCTGAGAGTACCATATTATTGTATTTTCACCGGAACTATAAACGCATACCAAATTTGAACACAATCGGAAGTGGATAAGTCAGTTAAAATTGGTTAACAAAACATGACCGAAAATCGTCCATCTTGAATCCGTTATATTGAAGTTTTAAAATTTGATCAAAAATTCGTATTCCTTATCTCCTTAAGCCCCCGTATACCAATTTTGGTTAAAATCGGATACCCTCCACCCCCTATATTCTTGTATTGTCATCGCAACTTTAAAAGCATGCCAAATTTGAAGCCGATCGGATGTCGGGAAGTTCGTCAAAATTAAGTTGCAAGATTTCACCCGAGCCAACATGCATACATACGTAGATACATTGCAAGTTAAATAAAAGCTTGTAAACAATTCTAAAAAAAAAATTAATAAGCGCAATGAAGGAAGCTTGGTAAAAAATGTGTCAGTTAGCTAAAATTTTGTGCAAATGTTCATAGTTACTGTCTGGGAGACGGTACTTCGAAGTGCCCAGGTTTTTAGAAAAAAGGAAACCTAGTTTTTCTTTCGCTGAGATGAGGCATGGCAGGGAAATATAAAAAAGAATAATGTAATCCAGAGGAAATTATTCATGAATATCCAATGTTTTTACAAATCTGATTGAAAAATTTTAAACCTACTTCAGATATTTCATGTAAGAATTTAATAATAAACGACTCTGCAAAAATTTCAGCTAATTTTGATATTTAGTTTTCCTTCCAACCTTTGCAAATTTTTGGAAAACAACAAAATATTGAGACAAAACAAATTTTATTTTTTTTCGATAAAAGAACCACTGGCACTGGGCCTGTTATCTTTCTGGAAGGTTTCAAAGGTGCGATTTAGAACAAACACGATTTTTATTTTAAATATCTTAGCAAAAAAAACTAGATAATAATTCTTTTTTTGAAAAAAGGATAGACAATGTTGAACTTGAGAGTAAATTAGAGTTTCGAACTTCCACACTGAGGAAAATTTTTATCAAAGTGATTCTGCCTGACGCCTATTTAGCCAAACAATCTTGCTAGAATAAAAAAGTAGCTCCAATACAATAAGAATGTTTAGTAATAGTAGCAAAGAAAGTAGTTAGACTAGCAAAAAAAGTCTTATCTTGTTATTTTAGCAAAAAACTTTTATTTTTTATTTTAACAAGACTATTTGGCTAAACAGGCGCCAGGCAGAATTACTTTGCTAAAAATTTTCCTCAGTGATAGTCTTTTTTATTTTTCACAACGTTTTGAATTCGTATGTATCTGCAATCGTCATCAGGTAAGTACGGCTTTGCACCGGGGTTAGACTCCAATATGTTGATGCAATTGGATATTGGAACGGTTGACAACTAGTTAAAAGTCGTTCCGTGTATGGTGGACATATACAATATCTTTTGGTCTTGTTTTCCACCAGATCGTCCCAAGGTTTACGATTATCGACAACGAAAGAATTTCTTTAACGTAGGAGTCTTAAATGAAAAACCCTGTAATCAAATTCAATAAAAATTGTGGGGTATGTTCTTAATTTCGTTGAGTATGCGAGTATTAATTCAATAGCGTTTTATGAGTATGAGTTTCTGAAAAGGTCTCTTTGAAAACAGCTTAAAATTACTGAAGATCGCAAAAGAGTATTAATTAGGCAACGCAACCTGTTTTTTCGGTAAGAATCAGAAAACCTTAACAATTCCCACAGCTTTTTTTTCCCTCTGGATTAAATTTTTCGGATTGCGGTTCTGTGTATGCGACAGAAAGAGAGACAAAATTTATAAGATATCGAGAAATTAAATTACATGGTTGTAAAGAACTTTTTTACATTGGTGATTAGATTGTCAATACTGACTATAAATGTATGAAAAAAGAGCATAAATAAAATTTTATTGTTAAGAACAGAACTAGAATTCGGCAATAATTTGATGCTGCGGCACTTAACGTTGTTGTTTCTTTAAAAAATGAAAAAAAAACACAGGCAAAAGGTGAGATAATATATAAATGGAGTAATATAAAAATGGCGCACTTCTGTTTGTTATCATAACTTTGTCCAGTCTTCTTGTATTAGTCGACTTCCATTTTTCTGATTTTAAACTTGCTAGCATCATTATTTTTCGCAGTTAACGCCTGATCCACAGCTTCACTTCTAGCCGCTACTTTTGTTTCTCTTTTTATCGAAAATAGTGAAAATGACGAAGAGGGAAATAGAAGTAAGCTCGAAGAAGTGAAAAAATGGATGGATTTTTTATTTAAAAATCACATTACTTTACAAATGTAATGTAATATTGATTTTTCTTGGCATAGCAAAAAGGATCACAATTGCTATGTTTTCATGGGTATTCAGTTCGTTTTCAAAACTCATTGTACCTTTTTCTTTTATATAGCGTTTTCTTTATCAAGACCAAGAACACGCTATATAAAAGAAAAAGATAGAATGAGTTTTGAAAACGAACTCAATACCCATGAAAACATAGCAAATATGCCCAAAAAACAAAAAAAGTTTAAAAGATAAATCAAAATTTGATGTTTTTGTGAATTTTTTAAACTTTTTTTTGTCTTTGGGTGCACTGAACTTAAAAGACAAATGTGTACTTTTGACCCAAATGAAACGTTATGAAAAAAACATTTTGCCTTTTAATTTCATAGGTGAGGTCCTTTTACAAAACCCTTTATTGTATAGTTTCATTGAGAATTTAACTTATAAAAGGTTGGGTAAAAAGATAAAGACAGATGATAAATAAGTATGTGTAATTAAAAAAAAAATTGAAGTACATTTCCCAAATACAGGTTTAAAAACAAAACAAGGGTTCATTATATTTTTCACTGCCTTAACTCATTATTGGACTGTTGAATACAAGAATTCCTTTATTTTTTTTACAAAGTTTAACATTTGTTATCCCTCCAATGCTAAGGGAGTAAAAAGGAGGTGAAAAATATAATGAATCAACTGGTTAAATAAGTAAAAACATAAAATATTACCTTATAGTAAAAATCGAGGTAAAAATTATTTAAAAAGAATATAAATGACCTAGAAATAGTTATTGTTAAAATTATTCCACAGATAATTGTGAGGATAATTGCCTTTAGTCATAATTTAGTACACAAAATTCAATATAAAGCCTCAAGAGAGAAAACATAATTTTTTCCAAATCATTTTTGTTTGGCTTCATGAAATGCTGATTTTTTTTTTATTTATCGCAATAATCTCCTCTTTTTAGACTATTAGAAAATCTTACAAATCTTATTAACTTGCTTGCACCACCAGAACAAACCCCTAATAATTAACTTTATTATTGTGGTTAGTTTAGGGATTAAGAAATATAATAAAGTTTGTGTCTTGCCAAATAAAAAATTAAAGTATGTTCCTGGTTTTGTCAACTTACTGTTTTTATACTGCAAGGCATCAATAAGTTCATTGACAACATCATTATCATGACTTATAATTAAGTTTACTCCTGCAAACTTCACAAACAGTTTTTTACTTTTCTACTTGGCAAAGCGAAAATCTTAGACAATAGCCTGTACGTCTTACCAATTGATTTAAAAATACTGAGGGAGAGAATCTTTTCTTCTAAAGTAAGTCTTCTGGCTTTAGGTTTCTGCTGCTGTACTCTAATCTGGCATATAATAAGCATTTTCTGCGAGTGCTAATTTTCTCTAGAATGATTGCACATAACTGGTCATTTTATGCAATCGCTTACTACTATCAATAACTTTCCTATAGAAATGTCATGCTTTTGGTGTGAGATTAGCTTGTCTGGGCACATTGACTTCATTAGGAATTAAAGAGCGCCTTCTTTTAACTGTAAAAAGAAATAAAACAAACATTAGCTAATTAGTTAAAATTATAACATTTATAAATACATTAAATTTGTAAAAATGTAACTAAATTAAACAAATTGATCGTTATCAGGGTAACCACCAGTTGGGGTGTAATCTTTTTTTATAAATTTGTGACCAAATTTTCAAAATTTTATGATTTTATGACTGGTGGTCACCGTGCTTTCTCCACTGAATTTATTTTAAACTCGACATGTTTTGGGAGCTCAGGCTGCCATCATCAGAAGTCCCTACCAAAGTTTTATTAAGGGAGACCATATTGGAAAAAGAAAGAGAGGCTAAAACCCATTGTGAGAAAAACTTTAAAATTTAAAAAACAAAATAAACATATAAATATGCAATACATTATAGTTATTTAATTATGCCATGGATAGACTTTGTGGGGTACTAAGAAAACTAAGCCTGACGTCTGTTTAAGCCTCAGTTTAAGGTAGGTACTGTAAACACTTCTAAGTACTGGGATAGTCACGTTTTTTTTAGGGAGTGTCTAAAGAGCCTGCAATTCAGCTGAATAGCCGTGAGGCTAAAGAGCCAGGAATAATTATTTATTATGTGTTTTTCATATTTTCTTTTTTTTAATTTTTTTTAATTAAATTAACCCAACCTAACCTAAACAGACTCAAGCCAACTTATTAAAAGACAAAAAAACACAAAAAAATACACTTTAAACTAAATTAACCCAACCTTAACAACAAGCCAAAAAAAGATGTAGGGGTTGTAGTGTGTTTTTTTTTGGGTTGTTTTAGCTTTAAATAAGTTGGTTTGAGTCTGTTTAGTTTAGGTTGGGTTAATTTATTTGGTTTGAGTTTTTTTAGGTTAGGTTGGGTTAATTTACTTTAAAGTGTGTTTTTTTGGGTTTTAATAAGTTGGTTTGAGTCTGTTTAGGTTAGGTTGGGTTAATTTAGTTTAAAAAATTAAAAAAAAACGAAAATATGAAAAACATGTAATAAATAATTATTGCCGGCTCTTTAGCCTCACGTCTATTCAGCCGAATTGCCTTTAGACACTTCCTTTTTTTTATTTTATAAGATAAAATATGCTCACTTTATGATCAGCTTGTCATACATACAACGCTTTAATGTATAGGCAGGAGCACTAAAGACACAGAAGATTAGTCCCTCTTTACAGAGTAAATCAAAACTTCTCAATACTTTTTGACCAGGGCTATAATATTTTTGTGAACAGTTTTGGTATCTACTAAAATTAAAAAAAAAACTTACCTGCCTTTCTTTCTGGGTTGCCCCATCATGGTGTCGTCTCTAATATTTTATAAAACATAGCTTAAATTTGATATACGATTTTACTACACCTCATACTACACTTTATTTTACTCATCGTACACTATAAAAGCCTGTACCTTGTAATAATTCCTTTCTTTTCAAAAAACCAAAAATAACCTCAACAAACGCCATTGTCGTTGTTGGCTAAAAATCAATAAATCCGCCCCTACGCGCTGGCGTCAGCTAAGCCAGCTATCGCCATCTATTAAAAAAAAATTACCAGACCCCGAAATAATTATACCTAGGCTTTTCCATAAGAGAAAAAGGTCTACAAACTACAAGTAGTTTGTCTATGATTTAAATTCGAATAGAAAACAGGTAACAAAGAAACAAAAAACAATGATCGGCTTTATTTTATTCAGACTGCCATAAATGAATGGGCCTACTATATAGACCAGTTTCATTTTTATTTTAAAAAAATCTCTTTTTTTTTTAATGAACTACGATCTGCTGGAGTGTAAACTAACTGCCGATTAATTCCACTTTTTTCCATTTCAGTTTTTCATTCTATTAACATAAAACTGTACTTACCATGCACCATATACACATCTAGAGATGCCTTTACTGTCAGGTATACATTATGGGCAGGTCTCCGATAACCATTGTTATACCCATATGTTCAGGAGCACCTATTGGCGTAGAGAGCTTGCTTAATTGAATCCTCTGTTGTCAAACATTGTTAAATTTTAATCTTTTACGAGATATATCAGAACTAACCAAGCCTTTTTCTGATTATGTATATGGACACTGTCCGTATATCGCACCATGACTGGAACGTATATGGTAAGCATCGTAAAAAAGTGTAAATGCACAAAGCCGACTTAAAGGCATTTTAATTTTTAGTGCCTTTTTGCGTCGTGCATTTTAAGATAACACACAATGCTGTGTGCATTGGCGTAAAGCTGTTTTTTTAGTTTAGCTTTTGATATCTTTCTTGAAACTTTCTATTATCACATTGGGATTGTCATCTCATGTGGTTACCCGGAAAACATAAATCGTCGGCACTGAATCGGGCCAATGTCGACAACATCGGCAGTGTGTCGGCATCGGCGACTACACTCTGGCTCGATGTTGGTGAGATTGCGATTTTCAGTCGGCAACTGACGGAGGTCCACATTACTACAGTCGACTTTATGCCGAAACCACTTTAGGACCGACGTTGATCCGATTGGAACTTTGTTTAATTGGTCGAAAATCAGCAACTGACGATGGTCCGATTTACGATAGTCGACTTTATGCCAAAGTCCACTTTACTTGCTTTAGGACCGATAATGGTCCGAAAGGAACTTTCTTTAATCGGTCGAGAATCGGCAACTGACGATGGCCCGATTTACTATAGTCGACTTTATGCCAACGCCTATTATCTGCTTTAGGGCCGACGACGGTCCGATTGGAACTTTATTTAATCGGACGAGAATCGGCAACTGACGATGTCCCGATTTACTATAGTCGACACTATGTCAACGCAAACCTTATCTGCTTTAGGGCCGATGATGGTCCGATTGGAACTTTCTTTAATCGGTCGAGAATCGGCAACTGATGATGGCCCGATTTACTATAGACGACTTTATGTTGACGATCACTTTATCTGCTTTAGGGCCGACGATGGTCCGATTGGAACTTAGTTTGATTGGTCGAGAATCGGCAACCGACGATGGTCCGATTACGTCACCTTAAAATTTTTAAACTGCTTAATAATTTCTTCCTAGTATGTAGAGATGGCGCTAATGTCCCTATGTTCCCTGTATAGTGGAAGATAATATTATATATATAATGAGCAAAGATATTTCAAAACGAGAATGCGGACTTGACAAGATGGTGGTACTTCTCTACAAGAATCACTTCTTCTACCACTTTAACCCGCTCGACTGGTTAAGCACCTGCCAATGTTGGGCCACTTTAAGCTACCACCGACGGACCTCCGTCCTTCGCCGTCATTGGACTGCTTTAGAGGACTTAAATAGTTTACCAATGTCGGCCCGAGACCAGCTTGCCTACGTTAGACCGACCAAATTAAGCAGCCTTATGGGCGGATGGTCGGTACCATGTGGTTAAATCATATCGGACCTTAATCGTACGGCGACGGTATGCCGATGTCAGCAAAAAGTAAAATTTATCATTGCTCCGATGACGGGCTACAGTCTAACGCTGCATCGGCAAACATACATTGGGCCTACATCGCAAAGCGGTCAAAAAATACTGCTGATCCGATGTCGTAAATCGACGTCGTGCCGATGACGACAAATTCGGCAATCGACATCGGACCAACGAAGGCCCGAGGTAACCGTGTTTGCTGGGTAATACAAAAAATTAGTTGCGGATTTTTCAAAATGTTGCTGTAATTTGCCTCTTTATATTTTTTATTAAAAAAGCACAATAATAAGATTGCGTCCAAAAAAAGGCAATTTTTTATCGTATATATATATCATAAGAGAAAAAAATTTTCCAGCTAAATTTTCAGGTCAGTCAAGCTACCCTCCCCCCCCCCCAAAGACATTCGAACTTTAATATGCTTATAATTTCGAACCAATTTTGAACCACTTTTAAGAATAATGAACCACACTTTTTCATGGTTTTTTTTTTTTAATCAAAAGGGGGGGTGCAGCCGGACGCCAAGCTATATCACCCTCATTTAAAGCGTAGAGAAAAATAAAAAGAAACTATACCAAAATTAGGAACTAATTTCGAGCTCCTAACATCACCAAAAAGAATTTCGAAAAATCCACTAGTAACCCTGTTCTTTTTAAATATGGTGGAAGTGCAGGTTGATATCAAGTCACACCCTATCTTTCGGGGGTGGGGGGGGAGAGGTGTGGCTTGACTGAATTAAACAATCAACTGGTATGAGAGTTTGTTGCTCGCAATTTTCGCGAATTTCAGACAATTTTAACAGCCGCTGTGGTAGTGTTTAACAACCACTACCACGCATCGATTTTACCAGAGTTTTTGGAACTCATATCACTCGTAAAAAAGTTTAGAGATGAGAAAATATACAAAATTGGGCTTTATTTTACAAAATAAATGTTTCGCATATTAGAAGAAATAAGGTAATATTTTATCATTTTTAAAATGAAGTGTGCCAAAATTCTCTAAAATTAACCAAAAAAATAACTACAACGAAATGGATTAGTAGCTTGCAGCAGTGGTAGTAATTAATTACCACAACGGAATGACGTTTAGCTATTGCGTAGACGCAGTAATTACCACAACCACTACGATGCGTCAAATAAGCGTTCCAAAATATCCCTAATTATGTTTATGGTTTCAACGATAAAATCCATAACAATGAAATTTTAACATGAAAATCACAAGTCGTCAGTCGAGTGAGGGTGCAGGTTGAAGTCAAGCCACACACTATATTTCGGGGGGGGGGGGGGTGTGGCTTGACTGACCTAAATTTTCGACTGTTATGAAAGTTTGTTGTTCGGCAATTTTCTCGAATGTTCAATTAAATTCATTAGGGAAATTTTGGACTGCTTAAAATTTTGACAACTTTGGCAGCCGCTGTGGTAATGTTTAACAAGGACTACCACTACCACGCATCGATTTTACCAGAGTTTTTGGAACACATAGAATCTGTCACTTGTAAAAAAATTAGAGATGAGAAAACACACAAAATTGGGTCTTGTTTTTTACAAAACAAGTGTTTTATAACAGCTTCAAATAAGCGTTCCAAACTCAGACTAATAACTAAAGAGAGACCAAACATTCCCTATTGACATCCTCTAATGTTTACAATCCAACACCCTTCTGGACGATTATATGAACAGAAAAGAGATAGAGCAATAAAACGGCAACACTGTCAAAAATTGCTTTTCCCATTACCAGTGGCGGCGTTAATTTTAATTTAAATATATAAATGTGAAAACGAGATATAAGGTAGGGTTGGTCGGATTTTCTTATTCAAAAGAATTAACTGCCAGAACTTGCATAACCACAAAAAATAGATTTATTCAAGGATAAAGTTTAGTTTGAGGAATGTAGGTATTTACGAACAGATCAAAAGTTTACCAAAGAGCACTTGAAATGATTTTTAGGTCAATTATTCAAGATGGCTGTTATATATTTTTTTTAATTGTGCAGTATCCCACAAAACAAAAGTAAAAAAAAAACACGCTAATAAACGGCTTATTAAGCGTTTTTTTCACTATAATAATAATGTCTCTTCTAGTTTTCTTTAGTGGAATATAAACTTTATTTATCAAATTAAGAGAACTTTTTGTGATGTTAATTATGAAAATTTTAAGGCCAACAAATTTTATTCTTTACACATTGGCTGCATATTCATTTCTGAATACAGAACACAAGAAAAATTTAAGGAAGAGGTAAAAAATTAATTACTAGTAGTTTTTCAGGAAACAGGAGTCAAAAGGCAAAAAAATAAATAATAAATATTAATGAAAATAAAAATAAGATTGGCTCAGAGTAAATATCTCCAAAACGGTTTTATTCACATTATAGAAAGTACCCAGGTACCCATTAAAATACAAAAAATACCTGCCCCAGTACCTGACTATCAGCACTTGGTCTTATTGTCTTCTCTTGTTATGTATAAGTTATAATAAATAAATATTTTACATGCAAAAGGAGCAAAATTATCTGGTACTTTTGTTTCTTAAAAAAGATTAGTATTAGTCTTAGATTTTTGATGTATTAATAGTATAATCATAAGCTTTTTACGCAGTTTTTTACCTCATACTACGCCCATGACTAACGTAAAATGACAGGATCTTTCTTACCTCCGAAATATTAGTTCTGGGCTGGAATATCCGCTTTTATTGCATACCAGGCAATGGTAAACCATTTTGTTGGTCCTCAAAATAGTTCTTTTTTCACAAATAGTCACAATAAAATTCAAAAATCACCGAACAACACAAACCCCCGTTAACAACAACGCCGTCAGCTGCAACCAAACATGTCGGCATTTATTCGCGGCTCGTCGAAAACGCGTTGCCGGCTTGTGTTCTTTTTTTTAAATCTCGAAATTCTACTTATTAAAAATTAAAAAAAGTTAATTATTGAGACTAAAAATTAGGACTAAGAATTAAGTTATTAGCATAAGAAAAATTATCCTATATAAAAATATGTCAAATAATCAATAATATTATCAAAAGAGCTTCAAGAAGTTTATGAATTGTTTGGTTTCTAGGGAAACCCCGCGGTAAATTGGCAACCATGTATTTTTTGGGAAATAAACATTGTGGCTGGTTGATCGGGGTAATATTGTTTACTGTTATATCTCATTTTTTTATTAATCTGAGGTTCCAAAATATTCCTAAATATGTTTATGGTTAAATAAGGATAAAATGCATAACAATAAAATTTTAACAAGAAAATAACAAGTCGTCAGTCGAGTGATTTTTTCAAAAATTTCCTGAGCGAAATATATAGCCGTAGCGCAGTGGGCGGCATATCCGACCGCCGCGCCGCACGAAAGGTCTCAAATTCGATCCCCGTGGCCGTCGGTAGTCTACTTGGACTTTTTATCGTAAAATTACATAATTTTGTGAGATCAAAGTAAACGCCGTATGGAGCGGAATAGGCCGTGTTGGCTAGAAGGCAGGCTAACACGATTCAATACCGTCCCTTGTAGAGGGCTATAAGAGGACGGTACCGTGTGATCCTAATATAAATAGTAGAGCACGTTAAAGATCCTTAGCCCTTAGACAAAGGGGTCTAGTAGTAATAGTAGTAGTAGTAGTAGTAGTAGTATAGGGGCGACCCGTGAGCCTGGCAATTAGGCCTCCTCATGGGCCATTTCTGCCATACCCCGTTCCTTACCCCTATGCCCCTACTTCCGCTGCACCTCTTTCTTCTGGCCTCCCTGTCTTCTTCAAAAAGTTCAGTGTGTCGGCCAATTTGAGCGAGTGCAGCTCTTTTTCCTCTATCGTGGTAAATCCCCACTTCAGCTGCCTTGATCTGGCATATGCATCAAGTGCTGCGCCGATTCCTCTTCGAGCCCGCAAGCGGGACACACGGGATCTTCTGCTACTCCTATTTGCGTCAGATATTTGTTCAGCCGATTGTGCCCAGTCAGCATCTCTGTCAGCAGTCCAATGTTCTTTCGGATCTTGCCTAAGAGCCATTTAGTTCTGGCTACATTCGGACCATCCACGAATAGCTTGGACTGTCTACACTTTGACTCTTGCCTCCAGGACGTCTTCAGTTCATTGTTCGCCCATTTGTTGAGCTCACTCTGTACCTGTTTCCTTGTTATTGCCAGAAGAGGTTCCGGTCCAATGTATTGGGTTTCGGCCCCTACTCTGGCAAGTGCGCCTGCTTTCTGGTTCCCTGACCTGGGACCCAAATCAGTGTCACCCTTTTGTCTTGAGCCAGTGTTTACAGTGCTTCAGCGCACTCCTACTAACTATTTTGGGTGCACTTAGAGCCTTGAGGGCAGCCTGGCTGTCGGAGCATATGTATATGTCCCTCCTGCCATTTCTGACCTCGGCTAGGGTTGCTGCCATGATAATGGCATACACATCCGCCTGAAACACCGTAGCGTGATCTCCAAGTGGATAACTCTTCTGAACTTCTAGGCTTGCCGCGTACACTCCTGCGCCTGTTGTCTGCCTGGCTGACAGTTTAGAGCCATCCGTGTAGCAGACCGTCGCCTCTCTGCTTAATTCCGTTCGGAATTCTTCCCTTTTTACTCATTCCGTTCTAGTATTGTGACCTTGTACTTTTAAAATTAAAATTTAAATCAGTTAATGGTTTAACAAGTTGTTCAGTTCCCCGATGGCTGTCCTGGATCCATATAGACAACCTGGATCAATAAAAAATAAAGAAAAAAAATCGCGTTACACTTCTATGAGGTAAGGTGAAAAGTTTTAATTTCGACCTTTGTGACATCCCTCACGCGAAAGCTTTTCTACTCTAAGGTACTACCTACTCTGTATGGTAATTTTTATCTGCTTCTATTAACCCGAATGGCCCTGAACCACAGAAGTTTTTGTTCTGTGACTGAACGGTCAAACATGATTTTGAGGGTTCCGGATACAGAAGGCAAAACATGTGACAAATTTTTTTGGATACAGTTTTGGCTAGAAAAATTTATTTCAAAGGTCACAACGTAGAGATATTTTCAAATTTGTTTTTCGTTTCTGAGATATCGGCCTTTCAAAAAAACCGCTATAACTCGAAAACCAGTGAGACGATTTTAACAAATGTTAAAAATTTTTAATCGACAAGACTTACAAACCTCAGTTGTTAGTTTCTAATTTTTATTTTTGTTTATTTTCATTTACAAACGCCATAAAATCAAAATTGCAAAAATGAAGAAAATCCAAAAACATGAAATTACGTACGTCACGTTAATCTCGATAAAGGCACAGGCTGGGGGATCGTTTGTATCGTACTTTTTAAAACCAATTAATTAAACTGGGTAAAAAAGCTTCTACCACCTTCCAAAAGTGTTTTCTTTTCCAGATATTGATTTTTAAAATAATAACTTTAAACGCTTATAATTCAAAAACGTCTGCATCGATTTGAATTTGATAGTGTTTTTTTTCAATAAGAACAACTTTTCCAATTAGTCGTTATATTAGATTTGGAAAGTTGTAATTTTTGGAAAAGTGTTAAGAAATGGTTTAATAAAAAAAAGTTTATTAACTATTTTCTTGTCTAATGATTGTTATAACTCGCTGGTCTCGTTTATGGTAGTCGCGATGATTAGTGGAAAAGGCCAAAAATCCAAAAGTTTTCTCCTTTGGTAAAATTCCCTTTTTTATTTGAAATAACTTGTATTTAGCCTTTCCCCCATGTTTGTAGGACTCACAGTTTTCCAGATAAATTAGGAGTTTAACTAATTTAACCATTTTTAACTTTTAAATTTTCTTTAAAATATTTTTTTTCGTATATACCAGTACATATTTACCTAGATATTTGCCTTTATAATCATAAGAAAAATACAACTAGTTTCTAGGACATTTAATTTATTAATATTATCGGAGTTAAGTGCAATATTTGCATAAAATGTCACTTTTGCTAACGCGACGCCATTGCCATGCGACTGCATTAAGTCATTTCAAGAGGTCGCAAATGTGTAGATAATCTTAATGATGAGGAATTCAAGTTGATCATAATATTTAAATTATGCTCTTTGTAAAATAAATATGAATTAGGAGTATCATGCAGCGTCGAAAAGATATTTATCTTAATTTCAGCTTTTAATTAATGATTTTATGTAAAATATCTATTAATTTGTTTTTTTGCCATACTAGTCATTTAGTTATCGTTTCGTATCTTGAAAACAAGATTGTTAACTTTGATAGTTTTATTAATTAAATCAAATTAACGGTTATTATACATTGCTTTTCAAATTGCTTTATTTCTTTAATTTAATTTAAAATGCCGAGTTTAGAACTACATCATATGTCTGAGTGGGATTTTTCCTAATATAAAGGATGCTTTAAGAGATCCATAAGCTTGATTGTATAATGTGGTCAAAATTCGAGGGGGTGGTGGGGTTTTGGGAAATTCTAAGGAACATATCAAAAAAATAATATACAGGGTGTTCTAAAAATCCGAGGAGTCCTCCCTAATATCTCCAGAGCCAAAAGAGACAGTGAAGGAAAAAGCTCTATTTAAATCTTCCAAAATTACAGGGTATCTCTTTTAAAAAAAGTATCGTCGCCGCCCTTGCTCCGCCTCCTGACGGGTGCCATGAGTAGCATCCAAAAATATACTTTTTTGTAAACCTTTTAAATATGTGGAATTTTACTTCTCTGCTTCTTTTGGTTTTGGTGATATTAGGGTGGACTCGAATTTTTGGAACACCCTATATATACATTTTTAGATATATATATTTTGCGGGATTGATTTAAAGAAAATAATTGATAGTGAAAACCGCGTGTCAGTATATCAACCAGTTTTTAAGAGGTGCTTTTTGAAAATTATGCGTTTTAGAAATTGTCCTATACCTATTTTATAAATGAAAGTTTCTTGAATGAATTTTATCTCAAAAGTTTATTTTTTGAGATATAACTCCAAGTTTGGTATTTTTCTTATGAAAAAACTAATTTTTTTTTCAGTTTTTGAAATCTGCGTAATATTTAATTTAAAAATTAAGTATATCATTTTTTACATTATATTGTCGCCTATCGTAAAAAGTATGCTAACAAAAATAAATAAAGAAATAATTTAAAAAAATACTTTGAATGTGCAATATATCATTATAAAGGCAATTTCACGTAGAATTTAATTAGCTTTCTGCTATCTCCCTTAGAAATACAGAAAACCCCCCAATCTTCAAAAATTTAGAGCACCCTGTATGAAAAGAAGGGGAAAAACTGCATAGCTTAGTTAAAAATAATTTATATCACTAAATAAATTTGATTTATAATCGAGGTAAAATCGGATAGCTAGACTAAAGTGCCTCTTTTAATCCCGCGGTGAAAGGTTTGTAGCCCGACCGTAGGGAGGGCTACAATTCGCCAAGGGATTAAAATACACTTTAGTCAGAAGGTTTATATACTATTTTATGCACTTTAGAATACAAGAAACTAAAAACAAAAAATCACAAAACTAACAGTAGACCAGTTAACGGTACTCCAGTTTCAATATTGACAGCTCGTATTACTGATAGTTGTCATTGATTGTTGTTGGCATGGTGGATTCACTCAAAATTTATTGTGCCATGGAAGTATTGCTATGGCACACATTTTTTTTTGAAAATGAACATTGAAGAAGCCGCGGAAGAGGCCATCGCTAGCATTCTTCCACAAAAATCATCTTCTGTATGGAGCCAATATTCCATGATCAAAGCCACGATAATATCTGAAGCAAACGTCGACATCAGCAAATATAGTAAACTTACGGCATTTTTAAAGAGACAGAATGACTATTATAAGCCGAAAATGTCCAAGATATTGGATTTCGACAATATAAGAGATTTTCTTCAAAATGCTCCAGATGAAGAATATCTAGCCCAAAAGGTAAGATTCTTTTCTTCACTTTGAGTATTTTCCTGATAATACTACTAAAAATAACAACATTGATTGTCTACAAAACTTTACTAATTTTTTTACAGGTGGCGCTGATAATGGGAGTCGCTGGAGTATGTCGAGGAAAGGAGCTCTGCCAGCTAGACTGCAGCGATGTCTCGGACGATCTAAGCAAGGATCGCTCATTTGTGATAAAAACGTCCGGTGAAAACTCTACGAATGTAGTGGAAATGGTGAGAAAATATATTGGTCTAAGGCCACCTACACAGCATACACGATTTTTTGTGTCTTACAAAAATGGGAAATGCATGAGTTAGCCCATAGGAAAAAATACATTTGGATAGCTACCAAGGAGAATTACTGGCTACTTGGGACTACCAGACGCAAATCTATATACTGGGCATTGTTTTCGCAGATCATCAGCTTCTTTACTTGCCGACTCGGGAGCAACTATAGATGTGTTGAAAAGACATGGTGGCTGGAAAAGCAGTTCGGTTGCTGAAGGTTATGTTGTATAAAAAGAAGAATGTTGCCGATCAAATTTTCACCAATGTCTCCTCCGATGTCGATATAGAATCAGCATCCAACATAGGAAGATCAATTTCAGAAAATAATACGACAACGTCAGCGGGGACTGCTACGTTTGTGCAGAATACGTCTATAACTAAAAATGTTGCCTCCAACTGTTCACCCTTCGTAAGCCTTGCAAATTGCACCCAAGTAAATGTAAATATATATCATAATAAGAACTAGATTTAAGTAATGCATATGCCAATTATTTTTTTCGTTCATACATTTTAACAAATAAATAAAATTTCAATAAAATTATTGTTTAATTTGGAAAAATTTACTTTAAATCCCCCAGGGATTTAAATTATTTTTAATCCTTAAGGGATTAAAAGTGATCCTTTTATTCTTAAATGAGGGTTTAAATGTGCACTTTTTAATCCCTAAAGTGCATAAAACAATTTATATCACTAAGGCAAAAACAATTCATATCACTAAATAATTTTCATTTATAATCGACAGTTTGCCAAGTAAGTACTACAACCACCTATCTAAAGAATAAACTGATGATATTTTTTTTTAAATCCTATTATGGTTATATTATGGTTAAAAAAGGTCTTAACAAAAACTAATGCTAAATACGGTTTTGCCCCCACCCAGGAGCAAAACTGGGTATTGAGTTAAAAATTTGATTAAAGCGTCTTTATGCAACCATTAGAGTAAATTTATTTCGCAGTGCACCTATTTAAATCTTCATTCAGCCAACCAGTACCCACTGGCGCACCGAGAGGGGGAGTTTTGGGGTTAAAACTCTCCCCGAGAAGCCTGGTTATAATCATATTTTTAAGTACCTACAACATTGTGCCCAGTTTTCGCACCAAATACTTAACCCAGCAAACACGGTTCCCTCGGGCCTTCGTCGGCCCGATCTCGATTGCCGAATTTGCTGTCATCGGCACGACGTCGATTTACGACATTGGATTAGTAGTACTTCTGGTCTGCTTTGCGATCTAGGCCCAATGTATGTTTGCCGACACAGCGTTAGACTGTAGCCCGCCGTCGGACAAATGGTAAGTTTTGCATACCGTCGCCGTACGATTAAGGTCCGATGTGGTTTAACCACATGGTACAGACCATCCGCCCATAAAGCTGCTTAATTTGGTCGGTCTAACGTAGGCAAGACATCGGTAAACTATTCAAGTCCGACATTGGTTTCCTAAAGCGGTCCAACGTCGTCGATTGACGAAGGTCCGTCGGTGGTAGCTTAAAGCGGCCCGACAATGGCAAACCACAAAGCTCCGATAATGGGTGTATAATAATGCCCCACATCAGCCTCTCAAAGCGGCTCGACGTCGGTGATTGACGAAGGTCCGTCGGTGGTTGCTTGACACGATCCGAAATTGGCAAACTACAAAGTTTCGATAATACGGGTGCTTAACCAGTCGGGCTGGTTTAAGTGGCAGAAGAGGTGATTCTTGTAGAGAAGTACCACCATCTTTTCCAGTCCGTATTCTAGTTTTGAAATATCTTTGCTCATTATATATGTAATATTATCTTCCACTGTACAGAGAACATAGTGACATTAGCGCCATCTCTACAAACTAGGAAGAAACTATTAAGCAGTTTAAAAATTTTATGGTGACGTAATCGGACCATCGTCAGTTGCCGATTCTCGAGCAAACAAACAAAGTTTCAATCGGACCATCGTCGGCCTTAAAGTAGATAAGGTTATCGTCGGCATAAAGTCGACTATAGTAAATTGGACCATCGTCAGTTTCCGATTCTCGACCGATTAAACAAAGTTCCAATCGGACCATCATCGGCCCTAAAGCAGATGAGGTTTGCGTTGGCATAATGTCGTCTATAGTAAATCGGGCCATCGTCAGTTGCCGATTTTCGACCGATTAAACAAAGTTCCAATCGGACCATCGTCGATCCTAAAGTGGTGTCGGCCTAAAGTCGACTGTAGTATTGTGGACCTCTGTCAGTTGCTGATTATTGACCGAAAACTGAAAATCGCAATCTGTCTAACATCGGGCCAGCGTGTAGTCGCCAATGCCGACACACTGCCGACGTTTTCGACTTTGGCCCGATTCAATGCCGACGATTTGTGTTTGCTGGGCATGTTTCGTCACAACGCCATATCGTAAATGTTGGGCTCTCTCACATCTCTTCATAAAAAAAGGGGACACGTATTTGACATTTGGATACGTAATGTCCCCGTATTTTTTTTTAACACAAGTGAACATGTTATGTTACATACACTGAAAGAAAAAACTGGGTACACTTAACCAGAATAGGTATATGGTTTGGCGTAAATCAAACTGTGGTTAAATCAACCATAAAGAAGTTAGTTTAATTAACCTATTAAAATTGTTTCGATAGATTTTTAGATTAAAGCAACTATCAGTCCAACTATTTTTTAGAAATTGTTAACGAACAAATATTTTAAGTCAATTTAGGCCACTTACACTTTACTTTCAGTGTATATATATATATATATATATATACATTGAGAAGAAGAACTACAAAATGTGACAACCTCCCACTTGTAGCGGGTCACCTATATAACCGTGTACTAAGCTGCCTCATTCATTATTTTTCCTCGGAGTTTCCATTTTAGTAGCCTCGAGCTGGTAAACGTAAGGTGGATGGAGCACGTATGAGGTTGAGCATGCTCAGTATTGCCTGATGCAGCGTTGCCAATGGAGAGGACAATGGTTTTTCCTAAATCTAACGAATGATCGCATTGCATGAATGACTTGGTGGGTCTATTTGAGTTGAATGTCTTTTGACCCGATTTAATTTAATTTTTGAAATTAAAAATTTGGTTATTTAAACTGGAATCCAAAATACAACAATACAAATTAAATTGGGTAAGTTTTGCAAATCGTGTCGAAAGGTCTCGAAAAATAGTTATTTACCTAACAAGTGCGGAAAGTGGTACTTTTCCGCACGCGACGGCATTTGCACGAACGACGCGGAGCCGTTAAGGATGGAAAAGGTATTTTCCGCAAGAGTTAGGTACCTTATTTTTCCTACGAGTGTTTTTGTCTATCTTATCTAATTTAACAAAAATGTTTTTAATATGCAAAGATTTTATAATATTGCTACAAAATGACACATAAGATAGAATAGTTACATAGATCATTTAATTAGTCTTAAATATCTTCATTTTTAACAATACAAAAATCGCGCGGAAAAGTAACTTTTCAACACTAGTACGGAAAAGTTACTTTTCCGTACGATTTTACTTTTCCGCACAATTTTTTTAGTACGGTGCCGGCAAAGTATCCATAGATTTAAATTATCGTGCGTTACATTAAAAGTCATGCGAAAAAGCAAAAATCATGCGGAAAAGTAAAATCGCACGGAAAATTACAACTTTCAAAACGAAAAATCGTGCGTAAAAGTAAATTTTCCGCACGCTCGTAGGAAAATGGACTTTATCGCCACTATAGTTAGTAAGAAAAAGTCCTTTTTACAAAGAAAATTTGCCAAAAAATTACAAACTTTTGCAAGAACTATTTTGCAGAAAAAGAATTCTCTTTCAAAAGTATAATTTTCATTAATGAACAAAATGTTTTCGTATTGGAATTTTTAAATTCATTCGAAGAAAATTAAATTTTTCGCACAACTGTAAAAAAGAACCCCTTTTAATTTAGGAATTTCAAAAAACTTTAACTTGTAAAATGTGGTACTCATTGAGTTTAAAATGGATAAAACCGTCATGAATAGATGGTACAGACTCAATAATTACAAGAAAGAATCTCGCTGCTGCTCTTGTAATGGCACCTATCTATTTTGATTAAATTAGCAATTATGGTTCTAAAAGAATTTTTCCAAGACGCTTTTTGTCGTCTAGCTAAAAAAGGAAGCATTTTTCCCTGGCGATTTAATAATGGTATATCCTTCGGTTTGTTTTGAACACCAATTTAAGAAAATTAAAAGAATCTAAGCCCGAGAATTTTATTTGATATCTTCTGTGAAATTGAATTAAATAAAGCTCAGAAACCGTATGTCACTTAGCACTTGGGTTTCTTTCGAGTCTATATTTCTTGGTTTATCGTTTGAAATTGACGTTTTTTCTTGTAATAGGCAGTGCTAAAGTGTCTAGATAATTTATTTTATTTATTGAGCTGTTTTTAGAAACCCTGTTGCTTTGTTTTCCGCTAATGCTCTCAGTTTAACGACAAAGTTTGATGTCTAGATCAGCACTTTCAATGTTGACTTTTTTTGTTTATAGATATAGTTCTTTTACTTTAAATCCACCGAAACCTCATGCACTTATTTCTTCCATGTTTTCTACGGTACCCATTCAAGTAATCTAGTACCTTTCACTACTTTGTGTGCTAATCTTTTGGATCTATTTGTGGTTTTCCTTATATTGTCTCTGTCTTCTGTATTTCAGAGCCTCACAGTTGTTGCTTTTGTCAAACTTATTTTGTTTGGAAGCTCTCTTGTGATTCGGTGTTCAGTGAGAAGTTCTAGTTCCTATTTGTTTTGAGTAGTTCATCGGTGACATTCTTCGTTGGTTCTTTGATAAATCTAATGTCACGTGTTTGACTGGGTATGGCTTTTTGTTTTCAGTGATGCTTTGATATCCTGAAACTTATCATGGTGACAGGGTTCTTAATTATTTGCTTTATTCCCACTTGCCGTTGTTAAAGGTTTTCGTGCCTAATCCAGTCTCTTCCCTTATTGTTTTTGAGTGGTTTGTTTTCCCAAACAATAAAAAAGTACGGTCTTCAAGATGTGTAATTAAGATCCTTTATGTGGGTCTTAAAGTTGAACTTTGCAGTCATGCAGTTTTTTCTCATATGCGCACGTGTTTGATTTGCATATGTCCTGGGTTATTGCGATTACCAAAAGGGGTAGGTCGTAAGAGTTAAATTACAGCTGGTGGTGTACTCCCTTTAATGATTTCTAATAAGCGCACCATGGTCCTAATTAATGAAAAAGAAATGTTAAACTTTTTTTTTAAACAGAACGGAAAGTACATTCCATCCATACAATTTTTTGTACGGAAAGTGTAACTTTACAAAGATGGGACCAGAAAATAAAACATAGACCGGAAAGGAAGAAGAGACCGGAAAATGATCATTTTTCAATCTATGTTTTTTTTCCGGTTCCATTTTTAGTCAAGTTGGCTAGGCGATTACTTGTGTTGATAGCTTTAAAACTTTTTTTTATTTTTTTTAATTTTTTTTTAATTTTTTTTGTGTTTTTTTTATCTTTTTTCTTATTACCTCTAAGTAAAAACAGGCGAATATTAGTAGGCTGAAAAAAAAGTAGTACGATACATGACCTGAAACTCACTTTACAGGTCTAGTAACGTAAATACCAATTTTTTTAACAGAACGGAAAGTACAAATTTTTCGTATAATTTTTTGTACGGAAAGTGTAACTTTACAAAAATAGCACCGGAAAATAAAACATACACCAGAAAGTGTTAAGTGAGTTTCCGGTCATATATCGTGCTATATTTTATTTTCAATTTACTAATATTCGCCTATTTTTGAACCTAGAGGTCATTAATAAATTTTTTAGTTTAAAAATTAACAAAAAAAAAAATAAAAAAAAAGAAAAAAGATGTGATTTTTTTTTTATTAAAAAAAGTTTTAAAGCTATCAGCACAAGTCATAGTCTAGTGAAATTGACTAAAAATGAAAACGGAAAATAAAATATAGACCGGTCTATGTTTTATTTTCCGTTTCCATTTTTAGTCAAGACTTGTGCTGATAGCTTTAAAACTATTTTTATTTAAAAAAAATAATTTCTTTTGGTTTTTTCTAATTTTTTCTTATTTTTTATTTTAAACTAAAAAGTTTATTATTGACCTCTAGATGTAAAACAGGCGAATATTAGTAGGTTGAAGAAAAAAAGTACGATACATGACTGGAAACTCACTTTACAGGTCTAGTAACTTAAATATCCATTTTTTTAACAGAATGGAAAGTAAACACTTTTCCTATAATTTTTTGTACGGAAAGTGTAACTTTACAAAGATGACACCGGAAAATAAAATATACACCAGAAAGGAAGAAGAGACCGGAAAATTATAAATTTGCGGTCAATTTTCCGGTCTATGTTTTATTTTCCATTTTCGTTTTTAGTCAAGGCTATGACTTGTGCTGATAGCTTTAAAACTTTTTTTAATTAAAAAAACAATCATTTCTTTTTTGTTTTTTTTAAAGTTTTTTTGAATTTGTTATATTGCTTTTTATTTTTTTTAATTTTTAAACTAAAAAGTTTATTAACGACCTCTAGGTTTAAAAGTAGGCGAATATTAGTTAATTGAAAAAAAATATATAGTACGATATATGACCGGAAACTCACTTAACAGGTCTCCACAGATTTACAGGTCTCGTACGACTAGCCCTGTAAACTTTCTGTGTCGACCTGTAAGGTTCCCTTTTCCGGTCTAGTAACGTAAATACCCATTATGATTACCGGAACTAAATTCAGAGGATCGTGTTTGTCAGGGTAGCAAGCTTTTTCGAGAATGAAAATACGTGCCAAAAATTCATGGAAGAAGATCGATAATCAAACGAAACTCGCCATAATTTATACAAAAAAATCTGTTGTGCAGGAACTTTCTCTTTTGCTTAATGTTTGCTAAATTAAAATTAATTAGTGTAATTATTGTCCTTTAAGTAGAGGCCAGTGTTCGCGAGTTGCTTTGATGTATATTCGCGTTGTCATTATCTGATTTAATTAGGCAAATCTGAGCGAGCTAATTTTCGGCGTGAACTCGCGATAAGAAGAACTGGTTTGGTGACACTTTCAACATTGTTAGTATACATCAAGATCAGAAATTATTATTTATTAAGCTCATCAGCATTTACAATGCAAATGTGTAAGCACATCAGATAACACTGGTCTGCAAAAAAATATTCTCGAGCCTCCTCTCTCTATTTTTCTTTCGATAAAAGCAATAATTTTATAGACAAGAATTTACCTTTATTTGGTGATTGCTTTCCTTTTATATCTTGAAGTAGAACTCTCTCGTCACAAAGACCAGTACTCCACCAACAAGCTTGCATTCCACTTTCCTGAAAATTTCTTCTCAAGCTCGTTCCTCGGGTTCATCCGGGACTGCTAATTAATTTTCGAAATGAAAATTTAAACCAAAATGTTTAAAGTACGAACCAGTATCGCGTCCAGAGAAAAAGCAAGTTTAGCACCACAACTCTTTGTCAAAAATGTCTGGTGATTTTGCATTATGCTATGCACTATGATATTTTATTTCATACTGTATTATAATCGAGATTATAATATACTTCATTACGTTATCGGTTTCAGTCCGAGAAGTGATACATTACATCACTAGTCTGGTAATAGTAATTTACGTTACAAGACCGGGAGATGGTCTATTAAAGTACAAGTCTAGATGTTTACTAGAATAACTAGACGAGTACTTTAATGACATTTCACGGCCGTGTATCGTACAACATTTTATTTCATACTGTTTTATTTAATTTAAAATAAAAATAATTTTTTTTTGAGAAGACAGCGACAATCAATATACCAAAAAAATGTCATGTCATCTATATTTGTTTCAACAATTACTTTCCAATTTTCCATCAAATTATTGTCAAAATTTTGAAGTCCAGTCATCTTTGAATTGGTTGCTAACAGAAACAAAATAAAGTTTATTTGTTTGTGTCACGTAGAGCAGTGAAAATGATCGCATTTTTGAAAAAAAAGTTCAGCCGCAACAGAAAAACTGATTCCAGCCAAATCTTCAGTAAGATATGAAAAAGAATATGAAACATTCTACGAATGGAGAAACACTTTTAATGTGGAAAATACCGTCAACGAAAATGTTATGTTGGCCTACTTCTTAGATGTGGTAGGTGTTAAATTAGTTTTATTAAAAAAAATGTGTTAAATACCTACTTTGTAAAAATACGTCGTATTTTCGTAATTTTTAATTTCCTTACTTTTTCAGTCACAAAAAATCCAGCAGTTCAACGCTATGGGCAAAATATTCGATGGTGAAATCTATGTTGGTAGTAAATGAGAACGTGGATATATCCAGATTTCCAAAACTCATAGCATTTTTTAAGAAAGAATCTGTAGGCCACCAACCGACCCAATCAAAAGTTTTGACCAGAGAGGAAGTGGAGTCATTCATAAAAACAGCTCCAACTGAGAAATTTTTGTTAATTAAGGTAAGTTTTTTGGTTTCCATTAAATAAAAATATATTTTTTTAACTGAATTTACGCAATAGGCAATTTACACAGGGGGATTTAGTATTTATACTTTTCTGCCTTTTTTTAAATTATTATTTTTTGCATTGTTTCAGGTTGTGGCGCTACTAGGTATTTGCGGAGGGTGTCGAAGGGAGGAGTTCTACAAACTAAATGACGATGATGTTCAGCATACAGGGACACAGTTGATTGTAAGCATAAACCAAACAAAAACTTACATCAAAAGAGTGTTTACAGTCATCGAAGAATCATTTTTAAGCATATTCCGTAGTTATCGCCATCTGCGATCCACCAACATTCCCGAAAAAGCGTTTTTTGTCGGCTACAGAAAAGGAAAATATATTAGCCAAAGAGTGAGCATCCATACAATTGGGGGAGCGCCTCGAAAAATTGCGGAATATTTGAATTTGTCCAATCCCGAAAGGTACACGGGACACTGCTTCCGCAGAACGTCTGCCACGCTATTAGCAAACGCGGAAGCAGATGTTAATGTGCTAAAACGTCACGGCGGCGGCTGGAAGAGCACCTCTGTGGCCGAAAAATATGTCGAGGAGTCTTTAGAGACAAAAACAAAAGTAGAATGATCCAGGGAGGAGAAAACTTTGTTCAAGTTCTACACCAACAACACTAAACCCAAAATTACTCTTCCTCGCGAAAAGGTAACCCCGAAAAAGATTGCTCGGCTGCTGCTCATGTAATTTCCAATAATTGCAATTGCACAATTAATGTGAATATTTATAAATAATTTTTAGTAGTTTATTGTATAAAATATTTGTTTCTCATTAATAATAAAGATTTGTTCAAAAATATACCATTTTGCTTATAAAAATTCAGAAATTTAGTTTGAGTCCGGTAATGTTATTTTACCAGACTAGTGATGTAATAGGTCATTTCCCGGACTTAAAGATAAAGTTATAGCTTGATTCGCCTTGTAGATAATCCTTGGAAGAAGATAAATCTTTATTCTACTCTCTTGGAAGATGTCCATCCTACAGAGAAGGATATTTCCAAGAGCAAGAATTAAAGCTGGAACACTTCTGACATTTAGATGATCGGAAGGCCTTGATCTTTATGCAAAAGACGGGAATGTTCCATCGTGAGAGGGTGGAAGTTAATAATATATATATATAATACCTTATCCCTAATAGAGATGTAGCGTCATATCACGGCGATGTTTTTACTACTACTATATAGTACGACCATAGATCTAAGAGATTTAATATAAATGTTAATCCTTTACCCTAATAATCACCTATTGTTCGGTGTGTGAAAGTAAATAAAATAAGCTGTAAGTATGCCACTATTTCTGAGGATTACAGGTGCGGATTTAAAATTTTGTAATTGTTTCTTAATAAGTACGTGTTTTTGGCCGAATTAAAATTTATCAACTTTATGACTAATTACGAAACGTTATAACATTAGGGTTTGATTACGTTACAAATTAATTTTCTTAAAATAATTAGTACAGGCTTAAGATACCAAACTAATTTGTAGTTTTGAAAATCAGTTGGCAGTTGGTGTTTGCTTACAAAAGAAGTTGTTTGTTGTTAATTATGATTGTATGAAAAATGTTTCGTCCGTGGGAGGAACCAACGAGTACGTCACGTGGAGATACGGAGAATAATGGCGTGATAAGAGAAATAAGTGATAAAAAATACTTTAATCGCGATATTTTGTCACTTGATACACGAAGATCAGTAAAGACAGCGGGTGTAGTAAAATAATTGTTGGGAGAAGAAAAAGGAAGGATTCTAATACTTCTAAGAAATTGGACATGGGTCATGTCCTACTTTACAAACTTTAATTCCAAGAATAAAAAAAGATGTTACAGGAATATGGTGTTGCCGTAAAAAACTGAAAAAATATATTTTGAAAAACGGTTTTAAAATAAAAAATAATAATAAACGGCAAGTGATTATGGAATCGGCCCGTTTAAAAAAATGGAGGATGGAATGTTTAATTGCAAAACACGAGTATAGAGAAAGTAATAGGTATGTTGTTTATTTGGATGAAACTTGGTTTGACACCCATGAAGTTCCAGATAAAGGTTGGGTAGAGTCGTCTGGTCACTGCACAACTAAAGCTCCATCAAATAAAGGAAAGCCTATCACAATAATTCATGCTGGAACAAAAAATTGGTTTATACCAAATGTGTTGGCCCTATCTGCCAAAAATATAAAGGATTGCCATACTGAATACCATGTCGATACCACAGAGGAATTATTTGAAAACTGGTTCAAGAATAAACTGTTATCCAATATACTACCAGAGTAGAATGTTAAATAAAGTTCCGTGTTTAAATGACACAAAATTTACCATTCAGTACTACATGTTAGAAAATAATATGTATTTTGAGGATAGCTACACCAAGAAACAATTGCTTGATATAATTAAAACATTTTCAGTACAAAAACAATAACATTGTGATACTTGGGCGGAAGAAATGGGCCATACAGTGTTGAGACTTCCTCCTTACCATTACATGTTTAATCCAATTGAACACATATGGCATGAGCTAAGAGCAGCGGTTAAAAGAAATAATGTTTCGCCAACTTTAAATTCTTCTGTGGTAGCTTTAATTAGGTCGGCGGAACAGAATATTTTAAGTAAAAGCTGGGAAAAAAAATGACGACAGTGACAGTGAAAGTGACTAAAGTTAAAATTTGCTAATTTTTTTACTATCCCGTATTTGTTTGTACTATATATGTATGTACCTGTTAAACTCAACTTTATAAAAAAAAATTTTTACTCTATGAGCATGAGGTGTAGGATGTGTCTATTAGATTAAAATAATTTTTCATTTAAAAAAAAATTATTAGACCGCACCGTCAATAAAACATATTATCTTCTTCACCTTTAAGGTGATCCGTGGTAGAAATTTACTAATCTATGAAAACACTAAGTGCGTCCCTGCTTCCATTCGAACACCCGCTGAGTCGCAATAAATGCTTATCGGCCATGAATACTAATGAGTCTCCTAGATCGATGGTCAGACTATACCTCGAGGTGTGTTTAAGAATGCATTGGGACGGTTATACAACTACATCTTGACGGTAATGATTACTCTTGGTATAGAAGTTATTTCGTCGCGGATATTAAATAGGCACGTTATCCCGACGTCCTGTTTACCACATAAGGTATTATTTTGGACTTTATAGGGTCTTTATAGGTGTGTTGTTGATAAAAATCGGAACTATTTAAGGTTAGGATTTCCAAATTAAATTTAAATATCTTTCCAGTTTTAATATGTTTTAATAACTAAATATTAATATTTTTACTTTTATTGGTATATGCAACTACTAATCAGTGATTTAACGAGCTATTTTTAAATTTTGATTTAAACTTCATGTTTAATAGAAGGAAATAACAATTCCGTCGCGCATTCAGTTGACGGTACATTGATGTACAATGTGAATAAAGTAGCAATAACTCGTAGGCAACGTTTTTCTACTAGTATATGCACATTTATTTCTTACTGCGTGGTAAGTAGGCGACCGGGTAGACTCCATGACTTTGTGTTTTGTATTGAGTAAGGGCTACTGAATTGCAACCAAATTAATATCAGCAGAATCGTTACTTCGTAAAAGTAATATTGAAGAAATTAAATGTGACAACTTTGACGGAAGCCTCGGGCTGCAAAGTTTTCTTCTAGTAATGGTATACAGAGCGCTTCAGGCTACTGCGAACATAGGCCGGAAGAAGTCCAATTTGCCAGTGTACGTACACGACGGGATACCGCACATCTATCAGTGGAGCAACGAACACTCAGGCTTGCGATTAACGTTCGCGGCTTGCGTTTAGTATGCCTCTAACGGTGGTATGTGGAGCGTAGTCAATGAAACCGGAATTTGGTCAATAAACACGCAAATTTTTATAACGTAATTTTCTTGTTTTTTGTCACTGATAATTACAGCGTTTTATTTTCAACTGCTTAGATATATTACTAACAACGTGTTACAATGAAAGTAATTAAGGGGAAACAAAATAAAAGCAAGTTCTTAAAATAAAATAATAGATTCTAAAAACCAAAAAGATTCTCCCAGTCAAAAAACAATTAGAGCAAATGTTCGAAAAGTCCTCCGTGCTCGGGTAGACAATATCCGAATCTATTATAAAAACCCCTTCTTACGTTTCCAAGCATGTTAGGGGTGATAGTTTAAAAAGCTTCTTCAATTTTAATCCAAAGTTCTTCCAAATAATTAGCCCTTTCATGCCCGTAAACTGTATTTTTGATATAGCTGGCCTTAAAATAGTTCTCCGTATAATTATAAACAAGGCCAATATTGTGAGCGAGACAACCATCTTGTTGAAATCATGTTTCACCAAATCTCACACCTAACAACTGCCTAGCAGTTGGAATAATATGCTGCTACAATAGATCCAAGTATCTAGGACCATTCAAATTGCCGTCAATAAAAAATGGCCCAATCACAGTATCCCCAAACATTTAGTTTTTGGGGATACTGTGATCTTACCTCAAAATACAAATGCAAATTTTCCCTCGACCAATATCAAACGGGTGTTGGGTTGTGACGATTCAATAATGGAAAAGTGCTTTCATCTGTGAAAAGAATAGATCTCAGAAAGTTTTCATCACAGTTAGCCCCCTCCATTATTGTTTCGCAAAATTCCATACGGCGGTAGTTGTCCTCCGGAAAAATTTGATGCGTTTTTGACGCTTTGTAAGAATGATAACCATTCTTTTTGAGAACACGTAAGACAGTGGCTGAAGACGTATCAACTGCTTCGGCAATTTGGTAGCTAGTTAACTTTCCATTTTTCTCCACTGCAGCGCATATCATTACATCTCGTACTTCCTGCTCGTAATTCAAAACAGTGGGTTTTTGATGGTTTCTTGGCGCTACACAACCAAACTTTTCAAAATTCTGCACAAACCTATGAATCGTTGATAAACTAGGTTCTGGGCAATTTACAGAATTCTCCAAAAAAAGTTCATGAATAAATCTCAATGGTCTGCCTTGATCGTACCATTTGACCATCTGCACTTTTTCGGCAACTTCGCAGACATCCATTTTTAGTTTTAAAAATGTATTATTTCACTTAAGAACTTACCAATCTGTTTCTCGAGCAAGGCAGAATAAAAAAAAAATAATAAATTTCCAAATGACCACACTGCAGCGTGCTTCGAATCCACCTCGGTCGTACGATACGGAGAGTAAATTGGACTTGATTCCCCCTATGTTCGTAGTAGCCTGAAGCTCATTGTATAGTTATATAGTGGAAAGATTACTTTCGCGTATAACTTTATATTTTTACGACACTGTGGTAGATTTTTAACCATAATAGTGACCACACTAAGTGACAGTAATGACATTTTTCCTATAAATAGTTTTTTGTAAGAAATATTACCTCCGCTGTAACTCATTTTTGGTGACAATGGCACTAGTCAAATTGAATATATGTATAATTATTTCTTGGGAAGAGAGGCGCTCGGGGGAATTGTAAAAAAGGCGTAGGGTTTAATCGCTTACAAGATACAAATTTAGCTGGCTTGTCAAAACTTATAAAACCTTCTAACCACCAAACTGTCACGTCGAATAGTAGTAGTATTAGAAGGCAGGGGGTGGCCCAAAGCCTGGCAAGTTGACACCTCAAAAACCTGGCGAGAAAATTTTATGCCTAAACGTCTAAAACATATTATTATTATTATAAATTTTAAATTTGGCGTAAGTGTTATTGAAACGGAGAGTAACGATTTGTCTAATTGAGAAAAACATAGGTTTGACAGCTTTCTGGAATTTGGCCAACAAACTGTAAATCCTAACAGACACTTAAAGTTAATTTTTAGTTTTATCAGTAATCGTATCCTTATCCCTATCGAGGCGACCAATCAAGCAGGTGCACTTTTAAAATGATGGTGAATGCGTGACAGCTCCAGCTGATTAAATGCACGAAAACCTCCTGAGGTACGATAAGGGAGTCGTAACATTACAACCGTTCCTGCATACGAAATGATGTTTTGATGAATTTGACGCAATTGATAGAGCTGTCCCGCATTCGCCACTAGTTTAGAAGTACACCTGCTCGATAGGTCGACTCGATAGAGATAAGGATACGAATGCCGATAGACCCGAAATTTAACTTTAACAGTGAGAATTACTAAGATCTAAAATAATACCCCCCACAGGTCTAAATATTTACACCTGTGGGGGGCACTTAATTTTAATGAAACGAATTTTCAAAAAACACTTACCCATACAGAAAAGACACAAAATTATTGATTATTTTGTATTGTTATTGCAAAATACCACTGAAAAACTGCTTTTTTTCTCAATATACACCATGTTTTAGGAGAAAATGCCCTAAAAATATTTTTTTTTGACAGGTTTCAAAATGGCAAATGGTGAATACGCCAAAAATTCGGCACATAGGTCGCGATTCCTCAGAAATGACAGAAAATCTCACCTGTCAGAATTCTGGAAAGTGGCGATTTTACTTATCGCCTCATTTAAAATAAAAACACAGAAAAGTTCATATTTATCCTAACGTTGTAAGAAAAACTGCGTCATTTTTTTATTAACATTTTGTAAACTTAATATTTTAAAGATATTCTGCAGGATTAGTTGATGCCGGAGCTAAATTGTTACTACGCGTACCAATAAACGTCGAAAATTCTCACCATGTAAAAGGAAAGACAGAATTTGTGTGACTTTTCTGAACAGTGACAGCGAAATATTCCATGGCTATCTATGGTTTTGTATGTTAAAAGTTTTAAAGGTTTGTTTACACATAAAAATATTTAAGGAATATTAGCAAATAGTCCTGACAAAAGGCATTAAGTGTAAACTTGTGTTAAAATCGTCAGATTTTTTGTAAAGGCTAGATTTTTTGTCGGTTTTTGAAGAATCGCGACCATAATAGCTTCATTATTTGTGTTTGAGGGTATAAAGTTGGTGATTTTTTAGACCACCTCAGGGGGGTGGTTAAAATTTGTAACCTCCAGAAAGGATTATTTTGTGGCATTTGGTAATAAGGTCGTTTCTAATTTCCCTAAGTTACAGTTTTTACAAGAATTAATGTACCTTATTTAGTATCCCAAGTTGTTCATTACCCCATAAAACACCTCCTATTTTGTCCAGAAAAACGCCATATTTTGAATTCGTTTTCAGCACAAAAAATATATTTATGAGAGCACTACGAGGCAAAACAAACATAAGTGATTATGCACACGAAAAATAAACCAAACAAAAAAATCCAAAACAACTATATTAAAAAAAACGTTCCTTACTCAAAGACCACTCATTTTAAAGCTGAAGCTTTCATCAGTAGAGGTTGGTACAGGCCAAGGTGCAAGCAGAGGTAAAAGATCCGAACCCGCTGTTTGTGATTGAATGCAGCGCTAATATTTTTAAACTGATATTTCGACAGTGCCAGAAATTTAAAAAAAACTTGCATTTAACTTTTTTAATACATTTCATAAATAAAAACACCTCTTAAATAAATACAAAATTAATCTACTCCTTATTTTATTTTTACCCATCTAAACCGTTGTGTGACATCAAGTATTAATTGGAAAAATTAATTAACAAGGGTAAGTTTTAATTAGAGTGACATAATTTTTTTAATTTAAACCCCCCGTTGGTTTAAATTTTTTAATTTTCTAACTAACAACAAAAGATTGTGTTAAGATGATTATTCAATAAACAAATTTATTAAAATTACTCTTATAAATCAAAACTCAAGGACGGTTGGTTTAAAATGCTTGAAACCGAAAATTTCACTTAAATTTAGGACCGTTCTAAAATAGACTAAACCTTTTCAGAAAATGCCACCGTAAGTGTCTATTGTTGCTTTAAGCTGTTATGCACTCGAAATAATTGCTGACAATCTGGGATTTAGAATCTTTTTCCCAATAATTAACTAACTTAGTATTTGAAATTCAAAACACCATGCGATCGTTTGCTGTTCTACCATTTGTTTTGAAAAGGGTATAGCGATTTCTGAACTGAACTTAAACTAAACTTAAGAAAAAATCGTAATTATTTTCTTATTTATGAAACCAATTTTTTCGTTAATGGTGATCGATCACCCTGTATTAGCTGTAAAATGTTTAAAGTTTCGAAATTCTTTTACACGTCACTTCGGAAGACATTGTTAAAAAAAAAATGATTTTAATTATGGCAAATACATTCACAAATAACTCGAGAACCTTGGTGTAATTTATCACGAAAATGGCCGACAGGTTTTTGGTGTTAAAGAAATTGTGGTCATTTGTTATTCCGCGATTTCGCGGAATTCGCATCAGATCAGATTTCACGTCCGAAATGTGAAAAAGAATTGGCAAATCAAAAGCTCGTTTCGCTTATTTTGATTGAAAACGGCGATAATTTTAATAAGGCCAAAATCATGCCGAATAAGATAATTTATTAGGGATTAAATGGAAAAATCAAAGCGCTGTTGAGAGATCATAATCAAAATACTGCCAAACGGGTTCATTAATAGCTACATGTTTTCGCCACTTCCTCACTTGACACACGGGAAAAAAATATATATATACTGATATCAAGAGGATGTTGATCCAAGCATAACTTCGTTTTGATAGTTTTCAATATTAATGAGTAGTTGTATACACAAAAACATGATGATGGGTATTTAGGCTCTTCTTAAGGCAAGCATAAGTTATTTAAAGCAAATCGAAAGTAAAGGGACGATATAAACCAATAACTGTTATAACGAGGACACCTGATCAAGCTCAACCTTCAGGGCCAGTATTCGTGTGAGAAGGGAGTACTCATATCTCCTCAGGACGTGTATTCTTGAAAATTATGCGATCCGGTCTTTCTCTCGTACAATGAGATCTATCACATAGGATCTATCACCTCACACAACGAAAAGTACTTTAGGAAGCAAAACATGTAAAAACAAAATCTCTTTATTGCTCAGACGTCACTAGATTCGATGCTGTTCCCCGGATTCGAACCATGCGATTGGGAACGTGTGATTTTCATGAGATCCGTAAGATCGGATCATCGCTCAAGAATATAACGTTTTCGTCCTATGTGATCATTCGCCATAGATCAAGTCAAGATTACATACCCTGGTTGCCTACTCTGGGTTTCGTAGGATGAGATCGTTGATTTGCGGACAACTGGTCGTAAATTTAAAGTCGCAAGCAGTTGCGACATCCCCACTACCGTCGCAAACCATTTCGTCGCAGATCCACTTCGTCGCAAACAATTGGGTCACTGATTCTCCCCGTCGCATAGGATATTGCAACGTCCCCTCCACCGTCGCAAACCATTTCGTCGCAGATCCACTTCTTCGCAAACAATCGGGTCGCGGATCCTCTCCGTCGCATAGGACATTACGACGCGCACACTAGCGTCGCAGACAATTTCGTCGCAAATCCACAACTTCGCAAATATATTCCGTCGCATACAACAAAATAGCGTATTAAATTATCAGAATCTTACGGAGCCAGTGGGGATCACAACAATTATGTCATAAGGACATG
Organism: Oxystoma pomonae; assembly: GCA_963921995.1. Taxonomy (NCBI): domain Eukaryota; kingdom Metazoa; phylum Arthropoda; class Insecta; order Coleoptera; family Brentidae; genus Oxystoma; species Oxystoma pomonae. The sequence goes on from OY998165.1 coordinate 101,810,776, forward strand.
TTGTCGCAAAATTATAGGAAATTTTGGGCTTGTTACAATGAATTTTTTGCGACGAAATTGCCTGCGACGCTAGTGGGTACGTTGCAATGTCCTATGCGATAGAGAGGATCAGCGACCCAACTGTTTGCGACGATGTGGATCTGCGACGAAATAGTTTGCGACGCTAGTGGCCACGTCGCAATATCCTCTGCGGCGAGATGAACCCGTGGCGCAAATTTTTGCGACGTCTTGGCTCTGCGACTGTTTGCGACCAGTTGTCCGCAAACCGGGATCGTTCGTCTGAGAGAAGAGGAAAAGTTCCAACCAATAAACGCGCTTAAAAGCATGATGAGACGATCGGAGAATCACCAAACTATTATAGGCACACGCAGAGCTGCTTCGAACAACGGTTTATGAGCGAAACCGTTCTCTCGATTAGACGCAGTAGTTGTGACTTGTAGGAAAGCTCGTCCGAAAAGCGTCACTTGTGTGATTTTTGGTTCTGCTTGTCCGAGTGTCAGATATTTCAGAGCACGCTAGTGGACGAAATCATCACGTGATCGATCGATATTTTACTCGCTAATACGCATGCTATGGAAAACTTGACCTTCTTTCAGAGTAGGAGATCGCCCCGTGGATCGAGTATAGGGAATTTTGGATATTTACCTTAACTTAAAATTTGGCATGACGGATCATGTCAAAACTGAATTATACAGGTACACGTTTCAAAGTTCAGTGCTGATGGATTCTGAATTAATAAACAAATGCCCTGTTTAGTTTAGAAACTATATTTTTCTTGTGTAAGTTTTTTGCATTTGTGACTGTTATCGAAAAATTAAATTATTAAAGTCATTATTTGTAACTCACTAGATTAATTTTTTTTTATAATTTTTAACAACAGGGGATAGCACATAGGCATATTTGGCCGTTTTTATCAAAATATGGCAAAAAATCGCAGCCAAGTTAAATGTTTTATTGGTTTATGGTTTCTAAAGAATGCAAAAATAATATAACAAAATTGTATATATGTGAGCATTACTTTAAAAATCAATCTGAATTTTAAAATATTTGAAATTTTGATGTAGGTATAAAAAAATTGAAAAAAAAATATTTCAAAAAAATATTAGAAAAACCAAAATAAGTAGGGTTTTCAGAAACGCTGTAAAGTATATAAAATATATTAAAAAATTTGAAAAAAATGGTAATTCAAATGGCTATTAGATGTTTAAAGGGTCCGCTCTTATAAAACAATATTCACAAATATGTCAAATGATCTGTAAAAACACGTCACAGCGAAAAGGACAAAGATTAAATAAATCATAGGTTATAATTTAATTAAACCATGGTATACCAGCAACAAATTAAGTACAAAATAGCAAGAAAAATGTTAGTTTCAATTTTCTTAGTGTCCATAAAAAAGCATTGCATCGATCCACTGTGCATCGTTGGCCGGTCGCAGAATACGGAATTTTGGATTTTAATAGAAGTGGTCCCAGAATCGAGCCCCTAGTCGATCCGGACCAACGCATGCGCACTCTTGCTTTCACCTAAATTTTGGGGGTTACTCTCCAGGGCCCCTATTCTTCAAATGATAGAAATTCTGCTCCCAGGGATTCAAATTCTCTCGCTACCATGTTTTTAAATCGGCTTCTCTCACTTTTGCCCGATATTGATCGGAAGTAATTGTCTTATTTAAGACCAATAAAATTACTTTCTATGAATATCGGGCAGAAGTAAGAGAAACCGATTTAAGCCGAAGATTTGAACCAATAAGAAGCATAGTAGCGAGAGAATTTGACTTCCTAGGAGCAGAATTTCTATCAGTTCGAGAATAAGAGCACAGGTGACATATCAAGAATACCGGCCATGAGCACAAAAAAAGCTTAACTATTTGTTACTTTTCCAAGCTATCCGCTTGGCGAGCACGCTACGGTCTTTCAGGCGGAGGTATACGCCATTATCATGGCGGCAACCCTACCAGAGGTCAGAAATAGCAGGAGGGACATTTGCATGTTCCGACAGCCAAGCTGCCCTCAAGGCTATTAATTCACCAAAAATTGTCAGTAGCCTAGTGGAAGAGTGCGCTACAGACATTAGCTGAAGACAAGAGGGTGACACTGATGTGGGTCCCGGGCCACGAGGGAATACCAGGGAATGAGAAGGCGGACGTACTTGCCAAAGCTGGTGCCGAAACCCAATATATTGGACTGGAACCGCTCTTGGGAATCACAAGAAAACAGGTGCAGAGCAAGCTCAATAAATGGGCGAGCGATCAACTGAAGTCGTCTTGGAGGGAAGAGCGAGAGTGCAGACAGTCCAAACTGTTCGTGAGTGGACCAGACGCAGCCAGAACTAAATGGCTCCTGGGAAAGACTCGCAAGGAAATTGGATTGTTAGTAGGAATGCTGACAGGGCATAATCGGCTGCGCAAGCACTTGACATGCATCAGAGTGTTGGACGACTCCGCCTGCCCAACATGTGGGTGGGCAGAGGAATCAGCGGTGCACCTGATAGGAGTGTGACGGGTACGGCAGATTGAGGCAGCAGACGTGGGGTGCCCCCACAATAGAAGAGGAGGAGCTACACTCTCTAAGATGGGCTGACGTGCTGTCCTTCGTAACGAAGGCGGGATGGCCCGTAGAGAGAGAGGCAAGAAATGTAGAGGGAGTGGGAGGATAAGGGTGCGAGACGGGGTATGACAGAAAGGGCCCATGAAGAGTCCTAGTTGCCAGGCCTGCGGGCCGCCCCCTTACTACTACTACTACTACTACTGTTACTTTTCCGCAAAAAGAAAAAATACGGGTACGGGTTATTTTTTGATAGATTACTACTGTAATGCGGGACTAAGTGGACCGAAATATTTCGTTGATTGCATAATTTGAACAAACTAATAAATATTTTGTATTAAATATTTTGATATAAAATGTACCCTACTTTAGTAGGCTGTCTTTGAAAAAACTACATTTAAAGTACACTTTCTGAAAAGACGTGGAGGTTAAATAATTAGGTTTATTAGGTGTACGAGTATGTTTAAATACAAAAACTATGAAAACTAAAAACAAAACTGTTAAGAACTTACACAGAAGCTCTGAAAACTCAAAAAATTAACTCTGAAGATCCCATTAGACAGGTCCAGTTTTCCCAAAGTTTTCCTATATGTTGTCCTACCACTATTGCCACAAATAATTAAAAATGTTTTTTTCTACTATAGGATAGGAAATTTAGATATAAATTTTCTGAAAAGGGGAAAAAATTAGAATCCAAAATTTTCTTTTATTAACAAGCTTAGGAAGGTCCACCGTTTAACATACTAGAAAGCCCCATTTCTACCTCCACGGAAACTGCTATTTTTAACCTCCAAAACCCCAGGAAAAGAGTTTCTCTTGGATAACTCCCAAACGGTGACAGACTGTCAAAATTGAGTGACTGAAACTTTGGTTTTTTTTTGTTGTTGTACAAAAAAGCCAGGCGCTAACAAGCAGTGTTATACTACTTCAGCGTTTAACGTGTTTATTTATTATTCCAAATAGCACTTTCTAAATGTTTGTACCATTTTTTCATTTTATGCGAAAAGCGAATATGACAAAGAAAATTTTTTATTAGCTCTAGTTTCTGTGATAAAAAATAATGAGTTTTTCATTTATTAAGGATTATGAGGTAACAAAAAATATTAATTATGTATGCTAACAATATTAAAAGGTGTATTTTTAATGACAGTTAAACACTATAAATGACAAGAGAATACTCACCGGTGGTTGAATATATGAAGAATGAATTGGGGGCTTCATGAGATCGCTGTCTTTTGGCTTTCCTCTTGTAAGTAATTTCTGGAGCATCCCTATACATAAACCAGCAGTAATCCGCGAGCATTGCTTCATTCCAGCGGCCCTGATATCTCCGTTCCATGAGAGAAATATCCTGGTGGAATCTTTCCCCATGCTCGTCACTAACAGCTCCATAACTGGGTTGGGAAAAAATCAAGATGGGAGTGGAGAAAATGTATGTTTAGTGACATATTACATCCGAGTTGATGGTACTTTTCTAAAATACTTTTATCAATTGAGTGTAATTTTCCTCTCTTCTGTTTCCTAAAAATCCATGCATAACTTCCTTAAGAGCTTCCCAAGCTTCCTTTTCTTTTCCTTTCAGAACTAGGTCGAAAGCAGGATCCTTTACGAGTTCACGTATTTGTGGCCCAACGAAGATGCCTTCCTTGACTTTTGCATCACTTAGTTTGGGAAATATTTCTCTCAAATATTTAAAAGCCTGACCATCTTGGTTTAAGCCTTTGACAAAATTCTTCACTAAACCGAGCTTGATATGTAGGAGTGGAAGAAGAACATTTTTTGGATTCACGAGAGGCTCGGCAACGACATTTTTCTCACTAGGTTTAAGATTCCTTGCAGGTCAATCTACTTGGATATAGTGTGATTTCCTATCTCTACTATCCCACATACATAAAAAGCAACAGTATTTAGTGTACCCTAATTGCATTCCTAATAGTATAGCAATGACTTTTAGGTCACCACAGATTTTCCACTTATATTCAGCATATTTGATTGAGTTGAGGAGGGTTGCCATATTTGCATAAGTCTCCTTGATATGAACTGCGTGGTCAACAGGAACAGAAGGAAGACGATTGCCATTATGAAGCAATACAGCTTTTAAACTAAGCCTGGAAGAGTCTATGAATAGCTTCCATTCAGTTGGATTATACTCCATTTTCAAAATTTTGATCAGACCATTAATATCACAGCAAAAAACAAGATTATTCTCCTTCTTAAAAAAGGTAACAGATTCCGCAGACGCTGTCTGTACTTAGAGACCCTGACATCTGGTTGAAGAAGATTCCATTGCTTGATCCTAGAAGTTCTGACTTCTCCTGTGATAAGTCAAGATCTTGAATGAGATCCTTTAACTCAGAGAGAAATTCGGATATTGAACTGTTCCTCTTTTTTTCATTGAAAATCCTGCATTGATAGGCAGAGTCAAGCAAAAATAGCAGTCATCTATGTGGTTTGTCATCATCATCATCATAGGCAATCACTCGATACCGAGTATGATTTTCCTCTATTCTGTATCGTCGCTATCTGTTGTGCGTTTTTTGATGGCTATGTAAGCCAAATCTCGAGCCGCACACCCTTCCACAGTCCTGGCACACCCAGTCTCCGGCAGCAGCCGGGTGTTGTTGGTCATCCATTCTTCCATTTTGTCGCTCCTTTCTACGTTCTCTCTTTTCCGTTTCTAGTCTACGTCGTTGCTCTTCAAAAGTTTGTGCTCCCTCATGGACTGTTCGGCGCCATGTAGCCCTATCGTTTGCCGTGGTCTCGAAGTTGTTTATATCGATGTGACCCTTCATCATATTGCCTTTGAGAACGTCCTTGAACCTTTTTTGTTGACCACCTTGATTTCTCTTTCCCTCGTTCAGTTTTCCATAAAATATCTGCTTTGGGAGACGTGTTTCAGGCACGCGGATAATGTGACCAGTCCAACGAAGCTGGTGCTTGAAGATAAGGGCTTCTATACTAGTTGTTCTGGCTTCTTCTAAAACACTTATGTTTGTTCGTCGGTCTTGCCATTTGATTCTCAGTATTCGTCTTAAACAACTTTGGTGATATTTTTCTAGTCGTTTGATATGCCTTCTGTAGGTGGTCCACGTTTCGCATGCGTATGTTAGATGTGGTTTGTAGGCTCCCGCCAAACCATGGGCACCCCAAAAGCCATCGATCGTTTTTTATTTTTACGCCATTCTCGTAATCGAACTGAACACGAGTTGCAACATATATATAGAGCCCATGACTTGTCCTGGTCTCCTATCTTCATTCCAAAATAATGTTGGTAAGCAATCTTCACAAGAGGCGTCAAATTGCTTTTCTGTGAAGAAAACGTTATTTTTTCACAAATATAACAAAAATTGTTACTTTAAAAACACTCCAAAACAATAAATTTTGCACTAAACAAAACAGAAATATTGTATCTAAAATGTAAAGCTTAGATTTACAGCATAAACAATATAGTCAGTTTGCGATGATATATTGTGTCTCCGTGTATCTAGTTTTATAACAATACCATACACACTACATTAACTGTGCGTTCGATTAGAAATATGAAACTGAACTGTAAGGTATCGGTCGCCCTGAATAAAAGACGCGCAAATACGCAATTATTTAGAAAAGGAGTCCCCGCTTATATATATATATATATAGAATAGTAGGACTGTATTGCAAATATCGATAGCTAAATTAAAACTATTGGTAGTTCTGTAGTTTTATCTCTATCGGTATTATCGATACTGAATTTCGATGGTGGCGTACCACTATTTCTAACTCCCCACCCATTCCAGTTCTCTGCCCTTTCTATTATCTCCAAAACTAGAGCTAATCTCTAATTTTTATGGTGATTTTTGAATTCAGTGGATGAAAATACTTAAGAATTAGCTATTTTTGAGCCCGAAACATTTTCATTGTTGGACAGTGTTACCAGAAGCTGCAAATATAAGCAGAAGGTGTCGTTGGAAATGTAATTTTATCTAGTCCAGGGAAAAGCGGCTTGTCAGTAACAGTGGCGTATCAAAAAGTTTAAATAGATTTTGAAATTTTCTAGTTAAGAAAATTGGACTACGCCACTAGAAAAATTTAATTTTCTGACATAATTTAGGTCATTGCTCTTAGATCAACCCTGCCAAGTTTGGTACTCGTAGGTTGAGAAATCTTTATGAAAATAATAAAAAGAAATATGCAAGAAATTATACAAATTGGCGTCATTTTTTCTTGGGTTTTTCCAATTTTTATAATAGAAGGAGTGGTTTAAGCTACACTATCACTATTTACTAATTGATAGAGAATTAAATTTGCAACATTTTTCCTATTGGTCACTTTTGACAGTCTGTCACCGTTTAGGAGATATCCAAGAAAAAACGCTTTTTGGAGGTTAGAAATGACAGTTTCTGAGGGGGTAGGAATGGGGACTTTTACTATGTTAAACATTGGACCTTCCTAAGCTTGTTAATAAAAAAAAAATAGGGTTCTATTTTTTTTTAAAATAGGCGCATAACTGCCAAATATAAGTTGACAATAAAAAAATTTTTGTGTAAAGTCACTGCAGAGGAGGTTTTTTTACCTTAGATTAAAAAGAGACAAGATACCTGTCACTTACGGAGACTTTGGTTATATTATTATATGGAACAATGTTTAACTTTCTGTTGTTTACACTAAACACACCAGTGGCGTACCTACCTACCTAAATATAAATTTACACATGAATTATATTATTAACATTTTATTATTATAAAACCTGAAAAATAATTTAAATAACATGCAAAAAATAATTCTACCAATTTGAGCTGTGGAACCTCCCTAATAATAAATTTTTGGAGTGGTTTTATACAAAATAAATTTATTACAAAATTTGCATACGATTTATTGCAATTTCAATTTTTAACACAATCACAAACCTGGAACATCAAGAAAAAAAATAATGTAATATTACTACTAGCTAAAAATTATGTTATTGTGTTTGTAAAATGTTCCTCAGTCAAGCAAATGTCATTTTAAAATCTCCTGTATAGTACAGAGGACTAGGACTACTAGGTAATCTGTGGTTATAGGGGCCTTTTTTACATGGGAATCATATAGGTGAAACTGTATAATTTTATATTTATTTAATTCCACAAAAGCAATATTTTATATGAAATAGAAAATTAGGTAGTAGGTACTTATAAATAAGATAAAACATTGTATTTTTTGCTCTCGTGATTCATGCCTCAATTATCTATAATAACATAAGTAAGTAATATATCTAACACCTTGTTTTAAAGAGCCAGGTTTTAACTAAAGTTTAATGCTATTGAGAAAACAAACCCAACAATCGAGAGGGAGTAAACTGGTCATTAGCAGAAACTTACTTAAACTGACTTCTTCAGTACACAATAAAGTCAATAATGCTTAGGGTATATGAAGACATCTAGGACAGACAAGAAGATTCAAATATCAATTCGAAGGGCGAGCGCAGATGGCAACGGCGGCAGTATAAATCAACCTTAATATTCTGATAAGAGGTAGGAACTCAATATCCTTACAAACTTTATCTACCTTTATTTTATAGCCTTCATACAAAAAACCTTCGTAAATATCTCATTTGCGCACTAACTACTTACTTCATCAAAAGTATGATTTATTTTATCGTGTTTATAGAAAAAAACTTCGAAAAAAACCTTCGAAAATATGTCATTTGTTGCATGGAAAATAAAAAAAAAACGTATTGGTTGATATTTTAATCTAAGAATCTACTAACTTAAGTATATTTCATAAACTTTTTTTTATTTTCTGTGTACCTACCTGCATGTACCGTCATTGACTGATTTCACTTGCTCTTCCTTTGTTTTTCAAAAACCTTATGTCAATAAAAATATCATCCGACCGTCTGCGCTCTGCCGACTTTCCCCGCCCACAGACCAATCACGACCTAAAGGTTGACAGAATTCTCTGTTCCTATCGTTCTAACGTCGTTTAAAATAATAGAAAAATAATCGATATTTCTCACCTTTGTTTTGTATTGATTTTATTTGTAATTAAACAGTGGTTATTATTTGCCAAGGAGTTTTCGTTGGTTCAGATATCTTGTCTCTTTTTAATCTAAGGGTTTTTACGAAAAAACGTAAATGCATGCGTATTTTTTGGTTCCAAAAACCCGGCCATCAGAACTGCAACTCGCTCTAACTTGGCAATCCAGACTGCGCTAGGTGTTCGCGTTCAAAAGTATTTGAGAAAGCGTTGAAGCCGGTTGTGTTTTAGCAGATTTTTTTTTTGTTTTTCATGTCTTTTCGGACCATTTAACCCGCTGTTGACCACTTAACCCCGCATGACGTACTGTTATTGAGAAACGCATTGCCCACGTGCTTACGGCCCCTATTCTCCATAATGCTATTGAGATGTATTTTATAAAATTATTTTTTATTTTTCTCTTATTACCGGTGCCAAAACCGGCATTTGCCAATAAAATAGATAACAATCAGATTCAACAATCGTGAAGAAATCGAAAAAATCTCGAATCAGGCAAATGTTTTCCGATAAATGTAAATGCGATGCTCATAATAAAAACAAAATCTGTTTCGACATTTTTTCAGAAAATTTAGTATCTGGCTAAACAGGTTCGAGGTTAAATGTTCGAGATTCTACAATTGTTCCAAGAAGGTATTGAGCTGTAGTAAAAGGTGTAAATTTTAGACAGATAATTTTGCGACCAAACGACGATCGTGAAATCTCTACCAGTCTGTGGCAAATTTTTTAATTTTTGAGTGTCCTAACAAAATGTCAAAAAGCCGCGAATTTGGGCATATGGGTATGACTCCTACGATTTTTTTGTAAACTTTGCGACCAAACGGAGATCTCGAAAGAGAGCAGGTTGATCAATTTTTAAAACCAAATGGTACCGCATTTCGACAGGTCTGCGGCAGGAATTTTATTTTTTAAAGCACTATTTTATTCCATTTAAAATAAAAAATAATTCGAAAAAAAAGTGTGTCTACTCTTCAAGTCGCACCCGATATATGTATCGTTGTGGTACTTTAGTGTAAAGTTTACCAAGATCAGGGGCCCAATTCTTGAATCACGCGAGTTTCAGTCATATACGGACCACATTTTAGCAAAAAATTGTCGAAAAAAAGGGGGTAAGTAACTTTTATTTTATCCACTTTTAACGCACACACAACATTAAACTTCTACTAAAAATTCTGTAATATTAAATCAAATTCGCCGTAAAATTACAATTTTACGTTTGTGATGCGCTTTTTTCGTAAGTTTTGACGTTCGTATGTAATATTCGCTCCAATTTGCATCTATTGCTTCTACCCCATATATCTATATTAGCTTCAATATGCGCCTTACCCAGGCCAAAATTGTAAGCAACATTTATAATCTAGCCAGCCATGGAAATATCAAAACAAAAGACAGTGGTGTAGCTCCAACCTTTTGCTCAAGCGCGAAAATTTATCGATCCGAGGGTTTTCGGCAGGCCATGTCATACGTCTTCAATGGAAGCGACGCCATGTTTGTTGTTAAATTGTTTTGATTCCGAGTTTTCATTTGTACTGCGCGTTTTTTTTTTGTTAAACATGAGAAAAAAGTAAGTTAAAAGTAAGTTAAAAGATGTAAAAAAGACATGCACGGTGGGATTTACTAAAAGGGTTTAGTCTATTTTGGAACAGTCCTAAGTTTAAGTGAAATTTTTGGTTTTAAACATTTTAAACCAACTCTCCTTGAGTTTTGGACATAGTTTGATTTATAAGAAGAATTTTAATAAATTTGTTTTGTTGGATTTAAGAAGAAAGTTTTAATTTAGAAGTAAAGAAAATTAAAAAATTTAAACCCACGCGAGGTTTAAATAGTTAACACTCTGTATAATAAATTAACATTGGTGCTATATGTCACTCTAATTAAAACTTACCAAAAATAATTAATTTTTCCAATTAATACTTGATGCCAAACAACGATTTAGATGAGTAATAATAAAATAAGGAGTAGATTAATTTTGTATTTATTTAAAAGGTGTTTTTATTTATAAAATGTATTAAAAAACTTAAATGCAAGTTTCTTTTAGATTTCTGTCACTGTCGAAATGTCAGTTTAACAATATTAGTGCTGCGTTCAATCACAAACAGCGAGTTCGAATCTTTTACCTCTGCTTGCACCTTGGCTTGCACCAACCTCTACTGATGAAAGCTAGAGCTTTAAAATTAGTGGGCTTTGAGTAAAGAAAGTTTTTTTGGCTGAGCTCCTCAATGTTTTACTTTCAGTTTGTGAATAAACTAATGTAATTGTTTTCGGTTATTTGTTGGTTTTTCGTGCATAATCAGTGACCTTCACTTATGTTTGTTTTGCCTCGTAGTGCCCTCATAAATATATTTTCTGAACTGAAAACGGGTTCAAAATATGGCGTTTTTCGGGACAAAATAGGAGGTGTTTTATTGGGTAACGAACAATTTGGGATATTAAATAAGGTAAATTACTCCTTGTAAAAATAGTACCTTAGGGAAATTATAAACGAACTTATTACCAAATGCCACAAAACAATTCTTTCTGGGAGCTATAAATTAAACCACCCCCCTGAGGTGGTCTAGAAAATCACCAACTTTATAACTTACACAAATAATGAAGCTATCATGTGCCAAATTTTTGGCGTATTCACCATTTGCCATTTTGAAACCTGTCAAAAAAATTAGTTTTAGGGTATTTTCTTCTAAAATATGGTGTATTTTGGGAAAAAAAGCAGTTTTTCAGTGGTATTTTGCAATAACAATACAAAATAATAACTTTGTGTCTTTTCTGTATGGGTAAGTGTTTTTTGCAAATTGGTTTTGAAATTTAGTACCCCCCATAGGTGTAAATATTTAGATCTGTGGGGGGTACTATTTTAGATCTTAGTAAATCTCACTGGCAGTGTTTATGGAGAGCATTAGACAATGAAAGAGGAGCGATAAGATCTGAGGTATCGAGTTGAGAAAGTCCAGAGCTTAGAGGAGCACTTTTTGTTTTGAAAATCTGCAGTTAAACATCAACGACATTATGTTTCGTCCTCAGTGGGACACATATATTTTTTTTTTCAAAAAAATAAAAAGTTACAGGATATTTGAGGAAAGTAAACAAATAAATGATAAATGCTGAACTCTTTCCGTCAAACAAAAATGATCGGATTCCTTCGTGGTTTTGAGTTTTAGCCGATGACGCTGTCGCGGCACATGTGCAGAGTAGCGTTTCTAAGATAACAGAGAGAGAAAGGGAGATAAATAAGAGAGAAAGTAGCGGGACATCTAAAAGCATTGGAAGGGCGTATAGCTAATAGATATATGTTCTACCCATTCGATGTAAATTCGAGCGAACACGACATTTTAAGCGAAAGAAAAAACCATTCAATTTTTACCGCCAAATGTGGGTATATTTGGTATCTGAATTAGTAAAAATTAACTCACTTTTCGACAATTTTTTGCTAAAATGTGATTCGTATATGGCTAAAAGTCGAGTGATTCAAGAATTGAGCCCCAGATTACACCGGCTTCACATATTTTTTGATGTCATTTCGCCAAATGTCGCAAATATGGTGCGAAGGTTTAAAAATATGTTTTCTTTATACCTTCATCAAAAAAATGATTTTAATAACTGTCTGCAGATAACTAAAGCATGGCTTTTTTGGTTACCCATGCAAAAGAAACTTCTTTATTCATCACGGGTGCAAAAAAAGATTTCTGTCCATTTTTTACCCAAAATTAAAGACAGATAGCGGAAAATAGTAATATTGAAAAAATCTAAATATTCTTGCCTAAAAATTAAGCCATTTACGCCAGTTTTGACCAAGTATTTACGAAAAAATCATTTAAAAACATCGTAAAAATATCAAACTGTCAAAGATTAAAATGTCTCAGCAATGACCGTCACCGAGTAAAAAGGCACATCGCTATAGCAACCACTATTATTTCATTTACCAGCCGCCTTGATTTATAGTGTAAAGATGGTGTGTTTTGCACGAAGTGCTCTACGACCGAGATTGTTAATAGTATTTTCCTGTTTTTCTTGGATTTTTTGAAAAAGCTATTAAAAAGATAGTGCTCACAACTCTTGGCTAAACTGTGTTTTTTTTACTCGCGTTTTCAAATACCTCGCTGCGCTCGTTATTTAAACCAACGCTTGTAAAAAATCACTACTTTAGCCACTAGTTGTGAAAACTACTATTATATATGCAGTTTCAGCAAGTTGAAAATGGATTCGAATTTTTATCTAAAAACACAATGATCGATGTACTTTTTTTGTAATTATGGTTTTCTGCTTTTTTTTTGCGACGTCGAAACTGTAAAAGGCGGTTAGGTTGTTTGTGACAGTACTTGGATCCAAAAGGTTGCTGCGCTCGTTATTTAAATCAATGCTTGTAAAAAAAAACTATTTTAGCCATTTAGGGCAAAATATACAAAAACTGTTTCTACTACTTTTAGAAATCTATTTTACGCGCGCCATCTTTTTTTATGATATGATCTACTGAGAATTTGGATGTCTTAAAGCACTCATGCAATTGATTTAAATATCAAAAGAACCCTTTCTTACTAGTGCGAGTAGAAGTGCACTTTTACGCACGCATTTGAGTGCGGGAAGTCGCATTTCCCGCACGCCTTGCGGGAATATATTTTATTTCATACCATATTGTAATATACTTCATTACCTATCGGTTTCAGTCCGAGAAATGATACATTACATCACTAGTCCGGGAGAGTAATTTTCCCGGACTAAAATCGGTATTTCAGTCCGGGAAATGATACCTTACATCACTAGTCCGGTAACACAATTTAAAAAAATAAGAATAAAATAAAAGATTTCCCACTTACAGTATGACATAAAACGTTGTACGATACACGGCCATGAAATGTCATTAAAGTACTCCTCTAGACTTGTACTTTAATAGAGCATTTCCCAGCCTTGTAAGGTAAATTACTATACCTGTTTCTTTCGCGCACGACGTGCGGAAATTTTTTTTTCGGCACGCATTTTCTTTTTAAAATAAACTTTAAATAACTATTTTACGCAATTAGGAAAACTTTTAAATAGTTTATTACCTAACAAGTGCGGAAAGTAATACTTTTACGGCAGTTGCACGAACTTTGCATTTTCTTTAAATTTGAGTAGAAAAATATATCTAAAAAGTCGAATTGCCCCTAAAAAATCGGTAAAAAAAGCGTGCGTAAAAGTATTTTTTACGCACGCCGTGCGCAAAAAATTATTTTTCGCATGCCGTATAGGAAAGACAGCGGGTAAATCCATTCCCGCACGGCGTGTAGGAAAAGTAAATTTCGCACACAAATTCGTGCGTAAAAGTGCACTTTTACGCACGCTAGGAGGAAATATTATATATCGATTTATTAACCATTTGAAGATCTTATAGTAGCATTTATACCGAGATTTATAAAGTTCCTAACTAAAAATTGAAAAAAAATATTTTTTGCCTTTTATTATTTAAAAGCACTAAAATTTGATAATAATTAATTTTTTAGCAACCCTTAGTGCATGGCATACCTAAACACCACAAGCGTGGTTTGTGCAACTGCTACCGCTTGTTAGGTAAATAACTATTTAAACCTTAGTGTGCTGTATGTGACAAAGACTTCTTTTAGTATTTTATTTTTTAAGGATTAATTATTTTTAGTCTGGAGGAAATCAAAAAAAGGCGGAAATGAATGGTACAAGAAATTTTTTCACTGATTTGGTTAGTTCAGATGCTCTATTTTAAGAATCCGATTGATGCCACTTTGGCACCCTTGGGCATTTTGAAAAATCCAAGATGGCGACCATTTTTAAGTGAAAAAAATAGAGAAAAAAATGTCTGAACATAATGTAGGTAACTGGCACATCGTTTTAGTCGACTTTCAGTCGCCTAAATCCAAATCCGGTATTATTTTGTTCTGGGGGGTACCCCAACGAAGAGGGGGTTGATTTTATGAAAAAAATCGACCTACTAACATAGACATGTAATACATGAATTTTAGGATTTTTGGGTTCGCTAAATTCAAATATGTGGTAAAAAAAATTTTTTGGGATAATCTGGAGTAATGGAGGCATATTTATGGGGCAAAGGGTAAAACTGTTTATGCGGGGACTTAATGAACAAACTTTATTTAAGTTTTTTTACAGATTTCGACAGCTCTGCTCAACCCCATTATAAAAATAATTAATGACATTTGGGCATCATCCACCATTTTAAAATATTCAAGATATATAACTATTTTCGCCAGGTCTCCATTTCCTGTTTACCCCATAAATTACCCCCCACTTCTCCAAGTTACAGCCAAATATTTTTTAAATAACAGATTTGGATTCAGCCGACCAAAGAACCCCATAATTGATGTATCTCTTGCATATATGCTTCTCTTTTGATTTTTTGACCACGGCCCGTCACGGCCGCCATCTTGAATATTTCAAAATGGGGGATGATGCCCAAAAATAATTAATTAGTTTTATAACAGGGTTGAGCGGAGCTGTCGAAATCTGCAAAGTAAGTTCGTTAAGTCTTCACATAAACAGTTTTATGGCTTACCGCATTAATACCCCCTTACTCCTTAAATTACCACCAATGTATTTTTTTGACTACAGATTTGTATTCAGCTGACCAAAAAACCCTATAATTGATGTATTACATGCCTATGTTAGTAGGTTGATTTTTTTGATAAAATCCACCTCCCCTCCGTTGAGTTACCTCCCAGAATAAAAATAATACCGGATTTGGATTTAGGCGACTCAAATCCGATTGAAATGATATTCCACACACCAATATCTTGTTCAGATATATTTTTCTGTAGTTTTTTCACTTAAAAATAGTCGCCATTTTGGATTTTTCAAAATGCCCAAGGGTGCCAGAGTCACATCAATCGGATTCTTAAAATAGAGCATCTTGGCTAACAAAATCAGCAAAAAAAATTTTTGTACCATTCATTTCTTGACTATTTCTTGATAAAGCCTCTTGTACTAAGTTAGGTATTAGAAAAATCTTATTTTTTTTTAAATAAATATTTGAATCACAAAAAAAAACTGTCTCACTGTTACTACCTCTTCCCTGCTGTAAGAGTAGGTATTTAATACTTTGTTAAGGTTCCGGTTAAGATTTAAAATACCTACGTTGTAGTGCGGAATATGCTGCCTTTTTTATAAACCCGGTATCTTCACCAAATCAGATAATTTGGATTCAAATGGCCGGCGAGAACCCGACTTGAACTTTCAGAATTTTTATTTAAATTAAATTTATACTTGCATCATTTTAAATTCGGAAACATAAAAAACAGAAACATTGTTTAAACCTATACTTAGACCGGTTTATTAACACCATTTAGATAATATTAACATGATAAAGTGAGCTGTAGAATACCTCTACAACGATCAAAAAGAGCTTAAAAATATGTGATGTTTCATCTCGCGATCCTGGTTTTTTTTTTGGTATAAGGGTGTAACACAGTACCCAGCAAAGACAGTTCCCTCGGGCCTTCGTCGGTCCGATGTCGATTGCCGAATTTGTCGTCATCGGCACAACGTCGATTTACGACATCGGACCAGCAGTACTTTTTGTCTGCTTTGCCGACGCAGCGTTAGACTGTAGCCCGCCGTCGGACCAATGGTAAATTTTACTTTTTGCTGACATCCGCATATCGTCGCCGTACGATTAAGGTCCGATATAGTTTAACCACATGGTACCGACCATCCGCCCATAACTGCTTAATTTGGTCGGTCTTACATAGGCAAGCTGGTCTCTGCCCGACATCGGTAAACTATTCAAGTCCGACATTGGTTTCCTAAAGCGGTTCAACGTCGGCGATTGACGGAGGTCCGTCTGTGGGAGCTTAAAGCGGCCCGACATTGGCAAACTACAAAGTTTCATAATGCGGGTGCCGAACCAGTCGGGGTGGCAGAACAGGTGATTCTTGTAGAGAAGTACCACCATCTTGTCAAGTCCGCATTCTCGTTTTGAAATATTTTTGCTCATTATATATATAATATTATATTCCTCTGTACAGGGAACATAGTGATAAAGTGGTCGTTGGCATAAAGTCGACTATAGTAAATCGGGCCATCGTCAGTTGTTGATTCCCGACCGATTAAACAAAGCTCCAATCGGTCCATCATCGGCCCTAAAGCAGATAAAGTAGGCGTCGGCATAAAGTCGACTATAGTAAATCGGGCCATCGTCAGTTGCCGATTCTCGACCGATTAAAGAAAGGTTCTATCGGACTATCATCGGCCCTAAAGCAGATAAGGTTTGCGTTGGCATAATGTCGACTATAGTAAATCGGGCTATCGTCAGTTGCTGATTCTCGTCCAATTAGACAAAGTTCCAATCGGACCGTCGTCGGCCCTAAAGCAAATAAAGTGGGCTTCGGCATAAAGTCGACTATAGTAAATCGGGCCATCGTCAGCTGCCGATTTTCGACCGATTAAACAAAGTTCCAATCGGACCATCGTCGGTCCTAAAGTAGTGTCGGCATAAAGTCGATTGTAGTAATATGGACCTCCGTCAGAGAACTGAAAATTGCAATCTGACCAACATCGGGCCAGTCTCCGATGCCGACACACTGCCGACGTTGTCGATATTGGCCCGTTTCAGTGCCGATGATTTGTGTTTGCTGGGTAAGTACTAATTTATGGCACAAACTAAAGAGCTACTTATAAGAGAGCATATACAACTAATAAGCGATATAATGAGGTGTCCGTTAAAAATAAGGTCCTCCTAGAGAAAGAAAACTTGCATTATGAAGATTTTAGCGAATAGTGAGCAGTTATTATTACTTTTTCGCTTTGCTTCAACTTATTAAGTTTTTTTATTTCATTTATTTTGGATTTTTACAATTTTTTTACAATCCTAAAAAATATTGTTCTTAACACTCATATGGACCAGAAGTCTTTCCCGCACTTAAAGCTACGTTTCCCTCCACGGTCGCTTACGACTCTGGAAGTCGCGCTTCTAAGTAGTTGTTATTCTTTTTGGCAGATTGAAAAACACAGGAGCGAACTACTTAGTAGCATTCTGGTGTTTTTTTAATGCCTGTTTCCCTCCGCGCTGCTGATTCGGAGCTACCAGGGTACCGATTCTGGAAGTAATAGGAAGTGATCGTTCACCGGAGAGAAGGGAAATAGTGTCAACCAATAAATGCGCTTAAAAGCAGTGACGAGACGATCGAAGAATCACCAATCTATTATGGGCACGCGCAGAGCTGCCTCGAACAACAATTTTTGAGCGAAGGCGTTCTCTTGACTAGACCCAGTAGTATGGACTTGTAGGAAAGCTCGTCTGAAAAACATCACTCGTATGATTTCAGAGCACGCTATTGGATGAAACCATCATGTGCCAGATCTCGCTAGTGCGCATGCTACGGCCAACTTGACCATCTCGTAAAGTACGACGTCGCACAGTGGTCGATTTTTGTCAAAACGCGGATATTAAAAAAAATTTCCACATTGTAATTTAATCGTACAAAATATTTAGTTTTAATAAAAAAATAAATAGTTAACAATATTTAAAAAGGTAAGAATTTATTCTTTTTTAGCTGATAAACAGGATGATCGTGTGAATTTTCACATTCACCTTAGGACATTTTTAAGAAGGTAAAAGATACGTATTTATTAATTGGCTAAATTAAACTAAAAATGTTGGTTTAGAAGAATCAAATTTACTTTAAAGTAATTGACATAATATATAAGTGTTACACTATACTAGTATACAGACCGCTTCAAGCTACTGCGAACATAGGGCGGAAGAAGTCTAATTTGCCAGTGTACGTACATGCAGAGACACTGCACGCCTATCAGTGAAGCAACCAACACTCAGGCTTCCGATCGCCATTCGCTGCTGTTCGCCGCCTTTCGCATTGTATTTAGTACGCCTCTAATCACGGTGCTGTGTGGAGCGTAATCAATGAAACCGGAATTTGGTCAATAAATACGCAAATTTTTATAACGTAATTTTCTTATTTTTTGTCACTGATAAATAAGAGCGTTTTATTGTCAACTGCTCAGATTTATCAGTGACGACGTGTTACAATGAAAATAATACGGAGAAACAAAATAAAAGCAAGTTCTCAAAATAAAATAATACATTCTAAAAACCAAAAAGATTCTCCCAGTCAAAAAAAAATTAAAGCAAATGTTCGAAAAGTCCTCCTTGCTCGGCTAGACAATATCCGAGCCTACTATAAAAACCCCTTCTAACGTTTCCAAGCATGTTAGGGGTGATAATTTGAAAAGCTTCTTCAAAAACAGATAGAAGTCATTAGGAGCAAGATCGGGAGATCGAGCTGGCCATAAAATAGTTCCCCGTGTACTTATAACCCGATTAGGAAATACATTATCAAGATATTCCCTAACAAGGCCAACATTGTGGGCGGAACAACCATCTTGTTGAAACCATGTTTCACCAAATCTTACACCTAACAACTGCCTAGCAGTTGGAATAATGTGCTGCTGCAGTAGATCCAAGTATCTAGGACCATTCAAATTGCAATTGCCGTTAATAAAAAATGGTCCAATTACGTGTTCCCCTACAATACCCCCCCCCCAAACATTAGGTTTTGGGGATACTGTGTTCTTACGTCAAAATACAAATGCAAATTTTCCCTCGACCAATATCGAACGTGTATTGGGTTATGACGATTTGACCATTTGACCATCTGCACTTTTTCGGCAACTTCGTAGACATCCATTTTTTGTTTTAAAAATGTATTATTTCAATTAAGAACTTACCTATCTGTTTCTTGAGCAAGGCAGAAATAAAACAAAATAATAAAAACAAAATGAATTTCCAAAAGATAACACTGCAGCGTGCTTCGAATCCACCTCGGTCGAACGGCACGGAGAGTAAATTGGACTTGATTCCCCCTATGTTCGTAGTAGCTTGAAGCGGTCTGTATATAGCGGTTACAGGGCGGTTGCTACGAATGGTCGTTTAGTTTATGTTTTAATTTTGAAGATTTACTTAACTTTTGTTTAAATTAAGTCATATTTTGGGTGCATAACACCATCAACAAGAAAAAATAAAAAATCCACATAACACTGGAGGAATATTCATATTGTAGGAATATTCCCTCGAAGTGATTTTTGGAATATTCTATTGCGAATATGACAGGAATGTTCCAGACCTATTTTTTGTTGAATATTCCTTAAGAGTTTGTGATAGTTATATTTCAATAAGATATAATATCCCATGATAACGTGATAATCAAGTCATTTTTATGAAAATTCCCAAAAATAATATTTTTGTCGGGATTCTGGCATGTTTGCTGAAAATATTACTATCTTGTGAAAAGAACGCGATTTATATGATTTATAATTATAATTTAGTTTAATGTCATCTATTGTAGGTAGATGGTACTGGAATCAATATATTCTCTATGTAGCAGGTAATACTATTATACACATAAGACAAGCAAAATGTTATTTAGGTAATCTTTTGAGAACTAATCTCAAATAGTACATCAACATAGTGGTGATACATTGATATACCTATCTCCATAGGCTCACTTTAGTGCAGACTAATGCATATTTGGTGGATATTAATGGGGATATATAGCCACTGCATATCTTAAAGGCGCATTTACACAGACAAACTTTCCTTTGATGTTGAAATGCCGACAAACATTTACACGAGCCTCTTGAGCAAAATGTTCAAAGAAATGTTCGAGCAAAATCGCGTACAAAAAAACACACGTAAATTTTGGAGAGAATGTTGAGCAAAACTTGTTTGAAAAAATGTTGGTAATAAAAATTTCTTACAAATTTAAATTTTATAGTTTTATGGGAATTCATTGAACTTAACTGAAAATAGAAAGACTAAGTTTTAAAACAAGGTATTTTTAATTAATTGCTTTCCGACGGAAAAACGATTTGATGTCGAAATTCACGTTTTACCTCATAAGCAACTTCGATTTATCTGATTTTTATAGGGGATATGCCAGTATACTTGTAACTTTTTAATTTAAAATAAAAATTGGCACTTATTTATTGCTGTTGCTGGGTTAGGAGAAGGTAAAAACCGTAGACTAGTGAGAGGGGGTTTTGGTCAAATGAACATTGACACACAAAATTACAGCAGTGTTTGACAGCGCTGCGTTCCGACTGTCTAAACCTCCCTATCTCCCCCCCAGGGAACAACTAACTACTCTCCAGAACAGTTCTCTAAAAATATCCACCTGCATTTTAAAAAGTAATTACTTCGAAGACATTTCCGTTTTCTTTTTGTAATGAAAGAAAACCAAAAAAGTTAAAGAAAAGTATTAAATGTTATTACCTCCATCATTAACTATTTTAACATTGCATATGACAAAACTGATAGCCAATAATAATGTTTCGCTTGCCGTCGCCTTTTTTTCACAAAAGTTTAAAATAAAAGTTGGTGTTCCATTTTTTTAAAGAATTGAGATCACTGATCACTGATGTAAAATTATATTTATTCTCATGTTTAAAAATATGTTTCCAAAATAGATAGCAATAACTTGCTCAAAAATTTACCCGAACAAAATGTTCAAAGAAAAGCTCACAAAAATGTTCGCGCGAAAAATTTCAGTTCTTTTGCACGAGCTTTTATTTGAGCATGTTCGTCTGTGTAATTGCGCCTTAAGATATCCATCTCTATCTGCTTTGGCCATCTGGACATGTTGAATCACAAAATCATATCCATTCCAACAATAGGGATATATATTTCATTCTTTAAAAAAACGGACTGGTCGTATTATATTCATATTTCACGCCACATTTTTATCACATTTATATCACCTGTATGAGTTAGAACGTAACTTATTGCCGGCATGTGTGTAATATTTCCAATGGTAAAATGTAACATATCTGTCACATTTTTTGTTCTCTAAGTACATGACTATTACTTTACAGGAATGTTTAATTGTTATATGGGAAGTAAATTAAAAAAACGACAGTATCCCAAACCGTCAAATTTTTAAAAATACGACACAGAAATTTAGACGTAAAATAGTCGTTTTTATTATTTTTTTATTATATCCTCTCTTTTTAAGTACCTACCTATAATATATATAGGTAAGTATCACAAAAAAACCCATATAATTACGTGCATTTTTGACAGAAAATTGTAGGAAAATGTCAATCTAATGTGTTATTTTTGTTAATTTTTGTGTGACATTGGTTTTTAGTGGTTTTTATTATTTTATTTAGGTTTGTATTATTTCATCTATGGCATTGTTTTGACCTATTTTAAACTGATATGTTTCAGTTATTTTTTATTCCATTTTTTTTCTATGTCTGCAAAAATAATGCTTTTATGAAAAATAGATCCGTTTTTACAACACTTATCTAGAGCGTAACATCCGAGACGTAGCGGCGTTAAAAGTACGTACGTTTTACGTATGTTACGACTTTTTTTAAATTCCTTTTCCAACCACATATACGTGTAAATTACCTCTCCGGGACATATTTCGAATGTGGCCCACTAGGACCTACGTACTTTTTGAAACCTCTTGTTGCATAACTGCTTTGGTAATTTTCAGACAGTTACTACGTTTATACGTACCTAAAAGCGCTTTTCTATAAAGACGATTAAAAAAAAAAGCGCTTTCTCCGAGGGTTTATACGTCCTTTATTAGATGTCATAAAATATGTCAGTTTAATGAAAAAGCAAATAAAACACTTTAGATAACAACAGGTTTTTCGGAAAACCAGGGTAGTTCTTTGGATTGAAAGAAGTGCACTAAAGTGTTTTTAAAGTCTTTAAAGTTTTTAATCAATAAACCCTTTTCTTAAATCGCTTTAAAATAAAATTGATTTAGGGCTCAAATTGGATTTAGTGGTGTTTATACAACAATATTTTCAAACCGTCCTTATCTAAAAGCGCTTTAAAAGGCCCGTATAAACAAAGTAAGTAACTAACTTTTTGGGGTACAAGCCTAGATAGAAAAAACCTGACCCCCCCGTTTGTGAAGTTACAATTTAAAAGTAAGATTTTTGGTGATAACCGCATTTTGGTATGTCAACTCGTCTTCGAGCTACTTTTTGAAAAGTTTGCATTTTGACATAGGGTCTGTACGAGAATCTGTACCACTGAATAAGGCACTGCTTTGTTCAGTGTTTGTACCTTCTTTATTTATGAAAACTTAATTTGCTTTTCAGCTCAGTATAAAATTTCCATTAAAACCATATATCAAAATTAGTGTTTTATCTTTGTGTATTTTTAAATAAATTTTAGTTTTTTTATTATCTTTTTATTTTAACATTTAATTTAGTTTATTATCCTCATACTAAAGTATTTAAAAAAAGGAAATACGCTTATTTTAAAAACCTAATAAAAAAGGGTCATTCCATAAAAAACAAACAAGTTATTTTCATAAATAAAAAAGTTTCCTAAAATGCAGACTTTACTTGAAGGTTGACATGCGGCAACCCCCCGCCCTCTAAAATTACGTAACACGTCACTTGAAGAGCAATACCTTTATCAAAAAATCCAAGAAAAACAGGAAAACACATTTAAAAATCTCGGACCAAGCTTCTCGCTTAAGGCGGCTGATAAATGAAATAACAATCGTTTCCATAGCGATGTGTCTTTTTACTCGGTGACGTTCATTGTTGCGACATTTTAATCTTTGACAACTTGATATTTTGACGATATTTTTAAATGATTTTTTCATAAATACTTGGTGAAAAATGGCGAAAATGGCTTAATTCTTAGGCAAGTATAATTAGCTTTTTTCAATATTACTAGTTTCCGCTATTTCTCTTTTACTTTGGGTAAAAAACGGAGAGAATTTTTTTTTTTGCACCCGTGATCAAAAAAAAAGTGGTTTAGTTATCTGCAGACAGTTACTAATATCATGTTTTTGATAAAGGTATAAAAAAAAATATTTCGTAGAAAGAAGATTTTTGCATTGCATGCAAACTGTGAGGGTGAATATCTCAAAACCGAATCGTTGGATATTCGAAATTTTTACACGATTGTAAGAACTTTAAAATTCCTTCAAAACAAGGTTTCACTCGACCCACTTTCCCTATTCAAAATATAAGAGTACTCCTCTTACTTACTCCTTGAAGGGAGTGTGTCGAGGGGTGCGTGCTACAAAAATTTCAAGCCAAAATGTGTCCTCCTCATCCGACTCTAAATGCACGAATCATGGATGGGAAGTTTTAAAATGAACACCCTGTATAAATAACAAAAATCTTGTTTTAGAATTTTTGCTTCTCTGTCTCTCTGTTTGGTTCATCATCACGCAAAAACTACCAAACCGATTTCTACTGGTTTTTTGCTAGGGAAAAAAAGAGAACAATTTCTATATAAACTACTGTCATTAGTACCATTTGTGAGAGAAACCGCGCATTTTTGGGGAATTATTTAATTTTCCCTGATCTCAGAAATTAGTACAGTAAAATTGTCATAAATAAGGGGGTACCTCGAAAAAATCCGGTAAGGCAAAAATTTTTATATATTGCTGGGGGGGTCTAAATGTAAGATCCTCAAGTTTGTGTTTCCCCCACTCCTTGCGAACAATCCGTCATTTTGAAAAAACTTTATAATCGACTTTTCTCAATTTCTATTGGTCGGAGGCGAAAAAGTCTGAGAAGAAAAATATTCGGCATAAAATTTTCAACATTTCTGTTCCATTGTTCAACTTTATGTAGCTAGTTTCCAAAAAGTTAGATGACGCCGAATTTACAAAAAAATAGTTTTAACGTATTTTGACCAACAAAAAGTGATTTTTTTAAAAAAACTTTAAATCAGAAAGTTGTGGATCTCGAAAAAATCTTATAAAAATATGTATATTTGTTATAATTAATTAAACAGTCCCTGAGCTACAGCAACTGAAAGTCGGTAAAATTCTTTGAGAATCGCTTTATGGGAACGCATGAAGTCGCGTCTTTTGGACTTTATATTAACAGCAGTACCAATGACATATCAAATCAAAGCTTGTGACGTGCGCTATAAGAGTGACCTAGTCTGTCGGCATGAAAATTACCGAAAGGGTCTGACACACTGACACTTAATAGTTAAACTGATTTTTCGTAACATAAACGCCTTTTATCTTTTTAAAAACTAACTACAGATAGTTCAACCTGTAAGAAAAAATATTTCGAATTTTATGCTAAAAGATTTTTGTTTTGACACTTTTTTACTTCCGACCAACACAAATGGAGAAAATCGGTTCGAAAGTTTTTTCAAAACGGCGGATTGTTCCCGAGGAGTGGGGGGAACAAAACTTGAGAGCAACCTCTTTTCCCTTCTTTTGGCACTCAATAATATTTTTACCGACTCCTCCACCCCTCTTTTCGCGTTTATATAAGCGATGGATGGTCCGTTAACCAAAAAGACTCGACTATTGGTACCCGATAAAATGCCAGTCTGTCAGATACTTTCAGCAATTTTCATGTCGACAGACTGGATTATTTCTGTAGCGTACATCACAAGCTTTAATTTGATACCTCATTTTTACTGTTCTTACTACAAATAATAATCTATAATCCTTAACACGCGACTGCATGCATGTCCAGAAAGCGGTTCTCAAAGAATTTTACCGACTGTAGCTGTAGTTCAGAGACTTTTTAATTAGTTATAAATAATATACATATTTTGATAGAATTTTTTGAGGTCAACAACATTCTTATTTATTTTTTTTTCAAAAAAATCGCTTTTTGTTGGTCAAAATACATTAAAACTGATTTTTTGTAAATTTGGCGATACCTATCTTTTTGGAAACTAACTACAGAAAATTGAGCACTTGGACAAAAATGTTGCAAATGTTTTGCCGAAT
The DNA here is from genome assembly GCA_963921995.1 of Oxystoma pomonae. Classification (NCBI taxonomy): domain Eukaryota; kingdom Metazoa; phylum Arthropoda; class Insecta; order Coleoptera; family Brentidae; genus Oxystoma; species Oxystoma pomonae. The sequence continues at coordinate 101,836,028 of OY998165.1, forward strand.
ATTTTTGTCCTCAGACTTTTTCGCCTCCAACGAATAGAAATGGAGAAAAGCCGGTTACAAAGATTTTTCAAAATGGCGGAAGATTCCCGAGGAGTGGGGGGCACATAAACTTAGGAGATTTACTTTTAGACCTCAAATGACAATTTTACTATACTAAATGGTTACATAGAAAGAAAAGGGTCTATAAAGGTATTACTTTAAACGTAAGCCAAAAAAATAATAATAATTACTTACAAATAAAAAATTCGCATTTCAGTTCTGCTTTGACTTCGCAACTTAAGGATTGAAATATGTATATTGTCATATTTACCCAATTTCCACTCAATTTTGAGATATCCCCATGCCTATTTTCAGCGACGAAATGCGGACTATCCCGCCCATTGTGAAGCGAAATATTTTAAAGAATTACAATAGTAATCATAGAAAACGAAAAGTAAGAAATAATCTTTGATCTTATGATTATTTGTCACCTAACCCATTCTATATTATATTCTTTCTTTTCAAGAACCTTAATATTGTCTATTTACCGAACTGACTCAACCGGTCTTATGAGCAGTGGACCTGATGGTTCGAAGACGCGATGTGTTTCAGGCTTCGATTCACTGATTAGATATCAGCTCAAATATGTGCAAGAGGTCATCACTTTAAGCCCTCGTGTTAAAAAGCTGGTTACGGTTAACTGAATGTAAGCGCATATAGGGATATATCCTGTCTATAAGTATGCCTCACATAATGTTATGCAAGATGGTGGGTGTAGCTATAAGAAGATTTCGAAGCGTTAGTATGAGCTTAATTCGACTTCTATTAGGTACTAAAATATATTTTGCATTGATTTATTTGTCTGCCTAGATTTTAAATTGCCAGAGGGAAAGAGGAGGTATAGTGCTGACACCGATATGAAGGTATTTGTCAGTTTGCAGTATCACCTTAATGTAATCGGACGCATTGTGATTTGTGGCGTGTTTATCCGCCCAAGACAAGTATTTTGTATTTTTTTAGGTGAAAAGTAAAATAAGCAACAAATTTCAAAATTACCTATTATTTTTTTGTGTTAAGGGACGTGTTTGTAGCTTAACATTTCATATAGAACATAATCTAAAATATTTATTTTTGTTTTGATGCAATCAGGCTATATTCGGCGAAATTCTTACCGGGCACAGTGTTTCACTATACTAGGGGGAATAGTGTTATATGCAGCACTGTGCCCTGATTTAAAAAAAATGCGTTTGACTAAAATTATTGATTTAGAGATGGTACGAAACAGAAAATAAAAGAGAAAAATCGCTGTTCTAAGTATAATTAACAATGGGATATTTTCCAGGCGGCAGCAAAAAATGAAGAATTGTTGCGTTAGACAGTAAAAGGGTACGTTCATACATCATGTAGAAATGCTTCTGACGTAGGGGGTACCAACTTTTACTCTACACTAAAGTACGAGATAAATCAAGTATTTTCAAAGGAGCTAGAAGATTAACAAACAGATTATGGACTTACTGCCTGTCGAATGCACCATGGTTTGAAGCATGCTTGAAATATACGGGTACATGGAATAAAAATTAGTAGGCTGCGTTGTTTGGTTGAGCGAATTTATGAAGCGAAATTCGACACTGTCCATCAGAAAGCCAGAAGCATGACTGCCCTCCACAATCTACCTAATATTGGACAAAAAATTTTTAAACAAATTGGTCAAGTAACATCGGGTGAGAGAGGTATGCTGGTGACCACTTGCTGCTTTATAAATGCGATGGGTAACTCCGTGACGCCGTACTTAATTTTTCCTAGAGTACATTTTAAAGACATCATGCTTACACGGGTTTCTCCCGGGACTATTAGTCGTACTGGAAAAAGTGAATTCGTAGAGAGCCTCAGTTCGTCTCATTCTTGATAATCATGAATCCCACATTGCAATGCAATCTCTTGAATTTTGGATAAATTACAAGATTATGCTCCACAAGCCAATGGAAAACTTTAGCCATTAGATAAGACATTTTATAAATCACTTAAAAGTAGTTTCAACGGATGGGATGATTATGAATACAGGAAAAACAATAACTGTATATGAGATAACTGATCTAGTTGGAACTGTCTATGCAAAAGTATATACATCAAAAAATATTATTAATGGGGTTAAGTCAACTGAAAACCCTACACTCATATTAAAATTAAAAAACTTTGGTTTGCATGGTATCCTACATGCCCTACTAAAAGATTATCTACGAGATCGTAAGCAGTTTGTTGTTATTAACGGTGTTAAGTCAAAATAATCTGATGTTACTTCCGGAGTGCCTCAAGGGTCTCATTTGGCTCCCATCTTGTTTAGTATATTTCTGTTTGACATTGGTGAGTGTTTTCTGGCTTCAAAGTATGCTTCATATGCAGATGGTATAAAAATAAAAAAAAATATCAGATCAACGGGATTTACAAGAATTACAGGCTGACTTAGATAGATTTTCCGCGTTTTGTAGTGCTAATAGATTGCTTGTGAATTTGGAAAAATGCAATTTTATTATTTTTACAAGAAAAATTAACCCAAAAATTATCACAAATTTAACTTTAAATAATTCAGACCTAAAACAAGTCTATAAAGTTAAAGATAATGGAATTTTGCTAGATTCCAAGTTGTCTTTTAAGAATCATGTTGAGTTAATTGTACAAAGATCTCAACGTAATTTGGGGTTTTTGTTGCAGGTTTCTAAAGGTGTTAAAAATCCCTTTTCATTAATAATCTTGTTTAACAGCATAGTAAGATCTATTTTGGAGTACTCATCGATAATTTGAAATCCCTGTTATGATAAGTATAAATTACAAATTGAAAGAGTTCAAAAAAAATTTATAAATAACCCTAACTACCTTTTTAATAGACATAGGCATTATTTTTCATACAAGCTTAATTTAAAATTTTATAAGGCGGAGACACTTGAAAATTGTAGAAAATATTTTGATATAATTTTTATTTATAAAGGTCCTAAGGATTTTTGACTGTACATTTTAAAAATTTTTTATCTATTAATGCTAATTCATATACCATAAGGAATTGACAATTACTTTTTGTGGAGAGATTCTCCTCAAATCACTATGAAAATTCACGTCTTATAAGATGCGCGCATATAATGACTTGGATTTAAATCATAGTATTGATATTTTTGTTATCCATCCAAAAAATAAATAAAAAATAGATTATTTATATTATTTTTAATGAGAATGACTTTTTATCGACGGCAGTTTAACAGATAGGCCGCTAAAATTAGCTTTCAAGATGCCTACAAGAACAACTATGAAACACTCATCAAGGGTCTTAACCATACAATAATCCCTAATGCACTTAGCTTCACTATGTTCACCAGAACTTTCAACTTTAACCTATTCGCATTCGCCTGCACATCAATCGTTTCACGCAACAGGATCTTCCCCACACTCCGTGTTTGTGGCCGATAGTTGTGACAGCGTTGGTCCTCGCATGATGAGGAGTACAGAGAGTATTTAAGATCTTATCTGGGGGCCGAATTTTTGACCTGGGAGATTATTTTTGAACAAAGGATTTCTATTACTAAGGCAATAAAGATTTAGACAAGCTTTGATTAAAAATATAGTGTAGAAATCTTTGTTAATTCTCAAAGTATACAAATATAATGACAAAAGATAAGTAACCTTTATTCAGTGGATTCCCCGTAGTTCATTATAGTTCATTATACCTAACGGGTCCAAAATAAAGCCTAGACACAACATTTTTGGCTTGTTTATGCCATATCTCGAACGAAGCCCGATTTTATGGTTGATACGAAAACAAAACATTAACTGCAATGGATTTTTACGGTGCTGTGGTCGCAACGTCCATCTCGACGTACGCAACAAGTGCAGTTAGTTGTTCTCCCCAAATTGGGACTCATTCGAAACTTGGTAAAGAAGATTCAAACAAGTAGAGCCAAACTTGTTTAAATAATAGCTAAAAGTACCTAATAACTCGATTTTACTCACTACCAACAAATAGCGAAACAACGGTTTTTTTCTACTACTTCCTTCCAAAATCGCATTTTCGACCCGAAAAATAGGGAAGAAAATGGCGCTTTGCCGGCTAGCAGGATGGAAAATTTTTCCTCAACGTACCGCATCTGGACATACTGAATGATAGACATTTTATTGATTTCTTTTTTTTGCTCCCTCTACCGCAGCGGAGTTTCTTTGAATAAATTCAAGTTCAGGTGCTAGATTACTTTTAAATATTATTCAGACAGCTTCAGATTACCATTTTGGCAGGTGTCAGTGAATTGTTGTATAATACGTGGGTTGTTTCAACAGTTTGGCAAATGAATGTTTCTCAACAGAATAAAAAATATTGTTCTAATTCTTGAAAATATTACAAAAGGAACAAAAATGCATTTCATCCCTTGGATTTTAATGCTCTCCGCTACACGTCGGCCACCAAACCATCCGCGAGAGGAAATGCTGCATTTTCGTTCCTTGGTATGTAAATGTCTAAAACAAGAAGTTAAAACTTCCAAATCAGTTACATCAACCGAAAAGCAATCTAAAAAATAAAAGATCCAAAGATCTTGGGAGGAAAGAACGAAATTTGATGTCTGGATTGAGGGTGACTAGTGAATCCACTGACGAGTCCACGCTAGTCACCCCGGGCGAAACATCGTTTAATTTGTTTCCTTTTTCGCTTTGGACTTTTGTGTGTTCCTTGTGGGACACTCGTCCAATTTTGAAATTTCGTTCTTTCCTCCCAAGATCTTTGGATCTTTTCTTTTTTATGTAAATATCTATTTCGTTACCCCTGCAAAAAAATGTTGGGCAAGCGGGGGGAAATGTACTTTAGGCACTTCCCGCTGTTACGGGAATGAAGTGGGTCATTTATTCCCTAGGGAAATAAATTAAAATTTATTGATATAGCGACGCATATGTTTCTGCGTTTCGGCATACTGGATGTTATCGTTTGACATAAAGACAGAGCGAAGGTACATGTGGCGGTTTGTCTACAGAGTGTGAATTTTTGAAAAATAAATAAAAAAATATAGTTATTTTTTTTACTTTTCTGCTTATTCTAAAGTGCATAAAATAGTATATAAACCTCAGGAGTAAAGTGATGCTTAATCCCTCGACAAATTATAAACTTTTTGCCTCGGGATTAAATGTACCACTTTACTCCCTAGGTTTATAATGTACTATTATTTATATTATCTATGGTATTATCATTACCTTTTCCCTTCACAATCATCCAACTTCAGCAAAGAAAGAATTATAGTTTTATGTCTTTGAGTCATCTCAACGGAAATAAAAAATATGCAATATCATTCCTTTTAAATCATAGTAACAGTGTTATCTTTTTAATTGTTTGTTTGCCTATACATATAATTAATCTTACGAAACTTCATTTGCCGTGAACGGAAAGGGTATTTCTATGTCTCTATTCAAGTCAAAGTCAAGGTGATTCTAATAATAGGAAACGTTATTAGTTCAGCTATAAATTAATACTTTCGCTGGCCATATGTTTGAACCACAACGACACTATAAAACTATCCATCAGGTTGTCGCCACCTGTCACTTGCAGACCCACCTTTAATTCTACGAAATTTTAGGACATCTAAATTCTAAAATAATCTGACCTCGACCGAACATCGGAATAGTACTACGATCTATATTAAGGCATTCATCTACTTATTTCTCTGTAGTAATTTATTAAGAGATAAGGAAGTTATCGAAAATCAGGTCGAAGATTTTTTTGCCATGGAAACCGCTCGAGGGCTTGACCGAGAGCGGCTTCCGCATGGCAAAAAATCTAAGAATGATTTTCTGATTATTTTACCATCCCAAAATTAATTTTGAAGATTGTTTACCAAATTAAAAAACAAACCACACAATAACAAACCAAAATGTTAATGCTCGCTATTTATATATCATCAAACGACATATCGACAATAAAAACCTGTTGGTACAGACGTGTGATTTTGAGTTCTGAAAAGGGTAATTATCAGTTTTGACAAGGGAGATTTTAACCTGAGCGGGAAATGTTCGCTGAATAATCAAGTGAAAATCGACCTACTTTTATAATGTATAAGGTAAATAATTTGTAGTAATTTATTAAGGGATGGGGAAATTAGGTTTTTTGCTGTGGAAACCGCTCGAGGGCTTGCCGGAGAGCAGTTTCCTCATACAAAATATCTACAAATGATTTTCTGATTATTTAATTATCCCGAAATGAATTTTAAAAATTATTTAATGAATTAAAAAAACGAACAACACAACAGCCAACCAAAATGTCAAAGTCGCTATTTATATATCATCAAACGACATATCGACAATAAAAATCCGTTGGTACAGACTTGTGATTTTGAGTTTTGAAAAGGGCAATTATCAGTTTTGACAAGGGAGATTTTCAGTTTTGACAAGAAAGATTTTTACCCGAGCGGGAAATTTTCGCTGAATAATCAGGTGAAAGTTATCCTGCTTTTATAATATATGAGGTATATAATCTGTAGTAATTTATTAAGGAATGGGGAAATTATCGAAAATCATGTCGAAGACTTTTTTGCCATGGAAACTGCTCGAGGGCTTGACCGAGAGCGACTTCCTCATGAACAAAATCTAAGAATGATTTTCTGATTATTTCAGCATCCCGAAATAAACTTTAAAAATTATTTACCAAATTAAAAAACGAATAACACAACAACAAACCAAAATGTAAACGATCGCTATTTATATACAATCAGTTTTGACCAGGGAGATTTTTACCTGAGCGAGAAATTTTCGTTAAATAATCAGTTGAAAATCGACCTACTTTTATAATGTATAAGGTAAATAATATGTAGTAATTTAGTAAGTGCTGGGGAAATTAGGTTTTTTGCCGTGGAAGCCACTCGAGGCCGTGCCCGAGAGCAGTTTCCTCATGGCAAAAAATCTAAGAATGATTTTCTGATTATTTCATTATCCCGAAATTAATTTAAAAAAATATTTACTGAATAAAAAAACGAACAACACAACAGCCAACCAAAATGTCAAAGTGGCTATTTATATATCATCAAACGACATATCGACAATAAAAATCCGTTGGTACAGACTTGTGATTTTGAATTTGAAAAAGGGCAATTATCAGTTTTGACAAGGGAGATTTTCAGTTTTGACAAGGAGGATATTCACCCGAGCGGGAAATTTTCGCTGAATAATCAGGTGAAATTCATTCTGCTTTTATAATATATGAGGTATATAATCTGTGGCAATTTATTAAGGAATGGGGAAATTATTGAAAATCATGTCGAAGAATTTTTTGCCATGAAAACTGCTCGAGGGCTTGACCGAGAGCGACTTCCTCATGAAAAAAATCTAAGAATGATTTTCTGATTATTTCACCATCCCGAAATAAACTTTAAAGATTATTTAGCAAATTAAAAAACGTATAACACAACAACAAACTAAAATGTCAACGATCGCTATTTATATACAATCAGTTTTGACAAGGGAGATTTTTACCTTAGCGGGAAATTTTCGCTGAATAATCAGTTGAAAATCGACCTACTTTTATAATGTATAAGGTAAATAATCTGTAGTAATTTAGTAAGTGCTGGGCCGTGCCCGAGAGCAGTTTCCTCATAACAAAAAATCTAAGAATGATTTTCTGATTATTTCATTATTCCGAAATTAATTTAAAAAAAATTTACTGAATAAAAAAACGAACAACACAACAGCCAACCAAAATGTCAATGTCGCTATTTATATATCATTAAACGACACATCGACAATAAAAACCTGTTGCTACAGACGTGTGATTTTGAGTTTTAAAAAGGGCAATTATCAGTTTTGACAAGGGAGATTTTCAGTTTTGACCAGGAGGATATTCACCTGAGCAGGAAATTTTCGGTGAATAATCAGGTGAAAATCTCTTAAACTTAATGAAATAGAAACGCTTAGAAAGCAAGATTTATAGACAATGATTTCCTTGGCCGAAGTGTCCGGCCTTTTAGAAAAAAGATAACAGAATGAGAAATAAATTCCCAATGTCCATAGTGGAATTAAATATAAATAAAAAGGAGAGCTTTACCAACAAGAAACTATTGGATTTTTGGCCACCTCCACCTCCAAGTCGCACCCGGTATGTATTCTTGTGGTACTCTGTTGTATTTTGTTCGTTTCGTTTTTCGTTTTTTGCTATTGATTCGTCAACCAGTCAGTGGTAGAAATGGTGGAGGAGGTCAAAAATCCAATAGTTTTCTGTTAGTAAAACTCTCTTTTTTATTTATATTTAACTCCACTATGGACATTGTTTGCCGAGCATTTGTCCATGACTTTTTGATTTGATCGTTCATATTATTCGACTATAAAAACTTATGTCGCACTGAAGATCCCTAACAAGGGTGAAACACATGTCTGCGTCTAGTCTCCAAGTCGCACCTGGTATGTATTCTTGTGGTTCTCCGGTGTATTTTGTAGGCCAAAAATCCAATAGTTTTCTGTTGGTAAAACTCTCTTTTTTATTTTTATTTTATATTTTTAGAAAAAAAGGACACCTAGTTTGTTTTTGCCCAGGCAGGGAAATATAAAAAGGAATAATGTAATCCAGAGGAAACTATATATAGTGCTCCAATTTTTTTCAAAAATTGGGTTTTAAACCTTGGAGAAAGGTGTTATCACAAGACCTTTTTGTATCGAAAAAAAATATTGGGAATGTTAGATTTTGTTTTAGATATTTGTGTTAAAGATTGGAAAATAAACAAACTAGCAAAATTTCAGCTGTTTCTGATGTTTAGTTATCCCTGGGCACCCCTCGGTAAAGTTATGAAAAAAGACGTTGCAGTTGTACTTTTTTTCTTACGTATCTGGCGAGAAACTATGGTCTTTCGTATAACAATTAGGGCGGTATTTACTAAGATGGACTAAGATGTAAGACGCATGTCGTTTGTAATCTAATTATGCGGTTTTTTTTTAAACTTGAGTGAAATTTATTGGAATTTTGGACTTACTATAAATTACCTAGTGATTTCGCTAAGGAACAACACTGTTTTTTTCCAGTAATTCAAGAAAAAAATGGAAAAAAGGAGATTGGCGGTTTGTTTGTCCCTATATGGTAGTCTTTTTAACTAAAAATGCTCTGTTAGTTGGATAACTTACTCATATTATTCCCAAATTTGCAATGAGAAACGAAAATTGAAATTTATTATTCAGATATTTTTATCGAAAATTACTTAAATACTGTCGAAAAAACTTAATTGACGTTTTGCTCTCTGACGTTTGGACGAGAACACTACCTTTTTAAATTAAAAAAAAGCCTGTTACATCTCAGTAAACAAGCGTTACACCAATTTTGCCAAATTTTAATTTCGACTCTGTCTTCTTTTTCGTAACATTTTTGAGACCTCCCCCCCCCCCTTCTTAAATTAGCTAACAAATATTTTGAAGTATTAGTTATTTTAATCTTTTCTTTATAATTTTTCAGATAAAAATGGTAACAGAACTATTCCCTTTACCGAATTACGTAATTTATTGACGCCAGCAACAAGTTGCAATCTAAAGGCATAAGGTAAAGTCTGGGAGAAATGTAGGAAGGAAGGAGAGTGAGCGATTGCTCTCCTTGTTTTACCGGCACCTGACTTATAAGAATTTACCGCGAAGGACTTTTACCGCGTAAGACCATCAAACTAGAAAAAATGAGGCAAAACACATACATTTGAATGAGATGAATCCCTAATAACCAAAAAATTCATGTTTCTGCTTGGGCGGTTAAAACCGCGGACCTTTTATTATACGTATTTTTTACATGCGTTTGCGCTGCAATGGCACAACAGGACATGCAAATAGTGTGTGTGTACCGCAAAAAATGACCCCAATATTTTTAAAGCGCAACAGACCATTTATCGCGCATTTTTCTTCGTTTAATTACTTAAAATTAATTTGAAACTTATATGTAAAAGGCTTTCTACTTGATTTAGAAGGACAGCGATCTCCTTAAATCACCCATTTTCGATATTTCCACCCAAGATCAAAAGATCTTGGGTGGAAATATCGACAATTCTAACTTGGATGAGCATCCCACACAAAGGACAAAAGCGAAAAGAGAAATGAATAAACGATATTTCGCCCTGGGTAACCAGCGTGGGCTCATCAGTGGTTTTACTGGTCACCCTCCACCATCATACATTTTGATTTCTAACTTTGAATCACTCACAAATAGGCATCGTTCCGCACTGGTACTTATCCAAGTTGCCTTAGGAGCATAATCCTACTGGAAATATTAACACGCCAGGACGAATCCGTATCCTAATACTCCCCCTCCTTAAAAACCCCTGTAAATCAATATTTATTGAAATGGAACAAACTAAATCTTTTCCTCCCTCCACTTTCCTCGTTAGAGGGAGGTGGATATTTGAGAATACATATTATTGTATTCTCACCAGAACTATAAACGCATATCAAATTTGAACACAATCGCATGTGGAAAAGTCAGTTAAAATTGGTTAGTAAAACATGACCGAAAATCGTCCATCTTGAATCCGCCATATTGAGTTTTCAAAATCTAATCAAAAATTTGTATTTCTTATCCCCAAAAGCTTTCGCATACCAATTTTGGTTGGAATCGGACAAACTTAGTCCTTATCCCCAAAAGCCCTCGTATACCAATTTTGGTTGAAACTTAGTTGTTTTCCTCCCTCCACTCCCCTCGTAGGGAGGAGGGGTGTCTAATAGTGACATATTATTGTATTGTCAGCGAAACTATAAATGCGTGCCAAATTTCAAGGGAATCGGATGTGTATCTGTGTGATAAGTTAGTTAGTAAAAGATGACCAAAAGTCGTCCACCTTGAATCCACTATATTGATATTCAAAATCTGATTAGAAATTCGTTATCTCCATCTCCAAGTGCCCTAACATACCAAATTTAAACGAAATCGGGCGTACTTCAACTGTCCCCCCCTCAACCCCCTTCAAGTAGGTTGGAGCTGTCAATTTCATACATCATTATTGTGTTGTCACCGCAACTATATAAGCATGATAAATTTTAAGTCGATTGAATGTCGGGAAGGTGGTCAAAATTAAGTTGTGCGATTCCATCCGAACAAACATATCTAGTATACATATACACATAGATAGGTACATTGCAAGTTAAATGAAAGCTTGTAAAATGGGCTTACGCGTCTCATTCCAATGAATTTTGACGTCCATCAAGGTAAAATATCTTACCAATTGCGGTATGGTTCGGTATAATATCAATTTTTAGATTTTTTTTTCATAAATAAAATAAATTTTAACAAACTGTAAAATATAAGTAAATAATACAATTAAAAAAAAGTCAAATCAAACCTAAACAACTTCAATTTAATTTTTTGACACCCATGTATATGTCAACCTTAAAGCCAAACTTTCCTTAATTAGTAAATATCGCCCTTATAGATATTGGAGTCTTTATTCAATATGATTTTATTAGTATTTGTTTTAAAAATTTTCAACTTTTCGGACTAAACCAGAGACGAAGACATCAATCAAGTGTCTTTCACTGAGAGTTATGAAAAATACTGGGACGAATATGAGCAGAAGATACTTATTAACAAATACAAAAACCAAAACTAATTAAGGAACTAACACTGGGACGAATATGAACGAAACTTTAATATTTTCTCTACTCCTCCTTTTGTTCCTAAGAAAACGGTAATTTTGCTCATACAACATCTTTTTCTGACAACTGCTGAACGTCTCTAAATTGAATTTAATTAAAATTTAAATACTTAGTTGTTTTTTTTTAAGTTGTACATCACGCTTGACAAAAAGCCTTTCTTACTCTTCTGAAGGAATAAAGTAGTTTTTTTATGTTCAACTTATTTTGTTAATAGTACTTTTCACAACTGGTGACTAAAATAGTGCTTTTTTACAAGCGTTGGTTTAAATAACGAGCGCAGCGAGGTATTTAAAAACGCGAGTAAAAACAGCACAGGTTAGCAGCGAGTTGTTAACATCACACAAACATACCTTTACCAAAAATTCGAGAAAAACAGGAAAATACTTTTAAAAATCTCGAACGAAGATTATTTCTCGCAACACACCATCATTACATAAATCAGGGCGGCTGTTAAATGAAATAACAATAGTTTCCATAGCGATGTGCCTTTTTACTCGGTGACGTTCATTGGTGCGACATTTTAATCTTTGACAGTTTGATAATGTGACGATGTTTTTAAATGATTTTTATTACAAGCTTTTATTTAACTTGCAATTTATTTTATTTAACTTGCAAAAATATTCTATCTCCGCCACTGGCGGTCTGAGCCTAAAAGTTGTTACACTGTTTGAGAGATCAAGTTTTTTCTTGGATTGAACAGTTTTCGAGATAATTATTAAAAAGCTCGAGAGAAATCCAAAAAATTACCTATTTACACCATTTTTTCAATATGGCGGTGTTGGTATGAGTCGCATTTTTGAGGGCTCACTAGGGAATATTAAGGTTGGTATTCCTAACATCCGCAGAAATAACTAACTCGTCTCTATAGTAAACGGCCCACGAGTTTGAGTATAAAATCATTGGTGCCGGCCTCTTCCGGCCAAATTTGGAGTGGCACCATTTGATATTCGTATCGAGGAGATCAATACCTTTGATTTGACACCTCAATCAAGTGGTTACGTTATAGGTCGATTTTGCTTAAAAAAAGCACCTCTTCGGGCGATGGTGCCGCGGCAACGCGGCCGGATGCGGGATGGCTAATCCAAGTCCCAATAGAAGTATTTTTTGGTTACGCCCAAAAAGAAAAAATGTCCAAAAAATGGGTCAAAAACAATTTTTTTTTACATTTCCGGCCAAATGCCGACTGGCACCGTAAGCTATTAGTGTATTAATCTTCATCTTTTTCAATATTTTGAGTGGTTACGCGATCAGTCAAAAAATTTGCAGCCGGATCTCGTAATATAAAGATAACTGAGTTGAGTGTTTAGGGTAAACAGAAACTTCACTTGCCACTAGTGGAAAATGTTAAGTAGAAATCCTACTTGGCCATGTTTTCTCAGTGTATCCTCTTTAAGAGGCTTTACGAAAAAAAAGAGATGTCTCTTATTTTGTATTCGGGGATGATACTTACGGCCCAGAAAAATTTGGGTGTTATATATTTCCTTGATTACTGAACTAAATCGTGCTGGCGGCCAAAAGGAAATCGTTATAAAGTACACTTGATTTCAAAAAAAACTCATACATGCATTTTTTCCTATGCCACAAAATTTAGCTTTCCGTTAGTGTATACCACGATGTGTATACTATTATAAGGCACCACCAGCTTAGTATGCCTGACAGCTTAAAATTCAGTATGACATCCTTAAGAATGTCACAGATATCAACATTTACAAAAGTTCAAATTATCACTCGCGTTATAGAAGACGGCTGGTCTATAAGAAGAGCATCCACCCATTTTGGAGTTGATAAAATGACGATAATGCGATGGAAAAAGCGCTGGATTGAAAATAATTCTACGAATAGGAAAGATGGATCAGGACGACCAAAAGTAAGTTCTGAAGTGCAAGATGAGAGACTTATTGAACATCTCAGACAAAATCCTTTTTCTACGTCGGTTGAAGCAGCTAATGTAACATTATTTCCGAGTTCTTTAGCAACAGTAAATAGAAGAGTAACGAAATCAGAAGTTTCTTGTCGAGTTGCTGCAAAGAAGCCTTTTCTAGCAGAAGAACAAAAACAGGCCAGAGTGATTTTTGCACTGAATAACGTTCTTCGTGATAATAACTTTTGGGACGAAAAATGTTTTCAATTATCTTCAAGCAGCAGGAGAATTTTAGTTTATTGTCCACCAAATTCTAGATTTGAACCCGAGTATACAAACCAAATTAAAAAAGCTGGACCTTTTTCTGTAAACATGTGAGGCTGGTTTAGTGCTAGAGGTTTGGAGAATCGATATATTGAAATCCTTGAAAACGTTATGCTGCCATCTGTACAGGCTTAAAATGAAAATAATGACTTCGTTCATCAGCACGACAACTGTCCAGTACACACGGCCAATGTTGTTCGCCAATGGTTTCAGAATAAAAATATAGAAACACTTCCTTGACCAGCCAACAGCCCTGACCTTAACCTAATGGAAAATATATGGTGTCGAATCGTTAAAATAATATACCAAAGGAATTGGAGACCACAAAATGCTGAAGAGTTAAGCGATGCTATTTGTGGCGCATTGAATCACCTCTCAGAAGACCATCAGTATTTTCAAAATTTAACCTTTTTAATGCCCAGACGTTTGCAGCTTGTAATAGAGAAAAATGGTGATCCTATTATATACTAAATTATTTATTTTAGTTCTTTTTTAAGTTAGAATAATTAGTATTAAGTTTACCATCATTTTTGTCCTAATCCAAGTTTCCTATTCGTCGAATTGTTTTCAATCCAGCGCTGTTTCCATCGTATTATTGTTATTTTATTAACTCCAAAATGGGTTACCGCCCTCTTTATAGAACAGCCTTCGTCCTTTACTCCAGTGATAATTTGATCTTGTTCAATAAAGACTTTACTAAAACATTATTTTTGCTGATTTTTTAGTAATATGCAAAATTTAATATAAAAGTAAGGTTGCCTTTAATATAAGTAAAAAATATTTTCAGTTTAAGAGATCTTTTTTAAACAATAAGACAAATTGTCGTTCTTTTGAAGTTTTTAGGCATTTTAGCTGGTAGTCCGCATATAGCATAGCTTTTTTTAAATCAAGTGTACCTAACGAAGGGACACACACACACACATGACTGCTGATGGCATTCATGGAAATAGAAAAAAGAAACTTTAAATACTCGTGAAATTTCGAATAAAAAAATTTGGTGCTAGTGATGCCACAAAATAGCAAAAAATTTAGGAAAAATTTAGAAGAATCGCAAACTTCTTTATATTTAATGAATTAGGAATAAATGGAGGCAGTCGAGTCCGATTTTTAAAGTTTAATTTTCGTTCCTTCCATTAGTTTTAGTTTTTGTTTTGTTACCAAAATAAGTTATAAAAATATAGTTACCAAGCACACCACGCACCTGTATTATTTTAAAGTTCCCAGTAAACACAGTTATGTAAATATTACATAAAATTTACATAACAGAGTTACCTTGTTATGTAAATTTAAGGTCACTCAGAGGTCACAATAAGGTAAAATTTAAGTCACATTAAGGTGCGAAAACTCTGCATAATGCCATGCGCAAAGCCCACCTAATTTTTACATAAATGTGACGTAAATAAAATGACATACCTTTTACATAAATATTACATCCTTGTTACGTAAGAGTTTAGTAAAAACTACGTATATTTTATATAATAGGTTTACCTTGTCATGTAAATTTAAAGTCAAATAGAGGTCAGAATTATTTATTAATAAGGTAAAATTTTAGTCATATTAAGGTGCGAAATTAACCTAATTTTTACATAAATGTGATGTAAATAAAATGATGTACCTTTTACATAAATATTACATCCATGTTACGTAAGAGTTAAGTAAAACCTACTTATATTTTACATAAGAGGTTTACCTTGTTATGTAAATTTAACGTCACATAGAGGTCACAATTATTTATTAATAAGGTAAAAGTTAAGTCACATTAAACTGTATGACATGCGCAAAGCATCAACTATCTAAGTCCGACATGAGCATGCAGCTTGAGGCGGGCCAACGGAAGGTCCGTTCATGTCCGTCGGTGGTTGCTTGACACTGTCCGACATTGGCAAGCATGTGGCAAACTACAAAGTTAACCAGACGGGCTGGTTTAAGTGGCGGAAGAGGTGATTTTATAAAGATCTTGTCAATACTTCAAAGTCCGCATCCTAATTTTGAAATATCTTTGCTTTTTATATATATAATATGATCATCCACTGTACAAGAAACATAGTGATAGTAGCGCCATCTCTACCTACTAGGAAGAAACTATTTAGCACTGGTAATTTAGATGATATAAATATTACATAAAATGTTTTATATAATAGTTATGTAACATTTGTAATGTAAACTTACGGTTCAATTGACTATATAATAATTATGTAAAATTTAGGACTTTAATTTGAGGTAAATAATTTTGCAAGGAATTTACATAACTTGAATGACATAATTAATACATAAAAAAATGTTATGTAACAATTATGTAAAATTTTAATGTAAACTTAAGGTTCACATTGTTTCATAATATTTGCGTAAATTTAAAAATTTTATTGTGACGTGAATCATGTGATAGGTAATTTAGATGATATTAATATTACATAAAATGTTTTACATAATAGTTATGTAAAATTTTAAATGTAAACGTAATGTCTTACTTTTTACCTAATAGTTATGTACATTTAGTTACTTTCATTTAAAGAAAATTAAAGTAAATAATTTTATGTAATATATTTTATGTAAAATTAAGGTGCCACTATTAATGTAATATTTACGTAAATTTTAAGAACTTATCTATAAGGTCATATTATTTACGTAAAATTAACATTGATTATGATGATTTAAATGTACAGTCAAAGTTTTGACATAATGTTTACATAGTTTTTTTTATAAAAATATTTTTATGTGAAATTTACGTAAATATGAAGTAACATATTTTACATAAATATGTGAACCTTAGATTTATATAAATATTAGTTTAAAGTCACAAGTGTGTTTACTGGGTTCGTTCCTTTCCTTAAATGTTTTAAGTGTTACTTACTTTTTCTAATCCGTCCATTTTGTATTGGTTTAATATTGGGTAATATTCATTTTAATTAATTTCAAGCTTTACTTGTATTATTTGCAAAAAATAAAGATTTGATTTGTTAGCAAACATTTTTTGTCTTCCTATATTTTTAATTTATATTGTCAAGACACAGTAACGACACTTACTGGTTTTATAAATACACTATTTTGACGAAATATAATTATTACGAAATCCAACAAGGGCACTTACTGTGTTTTGATATGAGCTAATTTGTTAATTTATCTAAAAAAGTCTATATTTAATACATAAAAAAATATGTAAATATGGTTTCTCTAAGGAGCAGTAGCTTTTTTATTTAATTTATTTTAATAATTTCCTTCGGCCTGGAAATTTTAGAAAAATTAATTTTACTGCATTTAAAAAAAAAATCAGTTACTGTGTTTTGAGATAGGACAGCCGAGGCGTGCGGCTTTGAGATCTTTGAGTGTGATCTTTCAGTGGAAAGTTTTGTTTGATGATTAAGCTTTTACATAAACTCAATGTTTTAATTTCAGTTGGTAAATAAATGAACAGGTACAGTTGTTTTGGATTTTTTTCATTGGAAACAGTTTTCGTGCATAATCAGTGACCTTCACTTATGTTTGTTTTGCCTCGTAGTGCCCTCATAAATATATTTTTTGTGATGAAAACGGGTTCAAAATATAGCGTTTTTCTGGACAAAATTGGAGGTGACTTATTCATTAATGAACAAATTGAGATAATAAATAGGGTAAATTAGTTCTTGTAAAAACGGATACTTAGGGAAATTATAAACGAACCCATTACCAATTGCCACAAAACAATCCTTTCTGGGAGCTCTAAATTTAAAGCACCCCTAAATTTTATAATCTCAAACACAGATAATGAAGCTATTATTTACCAAATCTTTGGCGTATTCACCATTTTGCATTTTGAAACCTGTTAAAAAAAAATTAATTTTAGGGCATTTTGTCCCAAAATATGGTATATTTTGGGAAAAACATTAGTTTTTTTGGTGGTATTTTGCAATAATAATACAATATTCAATAACTTTGTGTCTTTTCTGTATGAGTAAGTATTTTTTGAAAATTGGTTTTAAAATTTAGTACCCTTCACAGGTTTAAATATTTAGACCTGTGGGGCGTATTATTTTAGATCTTAGTAAATCTAACTGCAAGTAACTGCTTGTTTTAACTATTTTATGTATGCTCCGGTACCTGTCACAATAGAGCCAATCCGTTATAAAGGTGCCGAAACACCTTGATCACAAACTTCTACACAACAAGAACATTCCTGAAAACCTGCGGAATTTTTAAGGACCTTATAAATGGTACCTAAAAGTGTCACAAATCTAACACAAGCTGATTGTGTGCAAATGAGGTACTAGGAACCGAGACATTTGAAAATATCGTTAAATGTTTCACCAGTGGTTCTTTTAATGCAAAAATGCTGCTAATTGTAACTTATAGTGGTAACGCTTTAGTTAGACGCAATGAGACCTCTGTTGATACCATAGTGCGGCATTCTTTCGATGTTTATTGTAATTTGGTTTACTGTGATTTTTTCTTGGAACAACAATGCTTGATTTTTATGGAGCAGTTTTCGATTTATAGAATTAAAATGGTAGGTTTCACAGAAGTGCGGTAATTTTATTTAAGCTCGACCAAGAACAAGCTTAAATGGTACACAAATGACCCATTCTTCCTACTAATAGTTACTGCACTCCATTTTTATAACTTTATTTTAAAATGTTGTATCTTTAGGCGCAATTACACAGACGAACATGCTCAAACAAAAGCTCGTGCAAAAGATCTAAAATTTTTTGCGTGAACATTTTTGTGAGCTTTTCTTTGAACATTTTGTTCGGGTAAATTTTTGAGCAAATTATTGCTATCTGTTTTGGAAACATATTTTTAAAGATGAGAATAAATAAAATTTCACATCAGTGATCAGTAATCTCAATTCTTTAAAAAAATGGAACACCAACTTTTATTTCAAATTTTTGTGAAAAAAAGCCGACGGCAAGCGAAACATTATTCTTGGCTATCAATTTTGTCACATGGATTAGGGTTACTTATAATATTTTTTTTCTTAGGGTTTTTCCCGGATTTTTTTGCCCGGGGGTTTTTTGGGATTTTCTTGCGAGTTTTTTTTCCAAGGATTTGTTCCTAAATTCAAAAAACAACCCAGCAAAATTTTTCTTTTCGAAAAAAATTTTGAATTTTTCAAATATCGGCAAAAAACTCAAAAATTGCACTTTTAAGCTGTAATCCGTGCCTCACGTTTATGAGGAGTGGTGGGGAGGGGATTTTTTTTAAACATGTTTTTGTAACTTTACTTTACCCTTAGCTTTGATTGTTTTTTTTTAATTCCTCACACCAGATTTACCCAGTTAGTTTAAGGCCCCAACGGTTGCTTAAAAAAGCAAAAGGTTCATGAAAATGCTGAAGATAGATATTTACTGTCAATTTAATGTAATAATTAAGGTCGATTACTGACACTGAACAAACAATATGCAAAGGAGCAAAATTCGGATTTAGAAGTCTAGTCTATTACTGCTAAATAATATTTTTTTAGACAAGGGCCGGGATCGTAGGGATGTAAAAGTGGGTAATAAACGGGTATTATTTAGACCGAACGTGCTTTTGTTCATATATTTGAGATTTAATAAAATGTATATAGGTTTTTTAATTTGACTTAATTAATATTTTATTGTGTTTTAAACTAGGAAGTAAAATAAAGAGATATTCTTTTAAACGTAAATTTTTATCATTACATTTTACACGCAACAGCAATAAATAAGTGCCAATTATTATTTTTTTATTCTCGTTTTTTTACAACCCCAAAAAAGTTACAAGTATACTGGCATATCCCCTATAAAAATAAGGTCAATCGAAGTTGCTTATGAGGTAAAATGTGAATTTCGACATCAAATCGTTTTTCCGTCGGAAAGCACTTAATTAAAAATACCTTGTTTTAAAACTTAGTCTTTCTATTTTCAGTTCAGTTCAAGTTCAATGAATTCCCATAAAACTATAAAATTTAAATTTGTAAGAAATTTTTATTACCGTCATTTCTTCAAACAAATTTTGCTCAACATTCTCTCCAAAATTTACGTGTGTTTTTTTGTACGCGATTTTGCTCGAACATTTCTTTGAACATTTTGCTCAAGAGGCTCGTGTAAATGTTTGTCGGCATTTCAACATCAAAGGAAAGTTTGTCTGTGTAAATGCGCCTTTTAGTGTCGAAGAAAACACATAATCTCTTATATTTCCATAAAGAGAATCTTTTTTAACCATCTTTATCGGTATTGAGACCAATGGGTTAGCGAAAAAACACTATTTTTTAGGCACTGTCCGCAAATAACCAAATCATGGCTGTTTTGGTTACCGATACAAAAGAACTTTTCATCATTTGTGCAAAGAAAAATCACTCACATTTTTTTACCTACATTTAAAGAAAAATAGCGAAAAATACTAATATTAAGAAATCTAATTATTCTTACCTAAATTTTAGCCTACCTGTTGGGTATGTTTTCACACAAAAAAAAAATCATTTTGAAAATTCCACATCAATATTTTTAACCAATCAAAATAGGTGTGTTTGACAGGTGGCAACAAATGTATTTTTTTAAAATGTTTTTTCGCTTGACTAGGTAAGCAACATTAGATTAAACCGGAAATTTTTTGGCGTAATCACAAAATATTTCTGTTGGTTTAAAGTTCTTTTTTAAACGTGTTTACACTTCGCAAAAATGCAGTTCAAATTTTAAAGGTTTCTATGAACATATTTTTTAATTAATAGTTTGCTATTTGGCAAAAACAAGTTTTTACAAGTCTTCCTAAAGAAAAAAACTCACAAAATTTTAAAGTCTTTTATGTTTCCATCTTTAAAAAATATATCACACTTTTCATGGGTTTTCAACCGGCTCATAATATTTTATAGGGCTCTTTACTAAATTTACTTTTAAACAGACAAATCTCATAAAAACACCGTGTTTTTCGACCACCTAAAAACTAATTAGAAAAAGCTATACTTAGTATACTTACTTACTTACTTATGAATACTGTCATAAATACTTCGACAAAAAAAATGTTTTGTTAATTCATGAAATCTTATAAAATAATATAAACAAAATGCTATAGAAACTTAGTCGGTAGTAATCCGACACTACCCGGGCTCTCCTGGTAAAGGAGAAATGACTCTGGCAGGAAAGTAGTTCGGGCGTCTTATGCAAGATTTCCCCTTGATACCCTTGAAAAAAAAAAAATAAACTTATAAAAGTAATAAGAAGTTTTTACCTACCCTAATCTATATCCACTTTGAAACAAATATTAAAGTCGTAAAAAAAAATTTTCGCCCATCTGACCTTCAAAAATCTTATTAAAACTATAATCATATCATCTGTCGTACATACTTGTACAAAAAATATTGTTTGGCTTATGATATCTTGTAAACTTTTATAAACAATGTCTCAATCAATCTCATAGAAACTTATCAAAATAACATCTCTTTCACAGCTTGAAGCGAAAAATAAGTAGAAATTCTGCAAGCTCAAGATGTTTATTATATTGTAGTGAGTTAGGTCGTCGTAGTTTATAGTTTAGGTTAGATTATAGTTTACTGTGCCTGTATTAGTCCATATTATATTACTTCTACTACTATTAGCGCAGTTAAAGATGTGTTGTTACAATGCTGTAGGTCTCATAGAATCTTTTAAATATTTATGAGGAATTGTCATATTAAAAATCATAAGATATTGTAAACTTTTAAGGTAAACGCACCTATTATCGACACTAAGCCAAAAAGTATAATTTGTCTAGTTTCTAAAACAATAATTGCTTTTTTTAAATCTTTTACAGTTTTTTTATATTAATTATTTTTTCCTAAATTAATTATTTATTTCGAATATTCCCGATTGTATCTAATATCGACCATTTGATTTTCTTGATGTTCCTTATATCGACACACAACGCACCTATTATCGACACTAAGCCAAATTTTAATTTTAGAAAATCATAAGATATTATGTAAAACTTTCAAATAAATAAATTAAATAAAAATTAAGTCTAGTGTCCAAAGAAATAATTGCTTTTTTAAATCTTTTACATTTTTTTTATATTAATTTTTTAGTTCGAATATTCCCGATTGTATCCAATATCGACTGTTTGATTTTCTTCTTCTCTTTAAGGAGAAATAATAAAAAAATTGGAAACGAATATTTAACGAACTATATCGGTACTTATAAAAAAACTATATAAAAAAAACTAGAATGTTACAGTTTTAACTAAATATGTTAATCTATTGAGATTTTTAATATAGACTGAGAGATGATCGTATTAGCGACATATCCAGTTAAAATTAAAATAACTTTCTTTCAGTAAACATAACGTGCTGTCGATATTAGATTACTCTATTTCAAATAAAGTTATTTTTTGATTAAAAATAAAAATACAGCCTTTCTTTAACCGACACAATGGTGTATGTAATATCGACACAAATAATGATCATATTACCGACAGAAGAAAATAATTATAAAATAAATAAAAAAAACTTCAAATATTGGAAGTCGATATTAGGTCAGTATTTAAATCAACCTTTTTTTAATAAGAAAAGAGAAAAAATTGTTTAAAAATTTTCAAAAACACCTTAAATTATAAGTTTTAAAATAGCCGATGCAAATGTCGGTATTTAGGTGATCGGTTATAAGTGTTCCCTGAGATAACTTTTTTTCTAATAACCACAGAAGAACCAAACAAAAACTGGGTGAAAGGTACTTTATAGGGACCTCAAAATCATTAATGAAAATTATTCACTTCGTATAGTATACAGGGTGTTCCAAAAAGTTCTTTTTTTAAAAAATTAGCTTTTAAGAAATACAATATAGTATAGGTGTGCATGCAACCGTTTTCGAGATATTTCAATTTGAATTAGATATTAATTAACTCGTATAATTTATTATAATAAAACCTAAGTAATTTATGACGCTCCGCTGTCGAAACGGCGCTATTTTAGTTTTTCACAGCGAACTATTTATTTGGAAGGTAAAGTAAGTTCTAGTTTGACAGTTTTTTGATTGTTGTGATTATGCATATTATTATGTATACACTGGCGCACCGAGAGAGTGGTTATGGGGTTAACCTCCCTCCCCCCCCCGAAGTCTATTTCTGGGTGCGCTACTGATGTATGGCCTACTTTGGTTTAATTATAATACAATTACAATTAATTAATATTCAAATTGAAATATCTCGAAAACGGTTACATGTAGACCTACACTAGATGGTATTTTTAAAAAGCTAATTTTCTGGAAATAAGAAAAAAAAAATTCTGTCACACCCTGTATACTATTTGAACCGAATAGTTTTTATTAATGGTTTTGTGGTTCCAGTAAAATACCCTTTCACCCAGTTTTTCTTTGGTTCTTCTCTTCTTTCTTGGCTGTTAGAAAAAAAGTTATCCCAGGGAACACTTATAACCGATCAGCCTGTACATATTATCGACACAATGTTTTTTTGATAAAATATTACAAAATATGAAGTTTTGGTAACCCTATTCTACTATATTTTCATCATTGGAATGTGAGAAAAACATGCAAAAAAATACTTCAAAATTACCTGTTTCTTAACAGTACAACTAAAATTACATTAAAACTGTAATTAAAAAATGCGTTTTTTGATTTGAAATTAAACTGAAATTGTAAATATATCAATGGTTTCAAAGCGCAGCAGGCGAAAATTTTTAAGAGAATGACACTACGAATGCCATTTATAACACAAACTTAAACTAATACCGTCAATATCAAAGGTATTATAGCGCCGCAATTTATGCACTAGTTTCGATTTTCTAAATGTTTTCATAAAAAATTTAAAAACAGGGTAGGTGGGGGATTAACTACCCCCCTATCATCCTGAAATCCGCGGTTGAGTAACTACGTATAATTTTTTCAGTTATAAAAAACAGATAACAAACAAAACCTAATAGCTAAATACTTTCTTTTTAGGTCTAAAAAGGTTTTTTTTGTCTAAAACTTGTTTATAAATAGAAACTCTATAATACTGTTCTGTATTTTCAATGGTTTTCGCGGTAAGTTCGTCATGCAGTTATATATTCTTAGTCTGACGGATTGCAGGTCAAACTGTCCCAAAATATTACTTCACTTTCACTAATCAAAAATTATAAAATATTATAAATCGACGTGAGCATATATTTTGATTTTTTTGGCAGGGAATAACAACAATCTAGGCCGCCTAGATTTCTGTCAATTTTCAAAATGGAATGGACTGTACTTAAACAAACTCTTATATCTAGTTTTCGTTTTCCTAGCCAGGTAAAAGGATATTATTGTCTTTAATTCCATGTGGCTTTTATTAAGTTAAGGAATAGGCCACCTTTACCATGCATCATGTGTCATGACAAATTATAAAAGGCTCATTTCTAGATATCTCGTAATTTGTAATCTGCCCAAATAGCATTGGTGTTTCGACAGGTGAAATTAACATTTTTATGAGCCCTGTTAGTTCTTATCCGAGTCACTTTGGTGGTATGATATGGAATAGTTTACAGGTTTATACCTACAAGGTGTATCAATAAAAAAGCTCTGATAGAAAAAACGACTTTAATGGTGCATGTGTGAACTAGAAGGATTTTTTTTATTAATTTTTGCTGCCGCGAACGTTACCTCTTTTTAAGAGTAATGTTACAGTAACCTTATACTTTTACAGGTTTCTTCTTTATAACCTGCTGAAAGGTACAGGATTCTGTATTTACGGTCTTCTGCACTTTTTAATTTTGATGTTTTTGTTTCTCGGTTTATTCGACAGGTGGCGCACACAGGTACTACGTCTTAGACCACGAGGAAGAAATATCTTGCTACCACAGTACAGGAGTAGAATTGATTCCATTTTCACTTACGGTAAAGGATTTATGAACCACTAACTTAACCTTTTAACACCATTTTAAACTTCCAAACCTAAAGCACTATTTTTACAGATAATATTGTAAAAACATCAACAAGCGTTATTTTCTAATTTACAGACATTCTGTATGTACATTTCAAAGAAGCCGATACTGCCGCCTCATAGGAAAATATGACACGGTGAGTGATGAAGTATTAGTTATTTTTGTACAAATAAAGACATAAGTTAAAAAGCATTTTCGATATCTAGGAATGCAGCGTACAGTTAGGAATATTACACGGCAATTTTAGGTATAATATCATATTCGTAATATATCTGAATACCTACGTATAAATATAGAAAATTTCTTAGACTCTACACATTTGAACCCTAAATTATGTATAATTGCAATATGAATTCCGCACTTTACTGACTAGCAACAGGCTTACCAGAAAGCCCCCAATAAGAGAAGATGAAGCGTGTAAGGTTTTACATAAACTACATCAGTAAACCTCAGATCGACACACCATCGCCAGAAAGTCAGATAAATTTTTAAGTATTGTTTATTAAAATATTGTTCATATAAGGCATAGTCTTAGTCTTTGGTTTAATTTTTGTTACAGTATAATCTTAAAAAATTAGAACCACTCTTTCTTATAAGTATGTTTATGCAATGCTTTTGATAATCCTTTTCATAGGTAGTCACACCCCTAAGGAGAAGTTGGCAACTTTCAATTTATAACAAATATAAGTGCACATGCGCGAGTTCGAAATTTTAAGTATGGCGCCCAGCTGTGTTGACAGGAATGAAATCAGCAAGTTTTGTTAATTGTTTTGCAGGTTCCAAAAAAAAATCGTTGGTATTAAACCTTATTTTCGTTAGAAACACACAAACAAAACAGCAAAAAAAGTGAGGTTAATTGCATTTGCCTGTATTTCTTATAACTATAACAAAGACAAGTATGAACAGTGAGCAGTTTTTAAGACTAAAGTATAATAGTAGTAGTAGTAGTAGTAGTAGTAGTAGTATAGGGGCGGCCCGTGGCAATTAGGTCTTTTCATGGGCCCTTTCTGCCATACCCCGTTCCTTACCCTTATGCCCTTACTTCCGCTGCACCTCTCTCTCTGAGCCTCCCTGTCTTCTTTACGAAGTTCAGTATGTCAGCCCATTTGAACGAGTGCAGCTCTTTTTCCTCTATCGTGGGAAATCCCCATTGCAGCTGCCTTGATCTGGCATATGCATCACACTGTGCTAGCAAGTGCTGCGCCGATTCCTCTTCGAGTCCGCAAGCGGGACACACGGGATCTCCTGCTACTCTTATTTACGTCAAATGTTTGTTCAGCCGATTGTGCTCAGTCAGCATCCCTGTCAGCAGTCCAATGTCCTTTTGGGTCTTGATTAAAAGCCATTTAGTTCTGGCTACATTCGGACCATCCACGAATAGCTTGGACCGTCTGCACTTTGACTCTTGTCTCCAGGGCGTCTTCAGTTTATTGTTCGCCCATTTGTTGAGCTCACTCTGTACCTGTTTCCTTGTTATTCCCAGAAGGTTTCGGCCCCTAGTCTGGCAAGTTCGTCCACTATCTCGTTCCCTGGTATTCCCTCATGACCAGTGTTTGCAGTGCTTCAGCGCACTCTTCCACCAGACTACTGACTATTTTGGGTACACTTAGAGCCTTGAGGGCAGCCTGGCTGTCGGAGCATATGTATATGTCCCTCCTGCCATTTCTGACCTTGGGTAGGGTTGCTGCCATGATAATGGTATACACCTCCGCCTGAAACACCGTAGCGTGTTCTCCAAGTGCATAACTCTTTTGAACTTCTAGGCTTTCCGCGTAAACTCCCGCGCCTGTTGTCTGCCTGACAGTTTAGAGCCATCCGTGTAGCAGACCGTCGCCTCTCTGCTTAATTCCGTTCGGAATTCTTCACTTTGCCACTCATTCCGTCCTGGTATTGTGACTGTACTGTACTTTTTATCGAACCTCCATGGTTTAAGTGGTGCTTTCACTGGCAGTCTTAGGAGTTTCGTCACCAGTCCCTCGACCGCTAGATGGCCCTGCCTTTCCTCCCTGCCTTTCCACAGTCCCTGGTCTCTTAATCGCAAGTACGTCACCATCACCTCCTTCTTGATCCAAGTTGGAAGCGAGGGGAGACCCAAGATTGTTTCCAGGGCGTGGATGGGGGTCGTCCTCATTGCGCCGTTCATCCCTAGGCAGAAGAGCCCAGCAGCAGGCTCGTAAGTTTTTTGGATATGGTCAGCTTCTCTACAGCGGGCCAACAGACCACTGATCCGTATTGGATCCTTGGTCTTATGATGGCCGTGTATATCCAGTGTAGAATTCTCGGGCTAATGCCTTAGGCTCGACCGACCACTCGGCGCAACTGCCGCAATGTTGTCTGAAGTTTAACAGTCATTCTGGTAACATGATCGTTCCACTTGAATCCCTTGTCCAGCGTCACCCCCAAATACTTAAGTTGTGGTACCAAAGTTAGGGGTCTGCCATACATTATGGGAGCTCTGAATCCCTCTAGTTTCCTACAAGTATAACTAACACTATAACAAAAAACAAAATACTAATTAAGTGACTAAGCCTATGCCTTGTATGAACGATCCTTAACTGAGAGGTTAGAATGATAGGTACCTCCGATATTTGAGGCCAGTAAACGATATCCGATTTAATATATTTTCGACCACTGCTACTGCTATTATTGACTGTTATTAAATTAGTTGATTTTCAAAATGCAGTGAAAGTCTCTTTTAAACTTCTTTTATATCGGAGGTATTGGGTATCTGTATTATAGGTAATCCAGCAAGCAAATTTGGGATCTTTAAAACTTCTTTTATATAGTAGGTATTGGTTAGCTGTAATGTAGGTAATGTAGCAAGCAAATCTGGGAATGCAAGCAGGTCGTTAAACTACTTGCGACACCAACCAAATAACCTCGATGTGGGTGCCTGATAACGAGGAAATAGACAGGCTTAAAAACAAATAGTTGAAAAACTATGGTACAAACCCTAATGCGACCTTATGGAAGATGTGAACAAATGGGTAAGGGACCAAGTGTCGACATCTAATGGAGTGGTTAAACTAGAATGAAAGGGTGCACAATAAGCCAGTAATGGCTGCAGTGCAGTGACTCTGGCCAGCCATCAGGCTGGTCGGAGCCTTAATCAGGGGGTTTTAGTCGGTAGAAATCCGACACTACCCAGGCTCTCCTGGTAGAGGAGAAATGACTTGCAGGAAAGTGGTTCGGACGTCTGATACAAGATTTTCCTTTGAGACCCTTGAAAAAAAAAAGTTTCGACATACTGAGGACATAAGACTGATTTAAGCGAAAAAGTTCAGCATCTGATCAACAAAAGGAGTTATATAGTTCTTACGTCGGATTACCGTGCTAAATAATATTAGCTTAAGTCAATAGGGAGAGCAGAAGACGACCACTGTATATTTTGCAAAATCGCAACTGAAACCGCAGTGCCAGGGGGCCGATTTATCGCATCTAGACAAGTATTTTTCGACAACTTTTTTTTAATCTACTATTGGTACAAGCTGGCTATGCCGCAAAATCAAATTGCTACGAACAAGAAACTATCCACACGAGTACCGAAGCGGCAAGCAGGCCATGACCGATCGGACCGAAAATGTCAGAGTAAGTTTGAGGTTATATTTTTATGTGAATTTATCATTTTGCAATTAATCATTTATGGAAATATTTTGCCACTTTGTAATACCCACTAGTTGCCTTAAAAATAAAAAAAAAAATTGGTTGACACGAGTCTTGAACTTGATCTTTTGCAAGAATCAGAATCCTTCAATAGAGTGTTGGAAACTGTTTCCGCTCGGCCACCACCTCTTTTCACAAAGCTTCCTTACATTCAGTATATCAAAAAACGAGCATGGCCAACCGATTCAAAATTGTCACAACGCTGCTTAAATCAGAAAAAGTTAGCTTGCTTGTTAGTACAGCGCAATTGCCATAAATAAGGGGGGTGCCTCGAAAAAAATTCGGGGGGCTAAAATTTTTATATGTTGTACGGGGGGGGGTCTAAAAGTAAGATCCCCAAGTTTGTGTTTCCTTCACTTCGGGAACCATCCACCATTTTGAAAAAACTTTATTGACTGTTATTAAATTAGTTGATTTTCAAAATGCAGTGAAAGTCTCTTTTAAACTTCTTTTATATCGGAGGTATTGGGTATCTGTATTATAGGTAATCCAGCAAGCAAATTTGGGATCTTTAAAACTTCTTTTATATAGTAGGTATTGGTTAGCTGTAATGTAGGTAATGTAGCAAGTAAATCTGGGAATGCAAGCAGGTCGTTAAACTACTTGCGACACCAACCAAATAACCTCGATGTGGGTGCCTGATAACGAGGAAATAGACAGGCTTAAAAACGAATAGTTGAAAAACTATGGTACAAACTCTAATGCGACCTTATGGAAGATGTGAACAAATGGGTAAGGGACCAAGTGTCGACATCTAATGGAGTGGTTAAACTAGAATGAAAGGGTGCACAATAAGCCAGTAATGGCTGCAGTGCAGTGACTCTGGCCAGCCATCAGGCTAGTCGGAGCCTTAATCAGGGAGTTTTAGTCGGTAGAAATCCGACACTACCCAGGCTCTCCTGGTAGAGGAGAAATGACTTGCAGGAAAGTAGTTCGGACGTCTGATACAAGATTTTCCTTTGAGACCCTTGAAAAAAAAAAGTTTCGACATACTGAGGACATAAGACTGATTTAAGCGAAAAAGTTCAGCATCTGATCAACAAAAGGAGTTATATAGTTCTTACGACGGATTACCGTGCTAAATAATATTAGCTTAAGTCAATAGGGAGAGCAGAGGACGACCACTGTATATTTTGCAAAATCGCAACTGAAACCGCAGTGCCAGGGGGCCGATTTATCGCATCTAGACAAGTATTTTTCGACAACTTTTTTTTAATCTACTATTGGTACAAGCTGGCTATGCCGCAAAATCAAATTGCTACGAACAAGAAACTATCCACACGAGTACCGAAGCGGCAAGCAGGCCATGACCGATTGGACCGAAAATGTCAGAGTAAGTTTGAAGTTATATTTTTATGTGAATTTATCATTTTGCAATTAATCATTTATGGAAATATTTTGCCACTTTGTAATACCCACTAGTTGCCTTAAAAATAAAAAAAAAATTGGTTGACACGAGTCTTGAACTTGATCTTTTGCAAGAATCAGAATCCTTCAATAGAGTGTTGGAAACTGTTTCCGCTCGGCCACCACCTCTTTTCACAAAGCTTCCTTACATTCAGTATATCAAAAAACGAGCATGGCCAACCGATTCAAAATTGTCACAACGCTGCTTAAATCAGAAAAAGTTAGCTTGCTTGTTAGTACAGCGCAATTGCCATAAATAAGGGGGGTGCCTCGAAAAAAATTCGGGGGGCTAAAATTTTTATATGTTGTACGGGGGGGGGGGTCTAAAAGTAAGATCCCCAAGTTTGTGTTTCCTTCACTTCGGGAACCATCCACCATTTTGAAAAAACTTTCTAACCGACTTTTTTCCATTTTTATTGGTCGGAGGCTAAAACGTCTGAGAACAAAATTTTCAACATTTTTGTTCAAGTGCTGAACTTTTTGTAGTTAGTTTCCAAAAAATGAGATGGCGCCGAAGTTACAAAAAATCAGTTTTAACGTATTTTTTTTTTAAACTTTAAATCACAAAATTGTACTTCTCGGAAATATCCTATAAAAATATGCATATTAATTTAAGTGTCTCTGAGCTACAACAACTGAAGGTCGATAAAATTCTTTGAGAACCGCCTTCTAGGCATGCATGAAGTCGCGTGTTGTAGAATATATATTATTATTTATAGTAAGAGCAGTACAAATGAGGTATAAAATTAAAGCTTGTAATGTGCGCTACACAAATGACCCGGTCTGTCGGCATGAACATTGCCGAAAGTATCTGACAGACTGATATTTGTAGGTCAAAATACGTTAAAACTATCTTTCGAAAAACTAGCTACAGAGAGTTGAACCTATGACAAAAAATATTGCAAATTTCATGCCAAACATTTTTGTTTCTACAGTTTTTTTGCCTCCGACCAATAGATGTGGAGAAAATCGGCTCCAAATTTTTTTCAAAATGGCGGATAGTTCCCGAGGAGTGAGGAAACACAAACTTGGGAATTTTACTTTCAGACCCCAGAAAGAATATACAAAAAACTCAGCCTGTCCAGTGTTTTTTCGATTTTAAAAGACAATTTTACTGTATTACTATCAATTATGTAAAACCATTTTTACAAATTTTCGTCCCCTCTCGCACCTGCAACACTTTAAAACATTTTTTGCAACCCCTTCCCCCTCTTTTTTAGCACTTAATAATACTTCTACCTACCCCTCCAAAGCCTCTTGTCGCATTTATGTAAGCGATAATAAATAATATACATATCTTTTTGGAAACTAAATACAGAAAGTTGGGTACTTGGACAAAAATGTTGCAAATTTTTTACCGAATATTTTTGTTCTCAGACTTTGTCGCGTTCGACCAATAGAAATGGAGAAAAGTCGGTTACAAATATTTTTCAAAATGATGAATGGCTCCCGAGGAGTGGGGGAAACACAAACTTGAGAGGTTTACTTTCAGACCCACCAAAAGAATATACCAAAAACTTCAGATGACAATTTTACTGGCTGTTTACTTCGTGTGATAAAATCGATAAATTAAAGCTAGTTATATGTAAAACTAAAATATATTAAAAGTGCAGTGGTGAATTTCAACAAAATACGAGGAAAAAGTTCACGGCATCATGGTCAGAGCCGGTCCAAACTGAACAGGTAAACTTAATCAATAAGAAGTGCATGGGCTACGTGGGAAGAAGCGGCGTTTTGTGATAAAAGCAACAAACTGTGCACAGTTGTTCTTTAGACCAGAAAAGTCAATTTGACCAGCAGGTCTTCTCCCAAAACTCAAGTTTTGGGGGGGGTAAAAACTGGAGGGGTTTATATTTTCTTAAACTTTAGTTTGTTCTATATAATCATCATTGATATCAATTTATAGGTTTGCGATAATGGCCAAATCGAAAATTACTACCTCCATTCATTTTAAGATGCCCCTAAGGGGTTAAGGGTGTGTTAAAGCTGCTATTTGGGCATTTTCATAATAAAAGTGTAGGATTTCAAAAAAATTTAAAAACTTGCGTAGAATTGATGATAATTTTAATATTTTAACTTATATCACTTAAGTTTTAATAAAAAATCTTCATTCTCTTGGGTAGGTGGAAAGGGAGAGGGTAAAAATTAAAAGAACACATATTTAAAAAAAATATTTTGCTGGATATTATCGACATAGGTATGGATTTACAGGTTTTCGAGGATGACCAAACCGAAAATAACCACCTTTATTCATTTTGTCTCCTTAAGGGATTAGTACTGTTAATAGTTTTAATATTTTAACTTATATCACTCAGTTTTTTAACAAAGATTTTCATTCTGTTGGGCAGGTGGAAAGGGAGGGGCGTAAAAATTAAAGAGGCATTTATTTAAAAAAATATATTTTGCTGGATATTATTGACATGGGTATTGATTTATAGCTAATTTTAAAAAGTTTGGAGACTACTTTAAGAGTCAATTAAAGTCTTATATTCTAAAACTTAGCTCAAGTCTACAAGTTAAAAGAGTCGATTTTGCTTGGGATCTTTACGACCCCAATAGCCTAAAGGAGGTAACAAGACACAGCAGGGGATCCGAAATCCGACGTCAGAATTTGTTGACAAGAAGTAAATATTTTTTCCTTGTATGTCCATTATTTTTACTTTAACTCTTACCTATTTAGAAACTTTGCCTACAGATATATTACCTAGCGATTGGGCAGATTATCTCCGAAACGTAGAAAACAAAAAAGATTTATTTCATTATTTGGGACAACTGCTTGAATACACTGAAATATTTGCTACAATTTTCTAAGCTTCTAAGCAGATTGGCGAAATGTCAAAAAAATCTAGAAAAATCTGTTGTCATGCTATATGGGGTTCAGGAAATGGATGTGTCAATGACGCAAGAAAACATTTATTTATGTCTCAAAGCAAGAAGTTGAATTTCTTGCCATCAGCTGAAGCTGCCGTCCAACAGCATGCATTAAGGGCAGCATATCAGGCAGGACAGATTTGGGGTAGATCAGCTGATAAGTTTGAAACTGCCGAATTAACCTCACCTCACCTTGGAGGTGGTATAAAGAAAAGTGGAAACCGGTCTGCTCAATCAAATATATGGGAGACTTGTCGGGCATTGGATAGATGTGGGTGCTATACACAACGGGACACTCTAAGATGTCTTTGCAAAAAGAACAAACTACCTTGCACGCCTGCATGCAAAAAATGTAGATGGGCTTGTAGCAACATAAGATAATTATTTGATTATAAATTAAATAAAACTGATATAAAATAAAGTTATTTTTCTTAGCTTCGTATCAATTCAGCAACCTATAATTTCTTTATTAGCCTATATTAACAGGAACCACATTTGCGAAATGACAGTGACGACGATACTAAAAACGACAATTTGGACGAATAAACTAGATATCTATTTATGTATATAGCTATTCTGTAAGTATTTTTATCATTTTTGTGTTTGTTGTAAAAATAGCAACAGGATGAAACATATCTTAAGATTTAAATAACGCATTATTTAAATATCTGCATTTCTCCTATCACTGTTAACCAAGTTAAGGATTTTAATTAAAACACTGAGGCGAAATGGGTTAAAACATTAGAATTATAAACAATCCTATGCCAATTTTTATTATTTTAATAAAATCTTACCCTTTGATATCTCCCATAACTCATTAGGGATACCTTAAAATGAATGAAGGTTGTTATTTTCGGTTTGGTCACCCTCTTTAGTTTTTACGCCCTTCCCTTTCCACCTGCCCAACAGGATGGAAATCTTTGGTAAAAATTGAGTGATCTAAGTGAAAATATTAAAATTATTAATAATACTACGCAAA
This sequence comes from Oxystoma pomonae, assembly GCA_963921995.1. NCBI lineage: Eukaryota > Metazoa > Arthropoda > Insecta > Coleoptera > Brentidae > Oxystoma > Oxystoma pomonae. Next base: position 101,869,550 of record OY998165.1, read on the forward strand.
TTTTTACTAAAATCTGACACTTTTTTTATTAAATTGCCCAAACTGGAGATTTTACCCCCTCACCATCCCTTAATGAAACCTTAAAATCAATGAAGGTGGTTATTTTCGGTTTGTTCATCCTTGAAAACCTGTAAATCAATACCCATGTCGATAATATCTAGCAAACTATTTTTTCTTAAATATGTGCTTCTTTAATTTTTACCCTCTCTCTTTCCACCTACTCAACAGGATGAAGATTTTTGATTAAAAATTAATTGATATAAGTTAAGATATAAAAATTATTGATAATTCTGCGCAATTTTTTTTTTTTTTAAATCCTACACTTTTATTATTAAAATGCTCAAATAGGAGCTCTAACATACCCTTAACCCCTTAGAGGCACCTTAAAACGAATGGAGGTTGTAATTTTCGGTTTGGCCATCATCGAAAACCTATAAGTTGATATCAATGATGATTATATACAACAAACTAAAATTTAAGAAAATATAAATCTCTCCAGTTTTTACCCCCCCTCCCCACCGCGCCAGCACAGGTTTTGGGAGAAGAGCTGCGGGTCAAATCGATTATTTTGGTTTAAAGAACAACTGTGCGAAGTTTGTTGCTTTTATCACAAAACGCCGTTTTTTACCTTTTTACACATCGTAGCCCATGCACTATGTCGACAAATATTTTTCTGACGCGATAAATCAGGTCAGTCAAGCTACCCCCCCCCCCCCGAAAGATATTCGAGTTTGGATTTGCTTATAATTTCGAACAAATTTTCAATTACTTTTAAAAATTTTGAACCACACTCCTTCCTGGTTTTTTTATATTCAAAATGGGAGGTGCAGCCGGACGTCAAACTACACCCCCTAATTTAAAGCGCAGAGAAAAATGAAAAGCAACTATCCCAAAATTAAGAATTAATTTCGAACTCCTAATATCACCAAAAATAATTTCGAAAAATCCACTACTAAATATGAAAAGTATCTAAAATTTGAAGAGAATACGAGTGAAGTTACTTGAAAACTATTTAATAAATTCACTACAATGTAAAACGACTGTGAGCGGCGTATCAACCAATCTGGCCAATCAACCGTTTGATTTATGCATGTAGATATGAATATAAGGAAATGCATACAAATTCAGTACTAAAACTTTTACTGGTAAATTGTAAGTTTTCTAACTGTTGGCATTTAGTGCTTGGCACAAACGTGATGGTTTGTTAAACGTTTATTTGTTTTGACACACTTAGAGACACACATAATTTCAGACTTGCCTATGGGTTTTTTAATTTCGCGGCAGGTATTTCGATCGTTAAAGTTTTCTGGGTTTAGTTAACCTTTTGTTTTAATCAGATAATGGTCTGTATGGTTAGGTTCTCGGAAAACTGACGGCAAATTAGATGGTTTTACGTGAAAGTGGTTATTTGAGCAATCTGCGGTAACAAAGTGCTTATTAGTTATTGGATACCAGTTTGTTGTTTAACAAATAATATCTGGACTCTCCCTTTCAAGATTGCAATCTGCTTACTTTTATCGCAACCTTTAATAGTGTGGAGGCAGGTCACGTGAGGTGTGCAAAAATACCAAGCATTTTTGGGTGTGAAATACAAAGTCATGAGAGCTAAAAACTTTTGTTTGAAAGTTTGAGACAATGATGTGTTTGAAATTAACTCTGTGTTTCGGACTTCCATTGTCTATATTTTATTTATACACGACGTTTCGATCAGTACAATCTCTGATCGTCTTCAGGTGCAAGCTACAATCAATTCCTAAGGCTACGTACTTATATACTGTGAGAAATCACTCAACCTTGAAGTTTAAGAAGTTGGCTCCGCCCAAGGAGGGGCTTCCAAATATTTGGGATTTCAACACTTGGTTTACTGAAAATACCCTGATTCTGCCCAATAAAGGCAGCTTCAAGGAATTTTCGTTTCTTCCAATGTGACTCCTTGTGCAAAACCTTTGCTTCTGCCCACTTCATTCGGTGTTGTTTTGACCATGCATGTTAGGCGATTCCTGATTTCGTGGTTTCACCTTTTTGGGTATTCGTCTGATGTTCCTTAAGCCTAACGGATAGTGGTCTTTTAGTTTCGCCTATGTATGATTTACCACACTCACAAGTAACTTGGTAAACGCATTCCTTATTTTGTTTGTTCTCCGGTTTTGTTTTACTAAGAAGGCTTCGAATTGTATTACTAGATTTAAAAGCTGTTTTAATATTAAAGTTTTTCGCTACTCTTCGAATTTTCTCTGATACTCCTTTAACGTATGGGATTGTAAGGAATGTATTTGCCTGGTTTTGGTCTTGTAATCTCTGTCCTGTTTGTTGAAATTTAGAAATAGTATCTGTTATAAGTTTCAGGTTGTAACCATTCTGCTGCAAATCCTTCTTAATGTCTCTTATTTCGATTTCCAAGTCATGAGAATTGTTACAAATTTGAACGGCTCTGTTATACAAAGTTCTGATTATGCCTCGTTTGGTTGTAGCAGAATGATTTGAACCTTGATTTAAATATTGTCCTGTGTGAGTGGGTTTATGATAGACTGTTGTTCTGATGTCGCTTTCTACTCGTGTGACAAGTACATCAAGAAAAGGAATTTGACAATTTTGCTCCAACTCCATTGTGAATTTAATGGTGGGTCTTATGTTATTTAGGTGGTGAAGAAATTCTGAAAGTTATTGGTGATTCCCGGTCCAGATAATAAAAGTATCATCAACATATCTCATAGCTAAAAACTTGCAAAAGTTTATACTTTGTCAAACTGTCCGGATGCAACTCAAAATAAAAAAAACGTTTCATATTTTCTTCTGAAAATCTTGTCTGTATAATGGAATTTTACTATGGAATAAAAAGAGAGCGACTAAATATTCCTCCGCGGTGCTATAAGAGGGATTGCTCCGATTTGCTCTTTAGGTCTTCTTGGCGATTTTATGACGAGTTTTATTTTAGATGCACATTGGTTTGCTTTTGAAATAAGGGCTGCAACAGATTTATCATAATTTGCTCTGTTTTGTTCTATGGATTATAAACTTTTTGTTTTAAATTCGAGAGGTGTGCATGATGCCTGTGTAGCTTCAACTGCCAGGTACAATCCTATGATTCCCTGATGATTCCTAATAAGGATGAAACAGGTCTGTAGGTGTCTGGATTCTCCATTAGATATTGGAGGTGGAGGCTTGGTCGTAATGAAGTGAGAAACCAAAACGCTTTGTCCGATATGCCAGGAGTGTTACTTGAATTTTTATTTGCGAACACAAGATTCACTTTGTTATTTTTTAAATATTTTGGCTTTTTAGTTCTGCGCAACAAGCCTCCTTCGGAGCGATTGCTTGCTGATGCCTTAAAATTAGGGCCACGTAGTATGAAGCTTCAATTGGAGGCGGTACTGCTGTGAACGTTACCTCTTTTTAAGAGTCATGTTACAGTGACCTTGTACTTTTACAGGTTTCTTCTTCATAACCTCCTGAAAGGTACAGGGTTCTGTATTTAGGGTCCTCTGCACTTTTTAATTTTGATGTTTTTGTTTCTCAGCTTATTCGACAGGTGGCGCACACAGGTACTACGTCTCCGCGGATTACAAACTTTTTGTTTTAAATTCGAGAGATGTACATGGTGCCTGTATAGCTTCAACTACCAGGTACAGTCCTATGACTCGCTGATGATTCCTGATAAGCATGAAACAGGTCTGTAGATGTCTGGATTCTCCATTAGACATTGAAGGCCTGATGGTCGTAATGAAGTGAGAAAGAAAAACGCTTTTAACTTTTAACTAGTTATTCACCTAACGAGTGCGGAAAGTGATACTTTACCGCACGCGATGGCAGTTGACCGAACGAAGCGAAGCCTTGACTAAAAATTTTACTCCAAATCCAAAAGAGTGTAATAACCGTTGGGTGAAAAATAATGTGAAAAATACTTTTCTCCTTCATCTGGTTTGTAGACTGCATGTAAACGAAAAACAAGCCGAGATAATTTCCCTTGAGGTAACAATCTCAAATTGACCTTTTTTTTAAATCTTTTTTGGACACTTAAAACTATAAAAATAACTCAATTACAACCCTGAAACACCTAACCCTTCCCTAAGAAGTTTAAATATAATAAAAAGTTAGGAATGTCTCAAAAATCCCTCATATGAGAAAGGACTAGATCCCCGACTACTAATTTTTCCCTACATCCAGTAGAGTGTAATAGATATTTTGTTTTCTGAACGTAATAGACGTGGGTCTAAAACAATATGAAAAATCCTTCTTTCTTCCATCTGGTTTGTAGGCCTTACCAAAACGGCAAACAAAAGCAAAAAGAATTTCCTTCAAGGTAACGAACACAGACCAACGTTAAATTAACCAAAGGATACGTACTACAATATATTTTTCCAATTTTTTTTTTATAAACTTTTAATAATAAAAAACTGTAATAATAATAAAACCAACGCAAAACATATATTACATCTTATCCTTCCTCAAAAACTATAAAATAAAAAAATTAGGGACTCGATTTAAAATTTTACGCCACATACAGTACAGTGTAGTAGACTTTGGGTCCAAAACAATGTGAAAAATCCTTCTCTTCTCCATCTGGCTTGTAGGCTTCATTTGAACAAAAAATAAAAGCAACAATCACAAAGAAACATTAAATAAACCGAGGAATACGCACTAAAAAAAATTTCTTTTTTATCCTTTTCGGATAAAATTTTACCAATAAAAAAAATTAAAAATAACAAAAATAACGCCAAACGGAGCAATTTTCACCAAAACTACTTTTAATGCAATGTTGTTACACCTAACCCTTCCTCAAGCAGTTTGTAAAATAAAAAAATTAGGGGCTATAGCCTCGATTTAAAATTTTACTCCAACTCCAGTAGAGAGTAAAAGAAGTTTGGTCCAAAACAATGTGAAAAACCCTTTTCTTCTCCATCTGATTTGTTAGCTTCACTCAAATGAAAAACAAAGGCAGAAACCAACCGGAAACAACGTTAATTACAAAAAAAATTTCCGACCTCTTTGGATAAAATTTTTGGCAATTAAAATTTTTGTAAAAATAACACATGCATATGATTCACTGAAACGAAAAACAAAAGCAAAAATAATTTCCCTTGAGGCAAGAAATGTAAACCAACTTTAAATTAACCGAGGGACACTTACTAAAAGCAAAGATCTTGACAATTACAAAAAAAACTGTAAAAACAACGTAAATGGAGCAATTGTCATCAAAATCATATTTAATGCAACGTTGACAAACCTACCTCTTCCTCAAGATTTTTATAAATCAAAAAGTACAATAATTTGTCAAAAATCCCATATACCGAGTGGACCATAGAAAACCGGAAAAATGTTTTCCGTTATAACTTTTAAACCATACCACCGATTTTAATGCGACAAACTGTTCTTTGCAGAGAATTGAGCAAGACTTTGATTACAATTTTTTTTTTCCGCCATCTTAAAATCTAAGATGACGGAAAGAAACAAACTTTACTTTTTACAAACTTTTTTTTTAGACTTTTTTATGAAGTCGTAAAAAAGCTTTGTTTCTGCTACGCAGAATAAGATGCAAACCATTAAAATCAGTTAAGTGGTTCCCAAAAAAAAATCAATCAATCTGTCTGCATACATCTTCTCATAAATTCATTATTACTAAACCGATTTTTATGAAATAAAAAGCCTCGTGGCGAAAATCGATTGTTCTTTAACTACTGCTATTGAAATTTGTCGCCATCTTGAAATCCAAGATGACGGACAAAATCAAACTTGTCCCTTTAAACAGGCTTGTTTATTTATATGTTTTGTAAACTTTTAAATACTTTTTTAAATTTGTACAAAAGTTCTGCTTTCGCAGCGTAAAATTAGGTACAAAGCATCCAAATCGGTTTAGTGATTCACTGATTCTCCAAAAATTAATTTTTGTTTTCATCACTGTTTTCCAGATTATACGATTACCGATTTCAATAAAATTAAAAGCATCATGGCGAAGATCAAAAACTCTTAAAATATCGCTATCAAAATTTGTCGCAGTTTTGAAACCCAAGATGGGGGGGGGGGACACAATTAAACTTATCTCTTCAAATAAGCTCGTTTATTCTTAGGTTTTAAAAACCTAAAAATGCCCTTTATTCAACGCACATAGCTAGGTATGAATCATTAAAATCGGTTTAGTGGTTCTCAAAAAATTAATTTTTGTTTAACCATTGTTTACTCATAAAATCATTATTACTGAACTGATTTTGGTAAAAAAAAAACATCATGGTAAGAATTGATATCTCTTTAAAGATCGCCATTGAAATTTGCCACCATTTAAAAAAGCCGCTCTTTTTTTTTGTTGCGAGTAATTTTTTGACCCTTTTTTGAATTTATATTAATCTTTTAGGCTTTCCACGCCCCGCGTCGTGCATAACGAAAGCGTTAGTGGTTCTTAAGATATCAGTGTTTTCTTTAACGTTCACAAAAATCACGCAAGAAAAATGCTAGTTATACGCGGCGGAGACAGAGTTTTTTTACGAATTTAAAAAAAGTCGAAAAGGTTCTCGAAACATAATTAATAAGAATAATCGAGCGTCTTTGAAGGGTCAACTTTGATTTTTTCCGCAATCTTGGGTTTACCAATTACGACAAATTTTAATAGTGCAGGTCTTTAAAGTTCAATCGATTTTTGTCATAATGCTTTTTATTAAATTAAAATCAATGCAGACTAAATTGAGAAGACAATCGTATAATCTGGAAAACAGTGATGGAAACAAAAATTAATTTTTTAAGAACCACTAAACCGGTTTTAATGATTTATACCCCGTTGCGCGTGGCGAAAGCAGAACTTTTCTACGATTAAAAAAAATTAAAAAGTTTGCAGAAAATATGAATAAACGAGTCTCTTTGAAGGGTCAAGTTTGATTTTGTCCGCCATCTTTGATTCCAAGATGGCAGCAAATTTCAATGGCAGCGGTTAAAAACCAATCAATTTTCGCCGTGATGCCTTTTATTTCATTGAAATCGGTTTTGAAATAATTAATTTCGTATATCTGTAAAACACTGATTGAAAGATTTTTTTTTTGGAACCACTTAACCGAGTTTAATAATTTGCACCTCGTTCTGCGTGGCCGAAACAGAGCCTTTTTACGAATTCATAAAAAAATTCAAAAATCTTCTGTAACATAAGAATAAACGTGGCTCTTTGAAGGGTAAAGTTTGTTTATTTCCGCCATCTTAGATTTTAAAATGGCAGACAAAAAATATTTGAAGTAATACCCGTGGCATATCGGACAAAGCGTTTTTATTTCTCACTTCATCATGACCAGGCCTCCAATGTCTAATGGAGAATCCAGACACCTACAGACCTGTTTCATCCTTATTAGGAATCATCAGGGAGTGATAGGATTGTACCTGGCAGTTGAAGCTACACAGTGACCATGCACACCTCTCGAATTTAAAACAAAAAGTTTGTAATCCATGGGGACAAAGTAACTGTGTGCGCCACCTGTCGAATAAACCGATAAACAAAAACATCAAAATTGAAAAGTGCAGAACACCGTAAATACTGAATCCTGTACCTTTCAGCAGGTTATAAAGTAGAAACCTGTAAAAGTATAAGGTCACTGTAACAAGTCTTGATCAATTTCCTGCACACAGTTGGTCTAGAGACGGTTTTTAAGAAAATAAATATAGCACTTTAAAATATAGATTTTTGTTTTCGATACATCGTCAACCACCATTTAGCGTAAAAAGTAAAATCCACTATGAATGTAGCCCTTTCCTGGGGGCTATTTTTTGGAAAATATTCGAAAAACTTTAAATAGCAACTTCCTATTTTGACATCATTATTGAAATTATCATTCCAATAGTACCCCATATCATTAGGTTTACTTTACTAGCCCATATCTTAAAAACTAAAGAAATTATCTCTATTGTGTTTGATATCGATTTTAAGGGTTTTTTAAGAGGAATTAAAAAATTACAGCAGTTTATTGATTTTCAGTGATTTTAACGTTATTATTGAATAAATAAAAAGTACAAGACCAAATCGTCAATTTATTGTCATTTTTTAATTACTCTTAAAAAACACTTAAAATCGATATCAAACACAAAAGGCAATATGTCGAAAACTAGTAAAGTAAAACCTTATGATATGGGAGTACCATTGGAATGAGAATTTCAGTGAGAGTTCAAATATGAAGTCAAAATAAGAAGTTGCTATTTATTGTTTTCAGAATATTTTTCAAAAATAGTCTCCCAGAAAAGGGCTACATAGGGAATTTTACTTTTTACGATAAATAATAGTTGGCGACGTGTCGAAAAAAAAATCTCTATTGCAAATATGGTATATTTATATTTTTTCCTAAAACCCCTCTCTAGGCCAACTGTGTGTAAAGAGCAGTTTGTTGCATTAAAATTGGTGGTATTGTTCGAAAGTTATAACGAAAAACATTTTGTACCGTTTTTTACGGCCCACCCGGTATATGCTTGGCTAAAACGAAAAACAAAAGTTTAAAGAATTTCCCTTGAGGTAACAAACACAAACCAACGTTAAATTAACCGAGGGACACGTACTAAAAACAAAGATCTTGACAATTTATCGGTTCGCTAAGTGGACTCGACGACTCGCGCCGCCGCCGCAACGTTTAAGATAAAAACCCTGTCCGGTTTATTCAACCGCCTGATAGACCACTTCGGAATATAATTTTTAAGGCACCTATCAGCTGGTCTTTCGTAACTAATGGCCATTATTACTGTTCTTGTACCACTTCTCTCGATAAAGACAGTCAAATAAGGTTCATTCTTTAAGTTGCAAGTCTTTTTTTTTAAACTTGTAATGACACCATGAATGAAAATTTGGTCAATGATTGTTACCACCCTAGAGGTAATATAAGTAAGATTATAGAGACTAAGGATCTGTTTATCATAAGCTAATTTGTTTCATCTCTATAACGTTTTTCTTTGTAAAATAACATAGGTTACTTTCTCCAAATCAGTTACTTCAACCGAAAAGAGTCTCAAAAAACAAAAGATAAAAGATCTTGGGTAGAAAAAATGAAAATTCAAACTTGGATGAGACATAAAATAGTTATTTACCTAATAAGTGCGGAAAGTGATACTTTACCGCACGCGACGGCAGTTGACCGAACGACGCGAAGCGGAGTTTTGGTCAAGCCGGCACCATCTATGAGCATATAAAACTTCAAAACATTCAGCACTTATATATCGGCAACTATATCAGTTATGTCAAATTTTGCTTTACAAAACGGCGTGCGGTAAAGTAAGATCATAAGAATTTAATATAATTATTTTTAATAATAAAAAAACATACTAAATCGATTCTAATAGTTAAAGAATTTCGTAATATAAAAGATCATAGGAATTTAGTACAATTATTTTTAATAATAAAAAAGGCAATACACGCAGCACGGCATGTTGCAATTTAAAATTATAAAAATTTCATATTATTTGGCGTTATTTTACATAAAAATTATATTTAAATTAAAATCACGCCGTGCGGTAAAGTAAGATCATAAGAATTTTGTATAATTATTTTTAATAATAAAAAATCGTACTACATCGCTGCTGTAATGTAAAATTATAAGATTTTCATATTCTTTGGCGTTATTTTACATAAAAATTATATATAAATTGAAATTTTTATATAGTTTTACTTTACCGCACGCCGCGCCGTGCGCTAAAGTAAGATAATAAGAATTTAGTATAGTTATTTTTAATAATAAAAAATCGTATTAAATCGAAGATTCTGTATAGTTAAACTTTACAGCAAGGCGTGCTGTAATGCAAAATTATAAGAATTTCATATTTTTGGCGTTATTTTACATAAAAATTATATTCACATTGACATTTTTACAAAGTTTTACTTTACCGCACGCCGTGCGCTAAAGTAAGATCATAAGAAGTTAGTATAATGATTTTTAAAAATAAAAAATCGTACTAAATTAAAGATTCTATATAATTAAACTTTAAACAAGATTTTTTAAAGTCTTTACTGTAATGTAAAATTATAAGAATTTCATATTATTTTGCGTTATTTTATATAAAAATTATATTTAAATTAAAATTTTTATATAGTTTTATTTTACCGCACGCCGTAAATGTAAAATCATGCAAATTTATTATACTTTTTTAGAAATAATTAACAGTTTTAAAAAAGCTGCATGAAAATTATAAGAGAAAATCGGTGTTAAGTGAATGTGATGCTGGTGGGGCCAAAAATAGATAGATAGATAGATAGATAGATAGATAGATAGATAGATATATAGATAGATAGATAGATAGATAGATAGATAGATAGATAGATAGATAGATAGATAGATAGATAGATAGATAGATAGATAGATAGATAGATAGATAGATAGATAGATAGATAGATAGATAGATAGATAGATAGATAGATAGATAGATAGATAGATAGATAGATAGATAGATAGATAGATAGATAGATAGATAGATAGATAGATAGATAGATAGATAGATAGATAGATAGATAGATAGATAGATAGATAGATAGATAGATAGATAGATAGATAGATAGATAGATAGATAGATAGATAGATAGATAGATAGATAGATAGATAGATAGATAGATAGATAGATAGATAGATAGATAGATAGATAGATAGATAGATAGATAGATAGATAGATAGATAGATAGATAGATAGATAGATAGATAGATAGATAGATAGATAGATAGATAGATAGATAGATAGATAGATAGATAGATAGATAGATAGATAGATAGATAGATAGATAGATAGATAGATAGATAGATAGATAGATAGATAGATAGATAGATAGATAGATAGATAGATAGATAGATAGATAGATAGATAGATAGATAGATAGATAGATAGATAGATAGATAGATAGATAGATAGATAGATAGATAGATAGATAGATAGATAGATAGATAGATAGATAGATAGATAGATAGATAGATAGATAGATAGATAGATAGATAGATAGATAGATAGATAGATAGATAGATAGATAGATAGATAGATAGATAGATAGATAGATAGATAGATAGATAGATAGATAGATAGATAGATAGATAGATAGATAGATAGATAGATAGATAGATAGATAGATAGATAGATAGATAGATAGATAGATAGATAGATAGATAGATAGATAGATAGATAGATAGATAGATAGATAGATAGATAGATAGATAGATAGATAGATAGATAGATAGATAGATAGATAGATAGATAGATAGATAGATAGATAGATAGATAGATAGATAGATAGATAGATAGATAGATAGATAGATAGATAGATAGATAGATAGATAGATAGATAGATAGATAGATAGATAGATAGATAGATAGATAGATAGATAGATAGATAGATAGATAGATAGATAGATAGATAGATAGATAGATAGATAGATAGATAGATAGATAGATAGATAGATAGATAGATAGATAGATAGATAGATAGATAGATAGATAGATAGATAGATAGATAGATAGATAGATAGATAGATAGATAGATAGATAGATAGATAGATAGATAGATAGATAGATAGATAGATAGATAGATAGATAGATAGATAGATAGATAGATAGATAGATAGATAGATAGATAGATAGATAGATAGATAGATAGATAGATAGATAGATAGATAGATAGATAGATAGATAGATAGATAGATAGATAGATAGATAGATAGATAGATAGATAGATAGATAGATAGATAGATAGATAGATAGATAGATAGATAGATAGATAGATAGATAGATAGATAGATAGATAGATAGATAGATAGATAGATAGATAGATAGATAGATAGATAGATAGATAGATAGATAGATAGATAGATAGATAGATAGATAGATAGATAGATAGATAGATAGATAGATAGATAGATAGATAGATAGATAGATAGATAGATAGATAGATAGATAGATAGATAGATAGATAGATAGATAGATAGATAGATAGATAGATAGATAGATAGATAGATAGATAGATAGATAGATAGATAGATAGATAGATAGATAGATAGATAGATAGATAGATAGATAGATAGATAGATAGATAGATAGATAGATAGATAGATAGATAGATAGATAGATAGATAGATAGATAGATAGATAGATAGATAGATAGATAGATAGATAGATAGATAGATAGATAGATAGATAGATAGATAGATAGATAGATAGATAGATAGATAGATAGATAGATAGATAGATAGATAGATAGATAGATAGATAGATAGATAGATAGATAGATAGATAGATAGATAGATAGATAGATAGATAGATAGATAGATAGATAGATAGATAGATAGATAGATAGATAGATAGATAGATAGATAGATAGATAGATAGATAGATAGATAGATAGATAGATAGATAGATAGATAGATAGATAGATAGATAGATAGATAGATAGATAGATAGATAGATAGATAGATAGATAGATAGATAGATAGATATATAGTTTTTATTACAACGTATTTATGCAATAGTGCCCTTAGACTATGGTACAAAAAAATATTGATTTACATTAGTTAGACAACTAAAAAATATAAAAATAGAAGTATAAACAAATATGCATAAACTAGTAGGTATTTGAATAGCTTATTTTAATTACATCGAAAGTCAAAAAACTCTTTAATGGTATATGGTTCAACATGAAAAATGTGGGAAAAACAAGCTTTTTTAAATGGGTTTAAATTTTGAATTTTTTTATCTTACTTAGTAGGTGATGAAAATTTTAACGCAGAATGGAAAGGAGCCTTCCCTGTACAAACAAGTCTATGCTTGGCGAAGTTGTAGATGTTTTCCGGGTGTTTAGCAGTTTAATTTATGATTTGGTTAAAGTGCTCAAACTTTATATGTGTACCTATTACGGTTAATGAGTTATTAGACACTTGTAAATATTTCAACGCATCCGTATCGGTATACGTAACGCGTTCGAAACAAAGTCAAAATACGCTACATTTTTGACTTATTTATGCGATGTTTCGAACGATGCCCGCTTTTTTGAAGGGTGCGATGACAGGACTGCTGATCGAAATCGTTGCGTACGTTCGTAGGTCCCTAAAGATACGTACATCCTTCCGTACGCAACGAGATTCTGTCATCACACCCGTCAAGGAAGCAGGCATCGTTCGAAACATGGCATGAGCAAGTCAAAAATGTAGTGTATTTTGACTTTGTTTCGAACGCGTTACGTATACCAATACGGATGCGTTGAAATATTATTACTTTAAGTGTCTATTTAGGCGAAATAGACTTGTACAACTATCTTAAATTTTAAGTGGGAATATAACACGGAATACCCTTTTCTGCTGGACAAACGCGCTATCTATATGACCACTGCTACCTCAAAGCAGGATATCATATCTTAAATGAGAGTAGAACATTCCGCAATATATAGTGGTGAGTATTCGTTGGTCTTGTAGATCTTTGGAAATTACTCTTATTGCGTAAGTAGATTTACTTAGTTTGCTGCAAAATAACTTTACCTTAATGTGTTCACAGTCACCCCTAGCAGCCTCACCGTTTGCGACACTTAAATATTCTGGTTTTTAATGTAAAACTGTTCAGCGGTTTCTATATTACATAACGAGAGAAGAAAGTGAATATTTCACACGAGCGTGAATGTTGTGAACGAGGCGGTAGCCGAGTGAAACAACACGCGAGTGTTATTTTCTATCAAGTTGTGTACGCTTTTTTACCTACGACCCCTTTAGGATTTATTTCGTATTTTTTATTATTATTAATTTTTTTAAATTTTTATCTCAAGAGAAGAAAGTATTTTCTCCTCTAGGGACGAAAATCGTTTCGGTCTATTTCCGACACTTCTGCAAATCATAGCCTACTAGATACCACATTATTTGAATGGTTCGCTGTCATTCATGTCATTCATTTTCGTCACTAGAGAAGAAAACATTTTCGTCTCTGGAGATGAAAATAAAATTGATATGCGTGGGAAATATAAAACTTTCTGAGGCGTTATAGAGTGCAGATTTGGTTACTTTCGTGCGTTGTCGTAGGAAAAAGTTATTATGTTTGTTTTGTCGACATATAAAAGTTGATTTTTTTCGAGCCAGTTTTGAGTTACGCTTAGCAGTTTTTGACACTTATTTTTATTTCGGCAAAATTATCCAAGTAAATCACAAACAGCAGTAGCTCCAATATACTTCCTTGGGGAACGCCTGTGCTAATAAGGTTACTATCAAACATTACCACTTCGCCCTTCGGAGATATTTTAACTTTTTTTATAATATAGCATGCTTCGTATTCCCTGGCTCCAACGGACTACCTAGTGGTTGCAGTGGTAGTAGCAGTAGGTACTAATCGAAGAAATACTTGGATATTGAAAATTATACCCATGCAGGCAATTGAATTTGCAGCGCAAGAATTAAGAAGTCGTGCCACGCATTTAATGCTAAATCTAACTTACCCAACTTATTTGACCTGTTAGAAGTTCGTGTTTAAGCATTTTTAGCCACTACTGAGTTGGTTGCGCAAAATTACAACTGTGTCTGGTGTATCGAAATACAGATCTACTTGCAATAAAACATATACGTGCGAAACAACTGTAGTTTGTTCGCACGATTCTGTCACATTGAAACACACACCTGTGTGTACGAATCTAGGAATAAATGACATTAGAATTCGAACATTGGCATTGGCGTCGTCCTTAGGAATAAAATACAATTTCGCAGAATAAAAGTTGGATATACAGACCGCTTCAAGCTACTGCGAACATAGGGGGAATCAAGTCCAATTTACTCTCCGTGCCGTACGACCGAGGTGGATTCGAAGCACGCTGCAGTGTTATCTTTTGGAAATTCATTTTGTTTTTATTATTTTGTTTTATTTCTGCCTTGCTCGAGAAACAGATGGGTAAATTCTTAATTGAAATAATACATTTTTAAAACTAAAAATGGATGTCTACGAAATTGCCGAAAAAGTGCAGATGGTCAAATGGTCAAATCGTCATAACCCAACACACGTTCGATATTGGTCGAGGGAAAATTTGCATTTGTATTTTGACGTAAGAACACAGTATCCCCAAAAAATAAATGTTTAGGGGGGGGGGGGGTATTGTAGGGGAACACGTAATTGGGCCATTTTTTATTAACGGCAATTGCAATTTGAATGGTCCTAGATACTTGGATCTACTGCAGCAGCACATTATTCCAACTGCTCGGCAGTTGTTAGGTGTAAGATTTGGTAAAACATGGTTTCAACAAGATGGTTGTTCCGCTCACAATGTTGGCCTTGTTAGGGAATATCTTGATAATGTATTTCCTAATCGGGTTATAAGTACACGGGGAACTATTTTATGGCCAGCTCGATCTCCCGATCTTGCTCCTAATGACTTCTATCTGTTTTTGAAGAAGCTTTTCAAATTATCACCCCTAACATGCTTGGAAACGTTGGAAGGGGTTTTTATAGTAGGCTCGGATATTGTCTAGCCGAGCAAGGAGGACTTTTCGAACATTTGCTTTATTTTTTTTTTGACTGGGAGAATCTTTTTGGTTTTTAGAATGTATTATTTTATTTTGAGAACTTGCTTTTATTTTGTTTCTCCTTATTATTTTCATTGTAACACGTCGTTACTGATAAATCTGAGCAGTTGACAATAAAACGCTCTTATTTATCAGTGACAAAAAATAAGAAAATTACGTTATAAAAATTTGCGTATTTATTGACCAAATTCCGGTTTCATTGTCTACGCTCCACACAGCACCGTGGTTAGAGGCGTACTAAATACAAGGCGAACGGCGGCGAACGGCAGCGAAAGGCGATCGGAAGCCTGAGTGTTGGTTGCTTCACTGATAGGCGTGCGGTGTCTCTGCATGTACGTACACTGGCAAATTAGACTTCTTTTGCCCTATGTTCGCAGTAGCTTGAAGCGGTCTGTATAGTACATGTTCAACTGCAAATAACGTGCCTCTGCTAACTCATTAGAATATAAAATTACACATTCAATTGCAAATACGATATTCCTATCAAAAGAAAAAAAACAATATAAAGAAAATGGATAATTGAAATTCACTACAAATTAATATTTAGCAATAATTGATTAAAGCTTTCAAAAATCTAAAGGCGCAATTACACAGACGAACATGCTCAAACAAAAGCTCGTGGAAAAGATCTAAAATTTTTTGCGTGAACATTTTTGTGAGCTTTTCTTTGAACATTTTGTTCGGGTAAATTTTTGAGCAAATTATTGCTATCTGTTTTGGACACATATTTTTAAAGATGAGAATAAATAAAATTTCACATCAGTGATCAGTGATCTCAATTATTTAAAAAAATGGAACACCAACTTTTATTTTAAATTTTTGTGGAAGAAAAATTAGGGTTACTTAAATATTTTTTTCTTAGGGTTTTTCGCGGATTTTTTTGCCCCGTGTTTTTTTTTGGGATTTTGTTGCGAGTTTTTTTTTATTTCCAAGGGTTTTTTCCTAAATTCAAAAAACAACCCAGGAAAAGTTTTCTTTTCCAAAAAAATTTTGAGTTTTTCAAATATCGGTAAAAAACTCAAAAATTACACTTTTAAGCGGTAATCCGCGCCTCACGACTATGAGGAGTGGTGGGGAGGGGATTTTTTTTTAAACATATTTTTGTAACTTTACTTTACCCTTAGCTTTGATTGTTTTTTCTTCATTCCTCACACCAGATTTACCTAGTTAGTTTAAGGCCCCAACGGTTGCTTAAAAAAGCAAAAGGTTCATGAAAATGCTGAAGATAGATATTTACTGTCAATTTAATGTAATAATCAAGGTCGATTACTGACACTGAACAAACAATATGCAAAGGAGCAACATTCCGATTCAGAAATATAGTCTATTACTGCTAAATTATATTTTTTTAGACAAGGGTCTGGGATCGTAGGAGTGTAAAAGTGGGTAATAAACGGGTATTATTTAGACCGAATGTACTTTTGTTCATATATTTGAGATTAAATAAAATGTATATAGGTTTTTTAATTTGAATTAATTATTATTGTATTGTGTTTTAAACTAGGAAGTAAAATAAAGAGATATTCTTTTAAACGTAAATTTTTATCATTACATTTTACAGGTAACAGCAATAAATAAGTTCCAATTATTATTTTTTATGATTCTCGTTTTTTGACAACCCCAAAAAAGTTACAAGTATACTGGCATATCCTCTATAAAAATCAAATCAATCGAAGTTGATTATGAGGTAAAATGTCAATTTCGACATCAAATCGTTTTTCCGTCGGAAAGCACTTAATTAAAAATACCTTGTTTTAAAACTTAGTCTTTCTATTTTCAGTTAAGTTCAATGAATTCCCATAAAACTATAAAATTTAAAATTGTAAGAAATTTTTATTACCAACATTTCTTCAAACAAATTTTGCTTAAAATTCTATCCAAAATCTCAAGTCTTTTTGTACGAGATTTTGCTCGAACATTTCTTTGAACATTTTGCTCAAGAGGCTCGTGTAAATGTTTGTCGGCATTTCAACATCAAAGGAAAGTTTGTCTGTGTAAATGCGCCTTAAGAGTATCTTTTAGGGAATGCCGTTAAAATATTCTAAAAAAAATAATTTTTTCTTCAAATTTCTACAGCTTTTTTGTGTATGTAAGGGTAGTTTTTTCAGTAAGTCAGTAACTTTGTTAATGTTAATAAATATAAAGAATATATACTGTGGGTGTTGACCCTTGGCGAACCTCATTTCTCACAGTTAAAGGCTTTGACGTCAGTCCTCTACCTCTCCATTATACTCAGCATTATATCGTATCCTAAAATCCAGAAACGATTAAAGATATTAACTGAAAAGTAATAAGTTATAAAACGAATACCAACCCAACTATGATAATAAATATGTCTTTGGTTGGTAACATTGTGGTGATCATTTACCTCATCCATTACAAAAACGGGTTAATTTTCAATTGATTATCAAACCAAAATCACCCGCTCAGGGTGCCTATTCTGGGTTTTGTAGGATGGGGATCGTTGGCCTGACGATCAAAGAATCACCAAATTATTATGGGCACGCGCAGAGCTGCCTCGAACAAAGATTTTTGAGCGAAGTCGTTCTCTCGATTAGACCCAGTAGTTGGGACTTGTAGGAAAGCTCGTGTGAAAAACATCACTCGGGTGTTTTTTGGCTATATTTGTTCGAGTGTCAGATTCGATCGATATTTGACTCGCTAATGCGCATGCTACGGCAAACTTGACCGTCTTTCAGAGTGGGACGTCGTACAGTGGGAACTTTGGACAATTATGTTAACTCAAAATTTGGCATGACGGATTATGTCAAAACTGAATTATACAGGTATACAGGGTGTTTTAAAATTCAGTGCAAAGATTTTTCAGGTCAAAATAAGAAAACACTTTGTTACTGATCTTGACTTTTCAAAAATTTTTTAGTTTTTTTCTTTATAGCGCTCGCAGTTTCTGAGATATTTACGCTAAATTTGAAACATAGACTACTTTTTAGGGCTTACGTAATCCAAACATACCGACTAATCGTCAGAATCTACAGGGAGATAATTTCTCAGAGGTGAAGTTCTTCTTTTACCACTAAACTTTTACGTGGTGCGCCACTGGTGGATTCTAAATTAATACATAAATTCCCTGTTTAGTTTAGAAACTATTTTGTCAATCATTATTTGTAACTCGCTAGATTCAATTAAAATTTTTAACAAAATATCACAAAAAATCGCAGTCAAGTAAGTACCTAGAATGTTTTATTGGTTTATGGTTTTTAAAGAATGCAAAAATAATAAAACAAAATTAAAATGTGATATATATCAATTAATATCATTGTCAATTTTAAAATGTTTGAAATTTTGATGTAGGTATAAAAACTTACAAAAAATATTTAAAAAAAATATAAAAAAACAAAATAAGTAGGGTTTTAAGAAACGCTATTAAGTATTTAGAGGGTCCGCTCTTATAAAACAATGTTCACAAATATATAGAATGATCTGTAAAATCACGTCACAGCATAAAGGCCAAATATTAAATAATTTGTTGCTTATGATTTAATTAAATCGTGGTATATCAGCAAAAAACTAATTACAAAATAGCAACAAAAATGCTAGTTTCAATTTTTTTTTATTGTCCATAAAAAAACATTGCATCGATCCACTGTGCGTCGTTCGACTGACTTTTGTGCGATGGGCCGAGCGCAGAATATGGAATTTTGGATTTTAATAGAAGTGGTCACTTCTCAGCGTACTGTCGGTCTATTATGCCCAGAATCGAGCCCCTGAAGGGTAACTTTCATCCATCAAAAACTGATAATTTACCTTGTAAAACTGATAATCGCACCCCGAAAGTTTGATATCTGTCTATCTAGAAATATTTGGCAAATAATCTACATCCCTTTGGTTTGTTGCATTAAAAAACTGCTTTCGTATTAATATTAAAATACCCCCTTAAAGAAAGAGATTTTTTTTATGTCCGTGAACTGAAATCAAAACGGGTCATGTGATATCTGTACTTTTTAGCCACATCTTCTCAGCTAAAATGCCGGTTAACTCTTTTTCGATTTAGTACCATTAAGCTTGCTATAGCGGTCATATTGACATATTGATGAAAGGGCACTGAAGAGGTCGTAGTTAAGTTAACTGCCTTTTTAGTTAAGGCCACAAAAACGGCATAGATTTGACAACACTGCTTTTCTGTTTTTGGGGCAATTTTTACCGGGCAGAATATCGGAAACGAGAAAACGGAATCAAAAATCTTACCTGGCTTTTTCTTTAGCCTTATCGATAATACAGAAATCTGTAACAGCAATCTTTGGATTTTTTTTATTTTTTGAAAAATATACACCAAATTTTGAAAAATCCCTTGGCTATGGTTTTAGATTTTTATAAATCCTATGATCTGTTAACAAAAAAGTTATGATTTTTTCTTTGTAAGCAATATCCTGCCGGAATTCTGAAACGCCAAGGTCGCGGAATTTAGTAGGCCCAAGGAAACTGAAGTGAGTTCGATTGGAGTATTGGAATTCATGTCAAGTGATAAAATATTACGGAAATTTGTTATTGTTTTATGTTGAATAACGATTTTTCTTTTAATTCTTTTTAGCATCAAAACCTTTTAAAAAAGCATTAATAAATGGTTACGTTCTTAATAAGTTGTACTTTTTCTCAAATATGGTGTTCGCATCGTGTTTTTGTGGCCTTAAGAACGGTGTTGCTTTTTGAAGTAAAATAAACATCAGAATTTGCTGAAGTTTGAATGAAAGGCACATTTTGTAAAAACTAAGACACGGCTCGGAGAATAGTAATGTTTAGCTTATTCAGCAAAAAATCAATAAAGTTCTCCAAGTTTTTAGGTTCCTTCATATAACTATGAGACAACATAACGGCCCTTCCTTTGGTTTTCTTGAGAAAAATGCGTAGCGATAATAACTCTCCCAATCAAGTAGGCCTGGAAAAAACCCCAAAGACGAGGAGTGTAATGGGCAGATGCGTCGATTGCGTCAGTAGTGAAAGTAACTGACAACCATCTAACAGCGAAAATTTAGGTTTATGTTTAATATTTTTGTTTACTTTTGGAAAATTTATTAAAAGAGCGGACACTACCGTAAAAAAAATTTAAAAATTTTTTATTACTAAAACCTTTTATTAAATACACTGAAAAGTAGAAAATCATTTTTTATCTTTCTTTTTTTCTAAAAATTTTAACTTTAGGTATCATATCGTCACATTGACGTTTCACCTAAGAAACAGTTGTATTACTCTATAACCTAAGGATATTTTCAAAGGCTTGGCAAGCACGACAATCTCACTCGTTCTCAGCTTCTTTAGATGAAAGCATTATGTTTATCATTCGAATGGAAGAAGAATTTAGTTCATCTTTTGTCTCCATAAAGTTAAAGTTTTTAATTTGCGCCCATCGCTTTTATTATGTTATAAGAAAGATAAAAAATTATTTTCTACTTTTTTAAAAGCATGTTCTTTAAATGTTTTTTTTAATAAAAATTTATTTTTGAATTTTGAGATTTGTACCCCAAGTCGTCCATTTTGAATCCGTCATATACCCTTTTCGAAAAACCCCTGTATTCCAACCAAATCTTTTCCTCCTCTACTTCCCTCGAAAGAGGGAAGTGTGAACCAAATAATACGATATTATTGTATTGTCGCCGGAACTATAAACGTATACCAAATTTGAACACACACCCTTAATTTTTAGATTGTATTTGCAAATTCATAATCCCCCTCCTGAAAAACCCCTGTATGCCAATTTTGATTGAATTCGAATAAACTAAATCTTTTTCCCCCACCACTTTCCTCGTTAGAGGGAGGTGGATACCTGAGAACACCATATTATTGTATTTTCACCGGAACTATGAACGCATACCAAATTTGAACACAATCGGATGTGGATAAGTCAGTTAAAATTGTTTAGCAAAACATGACCGAAAATCGTCCATCTTGATTTCGCCATATTGAATTTTCAAAATATGAGCAAAAATTCGTATTTCTTATCTCCAAAAGCCACCGTATACCAATTTTGTTTGAAATCGGACAAACTTAGGTGTTTTGCCCCCTCTACTCCCCTCGTAGGGGTGTCTAATATTGACATATTTTATTTTTTATTTTATTTTTATTTTATTTTATTTACACCACCCAGCACGAATTAACCCAATTACAGAGTGGGGAAAAATACAGTAATTTAAGATAACAGAGTCTTAATAAAAAAGAAATACAATATAAAAGATATTAACTACATCTAAGATAAGAGCGGAAATAAAAATTATGAAAATCGGATCTTTTTTAAATTAGACATAATGCAATTGATTGCACGTGTTACAAGCACGAATTAATGGAGAATTTTTGCAAATATTGGTAAGCTGGTATGGAAGATAAAATGGAACTGTAGAGCGTGCTGAAGTTCTAGGTACCAAAAAATTAATCTTATGCAATAATACAGGGTAATCAATTCTGTTATAGATTAATTTAAAAATAAATTGCAACTCTGCCGACTTGCGCCAGTCCTCCAGTGAAGAGATAGTGAATCTGTCACAAAGGATCTGATTCGGGATTCCAATTTCCGGGTACACACCATCAAGCTTAAAAACGAGGTATTTTAGAAATTTACGTTGAATATTTTCGATAGAGTGAATGTGAGTATAATAGTACGGAGTCCATATTATTGTATTGTCACCGGAACTATAAGTGCATGCTAAATTTAAAGGCAATCCAAAGTGTATGAGTTAGTTAAAATTGGTTAGCAAAAGATGACCAAAAATCGTTCATCTTAAATCCGCCATATTGAATTGAAAATCGTTAAGTGCCGCAACAGACCAAATTTCAAGGGAATCGGGCATACTTCAGCCGAACCCCCCTCCACCCCCTTCTAGTAGAGGAGAGCTGTCAATTTTATCACTCTATAATCTTGAGTTTTAACCGCAACTATATAAGTATTCCAAATTTGAAGTCGATCGGATGTCGGGAAGTTGAACAAAATTAAGTTGCAAAATTCCACCCGAACAAACATACATAGATACATTGCAAGTTAAATAAAATCTTGTAAAACAAAAGAATCTCTACTCTTAATCTGATCTTTACAGCTACAGGAGAAGTATTATAAAAAAATAAATAAATAGTCTACTGTACCATATTACAAAACAACAACTGTAATCACGCTTCTAATATGGTACATAAAGATTCGATTTTTGTGCCAATAATAGCTAATTTTTAATCGCTTTATTCAATCTAGCCCGGTGTTGAAATAGGCGTAAGAACTTTATGAAATATGACACAACTCATAAATCTAATAATATAAAACAATTTCACACGGATTAAAAAGAAACAATAATTTCTTTTCTGGCCAAATATGGCTCCCCGACATGTGTGGTTCGTTCGTAACACATATTACGTTTTGTTTGAAATGCTTATATGTATATAATACAACCTATTGTTGTAAAAGCCGATAGCCTCAGGGCTTATGAAAATGTTCACCTGCTTTGACTACATTGAATTACAATACATGGTTGCTTTAGATAAACTAAAACAGATATAAATTTCCGTTAAATTATATATTATTTAAGCTTCTAGAAATCCCAATTTTAAAATTTATTACTTCAGAGTTAACCCACAGTGTGTTTATGAAATTGGACAATATATGAGTTATATGAGTTATATTATACTAGTACCGTTGTATAATCAATTAAAATAATATCTAGATCAGGGCAAAACAGAATTAATTAACAAAAAATGGGATGGCATAACTAACCTAAATTGTAAAGTGTAAAAAAGGATCATTTTGTTCAATTTTCCGATCCCTTGCTCCTTTTCCGGTCCCATTTTTAGCCAAGTTTGCTATGACTTCTTGTTGACAGCTTTTAGCTTGTTTTATTTGGCAGTCTTGGCACTTCTAAAAAAGTTCTTTTAAATTTGTTTCAAAGGTTTTGTTTACAAAAATCGATTCAGATCTAGAAAATGAGTTAAATCCGGAGGAAATACTGCTTCAAGAGTCATATTGCACCGAAAAATCGACCACAGCTTTTTAATTCTCAAAGTAAGTATGACTGGTCGTCAGTCATCACTGAATTAGCTGTGTGAAGAAGAGGCACAACACTATAATTTTTCTAATGTTTTTTACAATTTTGCACAAGTTAAAAATACAAAAATCATTTCTAAACACGAAACTTTACTTGTTTTCCTTAGTTTTCATCTTAAAAACTATTGATCTTAGCGGCAATGGCTATCTAGCCAACAAGAAGCAGAAAACATCAGGAAACTGTTCATAAATTACACAACACGGCTAGGGGTTGACGAAAGTGATAGGTACTAAAATGTTTTTTCTGATCGTTTGAAAAAAAGTATGTACGATACACGACCGGAAAGTGTCTTTACAGGTCTAGTGACGTAAATACCTAGTACTTACAACCAACGAATAATACTAATTTAACGATCATCTCAACATGATTTTAATGGCTCACTTATGGTCCTAGGATAATAATAAAGCTTAAACGTAAACCACAAGATGGCGTTACAAGCGATGAAACTTTATTTTATAAGAGCACTAATTGACGTAAAAATGTGAATTATTTTAGGTCAGACTTTGAGTTGAGAAGTCTAATATTGACACGAAATTCATAAATTTTGTTAGTTGAATTTTTAAATTATTTATTTTTTGGTTTTTTTATGCCATGCCCAGTGTTGCTAAACACAAAATATCCTTGCACCAAGCCGGAATTCGAACCCATTTGTTGTTTTTCTATTATTTTTAAAAATATATATCAAAAGTCCCTTAGTAACCTTATTTGTTTTGACGTTTTAGATAGAATGTCATTGGAACTTCAGGTTATGAAGGTTGTAGACCTAAGAAGTTTTTTCGCGACCGATGATTTGGAAACGAAACGAACCGGTGACGTCATTGTTCAAAATATTTCAAAGGATTTTAAAAGCGCCTCGGCCGCCGTTTCGCACATAGTTCAATATGGCGGTACTTCTCAATTTTTGGCAATAATGAAAATAGGCTAAGTTTATCAGGCGGCGACACAAAAAAAGGCTCCCTTGTAGATCTAGGACATCCATTTCGAAAAATTACAAAAAAAAAACTTCCAAATCCAAAAAACGAGAAGCTACACACGTACAGCTGAGTAATGTTATTCAGTAATTGTCATTTTGGCGATCAGTGGCGGTTCGAAACGGTGACGTTACGGTTGCAACGGTGACGTATGTTTTCAAAATGTGCTTTTGAAATCATCGGTTCGCGTTTTAAGGCTATAGTTTCCCCCCAGATTTTAAGTAAAAAAAGTACAACTGACAACGCCTTGTCCTTTAATTTTTTGATCTTTTGCCAGAGTGCACAGGGAAAACTAAACATCAGAATTAGCTGAAATTTTGCAGGGGTGCTCATTTTTAAATACTTAATAAAAATATTTGAAGGATTTTTCAAAATTCTCAATTATTTTTTCTTCAAAATAAAAGCTCTGGTGCTGTCCTCTATCCCAAAAGTCTTAAAATAATTGCGGTCTAAAACAAACCCGATTTACAAAAAAAAAATAGTGAAATACTCACAATTTCCCAAGGATTACATTTTTCCTTTTTATATTTCCTTGCTTTAGCGAAAATAAAAACTAAGTTTCCTTTTTTCTAAAAGCGTGTGCCCTCCGGAAAAGAAAACCGATCAATCAATCACACTTCATTGAATTTGAGAGACACACGTAGATCAAGTGTTGGCCGATGGATTGCAGAATTTATAGGATTTCATGGTAACTGCAGGTGTTTTGTCAACAAACTTTAAATCGGGCCGCACTGAGATAGAAGAGTATTTTTAGGTTTTCTGACAGAAAACCATTCGAGGTTATGTTTATTTTTCAAAAATGTTTTTTCAAGAACATTGTTCTAAAACAAATATGAACATGAACCCACTCCGCGTGTGCGGTCGCCCGCCGAAAAAGGCTTAGCGCTGCGCGGGCATTAGCGCGAGTCTATCAAAGAACCAAGAGAACTTTACTGGCTCGCTGGGATTACTAAGAATTCGCATAGAAACATTCGGCGTCCATAACCCCACATAATTTTGTTTTTATTTTGATTCAACCATTTTTTTTTAAATTTAAATTAGTTATGTGCAAGTGTACTAGTGAAATCTTGGAGTGCAAAAGATAGATTTTAGAACCTCAGTTTCAAAAACACACGGATACTTGAGAACTTACTAACAAAACGGGTCAGTAAAGCTCCATTTAGAGGTTGGAAAGACCCTTGCCAGTCGTTGACGCTCCTGTTTAAAATAGAATACGATTATTTCGTCTAGCGCCAGTAGCCCATTTTGAAATCTGCATGCTTTTAAGTTAACCTGTTGTCGGTATCAGCTAGCGGGAGTGTTTCCAATTCAATTATAAATGCACCGGTAAATGCAACCTTAAACATTACACCCAGTTACTTTAATACGTAGTTGGGTAGCGTTTTTTTTTGGCACCTAATTCTGTAATAAATGGTTTTCTTTAATTTTTGTATTTTACTTGTGTTTCTAGCGGCGTAGAACGTGAAAAGTCAAAATAAGTAACCTAATCCCAAATTTTTGACCCGGTGCTAAAAAATCTCTGGTGTCCCACTGTGGATAAACATAAATAAAGTCTGAGCGTTGCCATAGAAAACAAATTCAGTGACGTAAAATTTCGCAAAAAAAATCAGGTCGACATAGTTAAATTGATTTCCCGTACAGTGTTGCTAAAAACAATTCCCCAGATTGTAACTACGACCAAGGATTGTTCATACTAGGCATAGGCTTAGTCACCTGATTAGTATTTGGCATTGTTACAGTGATAGTTATAGTTTTAGTCTTAAAAATCGCTCACTGTTCATACTTGTCTTTGTTATAGTCATAACATTCACTAAGCAAGTGCATCTAACCCAACTTTTTTGATGTTTTGTTTTGTTTACTTTTATTTTTTGTAGTTTGTTTTTAAAGGAAATAATATTTAATTTTTCATTTTGATTTTATTCCTGTCAACATAGATGGGCGCCATACTTAAAATTTGAAACTTGCAT
Organism: Oxystoma pomonae; assembly: GCA_963921995.1. Taxonomy (NCBI): domain Eukaryota; kingdom Metazoa; phylum Arthropoda; class Insecta; order Coleoptera; family Brentidae; genus Oxystoma; species Oxystoma pomonae. Next base: position 101,895,988 of record OY998165.1, read on the forward strand.
ATGCGTATAGTCGTAATTTTAAATATAAAAGTTGAAAATTGTCAACTGACTATAACAAAAAAATTAAACCAATGATTGAGACTATGCCTCGAAATATGTATGAACGAAACTTCATATTTTTAATAGATTTTGATATTTATGATGACATTTTAATTGGTCTTAGGTAAAGTATAGTACACTAACTCGCATGTTATGGTCATTACGTGCTCAGATAAGTTAAAACACTCGCCTGCGGCTCACGTCTCAAACTTCATCTTTGCGTTTAATAACCATCATAACATGCTTGTTATGTAGACTACTATTAAACGTCAGCAGATCTATGCGCTAACCACGACCCACACCACAATGGATCTAACTAATATTTCCATAAGTATTTTGTTACGGACGGGGCAGTGAGATATTTAAAAAAACAGGGAAAATTGCTTTCCCGAAAAGTGAGAAAAAATAAAGGACTATTTAGAAAATGTAATACTACACGACATGCTGAATTAGTTCGAACCGCTGTATATAATTTTTACACTAAAGACGAGGTTCCAACTCTGGAAATGATAATTGAATTTCCGGCATGATAAAAAAGTGTCATAAAAATGTTTAGAAAGGATTTTGAAAAAAATTGGGTTCAAAATTTGGACAATTGAGAAGAATCAATTACTAGTGACGCATGAAACTGCAAACAAATTGAGTTTTTGTTAAAACAATTAGGTTAAGTAGTAGGTAGTCTTTAAGATAAGGTTTTTTCAAAATGTCTTGTATCTTTACGCGATCTGCTTTACCGTACTTCTGGGATGGGGTAGGAAAAATGTTAAAACTGTTAATTTGTCTAGCAACAAATAAACTTTTATTTTGTAAGAAAATAGTTTTAACCATTATTTTTTATGGGATAAATAAGTAAATTATACATTTGACCCAAGCGAAAATGTAGAAACCTCATTTTTAGATATTGATTTCCAAATTAAAAATTACAGTTTTAACTTTTGAAATATTTAAAAAGATAACTTTATCAATCTTTTTAAATATTTTTTTGGGTGGTTATAAAATTTAAGAAAGTTTAATATTGACATGAAATTCATAAATTTTGTAGTTGAGTTTTTAAATTATTTATTTTCTGGTTTCTTATGCAATGCCCAGCGTTGCCAAAAACAAAATATTCTTGTACCAATACGGAATTCGAACCCAGGACCTTCCGTACGGCGCGGCAGGCAGATTACCCACTGCTGCTTTCAAAAGTAGTTGGAAAAACCGGCAAAAAAAATGTTTGAACAAACTACAACTACTTTTAGCTAAGCTATAATTTACTCGCATTTCAACACTTTTTCCTTGACTTACACGCATCATTAGATAAAACAACCATTAACCCATATGTGATAATATCAACCTCATATATTTAATAACATTAATTTATTATAATCCATCTCCCACTAGGTAGGTACTTCCAATTATAATAAGGAACTATATACAGCAACATTCTTGAACGTACGAACTATTTTTTTGCAAAGTTTAATTTGCAACGCTTTAACCAATCTTAGAGCAATGGATTCAGTTGCAACAAATTATAAGCAATTTAAATTACAGATAATTCTGTTGTCTTTTACTTTGGCTCCATTATAATTTTTGTTTAACTCATAGTTCGACTAGCTACAAAGCTCCCCGAAATGTTGACCTTTTTGCTTAAAAAATTCGACCTCTCACTTTTTTTATTATTAGAGGCCCTGTATACGATTTTTGACAGTTATTGTTTTACTAGAGTTGAGCAACACCGTTCTTAACTAAAAAACCTGTTTCTCCTACCGCCTCAGTGCCCTTTAGCCTAATGTGGCTGCCATTTTTATAACCAAATTCACAAGTAAAACATGGATTTTCTGTCAGTTTGGTGTCAATATAGCACCGATCATAGGCCAAAGGATACTAAAACGAAAATGAGTTAACTGGCTTTTCAGGTGAGAACGGTGTTGAGTTGAGCAACTGGATTTGACAGTTTTCTAACCCCTGATAATCAATAACTTTGTCACTGTCAGATTTTTGATTAATAAAAAATGGAATTTTGCTGTATCAAAAACTGTCAAAATACCTGCCTCGACGAATTTTTATTGTTTCTTTGTTCAACGGAGAAAGAAACTCAGGAAAAATGAAAAGAAAACATGCCTTTACCAAGCTGGAAAATTAATAAAAATAGCCGAAATTGCAAGGTAAGTGAGCTACAAGCAGTAGGTATAAACATACATATTTAGCATATACTTCTTTAATAAATAACGCATTATGTTTCCATATTTTATTGTAAGAAAAGGAGTAACAAAAATATAGATCATAGGAGTCTTCACATTTTCGCCATTATTTAGATTTTTAATATCTAGCGTGTGTATTGATGCTAAGTTGGGTATTTTCCGTTGAGTTAAAGACGATTCAAACTTTTAAATGGGCTTTTATTCAGCTTTTTGAATTTTAAAGTCCTTTTTTCGAATTGACTTTTTATTCCATTACAAAATATGTCCCTCTGACAATTCAAATATTTTTTAGTGGCACACATTCTACGTCACGCCCCCCCTTAGAAAAGAAAAAAGGACTTTACATATACAAAAAGAATCTAACCTAACTATTGATGTCAACAAAATAAACCTTGGTAGCCACTTTTCTGCGTGTCGCAGGCAAGCACTAAAATCATTACCCGAATGATCCAAAATAAGTGTACCGCCGCAACAGTCCTATCCATCTGAAACACCAGTCACGAAAAGGAACAACTCATAGGCCTTCTCCAAGAATGTTAAAACAAAATAAATGAAATATAAAGATAAAATAAACTAAATAATACAAACAAATAAATACAAAATATTCTCAACTACAATATTTACATTTTGTTTTCTCTAGTTGGAAAAAAAAAATTTCAAAATAAGGACTGCTCAATTCATTATTTATTAATTTGTCCGAGGATTGCCAGCAGTCCTTTGAGAGTTTCCGTAAATTGCGGACAATCTCGGTGAAAATGCATTCCTTGACAAAATCTACATGAAGAAGGTGGATATAAATTGTTACCTCCCGAACTAGTATCCCCGTCCAAGGATCTTGATGCGCCAGCACTCCTCTGTAAACCAATAGCAGTTTGATTCCCATTGCTCGCAGGAACAGTTTCTGATACGGGTTCGTCCTCGCGTGTTAATCTTTCCAATAGGAATATGCTCCTAAGACAATTAAAACAAGAAGTTAAAACTTCAAAATCAGTTACATCAACCGAAAAGAATCGAGAAAAGGAGAAGATCAAAAGATCTTGAGAAGAAAATAACGAAAATTCAAAATTGGATGAGTGTTCCACAAGGAAAACATGAGACCAAGCGAAAAGAGAAACCTCAAGATCTTTTGATCTTCTCCTTCGATGATATCAGATTCAACTTCTATTGTCGCCCGTAAAAGGTCTTCTGAGTTTTCAAATAATGTGGGTCTAAGACGAGATCTAATTTCTGGATCGATTTGACCAAGAATAATAGAACATTTTTCAAAGTCTTTTAAATGAAGTGCCAGTCTCTGAAAAAGACTTAATTTTTGTGACATAAAATTCTCTACTGGCTGGTTGTTTATCTGTTTTTCATCATATAATTTAGAAGTTAGTTGAGCTTTAATAAAAGTTGAATCAAATTTGTTTGTAAATATATCCCTAAAATTTGAGAAATTTAAAAAATAATTATTTTTAGCCCAGTCTAAAGCGTGCCCTTCAAGTTTTCCAAGTGTAAAACGAATTTTGTCTTCTCGTAAAATGGATGTTTCTTCAAAGTGCCTTTCAAGTTTACCTATGAATTTGGATGGTTCTTCCAAGCCGTAGAAATGCTGAATCTCGTGATGTGATTGGTTAAAGGTTTGCGCGTTTAACATAATACGGTCAATTGCTCTAAGAAATGTTTCTGTAATTGTGTTCAAAGGACTGAAGACTCTATCGCATTTACCTTCATTTGCTCCGCTGCCGCATGGGGTTTCAAATGAATTTTTACTGACCTGAGTATTGTTGCAATTTTGCTCACAGACTGGTGAAAAGGGATTGTTTGACATACGGTACCCAAGTAGTGTACCACCCAATGAGCATTTTCAGAAACTTCTGGTGACAGATATTTATATAATTATTATAAAGAGGGTTCCATTGATACCCTAGGGTATTTAGTAGTTTCCTACAAGAATTGAGTTTGTATATTTGTTTTATTAAAGGCTCTAAATTGATGGTACCCTAAAGTAACATAAAACTGGCGTTAAGAATATTTCCACGGACATCTTTATAAAAATTAAAGTCATCGGTTCAAATGTTATATAAATTGGTGTTAACAATGTTTCCACCAACATATTTATAAAAATATAAGCCATCAGTGACAAAAGTTATATAAATTGGTGTTTGAAATCTTTCTGTCAACCCACCTATAAAACCGTAAGTAACTATCAATTAAATATATATAATAGATTGGTTTTAAAATGTTGCTATCAACCCACTTATAAAACTTAATTAACCAACAACAAATTTATATAAGATTGAAAATATTTCGAGAGACACTTATAAAAACTTGGGAACTCACACACAATAGTTATATAAATTGGTGTCTGTAATATTCTTATGAACTCATTCATAAACCTTTTTTGTGTTATTAATTTCTTTAATGTTTTTAGAACAAAAAAAAAATAATTTATTTTGGCAATTATAATAACAAAACAAACAAGATTTTTTAAGGTTAATTTTGTGACATCAAAAGGCGCGTTTTTGCGAGATCAAAAGGAGCGTTTTTGCGACATCAAAAGGCACGTTTTTGCGAGATACCATAACATTATTATCTTGTTTTAATTACATCAATCTGAGAGAGATAAGAGATCCAAATCTTCTTGAGATAGTTGCCGATGACAGATATCGGGATCGAATGCATTTTACACCCGATTCCCACCAGCGTTTCCCATGCGCAGTCACCCTGACTCAAAAAACTCATCACGTGGCCGACATGAACTTGTATAGGCAAATCTCGCTTAGACCACGGGATACGTGTTTTGATTCGGGGGACCCACGAATGAGAAACGCATAGATGGAAACCGTGTTTTAGAAAAAGTGAACAATATAGTAACCGTGTTAAGGTCGCAGGTCGAGCGCATACGCTGATACTGCTGGTCGGCGGCAAATGTGAACACCCCGGAAAATACTCGCCTGTACACCCTTCGACCCCGCAATCTAACTATATTCTTGAGATAGTTACCTCTGACAGTTATGCGGGCTTGAAGTGTGTGGAGGCGCGTATTTTTCATGGTATGTATAGTATGCTGGATCTCTCGAGGAATGCATTTAGGAAAAGAGAACAATGGTAACTATGTTAAGCTCGCAGAAACGGACTATCAGTGTTCAAGACTGCGCCATCTGCAGCCCTTTGTTCCAAGTAGCATCATTTTTTAAAATGGTCGTAAAATAGTGTTTGTCGTGGTAAACAGTGGTATAGTTGTATTGTTTTTTTTTATAGAATTGTCGGAAATTTTCGCCATTTTGGATTACAAAAATAGGTTTTTGGCTTAAATAAAAACGTTATTTATGGGGTTTCAACATGTGTTTCAATCGAAATATTGCTTGTTAGGGTTAAGAACAACATACAAAATTCAACATTTGTCCCAGAAAGAAAAAAACGCGTATGAAAAAAAAAACTGATATTTAAATGAATATTTTTTTTCCCGTTTTCTCAAGTATTTTTGGAGCCCATGAAATTTACGTGAGTGTATTCGAAAACTATACAGTACACACGGGACCGCAGTTGATTTTCAGAGTAGGATGACTTGAAAAAAAGCTTTTATTTGACTATAGTATATAAATATTCATATTCCTGCTTCAGCTTATCTCACTTTCATTTTTATTTATTTCAGAAGATTGCTAAACACCATTTTATAAATTTTTTTATTGTAAAAATAAAAAGAATAATACATAACAAGCAAAGGGAAGAAAGATGGAAAATCTATATTTCTAAATCCATAAAAACCTTTAATTTGTTATGTAGTGTTGTTATAACAGTTGTAAAACCTTTTTATAATAATCTCTATACTTGAGGGCTCATAAGGAAGTTTTATAAAATCTATATGTTGTTTTTCTATCCATTACTATGTACCATAAATTTTTATAAGCTGGTGTTGGACAGTTGTTTTTCAAGTCTTTTTACTCATTTAAGATATATATTAGAGTTATAAAATTATCACCAGCACTAAATAATATAACTTTTGGTTATTTTATGAAGGTTTTATATTATTTGCTGTAACTTTTATACAAACAAAAATGCTCATTGGGCACTGTGTTGCAGGACTGGGTGTTGGGCTGGGTTGTCTCCATATATTACATCAGCAGCTAAGGATCCATTTGTTTCATCAACTGTCTCCCAAAAATGATCCTCTTGACTCGAACTGCTTGTAATGGAGACCCGTTTGTTGGGCGCCATGATGCTAAGTTGGGTATTTTCCGTTGAGTTAAAGACGATGAAAACTTTTAAATGGGCTTTTATTTAGCTTTTTGAATTTTAAAGTCATTTTTTGGAATTGACTTTTTATCCCATTACAAAATATGTCCCTCTGACAATTCAAATATTTTTTAAGGGCACACATTCTACGTCAGTATTCACTATTTGTTTTTTTTTGTCAAAGCTTGACATATTTTACTAACCAAAAAAAAAATAATCTTTCAAAAACTATTTGGGGAAATTATATAAGGAGACAACAAAACATCAGTCCATTTCATAAAATCCATTTTATATTCAAGTATGAAAAAACTAGAAAAAGAGGGCAATATGAGTTGCCCATCTCTGGTAAAACAACAACTGTCAAATGTATAGAGGGCCTCTAGGAGTTTCTACGCCAACGCCTCCTTTGTTACTCGTATTGCTTGCCGAGCATTTGTCCATGACTTGTTAATAAAGTCGGTTTTCTTCGTTTACTGATGAGTAACTGATAAGAGCAAAACACGTGTCAGCGTCTAGTCCTTAAGACGCACCCAGTTTGTTTGAAGTATCGTTATGGTGCTCTGGTTAAAATTTTTTATTTTTTTTAATAAAAATTTAGGACCAAAGTCAACCAAAACATTATGGGGAAGTTTTCTTTTCCATCTATTTTTGTCCATCGGTGTTTTTGCGATGCCAATAGTTGGTTGATAGCTGACATATGTCATCAATCTGACAATATTTCTGAGTGAATCAGATCAAGCCATCAGTTGAAACAAAAAACCGATGGCATCACGCCCACAAGTGACAAGGTGGTATTACTGATAGTAACTAAGAGATATAATTATGAAAGCTATGCATGTGTCGAATGGAAGGGATAGCAGAAAACCTACTTACCTCAACTGCTCCTTTGGGCATCCTGAAGTGAATTTTGAAGCCGTATAGATTGCAGTTTGCAACATTTTCCTCCACATAATCCTCCATCTTAGTGGTTATATATATTATAGTTTCTCGTCTGAACTACACCCTCCTATACCTTTAGCGCAATTCTGGCCGTAGCCCTTTGTGAACACGACTCTCAATTCAACGAAGTTTGAGTTAAGAACTGAAAAAAAGTGAAGTTATGTACTCCATCAAAACCTTCTACCGACTCCCAGACCCGGTTGCAATAGATCCCTGAGAAAAATATAGTAACTTGATTGATGGATGATGGATTCCACCAGAAAAATTTATGAACCTGATTGTGCCACCGGTTGCTGTTTGGTGGAAAAAAACTTCCCCTATACGTTAATGACCTATATACGTCTATATAAACGTAAGAAACTGATTTAGGAATTAGCGTAAGCATGCTGTTGTAACTGCAGTTAGTGCAATCCACTATTTATTATATACACGTAGTTGCAATTACGAAACACTATGTGACAACCTAGGATAAGCACTGAATCGTGAAATTAAGAAAACAATCGGAAGGCGCATGCAATGAACTACTAATCAATACGATTAGTTTTGGCAATTCATCACTGTCTCAAGTCTTTGCGCAACTTTAAATTCTTTTATACATATAGCGAATTTATAAATTGAAGAAAAATCAATTAACTTGGTCTTTTTCTGCAAAAAAAACCGCCAGCCGTTTTACATTGGACACCTAACCAACCTAACTTTCAACGTTTTCTCATTTAAACAGCTTTAGCAGTGGCGTAGCCAGGGATGGGGGGTTTCGGGGTTAACCCTCCCCAGGTGGTTCAACCCAGTTTACAATCATGATCAAGGGCCCCAGGGAGAGCTACAGCTCCCCCACTTTTTCGACCCTTTACTCCGGTTTGTGACGTGTGCTTAATGTGTGCGGCGCTACGATGTCATTATTTGTTACAATTTTAGTTTAATTTTAAGGAATTTTTAGCACCAGCATTCGAAACGTGTAATAAATGGCATTCTTAGCATAATTTTTCTTAAAATTTTCATCTGCGGCGCATTTATGATTTGGCAACAAATCTATATACACCACCGCGACACACCTGTTCTTGGAATCTAACTGAATCTATTTGTTCAAAAATATCAAAATTTTTAAAGAATTTTTTTTTGTCAAAGTTTTCGCCTGTGGCGCTATACCAATGATAAATATTATTAAAATTTTGTTTCATTTTAAGCAATTTTTTTTGTCAACAACGTTTGAAACGTATAAAAAAATAGCATTTTAGTGTTATTTTTTCAAAAATTTTCCCTGCGGCGCATTTAAGGGTTAATTTTGAAAAAATCTGCAAATGAGAGTATATGAGACTTGCTTTTAAAAATAAGTATTTTGGTTTCGTATACCCTAACAAATCACCTATTAAACAGCCCTCCTCCACACCCTTCAGTTCAAGAGCTCAAGCAAGAGGCACCTACCTAATGTTTAAAAATTTGCCATAGGTAGGTAGTTGATTTTTATTAAATTATGAACCCCCCCCCAGAGTCAATTTCTGGCTACGCCACTGGCTTTAGTTGTATCTTCTGTACTTTAAACAAAGTCGTGCCTCACAAAGCAATGAGGGAGTGCACTATTCAATCGGTAAAATTTGATTGTTCATTATAGTCGGATTTTTCTATGAGTGGAGTGACGTCATTTTCATTCATTATTTTAGAAGGCGAAAATAAATATACCAAAAAAATGTTTTCATCGCATTTCTGACAAAATTTTGAAGTTATTGTTTTTAAGGTTGGTTCCTTTTCGTTTTTCGTAACTTTTTTCTTTAACTTTAACGTTTTTTTTCCTTAGATAAAAAGCTGTTTAATGTTTTTCCTTTTTCTTAACTTTAGTCATTATTGGCGACCCTAATGTCAGGTGAATTCGCGATTTTTGACCTTTTGTTTACAAAATTTGGGTTTTTTTATCCCACAACTATGTAAACTATCACCAAATCCATTAAATGCTAAATATCCATTTCTATAAAAACAACTACTTGAAACATTATCAAAAAAACCATCAATTTTGAGGCTAAAAAACGTTAATATTTTGCGGTCCGCACTTACGTAACATGATTTTTCCGTAAAATTAAATATTGTTTAACTTTCGAGGTAATTCCTTAAGGCTTAAGGAAAAAGATACATTACTCACATACAACACTCACATCTGAATACATGATATGATCAAGAAAAAAGTTACAGAAAAGGAAAAGGAATTTAAGCATGAAAAAATAAAATAGGAGTAAAGGGATTTAGTGGGTAAAATCAATTAAAAATGCTAAATTTATTAGCATTCTTTAAGTTTGAAAACAGAAAACAAAGACCTACAGGAATCTACCTTGATATTGGGTGGAAAATTTCTTATTCAATAAAAGTTAGTATAAAATATAATTTGCAGAAAAAAAGTAAAAAATCCGAAAAAATATTAAAAAATATCAACAAAGGGAAAACAACAGACTAAAATTACAGATAACTCAAAAACAATGGCAATTTTAGTAAATCTCTTCATTTTTAATTTTATTAATTTCTTGCAAATAAAATGGAAGATATGGGACGGAGAAGGGCAATTTCCTCAGTAACGGTCGATAAATACCGAACGGGGCTAACATAGGCAACCAACGAGGCTTCTCCTGGCCCTTTATTGGCGCAGGCAAAGTACGCTCGGCTGTTTTTTGTAAAGTTTTAAAAGCTAAAGACATAAATATTTAAAAAAAAATGTGTAATGCTCATCCAAGTTTGAATTTTCCTTATTTCCACCCAAGATCTTTTGATCTTTTGTTTTTTGGTTTCTTTTCGGTAGAAGTAACTGATTTGGAGGTCTTTTTTTGTTTTAATTGCCTAAGGAGCATAATCATATTGGAAATATTAACACGCCAGGACGAATCCGTATCAGGTAACTTACCAGTGTGGAACGATGCCTATTTGTGAGTGATTCAAGGTTGGAAATTAAAGTGTATGATGGTGTTTAATGATGTATGGGAAGGGTGACCACTGAAACCACTGATGAGCTCACGCTGGTTACCCAGAGCGAAATATCGTTTTGTCATTTCTCTTTTCGCCTTGATCCTTTGTGTATTCCTTGTGAGATGCTCATCCAAGTTTGAATTTTCGTTATTTCCACCCAAGATCTTTTGATCTTTTGTTTTTTGGTTTCCTTTCGGATGAAGTAATTGATTTGGAGGTTTTTTAACTTCTTTTTTGTACAAATATTAGAGTCACAAGTTAAGTAAAAAAATACACATACTTTCCGTTTCCTATTGATACAAAAACAAAGTGTCAAAAGTAAATAATGGAAAATGGCAAGATACATGTATTTTATGGTTACCTATAGCTTGTAACTTTAATATTTGCTATTTGGAACTCTTCACAAATAAAATCAGTATTCTGTAAACTTGTAAAAAAAACGTTTCTCTTACTATCATTAATTTATCAACAAATCAAGGTTTTAAAAAAATACCAGTGTCTTTCGGTAATATGGTATGCTAATTTTTAGATAGATATAAATACGTTTTCGGATGCAAATATGACGTCACTCCACTCATAGAAAAATCCGAATGTAGCTCATCCATAGATGGTTTATTTCTTTATATGGTTTAGACTGAAAGTTTACTGGCTCGCAAAAAAAAACTATTACAAGCATCCTTGCTTAGAAATCTAATTGAAAATCCTAATCGGAGATTAGGTCATTGAATAACTTATAAACTTACATAGAATGCAGTACACGATCTGTAGCCACAGTGATTTGGTTTCCTAATGAATATTGCCGCAAAATTGTCACTTGCATGAATTCTGTACGGTATTACCCCCAATGTCACTTAAATAAATTTAAGATTATTCCAAAGCGACTAGTCAGCTATAACCACGGTGCACAGTGGATCGAGTAATACAATTTACAATTTTTATTAATTATTTGGTTTTAGGACACATTGATCCTTTCGAAAAAATACATTTAACATTTTGTTATTAGGATTTTGGATGTAAAATTATCACCAATCAGCTGCAGCTTGTCCACAGAAATTAATCTGGTTGGTTGCAAAAAATAACCGAGCGGGTCCTGTTAAGTCTCCGTAAGTAACGTATTTCAGTTCGGTTATTACTGGTTACGGGAGAAAAATAACCGATTTTGCTTACGGTATAACCAATTTTGATGGTCTATTAACACCCTAATATATTATGAAAAGTCTCAAAGCTTCATCAGCTTCATTTCAATGGCTACCTTGCTCGTGTTACATAGCTGTGGTTGAGGTCATGACTGAGAGGCGGTATAATGACAATCTTGGATCATTTCGCCTGCCTGCTTGAAAGGAAGGACCCATCTTTTATGAGCGTATAATTGCGTAAAACATACGAGACGATAAAAACTGTATTGAAAATGCTTAACCAGAGAGTGGCAGAACAGCAGTAAAGTGTTGGAAAAACAACAACTTCGCTAATAAAAATCCTTCGAGTGTGACGGACTGTTGACCCAGCATGGGTACTGTATTAATGGGCCTTAAGTATTTAAAATAATCGTTAATTCAGCATATTATAATCGAACCTTACGTACGATGGAATGAACGTACATCAATAAGCGCCCCTATAAGACAAAATTAATTAATTACACAGGCCTGCATGAAATTTGTGATGAAGTGATTTTTATTTGTTAAGCCAAGTTTTTTTATAGAAATTACTAATTTGAATACAAGTCTCTATCACCCACAGAATTTTTTTTTTAAAAAAATCTTATAGTCGTTAGAGGTCTTTTAATACATTAGGTAGGTTAAAACCCAAAAATTTTCTTGCAGCAGAAACTATTTTCTCTTGCAAAAAACGGACCACCTGTGTAGTGCCAAGCAATTACTGATCTAGTTGGTTGCCTCAGAGCTCCTGAGCACAAACCTTCTAAATAGAGACTTTTCATCAACACTTTAAAAAGGAGCCTTAAGAGTGAATTTGGTTCCTAAGAACAGTTCGTTTACTTAAACAGATAAACCACATATCAAAAATTAACAGACCATTCGCGTGGTTTAAAAAAAGATATAAATATCTTGTTTTTATTTAGATTTTTAAAATAATCGATAATTTTTACAGTGAATTAAACATTTCTAGGATACGTAAAATTATGTAAAAAAACTGAAAATCATGCAAAATCCGTGAAATGGTCACCGGCGCGGCGTAACTAAATCTCTGATCTATGTATTATTACCTTAACTTAAATTAAGCCTAAATTTATTCAACTCAACTCGCCTGTTTAATATAAATTAACTTAAATTAACTGCAACTTCCTTGTCTTTTGTGAATATATTTCCAAAACGTCTGCTGTAATTTCTTCTTTAATTAATAATTGACACACTGGAAAATCGGGTTTGTCCCATTGTAGTTCTGGTCCAATATTTTATTCTACGCATCGCAAAAAAGCTTCGTTCAGAATAGGCAGAAAAATAGCAATCTGAATTAATTTGTAGGGGTTCGATCAAAAGTCTTGTCTAATATATTTTTTGATAGATTCTAAATTTATTTCTTTACAAGTAATCAAATTTTTTACTACCAAGATCTCAGCTTCAAGTATAGATACATCCACACCTGCAATCGTAGAGTAATTATCAATAAAATATTGACTTTCTTTGATGCTTAACTTAAGTAAAGCATTTACCAATTTGGCAAATGGCAAGTTTAAAAACCTCTCCCTAAAATTAGCTGCTAAATTATCCATTATTTGGTATTGGATATTTATTTTCCAGTGTTCTAAGCATCTTACATCTGATCATCGCGCTGTCATGTCCAAAAGTGTTTTGATTTCTGATAGGTTCTAAAGAAATAACATGTTCATCGGCGAAGTCTTGGATTTCAGAATAAATATAATTAAAGCTGTTTCCAGTTTCTTCTAGAGATTATAGCGTCATCTATTACTATTAAATTTTCTTTGCCGAGACTAGCATCTTACCCCGAAAATACTGACTCAAAACATTTGCTATGTTTTCATGGGTATTGAGTTCGTTTTCAAAACTCATTGTATCTTTTTCTTTTATATAGCGTGTTCTTTATCAAGACCAAGAACACGCTATATAAAAGAAAAAGATAGAATGAGTTTTGAAAACGAACTCAATACCCATGAAAACATAGCAATTGATACGTAATAAAACAGAGTATAGAATGTGCAGGCAAATACAAAACTCGGCTTTAACGGCATGTCTATCCTGGTTATCAGTTACTTCACTTTCTAGTGCCATTTTAATCGCTCTAAAGTTTAATAAAAACACTCCATATGGATATTTAAAACTCATGAATTTGGTGTAACAAATATTATGAAATATAAAAATCTTAAACCCTAGGGGCGACCCCTAAATAGGGGCTAAAAATTTTAAATCTATAACAACTTGTTCAAAATTTACTATACCAAATTCAAAAAGTGCAAAATTTTTTGGCAATTACAAGTTTGAGTCCAAACACTTACAGTGGGATTTACTAAGACCTAAAATAGTACCCCCACAGGTCTAAATATTTAAACCTGTGGGGGGTACTAAATTTTAAAACCAATTTTCAAAAAACACACAAAACCCAACCCAACCCATGCAGAAAAGACACAAAGTTATTGATCATTTTGTATTGTTATTGCAAAATACGACTGAAAAACTGAGTTTTTATGACAGGTTTCAAAATGGCAAATGGTGAATGCGCCAAAAGTTTGACAAAAATTTTTAGCCTTGTTAACAGCTTTGAAATTTTTTTCGGTATAGTAGACTTGTAGGTAATAGTATAAACTACCAACTCACTCAGATTCAGATGTGCAGGTGCATTACTATAGAAGCTATACGAAATACTTTACAAACACATTTTGGACCTTGTTGCCACCTAGGGGCAACATATGTAATTTTTTATGAGACGCAAGGATACGTTCCCGGAAGGCGAACGTGTGGGCTAAATTTCTTTGCTCTAGCTCAAACCGTCTGAATTTAAGAAAAAAAATTGACACCCTAACCCTACTTTTTGACTCCAGCATTTTTGGGGCTGTTAACAGGCGGATTCATTAGTAATCGATTAAAATAAGTTTTGTAAAATCTTCATCAAAAGACCCACGGAAGCCAAATTTTATACGTATGCCCCCTAAGCATCAGTTCATTTAAAGGGAAACTACGAAAATTTAGAGAAATTCCTTCTAAGAATACTTAGGTCTTCTCTTGAGTCAGCAGTCTGGATTTACTAAATTTCCATGTTTCCTGTGTGGGTGGGATAACAAGAATCGAGAACATGGATGAAAGGAGACTGGCCACAAAGGGAGACTTTAACACCTGGAACCAAAAAGTTTTACTTCCACCACTTCACATAAAACTTGGATTTATGAAACGATATGTTAAGGCCTTACACAAAAAAGGAATTGGTTTCAAATATTTGCGTTAAACATTTTGAACTCTGTCAGAGTCAAAATTAAGAGGCGGAACCTTTGTAGGGCCGCAGATTAGGAGATTGATGAAAAATAAAGAAAAACATGCATGGAATGCTTTCAAAAAATTTGTACATATTCTTAGGGATTTAAAAAGACGTTGAAAACATGCTGGAAAAATTTAGGATTCTTGATTGCAATTTAAGTATAAAAATTCACTTTTTACTTTCCCATTTGAACTATTTCCCAAAAAATCTTGAGGACGTCAGTGAAGCGCAAGGTGAAAGAAGAAAGATACCAGAGGCGCTGGGATACAAAAATGACGATTTATTACTGTTGTATATTATATTATATTGTATTGTACTGTATTGTATTATATTATATTATATTATATTATATTATATTATATTATATTATATTATATTATATTATATTATATTATATTATATTATATTATATTATATTATATTATATTATATTATATTATATTATATTATATTATATTATATTATATTATATTATATTATATTATAAAAACTAGCTTATAAATGAAATAAATCTTGTTTTTCATATATATTTGGACTTTAATGGTTTGAAAAATTACCTTACGTGATAAAAACTAAAAGCAGATTTGAAATCAGCGCATTTAAATAAAGGATGAGTCCATAAAATGCTTACTATAACTTTTTAATTTGGATGATCGTTCTTATTTCGCAGAAATTTTTGAGTACCTGGCTTCAGATGTGTATTTTTTTATCATTCAATATCTGACGAGGCATAAGCCGAAGAGTAGTAAAAAATGGCCCTAATTTGTTTTTGTTCAAACTGAAACACCATGAATCTTCTTAATTTAAATTAGAATAATATAGGGCAAGTCTTCTCAACAGATTTTTCGAAATGGAAAAAAGATCCCATTTGAATTACCGGAATCAGTAAAATTGTTAAGGCAAAGTTGAGAATGATATGTTTCTTCTAGTAAAAATCGATAATAGACATCCTGATCTTCATATTAGCGTCCAAATTTCACTCAGCACAATTTACTTATCTTAAACCGTGATTGGTTTTTCTTTTTTCAATATCAAGATTCTGCCACCATGCTCAATGCTTTCGATACGAAATTTCATGAATTACTATATCAAATTTTCCCTCGTTTCACTTTAAAAAAATTAAAATATAATTACCCTGAATGGTACACGTTAGACATCATTGTAGACATCAAACAAAAATTCAAATTATATGAAAAATTAAAATCAACTCCTATATTTTTTGAACTTTTAGGATGTTTACGTTCCATAGTTAAGTCAAAAATGCAATGCAAAACTCTGACTTTACTCATTTCTGGAAATTTATTCCAAGCAAATCACAAAAGTCCGCATTCCAGAAATAATGGAGTACCAAAAACTAAATTGTCAATGCATTTACAATAAGACGTTGAATAGCTCCCAAATGTATAAGCTGCTGCATTCGGATGTTCAACTATCTCAAAAGGTCTTAAACTCAATATGACAGCAGGCAGTGACAAGATCCCATTTTATCATAAAAGATCGTGCCCAGGCCCTAAAAAATCTAAAAATAATGTCCTTTTCCAGGTGGCTGGAAGTTGGCGAAAATATGTCCAATATTTAAGGATAATGACAAAAAACTAATCTCCAACTATGGATCAAGTGTCTAATTTGACGAAAGCTGTTCTGGTAATAAAAAAATCTATAATTCTACCACAACTAATATCTTATGCTATTTACAATATGTGCACACGAGCTTATTCAATAGATAGTTTAGGTTTAAAAAGCAAAAATTGGCTTTGACGATAACTTTCTCAAACTCTTTTATTCATATCTTTTATATCGCAAACAGTTCGTGGAAAACAACAGTTGTTAGATCTATTGAATATCATGCCAAAAATTGAGCTCTGCATGGCAGCGTACCAGCCCCTTTCATCCTCTAATTTCATTAATTCTATCACCTCTCTTGCAAATCGTTACATTCTTAATTTCTTTAAAATTATTCGCTCTGCCTTAGACTGAACTGATCTTCAAGATAAGATAAATAAAATTGTAATGTTGCCTTAAAAAATTTTAATTTCACCCTCAACAATATTTAAAAAAAGATCTAGGAATTTTCATTGATTCTAAACTAACATTTAGCCAAAATATTCATAACATCACGCAAAAAGCTTCCTTCTGAGATATGGCTGTCACCGAAGTTTCGCCGATGAATATATGAACTCACCCATACTTACCAAATATACCTCACCTGTTGCCCTTGTACAATGTTTGCAGTTCTTTGAATTCTGACTAAAATAGGGCATAGGGGTTATCAGAGCTCGATGAGTCTCACCGAGCTTTTACCGATGAATTTATAAGCTCTATTGATATCATCAGTGAGGTAATCGGTGATTTAAGAAACTCAGCCATAACTTAAACTTAAACTTAAAACAGGAAATTAGATGACACGTGACGTTCATCTAGTATTTACTGTTTAACTGACGCGATGAAATCAGACCCTATTATATACGTGTTTCTCTAAAAACTAGCGGGTTTTATTTTTGCGTTAAATTTTGTGGTTGATGTACGGTTAAGATAAAGATGTACGAACAAAAGGAAACAATCATGGTTGCCCTCCAGGTAGTTGGAAAAAATCCATTTATAAATAATTTGGTAACTTATTACGCCACATAATTTATCAATTGATTCAAATAACAACTGACATTAATCAAAGATTTTCTACAGACTCACAGAGCCGGTGAGCTTCAGTAACATCGACGGGTGAAATTCATGTATTCGACTCGCCCAAACTTTACAAAAATTCGTCACCTGTTGCCCGTATGCTGCAGTAACTTTTAACAAATGAATGGAATAATCCGAATCATTTTAGACTAGTATAGTGCCAGTCTGTAAATTCATCCATGATTTGTCGTAAATTCAATATATTGTTTTCACCAATGACATCAGATATCCATCTAATAATTACAAATGAAATCCGATTCTAACTTACCCACTTTTTTCAAAAAAATTTGCGGAAAGTCCATCATCGACTAAATTGGTAGGATTCATCGGAACTTTCGGAACCTGATGACTGTCGATGTGACCACTGAACTCATCGGATAAATTTAGAGACTCACCCATACTTACCAAATATACCTCACCTGTTTCCTTTAATGATGCAGTATCTCCATAAATTTTTGCAAATGAATGGAATAATCCGAATAATTTTTGGCTAGTATAGGGATAGTGCGTGATTGATGACATCAGACATCCATCTAATATTCATCCAAGAAGAAAACCGACTTTACCCATTTTTTTAAATTCAAGGTTGATCGCTTTTATAATTATGATATCATAATGCTAAAAATTATTTTCTAATTATTTTTAGTGCACTTTACATTTTATAAAAGCTTGTGTTTGAAAAGCTTTTTTTTATATAAAATTATTTCTGTTAAAATTATGAACAATATTAATGTCACGGGTGATCTTTTCCAAAAATACCTCACCTAATGCCCTTAATGACGCGGTATCTCCAGTGTTTAATAACATGCGAATATTGGCTGCTATGCAATATTCGCAGTTCTCGGAATAATTTTTGCAAGTCGATCGTAAATTACTGGACGCTGCACTCCCATCGCGTTTTTAAATAAATATAAAACTTTTTTATTGAGCATAACGGTCTTTTAATAAGACATACGGATGGAAATTTTTCATAAGGTATTCTTTTGTTGATTCTAAAATAAAAATAAAAATTTAAGGCGGCCATTGAAGATGTGTGAATATTTCGTACAGCATATTTTTTAATGGATATTTACATATTTTTCCTGATTTAAGAAAAGTTAAGGAATATGAAATTGTAAAGTTGTTTAAAAAAATTGATTTGGTTATTACCTTATAGAAGCTATTAGATAGGTAAAGCAAACTGTAGTTGTTTGTATTTTGTTCTTTGTAGTCCTAAATAAATTGACAAAAGTTTAATTAAGCTTTCTCAAACAAAAATATTTTATATTATTATTATAACAAAGGTATGTTTGTATTTTATACCATGGTTTCCTAATAGTCGTCCGGCTTAAGTCTCAAATAGCAATCAATTGTTCATTTTGTGCAGAAAGCATGAAATTTGGCACACTTATTCTTTAGACAATTCTTTAAAATTTTGGTCGAGGAAATTGATGATCGGATGTATAGGAGCAAAGATGGCGTCGATTTTCTCAAAATGGACGTCTATTTTTTTTTGAAAAATTGTACGTTCGCCATCAAAACAAGATTATACTCGAATCCATATAATTCGATAGAGGGGAATTTAAAAAAAAATGGTTATATTGACGTATGACGTTTATCGTCCTTAAAAAGTGACATTTCATTTTAAAAAAATGCATTTTGAGAATTTTTCATAATTTAATAAGCCGCGACGGGTCTTTTGTTGTAATTTTCTGATTTAGAAAGAACATTAAACTAACTTTTCTAATTGATTTTTTGCTTACAGGGTGATTGGTTTATTTATATCAGGCCAGTCAAAGTCAGATTTTTTTAAAAAAGCTACATTACCATCCGTATCTTTTTTAGTTTTTAAGGAAAAAATGTCAAATTTGGTACGATTATTACAATTGCAAAGATCAACTGATATTCTAAAAACATTTTGGATAGGTGGCGCTGCGGACAACGTGGCACCTAAATTTCTGATTTTAAATTTGATAAAAGTTCATATTTTTTTAATAGCTTAGAAAAGACATGCATATTTAATAATATAATCGATTATGTATAGCTGAAGTATGTAAATTTTTACAAAAATAATTTTAGTTTGATATGTTGTTTTTCAACGTTTTCATCAATTCTTCCTAGCGAACAAAAATTTGGCTGGATATACAAGTTGATGACTTCCGATGAATTAGAAGGCCTCAAAAAATCAATTCAGATAAGAAATTTCAAATTCTTTTGGGCTGTTTTTACGCTATAGGCCAGTAAAGTTGACCTAACATGTGTTTAGTTGCCCCGAATAGGTACTCTTATGTAGCTATTGTTCATTTCTTGCGGAAAGCACCAAATTTGATACGCTTACTCTTTTAACAATTTTTTAAGAAAGTGGTCAAGAAAACTTATAATCGGATGTACAGAATCCAAGTTGGCGGCGAATTCTTCAAAATGGCGTTCTTAAATCGAAAGTTACTTATCAAAAAGAAATTATGCTTGAATGTATAGAACCTAATGAAGAGAAATTTGACAATACTAGTTAAATTGACGTGCACCTTTGATGACCTTGAAAAATGTAATTTTATGTTAAAAAAAATACTTTTCCAGAGCCTTTTTTTAAAATGTTTTATAATTCTGAAAACGGCGACAGGTCTTGTTATTTGATTTGCACGAAATTTATTTTTATAAAAATTTACATACCTCAGCTATACATAATCGATTATTTTATTAAATATGCATGCCTTATCTAACCTACTGAAAAAATATGAACTTTTATCAAATTTAAAATCAGAAATTTGATTGCCACGTCGTCCGCATCGCCACCTATCCAAAAACTTTTTAGAGTATCAGTTCACCTTGACAATTGTAATAATCGTGCTAAATTTGACACTTTTTTCTCAAAAACTAAAAAAGATACGGATGATAATGTAGCTTTAAAAATCTTACTTTGACTGGCCTGGTATAACTAAACCAATCACCCTGTAAGCAATAAGACTATTAGAAAAGTTATTTTGATGTTCTTGCTAAATTATAAAATTAAAACAAAAGCTTTGTCGCGGCTTACTGAATTATGAAAAACTATCAAAAAAAATTCTCAAAATGCATTTTTTAAAAATAAAATGTCATTTTTCAAGGACTATAAAGATCATACGTCAATGTAACCATTTTTTTTCATTTCCTATCTATCGAGTTATATGAATTCGATTATAATCTTGTTTTGATGGCGACCCTACAATTTTTTTTTAAAAATAGACGTCCATTTTGAAAAAATCGCCGCCATCTTGGCTCCTATACATCCGATCATCGATTTCCTCGACCAAAATTCTAAAGAATTGTTTAAAGAATAACTGTGCCAAATTTCATGCTTTCTGCACCAAATGAACAATTGGGGACCTAAGCCGGACGACTATAAAAATCCGAGTCCACCCTAATATCATCAGAACCAAAAGAGACAGAGAAGTAAAATTTCACGTAATTATAAGA
Source organism: Oxystoma pomonae (assembly GCA_963921995.1). NCBI lineage: Eukaryota > Metazoa > Arthropoda > Insecta > Coleoptera > Brentidae > Oxystoma > Oxystoma pomonae. The sequence continues at coordinate 101,916,864 of OY998165.1, forward strand.
TTTACAAAAAAGTATATTTTAGGATGCTAATTGTGCCGCCATTCATTAATGGGGCGGAGCTAGGCGGAGACAATACTTTTTTTAAACGAGATACCCTGTATATTGCTCGCTACGCTCGTTATTTAAACGAACGCTTGTAAGAAAGCACTATTTTAGCCACTAGTTGTGAAAACTACTATTGTTAGTCGCGTTATTACTTCTTCCACCAAACAAAAAAACATTCGTGTTGTCCTACGCCAACGCAACGTTGCCAAAAAAAACGCAACTTTTGCTAAAATACGCATGGTATATTTTTCATTGCCATATATGCACGTCAGAGAAGTTCAAGAGAGGCAGAGAGAAACACCTGTAAACCTGTAATAATTGTCCTGTCAGCATTTACAAAATTTATGAAGATATAAAATTGCACGAACAGGATTATATTCATGTGTTCTTCTTTGTGCATAAACTGCATGGTGATTCAACTTATCAGTTGTGTTTGGGATAAGCTAATTGAGGTTTTAATTTGAAACTGTCGAAATTTATCTCCTTGCGAAAAGGAAATTAATTTGCAACAGCGATAATTTGTTAATAAAAACGGATAAAATTATTAAAATGAACGCTTTCGACCTTATAAAAGTCACTCTTAAACCTGACAAGTAGGGAATTAAAAACAGATATATTTTCGTGTTTCTTTTCTTTACCAATGTAAAATGAAATTTTAAGGTAATACGAAATTTTGTAACGTGGTAGAAATTAAAAAACTATATATATTATTTATTTTTTCTAATGCTTTATTTTTGACTTAGTTTTAAGTTTTATTGTTCCTTATATAAAAACAAATGTTATTATTAGTGTTTTTACAAAACGTTCTATGGAAAAGAGACAACGAATTCCGTTGCGTTTGCGTTGATTAACGTAACAGTTTTTTCCTACGACCAGTAGTACTAATAGTAGTAATAGTATTAGTAGTAGTAGTAGTAGTATAGGGGCAACCCGTGGACCTGGCAATTAGGCCTCTTTATGGGCCCTTTGTACCATACCTCGTTTCTTACCTCTATGGCCCTACTTCCTCTGCGACTCTTTCTCCGGACCTCCCTGTCTTCTTTGCAAAGTTCAGTATGTAGGTCCATTTAAGCGAGTGCAGCTCTTCTTCCTCTATCGTGAGAAATTTCCACTTCAACTGCCTTAATCTGGCATGTGGATCGCACTTTGCTGTTAAGCGCTGCGCCTTTTTGAGCTCGCAAGCGTGTCACACGGGATCTCCTGCTACTCTCATTTGCGTCAGATGTTTGTTCTGTCGATTGCGCCCACTCAACATGCCTGTCAGCAATCCAATGTTCTTTCAGGTCTTCCTTAAGACTCATTTAATTACTCACTCTTACTCTTGCCACCAGGACGTCTTCAGTTTCCTTGTTATTCCCAGAAGAGGTTCCTGTTCAATGTATTCAGTTCTGGCCCCTAGTCTGGCAAGTTCATCCGCTTTCTCGTTCCCTGATATTCCTTCATGACCTGGGATCCACATCAGTGTTACTCTCTTGTCTTGACCCAGTGTTTGCAGTACTTCAGCGCACTGTCCTACGACCATATATGAAAATGATGGATTTCACATGATTTACATCTTTAAAAAACGTTAGATTTCACTCGTGTGCGGAAAGTTTTTCGCACATGTGTGGGAAAGTGTCCAATTCGACAATATTTTTACTGTCACTGACATTAAAGGTGGCACTTTTTCGCACACGTGTTGCAATGTATTTTTCCACACATGTGCAAGCTCTCAACTGAAGTCGTCCTGGAGGGAAGAGCGAGAGTGCAGGTAGTCCAAACTGTTCGTGAGTGGACCAGGCGCAGTAATAATGCTGACAGGGCATAATCGGCTGCGTAAGCACTTGACATGCATCAGAGTGTTGGACGACTCCGCCTGCCCAGCATGTGGGTGGACGGAGAGTGTAACGGATTTGCCAGATTGAGGCAGCAGATGTTCGTTGCTTTCAAAATAGAAGGGGAGGAGCTACACTCTCTAAGATGGGTTGATGTGCTGACTTTCGTAAGGAAGGCAGAAAGGCCCGGAGAGAGAGAGGCAGGTCCTGTAGAGGGTGTGGGAGGATAAGGGTGCGAGACGGGGTATAGCTACTTGCCAGGCCTGCGGGCCGCCCCTTACTACTACTACTCCACACATGTGCGGAAAAGAATTTCATTTGGTTGGTGCAAAATTAAAGACTAATTTTTTACAAATTTAGTGCAATTCATCAGTGTTTATAGGAAAAATAGTATTTACAACTCGATAGTAAGTGACTTTCTTACACTTGCGTGTTATTTCACTCGGCTAGCGCCTCGTTCACAAGATTCACGCTCGTGTGAAATTTGTTATTTTCTTAAGCTACTTTTTGTATATATTGAGTTCGCTGTTTGAATGAAACGAGTGTTCTGGCTTGGGTACAGTTTTTTTATGTTCCATTCAATCTGCACTCAGACTGCAGTGACGCAATTTTTTGACAGCACACTGAAAAAAGATTTTGTCTCAAACTAATGGCATAGTTGGATACGGCAGAACAAATATCACTTCAACAGACACTTATCATTTATTTGGAATTTCCAAAGTTATGATAACTTCACCTTAAAATGATATCTTTGTCTCAAAGTTACGATAACTTCATCTAACTTTGAGTCAAAATGATGATAACTTTGACACAAAGTTCGGATCAATTTTACTCAAAGTGATCATAAATTTGAGTCAAAGTGATCATATCTTTGGCTCAATGTTAGATGACTTTGTGTCAAAGTTTTCAAAGCTCTGATTCAAAGTCATCATTGCTTTTACTCCAAGCGATCATAATATTGACTTAAAGTGATCATACACAGTAAAAAATGGAAATTTTGTTTCACTCCAAGGCCTTTGAGCTCGTCTATGTGTGAAAAAATATCTCACCGAAAATTGAGTGAATGTCACTAAAATAGTGTAAGGTAACTCAGGATTGTGTGAAAGTTTATGACATTGACAAGTTTAAACTTTGTGTCAATACTGTCCACACAAATACAGTTTAAATATCAAAAATTTGACTGAAATTTTTCGTGCACTTGTTTTAACGAAATTTTTTGTCAAAACGAGTCCACGAATTATTGAGTAAAATTTTTCGACATTTAGACTGAATTTTTGTGAACAACATTGACACAATGTTTGAACTTGTCAATGTCATCAAATATTTCATTTTTTACTGTGTAACTTTCCGTCAAATTGGTTATCGCTTTGTCATAAAGTTATGGTTTTTTATAAAATTTTAGTTTTTCTACACATATAACTCATCAAGGGTGAAATGAAAATTTCACTGTTAACCAATAAAACAACAAAAGCTTGTTAAAACGCAACAATATGCATGCGATTAAATTAACACACATCAGATTTAGGAGAAATTGTATTCAGATTCTGTGATTCAGATGAAAAATAAAAAATCTTTGGAAAAAAAATATTTTACGCAGGGAATGAAAAGGAAGTCTCATTTCGGGTAAAATCCCGCGCGCGAATCTGAGGCGTTTTCTCGCGTTGAAATTATTTTGAAATATTATTTGAAACTATTTAGATGTGACGTCATTATTTAGAACCGAGAAAAAATGAGTAGTTCAAAACGCTGACGTGGTTTAGTGTAAACTCACTTTTTTTCGTTTTTCTGTTTATTTTTTTGGTGTTTAAAATTAAAATGGATCAACTACTGGTTCATCTAACAAAACCTTCGAGTGTACGGCCCGTTTTAGTAGCATGGATGGCAAGCAATGGAAGCTACATGGATACTGAAGTTTTATTTACTGTTCTTTTAAGCCCAGAAAATCATATAAGACCACAGGGATACAATGAAGAATGGCTGACAAGATATCTAGAATACAAGTTTACATACATTTTCACGCAAAAACAAAAAAAAATCGGTTAAAACAAGAATGTAGAATTTTGACGTATCTTCTACGCATGCGTCAGTTTTGAAACTAGAGTGGATTCCGTTTCAAAATCTTTTTAACCCGTTTTGACGTGACGTCACCGTTGCAACGCGAGAAAACAAATGTTTCAAACTTTTTAAAAACATTTTAAACAATTTCAACGCGAGAAAACGCCTCTGATGTTCTGCTAGATTTTTTCAATTGCTAAAATGCATATTGGTTTGAGAACATTTTGGTACCAAATTTTTCGTTTTACATCCTGCAGACAGTAACCTTTAATTATGGACTTCCAGTTTACAGTATTTAATTTTTATGAAAAAAAGTTCAGTTTCCGCCATTGAAATAAAATAACGGGACCACTACGGGACTGGAAGATAAAAATATTAAGAAACAGTGAAATTTTATTAATATTTTATTTTAAAAATTGGTACAGTTATCGGTTAATAAGACAAACATATGACACATTTTTACTGAAATGATTTATTGCTAAAAGAATGCATTAAGCCTACAAAATAAAATTCCAAACAAAAAATCAAGAAAAGACAAAGGTTTAAAACTCATTATTTTAAATAACGTTAGATCTAAACTTTGAATTTAACAAATATTAGACATAGTAAATAAGCAATTTATTAAAAGAATACCCTTACTTATAAATCTTTATTAGATATCAAAAATAGTTGACTCGCATCAATTCTTAAATCTAAAATATCCTGAGTAAGTCCAAAAACTACAATTACAGGCATAAGTACAGTGCTATCCATCACATGTGGACATCCCATCTGAAGCATTTGCACCAAGTCAGTATGTGCTGTGTGTGCCAGTGTGTACGATTAGCGCACCAATTTTACCAATAGAAACCCCTATACAGACCGCTTCAAGCTACTGCGAACATAGGGGGAATCAAGTCCAATTTACTCTCCGTGCCGTACGACCGAGGTGGATTCGAAGCACGCTGCAGTGTTATCTTTTGGAAATTCATTTTGTTTTTATTATTTTGTTTTATTTCTGCCTTGCTCGAGAAACAGATGGGTAAGTTCTTAATTGAAATAATAAATTTTTAAAACTAAAAATGGATGTCTACGAAGTTGCCGAAAAAGTGCAGATGGTCAAATGGTCAAATCGTCATAATCCAACACACGTTCGATATTGGTCGAAGGAAAATTTGCATTTGTATTTTGACGCAAGAACACAGTATCCCCAAAAACTAAATGTTTGGGGGGGGGGGTATTGTAGAGGAACACGTAATTGGGCCATTTTTTATTAACGGCAATTGCAATTTGAATGGTCCTAGATACTTGGATCTACTGCAGCAGCACATTATTCCAACTGCTAGGCAGTTGTTAGGTGTAAGATTTGGTGAAACATGGTTTCAACAAGATGGTTGTTCCGCTCACAATGGTGGCCTTGTTAGGGAATATCTTGATAATGTATTTCCTAATCGGGTTATAAGTACACGGGGAACTATTTTATGGCCAGCTCGATCTCCCGATCTTGCTCCTAATAACTTCTATCTGTTTTTGAAGAAGCTTTTCAAATTATCACCCCTAACATGCTTGGAAACGTTGGAAGGGGTTTTTATAATAGGCTCGGATATTGTCTAGCCGAGCAAGGAGGTCTTTTCGAACATTTGCTTTAATTTTTTTTTGACTGGGAGAATCCTTTTGGTTTTTAGAATGTATTATTTTATTTTGAGAACTTGCTATTATTTTGTTTCTCCTTATTATTTTCATTGTAACACGTCGTCACTGATAAATCTGAGCAGTTGACAATAAAACGCTCTTATTTATCAGTGACAAAAAATAAGAAAATTACGTTATAAAAATTTGCGTATTTATTGACCAAATTCCGGTTTCATTGACTACGCTCCACACAGCACCGTGGTTAGAGGCATACTAAATACAAGGCGAACGGCGGCGAACGGCAGCGAATGGCGATCGGAAGCCTGAGTGTTGGTTGCTTTACTGATAGGCGTGCGGTGTCTCTGCATGTACGTACACTGGCAAATTAGACTTCTTTCGCCCTATGTTCGCAGTAGCTTGAAGCGGTCTGTATACCTTATACAAAGACCGGATCGAAGCAATAGGTGTCTTGATTGGTCTTGACCTTATCTTCAGAACTTCAACTGGATAATACAAACTGATGCATCTCTCCTATTTGACGCTTATAATCCATTATCTTCTCAATAGTGAACAAAATATATAAAATGTTTTGATAGGATTTCTTGATCTATCAAAATTGGCGAGATGGTCTGCCAGAGATTTGGTAGGAACAAATTTTACTCAAAATCTGGGCGGGAGCATATTCCGTTCTAAATGGTACACGCAAATCCTTTTTTTTTATTGATCTTTGATCACTTGGACCCAGACAACCAAAATACGTCTATATCATGTCGATAAGACGTCAAAAATTCGACCAATCACGGGATTTTTGCGACGTCTCTTCGACGTCTGTATCATGTGGGTTTGACCCGCGTTTAATTACCGCAAATCAAGGCGTAAAACGATACTTTTACGCCCTTGTGGTCAACTTCGAGCCAAACAGTTATACTTTAAATACTTCCAATAGGTACTCCCGGTATAAGGGTTTCCATAAAATAAAGTACCAACATTGCGTCAGATGTAAGAAAAATGTTACTTGTATATCTCTGGTTGCCTGAGAACTTAAAATTCGACGTCATTTATGTCGCGTCAAATGTTAATCCCAAAAGCACGTCAAATTCGTGTGACTTATGTCTTTGATTTCCTGAAACCCCAAATTCGACGTAAGTTCGACGTCACTTACGTCACGTTGAATGATAGGCCCAAATAACACGTCAAATGCACGTTACGTGATAGGACTGGTTGCCTGAGAAAGCTATTTATAAGTGTAGATCGAAAGCGCTTTAAGTCACAATTATATGAGAAGATCTCATTAACAAATAAATTAGGTTTACCTTAAATCTAAAGTTTTTTACGTTCCTTGTTTTAAATACTCGTTCAGTAGCGGTAAAACCTGGCAAAACAATGTATGTATTAATTTACCTCTGCCCATCAATGCCTAAGTCCGTAGCCGTCTGTCTTAAGTACCGCGGATAATGAGCAAGACCTACCTCGGGTACGTCTCGGTACTACCTTTTTGCCTTCTGCATTTTTTGCTTACCTTTGGGAGATTTGAACCGTTTTTTATTGTTTATATTTCACAGCAATATTCGGCCCATGCTATTATTATTATTATTACTTCTTTTTATTTTAAAAAATCAGAAAAAATTTTTAGTATTTTTGCCAAAGATTTAAGAAAAGGCAAAAGTTGATGACAGTAAAAAAATGGAAGAAAAACAGACTTGCTTATTTTAAATTTAAGGACGGAAATATCAGTCAATAATTTATTTATTTTTTTGTTAATTCGCTACTGGACAAACTTAACGAAATTTCGACTATTTATTGTTGCTTTGCATATTTTACCATCATTTAAATGATTTTGCGTATTAAAATCAAAACGGATTTCGTGAGGATAAATAAAAAAAGGGTAATGGTAACCATAGCCTCGAGTCTCGTACCAGAGTTTCTCATGAATACAGTGCTACCTAAAAAAATAGGAGCTATAAAGATGATAAAAATATCTAAAAAAGTAATCATGAAACGTGGATATACGCACTTGTGACTTTAACCTAATATTTATATATACCTAAGGTTCACATATTTATGTAAAATATGTTACATCATATTTACGTAAATCTCACAATATTTTTATTAAAACAATATGTAAACATTACGTCAAAACTTTGACTGTACATTTATGTCATCATAAGCAATGTTAATTTTACGTAAATAATATAACTTTATAAATAAATTCTTAAAATTTACGTAAATATTACGTAAATAGTGGGACCTTAATTTTACATAAAAAATATTACATAACGATTATATAAAAAAAATTATATGTAATATTTATGTAATCTAATTTACGTAAATGTTACATAAAATTATTTACATTAAATCAAAGTAATAAAATTTACATAATTATTATGCAACAACTAAGACATTATGTTTAAATCTAAATTATGTAAACGCCCTAAAACATGATTTACGTCACAATAAAAATTTTAAATTTACATAAATATTATGAAACAATTTGCACCTAAACTTTACATTAACAATTTTACATATTTGTTACATAACATGTTTTATGTATTAATTATGTCATCCAAGTTATGTAAATTCCCTGTAAAATGATTTACATCAAATTAAAGTCCTAAATTTTACATAATTATTATGTAGTCAATTGAACCGTAAGTTTACATTTCAAATGTTACATAACTATTATATAAAACATTTTATGTAATATTTATATCATCTAAATCATCTATAACGCGATTTACGTCACATTAAAACTTACAAAAATATTATGGAAATGAAGGAAATTACCAGGTGCTTAATAGTTTCTTCCTAGTAGGTGGAGATGGCGCTAATCTCACTATGTTCCCTGTATAGTGGATTATATATATATATATATATATATAAAGAGCAAAGATATTTCAAAATTAGGATGCGGAGGTAGTGACAAGATCTCTCTAAGAATCACCTCTTCCGCCAGTTAAACCAGCCCGTCTGATAAACATGTTTGTCAATGTCGGACTGTGTCAAGCAACCACCGACGGACCTGAACGGACCTTCCGTTGGCCCGCCTCAAGCTGCATGCTCATGTCGGACCAACACCGTTCTCAACTAAAAAGCCAGTTAACTCATTTTCGTTTTAGTATCCTTTGGCCTATGATCGGTGCCATATTGACACCAAACTGACAGAAAATCCATGTTTTAGTTGTCAATTTGGTTATAAAAATGGCAGCCACATTAGGCTAAAGGGCACTGAGGTGGTAGGAGTTAACAGGCTTTTTAGTTAAGAACGGTGTTGGTCGGACTTGAGATTGTTGACGCTTTGCGCATGTCATGCAGATTAATGTGACTTAAATTTTACCTTATTCATAAATAATTGTGACCTCTATTTGACCTTAAATTTACATAACAAAGTAATGTAAAATATACATAGTTTTTACTTAACTCTTACGTAACATGGATGTAATATTTATATAAAAGGTATGTCATTTTATTTACATCACATTTATGAAAAATTCGGTGGGCTTTGCGCATGGCATTATGCAGAGTTTCCGCAACTTAATTTGACTTAAATTTTACCTTATTATGACCTTTGAGTGACCTTAAATTTACATAACAAGGTAAATCTGTAATGTAATTTTTACGTAATATTTACATAACGGTGTTTTGTGGGTGCAGAATAAAGGTATTAAAGGGATGTCACCTTTACATTTTTAAAGTAAGTTATAAGGTTTGTATAAATGAATAAGGGGGCTAGAAATGTCAATCAATACTTTTTTACTTTGCAACAAAATAACAAAATTTTTATCATTTAGGGGTATATTTTAGGTTCTGCTCTTATGAATAAAAAAGTTGATTTCTAAAGGCAACTAATTTAAAAGGTACTGCCCTGGATACCTGAATTGGAGAAGCTACCTTACATTTCTTACCGTTTTATGTACATATGCTTGAACTTATGGTCTTCTAACAGGTAGCAAGACAAAAGGTTTGTTACTATTTATCAGCTCGCGGTTGCGGTCAAACTGGCCCTAAACATTTTGGAGTCGCAAAAATACCACAAACCATAATAAATCTGCCTTCTGTCGCACTGATCCTTTTTAATCCCTTTACTGGCCTTTTCTTTTTGTTGCCTTTGAAACGCATTTTCTTTATGCTACCAATTCTTTTACCGACCATACAAGAAAGAGTTAAGAATGGTCAACATACCACGGATACTCTTTAAAATTCAGTTCACTTTGTCTTTTGTACGGGTAGAAATAAAGAGGACTAATAAAAGCTGAAAGCCAGACTAATAACACTAAGCGAAATAAGACCGGGAGGCGGCATCAAAAAAAATGTTTAGAGGGTAGCTTCAGCAGATGTTTAGTGCCTCACTTCCTTGAGGATTTGTACAATTCGGTTACTTTCTTGTATGGATAAATGGCCTATTTCTTGGGATGACGATAGTTGCCCCCTGCAGATTAGGGCCATTCTACACGAGCCACAAAAACGCGACCGTTTGCCTGCGAGCGACACACGTGTGTCACAGAACCACAGAGTTTTCATTGAGCATACTATACGGGCAACTTTGCGGTCGCATGTGGACGCGTTCGTTGGCGTGCCGGCGTTTTGAACGCAAGAGGTTGCGTAAAAATTCACGCGCTGGATGCCAGCGTATCATTCTACATGTAGCAACTTGCAAGCGTCTGCCCGGCGGAGCCGATTTGTCCTTTACCAATCCACGATTAGTAGTACAGATCGGGATATCTCCGATGTTCTGCGAAGCTAAGATAAAACATCCCTAAGGTCAGACGATTAGCACCAACCGCGGGTGTACCCACCAACGTCTTTTTTTACATTTTTGGTCAAAAACCTTAATAAAGTGAACAGCAATACACCCAACTTGTACGGGATCCATAGCACATATGAGGCGTTTTGTCGCTAGTCTAGAATTGGGTCTCATTTCACTCGCCGGTTATACGCGCTACAAAGGAGCGGGGTCTACACGCTCGTATAGAATGGGCAAGATTTTCAAGCGACTGAGCGACTAACCGGTCGCGTTTTTGTGGCACGTGTAGAATGGCCCTTAGATGACATTTTTTTTATCACTAGTGTCGTAAAAGTGACGAAAATATAACGAATTTAGGAAAAGATAAACGAAACTTATGATCTATTTTGACAAACAATAATTTTATTTTACCTTAACAGCAAACTTGTAACTGCCTCCCCAAGTAGCACGGTACAATCCGTTTTAGTTTTTACAGTCAAACAGAGGTTGGCAAAAGTTTTCTTAACGGAAATTTACAGCACAATAGTTGACTTTTAGGATTTGTTTTTAAAACTTAATTTGAAAATCAGTTTGAGCTTCTATCCAATTGACCACCAGAAAAGCCAAATAACGTCCATCTAGTCATTAGGTTGGAGCTCTATTGCTTGTAAAAAAAATCTGGAAATCAATAGTGTCGTCTATTTTGCTCTTGTTAACGACTCTATGAGGCTATGACATTAGGAAGTATGTGATGTTTTAATTTCAATGAATAGATGTTTTTTTTAACTCGCGTTTTTTTACAATCTTTTATTTAACTTACTATACTTACATATGTTTGTACGGGTGGAATCTTGCAAATTAATTTTGACCAACTTCCCGACATCTGATCGGCATCAAATTTGGCATGCTTATATAGTTGCGGTGACAACACAAGAATATAGTGTGACGAAATTAACAGTTCTCCGCTACTCGAAGGGGGGGGGAGGGGCACTTGGGGATGGAGATAACGAATTTCTAATCAGATTTTGAAAATTCAATATGGCGGATTCAAGATGAGCGATTTTTGGTCATCATTTGCTAACTAATTTTAACTAACTGATACACATCTGATTGCCTTCAAATCTGGCATGCATTTATGGTTCCGGTGATAATACAATATTATGTCATTATTAGGCACCTCTGCCCCCTACGTGGGGAGTAGAGGGAAGAAAACACCGATATGTCCTATTTTAACCGAAATTGGTATACGGGGGCTTTTGCAAATTCAATATGGCGAATTCAAGATGGACGATTTTCGGTCATGTTTTGCTAACCAATTTTAACTGACTTATCCACATCCGATTGTGTTCAAATTTGGTATGCGTGAAAATATAATAATATGGTATTCTCAGGTATCCACCTCCCTCTACCGAGGAAAGTGCAGGGGGAAAAAGATTTAGTTTGTTCGATTTCAATCAAAATTGGCATACAGAAGTTTTTAAGGAGGGTTATTATGAATTTTTGTTTAGATTTGAAAATTTCAATATGGCAGATTCAAAATAGACGATAAAGGTGACAATACAAAATACAATAATATGGTATTATTAGTACATGCTTCCCTCTAACGAGGGAAGTGGAGGAGGGAAAAGATTTAGTTTGTTTGATTTAAATCAAAATTGGCATACAGGGGTTTTTCGGGAAGGGGATATGAATTTTTGATCAAATTTGAAAATTCCAATATGGCGGATTCAAAATGGATAATTTACGGTACAAACCTAAAACCTAAAAAAAAATATTTAATCAAAAATTTTTTTAAGGAACAAGCTTTCATTAAATGCACTCAAAAGTAGAAAATATTTTTTTATCTTTCTGATACCATAATAAAAGCGATGGGCGCAATTTAAAAATTTTAACTTTATGGTGACAAAGGGAGAACTATAAAAGAAGAACTAAATTTTTCTTCTATTCAAATGATAAACATAATGCTTTTATCTAAAGAAGCTGAGAACGGGTGAGATTGCCGTGCTTACCAAGGTTTTGAAAATATCCTTAGATTATAGAGTAATAAAACTGTTTCTTAGGTGAATCGTCGATGCGACCGATATGCGATACCTAAAGTTAAAATTTGTAATTTGCGCCCATCGCTTTTCTTATGGTACAAGAAAGATAAAAGATTATTTTCTACTTATGAGTAGATTTTTTTTAGTGTTCTTTAAAAGTTTTTTTTTAATAAAAATTTATTATCACAAACATCCTCTAAACTAATCGAGGTTAGCAAAACGGGGTTTAGTAGGTTCAGTAAGTTCCGTAATTGACAAAGCTATAACATGATTCTCAAGAATAAGATAAACTGCTGAGCCACGAACTACGCCCAAGACAGAACTGTGACGCCGCTGTATTAAGATTTTAATGGAGTGTTTACCAAGTCAGTAATGTTTTTAAAATTTGTTATAATAAATCTATTAAAACCTGGTACTCATGGTTTTATTAACTCAATTAATAAATACACCTCCGTCGTGAAAACCCCTTCGTTACATACGGTGGAGGTGCCCTTGTCTTTTTTGTAAGGCAATCTTCCAAATTAAAAAATGACAAACGATTTATTTTTCAAAATATTTTTTTCAGTCATTTCTCGAAAATCCTAAAAATAATAAAAGATTCTAAAAATAATAATAATTACCGCAAATCAAAAATGATTTTATCTGACGTTAATTGAGACGTTAACGGAAAGAAGGTGAGAATCTTATCTAAAAACTTCATTGTTATTTGCGGCAACACTGGAAGAGGTTTGCAAGGGTCTGGAGGAGCATGTGTACATATGCTCCGACAGCCAAGTGGCACTAAAGGCACGTAGTGCGCTCAAAATTTCCAATACTCTGGTGGAAGAGTGCGTCCAAGCACTGGAGCCTTGAGTCAAGACAAGAGAAGGCTCCTGGGAAGGACACGAAAAGATATTGGACTACTGACAGGAATACTGACCGGCCACAACCGACTCAGTCAGAATCTGACTCGCATCGGGATCGGGAATGACTCTATCTGCCAGGCCTGCGGGAGGGCGGAGAAGACATCCCAGCACCTCATTGCGGAGTGCGATGCATATCTAAGGATGAGGCATCAGGTACTCGGACAACCAAACCTAGATGCAGAGGACCTACGAGGTCTCAAGTGGGCCAAAGTATTGGACTTCGTGAAGAGAACAGGAAGGCTCGGAGAGCCCACTATCGTAAAAGCGGTACAGGTGATGGATTAGGGGGCTGGGCTGGGGTAAGGTAAAAAGGGACCGAATGGGCCTACTTGCCATGTCTTGGGTTGCTCCGTGTTTATTACTACTAGTACCACTCATTGTTATTTTTAGTTTGCAAGTTCCCTAGAGCGCTCGCTATCCATAGAAGTTTTCTTGTCTTCAAGAATGAGCGCCCATAGGATTATTGTCACTGGTGTTAATAAATTCTTACCTTGCTGGTTTGCAAAGGGTTACAAAAATGACAAAACGCTTTTGTATAGGCAATGATTTATCCGTGACCAGTTGCGGATGACCGGAGAAAATTGCTGGTTAAATAGTTCATAAATTTTATGGGAAATATTTCTTTTGTAAAATATATGAGGAGCTTTGGTAACATTTCTTTAAGAAATTTAGTTATAAATTATGATTATAAAAGGTAATTTGCAAGTTTTAAAAGACATGCTGTAAAAATGCCTTTCGAGGACGATACCAGATGGGCTGCACTTTCCAGTTTGGTTGATGTGGAGTGGTCTGACTTGAAACTAACATATTGTCCAGTATGAGTTGGTTTGCGGTATATGCAGTGGCGGTCCCAGGGGGGTAAGGGCGGGGGCGATCGCCCCCTCTTTTCTCCAGGAAAAAGCAGACAAAGAGGCTGGTGGAAACACTCTGAAGTCTTTGGAGAAAAACCGAGAAATTGCAGAACGTTCCTTTAAACCAGGGTTGGAAGAAAACCCGGGTTTTTTATGTAAAAACCCACCCGGCTCGGCTTTTTTGGGTTTTATAAATGAGTTTTGTTGGGATTTTATGGTTTTCTTCTTAAATTATATACAGATTGTAGTTCTTCTTTAAAATTAGGACTTATTCTCCCGATCGTTTATCAACTATAAAACACGACATACAAATAGGTGGAATACAGATATCGACGGTTTGTTTGTTTGTTAATAAAGCAATGCAGTTTTGGTTTAGTTTGATCAGCGCTTTATGCGGATGCGATGTTCGTATTATCTTTTCTTAATGTAAACAAACCTAAAGAAAATTATTTTTGGAGTTTGTGTATTGGCTACACTGTAAGTACCTGCTTACTTGGTATGATGTGATACTATACCATTCAAGTTTTCGTTTTTTTCGAGATTATTAATTCTAAACCATTTTTTTAACAGGAAAATGCCTAGGAGTAACGGTAGAAAGAGTGCTTGAAAATGGACTGAGGTTTTAGAATCCAGTAATAAATGTAGTGTTTGCAATATTGAACCAGAATCGTTTTTTTTTTTAAATAATTTGCATTGTTGCCCAGCTAGTGCAGCATCCATTGAAAGACATTTTTTAACTTACGGTCTTATTTGGAATAATAAAAAAGGAAATTCTTTGGGATTAGAAAATGCTATGGTCAAAGTTTATCGAATCTTACGATCAGAATTAAACGACTGGTAATAATATACCTTTTTTACGTTTATATATTTTATTAATAATGAAAAAAACCCACTTTTAAAAAAGTCCTACGGATTTTTTTATGTAGGTGGGTTACTCACTGGGCAGCAACCCTCCTTTAAAAACATTCTAGAATCCCTCCACAGTATTTTGGGATAGTTTGACCTTCAATTCGTCACACCAATAATAAACAAACGCGTGAAGTACTTACCGCGAAAACCACGAGATTGGAAATAAAGAATTGTATTAAGGAGTTCCTTTTTTTATAAACAAGTTTTAGACAAAATCATTTCGGACATAAAAAAGTATTTTTGACCTGAACATATAAACACAAATTCTTGAACTTTTATTGGGAGAAGTCAGTATTTGAAAACAATATTGTTCAGAAGTAGGCAAAAGCTTAAATCAAAACATACCTGATAACATTTTTGAGGCAATGAACAAGTGTAGCGATATTTTTCAAAAGTAGAACATAAATTGCGGCACTATAACACCTTTGATGTTTACGTTATTAGTTTAATATTGTGTTAAAAGTGGCAATTGCAGTCTCATTTTCTTAAAACATTTTCGCCTGCTGCGCTTTTTTACAATTTTAGTTTAATTGCGGCACTATGATACCGTTGGTATTCACGATTTTAGTTTAATTTGACTCAAAAATTGCATTTTTAATGTAGTTTTCTCAGAAATTTTTGACACATTTAAAATAAAAAATTTATAAAATAAACAACTTAAAATCTGAATATCCCCCCTCCCCTAGATTTGTGGCCAAATTCGCGCTTGTAGTTACTATGTTTTTATCCTAGTTTTTTTTTCGTATCGAAACCGCCCCTCCCTTTTCAAATGGCTGGGACCGCCACTGGTAAATGGAAGTGATTATGGATGAATTATTTTTGGTGACTAGAACTTCCCTGTAGTCATCTACTTCTGGTTGCGTCTAGTCCGTCCACAAATTCCTGGGACTGTCTATACTCTTGTTCTGGGAGACTTATGCTGGTATGCATCATTGTATAATTTCTCTGATTAAGACTGTAGCCGTGATTACATAATATTCTTATGCTCCAAGCATTTTTTTCTCCTAATCGGCAATTAACTTTAATCGCTGGATGACCTATAATTAAGGACCAGATAACCGAGGCTAGATAATTAGTGAGGTTATGTTTGGTTCTTTGTTTACAACTATTTGTCAAAAAAACTGAAAGAAAATAGTGTGTAAAGGCGCAATTACACAGACGAACATGCTCAAATAAAAGCTCGTGCAAAAGATCTAAAATTTTTTGCGTGAACATTTGTGTGAGCTTTTCTTTGAACATTTTGTTCGGGTAAATTTTTGAGCAAATTATTGCTATCTATTTTGAAAACATATTTTTAAAGATGAGAATAAATAAAATTTCACATCAGTGATCAGTGATCTCAATTCTTTAAAAAAATGGAACACCAACTTTTATTTAAAATTTTTGTGGAAAAAGCCGACGGCAAGCGAAACATTCCTATTGTCTCTACTATTGTCACATGGATTAGGGTTACTTATAATATTTTTTTCTTGGGGTTTTTCCAGGATTTTTTTGCCCGGGCTTTTTTTTGGGATTTTCTTGCAAGTTTTTTTTATTTCCAAGGGTTTTTTCCTAAAGTCAAAAAAAAACCCAGGAAAACTTTTCTTTTCTAAAAAAATTTTGAGTTTTTCAAATATCGGCAAAAAACTCAAAAATTGCCCTTTTAAGCCGTAATCCGCGCCTCACGACTATGAGGAGTGGTGGGGAGGGGGATTTTTTTTAAACATATTTTTGTAACTTTACTTTACCTTTAGCTTTTATTGTTGTTTTTTAATTCCTCACACCAGATTTACCTAGTTAGTTTAAGGTCCCAAGGGTTGCTTAAAAAAGCAAAAGGTTCATGAAAATGCTGAAGATATAGATATTTACTGTCAATTTAATGTAATAATCAAAGTCGATTACTGACACTGACCCAACAATATCCAAAGGGCAACATTGCGATTCAAAAGGGTGGCCGGCCTACTACCTGCGACACAGTCTACTAAATTACTGCTAAATTATATTTTTTAGACAACGGGTTCGTATGATTGTAAAAGTGGGTAATAAACGGGTATTATTTAAACCGAACGTGCTTTTGTTCATATATTTGAGATCTAATAAAATGTATATAGGTTTTTTAATTTGACTTGATTATTATTGTAAAAGAATAAACTAGGAAGTAAAATAAAGGGATATTCTTTTAAACGTAAATTTTTATCATTATATTTTACAGGCAACAACAATAAATAAGTGCCAATTATTATTATTTTTATTCTAGTTTTTTTTACAACCCCAAAAAAGTTACAAGTATACTGGCATATCCCCTATAAAAATCAGATCAATCGAAGTTGCTTATGAGGTAAAATGTGCATTTCGGCATCAAATCGTTTTTCCGTCGGAAAGCACTTGATTAAAAATACCTTATTTCAAAACTTTGTTTTCCTATTTTCAGTTAAGTTCAATGAATTCCGATAACAATATATATTTTGAATATGTAAAGAAATTTTTATACCCCCAATTCTTCAAACAAATTTTGCTCAACATTCTCTCCAAAATTTACGTGTGTTTTTTTGTACGAGATTTTGCTCGAACATTTCTTTGAGCATTTTGCTCAAGAGGCTCGTGTAAATGTTTGTCGGCATTTCCACATCAAAGGAAAGTTTGTCTGTGTAAATGCGCCTTAAGAAATAATAATAATATGGAGGAGGAAGATCTCTTACTTGACGATGATTTATACTTTTCCTACTACTATAAAATGCCTACATACCCTGGATAACCTTGACTGATTTTAGCTAATGCTGGGTTTAGACAGTAAATAAAATATATATTATATGTTATCTTCATTATTCAGTCATTATTGGAAATCAGCTCGGAAATCGGTACTAATACAGTACTAAACTGTATTTTAGGTTCCAACATTTTTTGTCGTTTTTCAGTAACAATCCAGTTTCCCTATATAGTGTAGGGGCATATGTCGATAATTTCTATCCCGTGGGATTTTTTATGAAGGAGTTTTGTGACTATGTGAAATTAATTGCTCCTTAGTCACACAATCTAGTGTTACCGGGTGATTTGTTCGCATCCGTGTAGATAGTCACACAATCGAGTGTTACCGGGTGTTTTGTTCGCATCCGTGTAGAACGGGTTGATATGACGACATCTTTCAAGATGCCGGCCAAAAATTATAAAAAATACAACTTTTGCAACCGGGGCATGATTATCCTCGATTCCATATAATTTGAGGACGGGTATTCCAAAAAATTTACTTTAAAGGTCATCTGACCTTAAATGACCATAAAAATCACAAAAACAAGTTTTTTGCCATTTTTTCTTCAAAAAATCTTAATAATTCGAGGTTTTCTCGGACCAACTTCAAATGCCCCTCAAACTATTAAGCATATATGCCTAATTGGGTCCTTAGAGTTTGATGCAGTTTGAAGCTTCATGACGTTGAAAAATACTCCAGCAAAATTAACAAATTACCAAAATAACATACTAAAGGGCGCTATCCATCAATTATTAAAGCCAAGAGAACCAAATTGGGTAACAAAGATAAGAAGGTCAAATCCAACAATTTCATTAAAAAAATTTTGTTCAGCTGTGACGCGTTTCAATAAGGCGGTAAAAAAGTAAAAATAACAAAGTGGCTATCAATTCTTGTTGACTTATCTCTGCTTACTATGAAAAAAAAAGTTTAGTTGATGCATGACCTTCATTGACCTTGAAAATACGACCAAAAGTTAGATATACATTACCATATTCTGGACCAGGTGTTTTAGATGCCATTTTCCAAAATGTCGGTTGAAAAATCATAAAAAATACAATTTTTGCAACCGGTGCGTGATTATACTCGATTTCATATAACTCGAGGACGAGAATTCCAAAAAAATCACTTTAGAGGTCATCCGACCTCAAATGACCTTAAAAAAAATGCAAAAAACACGATTTTTGTCATTTTCTCTTTAAAAAAATTTCCATAATTTAACGTTTTTTTACACCAACATCTGGAACGCCAGATTAAAAAAAAAATGTTAGGGAGGTTTAAAATGAAGTGTTTGTTTATGGCTAAGATGTTAATTTCATCTCCGGCACTTAAAGTTTTAAATTGTAATTGTAAATTGGAAAAAACACTACAAAAAGCGGGTTTTTCAATTTTACATGGTATTTTCAAAGTCAATCGGGGTTATGTATCAACTAAACTTTTTTTTTTCATAGTAAGCGGAGATAAGTCAATAAGAATTGATGGCCACCTTGTCATTTTTACTTTTTTACCATATTGGATAAAATAAAATGTGGTTATAAGTCGCCATTTTGATATATCAGCCGCCATATTGAAACATGACACAACATTTTTTTTAGCAAAATTGTTGGACTTGTCCTGCTTATCTTTGTTGCCAGATTTGGTTCTCTTCTTAAATAGATTATGAAAAGCGCCCTTTAGTATGTTATTTTTGCAATTTGTTAATTTTACTGGAGTATTTTTCAAGGTCATGAAGCTTCAAACTCCATAAAACTCTAAGGATCAAATTTGGCATACATGCCTAATAGTTTGAGGTACATTTGAAGTTGGTCTGACAAAACGTCGAATTATTAAGGTTTTTTGAAGAGAAAATGGCAAAAATCTTGTTTTCTGCTATTTTCAAGGCATTTAAGATCGCATGACCTTAAAAGTAAATTTTTTAGAATCCTCGTTCTCGAGTTATATGAAATCGAGTATAATCACGCACGGTTTGCGAAAGTTGTATTTTTTATGATTTTTGGCCGCTATCTTGAAATATGACGTCTTACGGATGCGGACAAAACACCCAGTAACGTTTGATTGTGTCACTAAAATGCTATCATTCCAACATAGTCACAAAACCCTTTCATTAAAAATCCCACGGATTTACACATGCCCCTTCACTAATAAATCAGTTGTTGGCGTTAAGGTTTTATGCCTCTAATGGACACGAAATAATTTATTTAATATGAATACCTAGGAAATTTGCGACGTTGCCAGCTCTTTCCTGCTGGCCCTGATTACCAAAACACAATTAGCTAATTTGAGTGCAAGATCCTTTGGTGCATAATACTGACTATTTAGTCATGATTACGTAATTAGCCGTGATTAAATACGAAAATACGTGAAAATAGTGCATACAGGCATTACTTACTTTCTAAAGACATGGGGTGTAGGGGGGTGTAGGTATAAGAAGGCATTGTATAGTTTAAGTTAGGCAAATATGATGGAAAGCATGTATGTTATTAAAAATAATAATAAACCATTAAAAAAAAAATACTAAAAATAGTGCCACAAACAAAAAATAGTAAAAAATAATTTGCATTATTAAATCAATGCTAGTTTTAACGAAAACAAACAGAAGCAGTAAAAGGAGGATGAGAAGTAATGTCAAGGAAACCAAAGGCTATTTTGAAGCTTTTTTCGTATTTTAAGGGCATTAGGGCAGTACAATTACCTTTGGTGGACAAAAAAAATCCAAGATCGCAGCGCCTTTTATTGCTCTCGTTTTAATTCCTCCGAGAACAGCTATGAACAAAAATGTCAAGAACAATAACACAAATCTCCTTCTGTTGTCGCAACCGTTCTTCATACTTCATAGACGTAATCATTGAGTTCACGCATCCGCGCCATTGAATAATGACTATAAGAAAATTCTAATTAAACTAGCGTACTTGCGAGCCTACAGGGTCTGCATACTTGTTTTGTTCTGCAATAACACGAATAACATTTTAGTCGTGCTTGCGCCTCGACATCAGTGAATACGGCAGTTTCAAAGAGAAGTTATTTTGACCTTTAAAAAATAAAAAATGTTGAAATTAACTCTGTGTTTCGGACTTCCATTGTCTATATTTTACTTATACACGACGTTTCGATCAGAAAAATCTCTGATCGTCTTCGGGTGCAAACTACAATCAATTCCTAAGGCTACGTACTTATATACTGTGACAAATCACTCAACCTTGAACTTTAAGAAGTTGGCTCCCCCCAAGGAGGGGCTTCCAAATATTTGGGATTTCAACACTTGGTTTACTGAAAATACCCTTATTCTGCCCAATAAAGGCAGCTTCATGGAATTTTCGTTTCTTCCAGTGTGACTCCTTGTGCAAAACCTTTGATTCTGGCCACTTCATTCGGTGTTGTTTTGACCATGCATTTTCGGCGATTCCTGATTTTTGGGTATTCGTCTGATGTTCCTTAAGCCTAACAGATAGTGGACTTTTAGTTTCGCCTGTGTATGATTTTAGTTTCGCCTGTGTATGATTCACCACACTCACAAGGAACTGGAGGAAACGAAAATTTCTTGAAGCTGCCTTTATTGGGTATTTTCAGTAAACCAAGTGTTGAAATCCCAAATATTTGGAAGCCCCTTCTTGGGCTTATGCTTTTCCTTGAATCGTATTCGAAATATTGTATTAAAAAATGTACTTTTTACCCGCATGCTAGCCTGAGAAATGGGACCGATCTCTGGCTTTGGAGTTGGGGAGCACGAACACCGAATTTTGGATAGAATGGAATGAGCGATCACCACTTAAGAATAAGAAATGCGTTCGACGTGGGATCATTCAAAACAAATCGATGTCGTTCCCTGCTCAAGAAATAGTACCTTGGAGAAACTCGTTGTATGATATAAAAAGCGATAACAAGATCCCAAAAGAGTAAACAGTCACAAACTATATCAAACAAAACAGAAAACTTACAATGGAAAGTGTATGGTACAGTAGCATGGCCTAACACTAATAGTTAAATGGTTTGCTCCACTGGGCAAACACATCACTATACAGGGTATTTAAAATTCACTATCATAATTTTAAAGCGTATTTTTCAGGTCAAAATAAGACTTTTTTTCTCATAAAAACGTGTGTCTGTAAACGCTTCGTCGTCGATCTACAGAGTGTTAAAGTTTCAAAATTTTTAAATTTCTTTTTTGTAGTTCTTCCAGTTTTGAAGATATTTAGATCAAATTTTTAATTATTAATTAATTCATTAATAATTAATTGCCTTTTAACTACTAACAGAAAAAAACTAGAAGGAGAAATTTTTTTTGAAGTCAAGCTTTTGTTCGCTTTATAAACTTTTTTGTGGCGCCACGCTGGTGGAAAAACTTGTCAAATGCAAGTTTTTATAAAATAGAAAGTGCACTAAAAAGTAGAAAATTATTTTTATCATTTTGATATCATAATAATATAGGAAGTTGGGTCAACATAGCCCGATAATTATATGGTATTGATTATATTATGATTGTTCGCAAGAATCTGCACTCACTATAAAGCAGGGAAATGCAAGAGTAATTCAATCCAACCCAACTCACTTTGTTAGTTTTAATTTGCGCCCATCGCTTTTATTAGTGTGATATCGGAATTATAAAAATTATTTTCTTCTATTCAGTGCACTTTATATTTTATAAAAGCTTTTTTTATGTAAAGATTTTTTTCTATTCACTTTTAAACGCATACGAAATTTGAAGACAATCGGATGTGTATAAGTCAGTTAAAATTGGTTAGCAAAACATGACCAAAAATCGTCAATTTTGAATCCGTCCTATTGAATTTTCAAAATCTGATCAAAAATTCGTATTCCTTACACAGAAAAAAAAATACTTCATCCAAAGCAAATTGCTTTAATTCAAGAAAAATCTGCTTTCCTCTGCACGAAGACAATATTTTCTTAACAAAACAAAAATCGTTTTGAACTAGTGATTTTCGTTAAAAATAAAGATTGCATTACCTGAAGAAAATTTGCAACCTTCTTGTTATACAAAGATATAGTTTTATAAAAATATCTCGGTTTAAAACAATAGACTAGCGATAACATCTTGTGCTAAAACATTATTTTCTTGTTTTGAAATTGGAGACATACGTTTTCTTGATTAAATTAAATTTTATTTCGCACCAAAAACATCATTTGTTTGTTTTAAATTTGAAACCTATTTTTCATAAGAAGAAAATTGAAATAAATAATTTTTTTTGATTGAATTAAAGTTTGCTTTGCTCTAAATAATTTTCCTTTCTTAAAAGAAAACAATTAAATGCATCATCTTTCTTCAAAAAAAATTCCATCAAAAAACGTCATCATTCGGTACAATCATCAAAACAACCGTAAGAAAACAGTACTACAATGTCAAAGTTTGCAGCCAAAACAAGACAAAAGTGATAAAAAATTGTGATATTTGGATTGATAAAAATTATGGTAAGAATATATGTTATGTAAAATATTTTTTTATTTCCACTTAAGAAAATATTGTCTTGTTTTAAAACTATAAATTTTCATTTTTGTTTCGAGAAGTTCCGCTATTTTGAGTTAAAAAAGTAAAGTTCTTGACGGAAGTAAAGCTTTTTTTCGTGCTAAGGAAATTTACGTAGAAATTTTATATCTTGTTCCAAAATGAGTTTTTTACGAAAGCGTAGAAGGGCCAAAAAGCAATTTTTATTTTAATTCCGACTTTGAACTCGGAATTCCGACTTTAAACTCATAGTTCCGACTTAGAACTCGGAATTCAGACTTAAAACTCGGAATTCCGACTTAAAACTCGAAATTCCGATTTTGAACTCAGAATTCCGACTTACAACTCAGAATTCCGACTTTAAACTCGGAATTCCGACTTGGAACTCGGAATTCCGACTTAAATATTAATTACTTTTTATATAAATTATCCTTAAAAAACTAAACATTTCTTATATTTAACCTTTTTTTCTAACTCTTATATAGTTTCGGCTGGAAAAAATTGAGGGGAGACCTAAACAGCGTTTTTTCTATTCTTAAACTGTTACACTTACAACAAAAACGATGAAAGTCTTTTCTATGGAGAAAAAAAATACATTTAATAGTATTTTTTCTTTTACTAAAAAAATTACAGAAATAAAAAAAAATTGTACATTATAAACCTAGGGACTAAAGTGCTACATTTAATCCCGCGGCGAAAGGTTTCTAGCGCGACCGTAGGGAGGACTATAATTCGTTAAGGGATTAAACAACACTTTAGCCCCGAGTTTTATATACTATTTTATGCACTTTAGGAAAAGATTTTTGTTAAAATTACGTTATATCTACGCCAAATGGTTCGTCAACTACAAGAAAGGGTGCTAAGAATGAAATCTTGGCCAAGAGCAAGTGCTGTTTAGCTTGACTTGCCATAAATTTATTTATAATTTTCCAGGGATTAGTTTTTTTTAATTCCTGATGGATTAAATTGACTT
Source organism: Oxystoma pomonae (assembly GCA_963921995.1). NCBI lineage: Eukaryota > Metazoa > Arthropoda > Insecta > Coleoptera > Brentidae > Oxystoma > Oxystoma pomonae. The sequence continues at coordinate 101,940,966 of OY998165.1, forward strand.
TTAATCCCTAAGCTGAAGGATTAAATTTAGTTTTAATCCCTCAGGGCTTAAATTTTCTTTGAATCCCTTAGGGATTAAAAGTGTCACTTTAGTCCCTAAAAGAGGGATTAAAAGTTTAATCCCTGAAGTGCATAAAACAAATTCCAACATTTTTATAATATATTATTATTTTAGGATATATTTTTTTAGTACTGTAAATGTTCCAAAATCAGAGGGGACCAGTGTTATGAAAGTTAGGCTTTTGAAAAACAATAACATTTATAATATCACAAACACTTCATAACCTATTTTTCTGCGGGTGTTTTTAATTTTTTTAATCTTTTGTGGAATTTTTTTGGAAAACTTTCAATGGGGAGGGAGTTAATAAAAATCATATTCATTATCAGAAATAGTAGTTATTATATTAAATTTTTTCTTTATAAAGTTTAAAAGGGGGGGAAGAGTTTATTTTTTTTTATGTTTTTTTTTTAAACTGGCGACCAAAATATTTCAAAAAATCCGAGTATTATGAAACTTTCTATTTGGTCTCTCATAAGCTATCTGCAAATTTCGTGGGGAAAAATAATCCCTGTCAAATTTAAAATTATCCCATAGGCGCTTGGTCGGTATCAGACCACTAAGACCTTCAAATAAACGCCCGAATCCCTTACGTACCTTCTCTGAGAAACTGGCAGGAGAGGGTATTTTTCTTTAATCGACTAATACCCTAGATTGCCCGAATTTAAGTCTCCAATCTGGATCTGTTTTGGTTTCGAAAATATTTTTAAAAAAATGGGTCAAGGACACCTATAGGATCAGATTTTTTTTGTATCTTTGGCAACAGTCATGTACTACGACTTTCGATCATCTCAACCGTTTGTATTTGAAAAATTACGCTCATCCCCCCGTTTTTTTTTGGTGCGCGACTAGCTCCGTTATGGTTGGCAAAGATACACAGACTTTAATACTTTTCTTTCAACGCTACTCGTTTGAATAATATGGAATTTTCGAACTTTTTCTTGGGGGTGTTTTCGACATTTCTCAAGAAAAATTGGTTGGTTCGTCGCTAGTTTAAAAACAAACATAAAATAATTAGCACCCTCCTCCCCTTATATACTTTACAAAATAAATTTTTAATATAATGAGGACTGTAATTCTCAATATGATTCGGGCAATCTACGACTATGTCTGATAGTGAATATGATTTTTCTTAACCCCGCCCCCACTGAAAGTTTTCCAAAAAAGGTACGCAAAATATTAAAAATTTAAAAACATCTAGAAGAATAGGTTATGAAGATATTATAAACATTATTATTATTTAAAAGTCTAACTTTCATAACACTGGCCTGTCATTTTTTAAAAATAACTTATATTTCACGGGTTATGAGAAAAATATTATTTCGAGTAAATAAAGAGTAAGAGAAAAAAAATTCTATTAAATGTATTTTTTTCCCCATTGAAAAGATTTTCATCGTTTTTGTTGTAAGTATAACCGTTTAAGAATAAAAAAAAACAGTTTTGAACCCCCCTCAATTTTTTTGGGTTGTTTAAAGTCAAATTCTGAGTTATAACTCGGAAGTCCGACTTTAAAGTGTGTTCATAAAGAAGAGAGAGTAATAAAAATGTAGATTTGGATAAATTTTGTACTGAGTGATCAATCACTTTTTCTTCTCTTTTAAAAATTTTCTAATGTACCTCAGGTAAAAATCTTTTATATTTATATACCTCACCCTGTTCGACCGGAGAATACAATAGAACCCAAAACCGAGAACAATAGAAGGCAAGCGATAAACTATTCTCATAGGCACCGCAATTGGGGGAAACTTACATTTTAAGTACCGTGGTATATAGGTATTAGTGAAGAAAATAGTAAATATGTGAAAAGTTCTATGAAATTTAATTTAAAAAAATACTTTATTAGAAAAAATTTATAAATTAAATAATAAAAATAAATTTTATATATATACAAAAACGAATTGGCGTTTTAACTATAATTAATAAGCACACCTAAAAATAAATTAAGGCTAAACAAATGGTTGGTACAGAAAAAAATGTTACGGTTGTCAATTATTATAACTGCAAAAATAATTAAAATGAAATGGAGGTAGATACGTCTCTTTAAAACCAGTCACAAATAAAATAGGAATAAATTACTCAGATTTAGAAGAACAGTAAATGCTCTCATCATCACTCTCATTTTCTTCCAAAGAAATAATTAACGGTTCCACAGTTTCTTTGATTAAACAATCAAGTTTCCATATTTTTTCTTCTTCTTTAAAAACATTTTGTAAACACATTTGTGCCAATTATCTGGAGTTATTTTTTTAACTGATTCTTGAAAACGCACCTCCACATCCTTTAATTTATAGCTAGTATTATTCCTTGCTACATGCCCTTTCATTTGAGTCCATATTAATTCTATTATAAAATTGCTAATAATCTAAATTTCTTAAAATCATAAAATTAAATTATTACTTAAACTTAATCCTCTAATTCTGCACCTGAAACGATTATGGAATTATCTGCATACCTACGTATTATAGTGCAAAAACAGAACACGCGTAATAAACCATTTCTCTCTCAGGTTAAAATCTAATATATATTTTTAACTGCTGTCTTTTTTTATTTAAATGTTGGCAAAATAGCTACGCCAATGGTACGCTCGAGAAAATCTCTTTTTTCTTTATAAATGGACTATCGAGACGCAAAACAAGGGGTTTTTTACATGAAAAAAATCATTTCTGACAGAAACTTTCGCTTTTGGGTCAAGACAATGTTTACTTTTCTCCAGGGAAGATTTTCTATTTTTCTGTGTATCCCCAAAACTCCCGTATACTAATTATGGTCGAATAGGACAAACTTAGGCGTTTTCGCCTCTCTACTACTGGGGGGTTGGGGGTGCCTAATAATACCATATTATTGTAGTGTCACCGGAACTATAATGGAATATCAAATTCGAATTCAATCGGACATAAGTTAGTCAAAATTGAGTTGTAATCTGATGGGGACCGTGTGGGCCATTGGGAAACACAGTATCTAAATAATCGCGGACGGTGATTCGAAAAAACGGGAGGGGGGGGGGGCATCCTGCATAAACCATATTGTTAATTAGGAAGTATATCTGTCACCATTTTAGACCAAAAAATACATATGATTTATTTTATACTACTTTTTTCGAAGAATGTTGTTACAAATTGTCTACATCCATTCTTGGTGCGTAAAGAAATGTTATAGAGGATATATAATAATATATAATGATGTTTCGTGAAAAAATTAATAAGTTATGATTTTATTATTCTGCTCATTTTATATCTGGTGGATTAAGTTCTCCGAAACAGCATAATAAAATAATCAGTTTAACGAGCGATGACGGTCATAATATTTTTAGTGCCATAATAAACAAAGGGGTGGAGTAAAAAGGTACAAAAATAAAGATGAGGCAAAAATCAACTGCCCATGTTTTATTTCACGCATAAAAACGTAACCGAGTCAACACGCACTCGCCTTTAAACCGAAAATGATTGCGCTTTTGCACGAATATGACAACAGTCAATTTCGAAAATATCGTAAAAGACCATATCGTAAATAAGATTCTCGTTGGTCTTGAGGGTCCCCCATGAAACTGACATATTTTAAAGAGTGAAGATGTTTTATAAAAAAATCTATAGTTGGCAACCCTCTTCCCAAAACGGAGGAAGGTCAAATATTAAATTTACTATTTTACTGAAGATTTTTTAAGAACAGATTCTAGAAATGTTTATTTTATTATATTTTTAAATCGATGATAGGAATAAGTAGAAAGTATTGAACTAACCAAATTTCTAAGGCTAAAAAAACTTGCTAAATTGAATGGTACTTATTCCAAAATTAAAGTGCAGAAAATGAATTTGGGCATTCGAGTAATATTACCGATGTCGCACGCAGAGCGCCAATTTTTACCGTTCGCCTTAAAGATATGGCAATGTTATTGAGATTGCCTGGTTCGCCTGCTCCAAGCAGGTACTTTAAAGTCTTGTATGAGGCTCTTTCTCTCTGGGTCTGCTGTAACTGGGCATTTTGCAAAAAGTGGACGCTAATTGAATGATTACTAGGCAAGGCGGTTGAAGCATCAGAAGATAAAACAAATTTAGAGATTAGAACGGGGATCTTTATTTTTAACTAGGCATTTTGAAAAAGGTTAAGGACTGCTCCCTTAACCTTTCTCAGAATGCCTGCAAGTCGATTTAACGCATCTAGACAAATATTTGTCAAACAAATTTTTTTATCTTCTATTGGTACAAGAAACTATCAAGCAGGCCATGACCATGACCGGACCAAAAATGTCTAGAGTAATTTTGGGGTAAAATTTTTATAGGAATTTATCATTTTGCATTTAATCATTTATCCAAACATTTTATCAATGTTTCGCAATCTTTTGCAATTATCAGGATCCGTCAATTGAGTGTTAGCAACTCTTTCTGCATGGCCACCGCCCTTTTCCATAAAACTTCCTTACATTCAGTATAGGCTTATAAGACGAGCATCGTCAACTTGTAGTCGAGGGGCATAGAGTCGAAATTTGGCCTCCGAGGGCCTATTGATGATGATTTTACGAAACCTGTTTTAATCGGTTAATAATAGACCACTTAACATCACCTTGCCTGTGAACATCATCAAAAGTGCTGCAGTTAAAAAGTGAGGTTAGGGCGACAAAATATTTTTTTAAATCTTACCCACACATATTGGCCTTCTGCCTAGATTAAATAATATAATATAAAAAATAAAATTTAGTGTATCTAAGTGTCTGTAGAGGGCAAAATCTAATCTAATCTAATCTAAAAACACAGATTTTTCCCTGTATCTCTTGAACGACTTATCCTGCACACTTGAAACTATGTGGTTTTCTAGTACATACTATTGCCAATCAGCCGGAGGGCCCTGAACAGACGCCATTTCTTTGACAATTTCTAAAAAAAAATCTATTTAAGCAAACTTAACTTAAGGGCATCGAAAATTTATATAAATCGGTTACTTATAGACCACTCAATATTTCTCCATATATGAATAGCCTCAAAAATGTTGCAGTCCAAAAATGAGGTTAGGGTGACAAAATATTTTTTTAAATCTTAACGGTTTGATCTACGATAATGAAATTTAATGCATAAAAAAATAACATTTAGTACCTCTAGGATCCGGTAAAGATAGAAATGTAGTTTTAATTTTTTGCGTAAATAGATTTTTTTTCGAAATTGTCAAAAAAATGACGTCTGTTCAGGACCCTCTCCTCACAGGCTAAAACATTTTTTTCTGATATCGGGGTGATTGGCAATAGTAAGTACTACAAAACCACATAGTTTTAAATGTGAAGTATAAGTCGTTCGGGAGATACAGGGAAAAATATAACACATTTTGCCCTCTACCGGCCCCTAGATGCACTAAATGTTATATTTTAAATTTTATATACAGGGTTCCTAAGATTTTCCTTAGGGATAGGATTTCAATAAATCAAACAGAAATGGCATAGAAAGTTCTGCGCGCACAAAAGAAACAGATATATTGAGCAATGGTGCCAGTTTGTTATTATCTCCGGACTGCTTTCATGATAAAAAATTGTCGCCACTCTTTCATTGTGAGCATAAATCATAGTTGCAATGATAACCGTTGACAAGATGTCTGCAAATTCCGCTAGATGGCGGCCACACCATGAGATGATCGAGTAAAAACTGGTAAACTTGCTTAAAGGAGGCGGCTGGGTCCATTATTTACGATACTGAGCGATAAACTCGTGAGGTTTTTAACATTAGAAAGAAATATCTTCGCTTTTAATTAAATTTCTTTCCATTCTGTTCTACTAGTGACATCTATCCGGAAACGGCCAAACCATGCAGCTAGCACTAGCAGCCAAAGAAATCAATAAACGGCGCTATTTTTCCTGCAGAGCTTTTTGCTTGCGATATTATTGATTTTAAATAAAGCTGGCCCTACACTACATTTGATATTTTCGAGGTGTTTTATGACATGATCTCGAAACATGTAGGAAACCAATTCTTCAAAACTAGCGGGAGGGTAAAAGCGAAAAATAAGGGGCTGCCAATATTTGTAACACCCAAAAAGGGGTAAAAAGATTTATTTTGCTCTGTTTCTTTACAAAAAACGTTTTTTTTACGAAAAACTTGAGCTCTGCCACTTTTTTTATTTTTTTCTTCAACTTTCTCGAAAGTTTCGTCATACCGTAGAAAAAAATTATTTCCCCCATGGTCATACTCTACTTTTATTCGGAAAAATTTAGAAACAGAGACGGGATCAGTTTTCCTCAAACGGGGGATCTTGCTTTCGAGTGAGAAGATAAAGGGCACCGCAGGCAAAAATTTTTCAATTAAATTAGCCGAACGCAAAAATATTAGAAAAACAAAGCACGAAATAAAAATGGCGCCGCTTACAACTTTTTTTCAAAAATTACGTAATTTCGGGAACGCATAGAAATAGGTCTAAAGAGTATAATTTTTAAGAAAAAAATATCAATTTTCTCGCCCTTCTCCACTGGGACTACAGGGGCCGTGCACAAATTACGTAATGGTCATAGGAGGGAGGGGGGTTACAAAACGTTACGTAGGGGGGAGGGGGGTTTTCGACAGCGTTTGCATTTGTGTGAAACTAAGAAAATTTGGAATGAAAATAAGTGAAAAGTTTTTTTTTTTTGGGGGGGGGAGTAGTGGTCTTGAAATCGATACGTAATATAAGGGGAGTGGCGTGCCAAACCGTTACAAAACATTACATAGGGAGGGGGTCAAAAATTGGTAAAATCACCGTTACGTAATTTGTGCACGGCCCCACATCTGACTGTTCCTCCTTTTTGATTTCGAATCAAAGTGCAAAACCTGGGTTGGACGTTCGAAGGCGTCAACCCGTCCTATTTGCTTGATAAAGTTTCTACGGAAATATCTCAGTCGATTTCTCCGGCTGTGTATGAACACTTTAGGTTAGGCATTGCATGTATCTCAGTCCCCAGCCTGTAAACAGTGCGTAAGGACAATGGTTACAAAATGAAAAGCCGAAAAATATTTTTTTTTTACGATATCTTTCATCAGTTTGGTATTAAAGTTGAGCAAAAACAATTTTTATTCCAGTCCTAAAGGTATGAAAATGGAAAACATTAGAAAACAACAACCTGGGATGGATTTACTACGTGTAAGATGTAGTGACAACATCGCCCCATGCCCATCCTTTTCTGCCTAATGTGCTTTTCCGTTTGTCTGCGTCTTATACACGGCTGCTTGGCCCCCTAAGGATTTGCTTAGGAACCCTGTATATAATTATATATATATGAGTACCAAGGTCAAACCGTTAAGATTTCAAAAAATATTTTGTCGTCCTAACCTCACTTTTTGACTGTCGCACTTTTGAGGATGTTCGCAGGCAGGGTGATGTTAAGTGGCCTATTACTAATCGGTTAAAACAGGTTTCATAAAATCATCATCAAAAAGCCCACGGAAGTCCATATGGCCCCCAAATATTGATTAAAAATTGCGTACTGTACAGTAAAATGGTCATCTGAGGTTGGAAAAAATCCGGGGAGGCTGAGTTTTGGTATGTTTTTTCGGAGGGTCTGAAAGTAAACCTTCCAAGTTTGTGTTTCCCCCATTCCTCGGGAACCATCCGCCATTTTGAAAAATCTTTGTAACCGACCTTTCTTCATTTCTATTGGTCAGAGGCGAAAAGTCTGAGAACAAAAATATTTGGCAAAAACTTTGCAACATTTCTGTCCAAGTGCTCAACTTTCTGTAGTTAGTTTTCAAAAAGACGACCAAGTTACAAAAAATCAGTTCTAAAGTATTTTGGTCAACAAAAATTGATTTTTTTTTTTAAACTTTAAGTAGGAAAGGTGTAGATCTCGAAAAAAGTCCAATAAAAATATGTATATTATTTATAATTAATTAAGGAGTCGCTGAACTACCGGGACTGAAAGTCGGTAAAATTCTTTGACAACCGCTTTCTGGACATACATGAAGTTGCGTCTTGAGGATTATATATTATTATTTATAGTAAAAGCAGTACAAATGAGGTATCAAATTAAAGTTTGTGACTTACGCTAAACAAACGATCTATAGTCAAGATGGGTTAGAAGGGTAAGATAGAAGTATTATTAAGTGCTAAAAGGGAGGGAAAAGGGGTTGCAAAAATGGTTTTACGTGATTGATGGTAGTAGGGTAAAACTGTAATTTGAAGTCGAAAAAACACCGGACGCAGGCTGAGTTTTTTGTATATTTTTTGGGGGGTCTGAAAGTGAAATTCCCAAGTTTGTGTTTCCCCCACTCCTCGGGAACTATCCGCCATTTTGAAAAAACTTTGGATCCGATTTTCTCCATTTCTGTTGGTTGGAGGCAAAAAGGTGTCAAAATTTGCAATATTTTTTGTTAAAAGTTCAACTTTCTGTAACTAGTTTTTAAAAAGATAAAGGGGGTTGAAGTTACGCAAAATCAGTTTAACGACTAAATGTCAGTCTGTCAGATAGTTTCGGCAATTTTCATGCCGACAGACCGGATCATTTGTGTAGCGCACGTCACAAGCTTTAATTTGATGCCTCATTTGTACTGCTTTTACGATAAATAATATTAGGGATATTTTGGAACGCTTATTTGACACTTCGTAGTGGCTCTGGTAATTACTGCGTCTGCGCAATAGCTAAATGCCATTCTGTTGTGGTAATTAACCACTACCACTGCCGTAAGCTACGAATCCATTTTGTTGTGGTTATTTTTCTGGTTAATTTTAGAGAATTTTGGCGCATTTAATTTTAAAAATAATAAAATATTACCAGATTACCACATATAAAACACTTTTTTCATTTTTTCTCATCTATAAATTTTTTTGCAAGTGACAGTTTTTAAGGTGGTCCAAAAACTCTGGTAAAATTGATAAGTGGTAGTGGTTGTTAAACACTACCACAGCGTCTGTCAAAGTTGTCAAAATTTTAAGAGTTTTAAAATTTTAGGAGTTCCAAAAATTCCCTATTATATAATCCACAACACGCGACTTCATGCATGCCCAGAAAGCGGTTTTTAAAGAATTTTAACGACTTTCAGTCGCTTTAGCTCAGAGTCTGTTTAATTGATTATAAACAATATACAAATAAGTTTATACAACAAAACTCCTGAAACTTTTAAAACTCTAAGTGTACCAGTTTTTAAGAGAAAACAAAGAAATCATTTATTAACTATGGCAGGCTTGAATTTTTAAACCGTACATTAAATAAACAAGTAGTTTTAGTATAATTTACGCTTTCTTATTTACGTCATATAATCAAAGTCACATTTTGATTTTGATATATATTTTGATATACATTTGATATACTTAATTTAGTTTTTAAAACATTTTAGCTTCTATTTTTCTGTTTTTTTTTTTCTATTAGGTATTTATTTATTTATTTATTTTTGTTATTTAATATTTTATTTTATGTTCCTTATTTTTTCTCTCTCCTGTTTAATTTTTTTTTGACTCATTGTTGTTTTTTTGTTTGATAATCATTTATTTTGGTTTTATTTTATTTTATTTCTATTCGGTTTTGTTTTGTTTCTATTACGTATTCAGTTTCATTTTATTCTTATTTCTATTCATTTATTTCATTTTATATTTTTTTTCTAACAGGATAATTCAATTTGTAAAAGAGAAAAGGTATTTGGCCTAAGTGGAAGAGCGGTGCTGAGTTTTACGAAACCAAAACTCAGTACGAACTCTGACCATGCCGTTTAACTTTTTTTTTTGTTTTTTGTTTTGTGTATTTTGTACTACTTTCTATTTAACGGAAATGAAAGTATTAATTATTATTATTATCAGGTTCCACGGGGTTTCCTGGTTACAACTTCTCTCTGGTACTTGTGTACAAGGATTCAAAGTTTGGTCTACGGTTTAGGTAAGTATTCTAAGGTAAGTTCAGAACTTTACGTACGATTCCAGTAGTTTCTATCACAGTGATTTTTTGCATTAGACTAAAAAGACTTTCTTTTAGTTCCAGGATTTTGAGGCCCTCAATTGTTGCTGACGGTACTTCCCCAGTAGCTCCGCAGATTATTGGCACAATGATGACGCGATCTTGGTTCCACATGTCCTTGATCTCATTTGCTAATGGTAAGTATTTGTTTTTATTATTATTATTATTATTATTATTATTCTTATTATTATTATTATTCTTATTATTATTATTATTATTATTATTATTATTATTATTATTATTATTATTATTATTATTATTATTATTATTATTATTATTATTATTATTATTATTATTATTATTATTATTATTATTATTATTATTATTATATTATAGAAATGGAGAAAAGTCAATTACGAAGTTTTTCAAAAACAGGTAAATTTTGTGAAGAAGTAGTAGCTAAAAAAATGTCGACAAATATTTGTCTATACGTGCTAAATCGACCCCCTGGTATAAGTCAAGCTCTTCATCATCTTCTTGATCTGTAGCTCGACCGGTTGTATTAAAAAAAAGAAAAATGGGAAAGATGTAGGTATAGCAGCACGATAATTTAGGTGTTCGATGGGGAAAATAATATGTTTGGCAACAACGGGAACAAATAACTTGCCTTGTTTGAGATTCACGTCATCACTTGGCTGAGTTAACCAGCATCAGCAGCGTCGATAACAAAGGCAAAAATTACTGATTGCGCGAGTGCCCAAAGGGTTGTGTCAAAATACAGCTCGATATAAACAACTGGAAATAATAAGTGGATCAATGATTTGAGCAAAGATATTTCAGGGTAAAACTTTCAGTCGATCTTTGAGAACCTCTTACCCCATACATGCTGCAAGCATAGTTAATAATAACTCTGAACTTTTTTTAACTAATTTAACTAAATTATTTTAAGGTTCATCATGGCTCTACCATTAGTATTGAGAAATTAATTCAACTTGACAAAATCAAAAAACAAAACAAAAACATCAACTTTGTCAAAACTGAGATCAGCCACACGTTTTTAAGATGAAAGATGCCAACTTTAATTTACAATTTTTCTGAAATTACTCTTGCGACCCGTCAAAAATAGTACTGACTTATTTATCAAAGTCAATTGTTTTAAAAGTCCTATAGGTAGCTACTTATTCTATTTTACCCCATTATTTATTTTATAGCATGGTCTGTGATAAGAGGTATTTTTTAAACATCGTAAAGTTTTACGCTATATCGCTTAAAAATAACAGAATGTACGTTTTATATTGCATTATAGTTTCGTTATTGGCGTAATTGATGAGAGATTGCGAGTTTAGTTAAGTTAGGCCAACACCATCTCAACTCCAGTTAACTCTTTATCGTTTTAGTATTCTTTGGCCTACTATCGCGGACATATGGACACCAAACTGACAGAAAATCTATGTTTTATCTGTCAAATTGATTATAAAGATGCAGTAGTAGTGGGCTAATAGGGCACTGAAGAGATAAGTGTTAAAGAGAACGATGTTGGTTAGGCTTGAGCTGTACCAGCAGTATTACAGATCCGGCTATTAACCAATAATGAAATACGATAGTACAACGTCCAAATTTGTAAAACACCCGTTATTTTTTCCGCAGCGTTAAGCTGGGTGCAGAGAGGCAAATAAAAATTAAACTAAATATAAAATTAAAATAAGAATAAACGCACACCGCACATGTGAACAAAAGTGAGTGACACCAAGCGAAAACTTCTTAAATTGCGTCTTAAGCTGGGTTTATACAAGAAAAAATTAAACTAAATTAAAAATAAAATTAAATTTATTAATTTATCAGCATTTGTACAGCTAAAAATAAAATTAAAAGATGGTCAACTTTTAACTTTTTAACTTCATTTTATTATTTAAAATATCAATGTTTCCTGACATGCGCACATCCCCGTATGTGTGCATGTCAGGAAACATTGATTTTTTTACTTATAACCTAACTTTTCTGATTTTTTTAAAAATCCAAAACGAGATGTATAATTTTGGTCGTTTTTTGTAAAGTTGGTGTATTTTCCTGTAAAAACATAAGGAAAGGTTTTTACAATAATTTAAGGGGTAGTTATGTGACTTAGGCAAAGCTTCTGGAGGGACACAGCCCTGGTAAGACATTGCTGTAAAATATAGGCATGTGATTTTAGGTGTTAACAAAATGATGCATTTTTGTAAATTTTTAACAAAAAAATACAAATTTCAAGTGAAAACAAAAAAAAATAACTAAAAATACCATTCTTATTCTAATTTCATTTCCTGTATAAACCATGAACAAGTTCTTATTTTTACTTTAACTTTATTTTTAAGCTAGTTTTATTTTTTCTCTATAAACTCAATTTTTTGTTAGGGACGTGATGATAATTTAAGGCTTAAAATATTTTAGCATAATTTAGGGGGTAATGTTTCTGTTTAACCAATTTTTTCAAGTTTTCGCTGTTTTTTAGCGTTCAAACAAAGTACTCTCTGTTTAGTAGTAGAGCCATGATAAACCTTAAAATAATTTAACATTTATTTAACTAAATTATTTTAAGATTCATCATGGCTCTACCATTAAACAGAGAGTACATTAGATGTGCTTAAATGCACGTATAGTAGGACACGTTTTTTGGTAAATTTGAAGACTGTAAAGAACTTTGATTGAAAGAAATTAATACCACCTTATGTTTTACACACTTTTACACACGCTTTGAACGATTATAATTTTTGCTATTTTTTGGATAAAAATGGCAAAAAAAAAATCATAGCCCGACACCACTAAAGATGACAGACAGATGACAAAACAGAAATTTTTAATAAACAATTGCCTTAAATTATTTCCATCTTTCTCTAAAATAATTTTTTATAGCCTGCTGTCTCTCTTCAACGACCTCAAATATTTTTCATTTTAATAGAAAAAAAATGTTTTTTAGCAGTACTTTTTTTGAACGTTTAAAAAACAGCGAAAACTTAAAACATGTAATGTATAAGTGTTCTAATCTAAAGTTTGGAAGGAAAGCTTTAAAATATTACCCCTTAAATTATGCTTAAATATTTTAGGCCTTAAATTACCATCTTGTCTGTACCAAAAATAATCTTTAAAACATACACTTTTGTTTTTGATCCATCGCCAACTACTATTTACCGTAAAAAGTAAAATCCCCTATATAGTCCTTTTCTGGGGGGCTATTTTTGGAAAATATTCTGTGAACCTTAAATAGTAACCCCCTATTTTGACTTCATATTTGAATTCTCGCTGAAATTCTCTTTCCAATGGTACTGGTATGGTATGGAAATAAAAAATGACAACAGTTTGACAATCTGACCTTCTACTTCATATTTTTGGAATAATATCGTCAAAATCACTGAAAATCAATAAACTGTAAATAGGATTGTGCAAACGTCAAACTATTGTCATTTTTTATTTGCTCTTATAAAACCCTCAAAATAGATAATAAATGGAGATATTTTGTTTAGCCAATATCTCGATGATGATATGGGGTACCATTGGAAAGAGAATTTCAGCGAGAAGTCAAATATGAAGTCAAAATATTTATTTAAGGTTTTTAGAATATTTTACAAAAATAGCCCCCCAGGAAATTTTTTTCTTAAAACCTCTCTCTAGACCAACTGTAAATGTTATTGAAGAGAGACAGCAGGTTATGAAAAAGTATTTTAAAGAAAGATGGAAATAATTTCAGGCAATTGATTAATCATGTTTTATCATCTGTCTCTCATCTTGAGTGTTGTCGTGCATATGATTTTTATTTTACCATTTTTATACAAAAACCAGCATAAAGTGTGTGAGACATAAGGCGGTATTAAATTCGTTCAATCAAAATTCTTTACAGTCTTTAAAATTACCAAAAAATGTGTCCTACTGTAAGTGTATTTTGAGGTAGGGCCAAGATGAATATTAAAATAATTTAGTTAAATAGTGTTAAATTATTTTTGGATGTGCTAAAATACTTATAGTAGGATACATTTTTTGGTAAATTTAAAGGCTGTAAAGAACTTTAATTGAAAGAAATTAATACCACTTTATATCTGACACACTATAAGCTTTGAATAATTACAATTTTTGCTGTTTTTACAAGCTTTTATTTAACTTGGAATGTATCTACACACACAGGATTGTGGTGGCAGACAGAACAAAATTTTTAGCGGACAGCCTTTTGGCTTTGCAGGAGTTTTCGTTTGTTTGTAACTTCAACCTGTTGAATTTTTTATTGTATTGTAATTGATTTGAATTGTTGCAGATAAACTTTTTATTATTATTATTATTATTAGTATTATTATTATTATTATTATTATTATTATTATTATTATTATTATTATTATTATTATTATTATTATTATTATTATTATTATTATTATTATTATTATTATTATTATTATTATTATTATTATTATTATTATTATTATTATTATTATTATTATTATTATTATTATTATTATTATTATTATTATTATTATTATTATTATTATTATTATTATTATTATTACTATTATTATATCTAACTAGATACGTTTGTTCAGGTGGAATCTTGCAACTTAATTTTGACCAACTTCCCGACATCCGATCGGCTTCAAATTTGGCAAGCTTATATAGTTGCGGTGACAACACAAGAATATAGTGTGATGAAATTTACAGCACTTGGAGATGGACGAATTTCTAATCAGATTTTGAAAATTCAATATGGCGGATTCAAGATGGACGATTTTTGGCCACCTTTTGCTAACCCATTTTAACTAACTTATACACATCCGATTGCTTTCAAAGAACCAGGTACCACTAACATGGGGAAAAAAGTCTCGGCCAAATTCACTGAACCTTCTATATGTTTTTGTACTTGTCCTCATAAGGAAAAATTTGTTTAAAATGTCATGTTTTCCGTACATTTTCCTCTTTTAAGCCAGTTTATGTAATAAATCCATTTTCTTTTTTAAAGATTTTCTTTAAATTGATTTTCCTGATTCTTCTCTAGAATTTTAGCCAGTATAATTAAAATTATACTGGGATTTAAGATACAGAGGGCGTCAAAAGTTATACGTAGGTAGAGTTTTTTTTCCAATTTAGGCAATTCTTTAGTTTAGTATTTATACTTTAAAAATGGTCACATCAAAAATCCTTAAATTCATAATGTAAATTATATTATACAGGATGTCCAAAAATTGTTATTAAGTGTTTCTTATTATTAATACACAAAATTTAAAATACAGGGTGTGTCCTGACGTAAATGTTATATTACGATATTACCTTTAAAATATTCTTTTTTTTAAACATTCGTTTTTTCCTATTTGCAGTTTGCATTACAAACTTTAAAATATTTAATAGTTAGTCTGTCATAAATATACGGGGTAATCAAAAATTATGTTTTTCGTAGGGTCAATTTTATATTAAATATTTACCTAACTTGAAATGGGCAAAAAGAAGAAAAATCAATTTCTGGGCACCCTGTATATGGCATTTCTCTAAAATATTATGAAGATTTTTTGATAATATTTTCGATTGAAACATGTTTAAAGTATTTATTCTATGTTTTAAAAAAGTTTCCCAAAATGAAAAAAAAACTCTACCTACATATTATAACTTTTGACGCTCTCTGTATCATAAATCCCAGTTTGCATTATCCAAAATTTTAAAGAAGAATCAGAAATATTAATTTAAAAAAAAACATTTATGAAAAGAAATTAATTTATTACATAAACTGGCTTAAAATGAGGAAAATGTACAGAAAACACGACATTTTAAACACCCTGTATCTTAAAAACGGCTCTACAGAAAAGTTTAATTTTTTCAATTTTTCCTAATCAGTCCAAGTACAAAAACATATCGAAAGTTCAGCGAATTTGGCCGAGACTTTTTTCCCCATGTTAATGGTACCTGGTTCTTTGGCATACATTTATAGTTCCGGTGACCAAAATTGGTATACGTGGGTTTTTGGGGATAAGGAATAAGAATTTTCCCTCCTCCCTCTAACGAAGGAAGTGGAGGGGGAAAAAGATTAATTTAGTTCGATATCAATCAAAATTGCCATATAGGGATTTTTAAGGAGGGGGATTATGAATTTTTTATCAGATTTAAAAATTTCAATATGGCGGATTCAAAATGGGTGATTAATGGTACAAATCTAAAAATTAAGGGTGTGTGTTCAAATTTGGTATCCGTTTATAGTTCCGGCGCCAATACAATAATATGCATATGGTGTTGTTTTGACCATGCGTGTTCGGCGATTCCTGATTTCGTTGTTTCACCTCTTTGATATTCTTTAAGCCTAACAGATAGTGCTATTTTTGTTTCACCTTTATATGATTCACCACACTTACACGGAATTTGGTAAATGCATTCTTTATTTTGTTTGTTCTCCGGTTTTGTTTTACTAAGAAGGCTTCGAATTGTATTATTAGATTTAAAAACTGTTTAATTATTAAAGTTGTTCGCTACTCTTCGAATTTTCTCTGATACTCCTTTAATGCATAGAATTGTAAGGAATGCATTTGCCTGGTTTTGGTCTTGTAATCTCTGTCCTGTTAGCTGAAATTTAGAAATAGTATCTGTTATAAGTTTAAGGCTGTAAGCGTTCTGCTGCAGATCCCTCTTAATGTTTCTTATTTCTATATTCAAGTCATGAAAATTGTTACAAATTTCTGAAATGACCAACAACTTCACAAATGACCAACAACTTCACAAATTCACAATGGAGTTGGAGCAAAATATTCCTGAATACCCTATTAGGTTCCAGGGGTATCCTGTTTGGATCCTGTATGTATATAATAATAAGATAAATGGAGCTCGTTTCAATATTTTTCTGCCAAATAGCTTTGAGTTCGGCTCTCATCATATCTACTAAACAGTCCAATGGTCAGTTATTATTTTTACTAAACAGTTTACTCCATAAGGTCAATCTCAAAATCTTTGATGGTCGACGTGCATTGATGATATTAGATACTTAAAGTAAATATTTCCACGCCTCGGTATCGCTATACCTAACGGGTTCAAAAGAAAAAATAAATAAATAGAAACATTTCTTGGTGTTTAGAATAGGTGCTGTATTTAGAGGAAATTTGAGCAAACGTAACTTTTGTATACGTAAATCGAATTTTATAAGTGGTAGTTCGTTAAATGTAAAATAGCATGCGCTTCCCAACTTTTATAAAAAAAATTAAAGAACTTTTGACTATCTTGAACTTTTGACATATAACGGTTTTTCTCAAAAAAGTATAAAATCTGTTTAATTTCCTTTCCAAAAAGCCAACATTTGTAAAAAGCGATTGAGAAACAAAAAAGTTATCAGAAAATCAAAATAAATCCAAAATTTTAAAGCCCTTCCTATATAAAGCCTAAATGAAAGATATTACAAACCTTTAAAAAGTCCCCATTATTTCAACTTCTACAATACCTTCGTCTTGATGGCGACGAAGCAAGGAAGTATTTATTACTTACCGTTAGGTACACGGTGTACATTTTAATTGGGTATTTAAATAAACATAAGTTCGTCTATAATAAATGTTTTCCTGACAGTAGTCCACCGTGTTTCGCCGGCTTTTTTATTATTTTCGGTCATTTTGTTTTGTTTCTATGATTTGCCGCCGCAATGCGTACTCTTGTGTCTAGTCTTGTGGGAAAGAATTATTTAATGTTTTTACAACATTTTTTTAATCATTCTGAAATTGATTTACGGGGAAGACATGTTTCTTCTTATGTTTCAATTTAGGCTGCTATTTTTTGATATGTTCGGTTTTACATATTCATGTATAAGGATATCATCTCAGAATATCCCATTAGGCCGTCATCAGCAAAATTTGCCATTTTACTTTCGCTTTTAATTTTTAGGAGATCATTAACATATATTATAAATAGAAGAGGCCCCAGCACCGTCCCTTGTGGAACACCACAAGTAACGGTCCTGAGGTCACTCATAACACCATTTATTTCAACAAATTATTTTTGGTAGTTTAAGTAAGACTTTAATAAATTTAAACCACTTCCTCTAAATCCAATTACTTGAAGTTTTCGAATTAATTTTTTGTGGCTAATGCCTTAGTAAAGTCTACAAAAACAAAAGACACTACAATTTTCACTTGCTTGAGGCATATTTCGAACAAGGCGTGCTTTTATGGTGGACACGAGGCCTGAACAGCTGATTGCAATCGTTGTACACGTTGGTAAGTCCGTAAAGGTACGTACAAATACGTAAATCTCTCCGTACGCAACGAGTGGAGTCAGCTGTTCTCCCATCGCATCCACCATAAAAGCAGGCCTCGTTCGAAATATGCCGTAAAGAAGTGATAAACGTTGTGTATTTTGACTTTGTTTCGAACGCGTTACGTATACCGATACCGATGCGTTGAAATATTTACTTCAAGTGTCTAATAATGTTGGAATAGTTGTATTAGGTAGTATACGTTAGTCACCACCAACGGCTCAAGCAACTACGAACATATGTGGGTCGAAACTGTTTGGTTAGTGGAGATGGTCAGGTCTTGGGGGGGGGGGGTTTACTGACGCAGAAAATATTAAATTTTCTTTCACCTACTGGGATTGTAAGTAGGTAATTATAGATACAAACTTTACGTTTACCCTAGTAAGGGGGGCGGGGATTCAAATAGGATCTGATGAGATAGTGTTGACGCGATAAATTCTAAGGCATAGTATTTAACTGTTAAGACATACGTGATGTAACATCATTGCGTAATGATTAAATATTACAATCCGATTTAAATATATTTGAGTCTCCCTCCCTTACTAACGTTTTTTGAAAAGATGACTGTGCAGTCAACGTAAAGTTTGTATTTATAGCTGCCTACTTATTATCCCAGTAAGTAAAAGATACGCTAATATTTTCGAATGAGCCAGTAGTACCCTCCCCTTCAAGAAAAGTATTTTTGGTACGCCACTGATTACACAAACATAAAATTAACAATCATTTATTGTTTTATTGCTTTAAAGACCATCAAAAATATTTCAAAAAAATTACGATTTTTGAACAATTTTTTTAACCACCCTATATAAATACGGGCTAAAGTGTAAATACAAAAAAGAATGTTAGTTGTGCTAGACCAAACAACATGCTTAAAACTCACGTTTCTTCATTTCATAGTTTTCGTGAGGTACAAAATAGTCAATTTGTGAGTAAATAAGGCTCACCCTGTACCCAATGGGTGGAGTGGAAATGATAAAACATATTCGTTTGTCCCTCACCTATAATATATTCAAATTTGATAAAATTTAACGGGTGCCTACGATACATAAGAAACTGGCAGGGTTCTTTACCCAGAGAATAACCGTTGTGCCTCTGAGATTGCTCCATCCGCTTGTTCCAAATTTGCCACTTTTTCTTTGGTGACCCATTCCCTATATGTTTTATGTTTCCTCGGTTTGAAGTGCAGAAGGTGAGGCTCAAGGAGAAGGGGGCTTGAGGAGGAGGGGGAAAGCAATAATTTAAAACACACGAATGAAGTCGCGGGCCATAGATAATTTACTAATATAGACAAAATGAGGGTTATCGGTGTGTACCTCAAGAACAAGACGTGATAAAAAGAAGACATCCACGACCTACATACTGTTATTAACAGAAAACTATAATATCAGTTTTTCGGATACCTATATCATGTAAAAACGATTCTTTCCTAGACGTTATAATATCAACACTTGAATCTTAAAACACAAGAAGGTAAAAATTTGCAAATTAACTCTTTTTATTATTTGTTAAAAATGAATTGAATTTCACAACATACCCAATTAAATTATAAAAATCTATTATGCCATTATTTAACCTAACCCACTGGCACTGGAGCAGACACTGAAATTACTTAATCAATTGTTATAGGTACATTTTTGACATTTTATATTATAACCTTGTGGCACCCAGTTAATTTTTTTTACTGCTTTGTTCTTTTAAGCATGCTTGATTTAATTTTATTGATGAGCACAATATAAAACGGAAAGTGGGCCAATCCATTTATCTAAATAAAGTTGATTCGCTAGTTTAACTCAAGATCGTTTCTGGTCCTTTTTGTAACTTGATGTTACAAAAGTAAGATAATTTAATTAAAAAAAAGGAAAAGAATATAATCTAAATGATCACAATTCATCAGGTAAACTAAACGAACCTTGTTCTAAAGCTCTTCTAGTTGGGAGGAAAGCGGTTCATCAATAACTACTTTTGACAATTCACTCGGTGTGAAAAGAAGAGAAGAAAATAAAGTTGGCTTTTTATTATAAGAGGATTAATAGATTATTATGTAACCAAATTGCTTAATATTTCTAATAAAGATATTTTTGATTTATGACAGATTTATTTTGGTGCAAAGATTTGTGTGAGATTTAACATACAATTTTTTGTATGTAAAGTGTACCTTTACCTTTTAAGGCGCAATTACACAGACGAACATGGTCAAACAAAAGTTCGTGCAAAAGATCTAAAATTTTTTGCGTGAACATTTTTGTGAGCTTTTCTTTGAACATTTTGTTTGGGTAAATTGTTGAGCAAATTATTGCTATATATTTTGGAAACATATTTTTAAAGATGAGAATAAATAAAATTTCACATCAGTGATCAGTGATCTCAATTCTTTAAAAAAATGGAACACCAACTTTTATTTTAAATCTTTGTGAAAAAAAGCCGACGGCCAGCGAAACATTATTATTGGCCATCAGTTTTTCACATGGATTTGGTTTACTTATAATATTTTTTCTTAGGGTTTTTCCCGGATTTTTTTTCCCGGGGGATTTTTTTGGGATTTTCATTTGAGTTTTTTTGTTTTTTCTATTTCCAAGCTTTTTTTTTCCTAAATTTAAAAAAAAACAGGAAAATTTTTCTTTTCCAAAAAAATTTTGAGTTTTTGGGGTGGGGTGGGGAGGGTGATTTTTTTAAAACATATTTTTGTAACTTTTCTTCATCCTTAGCTTTGATTGTTTTTTTTTTAGATCCTCACACCAGATTTACCTAGTTAGTTTAGGGCCCCAAGGGTTACATGAACAAAGTGAATCTCTATCAATTTAATCTAATAATCAATCAAGGTCGATTACTGACACTGAACAAACAATATGCAAAGGGGCAACATTCGGATTCAAAAGGGTGGCCGGCCTGCTACCTGTAAAATGCAAAATGCGAGTTCTACGCGTATTCTAATAAAATAAAACGAAATAAAGAAATTAAAGCGTACTCAAGGAAATTTTTTTGTTTTGCGTCGGAGAGCCCTTTCTTTATGGAAAGATTTGTTCTAAAACTTTCATAAAAAAACTGCGTTGACTCTTGCTTGTTGTCATGTAATTTTGTGTGTCAATGTAAACTAAACCCTCCCCCCTCACTAGTCTACGGTTTTTACCTTATAACAACTTCTTCTATTTTCGTTTTTTTTACAACCCCAAAAAAGTTACAAGTATACTGACATATCCCCTATAAAAATCAGATCAATCGAAGTTGCTTATGAGGTAAAACGTGAATTTCGACATCGAATCGTTTTTCCGTCGGAAGGCACTTAATTAAAAATACCTTGTTTTAAGACTTTCTATTTTCAGTTAAGTTCAATGAATTCCCATAAAACTTTAAAATTTAAATTTGTAAGAAATTTCTATACCAACATTTCTTCAAACAAATTTTGCTTAACATTCTCTCCAAAATTTCCGTGAGTCTTTTTGTACGAGATTTTGCTCGAACTTTTTTTTGAACATTTTGCTCAAGAGGCTCGTGTAAATGTTTGTCGGCATTTCAACATCAAAGGAAAGTTTGTCTGTGTAAATGCGCCTTTAGAGACCGGAGTCATTTTTATTTTATTTTCTGGTCCCATTTTTAGTCAAGTTGGCTATAACCTGTGTTGACAGTTTTAAAACTTTTTTCAAGTTTAAAGAAAAATTAACTTCTTGTTTATAATGTTTTAATTTTTTTTTTGGAATTTATTTTTACTTAAAAAAAAAATTATTTTGATTTTTGTTATTATTTTTTTACTTTTAAACTAAAAAGTTTATTAATGACCTCTAACCACAACTGTAAAAATAGACGAATATTAGTTGGTTGAAAAAAAAGTACGATACATGACCGGAAACTCACTTTACAGGTCTCCGCAGATTTACAAGTCTCGCCTACGGCTCGCCTTATAAACCTTTTGTGTCCTCTAAACCTCCAAAGTGCCCTCTGCTGGTCTAGTAACGTAAATATTATTTTTTTTTTCAGTCAATATGTCAATAACTCGTGTTCAGTCTAGTTGACATGATTTAAATTTTGCTATTTTTGATTTATTTACCAAAAACTTATTATTTAAAAACGAGTTAAAATCTAAACAAAATTTTACAAGGAGCAGTGGAGTAGTAAGAAATTTTTTTTTTGGGGGGGATATGTGTAAAAGTATTCTAAACAAAGTCAACAAACAATAATTCTCGGGAGTTACGAAGCCACTGATAAAAAGCTTTACGAGTGTCATTTGATTTGTTGTTAAAAAAATTTAAGTAGGAAAGTTTCATCTATAATTTTTTATGTTGCTTTAGGTGTAGAGTTTAAAAAAAAATATTTTACACCTTATAGCTTTGAAACCGTTTGTTATTCGCGCTTTACCACCTGTTTTTTTAAATTTTTGTTTAAAATTGGTTTCAATATTAAATTTAATTCCACAAACTGCAAATAAGGCTAAATGTTTGGTTTTAAATAAATATAAATTAACTCTCTTGTCTAAATTCTGCATGACATTGCTAAAATTTCTCTAGACAAAAACCCCTTGAAAAATTCTTTGTCGGACAAATATTTACAACATTTGTAATATTTCATTTAGGCAAATTTATTCAGGCTTCTCAGCTTGTAACCGTGTGACTAGTCACTTTAAAAAGTGTAAAGTTGGTGCCCCCACAAAGGTGCCTTTTGTGAACGACTGACTGAGCAAACACCCGAGGGCTCTCCTCTATAGAATTCGTACAACGATTAACGAAAAGTAGAACAACTTTAAAGATTACCCATGGCCTTTGTAAATTCTTCAAATCGCAGACGTTTCCTCATATGCAACTATTTCAAAAAAGTTTGAAAACAATGACATTATATCTTACGTGATAGTTTGAAAAGACCCTTGTGCCTCGAATAAACTAATATTTGATCGGCTCCATCACCAGAAATATAGAAGGAATCTTTTCGCAAATAAATTTATATAAAAACTTTGTGGAAAAGTTGCAAAAACAAAACTAAATACGCTAAGAGTTGAGGAGAAGTTAGCCACAGTATTTAACGTAACTATAATGCCTGTCCGAGTCTACAGCCCAACGTCTTGCTACTGATTCCTATTTTTCTCTTTGTCGAAAAGAGTGAGAAGCAATAGAAAACAGCGGCAAAAAGTTTTAATGTGGAGTCTCGACGAAAGACGCATGCGCTGGTTCGAAACGAACAAAAAGCTCGTTTCGAAACCATTCAAATTGGCGGTAAAGGCATGTCATTGATAAGAGGGCAACATACATATTTAAACTAATTCTATAAATAATTAAGAAAACAAAACCTTTTCAACTTTATGCGGATTTACTAAATTGTTGGGAAGAAATAAAGAATTTACTGGGTTGTAAATGGTTTTTGATCAAGAAGGAGGCGATGGCGACGCACCTGTGATTAAGGGACCAGGGACTATGGAAGGGCACGGAGGACAGAGAGAGCCATCTGGCGGTCGAGGGGCTGGCGACGAAAGAGTTGTTCCCACTAAGACTGCCAGTGAAAGCACGGCTTAAATCATAGAGGTTCGACGAAAAGTACAAGGTCACAATACCAGAATGGAATGAGTGGCAAAGGGAAAAATTCCGAATGGAATTAAGCAGAGAGACGATGGTCTGCTACACGGATGACTCTAAACTATCAGCCAGGCAGACAACAGGCGCAGTAGTGTACGCGGAAAGCCTAGAAGTTCAGAAAATTTATCCACTTGGAGAACACGATAGGGTGTTTCAAGCGGAGGTATATACCATTATTATAGCAGCAACCCTACCGAATGTCAGGAATGGCAGGAGAGACATATACATATGCAGCCTCTCTCAAGGCTCTAAGTGCACCCAAAATAGTTAGTAGTCTGGTGGAGGAGTGCGCTGACGCACTGCAAACACTGGCTCAAGACAAGAGGGTAACGCTGATGTGGGTCCCAGGTCATGAGGGATACCAGTGAACGAAAAAGCAGACGAACTTGCCATACTAGGGGCCAAAACTCAATACATTGGACCGGAACCACTTCTGCGAATAACAAAGAAACAGGTAAAGAGTGAGCTCACACAGTCCAAGCTATTCGTGAATGGTCCGAATGTAGTCAGAACTAAATGGTTCTTAGGCAAGACCCGAAAGGACATTGGACTGCTGACAGGGATGCTGACTGGGCACAATCGGCTGGACAAACATCTGACTCAAATAACAGTAGCAGGAGATCCCGTGTGTCCCGCTTGCGGGCTCGAAGAGGAATCGGCGCAGCACTTGATAGCAGAGTGCGATGCATTTCCCACGATAGAGGCAGAGCTGCACTCGCTCAAACGGGCCGACATACTGAACTTTGTAAAGGCCCGGATAGAGAGTTGCAGCGGAACTAGGGGCATAGGGGTAAGGAACGGGGTATGGCAGAAAGGGTCCATAAAGAGGCCTAATTGCCAAGCCCACGGGCTGCCCCTTTACTACTACTGATCATACGACGTAGGCGTAGATGTTGATGCCTTCCTTTTATCTGAAAAAAACAAAAACTTCCGCTCAAAAATTAAACATCAGAATTAGCTCAAATTTTTCACGGTTCTTTACCTTCAAATTTTTAACAAAAATATCTGAATATTTTGTTTTTCGAAAAAATAAGGTTTTGTGATAACACCTTTCTCCCAGGTTTCAAACCACATGTTCAAAAAATTAAAGAATTCTCAATAAATTTTTCTGGACTACATTATTCCTTTTTTATATTTCCCTGCCTGAGCGAAAAAACAAACTAGGTTTCCTTTCTTCTAAAAATCTAGGCACTCCGGTCAAGGAAATTAACGATTGATAAGGCTCGCTTTCCAAGCGTTTCTATTTCATTAAATTTGAGAGAGAAATACGTGGCTCAAGAGTTGTAATATAGATCAAGGTACTGTCTTGTTATTCGATCGAGGTCATTTGGCGGTTTTCCTGGCTTTTCATGATAATTATCAAAAGGCGTGCAGTGTTGCTAAAAACTATTTCTCTAGATCGGTCGTAACTATGGCCTTTAAAAGCCCTACCTTATTTAGTGGTTGCGCGAGGCGAACTGGAGTTGGACTACCTGCTCTTTGCCCTTGTTTTAGGTGTTTGTTTATGCGATAAATTACTGAACAATCCCGCCTGCTTTGGCCAAAAATACCTGTCCCAAATATCCTTATTGTATTTTTTCTTTGAGTTTTTCTCCATACAGGGTGCCAACCCTCGGTAAAAGGAATAATTTTTGAGGCAGTAGCTTTTATGTCTTGGGGTGATTAGACCTTAATGGCATATTAAATCTTGTAATAAATGACATATTTTGGTCTTCTGGCGGGCAGTGCTTAAGCCTTGAGGTGGCCTTGGACCCTCATAACGTAAGTCGTTAGTTAATCTTAATGTATATTTTGTTTTTCGGGCCGGCAGTGTTTCTGCCTTGGAGTGCTTGCTCCTTACATGCATTATGATTCGCTGGCCGTTATCTTGACCTTGAAGTGCCTTAAGTGCTGTGCCTATTGATGAAGATTTTTTTTTTCAAAAATATGATCACCAAGATGGAGCCGAGTCGGCAATTTTTCTTCAAAACTGCTTATATCTGAAAATTAGGAATGAGTTTCTGTAAAAAAAAATAATTCTCCTGTGGCTATTCATTTCCAACTTGGCTTTGTACCTGTTTTTCGCCCTTCACAATTATTGTTTTAAAGTTATTGAAAAAAACAAGTTTTAAAAATAGGAGCTAGAAAACACGGATAGTCCACCATACAATCAATTATTTGATCTTGAAAGGAAATGAAAATATCTTGAAAAATTTATTTTTGAAAGATTTGAACCTTATAACAAAATTTTTCAATAATATTTACGAAATCCAAAATCTAAAAACCGCATATCAATAGCTGCTTTACTTCTAAAAGTTATGATTTTTTTATATATTTTAACGTTTTTAACAAAATGGAAAATTAATAACAAAATGGAAACTTAAATCTGAAAATCGTATGTCGCTACGGGCTTTTGTTCCAAAGTTACAATTTTTTAAAATATTTTATCCCAATTTTTTCCCCTTCAACCTCTCACTACCCTACCCAAATTTAATCAGTTCATGGTCAGCCGATAGAGGATTTTTTAACCAAATTTCGTTAAAATTGATTAAGGCGTTCTTGAGTTATCGTGTATAAAGACAGACAACAGACCGACAGACCGATAGACCGACAGACCGATAGACCGACAGACAACTTTTTTTTTGTCGATTAAGGTGTTTTGTTACCTTAGTAACTCATTTTTGATAAGATTAAGAAAAGTCAAAATTTTACGATTTAGTAGTCCCCCATTGGTATCGTGGACTAAAAAATGGATTTTTCGCCAATTTTGGTGTCTCGTCTGCACCAAATTTTTTTGCTTCACTATCTATTATCTACGAGTAGCTGTCTCTTGCTTTTAGCATTTTTTTAAACCTGGTCTCTTTGCTATTGCCTTAAACATTATTTGCAAATAACTTATTTTTAGTGCAAATAAAAAAACTTTTTTTATTTGCATTCCAATAGTCGCGATATGGATGGCCAAAAAACATGCGAATGGGACAGTCGAGCACGACCAAATGCCACTAATAGGTATTAAAACATCACATAAAAGTTTTAAAATTAATCTTTCCATTCCACCCGCACTTCCCCTAAGTGTAAAATATAATCTTAAATTCAAGATCCAATTAATGATCGTTTTCACCCAGTACAGTTTCGGGTACCTGTAAATCCTCCTTTTTTACCGCCCATTCGAATTCACACCAATAATGAACCCCGGCCCATTGTTTCTGGGCCCGTGATTTATGCGGAATCGACTTTTAAAAAACAAGAGGTGTCCGATAAGGGTTTTGGAAATCTTTATTATCTGTTAAAGGGCAACTAGTTTGCGATAAAATGTGGCGAGGCGTTGGTATGTTTGAGATAAATTACCAGATTTTAACGGTTTTATTTTGGCCGTTATACATAAGGTCCAAAAGAAGCGAATTCATGGTTCACGTGAAAAATTTACTTATCGTTTTTTTATTTTTGCAAAGAAGGACGCTAAACAGCAAATATATGTTTGGTCTTTAACTTTCTTGGATATTGTTTTTTTAAACTTAGAATCCCAAACTAACAGTACAGCAGGCCAGGTGGTCAATCAAAGTTCAAGTGAGAGTTTAAGTAAACTTAGTTCAAAGATAAATCTGGTTTTGTTGATCCAAAATTTGGAGCTGTTATAACCGAAGTTTAACTATCCAGGGAGTTATAACCCAAGTAAAATTTGTTAATTAATAATAGTGTTCACTCGCCACCACCTGCCAACAAAACATAGGTTTTAAAGCTTGACTAGTAGAAGCTTTCTGCCACAATGTTATATGTCGTAAACCTCTTAAATGAAAAAGTATATAGGAGTTCTAAGCACCTTTATACATATGACCCTCTCCTATACATAACATAGTGCACTAGATCTATTTCTATGAAAGTTGCAGAAATGTTCTGAGACCCGTTATACAACCAATCTTGGAAATCTGGTCTCCATGAATTCTTGTCCTTATATTTTTCACAATTTTTTGCAATTTTGTGCAACTAACCAAATAAAAAAAAAGAAGAATAATTTCCTGGGCAAACAGAAGTTCAAGATGCCTAAAGTTTTAATCACAGGGACCATAAAGTTTAATAATTTGTTAATAAAAAAAACGATTATGGACATATTTTTAGGTTTCTCAAACTATTTTTGAGAACTTAGTTTACGTAAATAATTTTCGTTTTTATTTGAAATGGTCATAGAGTGAAGTAATTTTAATTCGATAATATCTCAGTGACTTCACAGATGAGGGATACATCTCTGGGTGGGTCGAGGGCAGGACCCTTTACTGGCCCCGAAACATATTTTGGGGCGCCCAGGAGCCCTTTCCCAAGAAGTAAAAAGGTGTCAAGCTTCTAAATCACACCCTTTTCGATTTCTTATATGATTATAAGTAACTAATTTAACTTGAGGAGCAATTGTTATATACTTTCCCATTTATAAATTCCCTTTTTGTTATATAAAATTCCCTTAACTGCTCTGGTAGCCAGTATTTTATATAATTAAATATGACCTTAGGTAAATTAATAAAACTGGAGAACAAGGTATAAACCATTAGGTAAATAATAAAACCATTATGAAAACCGGGAACCAAATTGATAAAATTCTGAGAGCTTAAAATGTTAGTTGGGAATAAATTCAAAACTGTAATATTTTGCGTTGGATACAACATAAACATAATGTTTTTTATTTTTTACAAACGACAGAGGCTATTTTTGGGTTAGATAAAATATTCCTCTAAAATCACATAAACAGACTCTTCAAAGTTGTACAATTTGCTAAAAAAAAAACTTTCCTTTTTCTATTGAACTTTCGCCTGAATGGGGTTAGAGAGGTGGTGGCAGTAAAAAATGTATCATTTCACCCCATTTGAGGTTTATATAGTGTCGATAAAGACTTACCAAAGATAAGAAAAAATATATTTTAAGACGTCTAGGTGGAAGCTTTTTCTACAGGGAGGCCCCGAAACTTGCAAAAAATGTAATTTATATTAAAACAATCTACTTACCTCAGGACTTAAAAAAAATCAAACGGTACCCGCCGATGGCGGGGCGTTTACAAGTAGTTAATATTTTTCCAAATATTTATGAAACATCAAAAAGTTAGTCATTTCATCCGTTTTTATAATTCGTGCTATTATATTAAGGTCCTCACCAAGATAACAAAAAAAATATGGCACGCCTCGAGGTGGGGGCTTTTTTTACTGGGAGGTTTAAAACTTGCAAAAAATAATAGCTCTATGAAGTCATTTCATCTCTTTTCTGATTAGAGCTATTGTGTTAAGGGCCACACCAATAAAATAATAAAAATTATTGCACACCTGTAGGTCGGGACTATTATATTAACGGCCACACCAAGACACCAACAAAAAATATTGGACCCCTAAAAAAAAAATTGCTATATTGCTATAGTCATTTCGTCCATTTTCTGATTTGTACTATTATGTTAACAACAAAAATAACCTTTCTAGAAACGTCACTTTTTGACACTGTTCCCACACTACTATTTAAAATTAAGGAACCCATGTCGGCAACCTAAATCTCCACAACATGGCGGCGAAAATGGCGGAAGACACACGGCAGTGATTTTCCCACAAGGGTATTATCAATCCCTTTCTTTTTTACATCCGTGTAAAAGATAGATCCTACTGTGTGGTATTGCTAAAGAGAAAATTGTTTGCAGATTTTAAAAATTGCAAAATATAGAGGGTGTCCTATTTTAAAAAAATTAAAAATTGCCATTCCTCGTAAACTAAAAAACAGACAAAATCCAAGCAGGATTAAAGGAAATTAAAAATCTCAGTTGACGTGTTTTTGGATTTTTTTTATTCAACCAAATTCTAACCCGCTAAAAGCACCGTTCCGTTTAAAGAATATACCCTGTCTATAGGTATGTACATCATGTAGATTTCCTTATTATTAATTCAAATTAGTACAGCAAATTTTAATTACTCTCAGTTTGAACTAATCCTAAAAATACTTAAAGCGACTCCAAAGCTTCAAGTTATTAACACTCATACTCATTTTTGAGACGGGTTTTTAATGATAATGACCTATCAAAAGTTCCGCCTGAGCCCAAATGCTTGTCATTCGAATACACGCATACACTGTTAATTAGTGTCATTTCGAATTTAAAATGATGCCGAAATAATACAGAAAAATTTTAGTTATTTTTAACACATTTAAACGTTGGGCTATCATGTCTTTTCTTTGAATTTTAATTAGTTTTTATTAAAAAACTCGATATAATCTTTCTTTTTAGATTAGGAACAACAATATTAAGCCAAAGAAATTAAAATATTAGGGACATTTTAGAATGCTTATTTGACACTTCGTGGTGTTTGTGCTAATTACTGCGTCTGCACAATATGCCGTTGTGGTAATTAACCACAACACATTTTTTTGGTTAATTTTAGAGAATTTTATCGCAATTAATTTTAAAAATAATAAAATATTACCAGGTAGCAACATATATAAAATACTTATTTTGTAAAATAAAGACCCATTTTCTGTTTTTTCTCACCTCTAATTTTTTTTACAAGTTACAGTTTTTAACGTGTTCCAAAAACTCTGGTAAAATCGATTGCGTGGTAGTGCATGATTGTTAGACACTACGGCTGTCAAAGTTGTCAAAATTTTAAGCATTCCAAAATGTCTCCCTTAAAGTTGCATTAATTTAATTATAAAAACTTTTAAATCTTGAAATTTTTCATAATGGTGTTAAAAAATGTAGAGAGTTAGGTACCTAAACTTTAACGGTGGGATTTACTAATAAGGTTTAGTCTATTTCAGAACGGTCTTAAGTTTAAGTGACCTTCTTGGTTTTAAGCATTTTAAACCAACCCTCCTTGAGTCTTGGACATAGTTTGATTTATAAGAAGAATTCTAATAAATTTGTTTGTTGAATGATCATCTTAACACAATCTTTTGTTGGATTTAAGAGGAAATTTTCAATTTAGAAGAAAAGAAAATTAAAAAATTTAAATCCATGCGAGGCTTAAATAGTAAACACTCTGTAGAATAAATTAACATTGGGGCTATTTATCACTTTAATTAAAACTTATCTTTGTTAATTAATTTTTCGAATTAATACTTGATGCCACATAACGATTTAGATGAGTAATAATAAAATAAGGAGTAGATTAATTTTGTATTTATTTAAAAGAAGTTTTTATTTATGAAATGTATTAGAAAACTTAAATGCAATTTTTTTCTACATTTCTATCAATGTCGAAATGTTAATTTAAAAATATTAACGATGCGTTCAATCACAAAAAGCGAGTTCGGATCTTTTACCTCTGCTTGCTCCTTGGCTTGCACCAACCTCTACTGATGAAAGCGACAGCTTTAATTAAAATGAGTGGGTTTTGAGTAAGAAAAGTTTTTTGACTGAGCTTTTAGATAACTTCAATGTTTTACTTTTAGTTTGTAAATAAATTAATATAGTTGTGTTGGGTTTTTTCGTTTGGTATAGTTTTCGTGCATAATCAGTGACCTTCCCTTATGTTTGTTTTGCCTCCTAGTGTTTTATTGAGTAGTGAACAACTTGGATATTAAATAAGGTAAATTAATCCTTGTAAAAGCGGTCACTTAGGTAAATTATAAACGAACTTATTACCAAATGCCAAAAAACAATCCTTTCTGGTGGCTATTAATTTAAACCAACCCCCTGAGGTGGTCTAAAAAATCACCAACTTTATAACCTCAAACACAAGTAATGAAGCCATTATGGTCCAAATTTTTGGCGTATTCACCATTGGCCATTTTGAAACCTGTCAAAAAAAGTTAGTTTTAGGGCATTTTCTTTTAAAATATGGTGTATTTTTAGAAAAATAGCAGTTTTTCAGTGGGATTTTGCAATAACAGTACAAAATAATCAATAACTTTGTGTCTTTTCTGTATGGGTAAGTGTTTTTTGCAAATTGGTTTTAAAATTTAACACCCCCCCCACAGGTGTAAATATTTGGACCTGTGGGGGGAACTCTTTTAGATCTTAGTAAATCTCACTGTAAATCTTTAAATTTATATAAAGTTTGGAGAAGAGGGGTAACAATTTAAGAAAAGTAGGGAGCAAAAAATACTACATAACAATCCATTTAAGTTTTTTAGTATTAAAAATTGATAAAGTGAGTATTGATGCGCGGTAAGAAAGTGACAGAAAAAAGCTATAGTTTATTATCTTTTATCTTCAATTTTAAGAGCCTACTAATATTTTTCTGTTAAACTTCAGTTTTAAAATAGTAGTTTTCACAACTAGTCGCTAAAATAGTGCTTTTTTTACAAACGTTGGTATAAATAACACGCGCTATTTTTTTTAGTACCTTTGTGAAAAAATCCAAGAGAAACAGGAAAATACTTTTAAAAATTTCGAACGAAGAGCACTTCTCGCAACACACCATGTTTAAATTATAAATCAAGGCGGCTGGTAAATGAAATAAAAATGGTTTTCATAGCAATGTGCCTTTTTACTCCGTGACTTTTATTGTTGCTACATTTTAATATTTGACATCTTGATATTTTAAAGCTGTTTTTAAATGATTTTTTCGTAAGTACCTGGTGAAAACTGCCGGAAATAGCTTATTTTTAGGCAAGAATAATTAGATTTTTTCAATATTACTATTTTCCGCTATTTTTCTTCAATTTTGGGTAAAAGACAGCCAGAAAGCTTTCTTTGCTACCGTGATCAAGAAAAAAGTTTGTTTGCATCGGTAATAAAAAAGCCATGCTTTAGTTATCTACAGACAATTACTAAAATCTTGTTTTTGATGAAGATATAAAAAAAATGTTATTTAAATACCACCTAACTTGGGAGTTTGTTGTGGTAAAAAAGTAATCCATTACTATCGCTATTAAAACAGCAATTATTAGCAAGGATATGAAACAAATTTCTCTGCAAAACTTCGAAATAACTACGCGAAATATTTCTTTTAAACGATTATGCAAAATGCTATCGAAAAGTGCATTGGGTAAGGCTTAATTGACTTCACTCGACAACTAGTATCCATCCGATTTTATAGGTTAGATGCCCGTTATGGTCAGAAAAACTTCCATAAGACGTTAAATGCACATAATTGCTTGAGATCCTCCTCAATTAAGGTTTTTACTATCATCATAACGTGTTAAACTAGTTTAATGGGCTTTCTATCAAAGTGATCATTTGGGACTTAGAAGGTAGGTACAGGTTTTAGACAAGAGATTGTGTTTACACTAAATATACATTAGAGAAAATTGCAGGAAGCAATATTTAGTCGCGTTGTACATTTTGCGGGATAAACGGAGTTTAACTTTTAAAAAATTGACAATGTTCTAGGCTGTCATGCTGGTTCGAGTAAAAGTTTTGTCAGCCTTCTTTACCAAAATTTCACTAACTGTTTACTAGAGTGCCAGTACAAAAATCCCCAAACGATATTTCTTTTAATTTTAACCATACATTACTACTCTTCATTCCAAACTCTCCGGAACAATGTCAATACAAAAACCAAATGGAATGAAGTGTAATAGTTCGTAAGTTAGTTTATCTTGCCATCATATCATTTGACAAAGCAAAATTTTCGTCAAAATAGTTGGCGAAACCAGAACACACCACTACATAAATTTCGAACTATTCAGCTAGGAAGACAAAACTGCTCTAACTGTAATTGTGATACTAGACACTTACGGTGGGATCTACTAAAAAGGTTTATTTTAGAATGGTCCTAGGTTTAAGTGAAATTTTTGGTTTTAATCATTTTAAACCAAACCTCCTTAAGTTTTGGACATAGTTTGATTTATAAAAAGAATTTTAATAAATTTGTCTATTGAATAATCATCTTAACACAATCTTCTGTTGGATTTTAGAAGAAAGTTTCAATTTAGAAGGAAAGTTAGTTTATCTTGCCATCATATCATTTGACAAAGAAAAATTTTCGTCAAAATAGTTGGCGAAAACAGAACACACCACTACATAAATTTCGAACTATTCAGCTAGGAAGAAAAAACTGCTCTAACTGTAATTGTGATACTAGACACTTACGGTGGGATCTACTAAAAAGGTTTAGTCTATTTTAGAATGGTCCTAGGTTTAAGTGAAATTTTTGGTTTTAATCATTTTAAACCAAACCTCCTTAAGTTTTGGACATTGTTTGATTTATAAAAAGAATTTTAATAAATTTGTGTATTGAATAATCATCTTAACACCATCTTTTGTTGGATTTTAGAAGAAAGTTTCAATTTAGAAGGAAAGAAAATTAAAAAATTTAAACACACTCGGGGTTTAAATAGTAAACAAATGTCACTTTAATTAAAACTTACCCTTGGTAATTAATTTTTCGAATTAATACTTGAACACACACAACTATTTAGATGGGCAATAATAAAATAAGGAGTTCAATCACAAACAGCGAGTTCGGATCTTTTACCTCTGCTTGCACCTTGGCTTGTACCAACCTCTACTGATGAAAGCTACAGCTTTAAAATGAGTGGACTTGAGTAAGGAAAGTTTTTTTGACTGAGCTTTTAGATAACCTCAATATTTTACTTTCACTTTGTAAATAAATTATTATAGTGGTTTTGGGTTTTTTGTTTGGTGTATTTTTCGTGCATAATCAGTGACCTTCACTTATGTTTGTTTTGCATCATAGTATCCTCATAAGTATATTTTTTGTGATGAAAACGGGAAAATATGGCGTTTTTCCGGACAAAATTGGAGGTGTTTTCTTGGTTAATGAACAACTTGGGATATTAAATAAGGTAAATTAATTCTTGTAAAAATGGTTACTTAGGGAAATTATAGACGAACTTATTATCAGTTGCCACAATACAATCCTTTCTGGGGGCTATAAATTTAAACCAGCCCCCAGAGGTGGTCTAAAAAATCACAAACTTTATAACCTGAAACACAAATAATGAAGCTATTATGTGCCAAATTTTTGGCATATTCACCATTTGCCATTTTGTAACCTGCCAAAGAAAATTGGTTTTTGGGCATTTTCTCCTAAAATATGGTATATTTTGAGAAAAAAAGCAGTTTTTCAGTGGTATTTTGCAATAGCAATACAAAATAATGAATAACTTTTTGTTTTTTCTGTACGGGTAAGTGTTTTTTAAAAACTGGTTTTAAAATTTGGTACCCCTCACAGGTGTATATTTAGACCTGTGGGGGTACTATTTTAGATCTTAGTAAATCCCACTGTTAAAGTTAATTTTCGGGTTTATCGGATTCGTATCCTTAAACTGATGGTGAATGCGTGACAGCTTCAGCTCATCAAATGCATCAAAACATCATTTCGTATGCAGGGACGGTCGTAATGTTACGACTCTCTTATCGTACCTACCGAGTTTTCCGTGCATTTAATCAGCTGGAGCTGTCACGCATTCGCCATGATTTTAAAAGTGCACGAAGGATACGAATGCTGATAAAACTAAAAATTAACTTTAAATGTCCTTTTGAGAGTAGAAAAGATTAATAGTAGTAGCCTGGCAATTAGGCCTCTTCATGGGCCCTTTCTGCCATACCCCGTTTTTTACCCATATGCCCTTACTTCCGCTGCAGTTCATTGTTCGCTCATTTGTTGAGTTCACTCTGTACCTGTTTCCTTCTTATTCCCAGAAGAGGTTCAGGTCCAATGTATTGGGTCTCGGCTGCTAGTCTGGCAAGTTCGTCCGCTTTCTCGTGCCCTGATATTCCCTTATGATTTGGAACCCAGGTCAGTGTTACCCTCTTGTCTTGAGCCAGTGTTTGCAGTGCGATGGCATATACCTCCGCTTAAAACACCGTAGCGTGTTCTCGAAGTGGATAACTTTTCTGAACTTCCAGGCTTTCCGCGTACTCTCCTGCGCCTGGTGTCTACCTGGCTGACAGTTTAGAGCCATCCGTGTAGCAGAACATTTAGAATTCTTCTCTTTGCCACGCATTCCGTACTGGTATTGTGACTTTGTACTTTCTATCGAATAGGCGGTGCTTTCACTGGCAGTCTCGGTCATGTACGCAACTCTTTCGTCGCTAGTCTCTCGACCGCTAGATGGCCCAATCTTTCCTCCCTGCCCTTCCATAGTCCCTGGGGGGCAATTCCAGTGGGCTATCGTTATGAGATAACGATCGCTATCGCCATTATTTTCACTGTTACGGCAACATCGCTTATTATTAATTAAAAAGAAGGCTTAAATGGCACGCAACCAGCAATACTTTCCCAAAACAACTGTCAAATGCCGACAGTCAGTCAAGTTTGTTTAGATTTTTGTTGCGGCGAAATTTCGGGAAAATAATAATTTTCATGAGCTTTTTGCACGCAATATGGACTAAAAATCTGATCACAATGTGATGGTGGTCAACCGTTATTGAATTTTGTTTGGAAAAGCCACGTTCTCTGTGAAGAAAAATCCACATGGGCCTTGTGTGGAAGTGCCTCCAGATTTTTTGTTTGGGTAAGTACTTATATTTACTTTATCTTATATTCTGTTCTGTTCTTTTTGGTGCTTAAAGAACACTACTTACATAATGTAAACAAAAAGATATAGTAGGTCCGTTTTAAGTTCAGTTTATAAATTTTGAAAAGACGTGAGCCAGTGGCCAGAAAACCGAAAAATAATTTTACAAAACATTCATACATTATAAGAAAAAAAAGTTGGAAATTCAAGAATGCAGGATTTGTTTGATCCAAGGTTATTACACTGACTTTTTATTAAAAAAAATCTGACATCAACTAATATCTACCTATATATCGAGAAAAAATCAAATATTATTTATTTGGACAGTTTATGTTTATATTTTTTGAGGTTATAGCCACATTACTAAATATTATGCCTTGTATAAATAATAGTACTTACAACAGACCGCATTGAGTACCTAGTTGAAGAGAGGCGGCTGATTCTGAACTGCTATGCACGATCAAGTAAAAATTTAGCATCCCTTCTCATACTGTCCCCCCTTCTTCAATTATTTTATTTGCACAGCATAGTAGATCTTTTGAACTCCCTCCCTCTGACAGACAGATAAGAGTCATGTACCTAACTTTCATATATTCAAATTGATTTTGCTAAAACAAATTTTGATGTACACATTTTCTTTTTTTAAGGTTTTCAAAGTTTTAATGTTTTAATGTAATGTAATTTACTGTTCTTTTTTTAGGTCAACTGTTGAAAATCTCCAAGAGCAGGACCCATGCTGTAGTGCTAATAAGAGAGAAAATAAATTATGAAGTTTGGGAATAAACACTTACCGTAGCTGCTCAATGTATATTGATAAATTATCCATAGAAATCAGTTTTGGTAAGTTTTCAATTCCAACACCTGATTTTAAATTTGTAGGTACACCTATTGTCAAGTAATGCAAACTATCCTAAGATTTTGTCCCATACAGTCAAGTATTGTCAGGTATTATCGAGTTTTCGTACACCTATTGGAGGTGTTGGCCTCTCGGTTTTAGATTCTGAGTTTTAAAAATGTTTACTTAAATCTAGTAAACAAAAAAATTTGTGTAAATATAATATTTTTGTGTAAAAGTAGAGTATTGTGGTTTTTGACGAAACATCATTTTAAGTTTCGCAATTATGTCAGTAATAAATAGTCATTTTTAAATATTTAACCTTTGCGTTTCTACATAATTTTAAGACCAAGTTTCTCACCTTTGTCAAAATCAAAATGCATAAAACTTTTAACTTTTCAAACTCTCTACTGTTGATCAAATTGCTGTCTTAAAAACTCTTTTAGTTTTTATCTACTGTTTTACAAAGTTTACTAGTTCTTATCAGTAAATTATTTAACCCATCATCACACAAAATTAGTAAAGTTTATAAAATTTAATAATAATAAATTGTAATTTTACTCAGAAATCATTTTATTGGGATAATTTCAGATAATTTCGTTTTTTTAACCGGTATCAGAGGGTTTTTACCTCGACTCCCCCTTCCTTTGGGACGCCACTGGGTAACCATATACACCTATATAACAAATCTTATGCATTTTTGTTAGATAACGTTTAAAAAATTGGATTATTTAATTGACATTACATATTTTATGCAGATTTTATGGATGTCACTAATAAAAAGAATAAGTAAAATTGATAATACAGTACCTAAAATATGTTATAAAAATCTAAACTTTTTACATGAAAAAGTTAGCTCATTTTTTTCCTCGTATTGAAAGGTCATTCATTCATTTTGATTCAGGCCTAGATGAGAAGATTAACTTTAAATTTGGCACAAAATTGGAAAAATATTGGGAAAAAAACAAAAAAAAATAGCACATGGTATTGCTATTGTCTGAAGTATTAATTCAAGTGAACTAACTGGTTAGCTGATTAGACTATAGATTTGCATACATCACACCTATAATAAATTACTTTAAATTTAATTTCAGATCAATGATTTCTCGTAATTATTAAGATGTATGATGAATACATTTAAACAGGCAGCACCCCACCCCACCTACGCAACTAAACATTTTAGCAGGACAAAACACATATGGTAAGCTACCTTCACATTAAAAAGAAAACATTTTAAAATCCAAAAATTCATCAGTAAAATTAAAAAAATTGGCTACTTTCGTTTCAACCACACATAAATTTCCACTTCTTTATTGCTGTAATTTAAGTTTTTGTTTTCTACTATTTTTATTAGCCACCAAAACCTAAATATTTCAAATTTCATTAGTAAAATTCAAGGAGGAATAAAGTTTTAAGGTAACTTTTTATGTCCATAGGATATTTTAAAAAAAACATTAAATAACAATTAAAGATCTTGGGGTAACTAGGGGATAAGCCACACTTATTTCGTTAATTTACAAGAAAAACTCAAGTCTTTTTCCACTTGGATCCCAACTTGTTAAGATTTTCTGAACTTGTTCCCTTTGTTTTCCCAAAGTTTTTAATTATTATTCACTATCTTGATAGTTTTTTTGATCGACAGTTTACATTACTTTTTCTAAATAATATATACAAGGGCCAAATTCATATCGTTTTTTTTTAACAGGCAAGTTTTTTTATGACCTTAGCCAGAAAGTTGTTTTATCCTGTCCCTTAGTTTCTAAATCAAAGTGCGTTGGACCAAATTCACACAAGCATTAACCATCACTTAAGTTTCTACTTTACCTTAAATATTAAGATATGGGGTAAACAAAAGATAGTCAATAATAAAATTTTCAAAGTAGAATGTAATGTAAAACTTGGTCCGTACTTTTCTAAAAGAATCTAAATTGGCAGACAGCAATAAAACTGGTGGCCAAAAAATTGGTGAGATATATGCTATGTTTTCATGGGTATTGAGTTCGTTTTCAAAACTCATTCTATCTTTTTCTTTTATATAGCGTGTTCTTGGTCTTGATAAAGAACACGCTATATAAAAGAAAAAGATACAATGAGTTTTGAAAACGAACTCAATACCCATGAAAACATAGCAATAGTTGATGTAAGTCTAATAAGTCGGATTATACTCTTATTCAAAGGGTGAGGTGATTAAAAGGTACTATTGGTGTAATTGATTGATTTTATAAACCAAACCTGAAAGCTTTCAATCTTAAGTAGCCATTTCACTGGCTTACATTTTGAAATACATCTTATTTTTTGTTTCAGGTTATCAGTGCCCAAGCTGATGAAAACAAAGATGCAATCCACCAATTATTGAAATATTAGAAAACAATTTGTAATTCTAAGTAACATTTAAACCAATAAGTAAAATAAATCAGTTTTTTTATCCCAAATTTTATTATTTTTTAATAGCAATGTTAAGAGTGACAAAATCAACTCAAATCAATTTTTTCTTTGTAATATAATAAATTGGTAATATTAAATTAAAAACTAGTATAAAGTATTAATCTAGCCAAAAAAACAAATTTATCTAAATGCATTGTAAAAAACTTGCCATGTCAGTCAGTAAAACTTTAGAGTTAATTTAAAAATGCAGCATACATTTAAGGCCCTTTATTTGAAGTAGGTACTAAGTAGGTTTCTTAAATTATATTACTCAGGTATTAAAAATTAAAATAATTTGCTTAATTAGACAACTGCTATATAAATATCAAGCTATGCTATGTGTGTGTGGGAATAAATATCATTTAGGTAATTTAAAAATGGATGTAAAATAATGAAGAAATATCATTTAGGTAAATATTAAATCACATCAGTCCAATTTTTTAAAACATCTTCATCAATTCTTTTTTATAGCAATCAGAGCTTGAAATAACTTAATACTGTACTTAACTTACCCCACCAAACCAATCTAAAGGCTCTTGAAAAAAAACTCTGCCTTATTTTAAAAAGTTTGCAATAACTTAAAATAATATATAGTGGCCCACACTTTTTCGATGACTCCCCCAAAAAATCTGCGAATTTTTTTGAAAAAGTTCTAAAATCGTAGTTACAATAGGTCCAATGTTCTATAACTATCACTTAAGTGACATTTAAATTTTTTGATTTAAACAAATGTGGCCTAACAGAATTAAATAATAAAATTTTATTTCTGTACTATATTTTACACAACTTTTTAATTCATTAAAAGTTATCTTATTATTTTTTAATGGGAGAACAAATAACATTTAGCATACATGTATATTGCATCAGTTTCTTCTGAAAGTTAGTTTCACTATGTCTATTGAACATCGAATCTTTGTCTAGTTTCATTTAGTGCCTTGGAAGGTTGGTCTGTGTCTTACTTGAATCTATCCATAGTTAATTTGTGGCCCGAGTTGTGGTCTTGTGTGGTACTATCCTACTAGAATGATTCTTACATGTAGCTCCATTCACATACCCTAGCATGTTATACCTAAAAAGAAGTATACACTTTAAGTTTTATCAAAATAGTACTTATCCAAAATCTGATCTCAGCTTTAAGTAGTTATTTTTTCTTTGGTGAACTGCAGGAATCTAAGTCAGTAGTTTTCATTTTAAATAAACTATCTCAATGTATCACATTCTTGCCAAGCCTGACTTTAATTTAAGTGGGTGATAAACTCAACTAGTTAGGCCATGCTTATCTATATTCTATCATAAGGGCTTGCGATTCCCTTTACAAAAGAGTATAAAATATAAACCCAGCTTAAAATAGCAGTGATGTACAAGTTTAGGATAAGTAAAACAAATATTTCCCCATAACAAAAGCGAGTTTTACTTACTGTACCGTTCTTTGTGGGCTCCAAATATGGTGTAAACTTATTTTCGTCTTCCATTCGGGTGGTTGGAGAACACAAGATCACAGGAGAAACTAGGCAGCAGGAATTATAAAAAGTATTTTGTTTCCCGATGTCTGCAACCATCGCAGAAGAAATCATGTTATTTTTTCTCAATCAAATCAAAACTTATATTTTTGTGCGAGTTTAGTTGTCAAAGTTGCATTGACACGGCCGCGGCCATTGTGAAACAACAAAACAAACCGCGGTGTTGCCGCGATAACGAATTCGCTACGTAACGATATCGGTATGAGCCACTGGAATAGCCCCCCTGGGGGGCAATTCCAGTGGGCTATCGTTATGAGATAACGATCGCTATCGCCATTATTTTCACTGTTACGGCAACATCGCTTATTATTAATTAAAAAGAAGGCTTAAATGGCACGCAACCAGCAATACTTTCCCAAAACAACTGTCAAATGCCGACAGTCAGTCAAGTTTGTTTAGATTTTTAGATTTTTGTTGCGGCGAAATTTCGGGAAAATAATAATTTTCATGAGCTTTTTGCACGCAATATGGACTAAAAATCTGATCACAATGTGATGGTGGTCAACCGTTATTGAATTTTGTTTGGAAAAGCCACGTTCCCTGTGAAGAAAAATTCACATGGGCCTTGTGTGGAAGTGCCTCCAGATTTTTTGTTTGGGTAAGTACTTATATTTACTTTATCTTATATTCTATTCTGTTCTTTTTGGTGCTTAAAGAACACCACTTACATAATGTAAACAAAAAGATATAGTAGGTCCGTTTTAAGTTCAGTTTATACATTTTGAAAAGACGTGAGCCAGTGGCCAGAAAACCGAAAAATAATTTTACAAAATATTCATACATTATAAGAAAAAAAAGTTGGAAATTCAAGAATGCAGGATTTGTTTGATCCAAGGTTATTACACTGACTTTTTATTAAAAAAAATCTGACATCAACTAATATCTACCTATATATCGAGAAAAAATCAAATATTATTTATTTGGACAGTTTATGTTTATATTTTTTGAGGTTATAGCCAAATTACTAAATATTATGCCTAGTATAAATAATAGTACTTACAACAGACCGCATTGAGAACTGCTATGCACGATCAAGTAAAAATTTAGCATCCCTTCTCATACTGTCCCCCCTTCTTCAATTATTTTATTTGCACAGGATAGTAGATCTTTTGAACTCCCTCCCTCTGACAGACAGATAAGAGTCATGTACCTAACTTTTATATATTCAAATTGATTTTGCTAAAACAAATTTTGATGTACACATTTTCTTTTTTTAAGGTTTTCAAAGTTTTAATGTTTTAATGTAATGTAATTTACTGTTCTTTTTTTAGGTCAACTGTTGAAAATCTCCAAGAGCAGGGCCCATGCTGTAGTGCTAATAAGAGAGAAAATAAATTATGAAGTTT
The DNA here is from genome assembly GCA_963921995.1 of Oxystoma pomonae. NCBI lineage: Eukaryota > Metazoa > Arthropoda > Insecta > Coleoptera > Brentidae > Oxystoma > Oxystoma pomonae. The sequence continues at coordinate 101,983,125 of OY998165.1, forward strand.
GGGAATAAACACTTACCGTAGCTGCTCAATGTATATTGATAAATTATCCATAGAAATCAGTTTTGGTAAGTTTTCAATTCCAACACCTGATTTTAAATTTGTAGGTACACCTATTGTCGAGTAATGCAAACTATCCTAAGATTTTGTCCCATACAGTCAAGTATTGTCAGGTATTATCGAGTTTTCGTACACCTATTGGAGGTGTTGGCCTCTCGGTTTTAGATTCTGAGTTTTAAAAATGTTTACTTAAATCTAGTAAACAAAAAAATTTGTGTAAATATAATATTTTTGTGTAAAAGTAGAGTATTGTGGTTTTTGACGAAACATCATTTTAAGTTTCGCAATTATGTCAGTAATAAATAGTCATTTTTAAATATTTAACCTTTGCGTTTCTACATAATTTTAAGACCAAGTTTCTCACCTTTGTCAAAATCAAAATGCATAAAACTTTTAACTTTTCAAACTCTCTACTGTTGATCAAATTCCTGTCTTAAAAACTCTTTTAGTTTTTATCTACTGTTTTACAAAGTTTACTAGTTCTTATCAGTAAATTATTTAACCCATCATCACACAAAATTAGTAAAGTTTAAAAAATTTAATAATATTAAATTGTAATTTTACTCAGAAATCATTTTATTGGGATAATTTCAGATAATTTCGTTTTTTTAACCGGTATCAGAGGGTTTTTACCTCGACTCCCCCTTCCTTTGGGACGCCACTGGGTAACCATATACACCTATATAACAAATCTTATGCATTTTTGTTAGATAACGTTTAAAAAATTGGATTATTTAATTGACGTTACATATTTTATGCAGATTTTATGGATGTCACTAATAAAAAGAATAAGTAAAATTGATAATACAGTACCTAAAATATGTTATAAAAATCTAAACTTTTTACATGAAAAAGTTAGCTCATTTTTTTCCTCGTATTGAAAGGTCATTCATTCATTTTGATTCAGGCCTAGATGAGAAGATTAACTTTAAATTTGGCACAAAATTGGAAAAATATTGGGAAAAAAAAACAAAAAAAAATAGCACATGGTATTGCTATTGTCTGAAGTATTAATTCAAGTGAACTAACTGGTTAGCTGATTAGACTATAGATTTGCATACATCACACCTATAATAAATTACTTTAAATTTAATTTCAGATCAATGATTTCTCGTAATTATTAAGATGTATGATGAATACATTTAAGCAGGCAGCACCCCACCCCACCTACGCAACTAAACATTTTAGCAGGACAAAACACATATGGTAAGCTACCTTCATATTAAAAAGAAAACATTTTAAAATCCAAAAATTCATCAGTAAAATTAAAAAAATTGGCTACTTTCGTTTCAACCACACATAAATTTCCACTTCTTTATTGCTGTAATTTAAGTTTTTGTTTTCTACTATTTTTATTAGCCACCAAAACCTAAATATTTCAAATTTCATTAGTAAAATTCAAGGAGGAATAAAGTTTTAAGGTAACTTTTTATGTCCACAGGATATTTTAAAAAAAAACATTAAATAACAATTAAAGATCTTGAGGTAACTAGGGGATAAGCCACACTTATTTCGTTAATTTACAAGAAAAACTCAAGTCTTTTTCCACTTGGATCCCAACTTGTTAGATTTTTTGAACTTGTTCCCTTTGTTTTCCCAAAGTTTTTTATTATTATTCACTATCTTGATAGTTTTTTTGATCGACAGTTTACATTACTTTTTCTAAATAATATATACAAGGGCCAAATTCATATCGTTTTTTTTAACAGGCAAGTTTTTTTACGACCTTAGCCAGAAAGTTGTTTTATCCTGTCCCTTAGTTTCTAAATCAAAGTGCGTTGGACCAAATTCACACAAGCATTGACCATCACTTAAGTTTCTACTTTACCTTAAATATTAAGTTGTGGGGTAAACAAAAGATAGTCAATAATAAAATTTTCAAAGTAGAATGTAATGTAAAACTTGGTCGGTACTTTTCTAAAAGAATCTAAATTGGCAGACAGCTATAAAACTGGTGGCCAAAAAATTGGTGAGATATATGCTATGTTTTCATGGGTATTGAGTTCGTTTTCAAAACTCATTCTATCTTTTTCTTTTATATAGCGTGTTCTTGGTCTTGATAAAGAACACGCTATATAAAAGAAAAAGATACAATGAGTTTTGAAAACGAACTCAATACCCATGAAAACATAGCAATAGTTGATGTAAGTCTAATAAGTCGGATTATACTCTTATTCAAAGGGTGAGGTGATTAAAAGTTACTATTGGTGTAATTGATTGATTTTATAAACCAAACCTGAAAGCTTTCAATCTTAAGTAGCCATTTCACTGGCTTACATTTTGAAATACCTCTTATTTTTTGTTTCAGGTTATCAGTGCCCAAGCTGATGAAAGAAAAGAGGCAATCCACCAATTATTGAAATATTAGAAAACAATTTGTAATTCTAAGTAACATTTAAACCAATAAGTAAAATAAATCAGTTTTTTTATCCCAAATTTTATTATTTTTTAATAGCAATGTTAAGAGTGACAAAATCAACTCAAATCAATTTTTTCTTTGTAATATAATAAATTGGTAATATTAAATTAAAAACTAGTATAAAGTATTAATCTAGCCAAAAAAACAAATTTATCTAAATGCATTGTAAAAAACTTGCCATGTCAGTCAGTAAAACTTTAGAGTTAATTTAAAAATGCAGCATACATTTAAGGCCCTTTATTTGAAGTAGGTACTAAGTAGGTTTCTTAAATTATATTACTCAGGTATTAAAAATTAAAATAATTTGCTTAATTAGACAACTGCTATATAAATATCAAGCTATGCTATGTGTGTGTGGGAATAAATATCATTTAGGTAATTTAAAAATGGATGTAAAATAATGAAGAAATATCATTTAGGTAAATATTAAATCACATCAGTGCAATTTTTTAAAACATCTTCATCAATTCTTTTTTATAGCAATCAGAGCTTGAAATAACTTAATACTGTACTTAACTTACCCCACCAAACCAATCTAAAGGCTCTTGAAAAAAAACTCTGCCTTATTTTAAAAAGTTTGCAATAACTTAAAATAATATATAGTTGCCCACACTTTTTCGATGACTCCCCCAAAAAATCTGCGATTTTTTTTGAAAAAGTTCTAAAATCGTAGTTACAATAGGTCCAATGTTCTATAACTATCACTTAAGTGACATTTAAATTTTTTGATTTAAACAAATGTGGCCTAATAGAATTAAATAATAAAATTTTATTTCTGTACTATATTTTACACAACTTTTTAATTCATTAAAAGTTATCTTATTATTTTTTAATGGGAGAACAAATAACATTTAGCATACATGTATATTGCATCAGTTTCTTCTGAAAGTTAGTTTCACTATGTCTATTGAACATCGAATCTTTGTCTAGTTTCATTTAGTGCCTTGGAAGGTTGGTCTGTGTCTTACTTGAATCTCTCCATAGTTAATTTGTGGCCCGAGTTGTGGTCTTGTGTGGTACTATCCTACTAGAATGATTCTTACATGTAGCTCCATTCACATACCCTAGCATGTTATACCTAAAAAGAAGTATACACTTTAAGTTTTATCAAAATAGTACTTATCCAAAATCTGATCTCAGCTTTAAGTAGTTATTTTTTCTTTGGTGAACTGCAAGAATCTAAGTCAGTAGTTTTCATTTTAAATAAACTATCTCAATGTATCACATTCTTGCCAAGCCTGACTTTAATTTAAGTGGGTGATAAACTCAACTAGTTGGGCCATGCGTATCTATATTCTATCATAAGGGCTTGCGATTCCCTTTACAGAAGAGTATAAAATATAAACCCAGCTTAAAATAGCAGTGATGTACAAGTTTGGGATAAGTAAAACAAATATTTCCCCATAACAAAAGCGAGTTTTACTTACTGTGCCGTTCTTTGTGGGCTCCAAATATGGTGTAAACTTATTTTCGTCTTCCATTCGGGTGGTTGGAGAACACAAGATCACAGAAGAAACTATACAGCAGGAATTATAAAAAGTATTTTGTTTCCCGATGTCTGCAACCATCGCAGAAGAAATCATGTTAATTTTTCTCAATCAAATCAAAACTTATATTTTTGTACGAGTTTAGTTGTCAAAGTTGAATTGACACGGCCGCGGCCATTGTGAAACAACAAAACAAACCGCGGTGTTGCCGCGATAACGAATTCGCTACGTAACGATATCGGTATGAGCCACTGGAATAGCCCCCCAGGTACCTTAATCGCAGGTGCGTTGCCATCGTCTTCTCCTTGACTCAAGTTGGAAATGTGGGGATACCGAAGATGATTTCCAGGGCGTGGATGGAAGTCGCCCTCATTGCTCCGGTTATTTCTTTACAGAAGAGCCCTTGTAGGATCGTGAGCTTTTTGGATATGTTCAGCTTCTCTCCAACCGGCCACCATACCACTAGAGTAGAGAAGAACACTATATCGGGTTTAACAGCAACAACATTTTTATTGCCTTTATTTTACAAATACAGTTCTGAAAATGTGAAGTTTTAGAGAACTGATAAAAGCTCAAAACTGTTACATTTCGAACCAATTTCGAACTCATTTCGAACCACTTTTAAAAAATTTTAAGCACACTCCTTTCTGATTTTTAAAGCGTGCCACCAAAAAGAAAAAAAACGCTATTGATTTGAATGCGCAATAAAGGCCTTTGTGCTCATATAGTTCGTATCAGCTAAGAAGCACCATTGGAAAAGTCAGGTGCTTTACACATGCACATATTAGGTACCAAAAGTCCAACAAAGATGGAAATAGTTATTCTTACTTGATTTCTAGTCGAGCCTAGTATATTTTTATGCCTTCTAAACTGACTGGGTTTTAATGTGCTAAACACGTCATTTGGAATAAATATAAAAAATCATAGAAATTCGGGTGGTTAAAATATTTTTTAAATTGTACAAAATTAATTGGGAATTAGATCAAAATTATAAGCATATCAAAGTTCGAAATTTTTTTGAGGGGGGTGTGGCTTGACCTCAAACTGCACCCTCCGCCATATTTAAAAAAAACATGGTTACTAGTGGATTTTTCGAAATTCTTTTAAGTGATATTAGGAATTTTAAATCAGTTCTTAATTTTGGGATAGTTGCTTTTTATTTTTTTTATGTTTTAAATGAGGGGGGGTGTAGCTTAATATCCAGCTGCACCCGTCATTTTGAATAGAAAAAAAACCAGGAAGAAGTGTGGTTCAAAATTTTTAAAAGTGGTTCAAAATTAGTTCGAAAATGGTTCGAAATTATAAGCATCTCAAACCTCGAATATATTTCGGGGGGGGGGGGGAGTTTGTGGCTTGACTGATCTCTACGAACACTGATGAATTGCACTAATTTTTGTAAAAATTGGTATTTTGCAAAAATCAAATAAAACTGCTTTTCTGGACATGTGTGGATAAGTACTCTGCAACACATGTGCGAAAAGTATAGTGACAGTTAACGTCATCGTACACTTTTCCACACTTGTGCGGAAAAATGTCTGCAGACGGGTGAAATTTAACGGTCTTAGGAAAAAGATTTTTTTTTATTTGACAGTTTATTCTAATATTTTGCTATTAACGACGGTGCAGACAGCTACCGAAATCTACCCCTTAAAGGAATCTTTAATACGGGAGATATTAATAGCTAAAAGTTTAATTTGTTTTTTTCTACTTCGAACACAAAAGAAAAACCCTTTAGTACACAAAATTTTTTTGAAATAATATATTCATATAAAATATGAAAAAAATTGCTTAAGATATTAAAGGTCAAACATTTAAACTTATTTAATTTTTATTAAGTAGAACACACGAACTGTCACGAAGAAAGAAAGCCAGTGACAATTCTGAATTTGTCAAGCTAAATGCCATCTTGGATTCTGACCAAAGTTTTTTCTGGGTAACAGTGGGGGTGTTGTCTACTGATACAAAATTTTAAGTGTTTTACCTTTCATAACTCAATTCACGGTAAAAAATTTTGTCTACAATGAAAACATGTTGTTTTCTTGAATAAATTGTTTTACCTAAGCTAAAATATTTTTTTTAGGTCAACGCCGTGTTTAATCTTGAAATGAGACTTTCTTTTTCTTCTTTAATTGTTTTGTTTCGATACACCCCATTTTGCAACAAAACAAATTGTCTTCACACAGTCATTCAGAATTCTTGCTTTATTTTATTTAAAATAAAACAAAAAGTAGTTTCTATCGAAGCTACGACGCTCTGTCTTCTTCTAAGAAAAATTAAATCTTGAAAATTGAGTTTTCCCCAAAACAACCCAGTAAAAATGATCTGTAACGAAAACCAAAATTATGCCGCGCGTTGGACCAAAACAACCTGGTGCATTTGTCATGAGAGAAAATAGAGTTTCTATTGTCTTGAATTGATACATCTTCCCGAAATTTGTCTGGACGATTTGTGACAGTTGATCTATAGAAATATGCAAAATACGTGTGATCTTTTGGAAGAATGAGATATGTCCCCTGAATTAATCAAAAATTTTACGACTTTTGTGTTTTACTTTCGGGAATAGTGGCCTTCTGCAGGGGACTTAATGGTGGCTACATATCTCAAACATTACCCAAGGGTCCACTTAGTATGCGTGCCAAGTTTCATTGCTCAATCATTTTTTGCAAGGTTGGACCTTTTATATTCAGGACTCTAGTACTTTTTTAAGTGTGTTGTTGCGTTGTTTCCGACAGAATAAAAATAAATGATTTTTTTTTCAGAATTTTAGAATGTATGTTTCTTAAAGATGTTTGCGTTCGTAGTACTTTTAAGGGTTTTGTTCTTGTTGTGTTATGTTTCCGATGGAATAAAAATAAATATTTTTTTTTATTTTCATACATCACCGTGATCATTTTCAAATTATTATACTTTTTAATATAGTCATCTATATGACAAGAAAATTAATTATAGGATAGGTGTTATCCTATTTTATAAATTGACTTTGTATTCTAAAAAAGGATGTTGATTTCATTGATAAAATTCGTTATTCATTTTATATAAAAGCTAGGGATATTGGTCAGTACGGATTAAGATCCTAATCGAAAAAATAAATTATGTATGTGTGATAATTGACGGACAATAGTATATTTTATACCAAGGGATAAAAAGCCACTTTTACCATGAGGTTTATACGCTATTTTTGCACATTTAAAATTTTTTCCGAGTTTTTTCTCAGCTATGCGACATTCTGATACTCTACTAAAATGATTAACTAGTTTTGCATTTTACGATGATCTGTCAGTTTTTATCCCTGATAGGCCACTTTTCATTCCAATCCCTAGGGATAAAAAGTGCAAGTTTTATCTTTAAAATGCAAAAAGGACATAATAGTGACAAATATTTCTTTAACAAATAAGCTAAGGTATTGAATACGAATATACCAATGAAATTAGTGTCCTCTCTTCTAGAAAATGAGCTCAATTTGTAAAAAGAACCCCGCCAATTTCTTATGGAGCATGGGCACCTGGTAAATTTTTTCAAATTTTAATATGTTATAGGAAAGGGCCAGACAAATATTTTTTTTATCATTGCCACCAACCTCAATCGGTACAGAGTGAGCCAAAAAAAAAGGTCAAATTGACTATTTTGTAAGTCACTAATATAACAAGGATTTAGTGAGGTGCAAAATAGTCAATTTCTCACTAATATAACAAGGATTTAGTGAGGTACAAAATAGTCAATTTTACCGTATTTTCGGCTCAGCTATTAAAATTTGAAAAAATTTAACAGGTGCCCACGCTACATAAGAAATTGGCGGGGTTCTTTTAAATTTAAGGAAAACAATATTTTAGAAGAAAATAATACAAATCTCCTGTTATTTGATTTCAAAGAAAGATTTGTCTTGAAACAAAATATTGCTTTTCTAGGTTTGTCTTAATTTGACAAAGAACCTTGTCTTACTTGAGAAAAGGATATTGTCTTGAGAGAAAACTATAAATATTTTCATTATTCCATTCAAGTCAAGAAAATTATTTGTCTTGGATGGAGAATCAAAAGAATACCCAAATATTTTAATTCTAGAGAAAAAGGTATCTTAGATTAAAACAGTTCCGTTTTATACAAAAACAATTTCTGTTTCTCATTAAAACAGAGAAGTAAAACATATTTTGTTTTAAATCAAGAAAATATTATATAAGTAATTCTTATGATTAGTTAAATCATAAAACTCTTAACAGATGTGCAAGAAAATGCCATTTTATAAAAAGTTGGTGTACCAAACGGTTTTTAGTCATCTTGAAGTAAAAAAATGCAAACGAAATCTTTAGCTATTAGTATCTCCGGTATTTTTAAGATGCCTTTAAAGCCGTAAGTTTTGGTAGGCGTTTGCACTGCCGTCAATCGAAAAATATTACAAAAATCCGTAAAATGTAAAAAATACATTTTTTTCGAACTTTTCATAAAATTTCATATTTATATATGATACAAACGTATTTAGAATGCCTTCACGTCTTATTATGGGTACACGTACAGGGTGTTTCGTTAAAAAGTGAAAATTTAACCACATTTTCATGGAAACTGTAGCAGTTTAACATGTGTCAATAGCACACAGTTTTCAGCTTTTATTAGTTCTGTAAAATTCCAAATTTTCAGACTTCTATTTTTAAAAATAACATCCCAAAAGGCTCACACAATTTAAAAAGAATTAGTAAAATCAGTCCAGCTACTACAATTTATGCTTATCAGCCGTATCTGATTAAAAAAATCAACCGTTAAAGCAAGTAAGGTGAATAAAAATTTGCAGACTAGGCTGGAAAAGGAAACTTTACAAGTCCACACGGAAAGTTTACAGGGCGAGCCGTAGGCGAGACCTGTAAATCTGTGGAGGCCTGTAAAGTAATTTTGCGAACCAACTAATATTCGCCTATTAATAAACTTTTTAATTTAAAAATTAGAAAAATATAAAAAAAAATAAATAAATCAAAGTTAAAAAAAATATATATATTTTTTCCGGTCTCAGTTTTATTTTCATAAAATTGTAAACAATGTGTGTACTTTCCGGTCTGTTGAAAACAAAAATAAATATTATCGATTGAGGAAGGCAGACTGAATAAATGAAATTAAAAACTTGTACAATTATTGCAAATACTTTACAAAGCACATCGACTTTAGTTGAAGATACATTTTCCCTCAGTTAATACAAACCTATTTAAATAAAACACACGACACTAGAATATTAAGTCATAAAATAAATATGTATTGCATGAATTAAGATAACCTAAAAGTGAGTGCATTTGTGCAACCATTAGTCTGTATCTACTTTCATTATTGCCACTTTGATTAAAAATAGAGACATATACTCCATCATCTTATGCAACAACTATCTGTGACATGTTGATATTAAAAAGCTTTTTGTACGTTTAACACTTCACCTAGTAGTTTATCACGTTCACTTTTGTAGATACTATTTGACATGATAGATTAATTTATTATACTGCCTACTACCTAGACCTGATTCTTGAATTGCTAGCTAATATGAATTATCTGGGAATATAAAAGACATTCAATTACAATACACCCATTAAGTAATTCATAAATTGCTTTGAAAGACGCTCAGTCATTAGATTTAGGGAAAACCATTGTCCTCTCGACTGGTAACGCAGCATCAGGCAATAAAAAGCATGCTCCCACCCCACACATGCTGCACCTCACACATGCTCGACCTCACACATGCTACATCCACCTTACGTTTATCAGCTCGATTCTACTAAAGCGGCAACCTCGACGACTAATAATGAATAAGGCAGCATAGTACATGGTTATATAGGTGACCCGCTACAAGTGCGAGGTTGTCACATTGTGTATGTTTTATTCCCAATATATATTAAAAAAGTTATGATTGTTTTCCACAAACCAAAACTACACTTTTTTGCACTCGATGCGTGCTTCGGTAAACAACGTTAGCATCATCAGAAGACGATAAACAATAAACTAAATTAACCTACACTCTATCTTATATGCTATCTTTTAGTGGGCGGAGATAAGACTAATAATTTGTGATTGGTCACGCTTTATAATCCTATCTCCTCTCAACTAAAGACTAAAGTGTACTAAACGGAATGGGTCCTCTATCTTTATTTAAACTATTTCTGGATTTAATGATTTCCATACTTTCATACGCATTAAAAAGTCTTTTGTTTGGTACACTTTTTAGAAGTTTTAGGTTATCTAATGTGAATCTGTGATTGTTTTCAAAAGCATGCTCGGCCACACTTGACTTTTCTTGTCTTCCGTATTTTAAGTGTGCTAAATGTTCTTTGAATCGTGTTTGAATAGACCGTCTCGTTTGGCCAACCTATTTTTTGTCACAATCCATGCAACTAATTTCGTAAATTCTACTTTTTTCTAGAACTGTAGTTTTATCCTTGGGATTTCCTAGTAAACTTCTTATTGTGTTTCCGGATGGATATACTAATTTATTGTTATTGCCGAAATCTACAATTTCTTCAAAAGTAGCCCTCTTTGCAAAACAGAAATGGTTAGATTTAGAAATCAAAAATTTGTTCGCAAAACGAAGTATGTTTGAGCTTGAAGCATACCGACTGTTTAAAAAGTTGACATTTAGACTTAGTGATAAGAACTTTGAAGAATGGTGCTATTTCCAAAGACATATGTTTGTAGTAATTGAGAAAAAATTTACAAATATGATGTCTTCACTTAATAAAAAGCTACAAAAGTTAAAAGGTTCTAAACCAAAACCAAAAAGGTCGAAGGAAATCGCAAACATTGTAGAAAACTTATCCTCTCAAACTTTTAACAACAAAGAAATATCAATTTTAAACAAAGGTCCTAATTTTGCTCTGCCCTTACAAAAAGATAATTTAAGTGATATTATTGCAAATATAGAAAGTTCAATCTCAATTAAATTGTCGTATATTTTGCTGATTATACAAATGGTAATATAATTGCTAATAAAATTTTAAGCCTAATTACTAAAATAGAGGAGATTTATGATAGAGTTATTAATTGGTCTGTCCAGAACTTTTTGTCGTTAAATCTACAGAAAAATATTTGCTAAGATTTTTACCAAACAGTGCAATTTGAATCTTTATTTTTGGTTATTTATTTTATTATATAATTTATGGGTAAAATTGAGACAACGCTGGACTTAATTTCATGTCAAAACATTTTAGCTGCGACATGTTACTTAGCTTATACTACGCCAACATTCACTCTCAAATAAAATATGCTATCCTCAACTGGAGCAATTGTGCAGATGTGGGCAGGGTGTTACTTCTACAGAAATATGCGGTAAGAATTATTCCTAAATTAAAATATGGTGAAAGATGCAGTAGCTCATTTAATAAACTTGAAATTCTTACTGTTGTCGGCCACTACATTTTGAAAGTGTGTATATACGTTAAAAAAATGTAAATTGTTTTTCCAAGGAAAGAAACCACTATAATTATAACACTAGTCATAAAAATCTTCTCCTGCCTGAACCTCATAGGGTAACTTTTTAGCAAAAAAGTTTTTTGTACACTGGATGCAGGCTGTACAATTCCTTAAGCCCTGTGCACACCTATGCGTGCCATGCAGGCTGCTTTGAAGCGGGGTGGGCACTCGGCGTTTCCTGTTCACACCGGCGCGTTTCCACGAAACTCACCAGAAATGCATGAAGTTGCATGCGTTTTTGTCCAAATTTCCCAGAAATACCTATGTTGGCAACACCTCGTGCGTGTCTCATGCATCTTTTTGACGTTTAAGATAACCTAAAATAACTTTTTAAAACTTCGGTAAAATGAAAGACAATTGAGTAATTTGAACAGTTTTACCAAAAAAGTGCAGCAACTAAATTATTTTTCAGTATTATCATGAGAAAACCCTTCAAAAATTAAAAATATATTATTAGATGCACGCGGGAATGCCAACATTGAAAATAGAACAAGTTCTATTTTTCCACTAGAATCGCATGCATGTCTGGGGATTTTTAGGGACATTTTTTTAAATGTTAAAAAATTATTTCCAGAATGACTTTCTTTTGTCAAATTTCCATTTTTTTTGTTTATGTTTTGCAAAAGTTTTTGTGATTGAGAGAGCTGCTTCAACAAGAAATAAATGATGTGGATCCAAGACCATAGTAAGTACTTAATTAATTTATATGCTAATAAAGGCTGTGGCAAAAGTTTTGACAATTTACCGTTTATGTGGTTGGGTTGCTTTGGTTAGCACTTTTTAGTATTGGGTTTCGACTAGGTCAGTCAGTTTTCTTGGTTTTCATGTGAAAATTGAAAATATCAGGTTTTTTCCGACTGTTGTAACTTAAGCAGTTGTGGTAATAAGCTACAACAGCCTGTGTAAAAAAGATATGGACCAGTGGCATATGCAGAAATTGTTTCTGGAGGGGGGGGGGCTTGAACAACAGCATAGTCTACAGATGATCATTTTTTTTTTGATTTTGGGAAAAAATTCAATCTTTAGGAGGTGATATTGAATGGCTCTTGACGGGGCCTTGAGCCACTAAGCCCTTTCTCCCCCCCTCCTAAGTATGAAGGTGGAGGTGACTGACGTACTGAAAGCAAAGCTTGTAGTTAATTTGAATGTATAGATTGGAAACACTCTTGATGGCTGCTCTTGTTGCATTGAATAACACTGTCCATATAAAATATATATCATTAATTAGCCTTTGGCACTAATTATAAAATGACAGTTTAGGTAGTTATAATGTCTCAATTTGGGGCTCTATAGCTAGAACAAACCTTCAGGTTTATAGTTTCAAAAGGAATAAACAATAGATGAGTCTATTATCCTTTTAGCCCATTTAAAAAAAATATTTCATCGAGGTCCTAACAACAGTCAAATCTTGTGTACCTGCCTATTGTCAATCAATGTAAATTATTCTAATTGCTCAAAAATATCCTCACATACTCTCTGGGTACTGACACCAGAGTTCTTCTGCTTGATCTGTAACTTTATTTTGATTTTTAGGCCAAGAACTACAATTATGTGTTGGTTCCTGCCATCACAGTAAACCTACTTTTAAAAAAATTCAGCAAATGAACCGTTTTACAATGTCGTCATCATGCATGCATCAACGTAAAAGCCAGGAAGTATGGAAAGTGAACAACTGTACTATTGTGAAGACGTGGTGTTCATCAGCTCCATAATGTGCATGTCAAAAACAAAACGAGAATTTTAATATGGGATGAGGTTATCCATTTTTAGATTATTTAAATTATGATGTAACTAAATATACTGAGATATACAAATAAAAATTTCCGTAAATCAGTATCAGGTTTTATATGCTTTTTATGTGGTATGTGGAAAAAACTTGTAAAAAAACTAAGACAAATCTCGTAAATATTGTTGTTTCTATATCAGTTTTTACAGCTATAAAACAATACAAAACTCACCAACTTTCATGAGAATTTATGGGTTTTTTTGCCTGGGTTTTAATATTAAATAGGTCAACATTTTATATAAAAATATTTTTTCTGTTATTTATTTTTTATTTATTTCAGATACCACAATTAACAAGTTGCCAGTTAAGCGAGCCACAGAAGTCTTTATTATACATTCTTCTACATACATTTTGGCACTTAGCTATAGAGGATATAATTATAGCGCCTTGCCAATTTTTTTAGGACTTTTCTATATGGAAATCCATTAATATAACTCCTTTCATGGATAATATAGTGTTTTATTTAAATTTAATCATTCACAACAGATTTATTTAAAAACTGAATATTAAAATTGTACTAAAAATTAAAATTTAAAAAGTGCGTACTTGGAATTTTTTTGTCATATTTTAGGTCGTTCATGTATTACAATATTTAAAAAACTATATAACAAAATATAATATTTCAGCCCTTTAATATTAATAATAATTATAAAATTTTATTATTCACATTTTTGGTAACATTGTGTTCATACAACGGTAAAATGTAATCTGGCGCCATCTAGCGTCAATTTAATATACTTCTTTTAGTTCAGACCCCAAGACATTTATTGATCAATATTTGAAACCAGAAAAGTCACCAGATTTAATCTATTATTATTCTGTGTAAGAAAGATGCACAGGTGTGAACAGAAAAGGCATGCAACTTTTCACCCTTCATTTTCAAGGTCGACACGCGCGATTCAAAAAATCCCTTGCGTCAAAAAACCCTGCATGGGCACGCGTTGGTGGGCATAGCGCTTTAGATATATATATTTATTAAAAACTGTTGTTTTTTATCCAGGGGGTCAAGATGCTAGCTTCTGAATGCAACCGGATCGATTTAAATTTTTTTTCTACCCAAGATCTTTTGATCTTTTGGTTTTTAGATTCTTTTCGGTTGAAGTAACTGATGTGGAGGTTTTTTAACTTCTTTTTTGTTTAAATTGCCTTAGGAGCATAATCCTATTGGAAATATTAACACACCAGGACGAACCCGTATCAGGTGACTTAGATATTAAGTATCAGTGCGGAACAATGCCTATTTGTAAGTAATTCAAAGTTGGAAATCAAAGTGTATGATGGTGTTTAATGATGTTTGGGGAGGGTGACCACTGATGAGCCCACGTTGGTTGCCCATGGCGAAACATTGTTTAATTATTTCCTTTTTTCGCTTCTGTCCTTTGTGTGTTCCTCGTGGGGTGCTCATCCAAGTTTGAATTTTCGTTTTTTTCCACCCAAGATCTTTTGATCTTTTGGTTTTTAGATTCTTTTCGGTTGAAACAACTGATTTTGAGGTTTTCTAACTTCTTTTTTACCTTACTCTTTGCCGTGATAAAGATGTGAAAACTTACACCCGGTTCACACCTAGCGTGCCTACGCTGCATTAAACAAAGCATCACGTGACTCTGCATTTATGGAAATCCATGTCCCGTCACATGGTGCGTTCTTTAAAGCAGGGTGGGCACGCGTTGGTGCGCACGGAGCTTTACGAATCAGCACGGATTAATTTTTATCACAATCTATGCCCTCTTGCAATGATCAGAAAGTCGACCCTACGCTGATGTAAGAAAGTTTAATGCCCGTATGCACGGGTTTGACTTGACATATAAGCCGAGTTTAAGCTTTAGTTTTGGTGTACAATAGTGTGGAATATCATGTAAGTGGCACTAAAGCTGTAGTTAAGATCAGCCGTAAAATTACTTCGGCTTAAGCGCATTTTGAGCTTATGTGAGGTATTGTTTGGTTGTTTTTTTTTTTAAAGCCATTAATTTTATGAGTTTTGTTGTTCTGTAGCTATCCCTAAAATCTTTCTGTGATTAGTGGTCTGTGCTTAAAATGGAACTTTTTCGGAATGACGAAGAAGATGAAGAATTAGATTTTGTAATTAATAGAATACCCAGAAGGATTTTTCAAACAATTTATTATTTCAACACTTTTGATGAAGATACCTTTTATGAAAGATTCAGGTTTTCAAAAAAAAGATAATGTTTTAAAGCTAAGCAGACAATTTTTTTTTTCGCAAATTCGTTGCAAAAAAAAAGGGGTTGGATTGGTCTGGTGGTGTAATAATAAATATTGAAGTTTTATAGTTGACCAATTATAGTACTTTAATTTGCCTTTCCCTCCGTATAATCATAAATCATCCAATTTTTTTTTAAATTTTAAACAACCTCCAGTTTTACGTTGTTTTTTGACAGCTGACAGGTAATCATCATGATCACCACACAAAAAACACAAAATAATGCAAATAAATACCACGTTGCCAATATTTTTCTTACTTTTTCCAAGTTCCATATAAGACTCAGTTGAAGCGGTACTTGAAAAAGTGAAAGAGGTAAGGAGAAGCGGTACCACGCGCGACTTCGGTCTTTGTGGTCTTTTCTTTGTTTGCACAATATAAATTCATTTTGCATTATGTAGTTATTATCTGTACGTTGCAAATAAATAAATAAATTAAAAATAAAATAGTTGTATTGTATTAAGTAAAGTTCTCTACTAAAATGAAATCATTATGTTCGGCGGCAAAATGTATGTAGTTCTATACCGTACTTTTGTATCGGTAAATGTTTGTTTAGTATGCGAGTACCTACCATGTGACGGTACTCACACAGTCAGCAAAAAACTTAGTAGCAGCGCACAGCATCGCGATTTTGTTGAATTTATACGATTCGGGCAAACATGCAAGCCCCCTGAAAAATCACCGTGGTAACATGTTAAATTCGCTGAATCAATTGATTAGTATCGCTAAAAAACAACGGATGCCGCCTTCTATCTGACCCACAGCGCAACAAAAATATACATACAGTGTAGTAACTCTTTGTGAATGAATATCATATTTTACAGCATGGCTCTGGATTTCCAATCCAGGATTCTCTGATTTGATGTTCGATTACATAACACAATAAAAGTTTTTTTGGACCTCTCGGTATTTTGTACGATTTAGCTACTTGGTCTTTTTGCGACTAATTTCATAATTTAAGTAAAATGAAAAAAGTTCAATTTATTACCATATAGAATGAGCGGTAGGTAACTTTCAACTTTGGTCAATCCTTCAGATGATGATGCGGATGACTATTTAGTACTATTGTTAAGCTAGGAATAGGACACAAAGAAATAATTTAAAAAGGGATTTAGTGAGGGTGAATAAATAACAAAATCAATGAATAGCGAGCTTTCCCTCAAAAAAGGTAATGGTAACCGTAGATCCGGATTTCGCACTTGTGGTGCTCATCAGTACGGTGTTAGGAATTAGGAGATGAAATGATGATGAAAAAATATGACACAGGATTCATGTAACAGACAACCATCTGTCAAATTGCAGAATCGGCAGATGTACCTTCATTTTGAAGGAAAATTAAGCGTCTCTACGGAGACAGATATAATTATCTTTACAGATATCCTAAGCTCTGGAGTTAGTAAATTTAAAAAGGGATTTAGTGAAGGTGAATAAATAACAAAATCAATGAATAGCGAGCTTTCCCTCAAAAAGGCAATTGTAACCATAGATCCGTATTTCGCACTTGTGGTGCTTATCAGTACGGTGCTAGGAATGAGGAGATAAAATGATGATGGAAAAATATGACACAGGATTCATGTAAAAGACAACCATCTGTCAAATTGCAGAATCGGCAGATGTACCTTCATTTTAAAGGAAAATTAATCATCTCTACGGAGACAGATATAATTATCTTTACAGATATCCTAAGCTCCGGAACATGAATCCTGTGTCATATTTTGCCATCATCATTTCATCATTTCATCTCCTAATTCCAAGCACCGTACTGATGAGCACCACAAGTGCGAAATCCGGATCTACGGTTACCATTGCTTTTTTGAGGGAAAGCTCGCTATTCATTGATTTTGTTATTTATTCACCCTCACTAAATCCCTTTTTAAATTTATTAACTCCAGAGCTTAGGATATCTGTAAAGATAATTATATTTGTCTCCGTAGAGACGCTTAATTTTCCTTCAAAATGAAGGTACATCTGCCGATTCTGCAATTTGACAGATGGTTGTCTTTTACATGAATCCTGTGTCATATTTTTCCATCATCATTTCATCATTTCATCTCCTAATTCCTAGCACTGTACTGATGAGCACCACAAGTGCGAAATCCGGATCTACGGTTACCATTGCCTTTTTGAGGGAAAGCTCGCTATTCATTGATTTTGTTATTTATTCACCCTCACTAAATCCCTTTTTAAATTTATTAACTCCAGAGCTTAGGATATCTATAAAGATAATTATATCTGTCTCCGTAGAGACGCTTAATTTTGCTTCAAAATGAAGGTACATCTGACGATTCTGCAATTTGACAGATGGCTGTCTTTTACATGAATCCTGTGTCATATTTTTCCATCATCATTTCATCATTTCATCTCCTAATTCCTAGCACCGCACTGATGAGCACCACAAGTGCGAAATCCGGATCTACGGTTACCATTGCCTTTTTGAGGGAAAGCTCGCTATTCATTGATTTTGTTATTTATTCACCCTCACTAAATCCCTTTTTAAATTCTTGCCTGCGTTAACATTTATTTCTTTTTCTATAAGAAAAATACACATTTATGGCGGCCTCTATCTCCGTTTTTTTATTCATTACTTTCGGCGGTAGATGTGAATTAACTTTTTCTCCGAGACATATAGCAAACAAAATATTGGATCAAAAATCTTAGAAAAAACACTTTTTTATAAAACAAAACAATTTGTTTTTAAATCGGACCAATGGTCAATGAGATATCGGACTAAAACCGACTTAACCCGAATTATGCATAAATTCAAGATGACGGCGAACCTAGGGAGAAGTTTTGTTGGAAAAATGTGGTTTTAAGAGTCTCATGTGACCTTTTACTTGCTGTAAAAAATTTGGCTGTTAAGTCAGTTTTGTAGATAAATCGCGATTTTCTGACTAATTTATTGGAGTACAAGAAATTCAAATTAAATGCTACATATTTTGCGACATTTAGGCTATTACAGTATCTCATAATTATATGAGTAAACTGCTGTTTTATAAATTCCAAAGTCAAAACTCGTACGTATAATTTTATCCACTGGGTTTTAGTCTAAATCTGAAGAAAGGATTAAAGACCACCTTGAAAATGGCGCGGCACGTTGCATGTTTCACAGTTTTAAATAGGTGATAACAGAATTAAGAGTCGAATTAAATTTGAGCTTTTGGATGTTTGCCAGCCGTGAAGGAAAAACGAGAAGCGAAGAATTAACCCTAATAATTTTAAACGGGTACCTGCCACTGATTTTATTGTCTTTTTTGAGTCCTTAGCATATATGCTAAATATTGACTTAGGGCGCCTCTTGCTATCCCTACTCTTTTTTTGTTTATATACTGTGCGAGATAAAAATTTACTTAGGGAGTCAGATATCATAGTTTAATGCAGTGTGTTCGCAAATAGCGATTTTGTCGCGTATTTAGTAGTCAAGGGGCATAGAGTCGAAATTCGGCCTCCGTGGGACTTTTGATGATGATTTAACGAAACCTGTTTTAATCGGTTACTAATAGACCACATAACATCACCTTGCCTGTGAACAGCCTCAAAAGTGCTGCAGTTAAAAAGTGAGGTCAGGACGACAAAATATTTTTTTAAATCTTAACTGTTTGACCTACGCTGATGAAATTTGGTACACATATTGGCCTTCTGGCGAGATTAAATAATATAATTTAAAAAATAACATTGTGTTTTTAGATTTTTTCCTGTATCTCCTGAACGACTTATCATGCACACTTGAAACTATGTGGTTTTGTATTACATACTATTACCAATCAGCCTGACATCACAAAAAAATTTTTTAGCCTGTGAGCGGAGAGGCCTGAACAGACGCCATTTTTTTGACCATTTCGGGGCATCTAAATTTTATATAAATCGGTTACTTATAGACCAATCAATATTTCTTCACCTATGAATAGCCTCAAAAATGTTGCAGTCCAAAAGTGAGGTTAGGGTGACAAAATATTTTTTTAAATCTTAACTGTTTGACCTACGCTGATGAAATTTGGGAATCATATTGGCCTTCGGGCCAGATTGTATTATAAAAATAAAAAAATAACATTTAGTGTCTCTAGGAGCCGGTAGAGAGCGAAATGTGGTTTTGATTTTTTGCGTAAATGGATTTTTTTTTCGAAATTGTCAAAAAAATGGCGTCTGTTCCGGGCCCTCTGCTCACAGGCTAAAACATTTTTTTGTGATACCGGGCTGATTGGTAATAGTATGTACTACAAAACCACATAGTTTCAAGTAGTCAGGATAAGTCGTTCGGGAAATACAGCGAAAAATCTAAAACCACATTTCGCCCCCTACTGGCTCCTAGAGGCACTAAATGTTATTTTTTTATTTTTATAATACAATCTGGCCCGAAAGCTAATACGATTACCAAATTTCATCATCGTAGGTCAAACCGTTAAGATTGAAAAAAATATTTTCTCACCCTAACCTCACTTTTGGACTGCAACATTTTTAAAGCTATTCATAGGTGGAGAAATATTGAGTGGGCTATAAGTAACCGATTTATATAAATTTTCGATGCCCGTAAGATAAGTTTGCGTAAACAGATTTTCTTTTTCGAAGTTGTCACAAAAATGGCGTTTTTGTGTTTTTTTTGTGGCATCAGGCGGATTTTTAATAGGTCGTACTACAAAACCACATAGTTTCAAGTGTGCGGGATAAGCCGTTCGGGAGATACAGAGAAAAATCTAAAAACATATTTCGCCCACTAACGGTCCCTATGAGTACCAAATTTCATTATCGTAGGTCAAACCGTTAAGAGTTATTTAAATATTTAATCACTCACTTTTTGACTGCAGCACTTTTGAGGCTGTTCACAGGCAGGGTGATGTTAAGTGGCCTATTACTAACCGGTTAAAACAGGTTTCGTAAAATCATCATCAAAAAGCCTACGGAAGTCCATATGCCGCCAACTATAGTGTCTGATTTTGGAATAATTCTCGAACACATCGATTTTTTATTCAAGGGGATACTTTTCGACTATTATGAAATTTTTATAGAATGCACCCTCTTCGAGGGGTAAACTTGACCCCTATATTTTGAATAGGCAAATTGGGTCCAGTGATACCTAGTTTTATAGGTCTTTCATATTTTTTCGAAAAAGTGTTAAAATTTTAAAAATCAAGCGATTAGTTGCATGGACCAATGCAAAAATTATTACCCAGAGCTTCGACTTGTCGCGAACGACAATCCACTTCACTCTTGCCGGTGGAATCCAGCGAAATCATCTAACGTCCAGTGTTACTGGATGTCGCCAAACATTAGTTTTTTGAGGCTAAATTTTTGATTAAATAATAACAACCCAAGTAACACAGCTTCAACAATATAGACTTTAAAACCAAGTCCATGCTGCAAAAACATTAGTACAGCTCTCTTTTGCTTTAAAATAAAAATAGCTAACTTGATTTAATCTGTAATTTTGACTATTAAAATTGTTT
Source organism: Oxystoma pomonae (assembly GCA_963921995.1). Taxonomy (NCBI): domain Eukaryota; kingdom Metazoa; phylum Arthropoda; class Insecta; order Coleoptera; family Brentidae; genus Oxystoma; species Oxystoma pomonae. The sequence goes on from OY998165.1 coordinate 102,003,961, forward strand.
TAATACTAAATTTACATTTAAAATAACTTCTATAGTTATATCATCTAGCGAATCAACTTAACTAACAAAATAGTTGCAATATTAACTTTTTTTCTTAAAACACAACTGAAAAAAATGCCAAGATGGCAACGGCATTTATTTGTTGTAGCCTAGTGCAATTTTTATTAAAATCTAGCTGATGTCAATGCTATTTAGCACTTGAAAATAAGCGCCATCTACCGCTAGGCTGGGACCGTGAGCCAACAGCAATAACGCCAAGATTTGTTTTTGTTTTAGATTTATTGTTTTAAAATAATGCTAAGTTGCTTAGTTGCACGGGCGGGCGACCGGCCATGTTTTATATATTATGGCGAAACTTAACCTCTCAAAAATTTCTGAAAAAACAATCTTTTTTACATAAATATGCTCAAATCTAAGTCAAAAAATCTTTTAAAATTATTTAAATTTTAAAAAATTAAAAATTTATATTTAAAAAAACCTCTTATTAACTCAAATTTTTGAAGCCCGTAAAGTTTAACGAGGTATCATAACAGGTTTCATCATCAAATGGGCCTTCGCACAAAGATTTGGCTCTTGGGAAGTCCACAAAATGCGTATTTTTGATTGAGAGTTTGTTAAACATCGGTAATATTTATTTTAGTTGTCTTCATCTTCAGTATTTTATGTTGGCGGAGAATACATTTTTTGTCAGGGGATGAACCAGAATACGTTAATTGCTTCTTATCTTCAGCGTAAAGCAATAAAAGGGACAAAAAAAGAGATATACCCGCAGCTGGTACGTTTTGATATTATTTTGCTCTCTTTGGAACAAAGGACCATGCAAAATAACTAAAAATGTCGAAAAGTCCAAAAATTTGGAACGAAAACATGAAAAAAGTCTCTCAATATGGCAGCCGTCGTGGCTACAGGAGAAAAAGCTGAAATAAACTTAACTCAGTCAGGGACAGATGAATGGGGGAAATAGAGGAAAAGCTGCTTAATTGCTAGTGGTCAACGAACTATCGCTCACGATACGTTCAAGCTCTGAGAACGGGACTTAAAATTGAATTTCTCAAAAACGAATCCACAGGTTTTTAAAATTTTTGCACTGTTTTAAAGACATTCAAGAGTATCACGCGACCAACTTTACCTATTCAAAATATAAGGGTAAGGTTTACCCCTCGAAGAGAGTGCACGCTACAAAAATTTTAAGACAAAAAATATCCACGTCGAATAAAAAATCAATGTTTCCGAGAATTTTTTCAAAAACAGACTCTAAATACCTGAAAACGCCTCTGTTTCGTTTTTGTTGGACCACACTGTATATAGAAAAGTTATGTTGACGATTTTTTCACAAAATTGTTAAATATTCTTAAAAGTGAAATATTCTAAGAGTGTTGTTTTGTTGGCGTATAACTTTCCTGTACTTAAAATAAACAATGGTGAGATATAAGACTAAATCAGAAATAAAAATAATTGATCAAAGTTTAACGACACACCCTGAGGTAACATCAAAGGAAAATAGATTTGGTAGACTGGCGCCATAACCAAGGGTGGTTAGAGCGTGTGGTTTTTAGGCTACCTATTTTGAAACTTTTGGAGCTAAGATTTTGTAGAAATATCTATTTTTGGATTTCTAATAACCTTAAATGCCAGATAGACGACTATCATGTCTACTATGCTGGCAATGATGGATAAAACCACTATAACGGCGTAGCAGTCATTTTGAATAAAGAAATTCAAAAATACGTTATCTCTTTTGTTCCTGTGTCAGATCGAGTCATATTTCTTTAGCTAAACTCTAAGCCTTTCAATGTCAATATTATTTAAGTATACGCTCTAACCCGTAAATATTCAGATGATGACGTAGAGGCATTCTACGAACAAGTTTAGACTGCCCTTAATTTTACAAAAAACACAGAAATTAGCATTGTTATGGGGGACTTCAACGCAAAACTTGGAAACGCCCCAAGAGAAGACATTGTTGGAAGGTACAGTCTTCGTACATCAAATCACCGTGGAGATCGCCTTTTTCAGTTCTGTCAGGAAAGAGATTCTATCTTATTAAATACTTTCTTTAAACATCCAGCTAGACGCCTTTATACTTGGACTTCTAAATCCGACACCCCTGAGAGTATCATAAGAAACCAGATAGACTTTATGTTAATTAATAAACGATTCGGAAACATTATTAAATCTTATCAAAAACTTATCCTGGCGTAGATGTAGGCTGGAATCACAATCCCGACCCAGGTTGGACGAACTTCGGGATAACATGATAGCAACTAAACTTAAAGTCGAATTTAACAAAAAGCTTAAAGATATTAATGAGTCTACCGAACAAGATGCAGAAATGGTCTGGACAAAGGTTAAAAGTGACATAGTTGAAAGCACAACACTCTTAGGCAAGGATGAAACAAGAAATAGAAAGAAAGTTGATGGATAAAAGACGCAGTAAAAATAAAGCGATCAGTATCACGAAATCAATAGAGCAATAAAAAACAAGATAAGATCAGCAAAACAAGACTAGATAACAAAGCAGTGTCAAGAAATAGAAGATCTACATGCTAAACATGACACTTTTAATTTATACCAACGCATAAAGGAAGCGGCCAGATTATTTAATAAAAGACCGGATACCAAAGAAAAACTAAAAGAATGGTGAAGCTATATAGAACATCTCTTTACCGATAACCGATCCGAAAAGCCAGAAGAATTCTCGAACCAAGGCATAGATATAATACCAGAGGAAGTAAAACATGCAATATTTTCAGCTAAAAACAGAAAAGCGGTAGGGCAAGACGAAGTATACACTGAGGTTTTAAACCTAATAAACAAGGAAGATTCGCTAAATACGCTGGTTATCTTGATTTATCGTAAGTGAAAAATCTTTGCTGATTGGCTAAAATCAACTTTTGTTACGCTGCCTAAAAAATATTCAGCAAAGAAGTGTAGTGATTACCGCCTAATCAGCCTAATGAGCCATATGTTAAAAATATTTCTAAAGATTATCCCCAAAAGAATTTATGGGAAAAGCGAATCCTTTATGGGCGACACGCAGTTCGGATTTCGTGATCGGTTCGGGACAAGAGAGGTCTTATTCGGCATTCAAGTCTTAGTTCAGCGATCTAGGGATGTGTCGGTGCCAGTATATGCCTGTTTTATAGATTATGAGAAAGCATTTGATCGATTCCAACACGACAAGCTCATAGAATCGCTAAAAGAAGTTGATCTAGATGACCGAGATCTAAAGATAATCGCTAATCTATACTGGAATCAGACTGCTCAAATAAATAAAATAAATAGCTAACTATCCGAAGAGATCCAAATAAGAAGAGGAGTACGCCAAAGTTGTATATTGTCCCCGCTGTTGTTTAATATCTATAGTAACAAAATCATAGAGAATGCATTTCATAACTGCGAAGAGGGTCTGACCACAAACGGCATAAAAATCAACAACATACGATATGCCGACGACACGTCATAATAACAGACAAGCTGGAAGGCCTGCAAGAGTTGTTGAATCAAATTGCTGCCAAAAGTTCGCAATTCGGGCATAACTTAAATGTTGGAAAAGCAAAATGGATGTTCCAATACAAGGAAAATAACATCCGAGGCATGTTAGAAGTAAACGGGCAGCAAGTTGAACGTGTGGATTCATATAAATACTTGTGGAGTCTCCTCAATGAGAACTGGGACAACATGCAAAAGTTCGTGCAAGAATTGAACAGGTCAGATCATCTTTTATCAAAATAAAGTCAGTGTTGTGTAGTCGCCATCTAAATACCACTCTTCAAATTCGTGTGCTTCGGTGTTATGTTTTTAGCATGGACACTGACTAAGGCCATGTGCAAAAAGTTGGAGGCATTCGAAATGTGGTGTTATCGTAGAATACTAAGGATATCTTGGATAGACCGAGTAACTAATGTGGATGTTCTCCTTATAATAAATAAAGAGCTTGAAGTTTTATTTACCATCAAAAAACGAAAACTTGAATATTTTGGCCAAATTTTGAGAAATGACAAATATAAACTTTTAAAATTGATAATAGAAGGCAAAATTGAAGGCAGAAGAGGTCCAGGTCGTAGACGGATATCATGGCTTAAAAATCTTAGACAATGATGGTGTTAGTACTACGAAACTTTTCCGAGAAGCAGTGGACAGGGTGCAGATCGCGCTGATGATGAGCCAACGTTCGAAGAGAGCATGGCACTTGAAGAAGAAATAATCTTAACAGGACTATGTAAAATTTTGGGTTCAGAAAACAAAAAAAAACTTACTTTTAGGTTGAAAACATAAACCGTGTTATTTTCACGTTTTTTTTATTTATCCATACTAATATGGAAGTCATATTGGTCAAGAAAACCTAAATACAAAATTTTGTCATGGTGTCTCTCTGTCTGTCTGTCTGTCTGTAACACGATTACTCAAAAACCGATTTTTATCAAATTTGGCACAAAAATTTGTTGGCACTAGGCGGTGAGCTGATTAGTTTTTGGTGGTGAGGTGTTGACAAGAGGGTTGAAATGGAGGTTACACTTTTTGAAATATCGTAACTTGGGAACCGTGGTAGTTAGCAACACGCGGTTTTCACACTGAGATTGATAATTATGTTCTCTAAAAAAACAAAAATGTACTTATAAAAATCATAACATACGAAATGTAGCAGCTAGGGACACACGGTTTTAATATTTAAACCGATAATTACATTTTCAGCAAAACCTTTTATAAAGTTAAATCTTTAGTTTTTCAGAAACAAAGTATACGTTTTTCACAGTTTTTTAAATAACTTTTAGTCATCCATATATAATGTGGTATCGGCAAAAAAAGGTTTCTTTATTTTCACTAAAAATTAGTTTTTTTTCTTAAAAAAAACTTAACTACAAAATTTTCGGATGGTGTCTGTGTGTCTGGGACACACACAAACATTCTTTACTACCAGGTGCAGAGCTGATTAGTTTTTGATGGGTGTGAGGGGTTAGAAAAAGTCTAACTGATGAACCGCAGCAGCTAGCAACACGCGGTTTTCACATTAGGATTGATAGTTTTTACCCAAAAAAAAAAATTTAAGAATTTTAAATTTTTTCAACTTTTTTAAATTTTTTAAAGATTTTCTGGGTGACGCTTCCTGACGCCATTTATTTTTAATAAAATAAAACATTTGATAGGTTTTATGTTTATTTGTTTCTAATAAGAGTTTCGTGTGACATCTTTTTAAAAAGAAAATATTCTCTTTAGAATAAACAGATTAAAACATATTTGTCCATAAAGAAAGCACTGCATTTATTTTTACCCCCAGATTACTTTAATTTGTATTATCTACATTCTGCTTAACTTGATCTATTGCAGCACTTTTCATCGATCATGTAACCACAACAAACCAAGTAAAAAAAAAAGAAAAAAAAGAGGCGACTACAGCATCGTTTGTGGTTCCAAATTATAGGTTGTCAGAATAACCGCTCAGCATTTCTATCCGTTAAATCATCTTTCGTTCTTTTAAATTGTACGCTTTTATTTAGTCAGCTCTTATGCAGGCATGAATAAAAATCGAATGCAGGCACTTAATAGAATCATCCAGTATTTTGCCGACTATTAAGTTCTTTACATATGGACTATAGATAAGATGAGTGTGCTGTTAGTTTTTCTTATTGGCCTAAAACCGTAGAATGTAGCGAAAAAACCACCGATATATTCTTGAGCAATAAGCCGGGGATCAGAGTCGAATCTAGTGACGCTTGCGCAATCAAAAGGTTTTTTTCTTGAATTGTAATGTTTCCTAAACTGATGTTCGACCTTGGAAGGCGATAGATTCAAGAATACACGTCCAGAACAAATCGGAATCAGGTAACTTAGGTACAAGTGCGGAAAGATGCCTATTTGTGAGTGATTTAAAATTGGAAATCAATGTGTTGGATTGAAAATGATGAGTTCACGCTGGTAACCCAGGGCGAAATCTGATTCAATTGTTTTTATTTTCGCTGGTGTTCTTTGTGGGATACCCATCCAATTTTGAATCTTCTGATATTTTCTTTTTACCTTCCTGTTATGAATATTAAGATTAAAAATAAAAATTTTGTTGTGATTTAGAAACAAAAAAATTATGTTTCCGGCGAAAATCTCTGTATTTAGCCAGTGGCGGCACTATTAAACCGGTTTTTTTAAAGGCCAGAAGAAGGTGGTAAATGGATTATTTAATTGCAACTGTTAGCATTCACTGGTAAATCTTATTTTTTTTAGTTGATATAGACCTTTACGCCCATGCTTGTATATTCTTTAAATAGGTTCTACTTATGTGTTTGTTAACGAGACGCCACGATTCCGAAACAATCGTTATAACCAGCAGTTCATCTTCTTAAACGGCTTTTGAACTGTGGTGTTCTCTTTCTTTTCTGAATGTTAAGAAAGAGATAAATATAATTTTCGAAAAGTCGACACAATATGATAGGATCAATTTTTTTCAAATTCCTTACTCAAAGCCATCGTTTGTTTAAAAGGCCCATACGTCTAGCAAATCTCATGAATATATCCAAATTATTGCAGCGTGAAAAGAGAAAACAGTTTAGCACAAATATAAGAAACTTTTTTTTTATAGGACATGTAAGTACCTATACCCTGCTATAGTTTATATCAAATTTTTAATACCACATTCAAGATGGCGACTTGACATGCGCAAAAATTAAATGAAATTGTCAATGTCAATCTAGAGAGCCTTTCATTTAAAATAAAACAGGTGTTTTCAAATATTTGAGGTAATATTTAAAAAAAAAACTTTCGTTTCAGGAGGGCAGCACGCCCAAAAAACTCTGGTCGGATGACCCAAGAAGAGCACGGTTTAACTTATATTTTTTAATAATAATCAGTTCTGATAGATAGTGATTTAAACTTAGTTTATCTTAAACTTAGTTTTCCTCCAAACAAAGTCTATTTTTAACTAAGTTCGGTTCAAATCAAGTTTAAGCCAGAATAAAATCACCCTGCAATATCCCACCCAACACCGTTACATAAATATTACTTAAAAATTACAACACATGATTACTTTGTTACCTACATAAATTCTAAGTAATAATGCCATGAACAAAGTTTCCTGCTTTTTACGTAAATAAGGTGTAATTGAAATATACATGGCAACAAATAATTGGGAATCGGTAAATATCGATTAACTAGGAACTAGAAAGTAAATCGAAAGGTAAAATTAGGGTAAATTTTTTTACATGCCCAGTAAACACAGTTGTGTAGAAATTACGTAAAATTTACATGACAGATTTACCATGTTACGTAAATTTAAGGTCATGCGCAGAGCCCACCTAATTCTTACATAAATGTTTTTTAAATAATATGACATAACTTTTACATAAATAAATCCATGTTACGTGGGGGTTAAGTAAAAACTATGTATATTTTACGTAACAACAATTGGCATGTAAATTTAAGGTCGCAATAAGTTATTAATAAGTTGACTTAGATGGCATAATTAATACATAAAAAATTTTATGTAACAATTATGTAAAATTTTAAATGTAAACTTAAGGTTCACATTGTTCCATAATATTTATGGAAATTTCAAAATTTGAATGTGACGTAAATCATGTTATAGAGAGTTTATGTTATTAAGATGATATAAATATTACATAAAATGTTTGGCATAATAGTTATGTAAAATTTTAAATGTAAACTTAATGTCTAAATTTTTACATAATAGTTATGTAAATTTTATTACTTTCATTTAAAGTATATAATTTTATGTAACGTTTATGTAAATTAGATTACTTTAATATTACATATAATTTTTTATATAATAAGTATGTAATATTTTTTATGTAAAATTAAGGTCCCACTATTTACGTAAATTTTAAGAATTTTTTTATAAAATCCTATTATTTACGTAAACTTAACATTGCTTATGATGACTTAAATTTGCAGTCAAAGTTTTGACGTAATGATTACATAATGTTTTCATTAAAATATTTTTTTGTGGGATTTACGTAAATATAATGTAATATATTTTACATAAATATATGCATATTAGATTTATATAAATATTAGGTCACAAGTGTGTTTACTGGGTGTTTATATCTCTAACAATAAAAAATAAAAAATATAAAATTAAAATATAAGAAGGTAAAATTGACGTCACGTAAATAAAGTACTCTTTATGTAACTACTATATCAATTTATAACATAAATTTTATATAAATATTACGTATTGCAATGTAATATTTATGTACAATTAAAGTCATATTATGTATATAATATTTATATACTTATAACGTCACAACAAGGTAAAATGTAAAGTACATGTCCTGCATAATGCCATGCACAAAGTTCCCTTCTTATTACGTAAATATTAGACACTTAAAGTAAATATTTCGACGCATCTGTATCGGTATACCTAACGTATTCGAAACAAAGCCAAATTACACTACATTTTTGACTAGTTCATGCCATGTTTCGAATGATGCCTGCTTTTCTGAAGGGCGCGATGACATCACTGCTGATTGAAATCGTTGCGTACGTTCGTGGGTCCGTAACGTTACGAATATCCCTCCGTACGCAACGAGTGGAATCAGCTGTTTTGTTATCAAAGAAGCAGGCATCGTTCGAAACATGGTATGAACTAGTCAAAAATGTAAGTGCATTTTGGCTTTGTTTTGAACGCGTCAGGTATACCGATACCGATGCGTTGAAATATTTACTTTAACTGTCTATTATGTACTTAAAAAACATAAGATATGTTATGTAAATATTACGTAAATTTTATGAAAACTTTTTTTATGAAAACTTTTTTTATGAATATTTTTTCACTTTATATTTACGTAAATACTATGTTAATGTAACAAATGTGTTTGCTGAGGTAGTGCCATCTAGGTATTGAACTTGATAACCATTTTTTTAACAACATTTTGCAATGCCGACTTTATGTACAGATAAGTCCCTAATAGACCCACATTATTATATTTAAAAATCTTAAAATTTAAATCTTAAGGATGAATTTCAATAAAAAATGCGCTTTTTCCAATTACTTAATTTAAAATTCTGTTAATCAAATTTGTATCAAATTTTGTACACGGAAACATTTCATGGATTTTGCATAATTTTAAGTTTTTTATATAATTCTACGTATCCTAAAATTTTTTAATTCCCGTTAAAAATTATCGATTATTTAAAAAAACTAAATAAAACAAGATATATAAATATATATATATATATATTTGAAAAACCACGCGAATGGTCCGTGGGGGATACCAGAAGCCTCCGCTGTGCCAAATTTTGTTAATTTTTAATGTGCGGTTTATCTGTTTAACTAAACGAACTGTTTTTAGGATTCAAATTCACTCTTAATGCTATCATTTTTCGACTCAAGAAAAAAATATTTTCGTTTTAGTGTTTACTTAAATTTTTGAACTATGTTGCACTTTTGAGTGGAATTTATTGTTTTTAAAAAATTTTTACTAATGATTTCATTTTTAAAAAGCAGATTTTATTGGGTAGCGGCCCCTGTAGTAATTGTGGAATTCAATTTAGTAGACATCACTTAAAATACTAATAGTTTCCTCACGACCGTAAAATTTTCCTCTTTTTAAATTTACCCGCTTTTTAATTATTTTATTTTGTACGCATGATCGCTCTAATTTTTGACAAATGATTGTTATACCTACCGTCTGAAATTGTGCCTTCAAAACTGTGCGAAGCGTGACGTTCTGATCATGACTTTGCTCTAAAGACATTAAAGTTTCTCACACCTGCCGTTACCATAACTATTTTTTGAAAGTGACTCATTTTATGGGGGGTGTTTATTAAATTTGATAATGTTTAAAAGCAGGCGAGACGTAACATGTAGTAGTAGACTGTGATTTAACTATGATATTTTAGAAAAAGGCCAAATTTATTTTTATCTCTTTATTAAAACGACGTTTTTAGTCACTGTCTGAAAAACAACAAAACATCAAAAAATTAGATGCTGTTAACCATCTAATTTTTTGACAATGATATATAATTTTAAAACAGAGTACTTGGCGGTGGCTAAGCAAATGCTTTTGTGTGGCTCCATAGCCGTCCTTGATTTAGGGCCGGTTCCTCAATAGCGAGTGAGCATTAACTCGACCAACATAACCATGTAAAAAACTTTAAAATCGGGTTAAAATTAAGTTCAGGGTAACCAGGGCTTCCAGATAAGGGTAAGTTAACTTACCTCAGGGTTAGCCTAAAAAAAATATTGGCTTAATTTAACTCTTTGGTAACCCGCTATTGAGAAACCGGCCCTTATAGTAAGCATAAAAATTGATATGCCAATGGTTTCTGTGTTGTTGGTTTTTAGACGAATTTCCGGTTTTTTGATTTTTTTTGAAGAAGGTAATAAAAATGAATGAAACTATGAAACTACGAAGCTTGTAAAAAAACTCGATTTTAGCCATGTATTGATGAAAAATATAGGGTGGGCAACAAAAAATGAGAGTTTTTGAATTGCATATAATTTTGGAAGCAAAAATAAACTACATCTCATTTACTTTGAATTTAAAGTATTAACTTTTTTAAATGCTTAAGATCATTAGAATCGGTTTGGTTTCTGTCAAATTATAGCCAAAGTACAAATTATAGCTAAAGTAAAGCTTAATTTTACTTAATTTAAACAATGCCTACCTAAATATGGCAAAAATATATCAAGAAAAAAAACAGACCCCTAGAATAGTTAACTATTTACGTTAAATTCGTCTTTTGATATGAAAGTGTCTCAAAAAAAGTTTCAGGGGGGGCCGATAAATTGCTATTTTTTAAAATTCTCCACCAACTTGTATTTTTAAGAAATGTAATTTTTGACAGTTGTTCTGAAAAGTACGAAGTATATTCTTTCCACTTATGTATTTTTTTTAAGTTAGAGGCATTTCAAAAACTCTCATTTTTTGTGGCTCACCCTATATAGTTGGATGTAAAGTAGTGCTATCGCTCTTATAAATGCATTGTAAATACTAATCCAATACCCTAATAGTTTGTCTGAAAGTTATGTATTGTTCGGGGTGTGAACTTCAATAAAAGAATGGGTAAATTATGTATTATATATTATTATAAAAACTTGTTCTATTGTGGCAGCCATGAATACGTCCCTGCACACTTTTTTGTGGTCCAGAAATTTTTGTCGCGAAAATTAAAAAATACTATGTAATTTTTTTTTGAACGAGCATATTAGTGCTTATTAATCTAGACTTATTTTTTCTTACTTTTCATTTTTTTGCTTAGTACAAAGATTTAAAATTTTGTGCTCTTTATGTGTAACCAAAAACATTCTATTCTAAATTCTAGGTATTATCCCTTCGTACTTCGTACAACTTGTCAAAATCGATCAATTTTCTGAAAAATACATTTTTTATATAGGAAAAAAGTATGCAATATCCGGATATTTCCGGCCATACCTAAAAAAAAATTGGCTGCGATCAAGAAAATGATTTTTGTCTGAATAATTGTTGCTTTTTGTTACGTTGAACTCAATGGCTGGTCGCCTGTTTTGGATACCCGCCTTTACTTACACTAAAATTCAATTATCATGATTAAGTAGGACTGGACCCAGTCTGGAAAATCAGATACTCGTGTAAATGGATAAATCATGAAAATATAAAAAAACAAAATAATAATATAATGAAAAAGCATAGTAAAAAAATACCATTTGATGATTGATGTGACTACGTTATTTTAGGCTCAACCGTCACCTATATAAGGCACTTTTTTGTACTTCCTCGCGCAACGCAACACCATCTCAACTGAAAAGCCAGTTATATGCTCTTTATCGTTTTAGTATCGTTTGACCTACAATCGCGGCCATATTGACAACAAACTGATAGAAAATCCATGTTTTTACCTATCAATTTGGTTGTAAAAATGCCGGAAACAGTACGCTAAAGGGCACTGAACATTTTAGAAACAGTACGCTAAAGGGTACTGAAAAGATATGAGTTAACTGGCTTTTTAGTTAAGAATGGTTTTGTAACGTTTCGGGGTATTAGTGTAGGAATAAACAAACCCATGCCAAAAAATATTAGCCAAAAGCATAATATTTGTCTCACTCCATTGTTTAAAACTGACAGTTTGACTAAATCTTCCTTAGTTGCATCACGACGCTTCCTTTTCATTTCCTTTTTCAAGTTTCTCATTTTCTTCTTTAGGTAATCCATTTGCTTTTCACGTTTTCTTCTGTTAGATTTTTTCTTTAAAAGCGTATTTTCACAATTCGCGCACGCGATACCATCTTCACTTGTCGCGTGACAGCGCAAGAAGTATACTGAAGTAGCCTAGCAGAGATCAGGCAGGCTGCAGGGGTGGTATGTTTTTCTTATCTCTAAAACTTGCGTATGACGTGCTACGAAATATCACTACCAGGTATGTCTAATAGGATCTAACCAATCGAAGTATAATAGTATATTTTTAAAACAAAATTTAACTAAACCATATAAACAACAATGAAACAAAAAGTAAAGTTGTTTAGTTGTATATATCATTACCCCCCCTCCTCTTGTATACGCCGGTGAAATATTGATTTGCATAAAATTCTCAGGTAAGGTATAAACATTGGCAACCATCCGCCCATTCCCGCATACCTACGCGCTTCTCTTTTTTTTTGAAACCGACAAAAATTTCGCATATTCCTTCTCTTCAACAAATTAAATTTTATTCTCGCGATCACGCAGCCTGGCATGTTTATGATAATTGAATGGCCAAAAAGCGACCTGAAAAAGTTAATATTGGATTTTATTCGACTGCTTGCAAAGGACTTTTAAGACATTTTTAGTTTATTTACGGCGTCTAATGTATGTAAAATGGTCAGCAAGTAAGCAAAATGGTAACTGTAATGTGGCAGTAGGTTGGAGCAGAATGCGTTCGGGGACCGTTTAGGTGCAAAAGATGGTCGACTGACCCTGGATGTAAGGCCCATTTATGTCTTCTCCATAAAAGACTTTATCTTCATTGCCGCGCTCAAAACCGGGTTCAGCGTGTTTATGCGAATTTTAATTAATTTGACGAAATTTCACCAGCCAAATTCTCAAACCATATTGCATCCGATAAAGAAGAATTATTCATTTTATTTTATTTATTTTTTACTTTTAGCTGGTATATATCAACTGACACTACTATTTTAAGAGCCTAAATATAATTTTGGCCAAAAACAGATTTAATCGATTCACTTTTCTAATCTTGCATGCACTCAGATATTTGGTATGTTCTTTTATCTGATCGATGCGCACCGTGCGCTCCAAAATGGCAAATTCCCGTTCTTTTATTCAAAATCGAGCAAACCGTGCACACTTTGTCGCATTCGTTTTTAGACCGAGCGAGCGAAAAGAGCTGCTCGATTAGCTCGATGCTTTTCGAGCGAGTATATTGAGATCTGTCAAACTGCGGAAATTCTAACCTAGAAATTTTGTTTACTTACCGAGTAGTGCCAAGTTTAGTTTTTTTAAACGTTTGAGTAGTTTCTACAATGCTGTTCATTTAAAGTTTTGACGAAGAAAATGTTTTATACAACAATAAAAGTAAGCGCCGAGCAATATTACAAGATTATTGTGCAACAAGGTAAGTAAAATTGTTTTTGGCTCATTGATGTGGCAAAGACAGTCTTCGTGATGGAAAACGTTAGTGCCTGCAAGCGAAAAATGAAAACACAAACTTTGCAAAAACAAATTTGAAGGTTAGGTTATATAAAAAAAACTCTGTGCGGGAAAAAGACGTTCGTTTTTTGTTTATCGCACCGTGAGCTCGATCAAGCTCTACACTCTGCACGCTTCGCTCTCTGAGCAGATAAAAGAACGCACCAATAAAAAACAATTTATGGAAAACTTTTAAGAACCTCATTTCTCACTTGCTTGTTTTCTACAGCTATTAAAAAATGGTGCAATCGGCAAAACATTTTGACTAATTAAGTAAAAGCTCTATTTAACCGTGACTCAAATTATAATATCAAAAATATCTTACTTAAGTGTTTAGTATTAGTAGGGTATATTTGGTCAGTGTTTTTGACTTATAGTTATAGTTATCATTATTTCTGCGACTGCGCAGTTGCTAAAGGTCATTCTCTAGTGGTTACCCAGTAATCACCGTTATGTAGAAATTATGTAAAATTTACGTATCAAGCTAAATCTGTTAAGGTCACTCAGAGGTCAAAATAAGGTAAAATTTAGATCACATTAAGGTGCGAAAACTCTGTATAATGCCATGCGCAAAGCCCACCAAATGACATACCTTTTACATAATATTTCATCCATATTACGTAAGTGTTAAGTAAAAACTACGTATATTTTACATAACAAGTTTACCTTGTTATGTAAATTTAAGGTCACATAGAGGTCACAATTATTTATTAATATAGTAAAATTTGGGTCACATTAATGTGCGAAAAAACTGCATAATGCCATGCGCAGAGCCCACCTAATTCTTACATAAATGTGATGTAAATAAAATTACATAAATTTTAGATAAATATTACATCCATGTTAAGTAAAAACTACGTATATTTTACATAACAGGTTTACCTTGGTATGTAAATTTAAGATCACAATAAGTTATTAATAAGGTAAAATTTAAGTCACATTAATCTGCATGACATGCGCAAAGCATCAACTATCTAAGTCCGACATGAGCAGGCAGCTTGAGGTGGGCCAACGTCGATGCTTTACAGTTCGACCAATCAGAGACGGATTTGGAGCCGCCATATTGCATAAACATAGATATATTTCCATAAGATTGAACTTTTTATGCAGCATGCTATGCACTATGCAATTTTGTGTGTGATCAGCTTTACGAAGGTCCGTCGGTGGTTGCTTGACACGGTCCGACATTGGCACACTACAAATTTGAAGAGATGATTCTGATAGAGAAGTACTACCATCTTGTCAATACCTCAAAGTCCGCATTCTAATTTTGAAATATCTTTGCTCTTTATATATATAATATTATCATTCATTGTACAGGGAACATAGTGACATTAGCGCCATCTCTACCTACTAGGAAGAATCTATTAAGCACTGGTAATTTATTTAATTTTCATAATATTTTTGAAAATTTTTATGTGACGTAAATCGCGGTATAGAGCGTTTACCTCATTTAGACGATATACATATTACATAACATGTTTTATATAATAGTTATGTAACAATTATGTAAAATTTTAAATGTAAAGTTAAGGTTCACATGTTCCATAATGTTTATGTAAATTTCAAAATTCTAATGTGACGTAAATCATGTCATAGAGCGTTTACGTAATTTAGATGATATAAATATTACATAAAATGTTTCGCGTAATACTTATGTAAACGTAATGTCCAAATTGTTACATAATAGTTATGTAAATTTTATTATTTTCATTCAAAGTAAATAATTTTATGTAACGTTTACCTAAATTAGATAACTTAAATATTACATATAATTTTTTATATAATAAGTATCTAATATTTTTTATGTAAAATTAAGGTTCCACTATTACGTAAATTTTAAGAATTTATTAATTTTTTATATATAAGTCCTAATATTTACGTAAAAACATTGCTTATAATGACTTAAATTTACAGTCAAAATTTTGACGTTATGTTTATATAAATTTTTTTATTAAAATATTTTTATGTGAGATTTACGTAAATATGATATATTTTAAATAAATATATGAACCTTAGATTTATATAAATATTAGGTTAAAGTCACAAGTGTATTTACTGGGTATTAACCATAACGGAGTTCGGTATTTAAAGAACTTTAACCTTATAGTTATTGTTATATTATATATTATATGATATTATATTGTATTATATTATATTATATTATATTATATTATATTATATTATATTATATTATATTATATTATATTATATTATATTATATTATATTATATTATATTATATTATATTATATTATATTATATTATATTATATTATATTATATTATATTATATTATATTATATTATATTATATTATATTATATTACATTATATTATATTATATTATATTATATTATATTATATTATATTATATTATATTATATTAAAATATATAAATCTATTTATAAATTGCTAAATTTACTGAAAAGGTGCTTCTCATCACCTTCATCTTCTTTAGTTCGAAGAAAATCGGTAAAAGAGTAGGGTTATATTTAACAAAAAAAAGTTAGGTTTTATATAACGTTAACTACAAAAGTAGATCTGGCCAAAAACTGCGAACATTCCGTCATCGTTATTAAAAATAAAAGAAAATAAAATAAGGCATAAAATACACTAATATTATTAAGTATTAAGTCTCAATACTTAAAAATGTTGGTAATGTATGTATATACAAACAATAAAAATCTTTAACACCAACCGATTTTTTCATTAAATCCCATCTAAAAAGGGACATCTATGATTTAAAATTGTTTAAATTAGCGAACAAAAAATGTAAGTAGGGACTTCACTTCATTGATCTGTAAAGTTTCCACTGAGTCTTTGACAAAGCAAATTTACCATGAAATTGACAAATTACTGAACAATGATGAGGAGAAGAAGAACGCAAATGTTGCTTTATCGAGCCCAGGAAGATTATTTTAGCTGTTAACAGTATGGATGGAATTAAATGTCGAACTATTGCATACTTTACTTTAGTTTGCGTTAAATTATTTCTCGTCGTCTCGTCTTGCAATTACTCACAGAATTGAATTGCCGCAGCAAAAGCAAAAGGACTTGAGATAACTCTCGCGCTATTTGTTGTCGATAATTTGAATAGCTTCATAATTTATACATTCTTCGGCAAAAGCGAATCAGTTTTGTTGTGAAATATTATAGATTATTACATTAGGGACTAGAAACAACTATTTCCTTAAGGAAAAGTTAAATAAAAAAGAAATAAGTAGCATTGCTATGAACTCGACCTGAAACTTGACTGATTATGGTCAACAATAATTGGAGTGCCTTAAATTACAAAAAGAAAATGGGCAAGAAACTGAGTAAAATAAGATTACTGGTAATAAAAAAAGCTGATAAGTTAGCAAGAAAGGAATCGTCAACGCCTGATATTGGGCACCCAGGAAATCGGTAATTGTAAAACAAAATAAACCTATATCCCGGAAGAAAGCTAGACAAGCCTATTGACATGCTCAGGATTCAGTGACCCTGAGACAAACTATTGGTAATTTTTTTTAAAAGTTCATCGAAAAAAAATCGATAAGGACTTCTTAGGCACTCTTGGGAGACAAAGGAGCACCCAAAGAACATGAAGACATAAGTGTAGACAATGCAGGAAAATAGATACAAGTCACATGTAACTGTGAGGGTGTCGACTAAATGAAAACCTCACAAAAATAAACCTTGAAGATCATTGCATTTATTGCACATTTTAGTGCAGGTCATCAAATTACACTCAAATGAATGCAGTAGAAAAAAGGGGATATGTTACTTAGTTCTTTTTTGCTTCTTTCTTACAAGTTTTTATTTAACTTGCATTATATGTGTATGTTTGTTCGGGTGGAATCTTGCAACCCAATTTTGACCAACTTCCCGACATCCGATCGGCTTCAAATTTGGCATGCTTATATAGTTGCAGTGACAATACCAGAATATAGTATGATGAAATTGACAGCTCCCCCCTACTGAGGGGGGTACAGTCGAAGTACGCTCGATTTCGTTAAAATTTGGTTTGTTGGGGCACTTGGGGATGGAGATAACAAATTTCTAATCAGATAAACACATAAGTTTGTCCGGTTTCAACCAAAATTGGTTGCTTTTGGGGATAAGGAATACGAATTTTTGATCAAATTTTGAAAATTCAATATGGCGGAACCAATTTTAACTGACTTATCCACATCCGATTGTGTTCAACTTTGGTATGCGTTTATAGTTGCGGTGAAAATACAGTAATATGGTTTTCTCAGGTACCCACCTCCCTCTAACGAGAGAAGTGGAGGGGGAAAAAGAATTGGTTTGTTCGATTTCAATCAAAATTGGCATACAGGGGTTTTTAGGGATTATGAATTTTTTATCAGATTTAAAAATTTCAATATGGCGGATTCAAAATAAACGATTAACTTTACAAATCCAAAATATAAGGGTGTGTCGTCAAATTTGTTATGCGTTTATAGTTCTGACGACAATATAATAATATGGTATTACTTGGTACACAACTTCCCTCTAACGAGAGAGGTTTTTGACCAGAGTTGACAATTTCAATATGGCGGAATCAAAGACGATTTAGGGTACAAATCTAAAAAATACATGTTTATTAAAAAAACTTTTAAAGAACAAGCTTTTATTAAATGCACTCAAAAGTAGAAAATTATTTTTTATCTCTCTGATAAAAATTTTAAAGCATGATGAAAGTATTATGCTGATCATTCGAATAGAAGAAGAATTTAGTTCTTCTTTTGTAGTTCTCTCTTTATTATTTTTTATATTTATCGCTTTTATTATGGTATAAGAGAGATAAAAATTACTTTGTACTTTTGGGTACATTTAATTAGAGTTTTTTTTATTAAATACTTATTACAATTTCTCTGAAAAATTGTTGAACATTCATTACTACGACTACATGTTGGCGGTTATGTTTAATAGGTGTCCTTTTCTTTGTTGCTTGTGGACTCTAATTTAAACCCTTACTTTTAGAATCCTCAAATAAAAGCGGTTTAGTTGTGTATATAGTAAAATAAATTTGTTTTTCCTTAGGAGGTAATTTTAACTCCGATCAGTTTATTGTTTGACAGGTTCATTCTTTGCTTCTCTTTTTAAATTCTCCAGTAAAAACCAAGGCGGCCATTTTAGTTTTATTATGTTTAATTGACATCACGTCTATTATTTTGTTGCTTTTGGTCTCTTGACTATCTTTTTTAAATTCTAGAGTAAAAATGAATTTGTTGTGTATGTCGTAAAAGGTATTTTCGACCCACTCTTTACAATACCAACCGATATAATAATAAATCATAATCCAATCAGTTTTGTGGTTGGGTTTTAATGAGAATTTACTATATGCATTATTAACTACGCACACATGAAAAGAGCACTAATGACAAACAATAGATCGTTGGTAGGTAAATTGGAGCCTTAGATCATGGTTATGTGATATTACGTACACCCACTGAATGTGAATATATTATTAACTAATGTCTCGTTAAATATTCCCTTCTAGGAAAATGGTCCAGTATCCTTAAGTATTTTGATTCATTAAATGCCTCTATTTAATTTATTTCGAACCTTTAATGTCTACACATTAAATATGAAGGCATTTAAATTTTAATTTTTACAAATAATTTTTTTTCTGGAATCTGCTGAGAACATCCAATTTATATATATCCAAGCCACATCACGAATGCCTTCAATTTTTTCCATTATAGTAAGGTTAACTTAATTAGCTAAAGATTTTTGGCAAGGTGCCATCAATTTGCTTAACTTCCTTTCCTTACAAAAGTATTTTAAAGATTTTCTTGCAAATTGACCAACACTAAAATACCACTTCAATAATTTTTAGAAAATTATCAACCATCTTAAGCAATATTTAAATATTGTATACTTATCAGGTATTAACAAAGTTTAATTATATTCTAATTTGTTCTTTTGTGTTATCCAGTTATATTTGAAGGTCCGCCACCTCTTCATTCAACCAAAACATATTTTGGGAGTGTGTCGGGCTTATTAAACCATAAAGTCGGTATTTCTTTGTTGAAAAAGAAGAATACCCATTAAAAGTCATAGTCGGTTACCACGTTTTCATTGTGTTTGGGTGTTGTACCGGAAGTTTTTGGAAGGTCTATATTTTTATTTTGATTTTTATCCTTCGTGGATGTCTTAGCAAAGCTAAATAGGATTGTATTAACTGTTTGAATGGGTTTCAGTATGGTGGGCATTTTTGACATATTTGTTAATATTCCTGAATAGAATATTGTATAGCCACATGTATCGATGTTCTAGCAGTTTGTTTGAAACAGCGGTTAACACAATTAGTTTATTATTGAGGGTAAGGATCAACGTTCTGGCTCAAAAAAATTATAAACTGCACTATTTTGTAGCACAACTATTATTAAATCTGGGAAAAACCCTTAAAAAAATACACTTACCTTAAACCCAACTGAACGCAACCAGAACCAAATAATATACGTATTTTACTTTTTTTATATGTTTTTATTTCGTTTTTTTTTCTAGGGAGCTTTTTAGGTTTTTCTTTTCCGGGGTTTATTTTTGGAGTTTTTCCTCCAGGGTGTTTTCTCGTTTTTTTACCCTTGCATGAGCTTCTTCTTCCGTACCCGCTCTGATTTGGTTGTGTATTCGCATCACCATTTAAAAGTTAATTGTCTACACATTTTACCCTAACTGTTGAGTCCAGGAGAATACACATTCTATGTAGTTTTTTTAGGGTTACATATAATATACCTATGTTAGTCAAAATAACGATTTTATACGTTATATTTTTTTTAAATATTAGTAACAATTATATAAAAGAAACTTTTAAAAACAATAATTTATATTTATCTATCTAGTAATTTATCCATACTGCCATGAAGTTTAAAATACTACATTTATTATTATAATCATAGTAGTAAAACTAATTTTTTAATTATCTTTTAGAGAAAGTTCCGAATATTAAAACAAAAAAGTCCACTTGGGCTAGTACTCCGGCTATTTTAGCGATAGTCTTAGGTACCAAGAGTAGTAGTAGGAGTAGTAGTACTAGATCGCAGTAATTGAAAAATTAAATATTTGTTTAGATTTTTAAAAAAAAAAACTTTATACCCGCATGTATTTTATGCAAATTTGTACTAATAAAATAGTGTATTTTTGACCATCCATCCTTGGAATCCTGCCTCTTTCGCAAAAGAACAGATTTTTCTGAGCTGCAGCTTTCTTATATCGCTTGGGGCCAGCAGATATTTTCCAAGGTGCGACTCTCTTGACTTGGTTAGAGCCGAATACTACAGCAGGATATGCAAGGACGATTTTTCGTCATCCATACGCCATCGACACTCTGACTATTCGGCGATTCCCAGCATCTAGGTGCTTGTTAAGGCGACAGTATCCTGTTAGGAACCCTGTTGCTAGTCTCACATCCTTTTTACCTAGGCCAGATGGAGCAAGGACTTTGTTTTTATGACGCTCATCTTACCAATCAGGAGTTTGGCTTGTCTCATCTCTAAGTCATTTTTCAGGGTCGTTATGACTTGGCATGCTAGAATACCTAGTATGGGTTCCGGAACTACCGGATCGGTTGAAGATCATTGTCTAGTCAATCTATCGACCTCTTCGTTTCCCGGTACACCTTCATGTCCCGGAACCCAGAGGAGATTGAGCTTTTTGTGCCTTGCCATAGTTGTCAAGACACTGTCTTAGCAAATTTAAATATTCTAGCCTGAAGCGGACATTTTATGATTTTTATATCAGAGGGACGTATGCCTCAGCCTGAAAAACACTCGCGTAAATTCCTAGGAAAAAGTGGAACTTCGCCCCTGAATTGTCCCCTATTTTTGAGCCGTCTGTGTACCAGACTGTCCCATTCGGGGGACAAGGGACACACATCCATTTTTTCCAGACTTCCCTATCACGCGTGTTGAATAGGCTACCTTTAGAAACTGTACAAGAATAACAACTCTAAGTTAGACAAGAAACTCGAAATATTATCCTTGCGTGCATTGGAAACTTGATTACTTGGTTTGTCGTTGGTTAATATATGTTTTCCCACTGCATAAGGCATTTTGACTAAATTTCAAAGAAAATAATTTTGTAAATTTTCAGGCCGCTAAATTCACATTGTTTGTATATTTAAGTTTACATTTTTGTTATAAAATTGTACATAGTCGTGTTTACATTCATTTTTATAAAAAATTCGCATCTGTCAAAAGCTAGCACTTCTTATCCTAAGAATGATTGGCAATTAGTAAGTACTACTACTAATATAGGGTGTGTTAAAAAATCGTACTTTTTAAAATGATTATAATTTAGCGAAATACTGTCCGATTTTAATAACATTAAATACGTACGAATTTATAGATCCAATGTCAAATTTGACATGTCGTAAAATTCCAAGAACCTATTTAAAAAATAATTTATTTGACCCCCTAGATATTTTTTCTGTGCGACACTGTACTACATCTTAAACATGGGTTAAAAATTCATATTCTTGCCAAGCACATTGATGTAACACTTAAAAAACTCGCACTGCACACTGCATTCAATCTGATAAAGCCATAACACTTAAAAAATTTGGTCAATAAATAAAGTGTTTTTAAATGATTAAATAGACCAGAGTTTGATTCAGGTCAATTCTGGTCTATTTGAACATTTTATATTACCTTATTCCTCAATCAAATTTTTTAAATGTTGTAACTGATGTTCATTGCCTATTTTTTTAAATGTTACATCTATGTGCTTGAAAAGAATATGGATTTGAAAAAAATTTCTAGGGAGGGTCGAAAATACCTATTTTTAGATAGGTCCATCATCACTAGATCTAGATGCCTTTGTCGTTAAATCATAAATAATTATTTGAGAAATCTATTTTTTTTTGGTACATCTTATATATAGGAAAGTCGACTAAACAGTTCACACTTTTAGTTTGCGCAGTTTTCGACGTTTGACTCATTTTGTTCAAAATATTTAATAATTTGGACCACGATTTAGACAATGGTTTTAGGTACATTATTGGTATTGCCGAAAAACTCCAATAATCTGCAATTTGCCAATTCGATGGCCAATAGCTGAAATTCGCAGGTATTCATTTTAATTTTAATTGCGGTTCGCAAAACAAATCACAATGACTTTGAAAAAAACCTTTCCCAAAGATCACATATCCAACAAAATCATAACCATATTAAGAGGCACAATGTACCCATACTTCATGTACTCATAGTCCCTTAATTTAAGGCATTGTAAAATATGACAGGGGGTCAGTGATGGACATTTTTACAACCCATCCCGTAGTATGTAATTTCGTTTTTAAAATTGCATGACAGCCATTTTTCTTTTATATTTATCATGTACTCCCTTATTATATTTAACTTTTTATTTGCGGTTATTTATGGCTTTGTAAGACCACTGACATCCTTACTAGAACATGGACGATCATGTCTTTTGGAGATATGTTTTATAAGTTCCTCGTTTTTTTTTTTTTAAATAAAACCACCAGAAAGCCCCATTCTTAAAAAAATAGAAAGGGGGTACCCTTCACCTCTTATTATTTTTCACATCTCCTCTCAAATTTTTTTAATATTCATCAAGCCAAGCGAATTTAAATTTTGCTTTTTGAATTATATATTCAAGTTTTTTGCAATTTCTTGTTAGCAATAAAATAAGAAATAGATCCATAAAAGTATTATTTTTAATTTTAAATACTTTCGTAATCTCTGCCCATAACCAACGTGATAATTAAGTTAAACCATATGTGTTAAGAAGGTGAAGAGACAGTAATAATGATATTGAGCCCGGTGAGTCTGGTATTGCGTACCATAATTTCGGATAACGGGTTTTTGAAAAATTTACCTTTTAATTGGCAACACCGAAATTTTCCAAGAACTGCTAAACGCAGGTTTTTTCAAATTGTAAAATTTAAGTTGGCAATAACAAACAGGTTTGCGTCAAAGAGAGAAAATAATCAAAATTATTTTGTATGTCAAATACAGTGATGTTCATGAAATTAACTCTGTGTTTCGGATTTCCATTGTCTATATTTTATTTATACACGACGTTTCGATCAGTACAATCTCTGATCGTCTTCAGGTGCAAACTACGTTGTGTGTGTTCATCTTCTTGAAAAAATAAGGTAACTGACAATATGTCTCAATAAGCACTGGAATATTCCAAGGCAAATACTGAACAAAAGCAATTGCAAGTGATACACAGGAGCCAAGTAAACAAATGATGATCAAGAGACAAAAATTAAAATCAATGTAGCTGTTGTTGTTGAACATAAAATGTTGGTATTCTTCTAAGTGGAGTATGATTTAATAACTTAGACAGCTGGAGAAGGGGGCTTCTTATTACTCCCCGGTAATTATCGGTAATAATTTAGTCAACAGTAAAGTGAAGTAACAAGAATCCCCCTTATCCAGCTGTTTAAGGTCATAGTTACAATCTAGGGAATTGTTTTTAGCAACACTGTTCGAGAAATCAATTTAACTATGCTAAATTTTACGTCGTTGAATTTGTCTTCCATGGCAACGCGGAGACTTTATTTATGTTTATCCACCGCGGGGCACCAGAAATTTTTTAGCACCCTGTCAAAAATTTAAAGTTGGGTTACTTATTTTGACTTTTCACGTTATGCGCCGCTAAAAAATGAAGTAAAATACTAAAATAAAAGAAAACCATTTATTGCCGAATTACCTGCTAAAAAAACACTATTCAACTACGTGTTAGAGTAACTGGGTGTAATGTTTAAGGTTGCATTTACAGGTGCATTTATAATTGAATTGGAAACACTCCCGCTAGCTGATACTGACAACAGGTTAACTTAAAAGCATGCAGGTTTAAAAATCGGCTACTAGCGCTAGACGAAATAATAGTACTCTATTTTAAACAGGAGCATCAATGAGTAGCAAGAAACTTTCCAACCTCTAAATGGAGCTTTACTGACCTGTTTTGTTAGTACTCAAGTATCCGTGTGTTTTTGAAACTGAGGTTCTAAAATCTATCCTTTGCACTCCAAGATATCACTAGTACACTTACACGTAACTATGCCGCAATAATTTAAATTTAAATAATTTAAATAAAAACAAAATTATGTGGGGTTATGTAATCCCAGCGTGCCAGTAAAGTTGTCTTGGTTCTTTGATAGACTCGGGGTAATACCCGCGCAGCGCTAGACCTTTTGGGGGACCGCACACGCGGGTAGTTTCATATTTGTTTTAGAACAATGTTTTTGAAAACATATTTTTGAAAGATAAACATAACCTCGAATGGCTTCTGTCAGAAAACGTAAAAATACTCTTCTGTCCCACTGCGGCCCGATTTAAAGTTTGTTGACAAAACACCTGCAGTTACCATGGAATCATATAAATTCTGCGATCTATCGGTCAACACTTGAACTGCGTGTGTATCCCAAATTCAATGAAGTGTGATTGATTCATCGGTTTTCTTTTCCGGAGTGCACAAGCTTTTAAAAAAAAGGAAACTTAGTTTTTATTTTCGCTAAAGCAAGGAAATATAAAAAGGAAAAATGTTATCCAGAGAAAATTGGGAGTACCTCTCTTTTTTCTTGTAAATCGGTTTCGTTCTAAACCGCAATTAATTTGAGGTTTTGGGATAGATGACAGCAACTCATTTTTATAATAGGTAACAATTAATCACATTTTATTTTTCGCGCCGCCACTGCGAATTCACTTTATAGAACTATCACCGCTCAGTCTACGCTGCTGAATGATTTCGGGCTTTTCACGCTAAAATGGCTGCACGCGCGAAGGATGCGCACGGGACTCCCCACCACCTAAGTAAACCCTCTGGTCTGTTCAGTACTCTGTGATAAAACGGTTAGTACCATTTTTTAAAGCTCAAAAAAAAGAAAGTAATGCGAAAACCGCATATCTGTATCTTCTGTACATTGATAAACAATAAAACCAAAAGTACTGGGAAAAACACAATAGCATTTCTATGTTGCGGAGGTAATCGCATAACCCGGTATATCGGAATCTGTAAACGTTCTCCTATGTTTATTTGTATCATTTTTAGGTTAACCAATTACGAAACAAAAATAGGACTTCACTGAACCGCGAGGAAAGGACCGATGCCAAGATGCGATAAAGCGACGAAACCAAACACCTACGCCTCTGTGAACAGCCGAAGACGAAACATATTCTTTTGACCAATTAATAATGGCTCAGTTGTGGAATTCAGATACACGAAAAAGCCATCTTGAATGGATATTATAGCATCTTGGCGTTAAATAAAGCTCAGGGAATGGGGCGCTTAAGATAACCTTAATGAGTTATCATATTTTTAGCACACGGGCTCTTCCTTGGTTTATTGAAACTGGTTTCGGGATTGTGGTCAAGGCCATTAAGGCGATAGTGAAGCATATATGGTAGCGTTATAAAATAGATGGTTGTAAAATTGATAAGTATAACCAAGGCATTTAAATTTTTCCCTTTGTTAACAATTGTTGTCGGCTTCAGTTTATTGTATTCATCGTTTTATCATAATTAGGTACAAAAAAACGGTAAATTTCCTTTATTATTGTCGATATAGTTTGATCTTTGCTAAACCAGCTGTTCTCCCATCGCATCCACCATAAAAGCAGGCCTCGTTCGAAATATGCCGTAAAAAAAGTGAAAAATGTAGCGTCTTGTTTTTGTTTAAAACGCGTTAGGTATACCGATACCGATGCATTGAAATATTTACTTTAACAGTGGGATTTACTAAGATCTAAAATAGTACCCCCCACAGTTCTAAATATTTACACCTGTGGTACTAAATTTTAAAATCAATTTTCAGAAAACACTTAACCATACAGAAAAGACACGAAGTTATTGATTATTATGTATTGTTATTGCAAAATACCACTGAAAAACTGCTTTTTTTCTCAAAATATACCATACTTTAGGAGAAAATGTCCTAAAACTATTTTGTTTTGACAGTGACAGGTTTCAAAATGGCAAATGGTGAATACGCCAAAAATTTGGCCCATAATAGCTTCATTATCTGTATTTGAGGTTATAAATTTGGTAATTTTTTAGACCACCTCTGGGAGGTAGTTTAAATTTATAGCCCCCAAAAAGGATTGATTTGTGGCAATTGGTAATAAGTTCGTTTATAATTTATAAGTTCGTTTATTAATATCCCAAGTTGTTCATTAACCAATAAAACACATCCAATTTTGTCCATAAAAACGACATATTTTGAACCCATTTTCAGCACAAAAAATATATTTATGAGGGCACTACGAGGCAAAACAAACAAAAGTAAAGGTCACTGATTATGCACGAAAAATTAAATTATTAATTTATTTACAAAACTCAATTTATTTACAAACAGACGTCAACATTGAGGTTATCTAAAAGCTTATTCAAGAAAACTTTCCTTACTCAAAGACCGCTCATTTCGAAGCTGTAGCTTTCATTAGTAGAGGTTGGTGCAAGCCAAGATACAAGCAGAGGTAAGAGATCCGAACTCGCTGTTTGTGATTTGAATGCTGCTAATATTTTTATACTGACATTTCCACAGTGACCGAAATGTAAACAAAACTTGCATTTACTCCTTATTTTATTTTTACTCATCTAACTTATTGTGTGACCTCAAGTAATAATTAGAAAAATTAATTAGCAAGGGTAAGTTTTAATTAGAAAGACATATAACCCCAATATTAATTTGTTTTACAGAGGGTTTTTTATTTAAACCCCCCGTGGGCTTAAATTTTTTAATTTTCTGTTCTTCTAAATTGAAACTTTCTTTTTAAATCAAACAAAAGATTGTGTTAAGATGATTATTCAATAAACAAATTTATTAAAATTCTTCTTGTAAATCAATCTATGTCGAAAGGAGGGTTGGTTTAAAATGCTTAAACCCAACAATTTCATTTAAGCTTAGGACCGCTCTAAAATAGCATTATGTTAAGATAGCTTTATTACACTTTCCATAGACATATGTGCCTGAATTATATGGCTAGGTATAAGGCCCTGTTCTCAGAGCTTTGACGTGTCGCGAGCGACAATCTCCTCCACACTCGCCGGTGGAATCCAACGACATCAACTCACTGTCGTCCACTGTCGCGAAACATTTGTTTTTAAGGGTAAATTTTTGTTAATGAACCTCAATACGTTAGTTGGTTTTTATCTTTGGCGCGTAATGCAAAAAGAGGTACGAAAAAAAAGAGAAATACCCGCAGAAGGTACGTCTTCTTATTATTTTACTTTCTTTGGAACAAAGGACCTTGCAAAACAACTAAAAATTTCCAAATGTATTAAAAACCGAAACAATTTGGAACAAAAATATGGAAAAACTTTCTAAATATTACGACTGTCGCTACAGGAGAAAAATTTGATATAAATTTAACTCTGTTGTTTGAAGATGGTAGACTTTAAGAAACAAAAGATCAAAAGATCTTGGGTGGAAATAACGAAAATTTGAACTTGGATGAGCATCCCACAAGGAACACACAAAGCACCAAAGCGAAATGATTAAACGGTGTTTCGCCCTGGGTAACCAGCGTGGGCTCTTCAGTGGTTTCACTGGTCACACTCCCCATACATCATTAAATACCATCATACGCGTTGATTTCCAACTTTAAATCAAAGTGTATGATGGCGTACATTAACAAACAAAAGATCAAAAGATCTTGGGTGGAAATAACGAAAATTTAAACTTGGATGAGCATCCCACAAGGAACACACAAAGCACCAAAGCGGAATGATTAAACGATGTTTCGCCCTGGGTAACCAGCGTGGGCTCTTCAGTGGTTTCACATCATTAAATACCATCATACACGTTGATTTCCAACCAATGGTGTTTAATGATGTATGGGGAGGGTGACCAGTGAAACCACTGATGAGCCCACGCTGGTTACCCAGGACGAAACATCGTTTAATCATTTCTTTTGTGGCTTTGGTCCTTTGTGGGATGCTCATCCAAGTTTGAATTTTCGTTATTTCCACCTAAGATCTTTTGTTTTCTAGTTTCTTTTCTGTTAAAGTAACTGATTTGGAGGTTTTTTAACTTCTTTTTTTGTGGTAGACAACGTTGAACATGGGAGTAAGTTAGAGTCTAAAACTTCCATTGTCTTTATTTTTACCTTTTTCACAATGTTTCGATTGCTTATGTATCTGCAATCGTTATCAGGTGAATACTAACAAAAACTAAGACTACCTAATCTTATATACTAGCATGTGTTCATTGAACCATTAATACAGTTGGTTTGCTTCGCTCTTTTACAGTTGAAATCTGTTACCTCCGAAAAGTATGGGTTTCCAAATATCCTTGATAGTGACGCTCTCTTTCACCGGTAGTGACCAACATCTTTATGGAAGAGTTTGAAGAAGAAGCTCTGCGAACATCATGGCAGAGATCCAAACTATGGCTAAGATAATAATGGACAACAATGCACAATCATGTCAACAGCATAGGAAAATTGTTAGATCCCTTTTCTTGACGTTCTAATCACCAAAAAGAATTCAACTGTAACCCCTTCTGTATATCGCAAACCTACTCATATTGGAAAATATCTAAACTTCAAATCAAACCACTTCACATCAACCAAACTGGGAATTGCAAAATCTCTTATAGATCGAGCCACCTTCATCTGCAATACACAAGAAGCTTTAAATAAAAAAAGCAAAAATTTGATCCGATCTGGGAAGCAACGGTTTCTCCAAATACACGCTCAATAAAACTCTTCAGAACACATCAACACAAAGGACGACAGACGTAAATACTGAAAGGATTTGATTGACTGATTCGTTTGTGAGTGTGCCAGTATGGCACTGTCCACTGCGACCGCTATTGGGCCTATTGTGGTTCACTTTTAACAATTTTTGTTGCTACAGAATATTCAGCTCCTTAAAGAGGCTCGCAACTTGCTTTGGTGAAGCATCATTCAGATCCAGTCCGTTGATCTGTGGTTTACCGAAGATGTGAAAAGGCGGAGGTAAGATAAAACTCCAGATTAAACCATAGTTTAAACTTCAGTTTAATCTTTGAGAGCTGTTGGATTTGCTGTAGGATTAGGAGCACAACAAGTTTTGTTCTAGTTTTAAAATACTACTTTTTCTTTGCATGTAGGGTGGATTATTTTAACCATATTTTTAAAATAGCACCAACTAGAGTCAAACCCAGCATAGTCACCAAACTTGATAAAAGTGAGTCAAGTAGTTTTTGAGATATCAGCGTTGGTTACAGACAAACAGACATACAGTCAGCCACTACAACAAAAAATGTTCAGAATTTTCAGAAATATATAAAATATATATATATATATATATACGTGTGAGCTCGATGTGAGAATAAAACTTACTGCTCTGTGAGATGTTCCAACTCTTGTCGAATTTCCTCGTGCATTTAGATAATCTAAACCTCTTTTTAAAATCTCCATCGTCGTACTCTTCTTCAATTTTTTACCAAAAACAAATTTTAAATAATTTTTTAATAACTATTTTGAGGTTAGAATCTTTCGGTAACTATTAAACTGAAGTTTAACCCACACCTAGACCGCCGTTAGCGGTTAAACCCAAGTTTGTTGGTAAACTGCACCTATAAAACATAAAAAAGTCGACATTCGTGGTTTAAACTGAGGTTTGACGTTTAACTATGAGTTATAAAATTGCGCCTTAGTTTTTGTTAGTATTCACCCGATGACGATTGCAGATACATAAGCAATCGAAACGTTGTGAAAATGTAAAAAATAAAGACAATTACTTAGTTTATAGGGGCCCGTTAAACCGTTTAAATTTCAAACCGTTTTCTTAAAACGCATGTATAAACACTACCTAAACCGTTTTAAGAGGTCCGATGCGCTTGAGCTAAAATCGTTTTAAAAATGCGGATTAGCGTTTGTAAAACCGTTTAAAAGTGCGTATAAACCCTCAAACCGTTTTTGAAGCCATGCTGCCAACCGAAAAGTTCAAAATGAGTTCAAGGTCGATTCCGATGTGAAACCAGGTATGTACCCACTACACCAACCAGTCGGCTTTTGGTTGCATAAAGGTTGGCAGCGCTGGAGCATCTGATCCGAAAGCGTTTTTAATTTCAACGTATAAACAGTAGGCGAAATGCGCATTTGAGCTAAACCGCATTAAAATAAAAAAGGTTTACGGGTCGTATAAACTGAGTAACTGGAAGTTCAAAACTCTAACTTACTCTCAAATTTAACTCTCAGCGGCAACCAGCGAAAGATAAGTGGGGGAAATAGGGGAAAAGCTGCTTAATTGCTATTGGTTAAAGAAGTTCGCTGAAGCCCTGAGAACGGGCCTTAATGCATGTTTATTTCCCTACTAACCGCTATTATAATTCCTTTCGATTTTTTTACATTGTCACGTTTTTAAACTACTGGATTCCGTGCCCTGACGAATTTTACGGCCGGTTTATAGTCAAGTTTTAGTTACATTATGTTGAGAAAATGTGCTTTTAACAGCCATGCACTAACTAATAAAACCAGTCGTCTCTGGGGGTGGTCCTGGCTGTACGTAGCTCCTGTTTACTTACGAGATTTACACGCAGTTACCAAAACCTTATACGCTATAAGCGGTGCACGGAACAATAAATATAAATATCTGCTGCCGAATTTTGGTGGGTGGAATTGTTTGTGTTTACGGAAATTGTGGCGGTAGCTAGTAAATCTATTGTTCTGTTTACAACAGATAAAGTTCTTGAAGTATTAGTCGCCATGAAAAAACGTAATCTTGAATATTTTGACCATATTTTGATAATTGACAAATAAGGACAAATACAAAGATTTCTTGTAAGGACAAGCAAAAATCTGCACATTCATGATTATTGTCCTTATGAAACTTTTTTTTATCTATTACCCGACGATTCATTACCTAAACCTTGTGCGAAATTTTAAATTACATTTGTAAATTAAGCATATCTATATAGACGTTCGATAACTTCAAAATGCTAATCCTGAAATTTTAATAACATATTAATTTTTAAACTAATTCGTGCCCGAAAAATCAAAGGTGACCGAGTAGGTTTGCTGCTGCTTAAGCACCGATAGAGTAGTTTTTTTTTTTGTTAAAATTAAACCTGAATGTTAGTTATGCAGGAAGAAGAGTTTATAAAATAATCAAAGTTAAATATATGGTTTAAGTATTAAAATTAGCTGGGAAGTAATTTATTATTGATTTTATTTTATTTATTTATTTTGCAATACTTAATTCATTACAAATTAAAATGTTCTTATAATATTGAGCTCCTATTTTTAATTTATATAGTATTTTAGTATACCAGAACATTGAAAGTTAAAATGTAAATGTTGGTCAGAATAATGGTTTATTTAAATGTTGACTGCCAAATTCAGAACGAAAAAAGGCGAAATTTATGATTGACTCACTGAAAAAAAATTACGTTTCAATTAAACTCACAGCTGCACCACCAAATAGGTAATACATATCTTGAAAATAAAATCATTATAGGGTGTCGCGGGCTTCTCTGCTTGATTTTGTGGGTTTTTTATAAGACCGAAAATATATATGTCCTTTCTAAAAATTGATAGTCAAAATTATACCATTTATAGTTTCCTAGATATTCACAAAAACTATTTCATAATTTCAAAATAAAAGATTTTAAATAGACAGGTAATTGCTTTTGGTTTCAAAGCCATTTCGTATGTTCCTTTTGGAACAACCGTCCATTCTTGGTGTGATGTCTTATTACGTGCACACAAAGAAAGCAAGTCCTACTTAATCACTTGATTTATTATTATTTTAAAATTACCAAACCGTTTTTATCAATATTTCCAAAACTATAAATGGCAGGTATAGAGTATGAGTAACGTTGGACACAAAAAATCCTATCAATGGTTTAAAGAATCTAACAAATTGGTCAAAAAATAAAAAAGTTTTTGTCACTTTTTGGAATTGAAAAATGTCAAAATTAGAAAGGAGAAATACAATTTTTATGTTTTAACTGCTAACTTTTTTGAAACACCTTGTTTTTTTTCATAAAAAATTTATTTCAGCTGTTTTGCTTTCCAACCAATAATAAACCCACAAAAACCACAAGCAGAGAAGACTGCGATACCCTGTTGTACAATTGTAGTGATTAAAATCTATTTTTCGCTTTAAACAGTGAGATTTACTAAGATCTAAAATCATACCCCCAGAGATCTGAATATTTACCACTGTGGGTACTAAATTTTAAAACCAATTTTCAAAAATCACTTACCCATACAGAAAAGACACAAAGTTATTGATTATTTTGTATTTTTATTGCAAAACACCACTGAAAAACTGCTTTTTTTCAAAATAAACTACATTTTGAGAGAAATTTTTTTGACAGGTTTCAAAATGGCAAATGGTGAATACGCCAAAAATTTGGCATAAAATAGCTTCATTATCTGTGTTTGAGTTCATAAAGGTGGAGATTTTTTAGACCACT
Organism: Oxystoma pomonae; assembly: GCA_963921995.1. Taxonomy (NCBI): domain Eukaryota; kingdom Metazoa; phylum Arthropoda; class Insecta; order Coleoptera; family Brentidae; genus Oxystoma; species Oxystoma pomonae. The sequence goes on from OY998165.1 coordinate 102,036,936, forward strand.
TCTGGGGGGTAGTTTAAATTTATAGCCCCCAGAAAAAATTGTTTTGTGGCAGTTGGCAATAAGTTCGTTTAAAATTTCCTTAGGTAAACGATTTTACAAAGATTAATTTACCTTATTTAGTATCCCAAGTTGTTCACTTACCAATAAAACACCTCCAATTTTGTCCAGGAAAACGCCATATATTAATCCCGTTTTCAGCACAAAAAATATATTTATGAGGGCACTACGAGGCAAAAAAAACATAAATGGAGCATACTGATTATGCACGAAAAATATAGCAAACAAAAGAATCCACACCAACTATATTAATTTATTTACAAACTGAAATTAAAACATTGAGGTTATCTAAAAGCTCAGTGAAGAAAATTTTCCTTACTCAAAGCCCACTCATTTCAAAGCTGTAGCTTTCATCAGTAGAGGTTGGTGCAAGCCAAGGTACAAACAGAGGTTAGAAATCCGAGCTCGCTCTTTGTGATTTAAATGCAGCTAATATTTTGAAACTGACATTTCGACAGTGACAGAAATGTAAACAAAATTTGCATTTTGTAAATCCCACCGAGTAGGTTTAAGTTAGTATTTTATATAATTAGCCCTTTATGACATGTGTCAGTGAAGTAAATGAAAACTGTCACCTTTTGGAGAGATTTTAAGCGTCAATTTTAGCAAAATGTTTTAAACCGTTTTTACTTATTAAAAAGTCAACTTATTTGATAATTTAAAATGTATTACCATCCCCTTTTAGTGACTCTTATACATTCGAAGTTTATTCAGTGAAATCCAAGTAATTTTTTTTGTCGCGTATTACAACTGAAGACACATAAAAGTAGTAGAAAGTTACTCACAAATGACCTCATGTGACTTTTGACAATTTTTTAATAAATTTTCTCTAAAATACGTTAAGGCTTTAGTTTTTACCCATATTTTAAGTAAAAAAAAGTACAACTGGCAACGCCTTGTGCTTTAATTTTTTAATCTTTTGCCAGGGTGCACAGGGAAAACTAAACATCAGAATTAACTGAAATTTTGCAGGGATGATCATTTTTAAATGCTTAACAAAAATATCTGAAGGATTTTTTAAAATTCTCAATTATTTTTTCTTCAAAATAAAAGCTCTGGTGTTGTCATCTATCCCAAAAGCCTTAAAATAATTGCGGTTTAGAACAAACCCGATTTACAAAAAAAATAGAGGAATACTCACAATTTCCTCTGGATTACATTTTTCCTTTTTATATTTCCTTGCTTTAGCGAAAATAAAAATTAAGTTTCTTTTTTTCTAAAAGCCTGTGCACTCCGGAAAAGAAAACCACTCAATCAATCACACTTCATTGAATTTGGGAGATACACGCATTTCAAGTGTTTGCCTATAGATCGCAGAATTTATACGATTCCATGGTAACTGCAGATGTTTTGTCAACAAAATTTAAATCGGGCCGCGGTGGGACAGAAGATTATTTTTACGTTTTCTGACAGAAAATCATTCGAGGTTATGTTTATCTTTTAAAAATGTGTTTTCAAAAACATTGTTCTAAAACAAATATGAAACCACTCCGCGTGTGCGGTCGCCCTCCAAAAAAGGCCTAGCGCTGCGCGGGCATTACCCCGAGTCTATCAAAGAACCAAGAGAACTTTACTGGCCCGCTGGGATTACTAGGAATTCGCATAGAAATATTCGGCGCCCATAACCCCACATAATTTGGGTTTTATTTTGATTCAACCATTTGTTTTTATTTTAAATTATGTGCAAGTGTACTAGTGAAATCTTGGAGTGTAAAGGATAGATTTTAGAATCGCAGTTTCAAAAACACACGGATACTTGAGTACTAACAAAACAGATCAGTAAAGCTTCATTTAGAGGTTGGAAAGACTTGCTAGCCGTTGACGCTCCTGTTTAAAATAAAATACGATTATTTCGTCTAGCGCCAGTAGCCGATTTTTGAATCTGCATGCTTTTTAAGTTAACCTGATCACGCTATCAGCTAGCGGGAGTGTTTCCAATTAAATTATAAGTGCACCTGTAAATGCAACCTTAAACATTACACGTAGTTACTTTAATACGTAGTTGGGTAGCGTTCTTTTAGCAGGTAATTCTGCAATAAATAGTTTTCTTTTATTTTAGTATTTTACTTGTTTTTTTTAGAGACGTAGAACGCGAAAGGTCAAAATACGTTACCTGACCCCAAATTTTTGACCTGGTGCCAAAAAATCTCTGGTGTCCCACTGTGGATAAACATAAATAAAGTCTCCGCGTTGCCATGGAAAATAAATTCACAGGTCGAAATTTCCCGTACAGTGTTGCTAAAAACAATTCCCCAGATTGTAACTACCACCTTAAATGACCACTTTTTGGTGGTAGTATGCTGTGTCTACTATTTTTTATTATTCCATTCCTGTGTGTTGGTACGGGTCTGCAACAAACTTAAGGTCATACATTATGCATATGTTTACAAGTAAATATTGGTTTTTTAATAAATAGGTTAGTTAAGTACTACTTACGTGAAGGTACTAACGAGGTGCATCGGGTAATTTGGTTTTAATAATATATTTTCGCTTCCAAGAAAACGCATTTAGTACTTACTTGAATAAGATGGGGTTGGGCTGATTTAACTGAAATAGCGAAAAAAATATACAGATTTTAAACAGATGATAATATGTTAAAAAAAAATAATTCGGACAAACATTTGTAAAGTACCAAAATTTTTGATGTACATTAATTTTAAATTTGGATGAAAGACTCTGAAATTATATGAATATTGTGTGGTGTGAAATTTGTCAAATGCCTATATTTTTTCTTCTTCAATATTTTGAATGTTGTTATATTTTTGAACCACTATACTAAATCCAAAGGTTTTCCAGTGAAATAACACTGTCAAAAAGTTATTCATTAAGGATCTAAAAAGTATCTTTATGGTTCGATATTGGATGAAACAAAAAATTGAATTGAACTTATTTTCTTTGGTGGAACTGGATTTCCTTGGGACTATATGACAATCAAACGCGTACGTAATTTTATCCCAAAAGTTCGAATCCACCCTATTATCTCCAAAACCAAAAACCTCCCCCAAGATGCCTGGTTATGGTCAGATTTTTACTTACTTAAGTTTTTTTTATTATTTATCCTTAAAAACCCCCCCGAAGTCAATTCCTGGGTGTGCTACTGTCTTCTGTTTCCAAAAAGATCTAAAGGCGCATTTACACAGACAAACTTTCCTTTGATGTTGAAATGCCGACAAACATTTACACGAGCCTCTTGAGCAAAATGTTCCAAAAAAAGTTCGAGCAAAATCTCGTACAAAAAGACTCACGGAAATTTTGGAGAGAGTGTTAAGCAAAATTTGTTTGAAGAAATGTTGGTATAAAAATTTCTTACAAAGTTTTATGGGAATTCATTCAACTTAACTGAAAATAGAGAGACTAAGTTTTAAAACAAGGTATTTTTAAAAAACAAAAGATCAAAAGATCTTGGATGAAAATTCAAACTTGGATGAGCATCCCACAAGGAACACACAAAATATCAAAGCGAAAAGAGAAATGATTAAACGATGTTACGCCCTGGGTAACCAGCGTGGGCTCATCAGTAGTTTCACTGGTCACCCTCCACTATACATCATTAAACACCATCATTTTCATCATTTTTCACTTTGATTTCCAACCTTGAACCACTCACAAATAGGCATCGTTCCGCACTGGTACTTACTTATCCAAGTTACCTGATACGAATTCGTCCTGGCGTATTACTTACTTGTCCAAGTTTGAATTTTCGTTATTTTCACCCAAGATCTTTTGATCTTTTGTTTTTTAGTTTCTTTTCGGTTGAAGTAACTGATTTAGAGGTTTTTTAACTTCTTCTTTGTTTTAATTGCCTTAGGAGCATAATCCTACTGAAAATATTAACACGCCAGGACGAATTCGTATCAGGTAACTTGGATAAGTAAGTACCAGTGCGGAACGATGACTATTTGTGAGTGGTTCAAGGTTGGAAATCAAAGTGTATGTAGATGGTGTTTAATAATGTATAGTGGAGGGTGACCAGTGAAACTACTGATGAGCCCACGCTGGTTACCCAGGGCGAAACATCGTTTAATCATTTCTCTTTTCGCTTTGATATTTTGTGTGTTCCTTGTGGGATGCTCATTCAAGTTTGAATTTTCGTTATTTTCACCCAAGATCTTTTGATCTTTTGTTTTTTAGTTTCCTTTCGGTAGTAACTGATTTAGAGGTTTTCTAACTTTTTCCAAGGTATTTTTAATTAAGTGCTTTCCGACGGAAAAACGATTTGATGTCGAAATTCACATTTTACCTCATAAGCAACTTTTATTGACCTGATTTTTATAGGGGATATGCCAGTATACTTGTAACTTTTTTGGGGTTGTAAAAAAAACGAGAATAAAAAAATAATAATTGGCACTGGTTTATTGCTGTTACCTGTAAAATATATTGATAAAAATTTACGTTTAAAGGCGCAATTACACAGACGAACATGCTCAAATAAAAGCTCGTGCAAAAGATCTAAAATTTTTTGCATGAACATTTTTGTGAGCTTTTCTTTGAACATTTTTTTCGGTTAAATTTTTGAGCAAATTATTGCTGTGTATTTTGGAAACATATTTTTAAAGATGAGAATAAATAAAATTTCACATCAGTGATCAGTGATCTCAATTCTTTAAGAAAATGGAACACCAACTTTTATTTAAAATTGTTGTGAAAAAAAGCCGACGGCAAGCGAAACATTATTATTGGCTCTACTATCAGTTTTGTCACATGGATTAGGTTTACTTATAATATTGTTTTCTTAGGGTTTTTCCCGGATTTTTTTGCCCGGGGTTTTTTTGGGATTTTCTTGCGAGTTTTTTTATTTCCAAAAGTTTTTTTCCTAAAAAAAAAACCCAGGAAAATTTTTCTTTTCCAAAAAAAATTTGAGTTTTTCAAATATCGGCAAAAATCTCAAAAATTGCACTTTTAAGCGGTAATCCGCGCCTCACGACTATGAGGAGTGGTAGGGAGGTAGATTTTTTTTAAACATATTTTTGTAACTTTACTTTACCTTTAGCTTTTACTGTTGTTTTTTAATTCCTCACATCAGATTTACCTAGTTAGTTTAAGGTTCCAAGGGTTGCTTAAAAAAGCAAAAGGTTCATGAAAATGCTGAAGATATAGATATTTACTGTCAATTTAATGTAATAATCAAGGTCGATTACTGACACTGAACCAACAATATGCTAAGAGCAACAGTCTACTAAATTACTGCTAAATTATATTTTTTAGACAAGGGTCGGGTTCGTAGGGTTGTAAAAGTGGGTAATAAACGGGTATTATTTAAACCGAACGTGCTTTTGTTCATATATTTGAGATTTAATAAAATGTATATAGGTTTTTTAATTTGACTTAATTATTATTGTAAAAGACTAAACTAGGAAGTAAAATAAAGGGATATTCATTTAAACGTAAATTTGTATCATTATATTTTACAGGCAACAACAATAAACAAGTGCCAATTATTATTTTTGTTATTCTCGTTTTTTCTACAACCTTAAAAAAGTTACAAGCATATCAGATCAATCGAAGTTGCTTATAAGGTAAAATGTGAATTTCGGCATCAAATCATTTCAAAACTTTGTTTTTCTATTTTCAGTTAAGTTCAATGAATTCCGATAACAATATATATTTTGAATTTGTAAAGAAATTTTTATACCCCCAATTCTTCAAACAAATCTTGCTCAACATTCTCTCCAAAATTTACGTGTGTTTTTTTGTACGAGATTTTTCTCGAACATTTCTTTGAACATTTTGCTCAAGAGGCTCGTGTAAATGTTTGTCGGCATTTCAACATCAAAGAGAAGTTTGTCTGTGTAAATGCGCCTTAAAAGAATATCTCTTTATTTTACTTCTTAGTTTAAAACACAATACAATAATAATTAAGTCAAATTAAAAAACCTTTATACATTTTATTAAATCTCAAATATATGAACAAAAGCACGTTCGGTCTAAATAATACCCGTTTATTACCCACTTTTACAACCCTACGATCCCCACCCTTGTCTAAAAAAATATAATTTAGTAGTAATAGACTAGACTTCTGAATCGGAATGTTGCTCCTTTGCATATTGTTTGATCAGTGTCAGTAATCGACCTTGATTATTACATTAAATTGACAGTAAATATCTATCTTCAGCATTTTCATGAACCTTTTGCTTTTTTAAGCAACCGTTGGGACCTTAAACTAACTAGGTAAATCTGGAGAGGAATTTAAAAAAAAATAATCAAAGCTAAGGGTAAAGTAATGTTACAAAAATATGTTTAAAAAAAAATCCTCTCCCCGCCACTCCTGATAATCTTGAGGCGCGGATTACCGCTTAAAAGTGCAATTTTTGAGTTTTTTGCCGATATTTGGAAAACTCAAAATTTTTTAGGAAAAGAAAAATTTTCCTGGGTTGTTTTTTGAATTTAAGAAAAAACCCTTGGAAATAAAAAAAAAACTCGGAAGACAATCCCAAAAAAACCCCCGGGCAGAAAAATCCGGGAAAAACCCTAAGAAAAAAATATTATAAGTAACCCTAATCCATGTGACAAAACTGATAGCCAAGAAAATTTAAAATAAAAGTTGGTGTTCCATTTTTTTAAAGAATTGAGATCAGTGATCACTGATGTGAAATTTTATTTATTCTCATTTTTAAAAATATGTTTCCAAAACAGATAGCAATAATTTGCTCAAAAATTTACCCGAACAAAGAAAAGCTTACAAAAATGTTCACGCAAAAAATTTTAGATCTTTTGCACGAGCTTTTGTTTGAGCATGTTCGTCTGTGTAATTGCCCCTTAATATGTTACTTTTTCTCTGAGGGTTTTTAATAAGGGTTTTTAAATAAAATGGGAAAAACAGTGATTCTTTGCCTAAACCGTGCTCTTATTTAAAAGTTTTTGTCATTTTATTTAAAACCCGTTAGAGGAAAAGATATTTTTGGAAACAGAATGAAAAGCTTTATTCAAATTTTCTAAAATATACAGCGTATATCATTTAAATAAGCATTGTCTCGACCCTATCTCTGTCCCCTTAATGAATGGCGGCATAATTAGCATCCAAAAAGATACTTTTTTTGTAAGTCATCTAATTATGTGAAATTTTCTTCTCTGTCTCTTTGTTTCTGGAAATATTAGGGTGGATTCGGAATTTTAGGACACCCTGCCTGATGATCGATCTCCGCGGAACGTGTTCTACACTTTATTGTAATAAGTAATAATCTGTCCATTGAATATCGGTTTTTGATATCCAGAGGAGTGAAAAAACGAACTTCCGATGGACATCCAAACCAGTTCGGATAAAAGACATTTATTAATATGCCAACTATGCCGTTAATAATATGTAAAATACATTAGTTTTAGTCGGATATATTTGGTTCAGTCAAAAAAGAAAAATAATGGTGTTACATGTCCAAAAAGTCATTTAAAAAAGGTTGGTGTTGGACCAAAATTGGAAGTCTTTTGGAATCTGTTTTTTGTCATATATTTTAACAAGGAAAAACTTTGTCCAATGGATATCCGTAGGTAATCCATGAAAAAACAGACGGTTTTCGCGAAAAATTGGCTGTCCAATGGACAATGAATGCTGTCTGAATAGATGGTTAAAAAACCACCTTGAAAAACATTTGCATTCCAAATGGTAGGCTGAAGAAGCGTAGGGTCGGGTACGGTAGAGTAAGGTAGGATAGTGTAGAGTAAGGTAAGTAAGACTCTGATAAATTTTGAATTGTTGAAAACAGGGTGTTACTGGGGGCTACGATTCGTGAATTGAATTTTTTTTAAAAGTTCAACGCATCTTCCGACCTTCCTCTCTACCCACCATCAAAAACTAACTAGTTCATCACCTGGTGCCAAATTACTGTTTGCCAAATTTGATAAAAATCGGTTTGGCAGCTTTTGAGTGATCATATCGCAGACCGACAAGCAGACAAACAACATCATATAGTTTTGTATTTAGGCATTTCTTAACAAAAGTTTATAATTTTTAGTGAAAATAATTTTTTTTTACGATCCCATATATCTGCTGATATGGATGGCTAAAATTTACACAAGAAATAACTCAATGGATTACATCATATTTTAATCGCAACATTTTTGCCGGTCTTAACTTTTTAGCCATACATAAGTACGGAGGCTACTGGGATCGGCAAAAAAAGTTTTTTTATTTTCACTAAAAATGAGTTATTTGGGTCAGAAAAGTCCAAAATACAAAATCTTCGGATGGTGTCTGTCAGTCTGTCTATCTGTCTGTCTATCTATCTATCTGTCTGCCTGTCTGTCTGTCTGTCTGTAACACAATAACTCAAAAACCGCTAAACCGATTCTTATAAAATTTGGCACAAATCTTCTTTATCATACAGTTTGTCAATTTTTTTAATTTTTTTAAAAAGATTTTATGGATGGCTACACGTGCCTGCTGGTGCCATTTATTTTTTATTGCTTCTATCCTTCATCAATGTAAGTAGTGCACTTATACTTGTAGTCCCATAGTATTACATATGCAAAAAATTTACTTTTTAAAGCAAGCCCTGCCAAGCAATAGCATTTTTTCAGATATCAAGGATTATGCAGATAGCTTTTGCTCTAAAAATTTATACCGTTGTCAATTACTACCTTTTGTTTACCAATTGTTTATTTGAGTCGTGTACCTTATCTGCATATTATATGTGCCAATTTTACATTCATTAGCTTGCATATCTATTGCAAGCTATATTTTAATATTAAAATTTATTTTTCCGCTACTAATTGCCCCGAGAATAAAACCAATAATAAAGTTATAGAATAAGTAATTTATTCGGTGCTGAGTTATGATGTCTCATGGTATAGTTTGCAATCGCTGGGTTATGTTTTATAAGCGTAAATGGAAATAAATGGTCCTTCTAGAGCTTTACTTTAGCGAAGATTGCATCACATAGGACGAGGCACATTTCTTATGGGAACTGGATCCTCGTGGATTTCAACGAAATTTTAGTATGTTGTTGAAACAGTCCTAGAAAGCATTTTGTCTTATGCGCACAAGTTCCGATATGTACAGGGTGAGCCAATAATAGCGGTCAAATTTAAAAAAAATGATTTTTCCAGAACGCCTATGATGTCCAATTGAATTGGAAAAACAACCGATTCTTAGTAAAATGACAACGCTGATTATAAAAATTACATTTATTTTGATATATGTCAAATCCTGTCAAAACGGCGGCAACAATGTAATGTAAATAAAGAATTATTTCCCAAATAGCCTCATCATCGATAATCTTCCTAAAATAAAGACTGTAAAGAGAAAAATAAATGACAGATATCTCAGCTGTCATTTACCTTTGACAAGAGTACTACCGCTAATATGAACGGTATTCACGAGTGGGTACTCTAACCTTACTAAATTACATTCATTTTGACATACGTCAAAGTCTGTCAAAATTACGGCAACAATGTAATGTAAATAATGAATTATTTGTGAAACTTTGAAGTGAAACAGAAATGACAGACATTTCAACTGTTTGAACTTATTTGGGTAGGAACCACTCTTCAAACGAGCGTTCTTCTTCAGCTTCTAGTTATTTGTGGATAAGTATAGCTGGAATCTTCATGTGTTGTCGCAGATCCCTCGACTCAACTCCGTCTTTTCTGAAATATGATTGTTAACGCTTTCAACCAAGGTATTCAAAAATTAAGCAAAATGAATGTCATTTTTTTTAGTAAGGTTAGAGTACCCAATCGTGAATACCGTTGACAGCTGAGATATCTGTCATTTATGTTTTGCTTTAAAGTCTTTATTTTAGGCAGATTATCGATGATAAGGCTATTTCGGAAATAATTTTTTATTTACATTACATTGTTGCTGCCATTTTGACAGGATTTGATATATGTCAAAATAAATCTAATTTTTGTAATCACCGTTGCCATATTACTAAGAATCGGTTGTTTTTCCAATTCAGTTGGACATCATAGGCGTTCTGGAAAAATCACATGTTTTAACTTTAACAGATATTATTGACTCACCCTGTACATATCGGAACTTGTGCCCAGGAGATAAAATGCTTTCTATGACTGTCCCAATAACATACTAAAATTTCGTTGAAATCCACGGGGATCCAGTTCCCATAAGAAATGTCTCCTTTCTACATTTTTTTTTGTTTCCCGAAGAAAAACTGTTTTTTTGTGTTTGTCTACCCTGCCAAAAAAACCGCATTTTAATTCGTCAAAACTGATCAAATTTTCGTTAGATTTTATGAGATTTATAACGTCTAAAAGATTCTATGCGGCAAACATCGGGGCTCGTAAAAGCTGACGAAGTTTTATAAGAATCAGTCTGAAATAGTGCAAGAGTTTAAAAGATTTTATAAGAATTAAAATTTAATTTTTTGGATGTTACTAAGAATATATATGGAGGGCCAAAAAACCCGTTCATTTTTTTTTCGGCAGTGGTTTTGCAACCGTAGCTTCTTTTAAAAAGCTAAAGCTTTAAAGTCCGTTCGTAAAGAAGAGAGAGTAAAAAACGATTTAAAACCCATTTTCTCGAGCGTACCATTGGCATAGACATTCAACATTTAATTTTAAAAAAATAAAAAAAAGACAGCAGTTAAAAATATATATTATATTTTAACCTGATAGAGAAATTGTTTATTATGCGCGTCCTGTTTTTGCACTATAATACGTAGGTATTAGAGGATTAAGTTTAAGTAATAATATAATTTTATGATTTTAAGAATTTTAGATTATTATCAATTTTTGTTTCTTCCTGGTATTGTAGGTACTTATGAGTTGGTTCTAAATATTATTTTTATTAGGTAATTAAGAGTAATTCTCTCTGAAATGGTAAAGCTGACTACAAATCTGCTTGGCTTTTTATTGTAGTTTTAACTTTTAAAGTGTGTGCAGTTTGTGTATCTAGAAAGTAAAAAAAATATGACTTCTACTCCGAGTACAAATAAAAGTCGTTAGAGAAAAACAAACAGTTCTTAGTGTGTTCGATCATCTGCAAAAAGACTATAAAATATTGACAGTGGGTAACGAAGTGTTCTAATTCTAACCAATTTGGAAAATCAACTATTTATAGAATACTACATGAAATAAAATTAGAATCATTAAAATCGCCGCTATCAAAGTCTGGGAGAAAACCAATAGAATTTGATGAGGAGGCGGTTAGTTCATTCCTTTCGTTTTAGAAAGGAAATTCCCACTTTTGATAAAGTTTATGCTTCAATTAAACATGATGATGGTTTTCCAAATATTGGAAGGACAAAGTTGTGGAAAACTTTAAGAGAAATTATTTTTTCTTGGTAAAAACATAACAGGAAGGCGGTTTTAATAGAAAGTGACGAGATAATTTGCTGGAGAAGAAAATATTTAAGGCAAATTAGGCAATTTCGAAGGGAGGGCAAAAATATATATTTTCTTGATGAAACTTGGTAAATGAAGGTCACACTGTTGGCAAACACTGGCAAGACAAAAATGTGAAAAGGGCCCGACAAGCATTCATGGAAGGTTGGTCGACACGGATAAAGCCGCCGTCAGGAAAGGGAAAACGATTGATTATTGTCCATATTGGCAATAAAAAAGGGTTTGTAAAAGGAGGTCTTTTGGTCTTTCCTTCAAACCATAATGGCGATTATCACGAGGACATGAATGGCGATACATTTGAAGAATACTTTCAGCAAATGGTAGACCTAATACCCCCTGGTTCAGTAATAGTAATGGACGACGCCAGTTACCATTCCAGAAACCTTGAAAAAGTACCAACCACAGCACGGAGAAAAGCTGATATTTGTAAGTGGCTTACAGAAAAAAACAAAAATTTTGAGGCAGATATGGTAAAAAAAGAACTACTATCATTGGTTAATAGCTACAAAGAAAAATTCAATAAGAAAGTTGTCGATGATAATGCTGAAAAACGAAACATAACAGTATTAAGACTTTCGCCTTACCATTGTGAACTTAATCCAATAGAATTAATATGAGCTCAAATGAAAGGTTATGTAGCAAGGAATAATACTACCTATAAATTAAAGGATGTTGAGGTGCTTTTTCAAGAATTAGTTAAAAAAATAACTCCAGATAATTGGCATAAATGTATACAACATGTTTTAAAAGTAGAAAAAAAATGTGGAAACTAGATTGGTTAATCGAAGAAACTGTGGAACCGTTAATTATTTCTTTGGAAGAAAATGAGAGTGATGATGAGAGCATTTGCTGTTCTTTTGAATCTAAGTAATTTATTCCTATTTTATTTTTGACTGGTTTTAATTATTTTTGTAGTTATAATAATTGACAACCATAACATGTTTTTTATGTAGCAACCATTTGTTTAGCCCTAATTTAATTTTTAGGTGTGCTTATTAATTATAGTTTAAACGCCAATCCGTTTTGTATATATATTATCGTATTATTGTATTCCTAAAATGTATTTTTATTATTTAATTTATAAATTTTTTCTAATAAAGCAATTTGTTTTATTAAATTTCTTAGAACTTTTCACATATTTACTATTTTCTTCACTAATGCCAAGATACCACGGTACTTAAAATGTAAGTTTCCCCCAATTGCCAATGAGAATAGTTTATCGCTTGCCTTCTATTGTTCTCGGTTTTGGGTTCTATTGTATTCTCCGGTCGAACAGGGTGAGGTATATAAAAATAAAGGATTTTTACCTGAGGTACATTATAAAATTTTTAAAAGAGAAGAATTGATCACTCAGTACAAAATTTATCCAAATTTGCATTTTTATTACTCTCTCTTCTCTATGAACAGGCTTTATCAAATTTGACATTTTGTTAAAATCCAAGATGGCGCAAGATTTTTAACTTTCCTCATTTTTGACACCCCACGCCAAATTTTTATATGCGCCATCGTACTCGATTTTAGACATTTTCCATAGAGACACGTCTTTTTCGTGCACAGAGAGGTATAACTTTTAAAAATCGGGCAAGAAGTAATGAAGCTGAACGCCAACGAAGTAAGTGATGTTTTAACCCTTTGTAGAAGATAGGTCTAAAAACCTCTAGTTTTCTTCTACTAGGGATTTGTTAAATCTCGTTCAATTCTTTAGATTTTAAGTTCTGCGGGAAGCTAAGGCTCTGGCCTATATACGCTATTTGTCAAATTTGACATTTCATGAAAATCCGTAATGGCTCATGCTTTTGAAACTTAGATATTTTTCACTCCTTCCTGCCAAACTTTTTTGTAAACCAATGTACCTGATTTTAATTATCTGGAAAGTGACGTATTTTCAGTGTACAAGGAGGTATCATTTGTAAAAATCGGACAAGAACTAAAAAAGCTCTATAATATAATAAATAAAATGCAGATAATTTTTATTTTGCTAATTTTTTTAAACTTATTCGAATTTGTTATTTTATACTGAGTGTCCAGAAAACTAAAATGACATGGCAACGTAGTTTTGACAAAACAGCGATGGCGTACTAGATTGGATTTAATAGAATAATGTTTTTAAGTGCACTGTTTACAGGGTAAAAAACTGCACCCTTTTCGTTAAGCAAAGCTTTTCTAGTTAGATGTGGCTTTCCGGATGATTGAAATCAGGTCCATTGGCTTACAAAAAGTTTGGCAGGAAGGAGTTAAAAAATATCTACGCTTTAAAAGCATGCGCCATTATGGATTTTCATAAATTGTCAAATTTGACAGAGGGCGTATATAGGCCGGAGCCTTAGCTTCCCGCAGAGCTTAAAATCTAAAGAATCGGACGAGATTTAACAAATCCCTAGTAGAACAAAACTAGAAGTTTTTAGATCTATGTTTTACCAAGGATTAAAACACCATTTAATTCGTTGGTGTTGAGCTTTATTACTACTCGTCCGATTTTTAGAAGTGATATGTCTCTGTGCATGACAAAGACGTTTCTTTATGGCAAATATATAAAATCGAGTACAGTGGCGCACATAAAATTTTGGTGGGGGGTGTTAAAAATGATGAAATTTAAAAATCATGTTCCATCTTGGATTTTAACGAAATGTCAATTTTGACAAAAGTTTCATATAGTCTGAAGCTTTAGCCTTTTGCAGAAACTAAAATCACAGAAACCAAATTTACGATAGAATAACTAGAGCCAAAAAAAAAAATTACGGTTTTTTTTGGCCCACCTTATATATTTAGTTATATGAGCCTAACTTATTAAGTGATTATATCAGCAAGTAATGTTCTTATTTACAACAGATTTCACAGGTTTCTACGAGATTTAATAAAACAGAAAAGTATGCATGCTTTATTAGTTTCTATTGCGGTTATACCTGCATATTTTTTAAAAAGATTTTATGATACTTTATAAGTTTCTATAGCAGCGACATAATAAACGTTTAACAAGGCTGGATCAACATAAACAAGCAGGAACGAACACAAACATGGAGAGCCTATATGTTTCTACGAGGACAATTTTTTTAAAGATTTGACGAGGCAAATATTTTACAAGTGTTTATTAACATTTAGAAGCGGGAAGCTACAAAAGTATTAACGTATGGAAGGTTTATACGTTTCTACCAGAACAATTTTGTAAAAATTTGACTTTTTTGATTTTTAATTATTTTAAAAAAGCCCTGCTGGCATAAAAAAATATGGAAAGTTTTAAAAAACTAAAGAAAAGCAACAAGTTAATTAAAAAAAATTCTACAAAGAACCCTGCACAAATTATATTCAAAATGGCTTTCGGCTAAATGTCATATTTTTTTTATGTTGTAGTACTCGATCAACAAAGCACAAAAATAAAAAAAAACGAGATAGATAGCAAGATTACTTTCTGAGATATGGAGCTTTAAAGTTGGCTATATTTTTAAACATGGTACAAGATTTTTTTCCACAACTTTCATTCACTTTCAAAAATTAAGACATCTCCGCCAGTTTTCACCAAGTATTTACGAAAAGATCATTTAAAAAATCGTCAAAATATCAAACTGTCAAAGACTAAAATGTCGCAACAATGAACGTCACTGAGTAAAAAGGCACATCGCTATGTAAAGATGATGTGTTGCGAGAAGTGCTCTTCGTTCGAGATTTTTAAAAGTATTTTCCAGTTTTTTTGGATTTTTTGATAAAGGTATTAAAAAAAATAGTGTTAACAACTCGAGGCTACACTGTGCTACTTTTACGCGCGTTTTTAAATACCTCGATGCGCTCGTTATTTAAACCAACGCTTGTAAAAAAAGCACTATTTTTAGCCACTAGGTGTGAAAACTACTGTTTATTGATATGCCACATAACTTTTACCCTTATTGTGATTAAAACTCTCAGTGAAAAATACCCTCTGGAAAATTTTATTTACTAGAAAGAAGTTAAAAAATAAACGTTGAATGCCTTCAAAACCAAATTCATTTTATCTATTTATTAATTTCACGAATTCTTGTTTCTCAAACAAAAAAAAACATTTTAATGATATCTCACATGACTTTTCTCCTTAATAAAGTTTTATAGTGATTGAAGCGGTCAGCAAAAAAGAAGCCCAAGAAAATTGTGTGCAGTAGGAATTTTTTGCACGAGAGTTAGAAAATAAACAAATGAAAATGCCTAGGTCATTATCTACTAAAACAGTGCTTGTGATTTTCTTTGCACAAGGTGTTAAAAAACAAAATTCGTTTTACGTGTTTGTTATTTTCGCGAATTCTTCTATCTCGAACAAAAAAAAAACATTTTAATGATATCCCACATAACTTTTCTCATTAAAAGTTTCATAGTGATTAAAACGGTCAGAAAATTATGTGCAGTAGAAATTTTATGCACTAGAAGGTAAAAAACGTTGAACGTCTTTAAAACCAAATTTATTTATATGTTTATTATTTTTACGAATCCTTCTTTATCAGGAAAAAAAACCATTTTAATAATATCCCTCATAACGTATCTCCTTAAAAAAGCTTTATAGTAACTAAAACAGTCAGCGAGAAAGACGCCCAAGAAAATTGTGTGCAGTGGGATCTTTTTGCGACAGAAATTAGAAAATAAACGTTTACCTGTTATTCTTTTCGCGAATTTTTATTTCTTAAAAAAAAATTATTTTAGTGATATCTCACCTAACTTTTATCCTTAAAAAGTTTTATTATGATTAAAACCCTCAGCGAAAAAGACTCTCCGGAAAATTTTCTTTAGTAACATTTTTTTTGCACAAGAGGTTAGAACTTAAACATTTAGTGCTTTGAAAATCTACTTTTTTATGTTT
Source organism: Oxystoma pomonae (assembly GCA_963921995.1). Classification (NCBI taxonomy): domain Eukaryota; kingdom Metazoa; phylum Arthropoda; class Insecta; order Coleoptera; family Brentidae; genus Oxystoma; species Oxystoma pomonae. The sequence continues at coordinate 102,053,104 of OY998165.1, forward strand.
TCTCGGATTCTTCTTTCTTAAACAATAAAAAACCATTTTCTCCTTAAAAACATTTTATAGTGAATAAAACATTCCGTGAGAAAAAAGCTTCAGAAAATTTTGTGCAGTAGGATTTTTTTGCACCAGAAGTTAGAAAATAAACGCTGGACGCCTTTAAAACCCAATTCATGTACCTCTTTATTATTTTCGCGAATTCTTCTTTCTAAAAAGAAGCCATTTTAATGATATCCCACATAACTTTTCTCTTTAAAAAAGTTTATAGTGATTAAAACGGTCAGCGAGAAAGAAGCTCAAGAAAATTGTGCGCAGTAGGAATTTTTTGCACCAGCGAGAGGGCCGGCCACCGACCGACTCCGCGTCTTCTGCTCTTAACGGCGAAAGATTCGATGTTTTGCCGTGAAAAGTTTTTTGCTTAGACCGATTCAGATGTTACAAAAGCGTTGAAATCCCACATTTTTCAATAATAGCATATTACTTAGGATGTTCCCACAAAAATTATTATTTAAAAAATATATTTTTTTAAAGGTGAATTTGATCCTAAAATCAGTTCGTTTATTTAAACAGATAAACCGTACATCAAAAATTTAAATTAACAAAATTTTGCACAACGGAGGCTTCTGGTATCCCCCAGAGACCAAATATATATACTTGTTTTTATTTAGTTTTTTAAAATAATCGACAATTTTTACCGTGAATTAAACATGTTTAGGATACGTAAAATTATGTAAAAAACGTAAAATTATGCAAGATCACGTGAATGGTACAAAATTTGTTACAAGTTTGATTAACAGTTTTTTAGATTAACTAATTGGAAGAAGCGCATTTTTTATTAAAATTCGCCCTTAATATACGTTTTTAAAATGGAATAAAATATTGTTCTTCTCTTTTGTTTGCTGTCGCTTTTGCAGTGGCGTAGCCAGAAATCGTCTTTGGGGGGGTTTCATCATTTAATAAAAATCAACTGGCAAATTTTTAAAAATGAGGTTGGTGCGAGGGTAGGTGCCTATTGCTTGAGCTCTTGAACTGAAGGGAGGGGAGAGGGGCGGTCTATTAATAGGTGTTGAGTTAGTGTATACGGAAAAAAATACTTATTAAAGTAACACTAGTAGCATATCGGACAAAGGGTTTTTGTTTCTCACTTCATTACGACCAGACCTCCAAGGTCTAATGGAGAATTCAGACACCTACAGACCTGTTTTATCCTTATTATTAGGAATCATCAGCTACACAGGCATCCATGCTTGGTCGTAATGAAGTAGAAACAAAACTTTAATTTTTATTAGCGGACACGAGATTCACTTTGTTGTTTTTTTAAAAATACTTATTTTTAAAAGAAAATCTCATCTTGTCTCATTTGCAGATTTTTTCAAAATTAACCCTTAAATATTTTTATATTATATTATTTTATAAAATTTTGAGAAAAATAACAACAAATTTTTTAAAAATTTTGATTTCTTGGGTTTTTTGTAAAATATTTTTGAAAAGTAGATTGGGTTAGACTCCAAAAAGAGAAGAAGCGTTGCGGTGGTATATATATATAGATTTGTTGCCAAATCATAAATGCGCTGCAGATGAAAATGTTGAAAAAATTATACTAAGAATGCCATTTATTTCACGTGTTGAATGCTGCAAAATTTAAGACATCACACCAAATACACGTCACAAACCGGAGTAAAGGGTCAAAAAAATGGAGGAGCTATAGCTCTCCTTATTGTAGATTGGGTTGGACCTCCTGTGGAGTGGGGGTTAACTCCCAAAACCCCCCCTGGCTACGCCACTGACTTTTGTGAGTCCCATGGGCACTATTAATTTAATCGAACGGGTCATCAACTACCTTCGAACCCCAGACCAGGTCTTTGTCTATCTGCTCTTTTTGTCCTTCAGTAGTCTAAGTCGGGAAGTGGGTAACTAGGGCCGTCTCCACGGGATACCGACCCCATCCGGCCTGGTTAGCGGCGTGAATCGAAGTGTAGGACCAAGTTACTGTTTATACTATTCCCTGGTTTTTTAGCCAATTAGGTTTTATCCAAGGCCGAACACTTTAGAAAAAGTGTTTTAGGACTGCGCGAGGTTTGAATCCACGACACACTGGCAACCAAGAAACCTAACTTGATCGTGTCGGTCGGCTAATCAACTAGACCACCGAGGCCGATGGAATAAAATGTATTAAATAATTTCTGCTGTCCTCATATAGATTAACGATAAACAATAATGGACTGGTGTGGGAGTTTTCTTTTAAATATGAGACAATTAACCTGTCTTCTTACCGTAAGTTTTCTTACCTACTTAAAGTTATAAAATAACATATTAACCATAAATAAAAACTTCAAATACCGTAAGTCAAGTATCTACTAACCGTTAGTAAATCTATAGTAGCGCAAAACCAGTAACCCCTAAAATATGGCTTTAAATAAAAAAAATATATTTTTGAGCTCTAAAAATCATGTCCTATCACAATACACCCTAAGGAAAAAAAAACAAATAATAAAAAAAAGTGCGACGCGCCGACGTGGTTTGAACCGACAGCTAACAGGTTGATAGACCAATGCTTTATTCACTGTATCATGCGCTTATAAAAAAACAGGTTGAAACCGCGGAATATAAACGTTTTGGCGGATTCTTATTTGTCGACTGAAAAGTGTTAATCATGATTAAAGCTTAATCAGAGAATTTTCGCGTTTGGTGTATATATTTATGGACAAGCATCTCTAATCCAAGGGTTACCGGGTTCGTGTCTGGTCATCGAATTTTTTCGAGTTTTTTAACTTATTTCCGTCATGATCTCTCTATAAATAGAACAATAATCGTTGCAAATGGGATTTTCGAATTCTTATGATGGCAATACGTTGAGAAATCATTATAAGCATGCATTATTATTAGGACGAATATATTTTCCGTCATGATTTTTCAATATTTGATGCCTTTATTTGTCCTTTAGAAAAATTCACTAACCGTAAGTGAAGGGAAAGTTAAGTAAGATATTGGTAAGTAGATAAATCACTAAGGGTTAACGAACTAGTAGAAAAATTTACTTACCCTAAGTGAAGGGAAAGTTAAGTGACCTATCAAATATTGGTAAATAGATAATACTTGCAGCTATTAAATTCATCACTTGGGGCTAATAGAAGTCCCACTTACCACTAACAAAAAAAGCTAAGTAGACATTTCACTTGTAACGGTTTTCTGAGTGTATACTATAGTAACTATACAAATTCCTTTAATTAATTTTTTATTAATTTACTATTTGCTATTAATATTGCACTCTCTTAGTTAGTCTGTAGGGAGATAGCAGAAATTATTTTGTATTTTTTCAGTTCATTTTAAGAGCACGGTAAAGTAAAACCTCTCTTAGTGGGCACATATATTAACGGAGAGTTTTGCAAGTGAAGGAAATCATCGCCGCTCGCCGGTGGTTGACTCAGTTGAATCATGCTTTGCTTTTAGACTTCTATCGAAGCAGACAACAGGCGCAGTAGTGTACGCGGAAAGCCTAGAAGTTCAGAAGAGTTATCCACTTGGAGAACATGCTACGCTGTTTCAGGCGGAGGTGTATGCCATTATCATGGCACCCGAGTTCAGAAATGGCAGGAGAGACATATACATATGCTCCGACAGCCAGGCTGCCCTCAAGGCTTTAAATGCAGCCAAAATAGTCAGTAGTCTGGTGGAGGAGTGCGCTGAAGCACTGCAAACACTGGCTCAAGACAAAAGGGTGACACTGATGTGGGTCCCAGGTCATGAGGGAATACCAGGGAACGAGAAAGCGGACGAACTTGCGAGACTAAAGGCCGAAACCCAATACATTGGACCGGAACCTCTTCTGGGAATAACAAGGAAACAGGTACAGAGTGAGCTTAACAAATGGGCAGCAAAGTGCAGAGAGTCCAAGCTATTCGTGGATGGTCCGAATGTAGCCAGAACTAAATAGCTCTTAGGCAAGACCTGAAAGGACCTTGGACTGCTGACAGGGATGCTGACTGGGCACAATCGGCTGAACAAACATCTGACGCAAATAAGAGTAGCAGGAGATCCCGTGTGTCCCGCTTGCGGGCTCGAAGAGGAATCGGCGCAACACTTGATAGCACAGTGTGATGCATATGCCAGATTAAGGCAGCTGAAGTAGAACGATAGAAGAAAAAGAGCTGCACTCGCTCAAATAGGCCGACATACTGACTTCGTAAAGAAGACAGGGAGGCCTGGAGAGAGAGGTGCAGCGGAAGTAGGGGCATAGGGGTAATGAATGAGCTATGGCGGCAAGGGCCCATGAAAAGGCCTAATTGCCAGGCCCACGGGCCGCACCTATACTACTACTACTAATACGTCTTAAATATATACAATTTTTATATATATATACAATTCGGTAAAAAACCCTAATTTAATAATTAATTAAATTGTCCATAACAAAACTACTATTAAACAGTGTACTAGTTACCGGCCTAAATTCAAAAACTCCGTACGGCAGCGGCGGTGTTAAGCCGGTCGCGACCGTCGAAGAGAAGAAGGGATAACCACAAGGAGTTCTTACCTTATGGCCTTGTGCGAACTGCCCAAGCACCCAAGACTTCAGTTGAGGCTCGAGAACGCACCGAAATTAACGTGAACCTCCGTCAGCCGGTGCGGCAAGTAAAACATCGCGAATCGCGCAGTCTAATAAAATGGTTTAACTGTAACTATGGTATAGCAACGGTTTCTTATTAGAAATACGACAGCCATGGTGTAAAATTAAAACGTAACGTAACGTCGCGTAAAATAATTTTTGTCTACGCAAGAAAATGGATCTAACCCAATGGTGTAATTTGTGTTAAAATTACCAAAAAAAAATATGTAAAAGGGCAGAACTTAACAACGGGCAAATATGAGCGGTTACGCGGTTTGGCTCCTCCTGTTCGGAGCGATTTTCGAAGTTCTTTCCGCCTCTCTAAGTAATAATCTGCGGTATCAAGCACCCGATGAGTGTAAATGGGTTATAGCTGATAGTGGAGCCTCAGATGACGACGTAGCGTTAGTTTGCCGGTTACGAACCATCAACAGTGAGTTGGAAAATACAAATTTTAGTGTTATTCAACCTCAACATACTGTGAGGTTGCGGTTGGAGTGCAGTGACGCGTTATTTTTTCAAAGTTCACTGAGCGCTGATAGTTTTAAAGCCTTAATAGAGTTACGTGAGTTGTCAATTGAGTACTGTAAAATTGGAAACTTATCAGATGGTGCCTTTCGTGGTCTGAAGGATTTAAGAAACTTAACTGTTAAAACGCATAACACGGATTGGTCGGCGATGACCTTAGATGTATCAGCAAATGCTTTTTCCGACGAGCTTAGACTGCTGGAAAGATTAGATCTGGGAGAAAATAATATGTGGAGTCTGCCAGAGGGGGTCCTTTGCCCTCTGCAGTCTTTAGAAGTGTTAAATCTGACCAAAAATAGACTGCGAGAAGTTGCAAGCTTTAGATTCTCAAACGCTTATTCAGAAAAATGTGGCACCAACCTTAAAATTTTAGATCTTTCGAGAAACAGCATAGATAAGCTGCCATCGGGTCAATTCTCTGCTCTAACCCGCTTGGAAAAACTGTACCTTCAAGGAAATGGACTTACAACTCTAGCAGATAGAGCGTTTGAAGGGCTTACCTCAGTTAATATCCTCAAACTGTCAGAAAATCGTTTGGTAAACTTACCTCCAGAAATTTTTTCAGATACAAAAGAAGTTAGAGAAATGTATCTCCAAAACAACTCTATCAATGTTCTGGCACCAGGGTTATTTAATGATCTAACCCAACTACTAGTATTAGATCTATCTCATAACGAACTAACCTCCGATTGGATTAATTCAGCTACATTTGCCGGTCTAGTAAGATTAGTAGTTTTGGATTTAAGCTACAACAGATTAAACAAACTTGAATCAGCGGTTTTTAGAGATTTGTACAGTTTACAGATTTTAAGATTAAACGACAACTTTTTAGAACTTCTACCTGAAAATACATTTGCGCCACTTTATAATTTGCATACTTTAATAATTTCAAATAATAAAATTACAAGAATCGAAGTCAACACGTTTACTGGATTAATGGTGCTTTCTTTACTCTCACTAGATAACAACAGAATTTCTTGGGTTCACCCAGATGCACTTAAGAATAGTACTAGTTTACATGATCTTCATTTAAATGGTAATAAATTGGTATCGGTTCCTGAAGTCATAAGAAGTGTGCCAATGTTAAGAACTCTCGATTTAGGAGAGAATCATATTGATATGATAAACAACGACACTTTTAACAATTTAAAACAAATGTATGGTTTAAGGTTGACAGAGAATAATATTGGAAATATTTCTAAGGGTGTTTTTGATAAAATGGATTCTTTGAAAATACTAAATTTGTCCAGAAACAAGATCCAAAAAGTGGCACCTGGTAGTTTTGATAGCAATATGAATTTACAGGCGATAAGATTGGATGGTAATTATCTAATAGACATTGAAGGGCTGTTCGGAAAGTTATCCAATCTTGTTTGGCTAAACATTTCAGATAATCATTTAAAGTGGTTTGACTATGCCTTAATACCAACTAGTTTGCAATGGTTAGACATTCATGCCAATCAAATTGAAGAGTTGGGAAATTATTTTGAAATCGAATCTACTCTGTCACTTAGCACTTTTGACGCGAGTGCAAACAAACTAACCGAAATCACTGGAAGTGCAATACCCAACAGCGTTGAGGTTTTATTTTTAAACGATAACTTAATCTCAAAGGTGCAGTCATACACGTTTTTTAAGAAGCCCAACCTAACAAGGGTCGATCTGTTTGGCAACAAGATTACAAGCCTTGACCCTAATGCATTAAGAATCTCAGCTGTGCCAGTGGAGAAAGAATTACCAGAATTTTACATCGGTGGAAACCCATACAAATGCGATTGCACTATGGAGTGGCTTCAAAAAGTTAATATCGACAACCGCGCCAGAACCCAACCGAAATTAGTAGATCTAGAAAGCATTTATTGTCAGTTGCTATACAACCGAGGACGGACGTATGTCCCGTTGGTCGAAGCAGCACCTTATCAGTTTTTGTGCAGCTACGAAACCCACTGCTTTGCCTTATGTCACTGTTGTGATTTTGATGCTTGTGATTGTGAAATGACCTGCCCAACCAACTGTACTTGCTACCATGATCAATCGTGGTCGGCAAACGTGGTTGACTGTTCTTCAAGCGGCCACGTCAACCAACTGCCAGAAAAAATACCCATGGATGCCACTCAACTATACCTGGATGGCAACGACTTAAGAACCTTAAATAGTCACACGTTTATTGGGCGCAAAAGACTGAAGGTTTTGTTCCTAAACAACTCAAACATTGACGTGATTGAAAATAGAACCTTCCACGGCTTAAAAGAGTTAGAGACTTTGCATTTAGAAAATAATAGACTGGGTGCAATAATAGGCTACGAATTCGAAGGTTTGGAAAAATTAACGGAAATATTTTTGCAAAACAATCGAATATCTATGATTAACCATGATTCGTTTAAAGATATAAAACATCTTAAGGTTCTATACATGGATCACAATAGACTTGTATCGATGGATTTATGGAAACTTTCAAACTCTTTGATCGAAGTGAAACTTGCCTTTAACCCGTGGTCGTGTGACTGTGAATTCGTTGAGAAGTTTAAAGAATGGATGATACGCGGCGATGCAGTCAAAGACATGGATTCAGTGCGGTGTATTTATAATTCTACGCTTATAAATTATTACACGAGTGAAGTTTACGTTGACGATGCGGACTTAGGATTTTACGTGACCAAGAATGATTCCGCATGTACCGGTGCACCCAACATAGACAATTCTATAAATGGAAATTTAACTGCTACGAATACTATTATTAAGGAGCATATTATTCAAGATTATCTACCGTTGTTAATAATAACTCTTTCGGCATTTGCAATGGTTATCGTTTTAATGTTAATAATTTTTATTTTTCGCCAACAAGTCAGAGTATTACTTCATTCAAAGTTCGGTGTGCGCTTCTTTCAAAGACGCCAAGATTTAGAGGGTGACGAAAGGGACAAACTATTTGACGCGTTTGTAAGTTACAGTTCGAAAGACGAGGCGTGGGTGGCTGAAGTGTTGGCGCCGGCTTTAGAACCGGAATATAAGTTATGTCTACATTACAGAGATTTTCCAGTAGGTGCTTTTTTAGCAGATTCAATAGTGCAAGCCGTAGATTCTTCAAAACGGACTATAATGATTTTATCAGAAAATTTTATAAAATCTGAATGGGGCAGATTCGAGTTTAAATCTGCCCACCATCAAGTGTTACGGGATCGCCGAAAACGGTTAATAGTTATCCTTCTAGGTGAAGTGTTACAAAAAGACCTCGATCCCGATATAAGACTCTATTTAAAAACGAATTTCTACTTACAGTGGGGTGAAAAATTGTTCTGGGAGAAACTAAGGTACGCCCTACCGGATGTTCCTGATAGCCATAGGAGGCACCACCCGATGAGGGCGCCACATGTGCACCATCACGTGCACAGGCATAGTGCCCGTGGTCAAATTGGTGCCAATAATGGGCCGGCAGGTGTGCAACAGGGTGGACCTAGGACGGTGGCCATTCACATTTAGCAAAAATGTAAGACTATTTTTTTAATGATTGAATTTTGTTGGTCAGTTTTGGCGGAAAAAGATTAAAATCAAATAAGCTTCTTAATTTATTATTGTTCCCTTTGCCATTTTGTAATATTGATGGCAGAAATTGCTTTTGTTTATTGAAATTTATATAGTTTTTTGAGGATCCACTCTATCAAAAGGCTTTAAAATATTATGGCCGTATAAAAGATCTTAATTGATTTTTTATTATTTAACGCAAATGTGTGAAAATTTATTAAATTATGATATAAATAAAACATAAACAATATAGTTTCTTTTATCTACCGCTAGCTCTCGCAAAAAATGTTCCTTTTATCTAAGATCCAATTAGTTTAAATCTTTTTCCGCTGTAATTAAAATTTTATGTTGTTGAAATGGTTCCCTTTTGGTTATAATTACTTTTTTTTTATTTTGTTTTTATAATAACAAGAAAATTTCGACTTTGGACTGTGGGTAAAGTAGTAGAAAATAAAACGAATATCTGGTTTGTGGTAAAGATATATTCAAATAAAATCTTTAGTAATTTTAGTTGTTTCCGAGACGCGTGTTTAAAATTACAACATGTCAAAATCGACTTTCAAGAAAGTTAATAAAACTAATTTTCGTAATTGTGGCATTCGTTTTCTTTTGATTTTAAATTGTTATACTTAAGTTGGCCACCGAAATAGTTATTTATCTAACAAGTGCGGAAAGCAGTACTTTTTCGCACGCGACTGCAGTTGCAGGAATGACGGGGAGCGTTAGGGCAAGCTGTCAAGGGTGGAAAGGGCATTTTCTGCAAGAGTTAGGTACAATGTTTTTCCTACGAGTGGTTTTGTCCATCTTATTATTGATTTTTTTTTAATACGCAAATATTTTCTAATAATGCCACAAGTGACACATAAGATAGAAGAGTTACATAAATTATTTAATTAGTCCTAAATATCTTCATTTTTAACAATAAAAAAATTGTGCGAGAAAGTAACTTTTCAGCACTAATGCGGAAAAGTTACTTTTCCGCACGATTTTACTTTTCCGCGCGATTTTTTTAGTAAAGGGCCTGTATGGGACTTTTTAAGTTAATGGTGAAGGCTATGAATTTTGTAACTGAAAAATAGTACCCATAGATAGTTTTTATTTAAAATATATCTTGATTTAGAATATTGTCCTTTGAAGTGAAAATCGTGCGTTACAATAAAAGTCGTGCAGAAGAGTAACAATCGTGCGGAAAAGTAAAGAAATCGTGCAGAAAAGTAAAATCGTGCGCAAAAGTAAAATTTTCAAAACGAAAAATCGTACGGAAAAGTAACTTTTCCGCACGCTCGTAGGAAAAATGCTATTTAACTCAATAATAAGTTTGTTTCCATGGAATTAAAATATTTTTTTTTTGTATTGACATATTTTTGACACAAGGTTTATTGACCTTTAACAAATTTTAACCATCTAGTTTCCTTTCTGCGATGTTTTCACATCTACCTGAAGAGATTGCTAAATTTTGGTCGCCACTCCTAGTTTTAGTATCGCCTACTGGAATTCAAAATAGCTCTTTAATAATCTAAATTACAAAAATATTACTGCCTAGTCCATATCCGCTCACTTTTGTAGTAATGTGATTTTTAGGAAACGGATTTGGTAGTCATATTTTTATTTTACATTGAAAAGCTGTTTTATGGTCTAGTGGGAAGTAAATTAGTTATTCCTAATATGTCAGCCTTTTGTGATACTATTTTTTAGTTTAGTTAAACTATGAAGGTGCAATTTTAAATTGTCCATGAGTTTAGAATAAGCGATTAAGCATTGAGTAAGAAATATTTTTGAGCAAGAAACTTTTCATCCTTTTCTAAATTGTGATTTTTAAAAAAATGTGGATACTGTATTACAGCTGTTCTAATATAAAAAAAGTTAAAAGTTTCTTGTTAAAAAGTTCGATATTTTAATCAATGTTAGTGTGATATTTATGAAAAACTTAAAATTTAAAAAATTTGTGAGTGTTTTCAAAAAGACATAAAAAATTCTGTGAGTGCGATTGTATAAACATAAATTGTAAATACTTAAAGATTACTTCTTGTAAATAAAATATTGTGCAAAAAGAGAGTTTGACTCTAACATTGTTGTATAATTATGTTATATTTTTGTGTAAATAGTCTAAAGATTTTTTTATTCCTATTTCTATAATATTGCATTCCTATACTAACTTACTTATTAATTTATTACAATTGTTTGTACTTAAAACAAAAACAAAATACTCTACTAAAATATATTTTTTTGAAATTTTTGAGTAGGTATGATACTTTTGCTTGCCTGTTAATGTTATAATAAACTATTTTTTGTAAAATTTTTGTACAGGTATTTAAAAAAAGACTGTTATAGAAAAGTGCTCAATATTGAGCTTGTGACTATGAAATATTAATTTCTAGAAATAAATTAAGATATCAAAAATTATGTATTGACTTTTTACTTATTTTTTATAAATACTCTTTACTTTTATATTATTTGTCGACGTTAAATCAAAAAGTGAATTACTTACGAAATTCTGTGGATTTCTTTCACAGTTTCAGTTTTTTTTTAAATTACGCAAGGTTTCATGATGTCCTTTTTAAAATGAAACACTCTTTAAAATAAGATTAACCTGGTTCCAAAAATATATATTATGCCTTTGGCAGTTCTCAAGAAAACCCTAACAACTTTGTCATATGTGCAATTTTGTTAGACTTGATGATTTAAGTGGTTCCTTGTTTAACAGATTATTAGTTGTCAATTTATCTATTAGCTTATCACAAAATCACAATTTCGACCCGCATATGATGGGCAAAAATAACACTTTACGTCTCTAGGGAGTTTTACATATTTTACCTTCCTAGGGAGTTTTACATATTTTAACTCCTCTTATGAGGTTTCGTTACTTTACTGTACCGCGTATGGATCCATACTACATAATATTTGTTACTGTAGGTATTATTAGGTAGCAGATAAAATCAGATATATCCTTTTGGATTAAAGTGCATTTTCCCCTTGATTTTATTATTCAATGACTGTTATAGAAAAAGGTTATATATTATACATTTTTGGAATCAGAAAGTGAATCTATGTTATTGAGTTTTTAAAAATATGCAGAGTGTACATTTTTTTTAACCTGACTCGACAAATAATAAACAAGTATAAATAATTAACAAATTTCAAGAACTGGTATATTTAAGGAAAGGGGGTTTAAATTATTATTTATTTTATGGGACCAGTTTGTGCCCCCAAATTTCGGGGAAGTGCTTCCGGTAATTAGAAACGTACCTGATTGGCCGAATTCTCATTTTTTTGTCACATTTCTGTCAGTTTTGCCACTAATGGCATTAGTTGTGGAGGAGGAGAACAAACTGATGACAAAACCGCTCACAATCAAAGGCAATAGTGCCAAAAAGACAGAATAGTGACAGAAAACTAAAATTTTGACTAATCAGGTGCATTTCTGATTCCCGGGAGCATTCCGTTCCCCGAAATTGAAAAATACGGGGCCACGAAATTTTGAACGTTAGTCAATGCAAGACTATGAACTTCATCATTTTAGATCATGTACAACAAATTTTTTTGCAAATATTACATTAATTTTAATCTATCCTATCCCTCACAAGAAAAAAATATAAAACCATTAAAAATATCTACAAAATTATTATTTATTATCGTTTTAAAAAACTCTTTTACAAAAGTCGTTTGCTAATGTAAAAACAAACAATACCGTTTCTAATTACAAAGATACATTGAAAATAACTAGAAGTAATGCCTCATGCAACAGAATACCAGTCTTTTGAGCTTGTATCACTTGTGAACACCCATCCCATACCTAGTTAGTTAAAGAGGCACCTTACTTATAAGTGGAATTTACAGTGTTGATCACAAGTTAACAGTTTGTAAAAACAAAAGATCAAAAGATCTTGGGTGGCAGTAACGAAAACTCAAACTTCAAAATTCGTTATTGCCACCCAAGATCTTTTGATCTTTTGTTTTTTGGTTTCTTTTCGGTTGAAGTAACTGATTTGGAGGTTTTTTTTTAACTTCTTTTTTGTTAACAGTTTGTGTTGTGTTTAAAATTAAAGATGCTATGAAAGACGGTATTGCGAAACTTTGAAGGTAAGTAAAAAGTAAAAGGAAATTAACTTTATTAATCACAGCTATAGATAACATTCAGTTGCAGGAAAATAAGAAAGCTCTGAGTAGACCTGATAACAATCAATAAAGCTCTAACTATTAAGAAGTCAAGTCTTTGAATATGATTTTTTATAAATAATTAGATTTTTGTTGCTGTTTTCTTAGAATTTTTAATATTTTCCTTGCAAACTTCTATCCATAGTTTTTATCGCCCTGATTTGAAAGTCTTTAAATTGCCTCCTCGCATGTCAAATTCTTATTTTATTGTTGCAAAAAAGGCAAATAGGGTTCATAAAAAACTGTAAAGGCGCAATTACACAGACGAACATGCTCAAATAAAAGCTCGTGCAAAATATCTTCAAATTTTTGCGTGAACATTTTTGTGAGCTTTTCTTTGAACATTTTGTTCGGTTAAATTTTTGAGCAAATTATTGCTATCTATTTTGGAAACATATTTTTAAAGATGAGAATAAATAAAATTTCACATCAGTGATCAGTGATCTCAATTCTTTAAAAAAATGGAACACCAACTTTTATTTAAAATTTTTGTGAAAAAAAGCCGACGGCAAGCGAAACATTATTATTGGCTCTACTATCAGTTTTGTCACATGGATTAGGTTTACTTATAATATTTTTTTCTTAGGGTTTTTCCCGGATTTTTTTGCCCGGGGTTTTTTTTTGGGATTATCTTGCGAGTTTTTTTTATTTCCAAAAGTTTTTTCCCAAAAAAAAACCCAGGAAAATTTTTCTTTTCCAAAAAAATTTTGAGTTTTTCAAATATCAGCAAAAAACTCAAAAATTGCACTTTTAAGCGGTAATCCGCGCCTCAGGACTATGGGGAGTGGTGGGGAGGGAGATTTTTTTTAAACATATTTTTGTAACTTTACTTTACCTTTAGCTTTTATTGTTGTTTTTTAATTCCTCACACCAGATTTACCTAGTTAGTTTAAGGTCCCAAGGGTTGCTTAAAAAAGCAAAAGGTTCATGAAAATGCTGAAGATAGATATTTACTGTCAATTTAGTGTAATAATCAAGGTCGATTACTGACACTGAACAAACAATATGCAAAGGAGCAACATTCCGATTCAGAAGTCCAGTCTATTACTGCTAAATTATATTTTTTTAGGCAATGGTCGGGATGGTAAGATTGTAAAAGTGGGTAATAAACGGGTATTATTTGGACCGAACGTGCTTTTGTTCATATATTTGAGATTTAATAAAATGTATATAGGTTTTTTAATTTGACTTAATTGTTATTGTATTGTGTTTTAAACTAGGAAGTAAAATAAAGAGATTCTTTTAAACGTAAATTTTTATCATTACATTTTACAGGCAACAGCAATAAATAAGTGCCATTATTATTTTTTTATTCTCGTTTTTCTACAACCCCAAAAAAGTTACAAGTATACTGGCATATCCCCTATAAAAATCAGATCAATCGAAGTTGCTTATGAGGTAAAACGTGAATTTCGACATCAAATCGTTTTTCCGTCGGAAAGCACTTAATTAAAAATACCTTGTTTTAAAACTTAGTCTTTCTATTTTCAGTTAAGTTCAATGAATTCCCATAAAACTATAAAATTTAAATTTGTAAGAAATTTTTATTACCGTCATTTCTTCAAACAAATTTTGCTCAACATTCTCTCCAAAATTGTGTTTTTTTGTACGCGATTTAGCTCGAATATTTCTTTGAGCATTTTGCTCAAGAGGCTCATGTAAATGTTTGTCGGCATTTCCACATCAAAGGAAAGTTTGTCTGTGTAAATGCGCCTTAACGTGTGGTGTCCAAAGAAATTCTATAAACACTATTTGGAAACACTCAATTTATTTTACCATATATGGTAAAGGATATCGCCCTTTTTAAATGAAAACTTGTATTCGGTAGAATTGCCTGATTTTTTATATGTTGAAGTGCTCGTCCTAAGAAGATTTTCGTTTTCCCAGAAGTACCCGAAAACCACTTTAGAGCAATTTTTGAATTATTGCACTGACCTTATTTGCAAAGCGACCAAAATCTAATTTTCTTTTTCGAACTTGCCGTAATCTCCTTTTTAAAAATAAAATTTTTGATAATTTCGCAAGCTATCGATTACTTTTTGATATATTCACTTTCACAGTTGCATGGACAAATGCAAAAATATTTTTTTAAAGATATATTTTTTTTGAGAAATCCTCGGACACGTCGACTTTGCTCTTGTTAATAGTACATTTTATCATTGTGTTTTTTCTTCTAGCATACATTCCTACGAGAGCTGAAATTTACCTGTAAAATTTGAGCTTACTTTGAAAGTAAATATCTCAAAAACGAATCGATAGATTTTCGAAATTTTTACACGATTGTCAAGACATTCAGGAGACCTTCAAAACAAGGTATCACTCGACTCACTTTCCCTATTCAAAATATAGGGGTAAAGTTTAACCCTCAAAGGGGATGCGCGCTACAAAAATTTCAAGATAGCCAAAAAGTATCCCCCTTACAAACAAAATCGACGTGTTTCAACATTTTTTCTAATTATTTACAGTCTTTGGAAAAATCCAGGTGAACCCTTTTAAATGGCCCACCCTGTATAATTTTGACACTGTAGCGACTCTGCCGCAGCCATATTGAACTTCGTTGTTTTTTGACCACTTTAAGCTAAAAGGTTTTGCACATAAAGCATTTTTAACAATATCTAATTTTGAGCCAAAATTGACATATGTCATTTTTGGATTGTGCAAAAAAGTTTTGTTATATAATATGGCGGATTCAAGATATCAGTTCAATTTTGACATTTAAAATTTTATTTTTAAAAAGACAGTCATGGCAAATTCAGAAAAGAAAATTAGATTCTGGTCGGCTTGCAAATAAGGTCAGTATAATAATTCAAAAATTGCTCAAAACTGCGATTTCGACAAGTTTGACGTCATTTTTCGTGTACTTCTAGAAGGGGTAGAGTGTTGGCGCAATATAACAAAAATCTTCTTAGGACGAGTACTACAACATATAAAAAAATCAGGCAATTCTACCGAATACAAATTTCCATTTATAAAAAGCGATATCCTTTAAACTAAAGGTCAAAATCTCAAAAACGATTTGATGTATAAAAAAACTTTAAATCTTTAAAATTGGCAAAAATAAATGGTTTTAAAATGTTTTTCTAGAAACCATATTTTTTAAATAGCTAAGGAAATATGCTCTTATAAGTTTTTAAATTATCACTTTGTATTAGTTCTTTAGCAAATAGTGTTTGCCGCAAAATAATCAAGAGTTATAAACAGATGGTACTCTTTAAGTACTTTTGCTGTATAGTAAGTTATTCTATTTTTGTTTGTTAGACACACGGTACAAGAAAATAATAAATTAAAATATCAAACAAAAAAAGAGAAATATATTGTGAATTCATTAAATACGACAAGTAAACAGTGGCGGCCACAGCATTTTCTGAAAGGGGTAATTTAGTAGAACGTTGAGTTAATGTGTAGAAAAAAAATATTTAAGTATTTATATTGCTAAGCTAGGACATCTTAATTCTAGATTTTTTTTGTGAAAATTATACCTACTAAAAATTCCATTTATTTTGCGTTTTCAAATATTTAGAAAAAATTGTTTAAAATTAAGCTGCTCAAATTGTACCAATCGGTTTGCGGACAACTGGTCGTAAATTTAAAGTCACAAACAGTTGCGACGTCCCCAGTACCATCGCAGACACTTTCGTCGCAGAGCCAAAACGTCGCAAAGATTTGCGCCGCGGGCTCATTTCGCTGCAGTTGACATTGCGACGTGGCCACCAGCGTCGCAAACCATTTCGTCGCAAATTCACATCGTCGCAAACAATTGGGTCGCGGATCCTCTCCATCGCATAAGACATTGCGACGTGCCCACTAGCGTAGGAGGCCATTTTGTCGCAAATCCACAATGTCGCGAATACATTCCGTCTTATTGGACATTAGGACGTTCTCATTAGCATTGTGTATGTAAATTGAAAACGTGGTGATAAGATAAATTTTTCATGGTGTATGGCACAGGTTCCGTAAGCTTCTGATAATTTAATACGCTATTTTTTTGTATGCGACGGAATATATTTGCGACGATGTGGATTTGCGACGAAATTATCTGCGACACTTGTGTGCACGTCGTAATGTCCTATGCGACGGAGAGGATCCGCGACCCAATTGTTTGCGACGAAGTGGATCTGTGACAAAATGGTTTGCGACGGTAGAGGGGACGTCGCAATGTCCTATGCGACGGGGAGGATTAGCGACCCAATTGCTTGCGACGAAGTGGATATGCGACGAAATGGTTTGCGACGGTAGAGGGGATGTCGCAATGTCCTATGTGACGGGGAGGATTAGCGACCCAATTGCTTGCGACGAAGTGGATATGCGACGAAATGGTTTGCGACCGTAGTGGTGACGTCGCAACTGCTTGCGCTTTAAATTTACGATCAGTTGTCCGCAAATCGTACCAATCAATGACTTTATAGCGCCGCAGGCAAAACTTTCAAATTAAATCAATAATTATTCAAAATTTTTTATCTCTTTTACGTTTTTTGTTAAACATTATAAGTCGAGTAAAGATTTACTTCAAAACTTGCCTCGCTCAAGAAAATACGTATAAAACCACTACTTGTCTACACATGGTCCTTAAATGCATTAAATACGAATGTATTTATTTACAGGTTTTCATTTTAAATATTTTTGATAATCCAGACTTTTTCTGGGTGTATCCAGACTTCTCCGGGGTGTATCAAGACTTTTTCAGAGTGTATCCAGACGTTTCCTGAGTGTATCCAAACTTTTTCGGGGTGTGTTCAGGCTTTTTCAGAGTGTATATAGACTTTTCCAGGGTGTATCCAGACTTTTACATAGTATAACCAGACTTTTCCAGGGTTTATCCAGTTTTTTGGATCTGTCTAAATTTTTCCGAGGTGTGTTCAGACTTTTAGGAGTCTATCCAGACTTTTATATGGCATGTATAAGAGGTAAGATTTTTGTTTATCAATCAGGCATAAACGGCTAAGCCGATTTGAATGAAATTTAATAAAAAAATTGGGTGTAACCTGGGTCTTTACATAAGCTACTTTTTATTGCTGTCAAAAAATTTGGCGCCGTTAAACTAAGAATTTTATAACCTTTACAACGAGGTATCGTATTTTTGAAGGTAGTTTCAAAGGGTGTAATGGAGTAAAGCTTAAAAACAATAGGGGTCTGCGCGTCAACACAAGATATCGTTGCACTGGTTTTTGAGTTTCAGTGACTACACAGTGACCGACGGGCAGATAGCGAGCCGGCGCGGCGCGCCTGGAAACGTGCTTATCTGGATTCGGAGCGGAGTGTGATTTTTAGACATTACTTACATTAGGGAATTATTGAAACGCAGTTAGGGCCCGGCACTAATAAGGCCAGGCACTATTTTGACGCCGTTGACAGATACGCATGCGCAAGAACGAGCACATTTAGTGCCAACACTAATAAGGTTAGGACCTGCCCTTATTTGTGGAGGAATTATACTGGGCCGCATCTTGGCTGTGTCTAGCCGTATTTGACGTATTCGCAATTTTTTTACCTTAACCCTACTTTCGGGAATTGTGTTGTGACGGCCAAAAAAGCAAAAATTGGGACAATATAGTTATATTTTTATGAAGTCGGATGACATAGCACAAGAAAATTAAAAAAAGCAAGGCTCAAATACTTCGTTTTACCGATGAAGACAATATTTGTTTGCTACGAGAAGTAGTTCAATAAAATCACTTCAGAACTCTAAATGGTCCTTCTCTCCACCCTCCACAAAGACCTCTGCTTCCAACGCATCACCCACGCTTTTGATCACTCAAAATATAAAAAAAAACAACACAGAATTTCGAAAACAGGCAGCATATATTTGAAGGTTAGAAATAAAGTCGTATCGTCACCGTTTTGCTAGAGGCGCGTTCAATAATTCTATAATTTGCACCTTTTAGAGCCAGGCACAGCCTGTGTTAAGGTCGGCGCTAAATAGGCACTATCCAGTGCGGCCGTATTTCAATAATTCCCTATTACTTCCCTTAGCGAAGGAAGTAAAAAGATGAATTGGGTTAAGGTCTCAGAACGGAAAAGAAATAAATTGTACCTCCCGTTACATAAAAATCAGAATTGGCTGAAATTTGAATGAAAGGGACATTTTTAAAAAAATAAGACACGGCTCGGGGCACTTTATTGATTTTTTGGCGAATAAGTTAAAATTCGATTCTAAGGCCACTGATTCAAATGTTTGAACGTCACTTCGACATTTCCTGAGCTAATTTCACTGACAGAAAAAAAAAATTCTACTCTTAAAAAAAATGGGTAATAAAACTTATTCGTCATGTACTTTCGCACCATCTTGTAGAACCATGCAGTTCATCGCACTGGTAACATGGTCAGCGATGATCGGCGGCCACGGGCAAGTCTACGATGCATGTGTGTACCTATGTGAAGAAATGCTAAAACATGATTCTTAGAAAATCTCGAAGATATGTTGAAAAAAATGCCTGCAAAAAGAACAAAATATTTGAGATAGTAGAGTTGAATTATGTTTCTCTTCATACTGGGTCGTATAATAGACATATTTTTATTCTTTACCAAATCTTACTGCTTTCAGTGACGTCAATGATTAATTTATTTCATTCGTCTTCTAGATAGAGATTTCGTACTCACTTAGCCCTTATTTACACCCGCACTCTCGCCTTAACAAGCACCTAGAGACGCTGGGAATCGACGAAGACTCAGAGTGTCGATGGTGCATGGAGGATGAAGAATCGTTCTTGCAAGTACTGCTGGAGTGTCCGGCTCTGGCTCTGGAGTCGTTCCTTGGGAACTAGCTGCTGACCCCAGGCGATGAAAAAAGGTTGCAGCCCAGAAAAATCTGTTCTTTTGCGAAAGGGGCATGCCTCCAGGGCTAAACCATAGATAGTGGGCGTGCAACGGGCCCAGCAAGGTGACATACGTACATGTGAATTGTTCCGCCCGCATTTCTACATTCATTCGTTCATTCATTTACCCACAAGATATCATTATGACGTTTTAAGACCGTCTTATATTTTTTAGTATCAGTTTGTGTGTCTAAAATTTAAAAATATAAAAGCAATAAGTCAAAATATTAAAACAAGAAAGAAAAAGATGTATAGAACACAGAACATGGAAAAGATAAAAATTAAAAAATCATACAAAGATAACAAATCATTTAAAAACAATAAATAACAAAAAAAATTGAGTAAAACACACAAGGCGCAATTACACAGACGAACATGCTCAAACAAAAGCTCGTGCAAAAGATCTAAAATTTTTTTTGCGTGAACATTTTTGTGAGCATTTCTTTGAACATTTTTTTCGGGTAAATTTTTGAGCAAATTATTGGTATTTGTTTTGGAAACATATTTTTAAAGATGAGAATAAATAAAATTCCACAGCAGTGATCACTGATCTCAATTCTTTAAAAAAATGGAACACCAACTTTTATTTTGAATTTTTGTGAAAAAAAGCCGACGGCAAGCGAAACATTGTTATTGGCTATCAGTTTTGTCACATGGATTAGGGTTACTTATAATTTTTTTGAAATTGTTTTTCCCGGATTTTTTCTCCCGGTGGTTTTTTTGGGATTTTCTTGCGAGTTTTTTTTATTTCCAAAAGTTTTTTTCCTAAATTCAAAAAACAACCCAGGAAAATTGGGAGTTTTTTAAATATTGGCAAAAAACTCAAAAATTGCACTTTTAAGCGGTAATCCGCGCCTCGCGACTATGAGGTGTGGTGGGAAGGGGATTTTTTTTAAAAATATTTTTGTAACTTTACTTTACCCTTAGCTTTGATTGTGTTTTTTTTAATTCCTCACACCACATTTTAAAAAAGCAAAAGGTTCATGAAAATGTTGAAGATATAGATATTTACTGTCAATTTAATGTAATAATCAAGGTCGATTACTGACACTGAACAAACAATATGCAAAGGGCAATATTCCGATTCAAAAGTCTAGTCTATTACTGCTAAATTATATTTTTTAGATAAGGGTCGGTATCGTAGGGTTATAAACGTGGGTAATAAACGGGTATTATTTAAAACGAACGTCCTTTTGTTCATATATTTGAGATTTAATAAAATGTATATAGATTTTTTTAATTTGACTTAATTATTATTGTAAAAGACTAAACTAGGAAGTAAAATAAAGAGATATTCTTTTAAACGTTAATTTTTATCATTACATTTTACAGGCAACAGCAATAAATAAGTGCCAATTATTATTTTTTTATTCTCGTTTTTTGACAACCCCAAAAAAGTTACAAGTATACTGGCATATCCCCTATAAAAATCAGGTCAATCGAAGTTGCTTATCAAATCATTTTTCCGTCGGAAAGCACTTAATTAAAAATACCTTATTTTAAAACTTTTTTTTTCTATTTTCAGTTAAGTTCAATGAATTCCGATAACAATATATATTTTGAATTTGTAAAGAAATTTTTATATCCCCAATTCTTCAGACAAATTTTGCTCAACATTCTCTCCAAAATTTACGTGTTTTTTTGTACGCGATTTTGCTCGAACATTTCTTTGAACATTTTGCTCAAGAGGCTCGTGTAAATGTTTGTCGACATTTCAACATTAAAGGAAAGTTTGTCTGTGTAAATGCGCCTTAAGTCTAACAAAATCGTTACATATCTATATTAAGTACTTTGCATATTTTTACATATTTTTAAAACCTGTCATCAAAATATTCTTCCAGGGAGAATAGGCTTTACTAATTAATAGTTCCTTAACTGATTCTATAAAAATGTTCATATTTTCTAAATTTTCACGATTAATTCGTAATTTATTAAATATCTTAATGCTACAATTTTATTTTCTATAACTTAAACTATAAAATGTTGGATAACGATTTATTTGAAATCAGCCTCTGTTTGAGTTTTCTAACAGCAGGCTTCTTAAAAATGTTTCTAAATCTCTTCAAGGTATCGACCGACGTGTTTAAAACGGAGGAAATCAAAAATATTTTCCCCTTTCAAAAACCTAAAAGAAAAGTGAAAATCTTGTACATAATAATAAAATTGAATTATATACTTAGACACAAAAGTGGCACTTTTTATCGCGAGGCGAAAGTTCTTTGAGCGATAAAAAGACTTAGAAATTAGACATTTAAAGGAAATAGACACTTAAAGTAAATATTTCAACGCATCGATATCGGTATACCCAACATGTTCAAAATAAAGCGAAAAGACACAAAACTTCTCACTTGTTTGCGGCTGACTCCACTCGTTGCCTACGTTGGTAGGTCCGTAACGGTACGTACAAATACGTACATCCCTCCGTACGCAACAAGTGCAGTCAGCTGTTCTTCCATCGCATCCAGCATAAAAGCAGGCCTCGTTCGAAATATGCCGTAAACAAGTGAAAAATATAGTGCCTTTTGACTTTGTTTTGAACGCGTTAGGTATAGCGATTTCCTATGCGTTGAAATATTTACTTTCAGTGTCTTATTGGTATCGGTGTACCTAACGCGTTCAAAACAAAGCCAAAATACCCTACATTTTTGACTTGTTCATGCCATGTTTCGAACAATGCCCGCTTTTTTGACGGGTACGATGACAGAACAGCTGATTCCACTCGTTGCGTACGGAGGGATGTACGTAACGTTACGGTCCCACGAACAGACGTAATAATTTCAATCATCAGTTCTGTCATCGCACCCTTCAAAAAAGCGGGCATCGTTCGAAACATCGCATAAACAAGTAAAAAAATGTAGTGTATTTTTACTTTATTTCGAATGCGTTAGGTATACTAAGTGTCTACTATTATACAGTATATCGGTATATATTCCATTTTTGGCACTTTAGGTTTTTGTTTTTATAAAAATTTTGACCAAAAAAGATAAAACAACCGCATAGAAACATGAAATATAAAGGAAAGAATTTAAAATAGGGGCTATAATAAAATTTTAGTGAGTAAAATTAGATTTAGTAAAAATATTGCAAATATTAAGAAATCGATTGAAAACGACGTGTATGACTCCTTTTGGTAAAAATGTCCAAAATAATGGTTAACATTATAAGTGTCTTTTTATTCCTCAGCAAATTATAACTCTTGCTGTACTTAGTCTACACATTTTTCGCCTCGGGATAATAAGTGCCATAGTCCATAAAAATTAAATATTTTATATGGATCCAATTTTCATTTTTTGAGTTTCTTTTGTTTTTTCTTAATTGTCTAAAAATAAAGACCCAAAATGTGGAAAAATAAATACAGGTTCTAAAAATCGACTTTTGATCTATTACTTGCAAGGCCTCCGTGGCGCAGTGGCCAACTAATCTGCTGTTGTACAAAAATTGCCGAGTTCAAATCCCGGCTAGGCGCATGGATATTTTATGTTTTTCCTTAACTTTCAATGAAAAAGTCAGAGTATAATTATTACATTACATTACACACGAAGATGAAGTTTGAGGCGTGAGCCGAAGGCGAGTGTATTAATTCATCTGAGTGTGTAATTACTACAACAAATATTTATGACATTTTATTTTTTTTTTAAATTTTTATAACTTTTCAAAATTTTATCTTTTTTTTTGGAATTTCGAAAATTTTTACATTCCTGAAATTTTAATTTTTGTTTTGAGTTTTGAAAATTTATATATTTAATAAATATTTATTTTGTTAAAAATAACGAAAATAATTTACAATTTTGCGTCAATCAGTGTCCTTATGAAAGAAAGTTTCATCGCTTACGATTTACGTCTAAGCTTGATTATTATCCTAGGAGCGTAAATGGTCCATTACAGTCGTGTTAGTAGGTCGTAAGTGAAAGTATTTACATATTTATTAAAAGTATTTTTTTTTAGTTTTTGGCACCCTTAATAATTCGATATTATTATAATTCCTTCTATACGTGGATGGTAAAAAATTCCAATTAAACAAATAAGAAAAAATTCTGAACCTATTCAGTGCGCGGTGCAACTTTTAACATTCTAAACGCGAATGCAATTTATTTGTAATTACCTTATTAATTGAATAATACGGGCCTTTACAAAGTGTAATAAACTCCTCAACAATTAATTTTAAAAACCGGGCCAAACTAAACAATGGGCCACTATCAAGCCAAACGACCGTACTTGTAAAAAATGTATTTTGAGAATGACTTCGACTAAAATCACCGAACGAAAAATTGAGAGATTTCTGTTAGACCTTATGGCACTAATTCTTTAAAATGAAACAAACAAGCTAATCAAAATTGAGAAAGCAAATTGGTAAAGATTTTGAAGTTTTACACTTTTTCTAAAAATTGCTTTTTTTATGTAAAACCTTAAACTATAGAAGTTTGACGCGCGTACGGGACACTAGATGCCGCTGGGTATAATTGATTGACGAAATGTGCGACTTTTGGGTGCAAGAATGACTAACGAAATAGGTATTTACGTCACTAGACCGGAAAATTGGTCTTTACAGGTCGACGCAGGAAATTTACAGGGCGAGACGCAAGAGAGTCCTGTAAACCTGCAAAGATCTGTAAAGGTACTTTCCGGTCGTGTATCGTACGTACTTTTTTTTCAAACAATCAGAAAAAACATTTTATTACCTATCACTTTCGTCAACGCCTAGCCGTGTTACGTAATTTATGAACAGTCCCCTGATGTTTTCTGCTTCTTGTTGGCTAGATAGCCATTGCCGCTAAGGCCGATAGTTTCTAATATGGAAAGTAATTCTAAGAAAATCAAGTAGTTTTGTGGTTAGAAATGATTTTTTGTATTTTTAACTTGTGCAAAATTGTAAAAAACATTAGAACAATTATAGTGTATGTGCTTCACACAGCTAATTCGGTGATGACTGACGACCAGTTATGGCCGACCATGGCCAACTTATCAAGCAAAATAATGATAAAAGAGCTCATAAAAGGCAGATTTCTATGTTTGTTTTTTATTTACATATACAGGGTGGATTCTTTAAACAGGACGGTGTTTCAAGCGGGTTAGAATTTGGTTGAATAAAAAAATCCAAAAACATGTCAACTGAGATTTTTAATTTCCTTTTTTAGAATTCAAAACTGTCAAACTATACAGGGTGTCCCATTTAAAAAAAAATGTTTTGCCATACCTCGTAAACAAAACGACATACAAAAATCCACGGTTGAAGAAAATTAAAAATCTCAGTTGACGTGTTTTTGGATTTTTTAAAAAAACCAAATTCTAACCCGCTAGAAGCACCGTTCCATTTAAAGAATCCATCCTGTATTTATAGGATACTTACTTTGAGAATTAAAAATCTATGGTCGATTTTTCTGTGTATGTGACTTCTGAAGCAGCTTGTATTATTTCTTCCGGATTCAACTCATTTTCTAGATCTGAGTCCATCTTTTGTAAACAAAACTTTTGAAATAAATTTAAAAGAGCTTATTTAGAACTGTCAAAACTACCCAAAAAAACAAGCTAAAAGCTGTCAACAAGAAGTCATAGCCAACTTGGCCAAAAATGGGACGGGAAAAGGATCAAGGGACCGGAAAATTGAACAAAAAGGTTCTTTCTTGAGAATGGAAATATTTCGAAAGATCATGCCTTGTAATGTAGAACTTTCCGTACGAAAAATCGTACAGAAAGTACCTTTTTTCCGGTTGTTTGAAAAA
The DNA here is from genome assembly GCA_963921995.1 of Oxystoma pomonae. NCBI lineage: Eukaryota > Metazoa > Arthropoda > Insecta > Coleoptera > Brentidae > Oxystoma > Oxystoma pomonae. The sequence continues at coordinate 102,078,438 of OY998165.1, forward strand.
AAAGTTTTTTTCCTTTGAATTTGATTCTAAAATTTTCGAATTTTTGATGAATTATCTTTAAAATTATTACCTTTACATTAAAAATTCCCCTTGAATTAAAAAAAAAAACGCAAAGCTACATTTCTACTCGCACTGACATGTTTTCTGGCATTTGATAAGAATTTTGAAGTTGTCAAAATTATATTTTCTACAATTTATGTTGTTAGTCTTGAGAAACTAATACGAAGGTAAATAGGCATCGTCCCGTACTGACACTTATCCAAGTTACCTGATATGGATTCGTCCTGACGTGTTAATACTTTTAATAGGATTATGCTCTTAGAGCAATTAAAAATCAAAAAAAGAAGTTAAAAAAACCTCCAAATCAGTTACATCAACCGAAAAGAATCTAAAAACAAAAGATCTTGGCTAGAAATAACGAAAATTAAAACCTGGATGAGCATCTCACAAGGAACACTTTTCACACTTTTCGATTTAGTTCTTTGTGTGTTCCTTATTAATTTTTGTTATTTCTACCCAAGATATTTGATCTTTTGTTCTTAGATTCCTTTCGGTTGATGTAACTGATTTGGAGGTCTTTTAACTTCTTTTTTTGATTTTTAATTGCTTTAGGAGCATAATCCTATTGGAAATATTAACACGCCAGGACTAATCCGTATCAGGTAACTTGGATAAGTGCCAGTACGGAACGATGCCTATTTGTGAGTGATTCAAAGTTGGAAATAAAAGTGTATGATGGTGTTTAATGATGTATGGGGAGGGGGATCAGTGGAACCACTGACGAGCTCACGCTGGTTACCCAGAGCTAAATATCGTTTAATCATTTCTCTTTTCGCTTTGGTTCTTTCTGTGTTCCTTGTGGGATGCTCATCCAGGTTTAAATTTTCGTTATTTCTAACTAGATCTTTTGATCTTTTATTTTTAGATTCTTTTCGCTTAATGTAACTGATTTGGAGGTCTCTTAACTTCTTTTTTTTTATTTTTAATTGCTTTAGGAGCGTAATCCTATTGGCAATATTAACACGCCAGGACGAATCCGTATCAGGTAACTTAGATAAGTGCCAGTACGGAACGATGCCTATTTTTGAGTGATTCAAAGTTGGAAATCAAAGTGTATGATGGTATTTAATGATGTATGGGGAAGGTGACCAGTGAAACCACTGACCAACTCACGCTGGTTACCCAGAGCGAAACATCGTTTAATCATTGTTCTTTTTGCTTTGGTTCTTTGTATGTTTCTTGTGGGATGCTCATCGAGGTTTGAATTTTCGTTATTTCTACCCAAGATCTTTCGATCTTTTGTTTTTAGATTTTTTTGGTTAATGTAACTGATTTGGAGGTTCTTTAACTTCTTTTTTTGATTTTTAATTGCTCTAGGAGCATAATCCTATTAAAAGTATTAACACGCCAGGACGAATCCATATCAGGTAACTTGGATAAGTGTCAGTACGGGACGATGCCTATTTTTGAGTGATTCAAAGTTGGAAATCAAAGTGTATGATAGTATTTAATGACGTATGGGAAGGGTGACCAGTGGAATCACTGACGAGCTCACGCTGGTTACCCAGAGCGAAACATCGTTTAATCATTTCTCTTTTCGCTTTGGTTCTTTGTGTGTTCCTTGTGGGATGCTCATCCATGTTTGAATTTTCGTTATTTCTACCCAAGTTTTTTGGTCTTTTTTTTTTTAAATGGTACCTCTCAGAAAATATTAACAATTTCTAAACGCAAATATAGTTTCAAAAACAATATTTTATTTATTTTTGTTCAGGAGAAAGAACTCTACCTGGAGTTAAAATCTTGGGGATTTTTGAATTACCCGACACAGTAGAATATTTTTAGGCTTTAAATATGTCATTTGAGTTACAATGTAAGGTATAAGTTTTAAAAGAGGAAATTTTTAATTAACTCATGTATTTTCTGTGCTTTTGCTTAAAACTACTAGTTAATACTAAAAACTATTTAAATTGTTTTTGAATTTATAGCCATTATAGGTAGTAGGTAACTATTTTTTACCCAATAAGTCAGGGGCGGATACAGCCGATTTCAAATGAGGCGGTTTTTAGTAGGTCTTGAGTTCTATCAGTGTGTATAACAAAAACCTATTAAAAAATTTAGGGAAAATCATACAATTGCCATATTTTACACGTTCCAAAGGTTGTTGACAAGAATTTGTCAAAATTAAACTAAAGTTGTGAGAATCTTTGATATCATAGCGCCGCAGCTAAAATTTCTTGCAGTTGGGGCACATTTTTCAAAAATTTTGACCTTTTTTGTGTTGTGTCGTGTCATAAATCCACTGCAAGAGAAAATTTTTAAAAAACTAAGGTTAAAGTGCAGTTTTTGTGTGTGAAATAACCTTGACAAAAGCTGCTTAAATTTAAACTAAAATTCTAAGATTTTGTTTGTAGTAAACATTTTTATATTTTTCGCGTTTTTTATGAAATTAAAAAAAAAACTGGTTTGAGATGGGATCTGATTCAATTCCAGATTTGTAAAAAATATATTAAAAGTGTCGTTTTTTTACAGATATATAAATCAATGTATTATAAACAAGAACAACTTTATAGCGCCGCAGGGAAAATTTACTTAAGCGAAAAAAGATTTTGTTTGTAGTCAAACATTTTTATATTTTTCGCGTCTTTTATGAAATAAAAAAAAACTGGTTTGAGATGAGATCTGATTCAATTTCAGATTTGTAAAAAATATATTAAGTGTCGTTTTTTTACAGATATATAAGTCAATGTATTATAAACAAGAACAACTTTATAGCGCCGCAGGGAAAATTTACTTAAGCGAAAATTTGAATAATTTATGTATTTTTTGTAAATTATTTAAGAAAATGTGGGTTGGATCAGCAACGAAGGGGGGGGGGGGCGATTACCCCCTGCATCCGCCACTAAATGGGCATGATTAGAATGCATGTTTGTGCACTTACAGCGTTTTGTTTCGAGCAGTCGAAAGCTTGTTAATTTTTTCGATAAGTATAAATTATTTGGCCTCGAACTCAACAAACAATAGAAACCAATTAGACCTCTTAGCGTCTGTTTTTTGATTACCATCAGTGTTGGTAATTAGTGGGGAATTAGCACTAAAAACAATGCATAATTGTTTTTACGAATTATGCAAATAGGTTTGTGGAATTGGATCATTTTTGGAACAATCATTCGTTTGTAATTTTTTTTTGGTAATAGTGCTATTTTTAGACTAGGTAGCCTGGCTATATAATGTTATGGAAATATAAAAAATCTGATTCTGCCGTACTTACACCACATAGTCGAAGGTCAGGTATTTCCTTATATTAAAATCTAAAGCTTAGATTAAAAAATATAATCAATTAATTTATGTTTCAACCTTATAAAAACATTTTTGGGTAATATTTACTGAAAACCGCATCTAAATAGCTTTACTTCTAAAGTTATGATTTTTTTCATATATTTTAACGTTTTTTCAAATAACTCGGAAACTAAGGCTCCCAGGAATTTGGACTATATAACTAAATTTGTAGTCCATATTCAAAAAAACTTAAATCTGACAACCGTATATCGCTATTTGCTTTTATTCCAAAGTTACAATTTTTTAAAAATTTTATCCCCCTTTCCTCCTTCGACCCCTCACCCCCTACAATAAAGTTAATTAGTTTATTATACTAAATTTCGTTAAAATGGATTAAGGCGTTCTTGCCAAGGAGTTTTCGTTGGAACAGGTATCTTTTCCTTTTTAGTCCATCACTAATGAGGGACTATTAAAATCGTGAAATTTTGACATTTCTTAATGTTATCAAAAATGAGTTACTAAGGTTCCAAACACCTTAATCGAAGAAAAAAAATGTTAAAAAACAAAAGATCAAAAGATCTTGGGTGGAAATAAAGAAAATTCAAACTTGGATGAGTATTCCACTAGGAACACACAAAAGATCAAAGCGAAAAGAGAAATGAATAAACGATGTTTCGCCCTGGGTAACCAGCGTGGGCTCATCAGTAGTTTCACTGGTCACCCTCCACTATACATCATTAAACACCATCATACACTTAGATTTCCAACCTTGAACCACTCACAAATAGGCATCGTTCCGCACTGGTACTTACTTATCCAAGTTACCTAATACGAATTCGTCCTGGCGTGTTAATATTTCCAGTAGGATTATGCTCCTAAGGCAATTAAAATAAAGAAGAAGTTAAAGAAAACCTCCAAATCAGTTACTTCAACCGAAAAGAAACCAAAAAACAATTATTCATTTCTCTTTTCACTTTGATCTTTTGTGTGTTCCTAGTGGAATACTCATCCAAGTTTGAATTTTCTTTACTTCCACCCAAGATCTTTTTATCTTTTGTTTTTTGTTTTCTTTTCGGTTGAAGTAACTGATTTGGAGGTTTTCTTTAACTTCTTTTTTATTTTAATTGTCTTAGGAGCATAATCCTACTGGAAATATTAACACGCCAGGACGAATTCGTATTAGTTAACTTGGATAAGTAAGTACCAGTGCGGAACGATGCCTACTTGTGAGTGGTTCAAGGTTGGAAATCTAAGTCTATGATGGTGTTTAATGATGTATAGTGGAGGGTGACCAGTGAAACTACTGATGAGCCCACGCTGGTTACCCATGGCGAAACATCGTTTATTCATTTCTCTTTTCGCTTTGATCTTTTGTGTGTTCCTAGTGGAATACTCATCCAAGTTTGAATTTTCTTTATTTCCACCCAAGATCTTTTGATCTTTTGTTTTTTGGTTTCTTTTCGGTGGAAGTAACTGATTTGGAGGTTTTCTTTAACTTCTTCTTTATTTCAATTGCCTTAGGAGCATAATCCTACTGGAAATATTAACACGCCAGGACGAATTCGTAATAGGTAACTTGGATAAGTAAGTACCAGTGCGGAACGATGCCTATTTGTGAGTGGTTCAAGGTTGGAAATCTAAGTGTATGATGGTGTTTAATGATGTATAGTGGAGGGTGACCAGTGAAACTACTGATGAGCCCACGCTGGTTACCCAGGGCGAAACATCGTTTATTCATTTCTCTTTTCGCTTTGATCTTTTGTGTGTTCCTAGTGGAATACTCATCCAAGTTTGAATTTTCTTTATTTCCACCCAAGATCTTTTGATCTTTTGTTTTTTGGTTTCTTTTCCGTTGAAGTAACTGATTTGGAGGTTTTCTTTAACTTCTTCTTTATTTTAATTGCCTTAGGAGCATAATCCTACTGGAAATATTAACACGCCAGGACGAATTCGTAATAGGTAACTTGGATAAGTAAGTACCAGTGCGGAACGATGCCTATTTGTGAGTGGTTCAAGGTTGGAAATCTAAGTGTATGATGGTGTTTAATGATGTATAGTGGAGGGTTACCAGTGAAACTACTGATGAGCCCACGCTGGTTACCCAGGGCGAAACATCGTTTATTCATTTCTCTTTTCGCTTTCGTTCTTTGTGTGTTCCTAGTGGAATACTCATCCAAGTTTGAATTTTCTTTATTTCCACCCAAGATCTTTTGATCTTTTGTTTTTTGGTTTCTTTTCGGTTGAAGTAACTGATTTGAAGGTTTTCTTTAACTTCTTCTTTATGAAAAAAATGTTGTCTGCCGGTCTGTTGTCTGTCTGTATACACGATAACCGAGATGATAACTCAAGAACGCCTTAATCGATTTTAAGGAAATTTGGTAAAAAAATCCTTAATCGGCTGACCATGAACCGATTAACTTTTGGGTAGGGTGGTGGAGGGTTGAAAGGGGAAAAAGGGATATAAAATATTTAAAAAATTCTAATAAATTCGCATATAAGTTCTTCTTGAAAAGTTAACGAATAGTTAAAATTTGAACGGGAACGGGAACTAAAGGAAACAAAGTCAGTAATCTAATACAATTTTTTTTTTCAAAAGTAATACATAGTTATCCGTCAAAAAGTACTACAAGGTTTTAAATTAAACGAAATGCAGTCTCCAAAACAAGGTAGGGATAAGGGATATATATATAGTGTCTAGTTGGTTACTATTTTCATTTTTACCATAAACTAACCATAATGTAGACTTAATCTACTAATTTGTTTTTGACTAAAAGCTTTGATACCAATGTAATAATTTTGTAGATTTCTAGATTTAATGACAGTTAAGTGTATAATATATTGTTACATTATACTTAAGTATGCTTTGTCAATGAGAAACTTCTTGAGACTATAAAGTCATTTTAAAATTGAAATTAAAGCAGCCCATGGTAATTAGGACATCCTGTATATGTGTGAGCTAAAATTACTTTTTATGGGAATTGATTTATTTTCGTGCTTTATACAAAATAAAAGTAGTAAAATAAAGTAGCCAAGCAACTCTTATTTAAGATTTCGCTCATAATCACTATAACTTAAATGATTTGATCAAATTTGAGCATTATTTACGGTAAAGTTATCATCCCGTCCACAGAAATGCTTCCATATACCTTCCATTTTCTTGTCTTTTGGAAATCTGAAAAACTTAATGTCACGCGAAAAACTTTTGTCTGATTGTCGACATGACATCCGTGTACACAACACCTACTTTTGTTAATTTTTTCCCCTGAAAAATTATTAAAACTAATTGTAAACAAACGACCACCTCGTAATAAAAATGGCGACGGAATGCTGTTTCTCACGTCTGTCACCAGGCGACGTTAGTTAGCCACGCCTACTCCTGCGTATATCATATAGTCCAACTTTTTGATGAGCGACTGACGTCATTTTTTCCTCTGAAAACGTATTTCTTTGTTGTCAACAGTTCGCATGTCAAATAATTTGTTGTTGTCGATTTGTCGCTGTCGAAAACAATGTATTAAACAGAGATAAAAAAAAATGACGTCAGTCCGCTCATCAGAAAATTTGACTTATCTGTTTTACTTGTATCCTGAAACTGGTCGAATTCGAACGTTGTGAACAGATAACGGCTTGTCTTTCGCCTCTCAATTCACACGGTATCGAAAGAGACTGAGGATGACGTAAAAATTTCCTATTATTTAGCACACAAAAGAACTCGTACGCGGATATTTCCGTATGGTTTCGAAAATCAGACCCATAAACAAAAGCAACCTCCTACAATGTCTTTTTAAACACATCCTGTGATATATGCGGGCACAAACTTTACATGGAAGGCTCCTTACGTCTACTGTTATTTTCTTGTAGATTATTTATAGTCAAAATGCATTGTATAAATCAGCAATAGAGAAATAAGTTACACTGCAACTGCACATTGGGTAACCCTATAAGATCAGTTACTGTATTATTATTACCATTATAGGGGCTCTAAATATGCTTTTAAATGACGCTTTAGATCTTTAGGGGTGATAGGGTCTCTAAGTAATACTACAATTATTTTAAATTTAGTTTAAACAGACAAAGTCTAGATCTTTCTTTAAACTAGAGACTATATGTTTAATATTTATCCCAGTCAACACATCTCTTACATTAACATAGTATTTACGTAAGTCAAAAATTTACATATAAAGTTTTCATCAAATTTAGGTAATATTTACATGTTTGAAATTAACTCTGATTCCTAAGGCTACCGTGAAGTTTAAGGAGTTGGCTCCGCCCAAGGAGGGGCTATCAAATATTTTGAATTTCAACACTTGGTTTACCGAAAATATCCTGATTCTATTTTAGTATTAAAGTTGTTCGCTACTCTGCAAATTTTCCCTGATACTCCTTTAATGTATGGAATTGTAAGGAATGCACTGGTCTGGTTTTGGTTTTTTAATCTCTGTCCTGTTTGCTGAAATTTAGAAATAGTGTCTGTTATAAGTTTAAGGTTGTAGCCATTCTGCCGCAGAAAAGTTTAAAGTGACAGCGGTGACAGTCAAAATAGACAGACAAAATGATTCAAAATTTAATCAACTTCCCCTGATCATGCTTTGCATGATTTGCACTTTAACAGTGGGATTTACTAAGATCTAAAATAGTACCCCTCACAGATCTATATATTTACACCTGGGGGGCGGTACCAAATTTTAAAACCAAATTTAAAAAAAAAACACTTACCCATACAGAAAAAACACAAAGTTATTCATTATTTTGTTTTATTATTGCAAAATACCATTGAAAAACAGCGTTTTTTCTAAAAATATACCATATTTTAGGAGAAAATGCCCTAAAACTAATTTTTTTTGACATGCTTCAAAATGGCATATTGTAAATACGCCAAAAATTTGGCACATAATAGCTTCATCATCTGTGTTTGAGGTTATAAAGTTGTTGATTTTTTAGAACACCTCTGGGGGGGTGGTTTAAATTTATAGCCCCCAAAACGAATTGATTTGTGGCAATTGGTAATAAGTTTGTTCAAAATTTCCCTAAGTAACCGTTTTTACAAGAAGTAATTTACCTTATTTAATATTCCAACTTGTTTATTAATCAATAAAACACCTCCAATTTTGTCCAGAAAAACGCCATATTTTCAATCAGTTTTCAGCACAAAAAATATATTTATGAGGGCACTACGAGGCAAAACAAACATAAGTGAAGGTCACTGATTATGCAGGAAAAATATACCAAACAAAAGAACCCAAAACAACTATATTAATTTATTTACAAACTGAAAGTAAAACATTGAGGTTATCTAAAAGCTCAGTCAAAATAATTTTCGTTACTCAAAGCCCACTCAATTTAAAGCTGTAGCTTTCATCAGTGGATGTTGGTGCAAGCCATGATGCAAGCAGAGGTAAAAGATCCGAACTCGCTGTTTGTGCTTGAACGCAGCGCTAATATTTTTAAACTGACATTTCGACAATTCAACAAAACAAAAATTTCATAAATAAAAACCCCTTTTAAATAAATACAAAATTAATCTACTCCTTATTTTATTATCACCCATCTAAATCGTTGTGTGACATCAAGTATTAATTGGAAAAATCAATTATCAAGGGCAAGTTTTAATTAGAGTGACATATAACCTCAATTTTAATTAGTGTGTTTATTATTTAAACTCCGCAGTGGGTTTCAATTTTTAAATTTCCTCTTCTTCTAAATTGAAACTTTCTTCTTAAATCCAACAAAAGATTGTGTTAAGATGATTATTCAATAAACAAATTTATTAAAATTCTTCGTATAATTCAAACTGTGTCCAAAACTCAAGGAGGGTTGGTTTAAAATGCTTAAAACCAAAAATTTCACTTAATCTTAGGACCGTTCTAAAATAGTCTAAACCCTTTTAGTAAATCCCACCGTTAATTTCCCTGAGTCGAGAGGAGATTTAAAAGTAAAAATCTCGAGGACTAATTGACAGATAGTCAAAAAAGCTTTACCTCTATAAAGACAACCGAACCAAAATCTTATCCTGTAATGACCACGGACATTTGCAGACTGGTGCAACTTTAAATTTGGTAAAGTCATATATGTATGAGGTTAAATATAGGCCTTTCCCAGGCCAAACTTGTAAGCAAGATCTAAAATCTAGCAGGCCATGGAGCCGTTTTAGCTCCGCGCCTATGCACATGCGCGAAAATATTACGAGGCGGCCGGTTTCGCGACTTTCGTCTTCGCCGTTCGGTCGAGACGCCATTTTTGTTGATTTGTTTTGATCATACATACAATAGGTAGTCGTTTTCCGCGTTTTCGTTTATGCAAATTTTTTTATTGGTATATTTTTAATCTTTGGTTACGCGAAAGTTTTTAGGAGTTATAATAAAAACTGTTTATATCTTGATGGTTAAGATGTCGCCGCATAAAAAGACGTGCTGTGTTTGTGGATGCCGCCAAACAACAAAAGTGAAGTTCCACAGGTTGGTGGCTATTTTTTCTTAAAATTTGAAGGAAAAAAAGTGAGAATACCCAAAAATAATTTATAATCATATATTTATTTATTTAAAAATAGAAAATAATGATTTTCTAAAAACGTACCTAAACAAATAGAAAAATTTTGACAACTGCACTTTCTAGATTTTGGTTGGTTAACCGATGACGATGGCCGCGCATGTGCAGGACCGCTAAGCTTTGACGCCAGAAAGAGACAATAAGAGTCATAAAGGAGTAAAAGAGAAAGGAATAGGAATATATATAGGACATTCTGCTTACAAAGTTTTGCACGCCGAAAGCATTGCAAGGGCGTGTATTTAAGCTCATACATATATGGGTAAAGTTTTCAGTCCTAGCGACTCGACTGCGAGATCCCAAAATTGTTATTTGACACTTAACTGCCTTCAAAATGAAGCACTTTAACACCACCCCATTATTTTGTGCGCCTATATTTACCTATAATAATATATTTTTAAAAAAATTGGTTTATGATCTAAACAGCTTGTAATAGTAGTGTACATAAAAACTGTTATTTTTTGAAAAACAGATATTTATATTCTTGTAGGCAGAAGCGCCTTTATTAATTAAATAAACCACCTAATTAGGCATAATTGGATTGAAGAGTGCGTTTATCACTTCTAATTACCTCAATTAATGAGCGTGGAACCTGCTTGCTAACTAGACATTTAAAATTTTATAAATTTCGACTGAAAAACTGAAACTGGGTGAAGCAGGTATTAACAATCAAGGTGTGGTTAAAACAGTGTTTATAAACGACGATTTTTATTATTTTATGCGCAATGACTCTTAATTTTTAGTATGGTATACATTGTTGACTTAATCTTAAGATTGTTGTACTATCTGATGCAGCACATTAAACAAATAAATTAAAATTTAAAAGCACCATAAACTTTTTACACCTGTCCACCAGTGTTCATTTTTATGACTAGCCATGTCTTTTGTTAGACTTGACCACGTCAATGAGTCAAAAGACAAGTTCATCGAAAACTAACAAATAACAAGTCCATAAACCGATTTTCAGGCGGTTTAATAAAAGTATAGTAGGACCCGGGTCTAAAGGCGCATTTACACAGACAAACTTTCCTTTGATGTTGAAATGCCGACCAACATTTACACGAGCCTCTTGAGCAAAATGTTCAAAGAAAAGTTCGAGCAAAATCTCGTACAAAAAGACTTTTAAGCAAAATTTGTTGAAATGTTGGTAATACCAATTTCTTACAAATTTAAATTTTATAGTTTTATGGGAATTCATTGAACTTAACTGAAAATAGAAAGACTAAGTTTTAAAACAAGGTATTTTTAATCAAGTGCTTTCCGACGGAAAAACGATTTGATGTCGAAATTCATGTTTTACCTCATAAGCAACTTCGATTGATCTGATTTTTATAGGGGATATGCCAGTATACTTGTAACTTTTTTGGGGTTGTAAAAAAAACGGGAATCATAAAAAATAATAACTGGCACTTATTTATTGCTGTTGCCTGTAAAATGTAATGATAAAAATTTACGTTTAAAAGAATAGCTCTTTATTTGACTTCCTAACATACAATACAATAATAATTAAGTCAAATGAAAAAACCTATATACATTTTATTAAATCTCAAATATATGAACAAAAGCACGTTCCGTCTAAATAATACCCGTTTATTACCCACTTTTACAATCCTACGATCCCGACCTTTGTCTAAAAAATATAATTTAGCAGTAATAGACTAGACTCTTGAATCGGAATGTTGTCCCTTTGCATATTGTTTGTTCAGTGTCAGTAATCGACCTTGATTATTATATTAAATTGACAGTAAATATCTATCTTCAGCATTTTCATGAACCTTTTACTTTTTTAAACAACCCTTGGGGCCTTAAACTAACTAGGTAAATCTGGTGTGAGTAATCAAAAAAAAATAAAAGCTAAGGGTAAAGTACAGTTACACAAATATGTTTAAAAAAAAATCCCCTCCCCGCCATTCCTCATAGTCGTAAGGCGCGGATTACCGCTTAAAAGTGCAATTTTTGAGTTTTTTGCCGATATTTTTTGGAAAAGAAAAATTATCCTGGGTTGTTTCTCGAATTTAGGAAAAAAACCCTTGAAAATAAAAAAAAACTCGCAAGAAAATCCCAAAAAAACCCCCGGGCAAAAAAATCCGGGAAAAACCCTAAGAAAAAAATATTATAAGTAACCCTAATCCATGTGACAAAACTGATAGCCAAGAATAATGTTTCGCTTGCCGTCGGCTTTTTTTCACAAAAATTTAAAATCAAATTTGGTGTTCCATTTTTTTAAAGAATTGAGATCACTGATCACTGATGTGAAATTTTATTTATTCTCATCTTTAAAAATATGTTTCCGAAACAGATAGCAATAATTTGCTCAAAAATTTACCCGAACAAAATGTTCAAAGAAAAGCTCACAAAAATGTTCACGCAAAAAATTTGAGATCTTTTGCACGAGCTTTTGTTTGAGCATGTTCGTCTGTGTAATTGCGCCTTAACAAGATGTCCATTGATGTGGTTTAGCAATGATAATTTATGGTGGTTTTTATGGATTTGCTTTTAAAGAAAAATTAATAACCGATATTTATACCAGGTAGGTATAAATCCAAGAAAATATTATTGTTTTTCAAATTTTTCTTTTCTGCACTATTTTTGATTAAAATTAAACATTTTGGTTTTCTCCTTCCTGTAAATTTTACTTTAATATTTTGAAGCTGTTTTTTTTTCTTCCTGTTTCCTAGCAAATTTTTCATGAGTAAGGCAATAAATGCCTTAGTATACTTTGTTTATGCTGTTTTTGTGGTTTGTGAAAATAAAAACAATAGAAACGACTGTATTTAATTTCGCCTACCGAGATATCACTTATCTAAATTGGTTATAATATAAAAAAGCTATACAAATTTTTAATCAGGAGTATTTATACTAAAAATTGAAATGACTGTAGGAATGTACACTGTTTAGTGCTAGCATAACTTCGTCCGATTGTGAAAATTTTAGGTTTGTTGATAAGACAAGACATTTATAATCTCGATCAAAATTTTACATTTGTCAAAAATCTAAGAGAGCAAAGAGCTTTAAAAAATGGGTAAATTTCATTTTTGTCAATAAGGCAAAAGCCCCATACTTTGTTCGCCTACCGAGGTATTAATTATTTAAATTGGTTATGAGATAAAAAAGTTATAAATCTTTTAAATCAGGAGTATTTAGACCAAAAATTGTAATATCTGTAGGAAGGTGCTCTGTTTAAGGCTAGCGTAACTTGCGAACTCGTGGTCCGATTTTCAGAATTTTAAGCTCCTTGGCAAAAGAAGACATAAATCTTCACTTATTCTGTTTAAAATTTAATATGTGTCAAAAATCCAAAATAGCAGCAAGTTTTAAAAAATGATTAATTTTTTTAATTTTCTAAAATTTCCAAAATTCGAATTTCAGTTTTATTTTCCTTCCTAGATGATAAAGTGTCATCTTAGTGAAAAACTAAAATTGCAATCAAATTAAGATGAATTTGAGGTCATTAACCTAGGTGCTTACCTGTTAAAAAATATCACTAAAACAACTTATTGGAAAAACTTGAAATCTTGAAATTTACCCATTTTTTAAAGCTCTCCGCCATCTTGGATTTTTGACGTATTTCAAATTTTGAGTCTTGCTAGTAAAGTTTCATCTTTTGTCTACAAAAACAGCTGAAAATTTCGCAAATCGGCCAATTGGGGCCAAAGTTATAGCGCGTTGAAAAAGTCTCAATTTTTTTGGCCCACCCTATAAAAAAGGTTAAAATAATTACATATAGCGCTATTTTTAGTGCCATTTATGTTTTTTAAATAAATTAATATTTTTATTAAGTTTATATTTTTTGTCAAAAATTTAAATTTAAAAAATTAACCTTGTCTTTAACACCTGTTCCTCATTTTATGACATCCTCGTATTTCGTTAGACTCTCGGTTAAAGCTCACCTCAAAATATATCAATATGACAAGAATAGAGTATTTAATCTCTAAGAAACTCGAAAACAACACGAAAGCTCCATTGACCAATTTTAGGGCGAAAGCCGTAAAATTTTATATGATAGTAGAAGTGAAGCAAGCCTGATTCCAGCAACGATATACCTGATGTATGTGTATAAGTAGGGAACGAATTTCAAATCTTTTTTGTTTCTTGAACAAAAACTATTTTTTTGGGTTTAACTGCACTCAATTAACGAAAAAATTAGCTAGCAGACAAACTATATTATTTGTTATAACACATATAGGCATACAACGAATATACAAAATTCATATCACCATATATTTTTAATTTAACAATAGCTGCAATTAAAGAGCACAATTCTATTATTAAATTTAGACTTTAGACACACAATGCTTACTAGTGAGGAATAAAAGACAATGATGTTATTCTCAAAATTGTTTAATATTATGCATTATTACCTTAACTCGTTGTATGAACACCTTTCTACCGTAACTCTATATAACTCAATTCAGCAGTTTAATGTCTTTTGTGAAAATATTTTTAAAACCTGGTATGCTGTAATCTCTTCTTTAATTAAATAATTATCGATGGTAATAATTGATACACAGGAAAATCGGGTTTGTCCCATTGTAGTTCAGGTCCAGTTTTCTATTCCACGCATCGCAGAAAAGCTTTGTTCCCAACTGGCAGAACTAATAGAAAAGCAATCTGAATTAGTTTGTAGAGGGTCGGACAAAAGTGTTGATTAATATATTCTTTGATAGATTTTAAATTTATTTCTAAATTTTTACAGATAATCATATTTTTTATTACCAGAGTAATTTTCAATAAAATCTTGACTTTCTTTGATGTTAAACTTCTACTGATTTGGCGAATAGTAAATTATCCATTATTTGGTAGTGGATGTTATTTTCCAGTGTTCTATGTAAGCAACTCACATCTGATGGCAATTCTATTGCACTGTCATGTCCAAGAGTGCTTTCCACTAGATATTCCTTAGTTTCTGTAGCAATTTGCCGTTTCCGTTTTGATACTTTGGTAGGTTTTAAAGAAATATCTTAGATTTCAGAATAAATATTTTTAAAGCTGCTTCTAGTTTCTTTTATAGATTGTAGCGTGTCATTTATTATTAAATATACATTGCCGAGAGTAGCATCTTTACCCTGAAATTACTGACTCAAAACGCTGATACGTAATAAAACATTGTAATTATTTTGAATACATGCTAATAGTCTAACACTTTCTAGTGCCATTCTAATCGCCTCAAAGTTTAATAAAACTGCTTTACAATTTTCAAATCGACATGCTCAGGGAGTAGCAGAGAGGTTAGATACTTCCAAAAATTTAATACCCAAAGTATCTGCAAACTTTTTTAATGTTTCATGATTTCTTGGTTACACTATGCACAAATGCACATACAATGCATCTAATGTATTAAAGGAAGGAGCTGCTGTTGCAACTTTTGAACATGCGTTAACAACTTTTAGTTTATGTGCCAAACAATAAATGTATATTGCCGAAGGATGTTCCTTTCTTATTAAACCTTGTAAGCCCTTATGTTTCCCAGACATTACTCTAACCCCGTCATATGCCTGACAAATAATAAGCTATATTTTTCTGGAAGGGGCTGAAAGAATCTGGGGGCTGGGTCCCCCCAAGCCCCCCTAGCCAAGCCAGCGATTCTCCGTGATACCTTCTCTCCATATTTAAAATATCCTGGTGGAATAAATTTTTAACGACATGTTACATTCTAGGTTTTGATAACACAAAAGAGGTTGAGCAGCCAGGTCTGTTTTCTGCTCTAGTGTTTCCTAAAAAATATATTGCTTAGAAGTATTATGTATGCAAAGATTCCTAATCTGAGGACCCAAAAATATGCTCTCTTTAATTTTACTGTCACTGATCCTAGGGAACTTTTCTCGTAAATAACTAAAAACAATTGTCCTAATTTTATGTAAAGTGGCGATAGCAAAACCTTTTTTGGGGGAACTAATAAACTCGCTGGTTACATTTTTTTCTCTGGCTCAAAAGACTCTTGGTTCACTAAAATACGAACACCCCCAAAAAATTCACTCTCACACACGATATTACATAAATATTCAGGGTTTATTTTATATGTACTTAAACCCCTTATGAAGTACAATTGGTATAATAAATCCAGCTATTCCCATTTAATGGTCGAATTTTTCCATACATTAAGGGCAGATAGTTAATTATCATAATTAGCATGGATTTATAAAACCGAAGCTAACAAGGACTTTTGCAAGAGAGATTGTTAATTGATATAATAAAATAAGTAAGATTTTGCTATGCAATTTTGGTTTAGGAAACATTTGTGCTGTTCTCCAGTGTACAATTCCGGCCACATAAAATGCGTACAGCAGAAGTTAGCTGCAGTTCTGTTGAATTTAAGTTTTACACAACACAAAAATAAAGAGACTGGCCACACTTTACTAAAAAGTCTATAAATAAACTAACGAATAAAACAATTTTTTAAAATTATTCAACATTTTATTATAAAAATTTATTCTTAAAGCTTATTATGGACGAAACAAGACCACAATTTTGCGAATAAGAAGAAACTACCAAGAAGAGGGAACTATTTGGCGAAAGAAAAGCAATAACTTAATCATAGTCAGCGCACCTCTGCAGGATCGGTAAATTTGAGAAATCTAAGTCTTTGCAGACAACCAAAAATATTCAAAATCAAAAATAAATTATTAAAAAAACATTACTTAAATTTAAAAAAAAACAAGAAACCGTTTCTTCAGTAGCGTGTCATTGCCCGATAATGTTTGCCAGTCTTCGTGGCATGGACTCTGCTAAATTTTGAAATAAATTTGGATGTGAAACAATGACTTCGTCGTACCCTCTGACTATGAGCTCCATTAAGTGTTTGGAATTTCTGGAAACAATATGCATTCGTTTTAACTTCTTTGCTCTAAGACCCACACATTTTCCATGGAATTGGCGTCAAGAGTTTTTGCCGGCCATGGCAAAACTTCGATGGTGTTTTGCTGGAACCACTGTTTAGAAATGCGTGCCATATGGATAGGAGAGTTATCCTGTTGATACACAAAACCTTCTGGAATAAGAATGATTGCTTCTGGAAGCATAATATTTTTTATTATATCAACATAAACCTCAGCCGTAAATCTTTCATCGATTCTAAAAAGAGCCCCATGTCCACTCGCCGATATCCAACTGCACACAATCAAGGAAAATCTTCCAGCCCGATCTTCGTTCCCAGCAATATATTTTTCGAGATAGCGTGTTTGTTGCGGACGATATACCAAAATTTGTTTGCTGTCATTGTGGGACTGAAAGATTTTTTCATTCGTGAAGACCACAAAATTCTTGGCTTTTCCGCACTAAGTAAGATTTTCTTGGGAGCAACGCGACTTCTAAACATAGAACGGCTTATCTGTCTGCGCGTCGTTCTTATGGATCCAGGAAAGTGTGCCTCAATTTTCGCCTCTGAGGCCATCGCAAATAGGTGGTAATTCAAGAAAGTGTTTCTTCTTCTTGATACTTTCTTCTTATTCTTCCAATTGTGGCCTTGTTTCGTCCATAATGGGCCGCTACTCTTCGAACCGACCAACCACCGTCTAATTTTGCCAAAATGTGGGCTTTTTCGAATTCGTTTAGTTGGGGCATTTTTAAATATAAGCGTATGACAACAATAAAATCTGACGGTGACATTTTTTATCAATTTGAAGTATCTAAAATGTTACTGAGTTGCGAGGCCCATAATACACTATATAAAATCGGCGTAAGCATTTTATGTGGCGGGAAGTGTAAATGATGTGGATTTTGGAGATTTATTACTTTTTAAGAAAAACTCAGGTAAAACAAATACACCTGGGAAATATCGCCAAGAAATGAGTAGGATCAAGGGCGTAGATACGATTTTTTCTTGGGGGGGGACAGGTTCCACAGGATAGATAGAAAAATGCAAAACTGGTATCTTATTTACCCCCTTGTCGCCCCCATTATCTACGCCCCTGGGTGAGATTCCTTTTTCAGACATTTTCTTCATTAGTTCATCTCATATTTACAGTAGTACCGTACTGATGAGTACCACTAGTACGAAACATGTGTCTACGGCTTAGCTTTCTAAGGTATATATGCTGCTGGTTAGCATATATTAATACTCTTTTTGTGAACTTTTAGATTTTTTTAGTAAATTGTGAACTGCCGAACATACAAATTTTTAAATTTTTAACCATACTTCTTTCTTAACACCTGTCCTTCCCTTTTATTACTATCTTTTCTTTTGTTCGACCATTACCACAAATTTTATCAATATGTCAAAAATAGGGTACTCAATCTCTATAAACATGACAAACACCAGCTCCATAAACCAATATTAAGGCGGAAAGCAGTAAAGTTTGAACATAATTAAAGTGAGCCCAAAACTGATTCAAACAGGATTGATGTCGATTTTGGAGATTTATGGCTTTTTAAGAAAAACTTAAGTAAATACAACAAATACGCCTGGGATGGGTAGTAACCACGATTCCTTTCTCAGACATTTTTATCATTATTTCATCTCATAGGTATTTCCAGTAATACCATACAGGCTGTCCTGCTATCTTTTGACCCTCCAGTTAGCGCTTTTATTGATAATGTTAGAAAAAAAGGTTAAATGCAAAAGTTGTATAACTGTTTGCATACTTTAAGGGTTATCTAAATGTCATTGCAAATGTCAAATTTTGACACTAAGTTTGTTAAAAAAAGAAGTTAAAAAACCTCCACATCAGTTACATCAATCGAAGATAATCTAAAAACAAAAGACCTTGGGTGGAAATAACGAAAATTCAAACGTGGATGAGTATCCCACAAGGAACACACAAAGAACCAAAGCGAAAAGAGAAATGATGTAAACGATTTTTAGCTCTGGGTAACCAGCGTGAGAACGTCAGTGGTTCCACTGGTCACCCTCCCCATACATCATTAAACACCATCATACACTTTGAATTACTGACAAATAGGCATCGTTCCGCACTGGTAATTATCCAAGTTACCTGATACGAATTCGTCCTGGCGTGTTAATATTTCCAATGGGATTATGCTCCTAAGGCAATTAAAAATCAAAAAAGAAGTTAAAAAAACCTCCGAATCAGTTACATCAATCGAAAAGAATCTAAAAACAAAAGATCAAAAGATCTCGGGTGGAAATAACGAAAATTCAAACCTGGATGAGCATCCCACAAGGAACACATAAAGAACCAAAGCGAAAAGAGAAATTATTAAACGATGTTTCGCAGTGGGCAACCAGCGTGACCTCGTCAGTGGATCCACTGGTCACCTTCCCCATATATCACCAAACATCATCATACACTTTGATTTCCAATTATGAATCACTCACAAATAGGCACCGTTCCGCACTGATACTTATCCAAGTTACCTGATACGGATTCGTCCAGGCGTGTTAATATTTCCAATAGGATGGTGCTCCTAAGGCAATTAAAAATCAAAAAAGAAGTTAAAAAACCTCCAAAACAATTACATCAATCGAAAAGAATCTAAAAACAAAAGATCAAAAGATCTTGGGTGGAAATAACGAAAATTCAAACCTGGATGAGCATCCCACAAGGAACACACAAAGAACCAAAGCGAAAAAAGAAATGATTAAACGATATTTCGTTCTGGATAACCAGCGTGTGCTCGTCAATGGTTCCACTGTCCACACTCCCCATACATCACTAAACATCATCATACACTTTGATATTCAACTTTGAATCACTCACAAATAGGCATCGTTCCACACTGGTACTTATCCAAGTTACCTGATACGGATTCGTCCTAGCGTGTTAATATTTCCAATAGGATTATGCTCTTAAAGCAATTACAAATAAAAAAGAAGTTAAAAAAAACCTCCAAATCAGTTACATCAATCGAAAAGAATCTAAAAACAAAAGATCAAAAAATCTTTGGTGGAAATAACGAAAATTCAAACCTGGATGAGCATCCCACAAGGAACACACAAAGAACCATAGCGAAAAGAGAAATTATTAAACGATGTTTCGCTGTGGGCGACCACCGTGAGCTCGTCAGTGGATCCACTGGTCACCTTCCCCATATATCACTAAACATCATCATACACTTTGATTTCCAATTTTGAATCAATCACAAATAGGCACCGTTCCGCACTGATACTTATCCAAGTTACCTGATACGGATTCGTCCAGGCGTGTTAATATTTCCAATAGGATTATGCTCCTAAGGCAATTAAAAATCAAAAAAGAAGTTAAAAAACCTCCAAATCAGTTACATGAATCGAAAAGAATCTAAAAACAAAAGATCAAAAGATCTTGGGTGTAAATAATGAAAATTCAAACCTGGATGAGCATCCCAAAAGGAACACACAAAGAACCGAAGCGAAAAAAGAAATGATTAAACAATATTTCGCTCTGGATAACCAGCGTGTGCTCGTCAGTGGTTCCACTGGTCACACTCCCCATACATCACTAAACACCATCATACACTTTGATTTTCAACTTTGAATCACTCACAAATAGGCATCGTTCCACACTGGTACTTATCCAAGTTACCTGATATGGATTCGTCTTAGCGTGTTAATATTTCCAATAGGATTATGCTCTTAAAGCAATTAAAAATAAAGAAGAAGTTAAAAAAAACCTCCAAATCAGTTACATCAATCGAAAAGAATCTAAAAACAAAAGATCAAAAAATCTTGGGTGGAAATAACGAAAATTCAAACCTGGATGAGCATCCCACAAGGAACACACAAAGAACCAAAGCGAAAAGAGAAATTATTAAACGATGTTTCGCTGTGGGCAACCAGCGTGAGCTCGTCAGTGGATCCACTGGTCACCTTCCCCATATATCACTAAACATCATCATACACTTTGATTTCTAATTTTGAATCACTCACAAATAGGCACCGTTCCGCCCTGATAATTATCCAAGTTACCTGATACGGATTCGTCCAGGCGTGTTAATATTTCCAATAGGATTATGCTCGTAAGGCAATTAAAAATCAAAAAAGAAGTTAAAAAACCTCCAAATCAGTTACATCAATCGAAAAGAATCTAAAAACAAAAGATCAAAAGATGTTGGGTGTAAATAATGAAAATTCAAACTTGGATGAGCATCCCACAAGGAACACACGCTTTGGTTCTTTGTGTGTTTCTTGTGGGATGCTCATCCAGGTTTGAATTTTCATTATTTCCACCCAAAATCTTTCGATCTTTTGTTTTTAGATTCTTCTCGACTAAGTTTGTTATTTTAAATGATACACCCTGTATATTGTTAAATTTCTGAATCGCCCTTTTTTACTAATTTCAAAATTAGCAAACACTTTACATCTATCTATATTAGTTTGCAAGAAAAATTCAAAAATCCTCACCATAGGCATAGGTATTTTTGAATTAAAAATTAAAGGGCGATTCAAACATTTGACAATATACAGAGTGTTTCATTTAAAATAATAAACTTGCTGTCAAAATTTGATACCGAGGAACTACTAACATTTGTTAGTAGAGGGCAGATCTGTGTCTAGTTTTTTAAAGCCGCCGTAGGCTTCAAAGATCTCCCCTCTACTAACAAATGAATCGGAAGAAAGGATTTCCGAATAGCCAGTTAAAACCCTAGTTCCTCGGTAGCTGAGTTGGTAGAGCATTAGACTAGTATTCTAGAGGTCCCGGGTTCAAATCTTGGTCGAGGGAAAACTTTTTTCCGATTTATTCCCTCACCCTTTGCCCTCCACGCCACAAATCTTTTTCTTTCTTAACACCTGTCCTTTACTTTTACTTCTATATTTTCTTTTGTCAGACCTTACCACAAGTTTTATCAATATAATAAGAATAGGGTATTCAATCTCCATAAACTTGTCAAGTGACACGAAAGCTCTATTTAATAATTGTGAGGTCAAAGGCTGTAAAGTTTGGGCAGAATAGTAAAAGCACAGTGTAATATAATTTAGCATTAGTAGACTGTGGTAAAAGTGAGGCAAGAAGAACTGATTCCAGGAAGATGTACCATAGCGTAATCTACTAAATTAGATTATATTACACAGTGACCATAGTGCTCTAAGGCCTAATTCTTGAATCTCGAGAGAAGGATCGACCCCTCAAGAGAAGGGATCAATCCCGGGGAATGATCCCATCCCTCGAAAAAAATATGCTTTTCCTTGAAACTTCTTCAAAATTTTAGATTGAAAATTATACATTTGACGCGCATGCTTGCCTGAGAAATGGGACCGATCCCTGGCTCCGCTTAATAATACGGAATGCGTTCGACGTGGAATCATTCGACACAAATCTATGTCGTTCCCTGCTCAAGAATTAGGGTCCTGGTTGTAATTTATGCGGTTTTTGTAGATTTATTTGAAATAAAATTTATATACGGGTGGATTCTTAAAATGGAAAGGTGCTTCTAGAGGCTTTGAGGAAGAGGTTTCGAGAAGAGCTAAAGCGAGTCTTTAATGATTTTTTACGGACTTTCTGACCATGATAAAAAAAATGTGGTCTCCGAACTGGAGGCCCCCCACCAAGTATTTTTTCTAAATGAGAAGGTACCATTTGTGGCACCTTTTTGGAAAGCTTGTTAAAAAAGAAACTTTTCGTACTAGTTTTTTTTACAAAAATTTTTAAAATTTTATTTTTTTGTCAATATTTTTAGCATCAAAATAAACTAAATATCTACATTTAATATGCTGAATAAAGAAAATACCACACAATGACATTATTGGCGGCCCAATTGGGGGCTCTCAAAAGACGCAGGACCTACCAACATTTTTTTTTATGAGGAGGTACAGGGTGTTTCATTATAAATGCCCCCCCCCCTATTATATCCTTTAATATGTGACCTCGAAAAAAGTTTTAACTACAAAAGTTATTTGAGTTATAAAGATCTTCAAAAATATTAAAGTAAAAAAAACCAAGTGTCATTCGAAGCGTCAAATATTGATAGCAACTTTCTTATTTTAAATACAACATCCTGTATTTTTTCGCATTTTTGAATTCTAGGTTTCTTCCTGATTCAAGAAATGTATAACTCATATGCACTGGGTTCTATAGTTTTTGAGATATTTGACTTTAAAATTTTTTCACTTAGGTGGCCTTGAATGATAATTTGTGGTGTTTCCATTAGACATGTCATCATAATTGTACTAGGCAATGATGTTTTTAGTAGTAGGCGATATTAAAGTGAAAAAACTTTAAAGTTCAATATCTAAAAAACTATTTCACAGAGTGCATTTCTGAAATCAGGAAGAAACCTAAAATTTAAAAACGCAAAAAAATACAGCGTGTTGTATTTAAAATAAGAAAATTGCTATCAATATTTATACTTCGAATGACACGTGATTTATTTTACTTTAACATTTTTGAAGATCTTTATAAATTAAAAAACTTTTGTATTTAAAACATTTTTCTAGCTCACCTATTAACAGTTATAACAGGGAGAGCTATTTATAATGAAACACCTTGTACCACTTGTCGAATATATTTCGGTATTACAAAGCTGTCAATTACTGTCTGATCAAATTTTACAATTTTGTATTGTGGCTTAATTTTTATTTTTTTACTTTTTTAAATAAGAATCATTTTTTTTTCTTTTTATTTATGGGACTTGTGTATCCATAGTAGGATCAATGCCCAGTGTAGTCAAGTGTTTTTGCAGAGTTAAAGACAAATACAAAATATCCATGCACCTAGCCGGGATTCGAACCCGAGACCTCTCCTGCAGCAGGCCGATACGCTACCCACTGTGCTACGCTACGCTTCTATACCATAACCCAGTGCAAATTTTTTTCTGCAAATTGAATACACTGTTATTTTACGGCGTTGTCGTGCAAAACCAAAACGAACGCTCTCGGTAATATTATTTTCGTAGGAGCATCTACATCCTTCTTCTAGACTCCATAATACGGCGTTCAAGATCTCCAGAGGTACTAACAGGATTGGCTCTTCTTCATGTTCATAAAAACGTTCCTATGGAAGTGGAGGCAGTAATTAATCATCAATAATCATAATCAATCTACTCATCATCCAGCCTCTACAAGGAAAGTCACCATTATTCGTCAAAAATTCAAAACACTTCGTGGACCTCCTTAGAGATGTCAACCTACAATCTGACGACCAGTTTGTTAGTTTTAACGTCGAAAGTTTATACACGCACGTACCATTGGAAGAATCACTTCAAATCATTGAACCGAAGTTACTTAAGGACAACCACCTCTCTGATAAAAGCAATCTTTCAATCAATGCCATTATGGATTTGTTGAAATTCTGCCCGCAGAATTCTTACTTCCAGGAAAAGGACAAGTATTTTCGACAGAAAGATGATCTACTCATGGGATCTCCACTTTTGCCGGTAGTGGCCAACATCTTTATGGAAGCTTCTGAAGAAGAAGCTCTGCGAAAATCATGGCAGAGACCCAAACTATGGCTAAGATATATGGACGACATATATATCGTCTGGCAAAAAGAACAACAATACACTAAAACAATTCTTTAATCATGTCAACAGCATAAGAAACTGCTTCACTCTAACTCTGGAAAAAGAAGAAAATTGTCAGCTCACTTTTCTCGACGTTCTAGTCACCAAAAAAAATTCAACCATAACTACTTCTGCATATCGCAAACCTACTTATACTGGACAATATCTAAACTTCAAATCAAACCACTCCACATCAACCAAACATCTGCAATACAGAAGAAGCTTAAAATAAAGAAAAAGCAAAAATTCGATCCGATCTGCGAAGAAACGGTTTCTTCAACTATATGATCAATAAAACTCTTCAGACCACACCAACACCAAGGACGACAGATGTAAATACTGAAAGGAGGGCGACACATTCCATACATCAAAAAAATTTCAGAAAAGATAAGAAGAATAGGAAACCAATACCATATGCGGAGTGTCTTCGGAATGACCACAACAATAAGAAGTCAGTTAACCAAAACTAAATCAGATCGTCACAACCCCAAGAACTGCATCTACCAAGTACCATGTGAGTGTGGGGATATCTACATCGGAGAAACCAGCCGACCCATGGAAGTTCGCCCTTACAGAACACAAACGCAAAACTCGACACAGGGACACAACTGGATTATAAATAGTTAAAAATTGCTGGGAAAATTAACATCATATGGAATGGAAAGGGGCAAAGATCGTCGCCAGGGAGGAAAATATATTCAAGCGGAAGTTCAAAGAAACAGCATACATACAGAGGAACCAGAATGTATTTTCTCAACAGAGCGTCACCATTAAGGATATTTGGAAACCCATACTTTTCGGAGGTAACAGATTTCAACTGTGAAAAAGCGGAGAAAACCAAGTGTACTCATAGTTCAGTGAACACATGATAGTATACAGGGTTCCTAAGATTTTCCTTAGGAATAGAATTTCAATAAATCAAACAGAAACGGCATAGAAAGTTCTGCGCGCACAAAAGAAACAGGTATATTGAGCAATGGTGCCAGTTTGTTATTATCTCCGGACTGCTTTCATGAGAAAAAATTGTCGCCACTCTTTCATTGTGAGCATAAATCATAGTTGCAATAATAACCGTTGACAAGATGTCTGCAAATTCCGCTAGATGGCGGCCACACCATGAGATTAAAAATTAGATGTTTTCAGGTCCAAACCACAGCTTTTTCTTGCTTAAAGGAGGCGGCAGGGTCCATTATTTACGATACTGAGCGATAAACTCGTGAGGTTGTTAACATTAGAAAGAAATATCTTCGCTTTTTTTCCATTCTGTTCTACTAGTGACATCTATCCGGAAACGGCCAAACCATGCAGCTAGCACTAGCATCCAAAGAAATCAATAAACGGCGCTGTTTTTCCTGCAGAGCTTTTTGCTTGCGATATTATTGATTTTAAATAAAGCTGGCCCTACACTACATTTGATATTTTCGAGGTGTTTTATGACATGATCTCGAAACATGTAGCGAACCAATTCTTCAAAACTAGCGGGAGGGTAAAAGCGAAAAATAAGGGGCTGCCAATATTTGTAACACCCAAAAAGGGGTGAAAATATTTATTTTGCTCTGTTTCTTTACAAAAAACGTTTTTTTTTACGAAAAACTTGAGCTCTGCCACTTTTTTTATTTTTTTCTTCAACTTTCTCGAAATTTTCGTCAAACCGTAGAAAAAAATTATTTCCCCCATGGTCATACTCTACTTTTATTCGAAAAAATTTAGAAACAGAGACGGGATCAGTTTTCCTAAAACGGGGGATCTTGGTTTCGAGTGAGAAGATAAAGGGCGCTGCAGGCAAAAATTTTTCAATTAAATTAGCCGAACGCAAAAATATTAGAAAAACAAAGCACCGAATAAAAATGACGCCGCTTACAATTTTTTTTCAAAAATTACGTAATTTCGGGAACGCAAAGAAATAGGTCTAAAGAGTATAATTTTTAAGAAAAAAATATCAATTTTCTCGCCCTTTTCCACTGGGACTACAGGGGCCGTGCCCAAATTACGTAATGGTCCTAGGGGGGAGGGGGGTTACAAAACGTTACGTAGGGGGGAGGAGGGTTTTCGACAGCGTTTGCATTTGTCTGAAACTAAGAAAATTTGGAATGAAAATAAGTGAAAAGTTTTTTTTTTTTGGGGGGGGGGGGGTAGTGGTCTTGAAATCGTTACGTAATATTAGGGGAGTGGTGTTCCAAACTGTTACAAAACATTACAAAGGGAGGGGGTCAAAAATTGGTAAAATCACCGTTACGTAATTTGTGCACGGCCCCACATCTGACTGTTCCTCCTTTTTGATTTCGAATCAAAGTGCAAAACCCGGGTTGGACGTTCGAAGGCGTCAACCCGTCCTATTTGCTTGATAAAGCTTCTACGGAAATATCTCAGTCGATTTCTCCGGCCGTGTATGAACGCTTTAGGTTAGGCATTTGCATGTATCTCAGTCCCCAGCCTGTAAACAGTGCGTAAGGACAATGGTTACAAAATGAAAAGTCGAAAAATATTTTTTTTACGATATCTTTCATCAGTTTGGTATTAAAGTCGAGCAAAAACAATTTTTATTCCAGTCCTAAAGGTATGAAAATGGAAAACATTAGAAAACAACAAACTGGATTTACTACGTGTAAGATGTAGTGACAACATCGCCCCATGCCCATCCTTTTCTGCCTAATGTGCTTTTCCGTTTGTCTGCGTCTTATACACGGCTGCTTGGCCCCCTAAGGATTTGCTTAGGAACCCTGTATAAGATAAGGTACTCTTAGTTTTTGTTAGTATTCACCTGATGACAATAGCAGATACATAAGCAATTGAAACGTTGTGAAAAAGTAAAAAAAATAAAGACAATGGAAGTTCAAAATTCTAGTTTACTCTCAAGTTCAACGTTGTCTACCACCTTTAGATAACAACAAATAATTAATCGTTTCGCGAGAAGACAGAAGAGGAAAATTGATTTTGTAATTTGACTTCATTTTTTAAGTAAAATTTTTGGACGATTCGCGTCTTTTTTTTCTCGTCTTGGGAGGGGGCAAATATGTCCGCTTATCTTTACGCCGCTGATGTGACTCCCCCCTTAGTAAAAAGCTGGATCCGCTCTCCCGTGAATATCTGGGATCTACGAATTCGGAAACCATCGCATTTAGGAAAAACTTTTTCATTTTGCTTTTCCAAGAAAATCGATCCCTCTGCATCTGGAAAAAATATGAAAACAAAGAGGAGTAAAAATACTAAAGGAAGCACTAAAGTCTTGAGCACAAACTACTATTTTCGCATGGATTTTTCTTTGCAACTGCCTTCACCCCTTTTATGAAGTTGATTTAAACCAACTTTAAATGGGACCAACTAGAGCCCAAATCCAACACAAGTACTAAACTTCAGGAACAGTGAAAATCAACTCTTTAGAGTGAATATTTTCCAAAAATCGCCAATAAAATGATAATCTGCGACTATTCTGTTACTCAAGCTCCAAGAAACCTCAATCTACCCTCACAAGAACAATTTGTGCATCACCACCTTTTAATAACAATTTGACGCACGGTATGGCTCCTGTAAACTAAAATAAATCAATACAATTTGAAAATTATAAATTTTGCACTTACTTTTTTTTCGTTCTGGTTCTCGCTTAATTTTCTTCTTTTTTTTCCAAACGATTTTTCACCCATTTTCAAGCGGTTTGTATTCGCTGCATCAAAAAATTCGTTTAACAAAACTTGGCCAATAAAAATTGTCTTCATACGAACACATATAATGTGGGCCAAAAAAAACGGACATTTTGTTTTCGGCTGTAGTTTTGCTATCGTAAGTATGATTTTAGCTTCTGCAAAAAGCTAAAGCACCAGACTACATGAAACTTTTATCAAAATTGACGTTTCGTTAAAATCCTAATTTTGTGTGCACCACTGTACTCGATTTTCGACATTTGCCATAAAGAGACGTCTTTGTCGTGCACAGAGAGATCTCTTCTAATAATCTTATCCGATTCTTTAGATTCTGAGCTCTGCGGGAAGCTAAGCCTCTGGCCTATATACGCTATGTGTCAAAATTGACATTTTATGAAAATCCCTAATGGCGCATGCTTTTGAAGCTCAGATAATTTTCACTCCTTCCTGTCAAATTTTTTTGTAAGATAATGTACCTGGTTTCAGTTATCTGGTCTCTTCATTGTATAAGGAGGTATCGTTCGTAAAAATCGGACAAGAACTAAAAAAGCTTTGCTCAACAAAAAAAAGTGCTTTTTTAAACCTGTGTAAAATAGAGAAAATGCAGAAAATTTTTATTTTGCTGATTTTTTTGAACTTATCCGATTTTGTTATTTTATACGGAGTGTCCACAAAACTAAAATTGTATTAAAAAGCAATATAATTATTTGAGTTACTTTTTGCTTTATCTATTTTACACAGGTTTAAGAAATGCAATTCTTTCGTTGAGCAAAACATTTTTAGTTCTTGTCCGATTTTTACGAATGATACCTCATTGTACCCTAAAAAGACATGACTTTCTGGATTGACAGATAGCGTATGTAGACGAGATTTAACAAATCACTAGTAGAACAGAAACTAGAGATCGTTAGACCTATGTTTTACAAAGGGTTAAAACACCACTTACTTCGTTGGCATTGAGCTTTGTTACTTCTTGTCCGACCTTTAGAAGTGATACCTCTCTGTGTACGACAAAGACATTTCTTTATGGCAAATGTCTAAATTCGAGTACAGTGGAGCACATAAAATTATGGCGGAGGGTGTTAAAAATGGAGAATTTTAAAAATCATGCGCCATCTTGGATTTTAACAAAATGTCAATTTTGACAAAAGATTCATATAGTCTGAAGCTGTAGCTTTTCGCAGAAACTAAAATCACAAAAATTTACGGTAGTAAAACTACAGTCAAAAAATTTACGGTTTTTTTGGCCCACCTTATATTATGAAAGTGATGGATTTCACACGATTTGTGCAGAAACTATTCCGTACATGTATGGAAAAGAACTTTTCTGCAACATATGTGGAAAAGTGTACGATGACGTACTTTCCGCACATGTGTGGAAAGTACTTTTCCACACATGTCCGGTAAAGTAATTTCATTTGATTTGTGCAAAATTAAAGACCAATTTTTACAAAAATTAGTGCAATTCATCAGTGTTCGTAAGAAAAATAGCGTACACAACTCGATAGAAAGTAACTTTCTTACACTCGCGTGTTGTCTTACTAGGCTAGCGTCTCGTTCACAACATTCACGATTGTGTAAAATTTGTCACTTTCTTCTTTTGTTATACAATATACTATTACATCACAGGTTGTACTACTGACACTGAGGCGATGACGCTTTAAAGTTTGTTTTTGGTTTTTAACATTTCATAAGCAATATTGGTAAAATATGGATAATTTTGTAGAATTTTAAAAGGATATTACTTTTTTATTCAGGGATCAAGCAACATAATTTTTGGTATGTGCAACTTGAGTTAATATATCTACTTCCTCTAGTATCAATTATTTATGTAGTTCCTCAAACTAATTTAAAAGAATCATAATTGCAAAATAGTTTATAGATGGATAGCTAATGAACTAAAGCGATAAAAAAATCACTTTAGTTGGAGCAAAAATATTCTTGAGAATTGTATGGCTTAATGGAGTGTCCTTATGCCTCTTTAACTGTCTAATTAAAGTAACTATCACTACAAGTTAAAATGATAAGTTGGTAGCTTTTATGCTAGTAGACTGTGGTCTAACCAAGAATGAATTGTTCAATGTGTAGCTGTAAAGTTAATAAATTAAATCTATGGCCCTAAAATCCCAAATAGTGGGCCTATCAAACATCCTAACAAATTGAGTGCTTTTGTCATCTCGCTTTGTTGGCAGCACGCATCTCGGTCAAAAGACGATAAAAATGACAAGTGGAAGAAAGAGGTTGTAAACTACCTACTGAAGGATAAAAGATGCTCAATATCTTCAATAAAATATAGAAAGGCTGGACCCAGCATGATGCCTTGCGGTACACCAGCAATAATTGGATTTGAAAAAAGAAAGTAGGTACGTCGTTATCTGTCCAAAAAGTATTTCTAAAATGACCGTAGTTTTTTTTAAAACTGCAGACTTCTTTTAAATTACCTTAAAAGAAAACTGTTGTAATGTTTAAAAACATTTGCAATTTTACAAGCGCCTAGCTAACTTTAAGTTTACTCTGTTTTTGTTAATATTTAACATATCTAAAATGAACATAAATTTTTTACATGTGTGTTTAGAAGTTTGTATTAATAATTGCACATCAAAACACTTTATTGAAAAGCGAATTTTGTTTAAAAACTGAGTTGCTGAGAACAGCTAATTAACTCAGTTAATAAGCGTGTTATCTTGTGAGGAATTAGTCCTATTAACCTATTAAGTAGTTTAAAAATTTAAAAGGAGAGGAGCTAGCAATAAAATTAGTAATGAGTAAGTAAAACATTTCGGAGGGAACCACTCCAATGGTTGGTTAAGGAATGCTGGTCTAAGCGAAGAGCAGAACTTCTGAGTAAGGACAGAAAGTTCATTAGATAGATAGTTGGACTTATCTCAGTTAATAAGCATGTTGTCTTGTGAATCTATAGTCTTATTAACCAATTAAGTATTTTAAAACTTTAAAAGAAGAGAAGCTGGCAGTAAAAATGGTAATGAGTAAGTAAAACATTTCGGAGAAGACCGCTCCAACAGTTCGTTAAGGAATGCTGGTCTAAGCGAAGAGCAGAACTTCTGAACAAGGACAGAAAGTTCATTAGATAGATAGTTGGACTTATCTCAGTTCATAAGTGTGTTATCTTGTGAAGTTATTATCTTATTAACGAATTGAGTACTTTAAAAATTTACAAGAAGAGGGACTAGCAATAAATAATGTAATGGGTAAGTAAAACATTTCGGAGGGAACCACTCCAACAGTTCGTTAAAGAATGCTTATCTAAGCGAAGAACAGAACTTCTGAGGAAGGAAACAAAGTCCATTAGATAGATAGTTGGACTCCTAATGGGTTATCATCTTAATAATCATAATATAGTCAAATAAAGACTAATAAGTCCCATTGATGATTTTCGAATTTATTTTTAGTGTGGTAGCCACCAAAATTTAAATTGGTATTTTCTGCTACCTTTAACGTACGTAGCTTCATTGAACCCATTTAAAACAAAGAGAAAAATTAAAAAATACTTTGAAATTAATGACAAAATTATGCTTTAGTCGGAGGGTAATATCATCAGGGCATCTTTTTAACAGGAAATATTAGATGCACGAATGGTATTTGGTAAGATTAAGAAAATTAAACAATAAACTTATTGACAAAAATACCTTTTGTTTGACAACTTGTCAAATTTTCTCCGGAAAAACTGACAGGTAAATGTTTTGCGTAAAAATTGATGAGTGGGTCGCGATCCTTCAGAAATGACAAAAAATCTCACCCGTCACAGTTAAGTTATTTATGATAAAAACACAGCGAACTTGATATTAATCTAGTAAGAAAACCTGCGTTATTTTCTAATAACATTTTATGAATTTAATATTTTAAAGAAGTTCTGCAGGAATAGTTTTAATGAACAGTGGAGAAGTTAGGTTAAAAAACATACATTTTTAAATAAAAATGTATTTGTTGGTACAGTATTAAGAAGCTAAATTTTAAGAAATATTAGCAATCGTCAGATTTTTTGTAAAGGTGAGATTTTCTGACGGTTTTTAAAGAATCGCATTTGTTACAAAAAATGTCTAGAAGCAGAAGAGCTAGAATTTGCAGAAGAGTTATAGTGTAGAGCAGTTCAGAATCAAACTTATAAAGAAGATTTTAAGAATCTTGAAAATAAGAAAGCAAAAAAATCCGGAAGACTTCACAATATTTCAGTGTACATTGATCCAAAAGGCTTGCTTAGAGTTGTCAGTTAAATTATTAAACTTTCAGAACAGGAGGCTTTTGTAATATCAAAAGAACCAATTATCTTAGATGGCTGGATGGAATGAAACATTTCGAAGACCTGCTGGAAAGCTTTACAAACTTCTCAAGAAAACCGACGGATCGTGTTAATGGTAAACTTAACTGTGTGGTCAATCTGGCTGACATAATATAAATAAGTTCCATTAAAGGTCTCCAAAAGTCACAAGCTTTTCACTATCTCAAGGGCGATTATTTGAGACAGCATTCCTAATGTAAATTTTCCCACTCCAAAACATTATTTTAATTGAAAATACGTGGCT
This sequence comes from Oxystoma pomonae, assembly GCA_963921995.1. Classification (NCBI taxonomy): domain Eukaryota; kingdom Metazoa; phylum Arthropoda; class Insecta; order Coleoptera; family Brentidae; genus Oxystoma; species Oxystoma pomonae. Next base: position 102,110,809 of record OY998165.1, read on the forward strand.
GTGATTTGCAAAATATGTCAAATTAAAACTGACATATCAAAACATATTGTGTGTTAAGGTAAAGGATTTGCAAGGGTAAGAGCCGAGAGCCTTACAATTGCATTTGCCGAAAGTTTTTTTCCAGAGGAACTGACATAACAGCCAAGTAAGTAAAACCAAATGTCGCGTCACTTACGCATCAAAAACATCTCTTGAAAAAACTAACGGCAGTGTCAAGCCCACACACATTGAGAAAATTATTTGGTTGAAGTCGCCTTTTTCGCACTTTATTATTTTTGTTACGCTACTATAAACTGACTGAGTCTTATCAGAAAAAAAAATAGAAAAAAAAAGGGGAATAACAAATTTAAAAAGACCGCTGTGGTACTCCAAAACCTACACCAAACAAATCAATTAATTTGGGAAGGTTATTTTGTTGAACTAATTAATCAGGAACAGACGATATTTTTAATACTTAATACATCCAAAGCTAATAAAGCTAATCTAAGAAAATCATTTGTGCCAGAACTTTTGATTTTTTTCACACTCAAAACAGGATAATACCAATAAGGAGACCCAAATACTTCTAGTCCAACTTAGGGCAAATTTACCACACCACGTAATCTTATAAATTACATGTCGGTACAGAGAAGCAAAAAGTTTTGCGGGATGCACTGTACATTTCGGTAAAATTTTTAAAAACAATTTAAACGATGTAAAACAAGCATTGTTTACACTATTATTGCTGAACTATTGTTATTCACAAATGGCTTGGAAAACACAGTAAATCCAATTACATAGGCTAAAAGTGTCCGATTTTATTACGCGTCACTGGTTGATTTATTGATCATTTCACTTGTTCACAAGAAATTGCTTGTGAGTGGAATTATAGGTGAGGCGAATTGCATGCCCTCACACGAAATTAACTTCAAATTTAGAAAGGTTGGAATACAAGGCCTACCAAAAAAAACTGATAAAATTAAAAAATTTTAAAACACCTAACAATTTATCGAAATTTTCTCAAATTTCCTGAAATTAATCGCAACGCCCGCGCCCCCGCTACGTGCCTGTATACCATACCGCAACGTAGTAATTCCCTAACTGAGGAACACTTTTTCGGTTCTTATTACGTAGCCACGACTTCAAAGTTAGGTACCGAATACTACACTGCTATGGCGCAACCACGTTACCGCCCTGGTTGGTGTCGGGTTCATTCCTCGACTTTCAAGCAGGAGACGGGTTCAAGTCAAGACTTTTTCTTATAAAATTACAGAATTTTGTAAGAAAAGGGTAAAACGCAGTATGAAGCGGAGTGGACCGTGTTAGCTAGAAGGCAGGCTAATTCGAAGAGGACGTTATTAGGACGGTTCCGTGTGATCCATATATTGATAGTGGAGCACGTTAAAGATCCCTAGTCCCGACAGTTGAGAACGGTGTTGCCCCGACAAAGAGGTTTAGGTCTAAATTAAATCCTGCTAGGAAAAGGCGTATTTTTTATCCTGATAGTAGGAAATGTTACTTTAAAAAGGTTGCGACTTAAAAGTGGCCATAAAAAGTTATTTCCTTTACAATGACGCATCATTTTGCAACTTTACGTCGCACACTTTTGTGATAAAAGTTAAGGCAATTTCATAGTAGTGCCGCAAAACGTCGGCAACTTCAATGAGGCTTAAATTTATTGAGGCAAATAAGTAAAAAATTAATGTCCGAGCGACCATAAATTCAGGAATAAGAAAGGACCTTGGAGGGACGGAAACTTGCTATAGTTCCGTGATAGTAGAAAGTATTCGAAAATTCTAAATCTCAAATTAATGTTCTGAGGACCACACTACTACTATAAGAATGTAGCGAGACCTCTGTCCATGTAGCTGTTACGATAAATGCTAGTGCAATTTTAGTTATTAAAACTTAAGGCCAAAAAAACGGCACAGATTTGACAACACTGCTTTTCTATTTTTTTCAAAGATCAACAATGATCACTGATGATATTTCGAGTGAGATCGTGCACTTTCCAGAACACGGTGCGAACACCATATGTGAGGCTAGCCTTCCATTAGCAGATTTTCCGCGCGGATTTCAAGCTATTGTGAAGGTGCCAATAGTTCTGTCACTCTTTCATTTCCTGACAGACAAGGTCAAATTTCAAAATCCTCGCGGAGGAAAAGCTTATGTAAGTCGAGCCTAAGACAAGTGGCCGGTGGCTATGTGGAACCTGAATTCCAATACTCCAATCGAACTCACTCAGTTTCCCTGGGCCTACCAAATTGCGCAACATTGGCGTTTCAGAATTCCGGCAGAATCTCGCTTATAAAGGAAAGAACCATAACTTTTTTGTTATCAGATAATAGGATTTATAAAAATCTACAACCGTATCCAAAGGATTTTTCAAAATTTGGTGTATTTTTTTTCAAAAAATTGAAAAATCCAAAAATTGTTGTTACAGATTTCTGTATTATCGCCGAGGCTAAAGATAATGCCAGGTAAGATTTTTGTATGTGTTAGCTGTGTTTATTTTATTTCGGGAATGAGAGAGTCCAGCAAAAAACTCTGGATACGGTTGTGAGGAACTCAAAAATTAAAATTCCTGCCAAATTTCAACAAATTCCGTTTTCTCGTTTCCGATATTCTGCCCGGTAAAGATTGGCCCAAAAACAGCAAAGCAGTGTTGTCAAATCTATGCCATTTTTGTGGCCTTAAAGGCACAAAAAGTTACACTGAAAAATGGAGAACTCTGTATTTATATAGTTTTTAATTCTTTTCTAATTTTAATTATTATATTTTTAAATTAAAAATAAAGTAAATAATTTAGTAAATATATTTTCGAAAATAAACACATCGAATATTAATAAAAAGAGAGTTTTACCAACAGAAAACCGTTGGATTTTTCGCCTTCTCTACTAGTTCCACCACTGACTGGTTTCAGACACAGTCCATCCACCAGTCGGGCTTTCAGCAATGACGAATCGATAGCAAAAAAACGAACTTTATAAAATACACCGGAGTACCACAAGAATACATACCGGTTGCGAATTGGAGACTATTTATTTATTTAAATAATATTTAACTCCATTATGGACAATGGGAATTTATTTCTCATTCTGCTAACATCGAATATTAACTAATTAAATGTTTAATTTTTTTGGCACGCTGCTATTAAAATAAAATATCATATGAGTTAAAAATACATTTTTTATAACAAGTAACTTAACTCCTTTCAAGGAGACTTTTAAGCGTACCATATACATTACTTTTACACACATATTATCAACTGCATACATATTATAAATGCTGAGTAGTTGAACATTGTTCACAGCTTTCCCATAAACAATCTGGTAAATGTGAGAACGAAGTACGTAAGGTCTTTTGGCACGTACCGTTGATAGGTAGGCAGTACTGATTTACTCGTTACAACCTTAAACAATTTTACCGAGTGTAGACCACACACATTTAATTTTTTTTTCGGCACAGTTCGAAAAAAATATACAAACTTTGAACTATATATTTTTGAGATAGAGATACTCCTAGCCGAAATTAAATATAAAAATAGAAATCTTTGACCTAGCTATTGTTTTAGGGAAAATATGTTTGTACCTACTGCTTATAGCTCACTTACCTCGCAAATTCGGCCATTTTTATTAATTTTCGATCTTGATAAATGCATGTTTTCTTTCCACTTTTCTTGAGTTTCTTTCTTCGTTGGACAACGGAACAATACAAATTCATCGAGGCACGTGTTTTTGCAGTTTTTGATACAGCAAAATTCCATTTTTAAACCGGAAGTATCTTAATCAAAAATGTGACAGTGACAAAATTATTTATTGTCAGAGGTTGCCAACTATCATTGCCAACAGACAAATTTGTTTTTAAACATTTCCCTAACAACTGTCAAATGCAGTTGCTTACCTCTGGTAAAACAATAACTGTCAAAAATCGTATACAATTTATAATAACAAATCAGTACTGAGCAAACATTTTAAATGGACAAAACTGTGTAGCGGCAAAACAGTAATTGGTCCACAGTTGGTATAGAGAGGGGTTTTAAGAAAAAAAATACATAATCTTTAAAACATACACTTTTGTTTTTGATCCATCGCCAACTACTATTTACCGTAAAAAGTAAAATCCCCTATATAGCCCTTTTCTGGGGGACTATTTTTAGAAAATATTCTGGGAATCTTAAATAGCGACCCCCTATTTTAACTTCATATCTGAATTCTCTTGAAAGGTTTACTTTACTAATTTTCGAGATATTGGCTTTCAAAATGTCAAAAATTCAATTTTGAAAGGCCCATATCTTAGAAAGTAAACAAAATATCTCCATTGCGTTTGTTATCGATTTTAGGGGTTTTTTACGAGGAAATGAAAAAGGACAACAGTTAGACAATCTGACCTTCTACTTCATATTTTTGGAATAATATCGTCAAAATCACTGAAAATTAATAAACTGTAAATAGGAATGTGCAGACGTCAAACTATTGTCATTTTTTATTTGCTCTTATAAAACCCTCAAAATCGATAATAAACACAATAGAGATATTCTGTTTAGTTTCTAAGATATGGGACTTTAAAAATTGAATTTTTGAAATTTTGAAAGCCAATATCTCGAAAATTAGTAAAGCAAACCTTATGATATGGGGTATCATTGGAAAGAGAATTTCAGCGAGAATTCAAATATGGAGTTACTATTTAAGGTTTTTAGAATATTTCCCAAAAATAGCCCCCCAGAAAAGGGCTACATAAAGGATTTTACTTTTTACGGTAAATAGTAGTTGGCGATGTATCCAAAACAAAAATCTTTGTTTTAAAGATTTTTTTTTTCCTAAAACCCCTCTCTAGACCAACTGTGGGTCAGAACGCACGGGCCTAAAACCTTAGTAACTAAAAAGTTACAAGGGCAAATCCGTAGAAATCTAAAACTATTATATTCAATTTTCAAACGCCCATATCTTAGAAGGGTTTTTTTACGAGGAAATGAAAAATGACAACAGTTTGACAATCTGACTTTCTACTTCATATTTTTGGAATAATATCGTCAAAATCACTGAAAATTAATAAACTGTAAATAGGAATGTGCAGACGTCAAACTATTGTCATTTTTTATTTGCTCTTATAAAACCCTCAAAATCGATAATAAACACAATATTCTGTTTAGGGCATTTGAAAATTGAATTTTTGACATTTTAGTAATTAGTAAAGCAAACCTTATGATATGGAGTACCATTGGAAAGAGAATTTCAGCGAAAATTCAAATATGAAGTCAAAATAGGGAGTTACTATTTAAGGTTTTTACAATATTTCTCAAAAATAGCCCCCCAGAAAAGGGCTACATAAGGGATTTTACTTTTTACGGTAAATAGTAGTTAGCGATGTATCCAAACTATGCTTTAAAGATTATATATTTTTTTTCTTAAAACCCCTCTCTAGACCAACTGTGGGTCAGAACGCACGGGCCTAAAACCTTAGAATATTAAAAAGTTACAAGGGCAAATCCGTAGAAACCAAAAACTATTGTAACATATTGCCGCTAGATGGCGCTGCGGTGTGATGGACACCGTAGGCGTTTTCTCACATGCAACTTTTTCAAAAAACTTTCAAAACAATGACGTCACATACTACGTCATAGTTTGACAAGGCGCTTGTGGCTCGAATAAACTAATGTTACAGCGGCACCATCTTAAAAAATCAAAAATATAGAAGGAATCTTTTCACAAATATATTTATATAAAAAATTTGTGTGGAAAAGGTGGAAAAACCAAAAGAAACACGCTAAGAGTTAAAGAGAAGTTGGCCACAGTTTTTGACAGTTACCTAATGCCTAGTCTACAATCCAATGTTTGCCACTGATTTCTATTTCTCTCTTTGTCGAAAAGAGTGAGAAGCAATAGATGGCAGCCGCACAAAATTTCAATGTGGTGGCAAAAGACGCATGCACTAGTTCGAAACGAACAAAAAGCTCGTTTCGAAACCATTTAAGTTGGAGGAAAAGTGACGTCATTGATAACGAGTGGGCAAAATTGATTGTTTCTATAAATAATAAACAAAAACAAAACCTTTTCAATTTTGTGCGGATTTTACTAAATTGTTGGGAAGAAATACAGAATTTTCTAGGTTGTAAATGGTTTTTAAGCACTAATAACACAAGATTTCAGAGGTGTGAGGTCACTAATCAATGACGTATTTATTGAAAAGGTTTTTCAAAATGGGTTCAATGTAAGAAAACGTCTCGTTTGATTTATTAAGCCGGAGTTAACAACAATTAAGCGAGCAAGCAAGCAAACAGGTGTGCCAACCTATACCCTTTTTTTGTCAAGTATGCTATATTAAGACAATTAAAGACGCTTAAAACAATGAGGGAGTTGAAAGACTTCCATTGACTATATTTTATTATACACGACGTTTCGATCAGTACAATTTCTAATCGTCTTCAGGTGCAAACTACAATCTATTCCTAAGGCTACGTACTTATATACTATGGGAAATCACTCAGCCGTGAAGTTTAAGAAGTTGGCTCCGCCCAAGGAGGGGCTTCCAAATATTTGGAATTTCCACACTTGGTTTACTGAAAACACCCTGATTCTGCCCAATAAAGACAGCTTCAAGGAATGTTCGTTTCTTCCAGTGTGACTCCTTGTGCAAAACCTTTGCTTCTGTCCACTTCAATCGGTGTTGTTTTGACCATGCGTGTTCGGCGATTCCTGATTTCACAAGGAACTTGGTAAATGCATTCCTTATTTTGTTTGTTCTTCTGTTTTGTTTTACTAAGAAGACTTCTAAGTGTATTATTAGATTTAAAAATATAGACAATGGAAGTCCGAAACACAGAGTTAATTTCAAATACAGCATTGTCTCTAACTTTCAAACAGTGAGGGAGTTCTTAGCTTGCTGACACCAATGCAATTTTCTAGTATTGTTTGTCGGCTATGTACGGCCATCTAACGGCAATATTTTACACAGGTTTGGCTGTCCAGCTGTTTTCGGTCGGCTGTGTAGTGTATCGCCATCTAGCAGTGGCGGTCCCGGGGGGGGGGCAACCCCCCCCTTTGCTCCAGAAAAAAGTAGACAAAAAAGATGCTCGTTGAAGTCTTTGGAGAAAAAACGAGAAATTGGAGAACGTTTCTTTAAACCAGGGTTGAAAAAAAACCCGAGTTTTTTTTTTATATAAAACCCAACTCACTGGGTTTTTTTGGGGTTTACAAATGGGTTTTATTGGGTTTTTTATGATTTTATTTTTAAATTATATACAAAATACGACATAAAAATAGATGGAATACAGAAATCGATAGTTTGTTTGTTTGTTAATAAATCAAAGCAGTTTTTGTTTAGTTTGACCAGCGCTTCCATTGACTATATTTTATTATACACGACGTTTTGATTAGTACAATCTCTGATCGTCTTCAGGTGCAAACTACAATCTATTCCTAAGGCTACGTACTTATATACTATGGGAAATCACTCAGCCGTGAAGTTTAAGATGTTGGCTCCGCCCAAGGAGGGCTTCCAAATATTTGGAATTTCAACACTTGGTTTACTGAAAACACCCTGATTCCGCCCAATAAAGACAGCTTCAAGGAATGTTCGTTTCTTCCAGTGTGACTCCTTGTGCAAAACCTTTGCTTCTGTCCACTTCAATCGGTGTTGTTTTGACCATGCGTGTTCGGCGATTCCTGATTTCACAAGGAACTTGGTAAATGCATTTCTTATTTTGTTTGTTCTCCTGTTTTGTTTTACTAAGAAGGCTTCTAAGTGTATTGTTAGATTTAGAAATATAGACAATGGAAGTCCGAAACACAGAGTTAATTTCAAATACAGCATTGTCTCAAACTTTCAAACAATGAGGGAGTTCTTAGCTTGCTGACACCAATGCAATTTTCTAGTATTATTTGTCGGCTATGTACGGCCATCTAACGGCAATATATTACACAGGTTTTGATGTCCAGCTGTTTTCGGTCGGCTGTGTAGTGTGTCGCCATCTAGCAGTGGCGGTCCCGGGGGGCAACCCCCCCCCTTTGCTCCAGAAAAAAGTAGACAACAAAGATGCTGGTTGAAGTCTTTGGAGAAAAAACGAGAAATTGAAGAACGTTCCTTTAAACCAGGGTTGGAAAAAAACCCGAGTTTTTTTTTATATAAAACCCAACTCACTGGGCTTTTTTGGGGTTTACAAATGGGTTTTATTGGGTTTTTTATGATTTTATTTTTAAATTATTTACAGATTGTAGTTCTCTTTTAAAATTAAGACTTATTCTCGCGATCGTTTATCAACTATAAAATACGACATAAAAATAGGTGGAATACAGAAATTGACAGTTTGTTTGTTTGTTAATAAATCAAAGCAGTTTTTGTTTAGTTTGACCAGCGCTTTTTTTATATACTTAATATAAATAAACCTTAAGAAAATTATTGTTGGAGTTTGTGTATTTACTACACTGTAAGTACCTGCTTACGTAGTATGATAGTATACGATTTATATTTTCGTTTTTTTCGAGGTTATTAACTCTAAACCATTTTCTTTAAAAAAAATGCCTAAGAGTAGCGCTAGAAAGAGTACTTCAGAAAGGACTGAGGTTTTAGAATCCAGTAATAAAAGTAGAGTCTGCAAATACAGGACCAGAATCGTTTTTTTATAATTTGTATTGTTGCTACTGCAGCATCCATTGAAAGACATTTTTCAACTTATGGTCTTATTTGGAATAATAAAATAAGAAATTGTTTGGGATTAGAAAAAGATTTGCAACTGGTCAAAGTTTATCGAATCTTACGATCAGATTCAAATGACTGGTAATATTATACCTTTTTTTACGTTTATTTATTTTATTAGTAATGAAAGAATCCACTTATAAAAAAGCACTACGTATTTTTTTGAAGTGGCTTTTAACCAAAAAAAAAACCCAGTGGGCTTTTTCGGTTATCCACTGGGCAGCCAACTCTGCTTTAAAGACATTCTATAATCCCTTCACATTATTTTGGGATAGTTTGACCTTCAATTCGTCACACCAAGAATAAACAAACGCATGAAGTACTTACCGCGAAAACCACGATATTGGAAATACAGAACAGTATTATAGAGCTTCTATTTAATTTATAAACAAGTTTTAGACAAAATCAATTCGGACATAAAAAAGTATTTTTGACCTGAACATGTTCATACCAAGTTTTGTACAACGTGAAGCCAAAATCAAAGCAAAATTAACTAAAGTCGTTTCTAAATACGATAAACTGTTTGATTAATTCAAAACACAAATTCTTAAACTTCATACCTGATAACATTAGTTATCATAACGTAGTAGGGCATAAATTGCGGCGCTATAACACCTTTGACATTTAAGGTATTAGAGTTTAATTTTTGTGTTAAAAGTGGCATTTGGAGTGTCATTTTCTGAAAAAATTGATATATTTAAAATTCTAGTTTAACTTTAAATCGAAAAATGCTTATACCGTTGATACTCACGATTTTAGTTTTTTTCGGCGCATTTAAACATTTCTTAAAATAAAAAATTTATGAAATAAACAACTTAAAATTCCCTTTCCGCCCCCTTAGATTTGAGGTCAAATCCGCGCTTACAGTTACTAAGTTTAGTTTGCATATATTGATATGTTCCTCATAAAAGCTATCCTAGTTTGTTTTTCGTATAGAAACCGCCCCCCCATTTCAAATGGCTGGGACCGCCACTGAATCTAGCGAGAATATGTGACACTATTTTGCTTTTGTACACTTTTGCCCTTGTAACGTTTTAGGCCAGTCCGTTATGATCTATTTTGATTTTGTGATACTAGAGTTTTGCGTATTTATTATTTTTACGTAGTACTGTTATGCACCAGTACTTTTTTATAATTTACCTTTTTTGTAAGGTCCTGATAAATTATGCGCACCCTCCGAAACCCACGTTCAGGCTATCCGGCCAGAGCGTTTTTTGAGCGCGGTGCTGTAAAAATAATGTCGACTTTGATAATGTTTGTGAAAAGATTTTTACCGACCTTTAATAAAGCACCGCGTTAAATTTAATTTTGTCAACTTTATAGGTGGCACGATACGAGCATGTTTAGATGAAAACATTATCAAAAATAGTAGCAACAACGTTATGTTAGGTAACCAACTTAGGCAGCAAGGTGAGAAGGAGAGGGGTAGGTGTAAGTGATATAAAGTGTTTCATAGTAGTAGCATTGATTAAAGGAAAAATAAATTCCTTTACTCTAATGGTAGTCGGTAAAGCCCTTTAAAAATTTATAGTATAGTTGCGTGCGAAACCGGCAAAAATAGTGACGAAATTATTAAATTCAGGCTATGCTGACTTTATGTATCGATAAGTCCCTAATGCCTTATATCACACCTGCCCTGAACATGAAAAAAATCGCACAAATCTGCTCATATCAAAAAGTAAATCGAAGCTGTTTGTTTTTGCAAAAAAAAAAATTTGGTAAAATTATAAATAACATGGATCTCTAGATGGGTATTCAAAAAAAATTAAGTGATTTATGGTTGCCAATTTCATAAAAAAAAGTGTATATTTAGTGGCATTTTGATAAATTTGTCATTTAACAACAGCTATAATATCATTTTTGACACAAAAGTATATCAAAAGTATGAGACTCTAACATAAACATACCCAACTGGCGTTTTTTTATTTGTTTGTCTAGAAAATGCTCAGAGAAAACAAGGATTTGCTCACGCTTTTATTTGTATTTTATGCCTGGGCAGAAGTACAGGTCGATATTTGATATTGAGTCAATTTTTCACTAGAAAAAGAAGGTACGATTCTGGTGCTTTTTGTTGTGGTTCTATTTGCCTCGAATTGGTCGTTGCAATTTGCTATGTCACCTTTTGTGTCTTTTTTTTAATTCAGTTACTAATAAGGGTGATTTACAAAAAAAATATACAACATCTTTCAAAAGTTCTTGAAGCAACAGATAACAGCGAAACATTAAAAATCTATATATTAAAAAATTATTTGATGGAGTGCTTATGTCCATATCCAATAATCATGATTAACACTAACCGGAGTTTGGAATGACTCTTGGTAAACAAACTTGCAATGTAAAAGACCACATTCTAAACTCTGTTTAGTAACTTATCACGATTGAAGGCAAATCGGGAATTTTTGCGTTGGTGGATACAAGCATTAGAATTCTTGGAAGATAACAGTGGAATGGACGAGTGGTCTAAACAATCAATCGAGTTAGTACATAAAGAATTTTTGCAATTTTGGAGTAGATGTAAGAGAAACAACGTTAATGATTTACGATTGAAAACTCAATTGCTAAAATGTGTTGTTGAATTTAGTTCTACCATTTGTAATATAAAAGTTTAATTTCTTGAATGGATAACGACCATTGATATTTAGTTTGTAGGAAAAACAGGATTTTCGGTCCAAATGTAAAACTCTTTTATAAAGCCAAGCTTGCGGAACGTTTTGTTCCTACTTCAGGGCTAAAGTTAAATAAAACACAAAAATAACATTCATGTTATGGATGTGCTTAATGTTACTCTGAATGTTATTTCTGTGTTTTATTTAATTTTAGCCCCGAAGAAGGAATAAAACGTTCCGAAAGCTTGGTTTTTTAAAAGACTTTTAATAAACTAGTTTTACATTTGGACCGAAAATCCTATTATTCCTACAAACTAAAAGTTTAATTCAAAAATAATTATTGTTGTTGTACTTTTTCTAAAAATATTATATTAGTTACTTGCGAATCTCATATTTTTGATAAATTTCTTGAGTCAGTTTGATCAAAATGACACTATACCTGTCATTTATATGTTAAATTTGTCAAAATAACACTGAACTTAAGCTTACTTTTGAAGTGTATAAAGTTTATATCTTACCAATGTGCAAAACTAATAGATATAACTCGGCCACTGCCTCGGTCCTTATTTTTTTTAACATAAATCTTTTAATATTTTTGTTCTGCACTAAATATACACAGTTTATGTGAAACTGGCTACCATAAATCACCTAATCTTTCTTGAATACTCATCTAGAGGAATGGAATATCCATGTTTTTCATAATTTTACTAAAAAAATGTGTTTTTTTGCAAAAACGATCAGTTAGGTAGTTTTAGAATGAGGAAAGGGTCTAGAATCCCATGATATAAACAGATTTGTGCGACACTTTTGATCGACTTTTTTCATGTTCAGAGCAGGTGTGATATATATTTTGATGCTACCACTTTGCTGTGCTGTAAATTAAGTTTTAACATTTAACATGTGCATTTGCGCGATTTTTCCCACTCCATCGGGTAAAACTGCGCAGCACTATGCGTCTTATTTTTTAGAGGAAATGTCATTTTTAGCCAACATAACAAAATCACTATCATCATATACTTTGATTTCCAACCTTGAACCACTCACAAATAGGCATCGTTCCGCACTGGTACTTACTTATCCAAGTTACCTGATACGAATTCGTCCTGGCGTGTTAATATTTCCAGTAGGATTATGCTCCTAAGGCAATTAAAACAAAGAAGAAGTTAAAAAACCTCCAAATCAGTTACTTCAACCGAAAAGAAACTAAAAAACAAAATATCAAAAGATCTTGGGTGGAAATAACGAAAATTCAAACTTGAATGAGCATCCAACAAGGAACACACAAAAGATCAAAGCGAAAAGAGAAATGATTAAACGATGCTCATCCAAGTTTGCATTTTTGGTATTTCCACCCAAGATCTTTTGATCTTTTGTTTTTTAGTTTCTTTTTGGTTGAAGTAACTGATTTGGAGGTTTTTTAACTTCTTCTTAGAATATCTTCTGTTATCGCGCATCTTGCATCAAGCTTCATTTTTCGACAGATTTCACAAGGTGATGTATGCAACTCTCTGAGAAGCATGAAAAAGTTGCATTTCGCTGGAACTTCTAGGCAAGATAGACAAAAAATAGTATACATGTCTTGGGTTCGATTTTCGAGACAAGCTTAAATACGAAAACTGCATCTCGATATGTTAAGAGGTTTTTGGGATGACGTCTATAACTTTGCTATTTATGAGAATATTGTTTTTATGTAAAAAACTTTTTTGTAGAAATTTTGACAGAGAACTCAACCGTCAAACTGAAATTTCCTAACGCATCTAGTTTCTGAGATATAACCTAAAGTTGGTATTTTTCTTATGGAATGACCTTTTCTTTCTATGATTTTTTAAATCGTCATAAAATTCCCTTTAAAATGGTGTATCACACTTTATGTTTTATTTTTTGTATTTTTTTATATTTTTATTTCTTTAATATTTATTTATTTTTTTAATTATTATCTTTTAAGCGTTTTTAACGTAATTTTTACTATAAAGTAAAATTAAAAAGAGAAAATAAATATAAATGTTCGTAAAAAGTAAAAAAATAAATATAAATGTTCGTAAAAAGTAATAAAAATATAAAAAAATACATAAAAATAAAAAAATACAAAAAATTAAACAAAAAGTGTGATACATCATTTTAAAGGAAATTTTATACCGATTTTAAAAATCAAATAAATAAGGGGTCATTCTATAAGAAAAAAAAACTTTGGATTATATCTCAAAAACTAGATATGTTAGGAAAAATCCAGTTAGAAGGTTATGTTCTCTGTTAAAATGTCTTCAAAAAAGGTTTTCACATGAAATCCATATTCCTATAAATAACGAAGTTATAGACCCCGTCCCAAAATGCAGACTTTTCAAAATGTCCCCGTAGCTCGGAAATGGTAAGACATAATAATATCAAGATGCAGTTTTCGTATTTAAGCTTGTCTCAAAAATCGAGCCCAGGATATGCATACTATTTTTTGGCTATCTTGCCTAGAAATATCCAAAACCCCCAAATCGCAGCGAATTTAGCCCACATATACTGATATGATTACAAATTGGTGTCTATTTCTTAGTGATATAATAGACATTTTTAAAAGTCTATGGTTACAATAGAGGTTCTACTAGAACCGCTGCGAAAAAAGCAATAGAAATTTTAGTGTGAAACTACTGTTTATTAATTAAAATCCGTGAAATTGATTAAGCCGTACCTGGGAAAATATCTGTTAAATGCACATTTGGTGTCCCAGCTATTATGTTTCAAATTTGCGAGGGTAAGCCTTATTGACCCTCAAAAATTTTTACTTCCACCACTTCACATCGAACTTAGACTTATGACACAATAGGGACTTATCGGTACATAAAGTCGGCATAGCCGGACTTTAATAAAGACGGCACTATTTTTGACAATTCCGCATGAAGAGTAAAAGGATTCTAACATTGTTGTTGTCTAAATATATCATCTTTGCTATCAAAATAATGTAGACTTTCATGATGTTTGTGCCTGCCCTTAATAAATGATGGCATTAACTTTACTTTAGCAACTTTAACCCCTAGATGCACCATAAAAATATTGGGATAATCCATGCTTCCTCTTTGTTAATTTATTTGGGATCAAGAGAGAAAAAGAATGGATTAGATAGCTAATCGCGATTAAGTGCCTACGGTGCATTTAGGGGTAAGAATGGCACAATATTAGCCAACACCTGCTTAACTAAAAAGCCAGTTAACTCTTTTTCGATTTAGTATCCTTTAGCCTACTATAGCGGTCATATTGACACCCAACTGACAGAAAATACATGTTTTACGTGTCAATTTGGTTAAGTTACCTGGCTTTCTAGTTGAGAACGGTGTTGTATTAGCATGTTTAGATGACATTTTTATGTAACAAAAATGTCAGAAACCTTTCAACCTTCGTGTGGAACTGTCAGAAATAGTGCCGAGTCAGGCCAACACCGTTCTCAACTAAAAACCCTGTTAACTCCTATAGAGCTCAGTGCCCTTTAGCCTATTGTGGCTGCCACTTTTACAACCAAATTGACAAGTAAAACATGGATTTTCTGACAGTTTGGGGTCAATTTGGCATCGGTCAAAGGCCAAAGGATACTAAAACGAAAATGAGTTAACTAGCTTTTTACTTGAGAACGGTGTTGCTCAGTCTATGTCGAATTTATGTATCGATAAGTCCCTAATTTGTTAAGGCATTAAGCAAAGAAGGAATTTTTTAAAAATATTTGAGGAAAAATGAAAAGAGGGAATCTTTGTAGGGCTGCAGATTAGGAGCTTCATGAAAGATACAGGATTTGAAAATGTAATGGAAGATAAGGAAAAACATGCATGGAATGCTTTTAAAGAGGATATACATAAATTTCTAGGGAATCAGAAAGAGTCAGACTATGTTGAGTTTGTTCAAAATATGCTGGAAAAATTCAGGATTCTTCCCATTCAACTAAATCCGGGAAATTTTTTAATTTTTTTTCTTTTAATATATTTTATATAACCAGCTTATAAAATAAATAAATCGTATTTCTTTCTATATATTTGGATTTTGCTGGTTTTAAAATAGTTTATTACATAACGATACCAGAAAACCGTGAATGTTGTGAACGAGGTTTCTGCTCGAATACAGATATCAAAGTCCAATCTCTGCGGTCTAGGATTTAATTTGTATTTTGTATTATCAAATTTTTTTAATTTTCATCTCAAGAG
Source organism: Oxystoma pomonae (assembly GCA_963921995.1). Taxonomy (NCBI): domain Eukaryota; kingdom Metazoa; phylum Arthropoda; class Insecta; order Coleoptera; family Brentidae; genus Oxystoma; species Oxystoma pomonae. Next base: position 102,126,263 of record OY998165.1, read on the forward strand.
AAGAAAGTATTTTCTTTTCTAGAGACGAAAATGGTTTCGGTCTATTTCTGACGCTTGTACAAATAATAGCCTACTAGATACCTACATTCTTTGTATGGTTTGCTGTCATTCATTTTCCTCACTATAGAAGAAAACATTTTCGACTCTAAGGACGAAAATTAAATTGATATTGTAGAAAACCGTCTATTTAAAAAAATATTAAATCTTCTATTTGGTTTTGTAGCATCCTGTAGGTATTAATAGAAAAAAACAACAAAAAAGAAGCATGTGTGTGTATGTTTTTACGAGATTCGTAATCAAAAGATGGTAGTTAGTTTGTTGAGTTGATGGTAGAACGAATTGTTTACAGGTCAGTAAAATGTATATTTAAAAATTTTTTATATTTCAAATAAAATGTTCTTTTATTTCTATTATATTTGATGTGTTGGTTTATAACATGTGTATATTTAGAGAGAATCGTTTTATGCTGTGAACAATGCAGATTTAAATTAAATCAAAACATTTGCTGTCTTTTGTGCTGAGATTTTAGTTTGTATGACGTATGGCGATAGATGTATGAAATAGATATATCATATATTTTTGGTATGATTCAAGATGTGAAAAAGGGCCTTGGTGAATCTACTAACATTTTCCTTCTCTGATTTAGCGAATATCCTAGCAACTAAAAAAGTATAGTCTAGAGATATTAGCCCAAAATATCAACTATTAGCTGAGTAGCCTCCCGTATGGGACCTCGGTACCTTCTGGCGGTGTCCAGCTAACTAACCACAAACTCTTCAGTTTTGAATGTATTGTTGTAAATGTAGAACGACAAATTTTAGTACTGAGATAGTAATTTTAATTTTTTTAGTATTTTAATTTTGTATTTGTAGTTCAATGTTTGGCACAGCATGACTCGATTTTTGGAATTGAGATCGAGGGTTTCTCGGTCGTGCTCTTTCCCCTCGTGAATTTCAGGCTGAGTACGGCACCACTATTGGTTTTCTTTGAATTAATAAATTAGGAGTATTTCTGAAATTTTGTGTTTATTTTACATATCACACCTTACCTCAAGTCTCCCTAAATTTGTTATTGTCAGGCGCATTCAACAACGTAGGGCTTTTATTTATTTTGGTTGTTTTAGGTTAATTTTGTTAAACAAACCTGAATAGGTATGTTTTACTACAATATGCATGTGAAATATAAAACTTTCTGAGGCGTTATAGAGTGCAGATTTGGTTACTTTCATGTGTGGTCGTAGGAAAAAAAAAACAGATTTGAAATCAGCGCTACCCAATTACTAGGAAACAGTTGAAATTTTTAAATCAACTTTTAAAGTGTTAAATAATGTAGACCTGTGTAATTCTTCATACAGGGTTGGCCATTTAAAATGTTTCCCCTTGATTTTTTTTTAAACTGTAAAGAATTGGAGCTGTAAATGCTGAAACACGTCGATTTTGTTTGTTATTTTGAGGGGTAAACTTTACCCCTATATTTTGAATAAGGAAAGTGGGTCGAGTGATACCTTGTTTTCAACGCCTCCTGAATGTCTTGGCAATCGTGTAAAAATTTCATCGATTAGTCTTTTAGATATTCACTTTCACAGTTGCATGGACAAATGCAAAAATATTTTTTTAAAGATATCTTTTGTTTTTTTTTTTTGAGAAATCCTCGGACACGTCGACTTTGCTTTTGTTAATAGTACATTTTATTATTGTGTTTTTTCTTCTAGGATACATTCCTACGAGAGGTCAAATTTACCTGTACTATTTGAGCTTACTTTGAAAGTAAATATCTCAAAAACGAATCGATAGATTTTCGAAATATTTACACGATTTTTAAGACATTCAGGAGACCTTCAAAACAAGGTATCACTCGACCCACTTTCCCTATTCAAAATATAGGGGTAAAGTTTACCCCTCAAAGGGGATGCGCGCTACAAAAATTTCAAGATATCCAAAAAGTCTCCCCCTTACATACAAAATCGACGTGTTTCAGCATTTCCTCCAATTCTTTACAGTCTTTGAACAAATCCAAGTGAACCCTTTTAAATGGCCCACCCTGTATATACTGAGCGTCTTTCATAATGTTGTCATACATAATTGTAATCAAAACGAATTATCTAACTGAACTGTGTCTCAAATTTTGTCCTTATAAAATTTTCATATTTTTAAATATCGAGCAAACTGTACATACTCACAAGGGCAAAGAAAGAAATTAAGATTTATTTCGTTGGATATATAATTAGTGACAATGGGACAAAAAGAAAATATTTGTGTTAATTTTTAGGACCCTATAATCCTATACTCGCTTAAAACTTGGAAAAATTAAAGAACATTCGTTGGGCACTGTACCGTCAAATTTCTAAAGTGAAAAGCTATACAGGGTGGATTCTTTAAACGGAACAGTGCTTCTAGCGGGTTAGAATTTGGTTGAATAAAAAAATACAAAAACACGTCAACTGGGATTTTTAATTTCCTTAAGCACCGTTCCGTTTAAAGAATCCACCCTGTATATAAAAATGTATGCAGCCAGAAAAGTCCCTAAGTAAGGCTAACACTAAACTTGGTCCAGTCATCCCACCACCTTCAGAGCAAAAATAAAAAATATTGGATTTTTATAATAAGGAATTCATTCATTTTATTTAATTTTTAAAAATGCTTGCAAAGACTCCATTATCCATAATAAGTAATATATTAACTTTTAATCATGATTGACATAAATAGGAGTTTAGAATGAGTCTTACGACATATCGTTTAGTATTTAATCATGATTACAGTTTAATTTAATTAATATTCCATAATTTTTTTGTTTTGGGCTCTGGCACTAGAGACATGAAAGAAAATAAATTGCAATTGTTTCAAACGGCAGCGGCACTTATGTGAAAAAGGATTTTTCTAAAATGTTATTAAATTACTTCAATAATGGCCTTATAAAAGACTTGAATTATTAAAAAATACAAAGTGGTTTCCGGAGCAGCGGCCTTTTAGCACGAAACTGAAACCACAATAATATAATATCGTTACCCTTTGTGTATCATATGGGAGGAGATCACAAAAATATTTATTTTATACAAAGAAATTGAGATAAACAAATTCGATTTTGTAAAGCGCCTCTGCACTATTTATAAGATAAATAAAAGAAAATTCTGTCATTAATCCGAACCTTGTAAAAACCTATTTAATATCAAATTTCAAATTTGTACAACCCGTTTTTAATCAGTAAACGAAAAAAAAATCCCTTAAAAAACACGCGTAAAAATAAAACCGCAGAAAAAAAACAGAAAAAATTGATTGATTGATTCCGGTTCTTTTCTTCCGGGTTTTTCCCTATATTCTGTGCTCTAAATCAGACTCAAACTTAAACAATTTGTATTTTACAGCTTTAAGTGCCCATTTTGCGACATTTGGGCCATTATATTATTTCATTGTAACATGGTAAATTATAATATATAAGTAAATAAGTTTGTGCTATGTCCTCCCGTATACCGCGTATAAATAAATATAAAGATGGCTGGTCAAATGGTAAAGGATGGAAGTGAATTTCTTTAACTAGCGATGCGCGTCACTGACTTCTGTGAGTTTTGGCTTCTTTAGTGCCATTCTACAAGGTGAAAGAACGAATCTGCATCTTAGGGATTAATATTTTTTGTTAATCAAAATCTGGCAAACCTCTTGAAGTCCGGTCATCATATTTTTCATCAGACACCATCATTTTTTTTTGGTAACCACACGGTGTCGACAGCAGTGTTGCCAGGACTACTATTTTAATAGTAGATTACTATTTTTTACTCTCGTCTACTATTCTACTATGCTTCAGAAAAATCTACTGTTATACTTTTCTTTGAGTGCTCGATAAACAGTCAATATTATGGTGACAAAAATTGGTGATTTTCGATTATAAACTCTGTGTTTAAATCGTCGGAGACCATTAGCTTGGAGCAAATACACGGTCAGCGGGTTACCTAGCAGAAAGTATAGAAGCGAAGTTCGTTCCAAAATCTCAGCTGCTAGTTCAGAACATTTGTTTTCTTTTTCTATCATACAGGAAATTTCTAATGGGATTAAAAGCTCCCGCTGTTTACCAGCAAGAGAGGTTTCAAAAGGAACGTGGGTCGCATTACTCCTATCCTTTTTATGATTTTGAACAAAAGCGAGATAGGAAACAATTTATAAAGTTTATGATGAGTTGAAAAATTAAAATAATTAATTTTTCTTTCAGTTTTTTATTAATAAAAGCTTTTTTTTATAAAAATTCTAGAATCTACTATTATCTTCGTCTCTGATCTACTATTACTCTAAAAATAGATCTGGCAACACTGTTCGACAGACAGAGCCTTACCGGAAACAAGTGTTTTTCTTTTTATTAATATATCAATTGTGCTAAATTTTTAAAATAATCAGCTTTTCGAAAGATAAAGTTCAGATCATTGGAATAGTTAGTTTTTACAATTTGGTGACAAAATTCTACAACTAAAAGCTTGTTGTTTTAATATTTATATATTTTTATTATTATTTTTTTTACAAACCTGCCTGAATTGCCGTACCCTTTGGTTTTGATTGTTGGCACATTGGCATGTTTTTATAGTCAACTGTCAAAAGTTTATTATCTTCTTGCCTTCTTGCTTTATTCAGTACGCGTTATGTGTACGTAGATGGATATACGTTAAATAATATTAGCTAAAAGTACCTAATATACCGGGTGTCCCAAGGTTAATAACCTATTAGAATATTTTGAAAACTATTCAATGGAAACTATTCAAACTTTCTATTTTAAACTATCTTTATGAAACTCTCATATTTGCAGTGTTGCCATTTGCAGGAAAACTTGGCAACAACTTTCTTATTTTAAATTGAACACCCTGTATATTTTTGCATTTTTGAATTCTACAAAATATTTTAGGTGTATTTTATGTGTAATATTTTCCACTGTTTGTAAAATATTGACGGGTTAAAATTGACAGTTTATAATTTTGACAGCCCGTACATTACATTATCTTACATTACATTACATTCCTATCTTGGTTCTTCACAAGCTATCGTTTTATACTATTTTTAACCCAGGGTTAAACTAAGCTTGAGATATTTTAACCCCAGGTTTAGATATAAAAGGATAGCTTATGAAAAACCAAGATAGGAATGTAAAAACCGTTTTTCTCTATCCTTAGGCATTCCGATGTTAAGGGCTGTCAAAGTTAAAAAATGTCAATTATTTAAAAACAGTTGAATATCCTATTATACATAAAATGTAATTAAAATATTTTGTAAAATCCAAAAATATACATGGTGTTCATTTTAATATAAGTTGTTGCCAAATTTTCCTGCGAATGGCAACACTGCAAATATGAAAGTATTTAATAGAAAGTTTGAAAAGTTTCCATTTGCATAGTTTCCAAAATATTCTAATAGGCTACTCACCTTGGGACACCCGGTATGTCAATGCACTAGCCACTAAAAAGTAGTTGTTTAACAGTCGATTGTGTCCACAACTTTTTTTTTGGTAAAGATTTTTTAAAAGTTTTAAACGATGCTGTAGTTTCAGATGACCAAAATAATATTAAAATGCGTTTACGTGTTTTTTTATCTTTTGGATTGGTCCATCCACATGGCAGGTCGGAGAAGATCCTAAAAATGATGGACTAACAATACCGACGTCAAATCCAGACAGCCAACAATTACACCTCAAAAGGCTTTAAGCCATCGGGATGGCCGCCACGCTTCTTCAAAGGATTTAAGATGGTTCAGAAGAAAAATCTACGTAGAAATGTGCAACAACACCAATTTGTCTTATCTAATTAGAAAGGGTATATATACTAGAAAATGTAGTTTAGTTTTAGTTTATTAATAGCACCGGCTAACCTGAGAATTAAGAAAACTCCCGAGTTAAGTAAGTTCCAAAATATAGATTTTTAGGAACAGGTTTAACTCAAGGGTTATTTTAACCTGATTTATTTGTTAACTTTATTAGGAATTAAGAAAACGCCACACTTTTGTCAACGGCGATTTTCCGAACTATTTACACTCCCTCAGCTGTTTTTGTTTACAATGTGAATTTCGCAGTTTTGAAGACAAAAGTCACGTAAAATAGTACCTTTAATCAGCATTTTACAAAATTTGGTGCAAAAATTATTTAAAAACTATGAAATCATTCTTCTGAGATAGTTCGTTGTTTAATTTTAATCACAAGTTATTGAAATTTGTAAAAAAATAAAGTACTTACCCAATAAAATCAGAAAATAATTCTTAACATTCTAGCTGCTAGAGTTTTTCAAAAATTTCCGTTGTAACCGCAAAAATAGTCAACGCCTAAAAACTACCCAAGCAACAGTTTTCTGACCAATGACCACATACTTCACTTAAATAGACGTTAATTTGGGTGTATAAATTGGTGATCTTCAGACGGTCTTGCATATTACGACAAAATTCCGTTGCTTTAACGTTAGATAATACTGCAGTGACATTGTTACCGTCTACCCAACGTTAAGCCGACACGTGTTGGTGCATTTTCTAGTAAACCAGTGACGTCGTGTGGACGTTTTTATGAGACTCTAGTAACGTTCTGCCGATGTATCAACGTCTAAACAACTTTCACATTACGTGAACTTGCGACGTTTCTGACCTGTCTTGCGACGTTTTCCGGCCGGAGTTTTAACAAACTGCCCTTTTTTTGTGAAGAAGAAAAGTTTCCAAAGGAAAGGCATTATATTCTCCTTCTCTGCTGCACTGATGTACGGCAGATCGCCCTATCTCTCTCTAGATTTTAAATAACTGGCTCAACTGGTCAGGACCCTAATTCTTGAATATCGAGAGAAGGATCGATCCCTCAAGAGAAGGGATCAATCCCGGGGCATATGCTTGCCTGAGAAATGGGACCGATTCCTGGCTTTGGAGTCGGGGAGCGGGAACACCCAAATTTTGATAGAATGGAATGAGCGATCACCGCTCAAGAATATAAAATGCGTTCGACGTGGGATCATTCGACACAAATCTATGTCGTTCCCTGCTCAAAAATTAGGGTCCTGACAGAGAGATGACATTATCCTACAAGTATATGGGCGAAAAAGGAAGACTGGTGCTCTTTAAACAGTAATGTCTGATGCACAGCTTCACTTCTTGCCGCTCACTAAAAATGCTTTTTGCTTTTGCTTCCAAGAAGAATCTTTGAAGTGTCCTGCCATATTTGAAAAAACTAAATTTTATTTCACAGTTCACCAACTGTTTACTTTAGGAAGATCGAATAAAAAGTAAGTTTATGGAGACTGTCATCAGCGGAATTGTTGAAGCGTTTTCCAGTCGCATGTTGGGTTGATAGTAATCAACGGTCGTGGCAAGTGGTTCATTTGGGAATGTTTGACGACTGGAGTCCATTTACGTATATTTTTTGGGATTCCCATTGTTTATATTTACTAAACACGGCAAAAAATACTACAAACACCATTGAGTGGCATTTTGAAGACGTTTTATGTACCGGGCGAGATAGGTATTTGATCAGGGAGTCCTAAAAAGAGGGCTTTAGTAGAATTAATTTTTTCTAAGCATATTTATCAGTAAACCGAATTGCGTTTTTAAATTTTGCTCCCATAGTGGCCATATAAATACTATTTAATAAACGGTAATTCTCAAATTATAATTTTTTGTTTGCCATTTTCTAAAGTGTATAAAATTAAGTTCATTTTATAAACCGAAAATCCCAAAGTTTGAGATGGGCAACATTTTGGGTAGTGAAAAACCACCAAAAAATCAATAACACAGATGGCGCTAGTGTCACAGTCACTGCACAATGACGTAAGGACTCAAAAATCATCCACCGTTTTGGTGTAAATCCGGGTCGGCATGTTGGCTAAAACGACGTCGCATCGTAACGTCGGGTCGCATTTAACAACGTCGCTACACCGTTAAATTGTTGCTTGGGTACAGGGGTAGCAGCAAACACACTATCCCTCTAACAAAAACAATAATTAACATACCAATTATTTATCAAGAATTAAAAGCTAAATTTAAAAAAAACAATTGGAAATGGGTAAATGACATTTTTGTTACTCCAGCGGAATAAGAAAGCTAATTAAAAATGGCCGTCGCGTCGTCGCACGCAGATGAGTAGCTTGTCATGGCGCTGAAACGTTTTGAGAACAAAGACAGCTCATTAAACAACTTTAATATAAGTTATATTTTTGCGCGATTTTATTCCTCAAAACTGCAGAATCGCTGATGGTGCCAACTAAGTTCCAGTTTTTTCCACCAGAGGGCGAGCGCTTAGCTGGAATTCCCAATAAAATGATGAAGATTTTTTTTTTTTTAAATAATTATGCAGTTGGTTTTTCCTTCTAGACTCAAGCCATCGTATGGAAAACTTTGGAAGATCAAAATAAAGAGAAGTATCTGCTAACCGTTAGTAAATCTATAGTAGCGCAAAACCAGTATAACTCCTAAAATATGGCTTTAAATAAAATAAAAAATATATTTTTGAGAGCTCTAAAAACTATGTTCTAGTACCATACATCCTAAGAAAAAAAAATTAAAACAAATAATTAAAAAAACAGTGCAATGCGCTGACGGGGATCGAATCGACAACCTACAGGTTGATAGACCAATCCTCTATAAATAGACAATGATCGTTGCAAATGGGATTGTTGACAAATCAATTCAATATCTGATGCCTTATTTACTTGTTCTTATTAGACAAATTCACTAACCGTAAGTGAAGGGAATGTTAAGTGAGTTTTCGCATATTAGTTAGTAGATAAATCACTAAAGGTTAACAAACTCGGGTCTAAGTAGGTCGCTTTACTTGCAGCTATTGAATTCATCTTTTGGGGCTAATAGAAACTTCGCTTACCACTAACAAAGAAAGCTAAGTAGAAACATCACTTGGGGTGGTTTTCTGAGTGTAAAGGGCTCTTGGGCAAAAGAGTGGCAAAAAACGAAGGGACATTGGACGGCTGACAGGAATGCTGACTGGGCACGCATCAGCGTAGCAGAGGATCTCGTTTGTCCAGTCTCCAGGTTGGAGAAGGAATCGGTACTGGAGTAGGAGCAGAGGGGAGCATAGGTGTGCTGCAGCCCTACTACAACTACTATTATTAGACTAAGCCAAAAATTTAACTTATTAAATATCGCCGTAAGTCTACCTGCCTTATTATTCTTGGATTCAAAGTCAGAAAACGACAGTTGGTTGGCACGTTACAAGCGCAAAAGAACAATCAATTTTGCTTCTTTTTTAATATATAAAATGTACATGTATACAACTTTATTTCTTTTTGATCTATTTGCTTCGCATCGCCAGGCATGCAGTCCTGCATACATTTATTATTCAGATTTTGACGTCGAGCGCAATAAAAATTTGTCTGTCTGTTGCGCGGTGCTCTCGCTGAATCTTGCAGAATTTTAAAATCGATGGCCCACGTCCAAATGCAGTCCGGTTTAGTTTACGGGTCAATTTTTCTTTTAAAAATCATTTCAATGTATTGAGAGGAACATTCTTAAGTTACTCACTTGTATTTCTTTAGACGGAAATATGTTAAATACAAGACGTTCAGAAATTTGGACCCCGCTCACTTCGCATTGCCACTGGCTTTCGTTTGGGATGGGCTGGGCAATTGATATGTTGTAGATCTGTTCTCTCTGATCAACGTTCAAATGGACCTCTTTTTGATTCGACCCACGGTTTCAATATAGGTGTTGAAAGTTGGAGGTTTCAGGTTTTGCGAATTTTCACTAAAATCAGTTTTTTCACTATTTCGTTGTATTCTTGCAGCTAACTTGGTACTTCTAGTACACGAGTTTTTAGGTAGAGATTCATTAAAAAAATTAACATCTTTCGTTTACGTCACTCTCAGTGGCGGCACAAACTTGAAAAACGTAAAAAACTTTTTTTTCAAAAAGCAATTTTTCGTAAAATCGCTGATTAAAAAAGAACAAACAGTGAAATAATTTTTATTGTCTGATATGTTATAGAAAGATCATCAAAGAAACAAAAGGTAAGCTACTTTGTGGAAAACGCTGGTGAACCTGGAAAATGCTCGGATTGTTGTCCCCATTTCTACTATGTATATGTGTATGCCATGCTAGAGACCAGAAGGCTCAGCCGATTTTGAAAAAGGTGATACCGCTGGAGTGCTCTAAGTCTCAGAGGTACTATTTGTCATATATTGTTCAAGAAGAAAATCAATAATTTTTTTATACTTTTGACCCGCTTAAAAATATGTAATTTAACGCCCCCTTCTCAGCCCAGGTCACCCCCTTAAGAAATGAGTAATTTACACAAACTACATATTGCCCCCTACCAAAAAGTGTCCCCTTGCAAACAAAATCGACGTGTCCGAAGAAAAAGTTAATATCTGAAGATATCATGCTCAAAAAAATCAATACCTCCCCTAGTCGTATGGGCTAAGAAGGACAAAATGATAGAATGGCGGCTCGCATCCGCCATATTGATTTTTTTCTTGAAAAATATATGGCATATAGTATTTCTTAGACTCAGACTAAATAGTAGAAATGGGGACAATAATCCAAGCAGTTTCCAGGTTCACGAACGTTTTTCGCAAAGTGTGATGAGCTTATACATATGTAGCTTATCTTTTCCTTCTCTTTGAATATTTTTTTATAACACATCAAAAAAAAATATATATTTCATCGTTTGTCTTTTTTTAATCAACGAATTTACGAAAAATTGCATTTTGAAAAAAAGTTTTTTACGTTTTTCAAGTTTGTGCCGCCACTGAGAGTGACGTAAATACAATACGTCAAGTTTTTTAACTGAATTCCGCCTGGTTCTCTACCTATAAACTGGTGTATCGAAAGTAGCAAGTTAGCTACTTGAATATAGCAAAATAGGCAAAAAACTGATCTTAGGGAAAAATACCTAAAATCTGAAACCTCCAAATTTCAACACACATATCTCTGAAACCGTGGCGAAGGTTGGATCCAAAAGAGGTCTATTTAAATGATCAGGAACAACAGACCTACAACATATCAAACGCCCAGCCTATTCCAACCGAAAGCCAGTGGCTCACTTAACATTGTCACTGTTTTGCCACTCCTTTGCTGCACCAGGACATTTTTATCAACCTGCAATAATGCGTAGCAATATTGACTCTCGCACGAGCGGCCCGGGTTCGATACCCGGCCGCACTTTGGTGATTGGCAGCTTGGGAGTTTACTGGGCATTGATCCTTGCATAGAAAGTCTCAGTATAAAAACAAACAAAATAAAAACAAAACAAAAATTACCACTTCACTGGCTCGGAGCAAGTCCATCAACTAGCCATATTTTTAACTAAGACAAATCCGTTGATAGCCGGCCTGGGTACCGGCAAAGATAGAAAAAAAACAAAATTTACATATTACACCCATATAACTATGAGATAGCAGTGCAAGGCTAGCTCCCGAAAATCGCATATTTAACATCTAGGCAAGTAAATCATTTTACTTACGAACAATCCATAATACTAGTTTAACGAGCGTCTTAACACGATTGTAATGGACCATTTACGCCCCTAGGATAATTTTGAAGCTTAGACCGTAAGAGCGATGAAACTTTCTTTCATAAGGAAAATGTAAATTATTTTTCTATATTTTTAAAAAAACTAACTATTTGTTGAATATGTAAATTTTCAAAATTCATTTTAAAACAAAAAGAAACATTTTAAAAATTCCAAAAAATTTTATAGAATTTTCAAAAACTTGAATTTCACAATATTGTCTTAATTCTCTTAGAAACAGTAATGTTGCATATAAATAATACAAAGTAAAAGTGTTTAGATGTGGTATTTTTAATCATATATGATATATATATAATGAAATAATCATTGGTCGTAGGTACAGTATAGTACACTAACTCGCATGTTATAGTCATTACACGCTCAGATGAATTAAGAAAGTCTCCTTTGGCTTCGGCCAGAAGTTGATTTTTCTATATCTCTCATCTAACCCAATCATTTGTATAAATATTTTTCATTATCTTAAAAATGAAAATAATTGGTATTTTATAAATGCCAATCATTCATCAAAAACTCATTCCTGAGGGTTCAAAAGTGTTTTTCCCAAGAAAATATTTTAATTTCTTTGGTTTTTCCGCTTTATTATAAAAGCCTCAGGGCCATTTGCCCCAACGAGTTAAGTCGTCATTCAGTTAAGTTGGCGGTTAGAATTTTACTTGCCGAATTTTGGCGGGATGTTGCATGTCACATTCTAACCGTCTACTTAACTAAGTGGTCACTTAACTCGTTGGTGCGCTCAACCGAATATACTGTTTTAATAACAATCCATTCTTTTGAATTAAAAACGCAATTACTTTACATAATATATTCTTAAACGAAATAAATGACTTTGTTACTAAATATTAGTATGCACTTGGCTAAATGATTTATATTAAGGATATGGTATAATGTGGTCAACATATCCACAACTTATTTACTTGAGTGAATTGTAGATTTTCTTAAATTAAGTACTTTTTTTGTAGCATTGTTTAATTTTTCTTTTTGCTAATTTAATTTGTTTTCGTAGTGTTACATAACCTTAAACAATAATTACTTTACATACCTCAATATATTACACAACTTATTTACTTGAGTGAAATATAGATTTTTTAAATTAAGTACTTTTTTTAGCATTGTTTAGTTATTCTTTTTGCTAATTTAATTTGTTTTCGTAGTATTAGAATGAGAAAAAAGGCATCTTCTCGCAATTACTTTACATACCTCAATATAATAAACAACTTATTTACTTGAGTGAACTATAGATATTTTTTAGATTAAGGACTTTTTGTTTCTTTGTAGCATTGTTTAATTTTTCTTTCTGTTAATTTAATTTGTTTTCGTAGTATTAGCATGAGAAAAAAGTGTTCGTCTTCTCGCCAGCGTAACCTTGAACAATAAAATTTTAAACCGTAAAAAATTCTTTATTTCAACTCAGTAAAAAAAAAGACGGCGGCTACTGTTTTGTTGGCAATTGGTACCGTGACAATCAATTTTTCAATTTATTTTTAAAACCAAAGAGAAGTCAGAAGGGGTATAGTCCATTCGTTTACAATTGCATATAAGAAATTATGAGAAATCGGTAAAAAAATCAGGGCTTCTCAATACCGTCGGAATACTGACAAAACTGACTGAGTCATATTTGAATTTTTATATTTTTTCTTATTTATCAGGAGCGGTCACAGCTCCTCCAAAAAGAGGGGAGGCAAAAAATTTTTTTTTGAAAACTTATGTGCATTTTTTGAACCTAAAATTGTTACTTAAAATAGCGAGAGTGGTAGAAATTTTAAGAAAAATTTAACCAATATAATGTTATAATATATTTTTTAAATTTAAACAGGCAATTTTTAAAAAACTTGATTGTCCTTAAGTTTTTTTATATAAAAGTGGGTTCGGCTAACTGCCAAAGAAGGGAGAATATCATATTAGAAATGCTACTTTAACACGTTTTGGGTACCGATGACAACAGTTTGGACAAAGATTGCTTAAAATTTAAACAAAAAGTTTAACCATCAATGATCTCATAGCTCCAAAAGCAACTTTTTTTTATCTAGAAGGTTGGTTGTGTGCACCCTATTTTTTAATTGAATGAAACGAAGTTGTGTTGAGTGCAGTTTTTTATTAAATTAGGTTGAGCGCTTTCGCCATTGCGGCATCATCAGAACCTGTTTTTCCTTAGTTTTCTAGTTTTCCAAACATGTTAAGTCAATGCCTAAGAGGAGCAGTCCAGGACATTCGGTATATAAACACTTTAAAATCGAGAAAAGCACAGTTAAAATAAAATTTAATAATTTTGGAGATTGTTAAATTTTATTTTAAGTGTGTGATTTTAAAGTGTTTGTATACGTCCTGGACTACTTCTCTTAGGCATAGGTTGACTTAACATGTAACTATAAAAATAAGGAAAAAAGCTCGGAAAAAAGGTTCTGATGATGTGGCAATGGCGAAAGCGCTCAACCTAATTTAATAAAAAACTGTACACAATACAAAAACGTCATTTAATTTGTTTTCTATGGCAACGCGGAGACTTTATTTATGTTTACCCACAGTGGGACACCAGAGATTTTTTAGCACTGGGTCAAAAATTTGGGGTAAAGTTACTTATTTTGACTTTTCGCGTCCTGCTCCCCTAGAAAACCAAGTAAAATACTAAAAGTAGAAAACCATTTATTGCAGAATTACCTGCTAAAAAAACGCTACCCAACTACGTATTAAAGTAACTGGGTATAATGTTTAAGGTTGCATTTACAGGTACATTTATAATTGAATTGGAAACGCTGCCGCTAGCTGATACCGACAACAGGTCAACTTAAAAGCATGCAGATTTAAAAATCGGCTACTGGCGCTAGACAAAATAATCTAAATGGAGCTGTTTTGTTAGTACTTAAGTATCCGTGTGTTTTTGAAACTGAGGTTCCAAAATCTATCCTTTGCATTCCAAGGTTTCACTAGTACACTTGCACAACTATGCCGTAATAATTTAAATTAAAAAAAAAATGGTTGAATCAAAATAAAAACAAAAATGTTTGTATGCGAATTCCTAGTAATCCCAACGAGCCAGTAAAGTTCTCTTTCTTTAATAGACTCGGGGTAATGCCCGCGCAGCGCTAGACCTTTTTTGGCGGGCGACCGCACACGCGGAATGGTTTCATATTTGTTTTAGAACAATGTTTTTGAAAACACATTTTTGAAAGATAGACATAACCTCGAATGGTTTTCTATCAAAAAACGTAAAAATAATCTTCTGTCCCACTGCGGCCCGATGTAAAGTTTGTTGACAAAACACCTGCAGTTACCATGGAATCGTATAAACTCTGCGATCTATCGGCCAACACCTGAACTGCGTGTGTCTCCCAAATTCAATGAACTGTGATTGATTGATCGGTTGTCTTTTCCGGAGTGCACAGGTTTTTAGAAAAAAGGAAACTTAGTTTTTATTTTCGCTAAAACAAGGAAATATAAAAAGAGAAAGAAATTGTGAGTTTTTCTCTATGTTTTTGTAAATCCGATTTGTTCTAAACCGCAATTATTTTGAGGCTTTTGGGATAGATGACAGCACCAGAGCTTTTATTTTGAAGAAAAAACAATTAAGAATTTTTAAAAATCCTTCAGATATTTTTGTTAAGCATTTAAAAGTGATCACCCTTGCAAAATTTCAGCTAATTCTGATGTTTAGTTTTCCCTGTGCACTCTGGCAAAAGATTAAAAAATTAAAGAATAAAGCGTCGCCAGTTGTTCTTTTTTTTACTTAAAATCTGGGGAGAAACTAAAAATTTTTGATATCCTTCACGTATTATATCAAATGTTTAAAAAAAGGTAGGTTGGGTTGATTACAAAGAGATGGGGGCGGGGCGATCGCCTGCCCCTGTGACCGCCACGGTATTTATTGTCAAATTTTGTTAAAAAAATCACTTAGTTTATACCGCCAATACCGTGTATACCTTGGGTAAAATTATCTGCCTAAAAACGTCAAATGTGACAAAGCCAAAAATCTAGGGCGTTTGGATTTCTGTCAACTTCCAAACCTGGTTTTTTACAGTGGGTCGTTAGGTCTTCTCTAAATAATTTTAATAATGAAAATTCGCATCTTCAAACACGATATGTCCGTTACGTTATCAGACACTTAATCTACACTTTAAGTTGGTCATGACACATACGAGATGCCCAGCGGTATACGTGAAACTTTCCGGCTCGGATGTTTCTGTCTTTTACATTTTATTACCATGTATATCTATCTTGCTTTCTTTGGTTCGGCCGCTCGTCTATTGATTTTTGGCTCTCGTCGGCAAAACTCGCTACGTATTTGATGACATCTTCACAAACGCTATGCCACGTAAGTTAACGTCATGAATGAACGTTATACATGCAAATAACGTGACCATGATGAAAAAGCTCAACGATAGACCGCAGAGATTGGACTTTGACATCTGTATTCGAGCGGAAGTCTTTGCTTTTGTACAGATAAAAAGAAGACAAAATATTGCATGTACGTCCTATGACCAACTTAAAGTGTTTAATAAATATTTCAACGCATCGGTATACTTAACGTGTTCGAAATAAAGCCAAAATTCACTGCATTTTTGACTTGTTTATGCGATGTTTCGAACGATGCCTGCTTTTGAAGGGTGCGATGACAGAACTTCTGATTGAGATCGTTGCATACCTTCGTGGGTCCGTAACGTTACGTACATCCCTTCGTACGCAACGAGTGGAATTAGCTGTTGTGGCGTCGCATCCGTCAAAAAAGCAGGCATCGTTCGAAGCGTGGTATGAAAAAATTCAAAAATGTAGTGTATTTTGACTTTGTTTTGAAAGCGTTAGTTATACCGATACCGATGCGTTGAAATATTTACTTTAACGTTGGGATTTACTAAAAGGGTTTAGTCTATTTTAGAACGGTCCTAACTTTAAGTGAAATTTTTGGTTTTAAGCATTTTAAACCAACCCTCCTAGAGTTTTGGACATACTTAGATTTATAAGAATAATTTTAATAAATTTGTTTATTGAATAGTCATCTTAACACAATCTTTTCTTGGATTTAAGAAGAAAGTTTCATTTTAGAAGAAAAGAAAATTATAAAAATTTAATCCCACGCCTGGCCACGTATGGTTTAAATATGGACTTTTTAAAACAAATTAAAATTGAAGTCGTATGTCACTTTAATTAAAACTTATCCTTTTTAATTAATTTTTCCAATTAATACTTGATGTCACAACGATTTAGATGGGTAATAATAAAATAAGGAGTAGATTAATGTTGTATGTATTTAAAAAGCTCTTTTATTTATGAAATGTATTAAAAAACTTGGTTTTGTTTACATTTCTGTCACTCTCGAGTTCAGATCACTTACCTCTGCTTGTACCTTAGCTTGCTCCAACCTCAATTGATGAAAGCTACAGCTTTGAAATGAGTGAGCTTTGAGTAAGGAAAGTTTTATTGACTAAGCTAATTATTATATTTGTTTTGGGTTTTTTGTTTCGTGTATTTTTCGTGCGTAATCAGTGACCTTCACTTATGTTCGTTGTGCGTCATAGTGCCCTCATAAATATATTTCTGGACAACTTGGGATATTAAATAAGGAAAAGTAATCCTTGTAAAAACGTCTACATAGGAAAATTATAAACGAACTTATTACCAATTGCCACAAAAGAATCCTTTCTGGGGCTACAAATTTAAACCACCTCCCAGAGATGGACTAAACACTCACCAACTTTATAACCTCAAACACAGATAATAAAGCTCTTATATGCCAAATTTTTGGCGTATTCACCATTTGCCATTTTGAAACCTGTCAAAAAAAATTAGTTTTAGGAGATTTTCTCCTAAAATATGGTATATTTTAAGAAAAAAAGCAGTTTTTCAGTGGTATTTTGCAATAACAATACTAGATAATGAATAACTTTGTTCTTTTTGGTTGGTTTTAAAATTTAGTAGTAGGTGTAAATATTTAGAGTTGTGGGGGTACTATTTTGGATCTTAGTAAATCCTACTGTTAAAGTAAATTTTTCAACGCATCGGTATCGGTATACCTAACGCGTTCGAAATAGAGCCAAAATACACTACATTTGCCCACTTTTTTGAAAGGTGCGATGACAGAACTGCTGATTGAAATCATTGCTGACGTTCGTGGATCGATAACGTTACGTACATCCCTCCGTACGCAACGAGTGGAATCAGCTGTTCTTTCATCGCATCCGTCAAAAAAACGGGCATCGTTGGAAAAATGACATGAACAAGTCAAAAATGTAGTGTATTTTGGCTTTATTTCAAACGCGTTGGATATACCGACACCGATGCGTTGAAATATACTGTAGCACAAAAAAAATGCAACACCATGTATATGGATAATATTTGAATGAAAATTATTAGTGTGTATACCTTATCTCAAAAGTAATATTTGATAAATTTTTTGTCTTCTAATCTTTCCTTTTTTCACAGATTTTTTTCTATTCATTTTCAAAAACAACCAACACATAAAAGACCTTTTCTGAAAATTTTTAATATTTTTTCTCGTAGTTTTCAGTCTTTTAGGATTGCTTACAGTTTACTTAAAAAATAAAAATTTCAAGAGTTCGCGGTTGCCAACAATTTCATCATTTAAACGACTTCGACGCATCGTGGGCATGAAAGAGGCTGGTTTTGGTTCCATCAACAGTATTAAGAGTTTGGAGAAGGTGGTCCCATGATGAGACTTATAGACGTCGTGCCGGTTCTGGACGCCCCAGATTATTACATAGTCGTGATTTACGGCATCTTAGACTTCTTGTTCTCAGAAATCGACGGGACAGTATACGCCAAGTAAGAGATGTTCTATGTAGTTGTAGCTACAGGACGAGTTAATCGAAGATTGCTTGGTATGGGGCTGAGGGCTTGCCATCCACTTTTGGTGCTACCTTTATATCATAAGCTTCAGCGATGAATCCAGGTTTTGTTTAGGCGGGCATGATGGACGCATGAGGTTTAGGATAATTCGAGGTGAGAGACGAAATGTAGACTTTGCTGTTGAACGTGATACAGTAAGACAGCAAAGTATCATGGTATGAGGTGCTATATGTTTAGGACGCAGATCAACTCTAGTTCTGTTCAACAGCAATCTGACTGCACGGCGATATATTGATGAAGTGCTGCAGCCAGTTTTACATCCCTACCTACAGACGATCCCGAATGCGATCTTACATACCACATATTGCTCGTGAAAACAAGGACTTCTTACATGAACTTGGCATAGAGACTTTGGAGTGGCCAGCAAGATCGCCTGACTTGTCGCCTATCGAACAGAACAGATGAACCCTGTCGCAAAGATGTCCAATGGAGAGAGTTTTCTGGACAATGCAGCAGTCCATTGAACAACCAAATCTGTAGAAAATTTTGTCCAAGGCATATCCATCGGATAATACAATTGTCAAAACGTTGGACGGCTCTTAGACATCCCAAAAAAGTCTAAAAGTTTCAATCTTTTGAGTATTGTACCACTATACTAAAACCGTTGGTTATCCAGTGGAAAGAAATTCTGTCCAAAAGTTATCGATTGCCTATCCAAAAAGTATCTTTATGGTTTAGTGTGGGAAAAATTAATAATTACAATATATATCCGTTGGTCTAATTTTCTTAGTACACTGGATATACTTATTTGTTCCAATGGATATCCAGCGGCAATATTTTCAATATTTAAGTACGTAGGTATCTATATTTGGACCACTCCAACATCATAAGTCTGATTGTCTATCCCTTCCTAGTAAAGGATGGGTATTAAAATACTAAAATACCAATTAGTCCAAAATAATGAAAAATACTTACTTAAATGATTCAGCTAGGTATGAGAGAAATGTTATTGTTGGTAATGAATAAGATAAAACATGATCCATTGGATATCCAGAACAGTTCGGATAAATGACTATATTTATTCATGTGACAACTAAGCCAAGCCCATCACTTTTGCATCCAAAAACTAACTGAAAAAAAGCAGTTGTTTATGGATCAAAATAGACCTTTAGACTCAGTTTTTTTGTCATCCACTGTATCAGGATAAACCTTTGTCCATTGTATGTCCATAAATGGTCCATGGACAATACAGGGGTTTTGGACAAAAAATGACTGTCTGATGGACAATTTGTGCTGCCTGGGAACTCTGGCATACCGTAAGGAGGATTTGAATGAGTGCTCCTCAATGTGATATAGAGCATCTTATTTTGTCAATGCCAAATAGATCAAACGAGTGCATAAATAACCATGGAGGAGCCACTCATTATTAATTTTTTGATGATTATCATGGAGGAATCTTCTTGGAAATGTAATTAATTATGTCTTATTAATATATAAATAAATTACTTTAAAAATACGTGTCCTTTCTGATGTTGCATTTTTTTTGTTCTTAACATTTACTTTAAGTATCAAGACGACCAAAAGTAAGTTCTGAAGTGCAAGATGAGAGACTTATTGACCATCTCAGACACAATCCTTTTTCAACGTCGGTTGACGCAGCTAATGTAACATTATTTCCGGGTTCTTTAGCCACGGTAAATAGAAGAGTAACGAAATCAGAAGTCTCTTGTCGAGTTGCTGCAAAGAAGCCTTTTCTAACAGAAGAACAAAAACAGGCCAGAGTGATTTTTGCACTGAACATCGTTCTTCGTGGACTTCTGAGAGAGGGTTATTTTCACTGACGAAAAAATTTTTCAATCGTCTTCAAGCAGCAGGAGAATTTTAGTTTATCGTCCACCAAATTCTAGATTTGAATCCGAATATACAAACCAAAACATGTGGGGCTGGTTTAGTGCTAGCGGTTGGGTTTTTTTTTGGAGAATCGAAGTAAGATTCAATAGTAAACGTTATGCTGCCATCTGTATTGGCTTTATATGAAAATAATGAGTTCGTTTATCAGCAGGACGACTGTCCAGTATACACGGCTAATGTTGTTCGCCAATGGTTCCAGAATAATAATATAGAAACACTTCCTTGGCCAGCCAACAGCCCTGACCTTAACCCAATGAAAAATATATGGGGTTGAATCGTTAAAATAATATGCTAAAGGAATTGGAGACCACGAAATGCTGAAGAGTTAAGCGATGCTATTTATCGCGCATTAGATCAGCTCTCAGAAGACCATCAGTACTTTCAAAATTTAACCTTTTCATTGCCCAGACGTTTGCAGCTTGTAATAGAGAAAAATGGTGATCCTATTAAATACTAAATTATTTATTTTAGTCCTTTTTTAAGTTAAAATAATTAGTATTAAGTTTACCAACGTTTTTGTCCTAATCCAAGTTCCTATTCGTCGAATTGTTTTCAATCCAGCGCTGTTTCCATCGTATTATTGTTATTTTGTCAACTCCAAAGTGGGTTACCGCCCTCTTTGTAGAACAGCCTTCGTCCGTTACACGAGTGATAATTTGATATTGTTCAATAAAGACTACTAAAACATTATTTTTGCTGATTTTTTAGTATTATGCAAAATTAAATATAAAAATAAGGTTGCCTTTAATTTAAGTAAAAAAATATTTTCAGTTTTAGAGACCTTTTCTAAACAATATGTCAAATTGTCGTACTTTTGAAGTTTTAGGTATTTTAGCTGGTATATATTATACACTTTTAGAAAGGTCAATTTTGTGACTGCATGTATGCGTTTTTTTAAATCAAGTGTACGTTCGTGGGTCGGTAACGTTACGTACATCCCCCCGTACGCAACGAGTGGAATCAGCTGTTCTGTCATCGCATCCGTAAAAAAAGCGGGCATCGTTCAAAACATCGCATAAACAAGTAAAAAATGTAGTGTATTTCTGCTTTCTTTCGAACAGTATTTTGGCCTTATTTCGAACGCGTTAGGTACACCGATAATATTAGACACTTAAAGTAAATACTTCAAAGCATCGGTATCGGTATACACAACGCGTTCAAAACAAAGTCAAAACACACTACATTCTTCACTTGTTTCGTTCGAGGCCTGCTTTTATGGTGACTTCACTCGTTGCGTACGGAGGGATGTACGTACCGTTACGGACCTAGGCAATGATTGCAATCAGCTGTTCAGGCATCGCGTCCACCATAACAGCGGGTCTGGTTCAAAACATGGCATAGACAAAAGAGAAACGTAGCGTCTTTTGGCTTTGTTTTGAACGCGTTAGACATAGCGATACCGATTCGTTGAAATATTTACTTAATAGCGACATAAAGCTATTTGTAACTCATTGCCGTATACGTATCCGCATCTAGCGAGAACCAAGCAGATTAATTGGTCAGAAACTTGTACCACGTTCGAAAAGAGCAGATATATGCTAATCTAAGGTGTTCTTGAAAGCGATAGGTGTTGAGATGCGTCAGGTATCACGTATCGTTATGACACACGTATCGTATTTTAGCACATATTGCGTTCAGAAACACCTTAAATTAGCATATATCTGCTCTTTTCGAACGTAGTACAAGTTTCTGACCAATCAATGTGCTTGGTTCTCGCTAGATGCGGATACGTATACCGCGATGAGTTACAAATAGCTTTATGTCTCTAGTGTCTACTCTGAGTGTCTATCGATTCGGTACAGGTATCGTATCGCGATCCGTGATGTATCCAAACCAATTTGTGATCTGCGGTCTCATTCAAAAAACATTTGGTCGCTTGAATAAAGTAGATATTTTACGTATGTATGCATTTAGGCTATGTTGAAATTTATGATGTTGCTTTATGTCCCTTGTATATATTAAAAACTACAGAAAAATTAGTGATTCGACTCTGGATACCGTAATGGTTGTAAAAGTTGTTAGTTGCATAAAAAGCTTTTCTTTACTACTATAGAAATGGGAGAGTGAGTTTAAGAAAATAATACTAAAACTCTTGCATTGATGCCAAGGTACACAGGCGTGTAAGGTGTGGGAGACTCCTTTGCTAAGATCATAAAGACAGCTTTAACTCTGTTCGAATCACAACCATAAACATAATATTTTCACGCATAAAATGTATTAAAACTCATTCACTGCAACAAAGAATTCTTACCGTTTACCATTTTAAGAAACACTTTGTTATAGAATTTTATTTCTTTTGAACAGTAAAGTGAAGTACTCGGTGATATTTACATGAACTAAATTTTTTTTAAAAGTATAATTTTTTGTATTTACAACTTTGACGCGCGTGGTGCTTGCTTATTGGTACATCCTGTCACTAAATTTCGGCTTAATAAGAAAAGTGCATCAAGTGATATCTTGTTTTGAAAGAAAAAAATTAAATGATAAATACTAATAATAAAAACAAAATCGACGTATCACTAGATTTCCCAAAAATCAAATTTTGAAACGATTTTTGCATTGGTTCATACAAATTTAAAAATAAATATCTCGCAAACTGATTCCTAGATTTTTCCAATTTTGTTTAAAATATGAGGTTAAAACTTACCCGTCGAGGGGCTGCGTGCTACAAAAATTTCAAGAGTTAAGAAGCTAAAGAGTTAAAAAGTGTTCTTTTCGAATAAAAAATGGAAGTTTTCGAATGAGTGAAAACGCCCCTACTTCGTTTTCGTTGACACAGTGTATGTGAAAATTTATACCGACGACCAATTGTCCCAGTGGCCAATTGTCCCAGCTCCCAATTGTCCCAGCACCCAATTGTACCGGCGCCCTATTGTCCCAGCGCCCAATCCTTCTTCTGCCCATTCAGGCGCCTCAAATTGTCCTATGTGTGTATTTTTCGATTTGGTAATTTAATATCTTAGACGCAACGGAATTTTATAGTATTTTACACATGCATTGGCAATATAAGTGCAAGCGAGCGGCTAGGGCTCCCACTGCAGAAATCTAATTAGTTTTTGTGAGTGACTATGTCCCTATTCTCGACCAATATAACTATTTATGACGGTTTGAAGGGAATACCACTCGCGTTTTTAAAAACCTTTTGCAGGCAAAAAAAACCGTTTCGGAGCCGCCGTTTTGGTGCAAAGACGTTTTGGCGCGAGGACCTTTTGCGACGCGGACGTTTCGGCGCCAGAAGTTTGACATCTCGTTTGAATAAAACTTGATTTATTTAAAATCGTTCCTGGGATTTTGAATGAAGGAGTTTTGTGACTATGTGGGATTGATAGTTCTTTAGTCACATATTCAAGTGTTACCGTGTGTTTTGTTCGCATCCGTGTAGAAGGGGTTGATATGACGTCATCTTTTAAGACGGCGGCCAAAAATCATAAAAAATACAACTTTTAAGGTCATCCACGCTTAAATGACCTTGAAAATTGCATGCCATTTTCTCTACAACAAATCTTAATAATTCAACGTTTTGTCAAACTAACTTCAAATATTCCTCAAACTATTGGGCATATATGCCAAATTCGATCCCTGGAGATTGATATATTGCAACAATAACATACTATAGGACGCTATTCATCAACTATTAAAGGGAAGAGAACCAAATTTAACGAGAAAGATAAGATGGTCAAGGCCAATAATATTGTTAAAAAAAATTTGGTTCAGCTATGACGCGTTTTAAAATGGCGGCCTATATACCAAAATGGCGACCTATAACCACATTTTATTTTATCCAGTTTCGTAAAAAAGCAAAAATGACAAGGTGTCTATCCATTATTGTTGAATTATCGCCGCTTACTATGAAAAAAAAGTTTAGTTGATGCATGACCTTGATTGACCTTGAAAATACTATGTACAAGTGAAAAACCAGAGTTTTGTTGTAATTTTTCCAATTTGCCACTACGCAAAAACTTTAAGTGCCGGAAATGAAATTAACATCTTAGCCATAACTAAAAACTTCATTTTGAACCTCCCTACCATTTTTTTTTGAGCTGGCTTCCAAGATGTTTATGCTATACCCCGGTAAAAATGACCTATATGCCTGTCGTTTTTATTAAGTTTAGGAACTCTCTACACGGATGTGAACAAAACACTCCATATCAACTGAATATGTGGCTCAATGGCTGTAACCTTATCTTTCAATTTTATTATGAATGTTAATAAACAAGTATAGTCATGCCCTACTGGCATAATTAGAATTTTTTTTCATAGGAAGCGGCGACAAGTCAATAATAATTGATGGTCACCTTGTCATTTTTTTGTAGGTCGTCATTTTGATATATCAGCCGCCATATTGAAACGCATCATAGCTGAACCAAATTTTTTTAACAGTGTTACTGAACTCAACCTTCTTATCTTTCTTACCAAATTTGGTTCTCTTCGGTTTGCAATATGTTAATTTTATTGAGGTATTTTTCAAGATCGTAAAGCTTCAAACTGCATCAAACTCGAAGAATCTAATTTGGCATATATACCAAAAAGTCGAATTATTAAAATTTTTTGAGGAGAAAATGGCCAAAATCCGGTTTTTGTGATTTTCAAGGTCATTTAAGGTCGGATGACCTTAAAAAATAATTTTTTGAAATCTTCGTCCTCGAGTTATATAGCATCAAGTATAATCATGCCCCGGTTGCGAAAGTTGTATTTTTATGATTTTTGGCCGTCATCTTGAAAGATGACGTCATATCAATCCCTTCTACACGGATGCAAACAAAACACTTAATAACACTTGATTGTATGACTAAAGAGCTAATCCCATTTAGTCGCAAATGCCCCTACACTAAACATTTTTTAAAAGTATCTCACACAATTCAACGCCACAATTTATTTTATTTAACCCTGTTATCTTCCCCGCGCCGAAACGTCCTTATGGTGAAACGTCTCCGCGCCGAGCAGTTTCATTTTTTTTCAGGGAAGAGAAAAATAATTATCATGTTATAAACAGTCAAATATATTCAAAAGTCATGATCGTAGGATTTATTTTCAAAAAGGTAGATTCCTAGATAAAAAATTAAAACTCATTCAACTTATGTACAGCGTTATCTATATACACTAACAAAAATATCCACTAATCCTAAGTAAGAATTCAATAGCCCCAAGTAAAAACTTCATCTAAATATGAGACAACTGAACTGTCTACTTACCATAAATAAAATAACATATTAAGAGTAAATTTGAATCCTAAAAACTTTACTTAAACAGATAAACCGCGTGCAGCGAAGGCTTCTGGTATCCCATCTGACATAGTTTTTCAAAAAAATATATATATCTGGTTTTCATTTAGTTTTTTAAAATAATCGATTATTTTTTACTGTGAATACGTAAAGTTATGTAAAAAAAAATAAAATTATGCAAAAACTCTCATTAAATAATTGGTAATATTAAGTAATTGGAAAAAGTAAAGTAAAAACGTTACTTACCGTAACTGAAGTTTCTACTAACCAGTATAACTCCTAAAATATGGCTTTAAATAAAAAAAAAATTTTTGAGCTGTAAAAACCATGTCCTATCACAATACACCCTAAGAAAAAAAATAAAACAAATAATAAAAAAATGGCCGACGCGCTGATGTGGTTTGAACTGACAACCTACAGGTTGATAGACCAATGCTTTATCCACTGTACCATGCGCTGATATTCAGATAATTTTCGCGTTTGGTGCATATGGACAAACACCTCTAAGTCTTTTAATTTATTTCCATCATGATCGCCCTATAAATATACCAATGATCAAAATGATTATAGACATGCATTATTATTAGGATGAATATATTTTTCCGCATGATTTTTCAATATTTGATGCCTTCACTTGTCCTTAGTAGAAAAATTCACTAACCGTAATTGAAGGGAAAGTTAAGTGAGTTGTCACATATTGGTAAGTAGATAAATCACTAAGGGTTAAGAAACTACTAGATAAATTCACTAACTCTAAGTGAAGGGAAAGTTAATTGACTTGTCGCATATTGGTAAGTAGATAAATCATTAATGGTTAACAAAATCGGGTCTTAGTAGGTCGTTTTACTTGCAGCTATTGAATTCCTCAGTTGGGACTAAGAGAAACTTCACTTACCACCAGTGGCGGTCCCAGCCACTTGAAAAGGGGGGGGGCGGTTTCTATACGAAAAAAAAACTAGGATAGCTTTTATGAGGAACATATCAATATATGCAAACTAAACTTAGTAACTACAAGCGCGAATTTGAACTCAAATCTGGGGGAGGGAGATTTTAAGTTGTTTATTTCATACATTTTTTATTTTAAGAAATGTTTAAATGCGCCAAAAATTTTGAGAAAATTACATTAAAAATGCAATTTTTGAGTGAAATTAAACTAAAATCGTGAGTATCAACGGTATCATAGGGAAAGAAGAAAGAAAATTGCACTAAAAATGCATTTTTTGATTTAAAATCAAACTAAAATTATAAATATATCAATGTTTTCAAAGCGCACCAGGCGAAATTTTTTTAAGAAAATGACACTACAAATGCCACTTATAACACAACATTAAACTCTAATACCATAAATATCAAAGGTGTTATAGTGCCGCAATTTATGTCCTACTTTGGAAAAATATCGCCACATTTGTTCATTGCCTCGAAAATATTATCATCATGAACAATATTGTTTCCAAATACTGACTTCCCCCAATAAAAGTTCAAGAATTTGTATTTTGAATTAATCAAACAGTTTACCGTATCGTATACAAAACTTGGTATGAATATGTTCAGATCAAAAATACTTTTTTATGTCCGAAATGATTTTGTCTAAAACTTGTTTATAAATTAAATAGAAACTCTATAATACTGTTCTGTATTTCCAATATCGTGGTTTTCGCGGTAAGTACTTCATGCGTTTGTTTATTCTTGGTGTGACGAATTAAAGGTCAAACTGTCCCAAAATACTGTGGAGGGATTATAGAATGTCTTTAAAGCAGAGTTGGCTGCCAAGTGGATAACCGAAAAAGCCCACTGGATTTTTTTTTGGGTAAAACCCACTTAAAAAAAATACGTATGGCTTTTTTAAAAGTGGATTTTTTTATTATTAATAAAATAAATAAACGTAAAAAAAGGTATATTATTACCAGTCGTTTGAATCTGATCGTAAGATTCGATGAAGTTTGACCAGTGGCAAATCTTTTTCTAATCCCAAACAATTTCTTATTTTATTATTCCAAACAAGACCATAAGTTGAAAAATGTCTTTCAATGGATGATACACTCACTGGGGAACAATGCAAATTATATAAAAAAAAAACGATTTTGGTTCAGTATTTGCAGACTCTACTTTTATTACTGGATTCTAAAGCCTCCGTCCATTCTGAAGCACTCTTTCTAGCGCAACTCTTAGGCATTCTCTTTTTAAAAAAATGGTTTAGAGTTAACAACCTCAAAAAAAAAAACGAAAATTTGAATTGTATAATATCATAGCATACTAAGTAAGCAGTTATTTACAGTGTAGTAAATAGACAAACTCCAACCATGATTTTCTTAAGGTTTGTTTATACTAAGTATATAAAAAAGCGCTGGTCAAATTAAACCAAAACTTCTTTGATTTCTTAACAAACAAATAAACTGTCGATTTCTGTATTCCACCTATTTTTATGTCGCATTTTATAGTTGATAAACGATCGCGAGAATAAGTCCTAATTTTAAAGAAGAACTACAATCTGTATATAATTTAAAAAGAAAACCATAAAAAACCCAATAAAACCCGTTTGTAAAACCCAAAAAAGCCCAGTGGGTTGGGTTTTATATAAAAAACCCGGGTTTTTCCAACCCTGCTTTAAAGGAACGTTCTAAAATTTCTCGTTTTTTCTACAAAGACTTCAAGGTTACCACCATCATCTTTGTTGTCTACTTTTTCCTGGAGCAAAGGCGGGATGGGCGATCGTCTCCCCCCCCCCCTGGGACCGCCACTGCTTACCACTAACAAAAAAAGCTATGTAGACACTCACTTGGGACGGTTTTCTGAGTGTAACTATGATATACTATAACGTCCCTGCTCTGGAAAATGTGTAGAACCAAAAACTCTATCTAAGCATATTGCGTCAGGCATGCCAGGCAACCCTGATTTTTAAATTATTTTCCCGAGAGTGAGGTCATATTTAATTTTTAAAAAAATCAGTATGGAATAAATTTGGATATTATTTTGCTTTATTTGCAGAAATCTCCTCTTTTTCTCACTGTTCCTCTTCCCCCCTCATCAACTGATCCTAAATAGGGTTTAAGCTAAGTTTACAAATTAAAAATAAGAAGTGGTTGATGATTTATACAGGAAGTAAAATTAAAATTATATTATTGAGCCAATCAGCAGACAACTTTCGCACATGTGCATGTATTGTCATTTTTACCGTTTTTTTTATTTTCATTTGAATGTTGCATTTTTTTGCTAAAAATTTACAAAAATTAATCAATGTTGTAGCACCTAAAATCACATGCTTATATTTTACAGCAGTATCTTACTAGAGCTGTGTCCCACCGGAAGCTAATGGTTGTTCAAGTCACACACAATCTTAATTAGCAAAATTAGTGGCAAAACAAAAATTGCCCAGAATTATACATGTGTTTTCGAATTTTAAAAAAATAAAAAAAAGAAAAATAAATTACTTGCTTATATTTTACAGCGTGTCTTACCAGGGCTGTGTCCCACCAGAAGCTAATGGTTGTCCAAGTCATATAACTACTTTAAACAGCAAAATTAATATCAAAACAAAAATTGACCAATATTATCTTGAATTAAAACAAAAATAAATAAAAAAATAGATAAGTGAGGTTATACATAAAAATATTACTGTCTTCTTTTTTTTAATTAATTAATTTAAACAGTTAAAACTTGACCATCTTTTAGTTAGTAGTACGTAGTAATAAGAGGCGGCTCGCAGGCCTGGCAATTAGGCCTCTTTATGGGCCTACCTCTCTCTCTCTCCGGGCCTTATTGCCTTCCTTACGAAGGTCAGCACGTCAGCTCATCTTAGAAAATGTAGCTCCTCTTCTTGTATTGTGGGGGCACACCACGTCTGCTGCTTCAATCTGGCGTATCCGTCACACTTTCCTCAGGTGCAGCCACCCACAGGCAGGTGGAGCCATCTAACACTCTGATGCATGTCAAGTGTTTACGCAGCTGATTATGCCCTGTCAGCATTCCTACTAATAGTCCAATGTCTTTGTGAGCTTTTCCCAGGAGCCATTTAGTTCTGGCTACGTCCGGTCCACTCACAAACAGTTTGGTCTGTCGGCTCGCTCTTCCCTCCTGTGTGCCGATTCTTGTATTTCGAGAGAATGGTCGCCTGGGAACGTTCACATCCTTGATTTTTACCAATAAGAAGGCTGAGAAGCTGCCAACCTTGTATGGTGCACGCGCAGAGCTGATTTGATTATCGTTTTTCAAGAGCGAACGCTCTCCTGCTCAGAGGCAGGTGTATGAAAGTGTAGGAAGGTTCCTTCGATACACGGCAATCGGGTGAAGTTCGGCCGTGGTCGAATATGTTTCGGATAACTCATGATACCTTTAAAGCCTGTTTGTTATTGGTCGATATCAGGGAGGTGACCGTTCCCGTACGAACTTGCCAGGAGCAGCTCCGGTCCAATATATTGGGTTTCGGCCCCAGCTCTGTCAAGTTCGTCCGCCTTCTCGTTTCCTGGTATTCCTTTGTGGCCCACATCAGTGTCACCCTCTTGTCTTCAGCTGATGACTGTGGCACGTTAAAGC
Source organism: Oxystoma pomonae (assembly GCA_963921995.1). Taxonomy (NCBI): domain Eukaryota; kingdom Metazoa; phylum Arthropoda; class Insecta; order Coleoptera; family Brentidae; genus Oxystoma; species Oxystoma pomonae. Next base: position 102,156,199 of record OY998165.1, read on the forward strand.
ATTCCTCCACCAAGCTACTGACAATTTTTGATGAACTATAAGAGCCTTCATTTTTGACCTCTGATGGGATTGTAGTTTTTATTTTGTTTTCTTATCTTTATTTTTAGCTGTATAAACGCTTACACGTTTAACTCTTATTTTATTTTTAATTTAATTTAACGCAATAGGAAGTATGCGGAAGTATGCGACTGCAAAACATTTCTCTATTCTGTGCTAAACTGTATTTAGGAGTGGCAATCAGGTCAAACATTTTTTTTTTAATTTCTCAATTAACTCAGAGCAGAAAAATACTAACAAAATATGTAGAATCAGGGAAATGGCATCTTAAATCAAAAAAGTAAATTTTTACTGTGCAATAAGTTCAAGAATCTGAGGAATAGGGTTCCTCAAAAAACAAAGGGCTAAATGTATCTCCATTTAACATCGCTATTTACGTGATTTAGTGACCATTTAAAACTAGTGCTGTTTCTGCTATTATTGGAGTCGTATATATGTTGAAAAAAATCAAATAAGTCATAAAAAAAAACCTCTGGGCACATGCTTTCGCACATTAAAAATAAATCGATTTGCGTAGCTGCAGTCCCCTTGTTGCATATTTAAACTTACATGCTTCCTTTGTTTTAAAACATTTCTTCTGTTTTTTCTTTCTTTAAGGTTTGGCTCCTTTAAGCACTTCTTGTGTAACCGAGAACTTAATATTTTAACACACATACAGTTCTCTTCTATTTCTTAAAACTTTTCTAATTCTTAAAATAAGGTTTCCCCATTATAAAAGGTGTGTTATTAGCTGATTTCATACGGGGTGAAGAATTAGTAAAATATATACAGAGTGTCCCAACGAAAACGAAACAGAGACGTTTTCTATTATTTATAATACGATTTTAAAAAGACCCTCAATTACGTCGATTTGTTCTTCAAGGGGACTCTTTTTGAATAAATTGGAATTTTTGTAGGACACACCCCTTTCGAGGAGTGAGTTTAACCACTTGACACACTTTCTCTATTTAAATTCTGGTAATAAAACTCACCCCACCAAAGAGGTGTGTGTTGAAAATCGTACTCTAAATACTCGAAAACGCCTCTATTTTATTTTCATTTTGACACCCTGTATTTTTAACTCCTATGGTTTCAAAGATATTTGTATTTAAAAATTGCAACTATTCCTATCAGTTTTTAACTACCAGCAAAAATTGTTGAAAACATAAATATTCTTGACAAGAGCTATACACACGTCGTTGTCAGTAGACTTTGCTTGGTGCTAATTTCTAATAAAAAGGTAACAATTTTGAAGGTAATTCTAAAAAAAAAATACAAAAATATTACACCTAAATTTCGACAATTACAAAAAATATTCAGTAAACTTTTCTTAGCTAGGTGATTTGAACCACTGTTAAAATTTTTCTAGAGAATTTCGAACCACCCTGTATTTATAATAACGAATACTGGTTAAGAAAGTATTTTATTTTTTAGCACCGGCATGCGCAGGGAGGAGGCTCAAGCCCCTTCCGCCAAAAAACACTAAACATCAATTCCTAGGTTGAATTTTTCCCAAAAATCACCATTAATCCAATTGATCTCTGAGACTAATCTAATACTCTATTCAGAAAGAATTTCTGCGAATGCCACTGTTTTTAGTGCCCCTTAAATAAAATAATAATAAGAAAATCCCATTTGATCCAAATTTTAGTTTAGAATTCTATCCGAATTTTAGTTCTTTGGTGTTGCTATATAGCATATTAGGCGATAAGCCTCTAGTGTGACTATAGTCCGATTTTTTAGCAATTGCCCTGACGTTATTTTCTTGTATATTTTTTTTAAATAACAATAACAGTCACGTTTTTTCATGACCTTCTGAACTAAAAAGCCTCTACTCCGATTCAGTATGCCATGTAACTATATTTTAAATATTAGCGTTTTTTGAGTTTGAGAGGAAAATTGGCCCAAGGAATCCCTTTGGATATTGGTAATGTAATTGATAGAACAGCACATGCAACAAGAGTTAGTGTAAGAACAATAAAAAATCTGAAAAAAAACGACAAACTTCGCAAATGCATTATAAAAGGCAAAAGCATAAACCAAAATTACAGAATATACTGATCTAAAGAATAAAATTTGAGATACAATTTTTTGTATGTATGTTACAAAAAAACTCGATCAGTCTTTTGCTAAAACGAGTAAAAGAAATAGGATTTACTAGATGTTTTTAATAAATGAGTAAAATTTTTAAGGGAATACGTACTTAACCTTGATCTTTCCGAGAAGTAATTTTTTTTCACACAATTTTGGATTTGGCTTTTGCCTTTGGTAATAAATTTGCAGTGTGGCCTTTGTCTTTTGTAAATTAATTTTTTTAAAGATTTTTTATGGTTCTTGCACTAACTTTTGCTATTGCCGTTTTCTCAATCATATTTGCAACAGTTATAACAAATTGTCGCTTCTCAAACTCCAAAAAAGGCCATTATATTATATATAACTAACTGTATTTACTTATTATGCAATTTAAAAATGCTAAACATGGAACATCTCAAAAACCAAAGTTCCTATAAATTCTTAAATAATAAATTTAGAAAACATTCGAGTAAGAAAGCCCGAAATGCTGCTGCTAAAAAAGTTCAATTTGTTGGGGCTGTTAAAACGATATATTTGCTCTTTTAAAATTTATAACAGTTAAAATATAGCAAAGCAACCTTATACAGTATAAACTGTCTATAAAAAACGACTGGTTCTTTCATTGTGAATAAAAGTTTTTGTGTTAATATAGAAAATATGTTCCTAGGCGCTATTATGACGTCAGGGCAACTGCTAAAACATTGGACTATAGTAAGTGGATAAGAGGGGTTCAAATGTAGACAAAATGACAACTTTTAAACTAAAATAGCTATTGTAACAATTTGGTCAAAGTAATTGGCCTTTGATATTAGACACTTAAAGTTACATATTACAAAAAGAATGCTTGTTCCTTGTCGTATCTCAGTGCGCATGCCCAAAACGCCATACGGAGTTACGTCTCACCCATAAACATTTAAAGTTGCACATAAAAAGGGTTCTTAATCGTTGTCGTAACTCAGTGCGCATGCTCAGGACGATACAATACGCTAACTGCTTGCGAATACCAACATATTGGTATTAAGATTTTGGATTGGATTTGTCCATAAAAAGTTTTTATAATCGACCTATAATATTTTAAAATCACTTATCGTATTTCTCCAATATCAAAAATATTAAAAAAGATTAAAGGTGCCTACCATTTTTGAAATTTATGGTACCACTCAAGCTAAAAAATTTTTCTTTAGCCAAGTGGCATTATTTTTAATAACATATGTAAAAATTTTTAAAATCTGGCCGTTCGTTTTAAAGAAAATGAAAAACTTACGAATCAGTGACTTTTCTGGTGGTACCAAAGAAACATAAAAATATTTTTATATGGGTGAAAGGGGTGTTTCATTCCAGACAAACAGAGATTCGAATCATTTTATTTCGGCGGTAATTAACAAAGTTGTGGAAAAAAACTTGGACCCTGTCCAAAAATATAGCCTAAAAACACGTCAACTTTAAAGCTCCATATCTCAGAAAGTAATCCTGCTCCCTATCCCGGTTTTTTTTATTTTTGTGCTTTGTTGATTATGGCATTTAGCTGAATCTAATGTAATTTGTGCAGGGTCCTTTAATTAATTAAAAAATATCTTTATTAGTCTGAGGCTAATTAACTTGTATAAAAATGTGTATATATTTAAGAAAGCGATTGAAAAACTATATTTAATTTTGTTCGTACCAAATCCCGAGGAAAATTGGCAACCATGCATTTTATAGGCAAATGAACCTTATGAATGGTTGATTGGGGTAGTATTATTGTTTGCTGTTATATCCCTTTTTATTTTTTAATCTAAGCTTTTGTCCATAATAAGTCCACGTTTTTATGATTGAAGAATCATTACATTACAAATTAGAAAACGGCACACGGCTGTCTTGTTCTGTCTTTACTTTTCTGCAAACAACCGAATATCTGCAATTTTTAAACTCTTACGTACAAACTCTTACATCTGGTATCCATTTTTTGATGCCTAATTCTCTTTTCTACTTTTGGCACACAAAAATTAATCGCGCATCGAAAGACATGCAATTAAATCGAAAAATCTATTTACCACACCAAAGCATTTTGTTGAAATTAATTTTCCGACAATGTCTATGGCTATGACCCGTGCCTGTGACCCAAGGTACTGGGAATGCATGTTCACTAGAATGAAGTACAAGCAAAAATATATTTTACAGAATTCTCATTCACAAGTCTACAATGTAAACAATACTTGTGTATTTTACCATTTATTTATTTATTAGTAACGGATATTCGTTCTTATTGAAATAATAAGATCCATTTATATTCACGGGCAGCCCGCCATGATTTGAAAAAATTGAACCAGTTTGAAATTAAACTTAATAAAACAAATTTAAATTATGACCCAAAAACGTAATATGTAATTAAACATTTATTTAGTGATAAAACTATATCGAGATTTTACCTTTTATAATAACAATAACAACAACAATAGTTTCAGTAACTAAAGATACTTTGCTCCACTGGCTTTTTCTTGTATATTTTTTACTAATTATATATTTTTCAATTTTGGTCCCCAACTAAACTAAAAGAAGAGCGAGCTTTCCCTCAAGAAAGGGAACAGTAACAAGGTTCGTGGCATATCGGACAAATATTTTGCTTTTCAATTCATTACGATCAGGCCTCCAAGATCTAATGGATAGTCCAGAAACCTACAGGGCTGTTTCATCCTTGTTAGGAATCATCAGGCTAACATAGGACTGTACTTGGCGTACGAAGCATAACATAAACAACCACACCCAGCGAATTTAAACAACTTTCGGCGTCAAACAACGCGGGATGTTGGATGGCTATATGCAGCGCTCCGCCTATCAGAATAAAGCGAAAAGCAAAATTTGCGAGCAGGACAAAAAAAAAGAAACCTGGGAAACGGTACAGGTTACTGAAAGAAAACAAACTTTCGGCAAATCCACAAAAAACATTGTGTTTCAACAACAGAAAATACACCTAAATTAGTAACCTCATCAATTAGGAACTTAATAAAAGACAATAGTCCATCTCAACCGATTTTATCTAAGTTTTTAAAAACTGTCTACATGGTTTAACGGTATTATCTCCTTTCATACACTAATGCCATTAGTGCAAACTCACAGAAATATGACCAAAAAATTAGAATTCGGCCAATCAGCTGCGTTTTTAATTCCCGGGAGCACTCCCTTCCCCGAAATTGAAGAATACTGGCCCTGTAAAGAAGTTATATCTGTCTCCGTCTCTTCATAATTTTCCTTCAAATTAAAGGTAAATCTGCCGATTCTGCAATTTGACAGGTGGAATCCTGTCACAAAGCATATACCCGTAGGTGCATATTTTATGAATCCTGTTTCAGATTCTGACATCATAACATCATTATATCATCTCATAATTCCTAGCAACGTGTTGATGAGCACCACAGGTGTGAAACCGGGTTTTACGGTTACTATTACCTATTTGAGGGAAAGCTCGCTATTCTTTGTTTTTAGTTAATTATTCACCCTCGCTAAATCCCTTTAAAACACTTCTTTTTAATTTGTACACATCCCGGTTTTTAGCGCATGTCGGCTCTTAATGTGCTGTAGTGGCTATATTCATGCAAATTACAAACCAATAGAGAATTATTGGAAAATTGATTTGAATAAAGTCGACTTTATGTCTAATACCGGTTCCAGCTTTGTGAAAAAGTGACTTAAGGCTATAATTTCTCCCTAGATTTTAAGTAAAATAAAGGACAACTGACAACGCCTTGTTCTTTAATTTTTTAATATTTTGCCAGAGTTCACAGGGAAAACTAAACATCAGAATTAGCTGAAATTTTGTAGGGATGATCATTTCTAAATGCTTAACAAAAATATCTGAAGGATTTTTGAAAATTCTCAATTATTTTTTCTTCAAAATAAAAGCTCTGGTGCTGTCATCTATCCCAAAAGCCTCAAAATAATTGCGGTTTAGAACAAACCCGATTTACAAAATAAATAGAGAAATAGATACTCACAATTTCCTCTCGATTACATTTTTTTTTTATATTTCCTTGCTTTAGCGAAAAAAAAAAGTTTCCTTTTTTCTAAAAGCCTGTGCACTCCGGATAAGAAAACCGATCAATCAATCGCATTTCAAGTGTTGGCCGATAGATCGCGGAAATTACACGATTCCGTGGTAACTGCAGGTGTTTTGTCAACAAACTTTAAATCGAGCCGCAGTGGAACAGAAGAGTATTTTTACGTTTTTTGACAAAAAACCATTCGAGGTTATGTTTATCTTGTGTTTTCAAAAACATTGTTCTAAAACAAATATGAAACCACTCCGCGTGTGCGGTCGCCCTCCGAAAAAGGCCTAGCGCTGCGCGGGCATTACCCCGAGTCTATCAAAATACCAAGAAAACTTTACTGGCTCGCTGGGATTACTAGGAATTCGCATAGCAACATTCGGCGCCCATAACCCCACATAATTTTGTTTTTATTTTGATTCAACCGTTTTTATTTTTATTTAAATTTTTGCAGCATAATTATGTGCAAGCGTACTAGTGAAATCCTGGAGTGTAAAGGATAGATTTTAGAACCTCAGTTTCAAACACACACGGATACTTGAGTACTAACAAAACGGTTCAGAAAAGCTTCATTTAGAGATTGGAAAGACTCTTGCTAGTCATTGACGCTCCTGTTTAAAATAGAATAGGATTATTTCGTCTAGCGCCAGTAGCTGATTTTTAAATCTGCATGCTTTTAAGTTAACCTGTTGTCGGTATCAGATAGCGGGAGTGTTTCCAATTCAATTATAAATGCACCTGTAAACGGAACCTTAAACATTACACCCAGTTACTTTAATACGTAGTTGGGTAGCGTTTTTTTAGCAGATAATTCTGCAATAAATAGTTTTCTTTTATTTTAGTATTTTACTTGGCTTTTTAGCGGCGCAGAACGCGAAAAGTCAAAATAAGTAACCTAACCCCAAATTTTTGACCCGGTGCTAAAAAACCTCTGGTGTCCCACTGTGGATAAACATAAATAAAGTCTCCGCGTTGCCATGGAAAACAAATTCAATGACGTAAAATTTTGCAAAAAAAATTATGTCGACATAGTTAAATTGATTTCCGGTACAGTGTTTCTACGACGTAAAAAGAGTCGTTCAACGAAATGAGGAAACTAACTCGAATATTCTGCTTCATTTTGAAGAAAATCCTCGTCTGTCAATTCGAAGTGTGTGCAAGGCTCTACATGAAGGAGGTCAACAAAATTTATGTTTCCATTCCAAAGTAGGGAGTGTACTAAAAAAATCTTAATAACCCTACAAACCCAGATGTACACAAACGCTCACACCAGCGCAGAAAGTTCAGCCCGTGGAGTTTTGCCAGTTGATATTACGCCGAATGGACGAAGATCCACGTTTTTTATTAAAAATCTTATGGTCTGATGAATGTACATTCAGTACTTGTGGGGAACCGAACAGGCAAAACACCAGGAAGTGGACAACCGAAAATAGAAATTTTGCAAAACCACTTAGAAGACAGGGACGTCAGTCAGTCAATGTGTGGTGTGGAATGCTCTGGAGTAAAATTGTGGGACCATATTTTTTTGCCAGATCTCTAACAGGACCTACATATCTGGAACTTTGAAACCAGTTTTTTTTGGAATATTTAGAAGACGAAAGACAAGAACTAATTTTCCAACAAGACGCATCTTCCTACAATGTTGCTGAAGCCCGGAATTTTCTAAATACTCATTTTCAAGAACGGATCGGCAAATTTGGTCACATTCGGTGGCTTGCCAATAGTTACGACCTAATCCCTTTAGATACCTTTTTATGGGGATATCTAAAGGACCTTGTATCTGCTGTAGATTCTCCCACCAGGGAGCAAGTTTTCGAGCTAATAACATTACATATACGAAGAACTAAGGAAATTTTTCTTTGAATCAGATTTCAAAAATACATAGAAATGGAAGGCAACAGATTTGAGCACCTTTTGTTGTTTTTTTTTGGTTAAATAAATAAATAAATTTTTCTTTATAATTAAATAATATTAAAATGAGTTTTTAGCTATATTGCACTGACTATTTAATATTTGCATTGTGTGAGTAAATCTCTGTGGTGTTTGGACAACTGTTAAGTCCAAAAACAGGTGTCTCCCAAACACCAAAGATATTAATTATTATTCAAATATACATATAGGCAATTAATAAAAATATTACAAAGTAATGCTGTGCGTAGAAACCATTTTCCGTTGATAACAATCAACCTAGGCCGTCAATACTAACTGCAACTGTTAGTTGAAGTTTCAACGCCAACTTTAAAATTTATTATTTTACGATTTGTGACAATTTTACAAATTTGATGGCAAATATCTCAAAAACTGTTAATGACAGGCCTATAGTGTGTGGTATTTTGGGAAGGCTATTTTTTGTAGAATTTAAAAATGTAAAAAAATATATGGTGTTCAATTAAAAAAAAAAATATTCATTTTCCCCTTCGTCATACACTGCCAAAAAAGTGTCAAATCATAAGATGCACAAAAATTTACAGAATAATTCACTTTTTGTTTCATCTTCCTACGACAAACAGTAAGTTATGACGAGTTACGATTATAAAAAATCACCCTGTACAAATTTCGGGTGGAAAATAATGTACAGTGTCGCAGATTCTGACGCTAAACAATGCAAGTTTCGACTTTCTTTTGATAATTCCCCAATATCCCATAAGCCGGGTTTTGCGACTTCCTGCTGCCTCCTTGTTCATGTCACCAGATCATATATACAGATAGCGGGATCCCGTTTTATACACGATACGTTAGCAAGGTTCCTGCTGTGATGACGTCAAGGTCAAAATTGCTTGTAGGTATGTGCCGCTATGATCCTCATAGGCATGTTAGTTTTGTAAACATTGTAGAAAATAATTTTTTTTCAATTGTTAACAGTATAGAAAAAGCACGTGATCATAAACAAGTTAGCAAAGAATACGTATTTTTCATTTTGTGGGGGTACCTAATACCGAAACAGTCAGGTGGTAGCTACAATATTCTATATCTTTTAAATAACAACCCTCCTATCCGAAGTGTGTTTCAAATTTTTCCGTGCAAGAGCAAGGAAACGGATTACGTCGAAATTTTACAAGATGGTTTATTGTTTTAAACAACCAAATTAAATTAGTTTTTCAAAATGTTTCCTTGTTTCAAGAATACATGAGGGCTAAAATATAAATGCAAAAACAGTTTGACTTTTATTTGTCATTCGCCGGCATTACGTGGACTACAAGAACTGTGTGTATTATTAGAAAACGTTAAAATAAACAGGGATAAATTAATTTATAATTCATACCCACATAACAAGAATATTGGTATATGGCGTGAACATTCTTGGAAATTTCGGAATGTCCAAATTACATCTTGTGAATGTCCAACGGTCCACTTTTTTATTTACTAGATTTTCAGAATGAATGTAAAGTAATGTTCAGATTACATCCGTTCTGAATGTTTAGTAAATAATAAAAAAATATATCGTTGAACATTCACAGCAGTTTTTTGGAAATTCCGAATGTTTCAAGATTATTCCCGCAACTTACCCATTTTCTTGCTATGTGGGTAAAGTAAAAAATTTCTAGCGATTACCAAAATATTTAAGGAGTTTAACTTTTAAGTTTAAAAAAACTGTTATTTTTTTGCTTGGTAAATTTTGTGTAAAAAATAAATAGTTTGTTCGAAAATAAATAAAATAGAAAAGAGGATAACCAAAACCAGCAAAGATTGGAGGACCGCTATTCGAATAACACTCATTTCGCAAGCGACACTGTAAGCTTTAATAAATAAATATTTAAGTAAACGTCACTGAAATTTTTCACTCATTTATTTATTATATAGTATTTCTTACAAAACAAAAATTCACCCATTTTGTTTATCCAACAAGCAAAACGAAAATTAAAAATCATCTAATTTGTAAATGAAATCTTTAATATAAAAATTTAATTTCGTCGTCCTCTACGCTGCCACTGACAAAATCCCGCCAAACTGCCTCTGCTCTTATAGCTCGTGCCGAAAAATGTGCGCTGAGGGCAACACTGGGTTTGTCAGTTGCTCTACAGAATACAAAATCTTGCACTAGTTTTCCCAGGAGGATACAAAAATTGCAGGAGACGCGGACAACTGGTGCACTTTTTTGTCGAAATAACACGTACAAATCTAAAAAGTAAAAAGTAAATTTCTAATAAAAAAAAAACTTTTAAAGAACAAGCTTTTAAAATGCACTCAAAAGTAGAAAATAATTTTTTATCTTTCTTTTACCATAATAAAAGCGACGGGCGTAAATTAAAAATTTTAACTTTACGGTGACAAACAGAGAATTACAAAAGAAGAACTAAATTATTCCTATATTCAAATGATACACATAATGTTTTCATCTAAAGAAGCTGAGAACGGGTGAGATTGCCGTGCTTGCCAAACCTTTGAAAATGTCCTTACGTTATAGAGTAATACAACTGTTTCTTAGGTGAATCGTCGATGTGACCGATATACGATACCTAAAGTTAAAATTTTTAACAAAATCAGTGAATAGCGAGCTTTTCCTCAAAAAAGGCAATGGTAACCGTAGATCCGGATTTCGCACTAGTGGTGCTCATCAGTACGGTGCTAAGAATTAGGAGACGAAATGATTATTAAGAAATCTGACACAGGACTCATGTAAAACATAACCATCTGTCAAATTGCAGAATCGACAGATGTACAGTATATGCCACCCGAAATTTATCCACATTGATTGACGTCAACTGTCAACGAGAATTTTCAGTCTGACGTTTATTTTTTGTTTCTACGTAGATTTTTGGCTACACTGATCACAGTATGGACAGGGCCTCATTCAGAAAATTTTCGATATCGTTTAGTAGATAATTGAATTTGTCTTTCTTCATGTTTAAATGTCCTCCTTGTTTATATTATTAATTTATGTTTTTAAAAGATTTTGCTAAAGAAGGAAACTTTTTTAAATCATATAATTTTTACCTGATGATGGCGTAAGCGGAAACGTACGTAGTAAAATAATAAATAATTTAAATGACCGAAACCCACGACTTTCACTGCTTTATTATACCAAACGGTCAGGAATCTATCACTAAACTAATATTAGGAAGTAATTTGTTAATTTAAATCTAAAACCTGAAAGTTTGGAGCAGCCTTAAGGCTCAAAATAAGAAGATATTAAGTTTATTATTACAGGCTTTTATTTAACTTCACCTCTATTACCTATATATGTTTCTATGTTCGGGTAAAAATCTTGCAACTCAATTTTGACTAACTTGTAGTCCGATTGAATTCAAACTTGGTACGCGATTATAGTTTCGGTGATAATACAATAATACGGTAATGCTAGGCATTCCCTGGAGGGAAGAAAACACCTAAGTTTGTCCGATTTCACCCAAAATTGGTATACGTGGGTTTTGTGGGGATAAGGAATACGAATTTTTGTTCAGATTTCAAAAAATCAATATGGCGGATTCAAGAAGGATAATTTTTGGTCATGTTTTGCTTACCAATTTTGACTGACTTATACCCATCCGATTGTCTTCAAATTTGGTATGCGTTTATAGTTTCGGTGACAATACAATAATATGGTATTCTCAGGTACTTACCGCCCCTAACGAGGAAACTGGAGGGGGCAAAATATTTAGCTTGTCCGACTTCAACCGAAATTGGCATACGGGGATTTTTGTGGATAAAGTATACGAATTTTTGATCAGATTTTGAAAATTTAATATGGCGAATTCAAGATGGACGATTTTTGCTCATGTTTTGCTAACCAATTTAGGACAAACTTAGGTGTTTTCACCCTTCCACTCCCCTCGTAGGGAGAGAGGGGGTGCCTAATAATACCAAGTTATTGTATTGTTACCGGAACTTTAACCACATACCAAATTTAAAGACAGATGGATGTGTATAATTCAGTTAAAATTGGTTAGCAAAACACTACTAAAAATCGTTCCTCTTGAATCCGCCGTACTAAATTTTCAAAATCTTATCAAAAATTCGTATTCCTTATTCCCAAAAACCTCCGTATATCAATTTTGGTTGAGATCGGACAAACTTAGGCGTTTTGCCCCCTCCACTCCTCTCGTAGGGGGAGGGAGGTGCCTAATAACACTATAAAATTGTATTGTTACCGGAACTATAAAAGCATACAAAATTTAAATACAATCGGATGTGTACAAGTCAGTTAAAATTGGTTAGCAAAATATTACCAAAAATCGCCCATCTTGAATTCACCATATTGAATTTTCAAAATCTGATCAAAAATTCGTATTCCTTATCCCCAAAAACCCCGTATACCAATTTTGGTTGAAATCGGAAAAAATTAGCCGTTTTCCCCCCTCCAGGGGTTGCCTAAAAATACCATATTATTGTATTGTCACCGGAACTATAATCGCATACCAAATTTGAATTCAATCGGACGTGTAGAAGTCAAAATTGAGTTGCAAGATTTACCCGAACATATAAACATAAAATACATAGAGGTAAAGTTAAATAAAAGCTTGTAATAAAAGATACTCAAAATATAAAGCCGGTCCAGCATTTTTAAACGTCTAAATTGAATTTGAATTCATTAATTTTTGGGTGACTTCGCTCACCAGTCTGGGTCTCTCTCAGGCATATTGGGTAAGCATCGCGTTTTCTTGGTTATGTTCGGTGTACAAATAAAAACGAATATCATGGCCGCCTTAACAGGCATATTACATAAGATTATATTTTTCATCCATAAAGTATCTCTGGCATCTTGCTGTTTCACTCTGGTGCATTTGATTGATATGAAAGCGTAATATAAGCGGTTATTCGGAGTGATTTAAAGTTAGCAGTGTAGTTATAATGCCGTGGAGGCGTTTGATTTTGGCAACTTAAAAATCTGGTTTTTGATCTATGGAAAGTGAGATTATGTTTTGTCTAAATAAAGATGGAATGGACTGTACCTTCAATTTGAAGGAAAATTAAGCGTCTCTACAGAGACAGATATAATTATCTTTACAGATATCCTAAGCTCTGTTGTTTACATTTTCTCTCCTAATTTCTAGCACCGTACTGATGAGCACCACAAGTGCGAAATCCGGATCTACGATTACCAATGCCTTTTTTGAGGGAAAGCTCACTATTCACTGATTTTGTTATTTTTTCACCCTCGCTAAATCCTTTTTTAAATTTAAAATTTTTAATTTGCACCCATCGCTTTTATTATGGTATCACCAAGATTATTTTCTACTTTTGAGTGCATTGCGTGTTCTTTAAAAATTAAGCTTTAAAAGTTTTTTTTAATAAAAATTTGTTGAATCTATAATACACCTTGTCTTTGAAGGTTAAGTGGCACATATAGACATGATATATTGTATACTGAAGAACAAAAAAAATGCAAGACCAATTATTTGAATGAAAATTATTTGTGTGTATACCTTATCTCAAAAGAAATATTTGATACATTTTTTGTTTTCTAATCTTTCCCTTTTTTTCTATTCATTTTCAAAATTTTAAAGCATGATGAAAGCATTATGTTTATCATTCGAATAGAAGAAGAATTTGGTTCTTCTTTTGTAGTTCTCTCTTTGTCATCGTAAAGTTAAAATTTTTAATCTGCGCCCATCGCTTTTATTATGGTATAAGAGAGATAAAAAATTATTTTCTACTTTTGAGTGCATTTAATAAAAGTTTTTTATTTAAAAGTTTTTTTTTTATAAATATTTTTAGAATAAAAACTACAAACTAGTCGAAAAATCTTGTAGGTAATATTAAACCTTTTAAATAATAATTTTCTTTGGTGCTTTTTAAATTATTTTATATGCTGTGTGGCAAATTTATTATTTTTAATTTTAAAACGCTCTGCATTTTAGCGCGGCATTAAATTTCAGTTAAAATAATTTTAACATCTGCTGCCACGATTAAATAATCCGGAACGCATCGCCGCAATGCAATGGCCAATTCCAATTATTATTTATTTGTTGGTTACGGTCACGGTCAATTCTGTAATTCGCTCGCCTCGGAGTAAGTTGAGAAAGACCATCTACACGTGTTAAATATGAAGGGGAGAAACTCGGAGAAGTAAGAGAGATTAAACGAACAAGACCTTAAAATACAAGAAGTGACTTTTTGGCAGGTGGTTCTACACGTTTCGAACTGATAAACGCGTCTTTTTCGGTTCTTAAAATTACCATTACAAACGTAAATTTTTCGGTGCTACAGGTTGGTTGGTAGTAATGTATGGGGAACAGGCGGTTCCTACAGTGTGTAACATGCGTAAAATTGCAGGAGTTCGCTAATAATAACAATACGGAGTGATTTTATTTATCAAACTAGCTGAATACCCGCAGCTTTGCCTGCAATTTTTCCGAAAAGGAGACCAATGAGGGTAGTAGTCAAACTCCCATTCGTCCCCACAATATATGTTAAATGTAATTTAACATATTAAAATACTACCCTCTGCCTCCTGCACCCAAAAACCCCTCTATACCAATTGTAAATGAAATCCGAGATATTAATTCATCCCCTCAATAGGTTTAGAATTGGTTTGATAATAATATAATAACCATCATACGCGCAATTATTTAGACTTGAGTTATAGATTCCAGACTTTATTTCGTTTAATTTAAAATCTCGTACGATATATTGTGACAGATATACCCCATATCTCCATCCCTCTTCTCTTGATTTGATTTGTCTCAACAGCAAGTTTAGTTCTTGAAATCCCTGACACTGCAGCTTCTTAGCTTATTGTATCTCTTGCCTTCCTAATCTAAGAGGTTTGACGACCTCCCGAGGAGCTCCTTTATTAGATTTCTCTGGCAGTTAGCTTCTCTGAAGGGGTTGTCCTCCAGAAGGTTTTATGTTCTGCAGAAGGTTAGTGCTGGGCACTCAAATATGACGTGAGCGGCTGATTTGTCCTCCTCATTACATAGTCTGCAGGTGGGTTCGTCTCTATAGATTCCCATGCTATGCAGGTGTTCTCTCAGTGCGCAGTGAACGGTTATTAGCCCCGTTACTTGTCTGATTTTTAAGGATTTCACAGGTGAATGGTGTTGAAGGGGATGCCACCATTCTTTTGCTGTGGTTAGTCCCCGATATCGAATGCCAGTGGTTTCGATATTCTTCGTGCACCCATCGCTTGATATAGCCACATATGGAGGTTTTTGGAATTCCAAATACAGCTTCAGGTCCTGGAAATGGTCTTTCTGATCCTTTTCTTGCTAGAGAATCCGCGTGTTCATTTCCTGCTACCAATGTGTACCCCGGCACCCACGCAATAGATGTGTGTTTCGCTAGAGTTAGGACGGTTTGAAGGCAGTTCCACACTAATTTTAGATGAATTTGTTGGCATGCCAGAGCTTTAATAGCTGCTTGGCTGTCTGAGAAGATTGTTATGTCTTTGTTGAGATATTTTTTCTCAGGTTTTTCCGCAGACAAGTCTCTATGGCACGTATTTCAGCTTGGAATACTGTGGTATGTTTCCTCAGTGCAAACCAATTTGATCTTGGGGCTAAGCTATACACTCCCACTCCTGATCCACTGTCCATCTTGGATCCGTCGGTATACCATACCAATTTTCATGACTGAAATAGTGATTTCTCCGTCTTGTTTTCCCAGGATAGCTGGGTCTTATACGGCTTGTTCGTGCTGATTTTCGGAATCATGATGTCACCCCTCATCTCTAGCAGCGAGTTGGTGACAATGCTCACAATCTTGGTATGTCCTAAATGGTTATCATAGCAGTTGTCATTGCCCTATATTAGTACTTAATTTTAAAAAAAAACACTGTTTTGGAATCCAGACTCTATTGCCTTTAGATTGAAACCTCAGAACCCATATTTTCCAGGAATAAAATTATTATAAATTATAAGTAGGCAATTTTAACCACCCCCCCTCAATCATATTTTCATAAAATCCAAAAACGCCTATCGTTTAACTTTTAAAAAAGAACCTGAATACGAATTTTCAGCTCTTTATAGCTTTGAAACTCCAAGTAACTGTGAGTTATTTTTACTCCCATGCAAAACAGAATTAACCCTATTTCTACACCTCCAGACAAAATTTAAGAAGTGCTGAAACATGTTTATTTTATTACAGAAGATTTCTTTTAAAACTTTAACCCCTATTATCACTCCCATATAGGAAAAATGTCTTCAAATCCTTGCTTCATTAGAGCCTTCATTAAAAATCCAAACTATCAGCCAATTTTCATGATCATGTTATAAGCTGTGACTGAGTAATTTTACTTTTACTTAAAAAAAATATTTTATAAAAAAAAATAAATGGTTTATTTATTATTATTATTATTTTGTCAGCTACCATTAGATGCAGGTTATAGATAGCATATATATTTTGGTTTTACTGTTCTATTGATTTTCTTAATTTGTTATTTGACTACTTTCGCACCTGAAGCTGCATAGAGAGATTTTTGCAATCCCGTGGCCCCAAGATCTTTCGATAGGTATTTTGGGATTTTTTTATAGTCCCTACTATTATAAAAACGATATCCACAGATTAAGCGTTCCACGTGTTTTTCATGTCCTCGGTAAGCGGGAAGTATTTTTCGATTTTCTAATTTTGTTTCTTTTCTATGTTAATGGGGGAGCGAACAGCAATGTCTATTTGTACAAGGATGTCTGGTTTATTGTGTTGCACCTGTATATCTGTTTGTATTTGTCTTGCATTACGGCAATTTGTTCTCAATGAGGTCTAGTTTATTATTTTGGCCATCTTGTTATGCCTGGTGGTGTATTCGCGCGGTGCCATTGTCTTACTTCCACGTAGAAGATGCTCTAGCACAATGCACACAGCAGCAGCAGAAGTTAGGCACATGTCTATATTTTAAAAATTTTGCTTGCTTATTGTTACCGACTTTTGTAGGTTAACACTTTTAGACAACATAAACAAATTTTCTTAAGGAGACTGTAAGTATTTTTACTGATATTTACTGGTTCAATAGTTTTAAGTTTGCTGTTATGAAATATAAAAATTACGAATTCTTCTCTGCGCTCCCAAAGATCCCTTGTTCGCCCATGGTTTGTTTGTTAACAAGAGCGAACCTGCCGAAGAGTGGATATTTCCCTTTCTGCCTAATGACATTTTCTTAGAGAGAGGGAAATAGCTGCTCTATGCTAAACGCACTATATCGTAACGGTGCTTATTACGAGCGTAAGGCGGCATTTAGCACAGCTTTTTATCGCGTTTAACCTAACGGATATACAGAATAATATTACGAAAAATACGAAGATATTCGAACCGATATTTTTAGAAGTTTGCTCAATGAGACAGATTGTGATTTTATTTTTTAGTTTTAATACTTCTAAAGAAAAACACGAAAAAAATCGCATTCATGGTAAATGTATTCTGTGTATCTGTCAGCTAATAGCGCGTTGAATAGTTGTGGTAAATGCCAACTGATAATTCTGTTTTATCTCTTAAGTCTCTTTCTGGCTGGGTTATACAGAGAAAGAGAGACGTCAAACGTTCGGAAAAAAAGGTAAAGTGACAAGTTCTCAGGCGAAATGAAAAACTAGAAGTTAGAGCTAATCCGAGAACTAATCTAAACATTCGATTTTGACATTTATGTAAAACCAAAATGGTCAGGTTACGTGATTCCCACTTAAAAATAACTGGGCGGTCACATGATGATCGAATTGCTAACTCGCGTTATACGCGGTAATCTCTTTCTGGCTCACCTACACAAAGAGAGCGAGAGATTAATGCAGATTTAGACTTCTCAAACTCACACAATTAATACACCGTTTTCTTGTTTTCTACCAGAAATATATTATTTCTATCAGGAAAAACCAAAGTGAAGTTTTCACCTAATCAAATCCAAATTTTTCATGTGGGAAAATAAATTAGAAGAATTCCCCATAGGGTCAATATATAATTCTAGGTTGTACTTACATAGTCAAATAACCCATTGGTTGTTCTAAAACAAAAACTAAAAAAACCCCTAAATTTAAACCAAAAAAGTTCTTAACTTTTAAGGATTTCTTTAGGTCATTAATAAGAACTTTGGACAAGCGATGTTGACAAAAAAATGCCCAAAACAGGCGAGAACCTGATAGTAGTATGGCAGTATAGATTTACCGTAATTTTTCCTTTTTATTCGCCTTCATATTCAAAACAACTTTGAAGACTAAATACAAAGCTTTCAATTAACAGAATTCCGAAAATAGAACCTTTAAAATGTCATGTGTATAACGACGGTTTCTTAGGCTATTTTTTCCAATTAAAGACGTATTTACAAACCTCAAACTAAAAAGGTATTAATTAAATTAAAGAAAATCCTAATTCTTCACAAATATATATTTCAAAACTTATTTTTCTCTACGCGTTTCGGCGTTTTTTGTCATTATCAAGAGAGCAATCAAATACCTACAAAGTTTGAGACTTAATATATAAGTAAAAAGGTGAAGTATAAACTTACATTAAACAAATTGAGGGTTCAAAGGTTTTCTACATAAGCGGACATTGTCAATAAAAACACTAAAACTTAAAAAAGTCATTTATTATAATTTTTTGTTTGACGAGGTTAGATTTTTCAATTGTATGTGTTGGACTCTGATTGGTGGCAAATATGACATCATAATGGATCGATAATAATTGATCTGTGGTTTTTGGTTGAGAGAGAACGGATAATAAAAAAGAGAAACCAGCCTTGGGGATACAAAAAAAGTATAACCAAATTTTACTTAATTTTTTTCATTTTTGTATTTATTAAAAAAAAAAGGAGGGGGCGCATTTTATTTATTATATATAAATCCAAGCAATCAAAGGCCATAAACATCAATCAAAGGACCCAAAAAAAAAAATGCAGATCTGAAACCAAAAGTTGAATGATAAATCAATAAACAAAGGAGAAGAGAAGGGGGAGTAGTTAATTATTTAAAAAGGTTGACTATTTAAGCTGCTTCTCTATAATGGCTTTGTATGGGATCATTAAGACTCATTGATCCCGGCTCAAGCTCCAATCTGGCAATTTCGATATTCTCCAGAGCATTTAATTTTAATCCTTTCTTACTGTTATGTAAAATTTTAAAATCTTTTTTTTTGTCGAAACCGTGAAAGTTTTGTTTTAAATGCATACCAAATGCTGATTTATTATCATTTAGAGATTTCAAACTGCTTGTGTTCTGAGATAGGTTTTTTGAAACTTCTACCAGTCTGACCAACATACTTGGCATTGCAATCGTTGCAACTCAATTTATACACCCCGCATTTTTCCAAATGATCTCTTTGGTCTTTATTGTTTGTAAAAATAGTTGAAATAGTTTGAAGGGGTTTAAAATTAATCAATAAATTGTTGTTAATTTTCTTAAGAATATTCGAAAGTCACTAAAGAAACATATTTTGGAGGTTGCCATGGTGGAATTTTTGAAACTTCATTATTATATGTGGACTTTTGTATAAGTTTGTCAATCAATTGGTTTGTAAAGCCGTTATTGACTGCTATTTGTTATATAATGTTTTTTTCTTTAATAAATTCTAAAGGTAATAAAGGTATTGAAAAAAGTCTGTGTATTAAAGAGTGAAAGGATACAAGTTTCTGTGAAATAAAGTGACAAGAGTGGCTAGGAATCACATGATCAGTATGCGTGGATATCCTAAAAATTGAATATTTGATGCTATTGTTGGATCTCGAGATTTTCAAATCTAAAAAGTTTAAAGCATTGTTTTCCTCCAATTCCATAGTGAATTGAATGTTTTGGTGTAATGAGTTTAAAAATTCTAAAAATTGATTTAATTCCACCACGGAACATGTCCATATAACAAAAGTGTCGTCAACATATCATTTCCACAAAGGTATTTTCTGAAGGATAAAGGTGGATATTTTGACATCTGATTGGTTATCTTGGCCTCCCAAATTCCCGATATGACTTAAAATGTTACTTGGGGTAGAACTGTCCGTACGAAAAATCATATGCAGAGTGTTTATTTTCCAGTCGTTCAAAAAAACATGCCATTACCTATAGTAGTAGTAGTAGAATAAGGGGGGGCTCCCGGCCTGGCAACTAGGCTCTACGCAAGCCCTTTTCGCCATTTCCCAGAGCTTCCCCCTCACGCTCCCATTCCACCACGGTCGAACCTTCCCGTCCTTTGGATAAAGGTCAGGATATCCGACCACTTCAGCGTCGGAAGGTGTTCCGGCTCGAACACTTCATCTCCAAAGATTCCCTCTCTGATTCCTCTGTAGGTCAGAAACCTTGCAAGATAGTGGTGTGAGGATTCATCCTCTTCCCAGCACTCTCCGTTGAGTCCCACACTACCTTCATCTTTTCGTTTCCTGCGCAGTATCCAGTCCCTTCTTGTTTTGCTGAAGCCCTGGATGAGCTCCTTGGCTTGCCTGGCTTCCCCTGTGTGTTGCCACTCCTGATTTAGTCTTGTGTGGGTCCTTGGTGGCAGATTCCAGTCCGACGTATGCTTGAGCTGACTCTTTTCTTGCAAGCTGGTCCGCCATCTCGTTACCTGGGATCCCCATGTTGCCATTACCTAAGGGTGAATCCCTGTTTCGCCGAAGGGCAGATTATCCGGAAGCTTCAAGTCAAGTCAAGTCTGGTTGCGTTAGCTCGAGGAGTGACTCGGTAATGCAGTTTGGTGTACACGCCAATGGAATTGCGTGGCATTTTGAAGCATTATTTCGAGACATTTCGGGGGCATTTATAGGCATTCTATGCATTTTAAGGCATTTTATGGTATTCTGATGCATTTTAAATAAAAGAATCTGGTAAAAAATTCCTTTTGGTGTATACAAAATGATGACCGAGCAACCCCTCGGGTTGCCTGAAGACCTTATTAGATGAAACATAGGATTGAAGTGACGTCTTTTGGGGGCAGGTGGGTGTACAACAAGACAAGGCCAACACCATAAAATTGCACAATCCAGTTAAATTCATTCTCGGTGTGGTTTTAACGGAAACCTTTTCTTATGTCCATGAAGATTTTCACCTGAAGGTTCTAGAAAATAGAAAAGCCTAATTAACGAATTAACAGTAGTTAAGTGGGACCTTCAAAGCAGTTTTCAAGACATTCATTTTGTAAAAGCCTTGTTTAATTTGACGCTGAAATTTTTTTTGTTCCCCTTGCCCCTGTTCAATGGTTCAATATGATCGAAATTCCAATGTAAACTTAGCAAAATGATATAGTGTCAAATAATGGCTAGATGGAAACCACAAGAGGCTTTCACGTCTATTTCACATCATCCATAGGAGTTTTGTGTTTCGCAAAATAAAATTACACGGCTCAAATATCCATGTCTGCGGTTTGAAAACAGAAAACGCAACTCATCTTTTATAGCTTATTATATTACAGTGCAAACAATAATGGACAAGTTGCACATTTACATAAACAAGCATAATAACAACAACTATAAAAATATATAGGGGATAATATGTAAAGTGTACGTATACACAATGTGACAGTCTTAGTTGGCTATATAATCAGCGCCATACATATAACTATTAGGTATGTAAAGGTCCAGGATGTGAGAAAATCGTCGTGGCAACGGTCCAAATCTAGATTGCCATGACATGGCCAATCGGATAAAGACGGCTCGATCTAAACTTGCGCGAGTTTGTATCGTCGAATCACTTCATTTCTCATTCAGCGCACTTCCAGCTGACGCATGCGCATTGGAGTCTGTCATTAATCTATTGGCCCCGGCCAACTTGATAGTCGCCGAGAGTTTCCGCGATGCTTTTTATCATAGAGAAATACACGGGCAGGGCCTTTATAGTATCTCATAGTGTACGAACACCATATGTGAGAAAAGTATAACTTATTAGGAACGCAACCATTTATCAATGCTTCTTTAAAAGGTTTTGATGTTCGGCTTCATGCTTCATGGATTGCAATGTCTCGAAATTAAACATAATAAAAAAAAATCATTATACCACATCAAAAAAATAACAAATTTCCGTATTATTTTTATCACTTGACATGCATCAATTTATTGGCCCAATGTTCCATTAGACAAGTGGGCGGTGGCTATGCGGAACCTGAATTCCAATACTCCAATCGAACTCACTTCAGTTTCCTTGGGCCTACTAAATTACGTAACCTTGGTGTTTCAGAATTCCGGCAGAATATTGCTTACAAAAAAAAAAACATAACTTTTTTGTTATCAGATAATAGGATTTATAAAAATCTACAACCGTATCCACAGGATTTTTCAAAATTTGGTGTATTTTTTTCAAAACATAATAAAATCCAAAAGTTGCTGTTACAGATTTCTGTATTATCGACGAGGCTAAAGAAAAAGCCAGGTAAGATTTTTGAGTATTGTTCGCCGTGTTCATTTTATTTCAAAAATGAGAGAGTCCAGCAAAAAACTGTACGGATACGGTTGTGAGGAATTCAAAAATAAACATTTCTGCCAAATTTCAACAGATTCCGTTCTCTCGTTTCCGATATTCTGCTCGGTAAAGATTGGTCCAAAAACAGCAAAGCAGTGTTGTCAAATGTATGCAGTTTTTGTGGCCTTAAGGTAAATTTATGAGGTGTAGGAAACAGCTAGCCCGCAAGTCCGCAAAGGACATACTTTTAATAAAATTTCGCCGAGCAATATGTTGGCATGATTTACGAATCAAAATATGTTAATGTTTATATACAGGGTGTTCCACAAAATGCTGCACTTTTTGGATTGCCTATAACTTTCCACTTTCAAAGTGTTTGGCATTTAGGGAAGAAAAAACAAGGCTTTTCCGATTCAGCTAAAAATTTGACCCATCTTAAAAATCTAAGATGGCGGACGGTCTAAGAAAATGTGTAATTTTTGCGTATATTTATGTATGACCGAAAGGTGGCTCGGCTCGGTCGTCATTTTTTGCCACAGTTTTTTTTAGGAATGCCCCAAAATGCCATAAGTTGTTTTGAAATGCAAAAATTGCCTCTAAATGCCCCCGAAATAATGCATAAAAATGCCTTAAAATGCCACGCCATGCTATCGGCGTCTACACTAAAGTGCATTACCGAACGACCCCTTGGGTATTTCTTAATTAAATCGGTTAAGAAATTAAAAAGTTATACTCTTTTGTATTATGAGTGTTTTGGCTTCACACTGAAAAAATCCCAAAGATATATACTTTTTTAATTTGCTAGAAGTTATGACTCGATTTACACAATCTTTGTTTTTGTCAAAAGACCAAACATAACACTCCAAATGGGAAACTTTTTGAAAATCCAAGATGGCGGACGCTTAAAAATAGGTACTTTTTACCCCCTTCCCTGAAAATTTTGTATGTACGATACTGAAAAAAATCCTAGTTTTTACGAACAAGACTCTATTATTTCTGCATATATCGATGTATTATCTAACCACATAAGTTAAAAAAATTGGTGCTAGAAAGCACGGAGGGTCCACCTTACAATCAATTATTTTATGTTAAAAGGAAATGGAAATATTTCGAATATTTTGAAGATTTGAACTTTATAACCAAATTTTTGGGTAATATTTAGAAAAACCAAAATCTGAAACCCGCATATCAATAGCTGCTTTACTTCTAAAATTATTATTTTTTTTAATATATTTTAAAGCTTTTTTCAAATAACTCGGAAACTAAAGCTCCCACGTATTCGGACTTAATAACAAAATTTGTAGTCCGTATCCATGGAAACTTAAATCTGAAAACCGTATAACGCTGTATGATTTTGTTCCAAAGTTATAATTTTTTTAAATATTTTATCCCCCTTTTCCCCCCTTTTCCCCCCTTCAACCCCCCACCGCCCTACCCAGAAGTAAATCAGTTCATGGTCATCCGATAGAGGATTTTTTCCTAAATTTCGTTAAAATCGAAAAAGGCGTTCTTGAGTTATCGTGTATAGAGACAGACAACATACCGACAGACAACTTTTTTTTCGTCGGTTAAGGTGTTTTGGAACCTTAGTAACTCATTTTTAATAAAATTAAGAAAAGTCAAAATTTTCACCATAATATTGGTATGGTGGACTAAAAAGACTGTTTTTACCGAGGGGCAGCTCGGGAATATTATACTTTGGTGTACACGCCGATGTCATTGCGTGGCATTTTGAGCATTATTTCGTGGCACTTCGTGGCATTTAGAGGCATTTAATGCATTTCAAGGCAATTTATGGTATTCTGAGGCATTTTTAACAAAAAAATCTGGTAAAAAATGCCTTTTGGTGTACACAATATCACGACCGAGCCATCTCTCAGGAGTGAGCTAAATTTTATGTATCTATATGTATGCACAAAAATGCACTTATTTGTCCAACTGGATCTTATCTTTGGCTTTGTAGTTTTTGAGATATAACACTAACTTTATATTTTTTTTAAGGAATGGCCCACTTTTTACTTAATTTTGGAAATCAACGTGATATTTACTTTAAAGCGGTAGTAGAGGATTTTTTTTTGTATTTGAATTTGTTTTTACTTTGTCGTCATTTTTTTTGTAAAAGTTATACAATAAAAATAGAAAAATAAAAAGTAAAATATTATGTGCGATACACCATATTTTACACCATATTTTTTATTAGAAAAATACCACTGAAGGTTACAGAATTAATCGTTTGTCAGATTAATATATAAAAGTAATTTACACCAAAAAGAAATTTTCATTCATAAAAAAGTTATAGATGAAATTCTAATGTGGGCTGACATACTGGCATAAGGTTTTCCAATGGTGAATTTTCTAAAAGTCGACCTCATAACATATACAGGGTGTCTTAATTACCATGGGCCGCTATTGCTATCTCAGTAACTATAAGAAATACAAGGTTGGTTCAATTAGACAAAATGTGCAGTTTTTGGGGGACATTGAAAATATTCTATCCCGAGCTACGGAGGTTTTTCGAAAAATTGCCAAAAACCATTTTATCAAATATCTCAAAAAGTATAATTTAAAAAAAAAATTCGTAAAGGAAAATTTTTTTTTGGTTTTGACGTTTTTCAATTTGGTAGTTTTACAAAAAATTTGCTACTTCTAGTTTTCAAGATATTAACATCAACTTACTTTTTTTAAATACGGACCTGTTTTTTTTATTCCATTTTTTTAAGAACTTTTTTTTCTGATTTTTAATGATAAAAAAATAAAATTTAATTTTTATTGGGTTTAAAAAAAATGAGAACATCAGAGGTGGCTTAGACGACCAATAAAACAATTGCCTGTTTTAATAACATAAACAGACTGATTCAGCGTCTAATGAAAAAAACTATTTACTAACTTTTTAAATATTTAAACTGTTTATACCATTCAATTAAATTAAACTTATTTAACAGTATTTATGATTATTTTAACTCGGTTTTTAAAACTAAACCAATTTACTTGTCCAAATGCTGAAAATGTCCACCATTCTGTTGCAAGGCTTGCCTTATTCAATGAATTAGGTCGTCCAAATCCCGAGGCGCAGTTTTATAAAACTTATCTTTGATAAAACCCCATATGGAAATATCTCTGGCCTTTTAAAAAATTTTTGATTTGGTATTCGCCTTTCGGGGTACGAATTTTTATACATTTGAAGCACTCTTTCAGCATTTTGAAATGCTTTTGCGTAACAAAAAATTAAATCTAATATTTCACCTTTCGAAAACGCTGCCGTGTAGGTTTAAACTTGGGAACCTTGACAGATTTATTAAGGTGCATTTAGACTGTGGTAGTGTCGTCGTAGTTGTGTTGTAGCTGTAGTGAATTGTGCTCCATAGTTAATTCAGAATGGATTATTTTAATAGATAAATAGTTAACAATATTTTTTTGTACACATTTTTTAAAATAATTTACTTTCTAAATGCTTTAAAAAAATATTGGTGGTAATAGACCTTCCTGCTAAATTTTGGAATATGTTAAAAGTTTCATCTTACATATTTCTTTGGTATTGACCGAATAAGTTCCGTTTTTTCTTAATATTTAAATAGTTCAAAAATGCTTTAATATTAAAATTAAGATTGATAGGGTAGCAAAGAAATACAAAATTAAACTTAGAGAAAAAAGTAGAAAAAAGGTGGCAATATACATATAGACAGTCGATAGTGTGTTCAGTGACACAAGCAATAAATTAACAAGATATTGTAAGTTGTATTTAGGTATATTCCTATATGTATATCCGCTAATCAATCATACTGGTTCATTTTAATTGCGAAGAAATTAGGGCTCTTTTTTTAAGTAAAGAAAAGCGCTTACTTTTAGCATTATTTCGACGCTTGCATGGGCAAACTATATCAGATAATTTACATTTTTAATCCCATATTTTGCTAGTAGTAACCATTGGAAAAGTTATAGTACCGTATCAGCCGTGGTTCTGGTCAAAAAGACTCACACAGAATAGAATACAATAGAATAGAATAGAATAGAATAGAAATTTATATAGAGATAGGTAGATATTTTCGGGCGCGTATGAAAGAGATGGCATGAACACACCAACGTTAAGCATGGGAGTTATTTCGTGGAAAAACATACAGTCGATCTTTGCAATAAAATAAAATGAATAAGGTATTGTATTTACGTATGTCCCCATCCCCTTACCAACCAATATTAATAAAATAAAGGAAATAAAAATAATATTTATTTTATTTAATTTTTTGTACCCAATGGCTGTAAAAAATGTGTCAAATGTCATTTTAGGTAGTTTTCGTATTCGAAAACCTATACATTGATATCAAACACCATCAATTTGTCTCTACACATAAAATTAAAAAATCAAATTTAGTTATTGGCCGCTTTTTTGGATTTTGCGCTGAATATCTCAATACACTTAACATTTTCGAGATGTCGTCCGGCGGACTCATAATCTGGGGAGTCTCAGCTTTCACATGACACCATAAAATCTACTGTGGTAAGAAAATCCGGGCTCGATTAAAAATCGCCACTTATCCCCCTGACTATAATTAGTTGTTTATCTATACATATAATAAATCTCTGAAAGGACAATTTCTGAATATTTTTTTAATTGTTTGACCAAACGAGAAAACAAAAATGCAATTTTGATAATTTTTGTCTGTCTGTATGTCTGTTTGTTCCAGCATCACGCAAAGACCGCCCAGCCGATTTTGATGGGACTTTCACTATTGCATTCCTTGTGTTTCTGGGCAACCCAGGTATTTATTTCATTAAAATCGGTTTACGGACACAAAAGTTGTGGCATTTAAAGGAATAAAAACGGGCAAAATGGGTAAAACCGCAAGCAAAGTGGCGCGGCGGTGTCTAGTGTGTGATAAAACTAATATGTCTAGTGGGTAATAAAATTAATATTTGAAAGGGAAAATGTTCTTTAAAAAAGTTACTTTTAAAGAGTTTTATAAACAATTTTAGAAAATTGAGTTTGACATAAAAAAGTGGAGAGAGGTACTATAGCGCCACTGTGTATTGTAGGTTATTATTAATTATTAACTTCAGTTGGTCAGGGGATAGAGACATAAGTAAAGATAATACTTTTTTCATTTATGGAAAATATCGACTGTCTGAATTTCCACGAAATAACTCCCATGCTTAAAGTTGGCGTGTTCACGCCATCTCTTTCTGAGTCTTTTTCACAACAACCAACGTGCACCGCTGATAATACGGTACTATAACTTTTCTAAAGGTTATTACTAAAGCAATATATAAGCTTAAAAGGGTAAATTATTTGAAATAATTTGTCCATGCAAGCGAAGTAGTGCTAAAAGTAAGCGCTTTTTGTCACTTAGAAAAAAGGCCCTAATTTCTTCGCAATTATAATAAACCGGAATGATTAATCAGCATATCAGATATAACTACTATAGTACCTTGTTAATTTATCGCTAATATCACTTGACTGTGTGTGTATGCAAATACAAAATTACCACATTTTTTTCTTTCCCAAGTTTTATTTTGTCCATCTTTGATACTTAATCAACCCTAGTTTTAAAACTAAAGCATTTTTGAACTTATATAAAGAAAAAACGGAGCTTTTTCGGTTAATACAAAAGAAATATGTAAGGTGAATCATTTAACATGTTCAAAAATTTTGCAGGAGGGTCTGTCATCACCAATATTTGTTTAAAACATTAAACAAGGTAAATTATATTAAAAAGTGTGTACCAAAAAATATTGTTAACTATTTACCTGTAAAATATCCTGTTCTGCATTATCTATGGAAAACAATTCACTACAGCTACAATGCAACGACGACTACACTACCACAGTCTAACTGCACCTTAAGCCACCTATGATAAAACGGAAAAAGTGGGAAAAAACATAAATAATTATTCCTTACCATTAAAATGCAAATAAATATGTACACGTGATACATCGTTAAAATCAGAAAACAGAGTGTTTTTAAAAATGTGATGTTAATATCTCAAAAACTAAACATAGAAAATTTTCTTAAAATGTACAAAATTGAAAAACGTCAAAAAAAAACAAAAAAAATTCCTTTAGGAATTTTTTGTAAAAATTATACTTTTTCAGATATATGATAAAATAGTTTTAAGCAATTTGTCGAAAAACCCCTGTACCTCGGGATAGAATATATTTTTTTTAAAATCTGAAACCAGATTTTCAATGTCCCTCAAAAACTGCTCATTTGTAGTTCTTATAGTTACCGAGATAGCAATAGTGGTCCATGGCAATTAACACACCGGTTAGTTTTTCGCTATTTCCCTTAGAAATACCCAAAATCCTCCAATCCCCAGAGGTGACTCCTCAGGTGACTCGGTAATTTACTTTGGTGTACACGCGGATAGCATTAAGTGGCATTTTGAGGCATCAGGTCGAGGTATTTCAGGGGAATTTATAGGCATGCATTTTATGGCAACTTCTGGCATTCTGAGGCATTTTTAACAGAAAAATCTGGTAAAAAATGAACTTTGGTGTTTACAAAATGACGACCGAGCCACCCCTCGCCCAATCCCCTCCAATTTGGACCACCCTGGACTTGACAACACGACTTAGAAGAAGGATCTGGAAAAAATTAATGACATAGAACTTGGGCGCTAGTTAAATTTCTGAACAGCTGAGGCTGGTTCAACTAATCTGAGCCCCCTCTTTAGTCATCAAGGTTGAGGTTAATTTCATATAATCTTACACACACCTGGCATCATAATGGACCAAGAGGTCTAGGTGAGATCAGCTGTGATCTTTCATTTCACCTACCCTAACTCCAAGAATTCTATTCTAATGTCCATAGTGGAGCCAAATATACAACAGAAAAACTTGGATTTTTGGCCTACTCTACTAGTTAAAGCATTATCTAAAAGTTTTTGGATTAATTAAATATGAAATGATTCATTTTATAACTTGCAAAACTATCGTAATCGTTTTTGATATTTGATAAAAATATCGGTAATTTTTTTTTTCTCCCTGTAGAAGTGGTGATATTTCCCGAAAAATCGTTCAAGCCGTTCTTGAGTCATACATTTTAGCAACAACAAACGCATATACCCTCCGTAACGTTGTAGTGGTAAAAACATATTAAAGAGATTTAATTTTTGATGATTTTGTGAAATAAAATTAATTTTCTTATAAGAGATGCGAGAGACTTAAACCTACTACGTGAGAATTCGAATGCCCATTCGGGCACAATTAACCAGGCCAATTGCCGAAGATGATCAATTCTCGGTGAGTTTCGCAAATAATAAGCCGTCCATTTTTAAAATTGCAAATTTACTCGAAAATTGGCGGGTTCGTCCCAGCTTTTTATGGCTCGAAGTTTTGGGTTCCACTGCGTGGTTTCGCTAGGGTCAGCTGAGTCAACGAGTATCTTGTTTGTTTAAGATTCCGGCAATAATTATAGGTAAAGGTTCACGAAATCGTTTCCCAAATATCTTCATTGGCGTACAAGAAAATACTGTTCTTCAATAATTAGGAAGGTTTAATAGGAGAATAGGCGTACCTCATGATTAATAATAACTAAAGTATAGGTATTTTAAAAGTACACATTGATTTTGAAGCCAAGATTATTTTCTGGATACCAACCGTCTCTCGTGAGTGTCAAGACCCGTATTCTTGTAATAAAAAGTGGTAAGCGTTTTTTAAAATGAATGACAACATGTAATTGCTTGTTTGAGACAATGATGTGTTTGAAATAAACTCGGTTTAGGAATTCCATTGTCTATATTTTATTTATACCCGATGTTTCGATTAGTATACAATCTCTGCTAGTCTTCAGGTGCAAACTACAATCTATTCCTAAGGCTGCGTACTTTTATACTATGGGAAATCACTCAACCGTGAAGTTTAAAAAGTTGGCTCTGCCCAAGGAGGGCTTCTAAATATTTGGAATTTCAACACTTGGTTTACTGAAAATACCCTGATTCTGCCCAATAAAGGCAGCTTCAAGGTATTTTCGTTTCTTCTAGTGTGAGTCCTTCTCTAAAACCTTTGCTTCTGTCTACTTCATTTGGTGTTGTTTTGATCATGCATGTTCGGCGATTCCTAATTTCGTTGTTTCACCTCTTTGGGTATTTGTCTGATGTTCCTTAAGTCTAACAGATGGTATTTTTGTTTGTCCTCAACAAAATAAGGAATGCATTTCCCAAGTTCCTTGTGAGTGTGGTGAATCATACATAGGCGAAACAAAAAGAGCACTATCTGTCACGCTTAAGGAATATCAGAGGAATACCCAAATAGGTGAAACAACAAAATCACGAATCGCCGAACATGCATGGTCAAAACAACACCTAATGAAGTGGACAGAGACAAAGGTTTTGCAGAAGGAGTCACACTGGAAGGACAGGTTATTTTCTTAGTAAAACAAGTATAAAAATTCCAAATCCTCCTTGGGCGGAGCAAACTTCTTAAACTTCACGATTGAGTGATTTCCCATAGTATATTAGTATGTAGCCTTAGTAATAGACTGTAGTTTGCACCTGAAGACGATCAGAGATTTTACTAATCGAAACGTCGTGTATAAATAAAATATAGACAATGGAAGTCCGAAACACAGAGTTAATGTAATTTCTTGCTGTTCGGCCATTTGTTTTGACAAGCGTTTTTAATATTTCAAAACTTTTTAAAATACCTTGGGCCTTAAAAAACTGTGGGCCATTGTATCTTGTTAAACTTCTTAGCAATTTTTTGAGGTAAAATAATACTGTATGTAAAAGTAAATAAAATCTTCGTGCTTTTAAACATATTAAATTGTTAAAATAGTCCATGATGGTTGACTTGATAAGTATGGTCTTTATCCACTGAATTTAAATTCTTATGTGTTAAAAACCCGACCAGTTTCAGAAGTTCGGACTACTATGATCAGGGGGTTTAAAAAAAACCCAAAGAAGAAGAAAATAAACTTATTACCTTATGTAAAATTGTAGAAAATTTTGAAGTTATTTATCCTTTTATTTTTGTGTTTTTTTACACACAAAGGATTGATTTGTTTTGTTATTAATTTATTTCTATATATGAGAATTTAGCTAACTTGATCAAAAAAAACTTTTCTTAGAATAGCATAGGGTAGAATAGAACAGAATAAAATAGTCATTTATTTGCCCATAGACTATTAAAAACAATTGAGTGAGAATAGTCAAAAATTTTACATAAATCTCTAAAAAAGTGTATATATATATATATACATAGATCTATATTAGGAAAACAGTATAAATTAGAATACAAATACATAACAGCTATGACGAGCTACATCACACAAAATCCATCACCAGTCAGTGCAATCAAAAAACCAGTTTAAGCTATAGAAATTATTTTCAACAGGAATTCGTTTTAAATTTTCATTAAAAATATCCAAATTGATCAGATTTTTAAATCCAGCCGGCAAGTGACTAAAAATCTTATTGCCCAGTATTCTCGGAGATTTTAAAGCTATAGTCAGTTTATGAGGAGGTATATAGATATTTTCTGTCTAGTATTCACACTATGTATCTAATTTACAAGTGTCAACTGAGATTTAGTTTTGAATATCAATAAAGTCATTTCCAAGACAAACAGGACTGGCAAAGTTAGAACTTTAATTTAATAATGATTTATTGAGTCTCGTAGCTCCACTCATTCAATTGTTCGTATGACGTTCTTTTGAGTTCTAAATACATCACCTGACATTGAAGAATAACCCCAGAGGCATAATTCATATCGCAGTCTAGATTCAATCTGAGCATAGTACAAATTGAGTAACTGTTTCCTTGCCAAGGTGTCTCTCAAGTTCAAAAACATGCTGTTGATACTATTTATCTTGGAAATAGTTTGCCGATAATGCAGCTTCCAATTAACATTTTCATCAATCTGAAAACCTAAAAAATTTACAGAAGTATCATACTTAAACTCCAAAGTTTAAAATAATATCCTCTGATGAGTGCTAAATCTTAATATTTGTCTTTTGCTCGAGTTAAAATATAAGTCTAACTGACTAAAACCAATCACACAGCCTATTTAGCGCGCTGTGTCATTTTTCTAGTAAGCGATTTTCACACTCATCAGACTAAAGTAATGATAAATCTTCAGCGACCATAACAAAAATTTTGTTGGGAAGGACTCCGATTAATTATTAGATTCACATAAAACCAACAGCACAGGTTCGAGCCCTGAGGAAACGCCCATGCTGATAGATGCTCGAGTGGAGTTGACAGTATTTATCTTATTTCCTTCAGTATAAGTCAGATTTACATACTGAAACCATTTATTTACAAAACTTCTAATCCACTTCAGTTCATAGCTTGTAACGCCAAATATATATAGTACGGAGCATAGACTTTCAAAATTGACACAGTCTAATGCCCTGCTGAGGTCGCAAAATACTCCAACAGGACACTCACCAACCATTTCTAACTAAACTTTACTAACTGTTTACTAGATTGGAAGTGTAAAAATTTCCAAAAATCTTATCATTTTTCTTGCAAACCTACTAAAGAGTTGCTAAAATTTGGTTAGGAAGAACTGACAAATCTATTACGTGAATCAAAATGGCTACCCAGATTATTGTCAAGTGACACAATGCTGAAATGTTTGTGTGTGCAGTTTTGTTTATATACCCATTGTCTTTAGGCTATAAAATTTGTTTATGGGTAAACAGTAGACGTAAAAAATAACAGTATTAACACTACGCCTATGAATTCCGTGGGTACATCCCATTCTTCATGCGTGCATCATATGCAACAAGTGCTTCGTTTCTTGATGAAGATAATACGTTTTTAAGTACGCAGGCAGTTTGAAACGATCGCATCCCAGAAATACATGTACGAATTATTAAGGATGTCAATAACTTTCTACGCAATATTTCGGATGATGCTGGTGGAGACGGATTCTTATCACATCATAACACTTGAGATAATGTCTTTACTTTACTAACTTTAAACCGAGATGAGTAAGGGATAGTGATGCAAATATAACCTAGCCTTCATATCTGCTCAAAACAGTCGGAGGCCGTGCTCGCATCAATCATGGGACCAGAGATTTTCGATCAATATAATGCGAAAACATGGAGCCTCTCATATCTGCCAGCCTCATATTCTCGTGGTGCTCCCTGTGTAAAACAGACGAGGCTCTGGCGACCGACTATGGGTGGAAAGTTGAACTAGACCCAATAACCACTAGGAACTGCTCCATTAAGAACCTCGTACAGGGGATAAATGTAATGGAGTGTTTAAACTAGAATCAAAGGGTGCACAATAACAATAAGCCAATAATGGCTGCAGGGCAGTGACTCCCGCCAACCATTAGGCTGGTCGGAGCCACAATCCGACACTACCCAGGCTGTCCTTACAGAGGGACGAGACTCGGGGGAGTGGATTGGACGATGGGACCAGGCGTTTTACGCAAGATCACGTTACTCTGGAAAAAAAACTTTAAACCGGATCAACTTGCCAGATTTGGCGCTGGAACCCAATACATTTGGACTGGAACCAATTCTACAACCAATAGAAGAATGATGTACTGAAGCTGGCCTAAATGGATGATGGGCAAACCTCGGAAACATTACAATACTGACAGGAATGCTTGCTGACTGGGCATAATCGACTGGGCAAATACTTATCACCCATAAGAGTAGCGACGAATCAACACAGCACCTAACTAGCATACTGGACTTGGTCACTGGCTGCATATTTGTCAAAACGCTGCCCTGCTTGCCTTCAAACTTTTCTTTAATTGAGAGTAAAGTAAAACGCTACAACACACTTTCATCGACTTCTTTTTAATTGTCCTTTAACTAATTCTCTTTTTATCAATGGGTGTGCAAGAGATGGAAACATCTGGCATCCCTTTTGCACTCATTAGTAAAGAGAGAATTAGTTAAAAGATAATTAAAAAAAAGTCGGTGCAAGAAGCCGTAAGTTATTTAAATATAGCCATGAATGATCCGGCATTTAAAAATTAGCTCCAAGTTTAATGAAATCTTGCAACTTCCAAATATCTGATCGACTCCAAATTTGGCATGCTTATATAGTTGCTATATATATATGCTCGAGGTGGGTGGAGGGAGGTACAGTTGAAGTACGCCCGATTTCGTTGAAATTTGGTGTGTGGGGGCATTTGGGGATGTCGACAATATGGCGGGTAGAAAAATACTTATCCGAGTGGTACGCCTTTATAGGTATAATGGTAAGTTTGCATCTGTCCTCTTTTAAGGGTAGGGGAGGGGGGGAATAGCTAAAGTATAATCGATTGCGTGGTAACTACCACATATCTGATCGGATTCAAATTTGGCACTTGTGGTGCACATCAGTACGATGAGGACCACAAGTGCAAAATCCGGATCTACGCTTACCATTACCTTTTTTAAGGGAAAGCTCGATATTCATTGATTTTGTTATTTATTCACCCGTGCTAAATCCATTTTTAGATTTATCAACTCCAGAGCTTAGGATATCTGTAAAAATAATTATAACTGTCTCCGTAGACAGACGCTTAATTTTCCTTCAATTTAAATATACATCTGCCGATTCTACAATTTGACAGATGGTTTTCTTTTACATGAATCCTGTGTCACATTTTTTCATCATCATTTCATCTCCTAATTCTTAGCACCGTACTGATGAGCACCACAAGTGCGAAGTCCGAATCTACGGTTACCATTACCTTTTTTGAGGGAGAGCTCGCTATTCATTTATTGTGTTAAAATTTTTAATTGACGGCCATGACTTTTATTATGGTATCCGAAAGAAAAAAAAAGTATTTTCTACTCTTTAGTGCATCTAATTAAAGCTTGTTTTTTAAAGGTTTTTTTTTTATAAAATTTTTTTTAATGCACAAGTCTACAATAGATTCGCTATGATTAAGATATAGGAAGTTTACATGAGAATTAAGCCTCTCAAAAATTACAGCTCAATACCGATAATTTAATACGTTCCGGTTTTAAAAAAATTGTTAATAAGCGTGGTGCGTCGTTGTTTAATTTGGGTCGTCGCAAAATTGACGGGCAATTTTTGGGGATGCGTATAATATCGTTTGGTTGTAAATTATGGTGATTGTCAGGTCGATGGTAATAAGGTAGAACGTTGAGAATGGGTCCCCTTGCACGTGGGTAAAGAATCAGATGCCCGAACGTCTTAGTTTATAGAAAGTATACAAGGTATTTCAGAACTTTAATGGTGGGTACCACATTATAAATTTAAAAATATTCCAATCAGTTTTGTGAAAAATTCTGGACTCAAAACTGGTCCAACTTAAATTCGAATATCAGTTGCGATTGCCCCCCCCCTTTGCTCCAGAAAAAAGTAGACAACAAAGATGCTGGTGGTAATAACCCTGAACTTTATTTTGGGAGAGTTTGATCTTTAATTCGCCACAGAAAGAATAAACAAATGCATGACGTACTTACCGAGAAAACCATTGGAAATACAGAACAGTATTATAAAGTTTCTATTTATAAACAAATTTTGGACAAAATCATTTCGGACATAAAAAAGTATTTTTGACCTGAATATATTGATACCAAGTTTTATACAAGGCGAAGCTAAAATTAAGGCAAAATTAACTAAAGTCGTCTCTAAATACTATGAACTGTTTGATTAATCCAAAACACAAATTTTTTATTGGGAGAAGTCAGTATTTGGAAAAAATATTGGTCAGAAGTAGGCAAAAGCTTAAACAACAACAAGTAAGTAAGTAAGTAGGCAGTAAGTAATGCTTCGTCAGAAAGAAGCATCTCATGCCTCAGAAGATTGAAAACATAAGTACTTAAAAACACTATGACGGAAATTCGTCTGACGGGCTTAGCGTTGCTGCATATCAATAGACATATTGAAATTGACATTAGCGACATAAAGCTATTTGTAACTCATCGCCGTATACGTATCCGCATCTAGCGAGAACCAAGCACACAACTTGTACCACGTTCGAAAAGAGCAGGACCGGTATTCCCGTAACTAAATACGCTCGGCGTTTCGTACTCGCTGACCGTATGATAACGTAATATTCCCATACCACGTGACCAAAGTAACAAAAATGGTATTCACGTATATTGAACGCAAGGCGTCGACGAAGTGCGCTCAGCGCGTGGCGACCGTTTGAGAAACACCTACCATTTGCCAGCTGTTTTGCCCTCCGCGCGTACGATTTTCCTACCCTACAATACTTTGTAGAGTGCTGCAGAAAATATAGTAGTTTTTTCAGTTTGCGTTTTTATTAATAATTAGAAAAATAAAAATCTCTTATTAGTAGCTTGGGGACGGGTGTCAAACACGTACACATCAACCTTCCAAAAAATTGCAACAAAAACTTTTCTTATCAAAATCGACATCGAAATAATTGAGCATCCATATAATACTAGAAATAGAAACAATTAAAATTCTGTAAAACCAAGGGTAAAAAAAGCCATTGGTCAGCGTGCTTTTTGTATCTTTCATCGGATGTGTACCAAAAAATATCTGGTTTTGTTAGGCTCCTGCCCACATTAATTGTTTTCTTTCAAAAATAAACTAAAAGCTTTCATGAAATATGAAATTAGCAAACATGAAATAAATAGCTTAATTGATATAAAAAATAATTAGGAAACAATATAGGTAACTACCTTTATTTCTGTGTTTTCGTATGTATTTTCTTTACTTTTCTGAAATATCACATTTTTCACATTAATTACCATTTTTATGTTTTTTATCTTTTGTCATTTTATTTATTCATAAATGTACTAAAAATTACTATTTTCTTTTTTTAATTTAACAGTTCCATGAAAATATACATTTTTCCACGCGCGAGGTTTCTCTTGTGGATGTATGAATTCTGTGTTTGTTGTTGAATTGGTTAGGTTATTTTTTGGGTAAAAAATACCTTAGAGTTTTATTTTCTGTTTCTTAAAATGTAGAAAACGCATGTTTACTATAATTAAAAGGTATAACTTACTAGATATATAAGTATCTATTGTGAAACTATTTTAACCATAAATGCTACATAATAAAGTATCAATATGAATATACGACCGTGCCGGAAACACCAATTTCCCTGACTGAGTGCCGGAATAAATTAAAACTTTCCCGCGGAATTTTTTTGTAGGTGTGCGGTTAAGTCTCGGGGTAAAAATTTTCCCGCACACTGTGCGGGAACGTGCTACTAGTTTTTATCACAGGGTCAAAGGGCGGGTTTAACTGAGCTAAATCAAACCATCAAGTAATTTTTTAAAGGATCAACATGCACTTGCGCAAGTCACCATTTGATTTACCCTTTCTGAACTACGGATCAAAATCGATCACGTAATGGCCTCTTTCTTACACATAGAAAAAGAAAAGGAGCGACAAGACTAACAAGAAAAAAAAATGCAAAATTCGGTGATGCCAAGATGTGCTAAGCGAATTTGATTCTGTCTGCTCGTAGAGCAGCGCGTTCGGCAGAGCGAATACGAAAAGTCGTCGGTCAGCGTGCCGCTGAGCGCGCTGTTCGCTATTCGTTTCGCTTAGCGACTTCAAAACGTTACGTATTACGAGAATACCGGTCCTGATATATGCTAATCTAAGGTGTTCTTGAACGTGATAGGTGTTGAGATGCGTTAGGTATCACGTATCGTTACGACGCACGTATTATATCTCAGCACCTATTGCGTTCAGAAACACCTTAAATTAGCATATATCTGCTCTTTTCGAACGTGGTACAAGTTTCTGACGAATCAATGTGCTTGGTTCTCGCTAGATGCGTGATAATGAGTTACAAATTGCTTTATGTCTCTATTGAGCGACTCATTGACCGGTTTGCCCAAAAAAACCGGAATCGATTATTTTTTGACATAGGCATCTTATGTTTGAGATATGCAATATAAAAGGTAATGTTTCAACTTAAAAAGCATTTTAGACCTCAAAAAAATAGTATTAGGTTTTGTTTGTCGTTTTTTTGCGCGGATTTCAGGGGGATAGGGGGGTAGTTAACCCCCCTACCCTGGCTTTAAATTTTTTATGAAAACATTTAGAAAATCAAAAGTGGGGCATAAATTGGGGCGCTATAAAACCTTTGATCTTAACGGAATTAGTTTGATTTTGTATTAAAAATGGAATTTGTAGTGTCATTTAAAAATTTTCGCCAGTTGCGCTTTGAAACCATTGATATATTTACAATTTTAGATTAATTTAAAATCATAAAATGCATATTTTAGTGCAATTTTCATAAAAATTTTCGCATGCGGCGCTATGATACCATTG
Source organism: Oxystoma pomonae (assembly GCA_963921995.1). NCBI lineage: Eukaryota > Metazoa > Arthropoda > Insecta > Coleoptera > Brentidae > Oxystoma > Oxystoma pomonae. Next base: position 102,194,743 of record OY998165.1, read on the forward strand.
ATATTGACGATTTTAGTTTAATTCGACTCAAAAATTGCATTTTTAATGTAATTTTCTCAAAAATTTTCCTCCTAAAAGCTAGGCTTTTATTCTAGTTTTATTTCGTATCGAAACCTCCCCCCCCTTTTTAAATGGCTGGGACCGCCACTGCCACGAATCTGGACTCTTTATAACAAAATTTGTAGTCCATATTGATGGAAACTTAAATCTGAAGACCGTACATTACTGCTTGCCTTTGTGCCAGAATTACAATTTTTTAAAATATTTTATTCTCCTTTTCTCCCCTTCAACCCCCGACCACCCTACCCAAAAGTTAATAAGTTCAGGGTCAATCGATAGAGGATTTTTATAACAAATTTCGTTTAAATCGATTAAGGCGTTCTTCAGTTATCGTGTCTACAGACAACAGATAACAGACAACAGGCAACAGACAACAGACAACAGACAATAGACAACAGACAACAGACAACAGACAACAGACAACAGACAACAGACAACAGACAACAGACAACAGACAACAGATAACAGACAATTGACAACAGACAACAGACAACAGACAACAGACAACAGACAACAGACAACAGACAACAGACAACAGACAACAGACACCAGACAACAGACAACAGACAACAGACAACAGACAACAGACAACAGACAACAGACAACAGACAACAGACAACAGACAACAGACAACAGACAACAGACAACAGACAACAGACAACAGACAACAGACAACAGACAACAGACAACAGACAACAGACAACAGACAACAGACAACAGACAACAGACAACAGACAACAGACAACAGACAACAGACAACAGACAACAGACAACAGACAACAGACAACAGACAACAGACAACAGACAACAGACAACAGACAACAGACAAGAGACAAGAGACAAGAGACAAGAGACAAGAGACAAGAGACAACAGACAACAGACAACAGACAACAGACAACAGACAACAGACAACAGACAACAGACAAAAGACAACAGACAACAGACAACAGACAACAGACAACAGACAACAGACAACAGACAACAGACAACAGACAACAGACAACAGACAACAGACAACAGACAACAGACAACAGACAACAGACAACAGACAACAGACAACAGACAACAGACAACAGACAACAGACAACAGACAACAGACAACAGACAACAGACAACAGACAACAGACAACAGACAACAGACAACAGACAACAGACAACAGACAACAGACAACAGACAACAGACAACAGACAACAGACAACAGACAACAGACAACAGACAACAGACAACAGACAACAGACAACAGACAACAGACAACAGACAACAGACAACAGACAACAGACAACAGACAACAGACAACAGACAACAGACAACAGACAACAGACAACAGACAACAGACAACAGACAACAGACAACAGACAACAGACAACAGACAACAGACAACAGACAACAGACAACAGACAACAGACAACAGACAACAGACAACAGACAACAGACAACAGACAACAGGCAACAGACAACAGACAACAGACAACAGACAACAGACACCAGACAACAGACAACAGACAACAGACAACAGACAACAGACAACATACAACAGACAACAGACAACAGACAACAGACAAAAGACAAAAGACAACAGACAACAGACAACAGACAACAGACAACAGACAACAGACAACAGACAACAGACAACAGACAACCGACAACCGACAACCGACAACAGACAACAGACAACAGACAACAGACAACAGACAACAGACAACCGACAACCCACAACCGACAACCGACAACCGACAACCGACAACCGACAACCGACAACCGACAACCGACAACCGACAACCGACAACCGACAACCGACAACCGACAACAGACAACAGACAACAGACAACAGACAACAGACAACCGACAACCGACAACCGACAACCGACAACCGACAATCGACAACCGACAACCGACAACCGACAACCGACAACAGACAACAGACAACAGACAACAGACAACAGACAACAGACAACAGACAACAGACAACAGACAACAGACAACAGACAACAGACAACAGACAACAGACAACAGACAACAGACAACAGACAACAGACAACAGACAACAGACAACTCACAACAGACCGACAGACCACTTTTTTTTTCATCGATTAAGGTGTTTTGAAACTTTAGTAACTCATTTTTGATAAAATTAAGAAAAGTCAAAATTTCACGATTTTAATAGTACCATATTGTTACGGTGGACTAAAAATACAAATACAAGGTAAAATCATAGGTAATTCCTAGAAGGAAAAAAAAACGAATTTTGCCAAAATAATGTAAATGGAAACGTAGGTAGCAGTCACAAAAGAGAGAAAGAAGTTTTGGTTTTAGAATGTGGTCAAAACATAGTGATTATATTAGTTTAGGAATAATAATATAGTCACGAGTGCAAACAAAGATCATGTTCGGGTGCTGAAGGGTATAGATACTTAACAACATAAAAATTATAACCTAAGCAAAACATAAAGAATGACGTGGATTATTTAAGAAAAAAGCTCTTTTCAATTTTGACATTCCCCGATCAGACATTTTGGAAGAAGCCATAAATTTTTGCAGTAGACCTAGAACATTCTAAATGCGATTTTTATTTAAATTTATTTTTGATTCTTCACGAAAATTTAAGACAGTTAAGTGAGTGAAATTTTTTTTTTAAAGCAACATTAACATGAAATTTATGGTAAATATTTTATGAAATGCACATAAGAATATAATTAATTTTTATTAAAAAAAACTTTTAAACAAGCTTTAATCAAATGCGCTAAAAAGTAGAAAATAATTTTTTATCTTTCTAATACCATAATAAGAGCGACGGGCCCAAATTAAAAATTTTTAACTTTAGGTATCACATTTTCACTCATGTATCGGTCACATCAATGATCCAACTAAGAAGCAGTTGTATTACTTTATAACCTAAGAATATTTCCAAAGGCTTCGCTAGCACGGCAATCTCACCCCTTCTCAGCTTCTTTAGATAAAAGCATCACTCGAATAGAAGAAGAATGTAGTTCTTCTCTTGTAGTTCTTCTTGTCACCGTAAAGTTTTACGCCCATGGCTTTTATTATAGCATCATAAAAATAAAAAATATTTTCCACTTGTTAGCGCGTTTAAAAAAGCTTGTTCTTTAAAAGTTTTTTTAATAAAATATTATTCTTTAATTTTTAGATTTGTACCCTAACCTCGTTAGACGGAAGTGTGTACCTAACAATACCATATTATTGTATTGTCGCCGGTACTATAAACGCATACCAAATTTGAACACACACCATTAATTTTTATATTTGTACACCTAATCGTTCATTTTGAATCCGCCATATTGAAATTTTCAAATCTGATCAAAAATTCATAAGCCCCCTCCTTAAAAACTCCTGTATGCTTATTTTGATCGAAATCTAACACAAATCCAACTAAATCTTTTTCTCCCTCCACTTCCCTCGTTAGAGGGAGGTGGGTACCTGAGAATACCATATTATTGTATTCTCACCGGAACTATAAACCCATACCAAATTTAAACACACTCGGATGTGGATTAGTCAGATAAAATTGGTTAAGTAAAATATGACCAAAAATCGTCCATCTTGAATCCGCCATATTGAATTTTCAATCTGATCAAATATTCGTATTCCTTATCCCCAAAAGCCCTCGTATACCAATTTTGGTTGAAATCGGACAAACTAAGGTTTTCCCCCCTCCACTCCCCGCGTAGGGGGGAGAGGTACCTAATAATGACATCATATTGTATTGTCAACACAACAAAACATGTAATGTACGAAGCACCAAAGAAAATTCACCCATCAACAGCCACAAAGTCAATCGACCACCAACGCTGTAAGAACCGTCGTTAATGGGTCAAAGAAGACATTGACACCCATAGAAGAGACCTTACTTGCCGAAGGACTTAACTTTGCCATCGCTCCTAAGAAGATACCTACCATTGATATCATCATCATTCCAGGACAAGACGCCGACGAGTTCAGACATCAGGTAAGGACCATTATTGACAAACCTATTAAGCATACCTATAATATAAGCAAGACAGAGGAAATCGCGTTAAAGAATCTTCAAAAGGACAAATCAGTTAAAATCTTACCGGCAGACAAGGACAATGCAACAGTGATTTTGGACACGGAAACCTATGACCAAAAAGTTGAAGAGGTACTTGCTAAAAGAAACTATAAACTTTTCCCAAAAGATCCGAAGCAATCAATCGAAAGTAAGGTTTATAGAATTCTGAAAAAGTATTCCAGATATATTCCGGACAATACAAGGTCTCAACTTACACCACATCATAGCAAGCCTCCTCATCTATACGGACTTCTCAAAATTCACAAAGATGCAATGCCCTTACGCCCAATTACAAGTTCCAGGAATTTTCCAACAAGCAACCTGTCTAAATTCCTTTTGAAAATTATTCAACCTCTTGCAGGCAAGACGCTTTCATTTGTAGAAAATTCCAACCATTTTGTTAATATTCTTAAATCTTTTGTTTTAGAACCCGAGGATAGACTTGTCAGTTTTGATGTCGAAAGTCTATACACCAATGTCCCGATAAAGGAATCGCTAGATATTATTAGAAAGAGACTGGCTGATGACGAATTCCTTTATGAACATACCAGCCTACCGCTGGAAGGAGTGATGGAGTTGTTGGAGTGCTGCCTACATAACTCTTATTTTCAAGTGAAAGATAGGATTTTTGCTCAGGATTACGGTCTGCCAATGGGTTCATCGCTTTCGCCAGTGGTTGCCAATATTTACATGGAGTGGTTCGAATCATACGCGGTTGATACCGCAACATATAAACCTAAGCTCTGGCTGAGATATGTTGATGATACTTTTATTGTCTGGACCGGGAATGACCAACAACTTTCAGAATTTCTTCACCACCTAAATAACATAAGACCCACCATTAAATTCACAATGGAGTTGGAGCAAAATTGTCAAATTTCTTTTCTTGATGTACTTGTCACACGAGTAGAAAACGACATCAGAACAACAGTCTATCGTCAACCCACTCACACAGGACAATATTTAAATCAAGGTTCAAATCATTCTGCTACACTCAAACGAGGCATAATCAAAATTTTGTATAACAGAGCCGTTCAAATTTGTAACAATTCTCATGACTTGGAAATCGAAATAAGAAACATTAAGAAGGATCTGCAGCAGAATGGTTACAGCCTTAAACTTATAACGGATACTATTTCTAAATTTCAACAAACAGGACAGAGATTATAAGACCAAAACCAGGCAAATGCATTCCTAACAATTCCATACGTTAAAGGAGAATCATCAGGGAAAATTCGAAGAGTAGCTAATATTAAAACAGCTTTTAAATCTAGTAATACAATTCGAAGCCTTCTTAGTAAAACAAAACCGGAGAGCAAACAAAATAAGGAATGCATTTACTAAGTACCTTTTGAGTGTGGTGAATCATACATAGACGAAACTAAAAGACCACTATCTGTTAGGCTTAAGGAACATCAGACGAATACCCAAAAAGGTGAAACAACGAAATCAGGAATCGCCGAACATGCATGGTCGAAACAGCACCGAATGAAGTGGGCAGAAGCAAAGTTTTTGCACAAGGAGTCACACTGGAAGAAACGAAAATTCCTTGAAGCTGCCTTTATTGGGCAGAATCAGGGTATTTTCAGTAAACCAAGTGTTGAAATCCCAAATATTTGGAAGCCCCTCCTTGGGCGGAGCCAACTTCTTAAACTTCAAGGTTGAGTGATTTCTCACAGTATATAAGTACGTAGCCTTAGGAATTGATTGTAGTTTGCACATGAAGACGATCAGAAATTGTACTGATCGAAACGTCATGTATAATAAAATATAGACAATGGAAGTCCGAAACACAGAGTTAATTTCAAACACATCATTGTCTCAAACTTTCAAACAAATGTAATGTACCAATTTTTAATGGGTCTCGAAGTCGAAGTACACTCTTCTCGAAGAAGTAAATATCAGATGCAATAAGCTTTGTTTTTACCCTCGCTTTCGTGGCCAATAATAAGTACCTATGTTACCGAGATATGAATTTTCTTTTTCATGTGCAACTAGCACGTCACGACACTGGTTTACAAGGTCCGATTTTTGTTCTTATTGTTTTGGCGTTGTGGATTTTTGTTCCACGATGTCTTCTATTGTATGTAGTTTGTTTGTTTTTTTTTTCCTTTTTGCAGTTCGTAGTTTTGTTGTTACATCGGGATCAACTACCAAGCCTCAGAAATCTAATAAAGACATTCCTTTGTGTTCATTTCGTGCAAGTTCTTTCAGATTTTTTTTTAGAGACACGATGACTTCTTATCTTGGAAAACGTTCTGAAATGTAATACTAGACACAATTTTTAAATTTAGAGTGAGTCCATATTGTTGAGGCCCTACTACCGTATCTCTATTCAAAACAGATTCAAAAATCGAGTGTTCCCCGAGCCCAAACCCGGGGATCAAACTTATTTCACAGACTCATATACACGGAATAGGTATTTACGTCACTAGACCTGTAAAGACACTTTCCGGTCGTGTATCATACGTACGTTTTTTTCAGATGATCAGAAAAAACATTAGTACCTATACCATTTTCGTCAACGCCAGGCCGCGTTACGTAATTTATGAACAGTCTCCTAATAAGAAAAAAATGTTAGCTTTCTGCTTCTTGTTGGCTAAATAGCCATTACCGCTAAGGCTAGTAGTTTTTATCATCATAACTGAAAGAAAAACAAGTAAACTTTGGTAGTTAGAAATGAGTTTTGTACTTTTGACTTGTGCAAAATTGCAAAAAACATTAGAAAAATTATAGTTTAGTGCCTATTGACTTCACACAGCTAATTCAGTGATGACTGACGATCAGTTATAGCCAACCATGGCCACCTTATCAAGCAGAATAGTGATAAAACCACTCATGAAAGACAGATTTCTAGGTTTGTCCTTTATTTATTTGTAGAGTATAGATTCCACAAGCTTAATGACTTTAATATGGTTGATTTTTCCAAAAAATATAAGACCGATTAATACATCTTTATTAATTTTCTTAAAATTTTTAATTAGCACCAATTTATAAACGCATCAAAGTCCACTGATAGGGCTCTTTAGATTTTATACTCTAGACTATTATAAAAAGATCCGGAATTATGTAACTTCATTTTAAAATTGTTTCAACAAACAAAAATGGAGAGAATTAAATAAAAATAACATTGCTTTAAAAAAACAAAATATTATTCCTAATATTCTTGGTAATGTTAACACCTTGAACTTATATGAAAATCATACTTGTTCAAATAGTACTCTTGAATTTACCCCTACCAATGAGACTGAAGAATGTGATACTCTAAAAAATATTAAATTAAAAGCAATTGGCGCTGATGCCATACCATTATTCCTTTTATTACGCACATTGTTAATTATTGTATTGAGCACTCTTTTTTCCCAACAGAAAATCCAACCCAGAAAATTTTTATCATCTTCGGAGTATTTCGGGGTTGCCAACTATGTCTAAAGTCCTTGAAAACAATCCACCTTTCGAGCCGGTCATATTTGTGTAACAGTTTTATCCGAAGTTTCAATTAATATCTATCAATACTTAGATGAGAGTAAAGCAACTATTTTATTTATCTTAAAATTTATTGGTTTTAGTTTAAAATCTATTAATTTAATCTGCTCTTTTTTGACAGGCGGGACAATACAAATACAAAAATACGTGAAAAAAACGCAAGCAAGGTGTACCCCAAGGGAGCATATTAGGTCCT